>CM060915.1:855017676-857517676 GCA_030737875.1 Allium sativum | reverse complement strand
CCGAATTCATCATGAACATATGGGAATTCATCAAACTTGTTTGAAAGCCTAGATTCGATCTACCACTTGCTATATTTGAAGGATCTCATCGATTTTCCTTTTGAATCTCCACCGAGTTCTAAGAGAGTGTAATGATGAATGTAATGAGAGAATCTGCTTGTTTTGTAATTCTAAGTGCAATAATGGAATTAATATTCAAAGTGGACATAGATCGCACGTGATCGAACCACTATAAAACATTGTGTCTTCTTTTACTTGCATTTTTTTCTATTGAGGTGGCTCCACATCTCTTATTCTCAAGTACATTGTGAAGTACTCTTTGTAATTTTGGTGTTGATCCCAATTTTGAGATCAACATTTTGGGTTAGTAGAATCTGGATGTACAAAATTATTCAATCTTATGACGTTTCGAACCTTATTCACGTTAATCTTCGAAAGGGGGGATTTGAAAAAAAAATTAGTATTTTTTTATACTTAAATAATTATTTGTTCGTCAAATATATTCGGTTAAATTAACAGTTATAATATCCTTTAATTTCTTACACAGGTATGAAAATCTTTTAAATTCTGATGTTCAATTATGTGGGTCTTTGGCTTTGTGTCAGGGAAAACAACTCATACATTCCATTCTAGTTTTGGAGAGTTAGGTTTCACCCCTTTAAATTTTACCATTCTTACTACTTTAGCTATCAAAAGCTGGAGATCCTACCAAATGACGAGCAGTACTAGCACTTTGATTGTTTAGCGAGTTTATTTCCGTTTCTTAACTTACAAGATGGTATCACAGGTGGTTTACATATTAGATGCTCATACATCAAACAAACACTAAGACTTACTCAATTCCATCCTGCATCAAACCTTTTGAGATTACAAGGCTTTTTATTTTATTTATGATGGGAAATTCATTCTTCACAAATGCTTCAAACACGTTGCCATACGGCCGTTTGATGCTAAGCCTAATATATATGATCGGGGCACACCGTTATTAGCCTATCTGTACCGATCTTTAGATTAACAGTGTGTCATTCGCACTAAATCATTGTCGATTATAGGTTTCTGGGAAATTTTTCAGTATTAGTACTACTAGTACTTTTGTAACATGACATCTTCGGCTATATATCCTTTATTATCCCTTTCCTTTCCATGAGTTAGAGCCTAGGCGCTAGACCGTTTTCCAGTTCCGGAAGGTCAAGCGCGTCGTGTATTTGCAGCGGCCTGAAATCAGATTGAGTTATGCATCAAACGAGAGATTGCTATTTAGCATCCATATGATTGATCTTATAACACGACCGACCCTACGGTAGTGCATGCTACTTTCCTTTTGGGAATACGTTTTCCTTTGGTATCTTCCCCACCAAGTTTAGGATGTTATTGACACCTTAGTGAGCATTACTGGAGGCAGATGTTTGAAGGAGGTTTTGTATCTGATGATCCACATCTAAATACACCTTATTCGAGGGTGTGTGACAACGCCTCTTTATAACAACATGCATGGGAGTGGTGGTCAACAACATACTTCATCTTAATGCACTTGGATTATGTTACTTTTTGGCATCATTTTTACACTCTATCTCATATGGGTCACTTTGTGCATGCTGCATCAGTTGATTTGGTTGATCCTTCAGCTATTCAAAGTGTTATTGTCCCTTGGTTTTTCAAAATCCCTCACAGTGCATTCAGGTTTACCAATCTTTAAATAAAGTAGATTACGGCTAGACTGTCAATACCCCAACTGTTTATGGAGTTGTTATATATATATATATATGTTGATATTCCATGCCCCGAGATGTTTGAGCATTCAGGTCCAGTCATTTCATATGAGGATTTGTTTCATATGCTGTTGGGTCTTTGTTATGTCATGTACATAGACCATCAACAGAACATCGATGAGATGACAACTCGTATTAACAAGCTTATTGTTGTTGGTGATTAATGATATCATCTTAGGCCACGATTGGATGATGAAGATGATAATGACGATTATGGTGGTGCAGTCGCTCTTTAGCTGATGACAATGACCGTAATACCCCATAATTTTAAATATTAAAGTTAACAAATTTAAGAACACTTAATTTTTAGAAGAAGAATTAAGGGAAACGGGTTACCCCATTGCGTTCGTCTTGGAATTCTGCTTGAGATAGAGTCCGAGTTTGTGTAAATCGGGCTCCGTATAAAGAAGTTATGGAGCTTAGAAGATTTCAAGTTTATATCAGAATTAAATAAATAATCAATAAATCTAAATTTGAATTCAAACCAGCGAAAAGAAGTGGGTGGGAAAATTCCCGCCAGAGGGTGTCGACCCCCCTATAGGGGCGTCGACATAGGTGTCGACCCCCCATGTAGGGGTCGCCTCGTGCTGATTGTTTTGGACAATGACGATTTACTGAGTCATAGGGCTACGTGGCGACTTCTGATTGGCCTGATGACGCATTTTCTTGGACGGGATGGTTTGGATGGATGGATCTTAGGTTTATCTAAAGGCTCATATTAATTCTATACTTTTATATAATCACATCAAACCTAAACACTAAGCCTCATAACCCTATTCTATGAAGCTGTCATGCTGTCCATCTCTAAGATAACCTAGCCTCCACCATAACTAATCAAATTCAAGATAAAAGAGAAAGATCAAAGCCTACATCAATGGATTAGCTTATCAACTTCAGAGATCAGATTCCAGATCTTCTGTTCTTTCTTAATCTCTGTGAGTTCATGTAGCTTTCACAAGATAATTAAAATAAGTAATTATGATAAGTTGTAAATTGTGATCATATGATTATGCCTATAATGGATCTTATCAATCATCTTTTTCGATTCATAACCTATGCTTTTCTGATCAATTCTATCAGTTCATGCCTGTTCATGCTCGTATATTTATGCCTATTTTGATACCATGATTCTCTTCCCTCTCCCTTTTTCCTTTTTCTTTTTTTATTAGTTAGGCTAACTTCGAGCCTAACATATTATGCGAAATTCGCGCACGTATAATGCTTGAATGATGGGGAAAAAAGTTTGGGAAATGTTGAATAACATGTGATTTGTAAAAAGGCATAAACTGATGATGGCTATGGTTTGGGAAAAATTGTATATAATAAGCAAACATGAAACTTAACATAAATGGGTTTAGGTGTAAACTTGTGCTAATTTGGTAAGTTCAGTTATTTCTTAGATTTGGAACATGTAATAGGAACCATGACTTGTAATGAATCAAATCTAGAACTATGCCTAATTGTAAGATAATCAATTTTGATTCATGCTTATCCTTTTTGTCAAAACTGAATTACCTATGCCTATGAGACTGTTGTGATGGAACCTATCATGTTGTACACCAAATTGGTGATTCTTTTATGTCCAATTCTATCGAATCTTTATGCCTATGATGTATCTTGCTCAATTTAGCCATACTTATTGTTAATGTACAACATGTCTATTGGAAACATGATTCTTGAGTTGAATACACCTTTACATGCCTATTTTGCTCCTTGTGTCAATTCTTTTGTTTCTCCTTTATCCCTCCCCGTTTTATTTTTTTGGACCTTGTTGTACGTACGTTTGAAACGTGGGGAATTGGGTATAACTTAACTCAATAATTTTTGGCATAACAAGTAAATGTGGAATAGCTTGAATTGACCACACTTATGGATAATTTACATATAAATCTGGACTTGGATAGTAAATATGTAAATTGACTAAAAGATGAATGCCTAAGACATGAGGTTAGACTTGGTTTGTGGTATAAGACTGCCCGGAACCGCCCGACATATCTAGTAATCGCAAACAGCAGTCTAATGTGAGAGGTCAAAGGCATAGATAAGATGCTTAGCCACGAGGTTAAGTCTGGCTTGTGGTGGAAGTTTGGCCAGAACCGCCTGGCATATCCAGCGACCACAAGTGATCGACTTAATGTGAGAGGTCTATGCATTAATAACTAATTAATGCTGATCAAAGATGAATATGATACCTAAACAAGTTAGGTGGGTGGGGTTAAGTTAACATGAGTAAGAAGACAACTTATATTACATGAACAAAGTGGATAGGGTTAAGGCAAGCTTAACAAATAATACATATGGACTTGATAAGTGAAAGGGTTAAGTAAATCTTGGGTAAGTAGGTAATATTAGTATATATTGGCCCACAAACTTTGCCGTTAAATAAACATGCGTGAATCAATGGAAAGGTTAAGTAACATATGAATAGGCGACACTTAACCAATACAACATGTTAATTAAAACAGATGGATGGGGTTAGGTTATATTGAGAACACTTAACCGTTATAACATGTTGATTAGGAAATACTAGTAATGGGGACCCATTTCAGTAGTAACCCACATAGATGTATCACGATACCCTGAACTAGGCAGGGTGGGGCACGATTATTGGGCTGATTATAAGCAGTCAAAATAGCGGCCGATGGTGCATCAGTGTAGGTTCCGACGGAGTTCGGGTATGCACGTGCTTCGGAGTGGAAAAAGCAGGCAATGGGCATTAGTAGTCATACACTGTGCATCTTGAATTGTGTCGGGTTGCCATCATAGGGATTGATACACCCTATGGTGGGACCAACACAGGTATCTACAAACAAGCGGGGCTGAATGACACAAGTAATAAATACGTGCGAGTTAAGGAGCCAATCGATTAGGGGTAGTATGGGGACATCTAGTATCTATTATGCACAAGTAGGCTGTCAAGAATTGTATGGGGTAGATACCTCTTACAAGATGTTACGCCCGAGGGCTGGGGTTGGGATCAACTTTCAGTATGGAACTAGTAACAGTGCGATATATTTAGCATTGGTGCAGTGTAGTAATTACCCTATAGTGATTAGAAGTGCAATCAACGTTTATCTTATTTATCTTGCCTACCTTGTCATGCATGCTTTTGTACAGTCATTTTTTACTTTCCAGTTTATGTTCTTATCCTGTTTCTTTAATGATTATATTGTTAAAATTTCTGGACTCACCAGACTAATGTCTGACCTTGTTTGTTTCGCCTCTTTTCTTCCGTTCCCCCCAGGTTCTCAGGGAGGAAATTCTCAAGCTTAGTTTAGATGTCTCTTTCTTCCAGCTTGAAGTTGAAAAATGTATTGCTTGGCTTTGATTCTGCTTATGGCATTTTCTGTTAGGGGTTATGGCTTTAAAATTATGTACTCTGAAGGCTTTTGTACAAGACTGATATTATGTACTTGGTTTTGTTGCTTTGAAGGTGTAACCAAACCTATTTCTGTTTCCGCTGCAATAAAGTTATAAACTTTTCAAGTACTACTTTGTCCGTTTTGTAATATTCCGTTCTGTTTACTTATAACGCTCCACGAAACTTAATGCATTCCCTTTGTGAGTGACATTAACGGACGTGGGGTGTTACACTTGGTATTGGAGCTGAAGGTTACCGGAACAGATAAAAGATTTTGAAAACCATTTTCAAAAGCATTTTTATAAAGAAGTATTTTCAAAAAAGACATGTTTTAAAGAAGGAGTATTCAAGAGAAAGGTTTATTATGAAAAACATAATCCCTAAAAATCCATATATCTTTCTTTCGATTCTTTGTTTCGAATCCCTTCCTTTTCCTTCTTGAGTCTCTTTTCCCGCATGTATATGCTTTTTCTAAGATATGTAAGGACTTTCGTGCGATGGGCGGAAAACTATTTCGTAGGACTGAGACATTTGTCGAAGCTAGAATTGGCTCAAGGAAGTGGAGGACTCGTTTGGTGTACTTGAGATAGACGATGGAAGGAAGGTTCAGCTAGCTGCTTGGTCGATGAGGGGGTTTAGGCTAAGGAGCACAACCCAAGGATGAGGAATTTGTTGATATGGCTTTAATACATGAAAAAGATAAAGGAGAAGGTGGAAAGAATAATTTACCTCATGACAAAAGAAGGTGTCTTTATAGTGGCATAACGGGCCATGTAATTAAGAACTGGGAAGAAGAAGAAGGCTGGTTGTTTTCATTACGATGAGGCAGGACATCTGATTAAAGACTGCTCGAGGAGGCAAGGACAGGGACAAGGGCAAGGGCAGAGGATAGGACCTACTTCCGGAGGACAGGTTCATGCTCTCATGGCACCAGGACAGGAGAGAGATAGAAACGTTTTTGTTGAAAGTTTGATTTTTCCTTTTTGATCATCCTGTTCAAACTTTGTTTGATGTTGGCGCTTTGCACTCGTTTGTATCTACTTCGTTAGTTGAAACACTACACCTAAATACTAGTCTAGTTGTGGATCCCATTGTAGTCTCAAATCCTATCGGTGGTTCGGCTCATTTGTCTATTCTTTGTCGGGATTTGAGAGTGTCCATCTTGGGCGTTGGGTTTGAATGCAACACTTACGTTCTTGGTTTCATGGGCTACGACTTGATTCTAGGAAAGGATTGGCTAGCTAGATATGGTGCCATCCTAGACTGCGAAAGGAGGGTAGTTAGAGTGTTGACTCTTTGTGGAATGACCCTTGATATTTCTTGTGACCCTAGAGGTCCGGTGATGCTTAGATACCTAGAATCACTTGACACTTCCATCGATGATTTGGAATCTGTTTGAGTAGTCTATGGGTATGGTAACGTCTTTGATAAGGTTCGGGGTTTAACCCCGAGGCGCGAGATAGACCTCCGTATATACTTAGTAGACAATGCAAAGCTAGTTGATTTACCAGTGCACCATATGGCTCCGAGAGGGAGGAGGGAACTAAGTAAGCAAGTAGGTGAGCTTCTTGAGGAAGGGCTCATAAGAAGAAGTATTTCGGAATGGGGTGCTCCAGTTGTTTTTGGCTACGAAGGTTAATGGTTCGCGTAGATTGTGCGTGGACTGTATGGAGCTGAACAAGCTCACGAATAAGATCATACACCAATTGCCGAGGATAGATGACTTGTTCGATCAGTTGGTTGGCGCTTCGGCTTTCTCGCAGTTGGATTTAGCTACAGGATTTCATCAGCTAAGGCGGCTGAGGACAACATAGACAAGACTGCTTTTAGGGCTCCCGACGTCTTCTTTGAGTGGCTCGTCATGCCTTTTGGTTTGACGTATGCACCCACACATTTCGTAGACTTGATGAGTAGGGTGTTTAGGGAGTTTCTAAAAATGTTTGTAGTAGTCTTTGCTGATGGTATTTTGATTTTCTCTAGAAGCAAGGAAGAGCATGCCCTTTATCTTAGGGAAGTCTAATAGACCCTACGAGCGCATCAACTCAAAGCTAACTTCTCCAAATGTCATTTTTAGAAGAAGAAAAGTTTGTAGTAGTCTTTGTGATTGGTATTTTGATTTTCTCTAGAGAGGAAGAGCATGCCCTATATCTTAGGGAAGTCTAAGAGACCCTACGAGCGCATCAACTCAAAGCTAAGTTATCCAAATGTCATTTTTAGAAGAAGAAGCGAGGTTTTTAGGACACATGGTCTCTAAGGAAGGGATAGCAGTGGACTGCGAAGGTGGTGGCAATCCAAGATTGGAAGGTTCCTAGAAAAGCAATGGAAGTAAGAAGTTTTCTAGGGTTGGCAAGCTACTATAGGAAGCTCATTAAGGACTTTGTGAAGATATCAACCCCAGTTTTGACTTTGCTAGTTGAGAGCAAACCATTCACAGTATATACCCGTGCTTGCGGGATAGGGCTTAGAGCAGTTTTCGATGCAAGAGGAAAAGGTGATATGTAAAAGGTGGCAGGTACGCAGTTATGTTTGAGCATCACTTATCGTCCACAGACGGATGGACCGACAGAAAGGTTGAATAGAATCCTTGAAGATCTTTTGAGGTTATGTATCCTAGGTTTTGGAGGGACATGAGAAGAGCACCTTCCATTTGTGGAGTTCGCTTACAACAATAGTTATTAAGCTAGTATTAGGGTATTTATGGACGACCGCGTCGATCACTAACTTGTTGGTAGGAGTCTACGGACAAGATTTTGCTTGGAACCGAGCTGATCAGAGTGAAACTTCAGGGAAGATGGACTTGATTCGAAGATGAATGAAGATGACACAGGACCGAAAAAAGTCAAACGTTGACTAGAGACGAACCAATCTTGAGTCCGATGTTGGAGACATGGTTTTTATTAAGGTGTCACCGTTGATGAACGTAGTTCGCTTTGGGGAGTGTATTAGCGCCAAGGTTTGTAGCATCCTTTCCCATTATAGAGAGGATTGATGTGATGACCCCAAAACCCCGCATCCACGGCGGGAATATAACACATAACCAGATAATAGCAGAACAGAATTAAATAAATACACCAGATAATGCCCAATAGAATACACTGGATAAATAACAACATCAGATTTACACAGTATACAGGATCATACTTAGTACAAATACAGTTCAGCTGTACATAAATGTCTACAGCGGAAAATAAACATAATATGTACAATAGGAGCTGAACAACATAAAAAGAGATAAATGATAGAATCCATCTTCAGCTCCAGTTATCCAAAAAGAGCCTGCTAAAACCTAAAAACAAGGCTGCTCGTGTAGAAAAAGGGGCACCCGAGTTTGCAAGTGAAACAAACTACGAGTCAGTCATGGGACTGGTATGAGAAATCTATTTAACACATTTATAATATGGCTAATCACAGGACCACACCACTTTTGCAGAACGGGTTTACTCCATTGGATTGCCAGTGCTTTAAAACAAGTAATTCTTTTAAACATTGCAATGCTTTTTATAAAAATGAAGCTATTATAAGACTCAGTTCCCATCACACAATGCAACGCAAACCGAAGGATAGAGTTTTACCTTATAATGGCCAAAATATGCTTGATACAAATAAAACGAAAGCATTTGATATTATTACTAGTGTTTATATGTTTCAAAAACAATTTCAATCATAACTATCAATCATAGACGGCATGGGTACCATATATCATGTCGCCATATATATACACAATCAAAACCGCAGGGTGTCGTATTTGGAAATTGGATTTCCGTCATGAACCAAGGCAAAAGATAGTCCTTACCGAATTCGGGACTGTCTATCCCGAGTTTCAGGGCAAGTACTCAGTCAAACCCTTAGATCCTCAGGGCCGGTCCACCGATGTGGATTAGAATGCCTGAACACTGCGTTTCCCCGCCCTTTGGGGCGTAAATGAGCCAATGAATGACTCCATCGCCTCCACATAGTCACCGATATATCTGAGACGCCTCGCAACAACAACAACCACACAGGTGAAAATAATATAAATGTTAGCCAGTTTAAGCACTGACACCACCTATAGCTAGAAGGAAACGCATGACCTCCCTGACGTCTTCTCCCGTTTCTGGTTCATACCAGGGTGTGAGGCTCGCGAATTCACGTTATACACAAAGCTATGGCACACAGACCGTGCTTTGATCATCAACTACAAGACTTTGCTTTTCAACAGAAACCTTGATCATCTGCCACTTAGGCGTGCCACACAGGCAATTCACGCTATGCGATTGATTCCTATCGATATATAACCTCTGAGCTCGTATGTCTTAGAGAAGGGCGTTAAGCAAGAGAATAAATTCTCCGCCGCCAAACAGATATATATTTAATAGAGATCAATCAGCATAGAACAAAATCCAATGTCAGACATTTAGTCCATTTGCAAATTCGTTCTGGTTCTGAACGAAACCGGAGGAACTATATACCTCGCATACCCATCGATCTCCACGTACGTCTGGACAATCACCACTTATTATCTATATTTCGGGATGCCTCCCAATCAAGACATCAGTTACCATCCAACCGAGGTGAAGATCTCCGGTCTTCAACCACCGTCTTCATCATCGACTTCTTATTATCAATTCAGTTATTTAGAATGGGATAAACCCGGTCTTTCTGAGCAACTCGCGTATATAATAAACAAGTGCTACACAAATACAACATACGCTTCATTCCAATTCATCAGTCACTAACCGTAAATTCATAAGAGAACGATTTCCCAAGTATTGACCCCGAAGGCCGAAACCAACATCAGATCAAAACCCAGGAAACCATTCGACTTAGCTAACCTTCAGTTAGTTTATAAATTTCGCATTCTTAGGGAAAGGTTCCCATTATTTTTAACAAAGATAAATTCTTTAGTATAATTTTCATGTCAAACACATTCAACCATATAATATCCAATAAACCGGGTAAATTCGGTTTATTTCCATTCCATATCATCTATAATATTTTATAACGATTTATCGCTATTTTTATTTATTTAAAAATAGCTAATTAATTCAAACGACGCTTCGGGTCATAACGCGGCTGTGGCGCTATTTTTCTTCAGATTCGATTTACACATATCTGAAAATCTAACCGTTGGATCTTCACAAAATTTATATCTATAGAAATATCTTTTCAAAACGAATCTAATGGTTCCAGTTTTGGGAAAATCTGACGGGCAGATCTCCCGGTACACTCGTTTGAAGTTTCGATTTCAAAATGTGAACTGCAGCGTCGTTATTCGATTTAATTTAATTATATTTACATATATATAAATATAACCGATTCTGGCATTGGTTTTCTTCAGATTTGAATTGAACATTCCAGACAATCCAACCGTTGGATCTTCACAAAGTTGGTGTCGTTGGAAAGATATTTCCAAAGCGAACCCAACGGTTTCGGTTTTGAGAAAATCCGATGGTCGGATCTCCCGCACTAATCGTTTGAAATAACGGTTTCAAAACACGAACTACAGCTTTGTTATTCGATTTATTTTGATTCTATATATATATATATATAAATATAATATATTCTTCGATTTCAAAACCATATTCTTTTCATACATTTGATGAAAAATGATATTTTTATTCAACAGACATTTATTTCGACACTTCACTATTTTTAATAATTTATGTATATAATAAAATTGTGATTTTTATTTTAAAACAATTTATTTCAAAACACGACTATTTTATATAGTTCATATAGATGATAAAAATATGATTTTTATTATAAAACAATTTATTTCAAAAACACGGCTATTTTATATAGTTCATATAGATGATAAAAATATGATTTTTATTATAAAGCAATTTATTTCAAAAACACGACTATTTTATGTAGTTCATATAGATGAGAAAAATATGATTTTTACTATAAAACAATTTATTTCAAAAACACGACTATTTTATATAGTTCATATAAATGAGAAAAATGTGGTTTTTATTATAAAACAATTTATTTCAAAACATGAATGTCGTTCAACACATGAATTTCTATTCAACACACGAATATAGTTTCAACACATGAAAATAATTCTAACACATGAATATTATTGAAAATTTGGGCAGCATAACGGCAGGGTAGTTAAAACCGGGACCGTCCCTAGTACGGCTCCTCACTCTACCTTAAAGCCTCGCAGCTTTTGACAATGGGGATTTCATGCATCTAGTTCGCACGCAGGCGGCATGTTTATTTTTTTTCTTTTCCACAAACTAATCCTATGTGGTTTCAACCAAATAATTCTCAACCACGAACGGGTATTTTTCAACCACCATCAATCAATTTCAACCACAAATAATTCTAATCAACCATTCGCTATCAACCAATTTTCACACCAATCACAACCAATAAATATCATCCATGGTTTGTGGACGAGGGGCGTATATATATATATAAGTATATTTCATTTCTATTTCAAAACATATATAATTTTTACAACTCATATATAACTTATACATCGAACATACAACTTATACAACGCTTATACATGAGGTGTACAACGCTTATATAACTCGTACTTCGAATATATAATTTATACATCGTCATTTCCATATCGTTTATAATTCAAAAATCTCACATTGGGTTCCACTCCACCAAAAATAGCAGAAGGCTCAGAAAAATATGCGATCACTTCTAGAATGTATAAGGCGTCCACATGAGTCCACTGTCTCTTGTTTCACTGGATTTCGTCAACATAGCAAAAAGATATGATTTTTACAGTGAAATCATAAACCGTAGCGCTTTAAAGTGCTATTAAATAGTTTAATATAAAATAGGCCGTACCTTTCAAAATCTGTTCAAAACTAGGTTTGCAAAAATCATTCAATCAGTGTCACGGGGACAATATCGGGTTTCACGACGTGGAAGAGGCTGGAAACCCGCACCTGGCGCCGGCGGTCTCGTTCAGATCGGTGGCCTATGGAGGGAGATCGACTGCGATGAAGTTGGCGACTTCGAGGGCTTCGTTCTCGATACACACAACACTAGAGAGGTCGAGACCAGTTCGGATTTGTAGAGGGCGTTAGGATCTTCAAAAAGTTCCAAAGGGGTAGGGGATTTTGGTGAGAGGAATCACCGAAAAATGGACGGAAAAGTAGGAGAGGCAGCCGTCATCGATCGCGATGGGTTACGGGTTTTTTTTTCCTATTTTATTTAATTTATGAAAGAATTTTCCTATTGGCCCACAATTTATAATTTCAAAAATGAAGGTCTTCTCCAAACGAACTTCAATCCAAACCCAACAACTATCGCCCCCAGCTAAATACCCCCATCCCGAACACAATGGGATATGTTTGATAGGCCCATTTGACTATTTCAGTTAGTTTCTCTTCAAATCAAAATATAAAACATTCAATTTTTTATTTGAACGTATAGTTCAATTTGCCGGGGCCACACACTGATTCTAAAAATTCCCGAAAAATAAATCTAGCTATATTTTGACGATACGGTCCCAACAAAACTAGTTTCGTCGAATTCTGAGATCGTTTGAAAAATGGCCCTTTTCTGGTCGATCCAATTTAACAAAAATCGACCAAACACATTTTTCTTCGCCACACTCACATATTAGCTTCAAAAATTATGAAATTTGAAACCTAGCAATAATCTGACATCCCGGATCCAACAAATGTTGATTCGTCAAATTCTGAGGTCGTTTGCAAAATGGCCATTTTCACGGGCTATATAAATTCTATAGCGACCTTTCTGAAAATTCATTTGGCCATAACTTTTGCTTCCCGCTACGAAACTTCGATTTTTCAGATTCGTTAGAAAGATATTCACTAACAGATTTAAATATTTTTGGCTTCACTAAAATCTGTTTTATTTTGCACCCGGTATAGTCAGTCAAAGTTTGAATTCAAATTTTGAAACTACCGCGCCATTTCAGGCCTTGTTTATAATTAGAAATAATTATATTCATTTTCAACCATCAATTCAAACTTACTTTTCATCGTTATTATTTAAAATATTTATTTTAAATATTTAAAATCCGATAAAATAGCAAATTTAAAATTTTTAAATTGGTTCAGATTTTCCGGGTTGTTACAATTTCCCCCACTTAAAACTTTTCGTCCCCAAAAAGGAACAAAGACGATAGTGGTTTGATTAATCAACTCTACTTTCAATCTGGCTTCCATTCTTCAACTTTTCAGTTTCTAAGAATTTTCAAATTCTTCAAAATTTGGCTAACACCCTAAATTTTCGAAAAATTTCGCCATAATCTCCTTTGTACGGGGAGGGGTTTGGAAATTTATTGGGCCATATTAGGTACCCAATAAATCCTAATAAGCGTACACATATTTATAGTGATATATTCCGGTGTCCACAGGGGAGTGTGTATAGATCATAACTCCAGAGAATAAATTCTCGTCACCCTATAAATGGTTTTTGTGGCTTAATGACTAGAGAGACGTGTTTATTGTCACCTCCAGACCCATGTGGGTTTTTATTAATTTTGCAATTTACCGTTACATTTTATATGGTCCATATCATTCATCAGTTCAACCTGTAATATATAGTCATCGCCATACAAGCCTCTCGCTCGTATGGTAAATCTTCAACCTCGTCACACAAGCTCCAAATGCTCATGTGGTATATGATGAAGTATGCCTATCTTCAAGAAGTACGCCATGTAGTGTAGTTCAAAATTAATTGTTACTATCCTATGGCGACATTTATTATTACACATAGAACAACCAGCACTCCGCATCCGATGGCATTCATAGGAGTTAATATAATAATAAAATTGTGCATCCAACTCATTAAGGTTTACCTATTTGTCGGGCACGCAAATAAATTATTTACTCAACAGCTAATCCATTTACCTGTTCCAACATATATAATGCACATGTATATATTTCTATCTATTTTTTAAATCATTTCAATACTTGATTTAATTTCATAAATTTACCATCACTCTCTTCTTGATTAAATTAACTATTGTTTTAATAATTTAATTAATCATATCCACTATCACACAACACAAACAACTATCAATTTGTTTTTAACTTTTCAAAAATATGCTAATAAATTTATATACTCTTTTAAAATAATCAGACTATAGAATTAAAAGTTTACATCCATGAAAAGAAAATAACAACAAAGTAGAGAGCAAATGGTAATGAAAAGTATGGTAAATGTACCTTGCACCGGAGTCAATCAGAGATATCCACCCTGCACTTAGGATAGGCTTTCTTAATGCTTTCCTCTGTTTCCCAAGTACAATCTCGCGGATCTCCACTCCATTGCACTTTGACTATGTGAACCTTCTTGTTCCTCAGCTCCTTGGTTTCTTTGCCAACAATCTTTAGCCGCTCTCTTCTCGCAGCCAATTTTGGAGTAATTTCAATATCCTGTTGTGCGGCCTCTTCCACAACCAAGTCTGGGTCTTGGACATGCTTTCGAAGTTGAGATACGTGAAATACATTATGTACTCCAGGCAACCAATCAGGAAATTGAACTCTATAAGCGAGGGTTCCAATCCGTTCTAGTATAGGGAATGGACCAATAAATCTGGGCGCCAACTTCCCAATTTTGCCAAATCGAATCACTCCTCTCATCGGAGAAACCCTTATATACACATAATCACCAACAAAAAAAGCCAAATCCCTTCTTCTCGAATCAGCATAGCCCTTTTGTCGGCTTTGAGTGGCGAGTAATCGTTTCTTAACGAAATCGACTTTGTCCGCAGCTTCACGAATCATATCAGGTCCCAATACAAGTCTTTTACCAGATTCGACCAAACAAGCAGGAGATCGGCACGGTCTACCATACAATGCTTCGAATGATGACATTGTCAGGCTTGCTTGGTAGCTGTTATTGTATGAGAACTCATCCAAATGTAAATGGTCTTCCCATGACCCACCAAAATCAAGAACACAAGCCCGCAATAAATCTTCTAGTACATGATTCACCCTCTCAGCCTGACCATTTGTCTGAGGATGATAAGCGGTGCTTAAGTTCAGCTTCATTCCCAGTTCTACTTGAAATGCCTCCCAGAATTTGCTATTAAATATTGGATCTCTATCACTAACTATACTGATAGGCAATCCATGTAGCCTAACAATTTCCTTGAAATATATCTGTGCCGGACTCTGAGCAGTTCTGTTCGATCTGACAGGTATGAAATGGGCGGTCTTCGTGAAGCGATCTACGATCACCCAAATACTATCATTTCCTTTCCTGTTCTGGGCAAACCATCTATGAAGTCCATGGAAATATGATCCCACTTCCAACCTGGAATGTCCAGCGGTTGCAACAATCCAGCAAGTTTTTGTTGGTCGCTTTTGACTAGTTGGTAAGTAGAGCATCTGATAACATATAAAGAAATGTCTCTCTTCATCGACCTCTACCAGAAAGTGCATTTGATGTCATTATGCATTTTTCTCACTCCTGGAGGGATACTAAATTTTGACCAGCACTTCCTTTCGGAGCTCGGAAATGTTAGGAACACAAATTCGACCCTTTAGCCTTAGAATCCCTTGGTTATCAATCTGAAAACTCAAGTGTTCGCCTTTCTGTATTCTTTCTCTGATCTTCTGAATGAATTGATCATCCTTCTGAAGAGCAGATATTTTATCCATCAATGAAGTCGTAATAATAAAACTGGCGATCATTACATTCTTTCTACTTAGCGCATCGGCCACAACATTGGTTTTCCCTGGAGTGTACAAAATCTCAAAATCTTATGCTGCTAGAAATTCTAGCCAACGTTGCTGCCTCAGATTCAAGTCTTTCTGGGTGAACAGATACTTTAGCGACTGATGATCTGTAAGCAATTCGAATTTCTCACCCAAAAGATAGTGTCTCCATATTTTCAAAGCGAATACGATAACCAACTACTCAAGATCATGAGTAACATAGTTCTTTTCATGTGGCTTCAGCTGACGGCTAGCATAAGCAACAATGTAACACCCCATACCCGCTATGGTCACTCGACTAGGGGAATGCCATAACATCGGTGGAGTATTTTAAGTGAATATAGAACAGAAAAATTACAACAAGACAGATATAAGTAATACTTGAAAATCTTAAAACATCATTTCATTGCAGCGGAAAATAACACATGTTTGGTTACATCACAAAACCATAATAAGAGTCAAGTACAAAATATCCATCCTGATAAATGAAAGTACATAATCCCAATACATGAACTGATAGCCATAAAAGAAAGGGTAAGCTGAGCTCTCTACATCTATGGTCCAAGCTCCAGAAGAGAATAAAGCAGCCTGATCTAAGCCCACTCGTACCGGGCCCACTCTGATAACCTGAGGGTTGGGAAAAAGATAAAAACAACGGGGTCAGACATAAGTCTGAGTGAGTCCTATAACCCTAACAATACAACCATTAAAGTAATTAGGGTATGACATAAACAAGGTACGGTACCTCTGGGGATAATGACTACACTAAGTAGCCAACTAAACACAGGATATGCTAAGATAACCGAAAAGACGCATTTATCCACCCAAGGATAATTACTAGATTGCACTTCCCCAGATCTACCCACCCAAGGGTAATTCCTACACTGCACCACACAAGTTCTACCCACCCAAGGGTAATTCCTACTTAAAGGTTGATCCCACTAAGTGTACTTAGTAATTTTACCCAGTAGTTTCGTGTACCCCTAGCTGACTACATAGGTGCCGTCTGCCCCTATCTCCACTAGGTGTACCCACTACTCCCCAAGCGATCGGCTCCCTACCGTAGATACCCGTGCTGGTCCCACAATGGGGTGTATCATTCCCCAAAGTGGCCACCTGATAATATCAACGGTGCACGGCTTTATATCTACACGATGCAACAACGGCTTATCTACCAGCCCGGGCCCACACACGCATATGAACCCGTTGGACTTGCATTGCCACCGCTAACCCGTTTTGGCCTCTTATAGTCAAGCCCAATATGCGTGTCCCGTCACTCGACATGGGTCGAGCCCACAAAGATACGTTTGGGATATTGGTTGAAATGGGCCCCCACAAGCTACTACTTAAGCTTGTCATTTTATCTAGTGAATCCCACTTAACCCATTAACCATGTCCACCTACATGTTACAAATTTTTGGTTAAGTCTTTTCAATCATATTTTAATTGCCACTTAAGGCCCCCACAAGCTACTACTTAAGCTTGTTATTATATTTAAATTGCCACTTAAGGCACCCACTAGATTCCCGCATGCCACCCAAGGCACTTACTTGATTCCCACATGCCACCTAAGGCACTTACTTAACCCTTTAATCATGTTTAATTACATGTTCCACTTTGGTTAAGTATTCTAATCGTATTTTCTATTGCCACCCAAGGCAACCCACTAGTTTCCTCATGCCACCCAAGGCACCCCCACTAGTTACCACATGCCGCCCAAGGCACCCACTTAACCCCTCATGCCCCTCTACATGCTAATATGGTTAAGTGTTTCTTAATTCATTAATTAAGATCATGACCTCATAAAGACCTCTCACATTAGACCGTCTTTTATGACTGCTGGATATGCCGGTTGGTTCCGGGCAGACTTCTGTCATCAAAAGGGTCTAACCTCGTGTCTTTACTTTAATCATGTATTTACTTTATGACTAAGACCTCTCACATTGGGCCAATCATTTGTAGCCGCTGGATGGCCGGTCGGTTCCGGGCAGACTTCCGCTACAAAAGGGTCCAACCTCGTGTCTTAGTTGATTAATTACACCTAATTAATCACCCCCATATTAATTATCCCTAATTAATATCAAGTTTTTCATAACATGGGTAGACCTAACTCAATAGGTAAATTCCCATGGGGTAGACCTAACTCAATAGGTAAATTCCCACTTATGCTTATTCATTTTATGGTATGCTTAATCATAACCATTTCACACCATTCATTAACATGTCTATTAACCCCATCGTTTCCCCACGCACTTATGCTAACACGACATATTTCCAAGAGAAGATTCTTTCATACTTAACATGGGTTTCACTTAGCATACATTAGCATTAACATGGGTTAAAAGGTGCCCACTTACATCATGATATTAACCCAACTAGCATTACTAAATAACCCAACTTGCATGAACATACATATGTCGTATATACACAGGCGACTTGCATAAGTGTTCATAGGTTATACAAAGATGAACTTGCATGTGTCTTAAAGGTGTGAACTTGCACAACATGTTACATGTTAACTTGCATAACATCATACACATAACTTGCATGATATCATAAACATAACTTGCATATCAACATACACATAACTTACATAACATCATGCACATAACTTGCATAACCTCATACACCTAACTTGCATATGAACTCGCATAACAACATGCACATAACTTACATAACATCATACACATACTTGCATAACATGTTGATCTTGCATATAAGCATACACATAACTTGCTTAACATGTTGAACTTGCATATATGACTTGCATCTTAAAAAAGGGTAAACATGCATAGCATATAAAGGTGTCATCTTGCATATGTATGCATCACATTTAAAAGGGTAAACTTGCATGTCATGATTTATGCATAATACCAAACACTTAGCATGCACAAAACCACATACTTAGCATGCATAGAATCAATCACTTATTATGCATAAACACACCACTTTAACTTGCATAAACCCAAACACTTAGCATGCATAAAACCCAATACTTAGCATGCATACAATCAAATACTTAGCATGCATAAAATCAAATACTTAGCATGCATAACACCAAATACTTAGCATGCATAAAATCACATGCATAACTTGCATATCATGTTACATATACTTGCATATATTCTCACATATAGTTTGCATAACATGTTACATATGCATAAATGTTCAACATAATGTTTTACATCATAAAACATGGCAATAAACTTGCATATGGCATAAAACTTGCAATTCACATATCATACAAACTTGCATAAACTCATTTATCCACAAACATAGCCATGTCTTATCACATCCTACCATAATCAATTTAATAATTGATTATTAAAGCTATAGGAACTCACCAAAACCAAGATTAGCAACCTTATGAAGTGGAATTAGTGGCTTTAATTGAAGAAGATGTTGATTAGCTTGCAACTCTCTTCATTGCTTTGTGGAGGCCATGCTCAAATTTCATTTTGCCATAGTTTAGTTACAAGACCTAATTATGAATGAATTAGGGTAGGGTTGGGGTCTTATTTATAGGATTAGGTAGTGTTTTAGGCCCTTAGATTAACCCTAGGTTAGATTAGGACCGTTAGATTTAGGAAATCTCTAGAACCAGCCCTCCAAGCCAGCCTAGAACCCAACCTGGTGCACCCAGGTTCACTGGACGCCGCGCCCCTGTCGACAGGCAAGTCGACAGGCAAGTCGACACCCCTGTCGACATGCCTGTCGACAGCCTTGTCGACATGGGAAGAGCGGGAAGCTTCCCGCCTGACCCCGCTTTTCCATTCCAAAATCTGAAATTTAAATTTTAAAATCTGTTTTTTAGTTTTGAATTTTCTGCAAACTTCATCGGGCCATAACTGGGCCATACGGACTCCGATTTTCGAAAACTCGGACTCTATTTTGCGTATTTTTCCGAGACGAACGCAATGACGCAGCCCGTTTCCCCTATTTCCCACATCTGAGATTATTTATCCTGTAATTAGTGAATTAACCCAAAATTCGGGGTGTTACATTCTCCCTTCCTTAAAGGATTTCGTCCCCGAAATCTCTAAGCTAAGGAGAATGCATATCCTACCATCCAAACAACCATCTACTCAATCCACCAAACACGGGCATCCATTGTCCTTAAAACAATTCCTAATGATGTATGAGCATATGCAAAGAGTGTGTGTATATGTTCCCTATCTAATGTATGAACATATGCAAACCATGATAGTGCCATGCATCCATTATGTATGCGAGAGAACCCTATCGACACATACAATATCTACATGAGTGCACAATCATTCACCAAAATGCATCATCCATATGATAACACAATCATTATACATCCATTAATATAGCTACCTACACACATAAATATGCAATATGCAATATGAAGTGCCTGAGCCGATCTAGTGCCTAAAGTGTGTATATGCATCCACGAGCAACCACTAGCAAACACTTGCATCCACTTGCATCCATCATACATAACATGTCTCAAACACATGTTTCAACCATAGGACTATCCTATCTGAAGGTCAAAGGTACTAACGAGAGGGCATACTAAGGATAAGATAAGCACAAGATATGCGATGAAGGAGAAGCAAAAGGACATACCCTCCGAAAGAAAAAGGGTACCTCGAACGCATCTTCGCTTCCGTCTCCCAGGTAGCGTCACTCTCTTCATCTCCCCTTCGTACTTTGACTAGTTGAACCTCTCTGTTTCTCAACTTCCAAATCTCTGACCCAAGGATGCAAGTAGGAGCTCGTCGAATCGTCGCATCACGCTCTACTTCCACTTCTCTAAGCAGGCTCGGCTCTACCGCCTCTGCGGTCTCATGTAGGAACTTCACATGGAATATATCATGTACACCACGAAGTCTGTCGGGCAACTCCACCAATGGAAGATGCTCTTCCCATGTACCTCCAAAATCCAAGATACATGGCCTCAAAAGGTCTTCTAAAATACGATCCACCCTCTCGGTCTGGCCGTCCGTCTGAGGATGATATGCGGTACTCAAACACAACTGAGTCCCTACCGCCTCTTGCAAACTTTTCCAAAACTCTCTAGTGAAGATAGGATCTCAATCGCTCACTATACTGGAAGGTACACCATGCAATCTAATAATCTCTCGAATGTAAACTGAAGCTAGCCATGGAGCAGTTCTCTTACTCTTCCCGGGTATACAATGGGCGCTCTTAGTAAGTCTGTCTACAACCACCCAAATTCCCGTATTACCCTTCCTCGATCTTGGTAATCCATCGAGACACTATCCCCCTTCCATAGCGGGACCTCCAAATGGGTGAAGCAACCCACCGGGTTTCTTCTGCTCCGCTTTCATTTGCTAGCACACCAAGCATCTAGCGACGTACCCGGCCACATCTTTCTTCCTACCGGCCCAAAAAGAAAACTCGCTTCATGTCTTGGTTCATCTTGTCCCCACCGGGATGAATGGTCATCCTTGACCGATTTGCATCATCAAGTACAGCCTTCCTCAACCCTCGTCTTGCGGTACACAAAGTCTACCGTCTCTACGCAACCACCCCTTACCATCTAGGGTGTACCTACTCAAATGGCTGGACGACTCCCCCCTTATGAGCTTCTCTATCAACTCAACCAACTGTGGGTCGTCCCTCTGGGCTTCCCCAATCCGCCCCAGAAGAGTAGGTCTAACCTCCAAGGATGCTAGGAAACCGGGTATATAATCAATGGAAGGTCTAAAGTCAAACATAGAAATAAACTCTAAGCTCCGTCGTTCAACGAACCACAAACTCGAGGACAATCTTTTCCTACTTTAAGCCGTCCGCTACCATGTTACCCTTGCCGTGGGTGTACGCTATCTCAAACTCATAGGATGCTAAGAATCCTATTCACTTTTGCTGTCTTAAGACTATGCGCCTGGAGAGTCTCCAATACTTTCCTAAGATGTAGGGCAGGTTCTTCTCCACTCCTAGAGAAAATCAGGATATTCTCCCATGCAAAATCATCACAACTATCCATCTCTCACGCAGACCACCTTAGTCGAACTCGACATCCCCCAAATGCAAGCCCCAAAGGCCTAAACCAATATCAGACAAACACCCAAAGGATACCTCCTTCGAATTCAGACGACCTACGTGAGATGATACTAGTAAAAACGGCTAAATAATTAAGCCCTTGCCCAACTCTGGATTTTCTCGCCAGTCTCGCTCCCAAAACCACCGTTTTCCCGTAACTGGCTTTGCTCATCCTATTGAGCACATATGAAAACTTATTTCGCTCCTAGAAAAGACCAAGATGTCATTTATAAAGACCATCACAAACTTATTCAGGTACTCCCTGAACACCCTTTTCATCATATGCGGGGGCGTTCGTCAAACCAAATGGCATCACCAGCCACTCATATAAACCATCCGGAGTCCTAAAGGTAGTCTTCTCCATACTATCCTCAGTCACTCTCAACTGACGAAACCTCGTGGCTAAGTCCAACTGCGAAAATACTGAGGCGCCCACTAACTGATCAAAGAGATCATCAATCCTCGACAATGGGTGTCTATTCTTCTTCGTGAGTTTATTTAGTTCTCTTTAGCCTACACAAAGTCTGAGGGACCCACCCGCCTTCGCGGCAAAAACTACTGGAGCACCCCACTCCGATATACTTCGTCTTATGAACCCCTTCTCAAGCAAATCGCCTACTTACTTATAGAGTTCCCTCCTCTCACGAGGAGCCATGTGGCACACTAGCCAAGATACTGGTTTAGCATCGTCTACCAGATATATTCGGAAGTCAATCTCCCGCTCCGGAGGTAAGCCCTTCACCTCCTCACACACATCCGAGTATTCCCGGACCACTCTAACTGATCGCAAACTCTTGACCGACGTGTCAAGTAATTCTAGATAACTTAGCATAACAGATTCCATGGGATTTCAAAAGATCTCGAGAGTGTTACCCTAGCGGGTCATAAGCCTAACAACTCTCCTTCCACAATCAAGAACGGCAACCCTACTGGATAACCAGTCCATGCCCAACACTATCCCATAGCCCGTGAAGCCCAAAAAGCATCACATCTAAATTCAATGCTAAGCATAGCAACTTTCAAACCCAAACACATCATGGAGCCCCAATTGGGTTTGAAACAACTAAGGGATCATCTACCAACTGGTGTCTAAGTGCAGTGACTCAACTAACAATGATGAGATAAACGAACTCGATGCGTCAGTATCAAATAAAGTTCGAATCGGATAATGAAGAAATCCAAATTCCAACCTAAACGGTCCTATCCCCATCAGGTACCCTAGTCGCCAGGGAATACAACTACCCTCCAGGAGATTCCATAGCTTGCCTATGCCCTTTTGGACAATCCTAATAAGATGTCCCATTCTTTCCCAAAAGGATAACTACTTGCCTTCTTCTTCCCATTCTCCACTCGTAACCTTCCACCAATGAGGTTTCATCCTTCATTAACCAAACAACTGTTTGAGCCTTCCTCCCCTCGTCTATCCAATAGATACCTACCAGTCCTCCTCCTTCTTGAACCAACTTCTAATCCGACTAACGTCTAAGTCCCTTGAAGTGGTTTTCCATTCTTGTCTATCTTAGAAAGATCACCTGTATACGGAGGGGAAACTCAAAATGAGAGAGGAAGGGATTCAAAACGGAGAATTCGAAAGATATAGATATGGCTATTGGGGATTATGCTTTTCTTTCAAAAACTTTTCTCTTAAAAGACATGTTTTTGAAAATACTTCTTTCAAACATATTCTTAGAAAATAGTTTTTCTAAAAATTTTATCTGTTCTGGTAACCTCGCTCTGATACCACGTGTAACACCCCACACCCGCTATGGTCACTCGACTAGGGGAATGCCATAACATCGGTGGAGTATTTTAAGTGAATATAGAACAGAAAAATTACAACAAGACAGATATAAGTAATACTTGAAAATCTTAAAACATCATTTCATTGCAGCGGAAAATAACACATGTTTGGTTACATCACAAAACCATAATAAGAGTCAAGTACAAAATATCCATCCTGATAAATGAAAGTACATAATCCCAATACATGAACTGATAGCCATAAAAGAAAGGGTAAGCTGAGCTCTCTACATCTATGGTCCAAGCTCCAGAAGAGAATAAAGCAGCCTGATCTAAGCCCACTCGTACCGGGCCCACTCAGATAACCTGAGGGTTGGGAAAAAGATAAAAACAACGGGGTCAGACATAAGTCTGAGTGAGTCCTATAACCCTAACAATACAACCATTAAAGTAATTAGGGTATGACATAAACAAGGTACGGTACCTCTGGGGATAATGACTACACTAAGTAGCCAACTAAACACAGGATATACTAAGATAACCGAAAAGACGCATTTATCCACCCAAGGATAATTACTATATTGCACTTCCCCAGATCT
This sequence comes from Allium sativum, assembly GCA_030737875.1. NCBI lineage: Eukaryota > Viridiplantae > Streptophyta > Magnoliopsida > Asparagales > Amaryllidaceae > Allium > Allium sativum. The sequence continues at coordinate 857,493,528 of CM060915.1, read as the reverse complement.
ACCCACCCAAGGGTAATTCCTACACTGCACCACACCAGTTCTACCCACCCAAGGGTAATTCCTACTTAAAGGTTGATCCCACTAAGTGTACTTAGTAATTTTACCCAGTAGTTTCGTGTACCCCTAGCTGACTACATAGGTGCCGTCTGCCCCTATCTCCACTAGGTGTACCCACTACTCCCCAAGCGATCGGCTCCCTACCGTAGATACCCGTGCTGGTCCCACAATGGGGTGTATCATTCCCCAAAGTGGCCACCTGATAATATCAACGGTGCACGGCTTTATATCTACACGATGCAACAACGGCTTATCTACCAGCCCGGGCCCACACACGCATATGAACCCGTTGGACTTGCGTTGCCACCGCTAACCCGTTTTGGCCTCTTATAGTCAAGCCCAATATGCGTGTCCCGTCACTCAACATGGGTCGAGCCCACAAAGATACGTTTGGGATATTGGTTGAAATGGGCCCCCACAAGCTACTACTTAAGCTTGTCATTTTATCTAGTGAATCCCACTTAACCCATTAACCATGTCCACCTACATGTTACAAATTTTTGGTTAAGTCTTTTCAATCATATTTTAATTGCCACTTAAGGCCCCCACAAGCTACTACTTAAGCTTGTTATTATATTTAAATTGCCACTTAAGGCACCCACTAGATTCCCGCATGCCACCCAAGGCACTTACTTGATTCCCACATGCCACCTAAGGCACTTACTTAACCCTTTAATCATGTTTAATTACATGTTCCACTTTGGTTAAGTATTCTATCGTATTTTCTATTGCCACCCAAGGCAACCCACTAGTTTCCTCATGCCACCCAAGGCACCCCCACTAGTTACCACATGCCGCCCAAGGCACCCACTTAACCCCTCATGCCCCTCTACATGCTAATATGGTTAAGTGTTTCTTAATTCATTAATTAAGATCATGACCTCATAAAGACCTCTCACATTAGACCGTCTTTTATGACTGCTGGATATGCCGGTTGGTTCCGGGCAGACTTCTGTCATCAAAAGGGTCTAACCTCGTGTCTTTACTTTAATCATGTATTTACTTTATGACTAAGACCTCTCACATTGGGCCAATCATTTGTAGCCGCTGGATGGCCGGTCGGTTCCGGGCAGACTTCCGCTACAAAAGGGTCCAACCTCGTGTCTTAGTTGATTAATTACACCTAATTAATCACCCCCATATTAATTATCCCTAATTAATATCAAGTTTTTCATAACATGGGTAGACCTAACTCAATAGGTAAATTCCCATGGGGTAGACCTAACTCAATAGGTAAATTCCCACTTATGCTTATTCATTTTATGGTATGCTTAATCATAACCATTTCACACCATTCATTAACATGTCTATTAACCCCATCGTTTCCCCACGCACTTATGCTAACACGACATATTTCCAAGAGAAGATTCTTTCATACTTAACATGGGTTTCACTTAGAATACATTAGCATTAACATGGGTTAAAAGGTGCCCACTTACATCATGATATTAACCCAACTAGCATTACTAAATAACCCAACTTGCATGAACATACATATGTCGTATATACACAGGCGACTTGCATAAGTGTTCATAGGTTATACAAAGATGAACTTGCATGTGTCTTAAAGGTGTGAACTTGCACAACATGTTACATGTTAACTTGCATAACATCATACACATAACTTGCATGATATCATAAACATAACTTGCATATCAACATACACATAACTTACATAACATCATGCACATAACTTGCATAACCTCATACACCTAACTTGCATATGAACTCGCATAACAACATGCACATAACTTACATAACATCATACACATACTTGCATAACATGTTGATCTTGCATATAAGCATACACATAACTTGCTTAACATGTTGAACTTGCATATATGACTTGCATCTTAAAAAAGGGTAAACATGCATATCATATAAAGGTGTCATCTTGCATATGTATGCATCACATTTAAAAGGGTAAACTTGCATGTCATGATTTATGCATAATACCAAACACTTAGCATGCACAAAACCACATACTTAGCATGCATAGAATCAATCACTTATTATGCATAAACACACCACTTTAACTTGCATAAACCCAAACACTTAGCATGCATAAAACCCAATACTTAGCATGCATACAATCAAATACTTAGCATGCATAAAATCAAATACTTAGCATGCATAACACCAAATACTTAGCATGCATAAAATCACATGCATAACTTGCATATCATGTTACATATACTTGCATATATTCTCACATATAGTTTGCATAACATGTTACATATGCATAAATGTTCAACATAATGTTTTACATCATAAAACATGGCAATAAACTTGCATATGGCATAAAACTTGCAATTCACATATCATACAAACTTGCATAAACTCATTTATCCACAAACATAGCCATGTCTTATCACATCCTACCATAATCAATTTAATAATTGATTATTAAAGCTATAGGAATTCACCAAAACCAAGATTAGCAACCTTATGAAGTGGAATTAGTGGCTTTAATTGAAGAAGATGTTGATTAGCTTGCAACTCTCTTCATTGATTTATGGAGGCCATGCTCAAATTTCATTTTGCCATAGTTTAGTTACAAGACCTAATTATGAATGAATTAGGGTAGGGTTGGGGTCTTATTTATAGGATTAGGTAGTGTTTTAGGCCCTTAGATTAACCCTAGGTTAGATTAGGACCGTTAGATTTAGGAAATCTCTAGAACCAGCCCTCCAAGCCAGCCTAGAACCCAACCTGGTGCACCCAGGTTCACTGGACGCCGCGCCCCTGTCGACAGGCAAGTCGACAGGCAAGTCGACACCCCTGTCGACAGGCCTGTCGACAGCCCTGTCGACATGGGTAGGGCGGGAAGCTTCCCGCCTGACCCCGCTTTTCCATTCCAAAATCTGAAATTTAAATTTTAAAATCTGTTTTTTAGTTTTGAATTTTCTGCAAACTTCATCGGGCCATAACTGGGCCATACGGACTCCGATTTTCGAAAACTCGGACTCTATTTTGCGTATTTTTCCGAGACGAACGCAATGACGCAGCCCGTTTCCCCTATTTCCCACATCTGAGATTATTTATCCTGTAATTAGTGAATTAACCCAAAATTCGGGGTGTTACAAACAACTTGGCTTCTTTGCATTAATACTGCACTAAGGCCTTCTCTAGACGCATCTATCCAGACTTTCAAGTCTTGATTGCCATCGATAATCATTAACACTGGAGTCGTTGTTAATCTCATCTTTAGCTTCTCGAAAGCCTCCTCACATTCTGGAGTCCACTTGAATTTTGCGTGCTTCTTTGTAAGCTTTGTTAAGTGACTAGAAATCTTCGAAAAATCTTTAACGAACTTCTGATAATATCTAGCCAATCCAAGAAAACTTCGAACTTCTGTAGAAGTACTAGGTTGTTTCCAATTTTGAATGGCTGTGATTTTACTTGGATCCACAGCAATTCCCTCTTTTGATTCGACGTGGCCAAGAAACTTTACTTCATCTTGCCAGAATATACATTAGGAAAGTTTAGCTTTCAATACATTCTTTCTCAGAAATTCTAGAACTGGTTCCAAATGTTTTCCATGTTCGGCCTTTGACTTAGAGAAGATTAGAATATCATCAATAAAAACCAGAACAAACTTATTCAAGACTCCTCTGAACACTCGATTCATCAAATCGACGAAGTAAGATGGAGCATTACATAAGCCGAACGACATTACTAACCACTCATAGAATAAATCTGGACCTCTGAATGCTATCATAGGAACACACTCTTCGCAATACGTAGCTGATGGAAACCTGTAGCAAGGTCCATCCTTGAAAATACTTGTGCTCCATTCAGACGATCCAATAAATCATCGATTCGTGGCAATGGATATTTATTCTTTATTGACTGCTTATTCAAGTCACAATAATCCACACATAGTCGCAGAGTACCGTCAGACTTTGGGACAAACATCACTGCTGCTCCCCAATCAGAGAAACTAGGCCTGATCAGACCCTTCCATACAAGCTGTCGAGCTTGATTGTCTAGTTCTTCTTTCTCCTTCAGAGTCATTCTCTGAATAGCGTGCACTACTGGCCTTGCGTTCGGAATTAAATCGATCTTGAAATCAATTTCTCTCTACGGAGGTAAGCTAACAACTTCTTCGAACACATCCGCATAATTCTTTACGACAGGAATATCTTTGATGAGGTCCGGAACATTCTATGTGACTACAGGGATATTTTCTATTTGAGCAGGAGAAACATCTAGAGCTGACCAAAAGTCTTTTCTATTTGAATTCGGGCCTTCACATGGTATGGTTATACAATTCTCTGATTTAATCTTTTCCCTAACAACTCTCTCGGCGCATCTAACCTCTGCCTCATATTTGGTTAACCAATCCAATCTCAAAAATAAGATTGAATTCGGTAAAATTCATGACGACAGAGATGGTAGGGAACTTATAACAGGAAAAAGAGGCAGGCACTGCATAAATCCAGCTAAGATCGAGAGAACCCCTAACCGGATTATGGACAGTGATGGGTTCTTTGAGCTTTTTCAATTTCAAATCCAACTTCTTAACTACATTCTTTGCAATAAAGCTTCGTCACGCGCCTTTATCAAATAGTACTTTAACTGGAATGTTTTTGACATTAAGTGTGCCTTCTAAAACATCAGGTCTTCCCTGACTAGCTGAGGGCTCAGAAGTTTCTGCTACTTCATTTATATGTATTGCTTCAGATTTCTTTGAGAGTTGGCACTCCCGTGCTATATGACCTGCTTGGTGCCACTTATGGCATTTCCTTTCATCATGAGACTTCTTTTTCTTCTTGGCAGGTTTGCAATTCCTGGTCAAATGCCCTTGTTTCTTGCAGTTAGAGCAGGCGGCAGTTGTCATTAATTCTTTCTCAGATCTAGCCCTCTTCCTCTTGGCTCTGGGCTCCTTACTGACCTCAAGCATCGTACTGGCTTCAGGATTATCAGTTTCAGACTCCCCTTTATTACTAGAACAGACTTCCTCTTCGTAGCATAACATACCTTTCTTATGGAGATCCACATACTGATAAGCCATGTATATCATTTCGGAAAAAGGAAGCTTCACATGCCCCATTACTTTACTTTGGTACTTTCTTTGAAGCCCGTTAATAAATCTCAGATTCTTCCTCTTCGGATTTTGAATTAGATGAGGGGCAAAATGAGAAAGTTCATTGAATTTCTTATGATATTCTGGAATGGTCATATCTCCTTGTATCAGATAAAAGAATTCATTACATAATCGCTTAGTTGCTTCAGGAGGAGTAAATCTTTCTAGGAAAATCACTTTAAATCTATCCCAGGTAATATTACCTTCTGGATTATCCTCAATAATCGAATCCCACCATAACAAAGCTTCGTCTTTGAGTGCCCAAGATACCAGTAATCTTTTCTGGTCATCTTCCAGCTTTAAACCCTCAAAGATTTTCTCAGCAGAACGAATCCAAGCTTGTGTTTTCATAATAGATTCTTCGCCCAAGAATGGTATTCCACCCAGATTTCTATATTTCATAAATAGAGCTTCTATATCCGGGTTAGTATTACTTCTTCTGTTTCTGGCACTCATTTCAATTACGTCTGCAAATGGCAGACAAAGTGTCAGGTCAACAGAAAGGATATTTTAAAGCATAGAAACATATACTTGAGTGTAAATGTATCTATCGAGGTGTATTTCATTCTGCTATACTCATACTAGGATATTACTGATCCTATCTGTAATGAGTTATTCGTCCTAGAACACTACTGGTTCTATTTCTGACAAGTTCGTTAATATGTTATATTCCATCACTAAGCTTAATGATATACACGTAAATGTGTATATTTTATCCACATATTTATCTTATTTTATCTATTAAATAATTGATATTGTGCATTTATAGTTGTGTTTACAGATTATTGTTGATGAATGGATTAACGCACTTAATTGGTGAAAAGCTTGAAGAATTTGTGCAAGAAGAGTGTTGAATTTTAGAGCTGGATTAAAAGTTTGAAGACCTGAAGAAATGTTGTTACTCAATAACCTTCTGCTGCGTATTTTAATGACAAGACTCAATGCTTTTCCATAACGATCACTTGGAGTTGTTATTCATTCTCAAGTCAATTGGAGTTGAAGCCCGTAGCCTATTTTCCATGACATCTGCATGCATTCACATTGGTCTATTTGCTAATTGGGCTAAGTTATTTGTCCCATATCATGTAATTTGCAAGGCTTCTCATTCATGCGCTGCACGCGTTCACACTGAGCTATTTGATTAATGTGTTATTTTGAAAAAGGGGTTTTTGTCCCACATTGTGGAATTTGCCAAGTAGCCTTGGCCAAATACAACTATAAATACCTTGTATCTTATTCATGTAAAAACACACTTAGTTTTATTCTGTAATTCTCTTCTTGGAATAAAACTCTTCTCCCCCTTTCTCTCAGTTGTTATTTTATTTTATTTATGTTCATGTTATTTAGTTTACGTTTCTCTTCTTCTTTAGCTATGTCTAGCTAATCCCCTTTGATTAGGGGGTGATGACGCTAATAGATATGATTCAACATAAATCACATAGCCAATAGATGAGGACTTTATACATGTAGGTCTGGATCTGAATCAAAGGTTAGATCTGAACCTTCATATTTTGTGTCCTTTAAGAGCTATGCTCCCTCACAGGGTATATTCGTGTTCGATCTAACAATTGACAGATTTATATCTAATTTTAGGGTTTTAGAAATTAATTAGTGAATCTGTCCTGATAGTCTATGGTTGTTTAAGAGCTCAGCTCCTGCATAGGCTATGCTTGTCGTTATTTACTTATTTTTTTTAAGATCCTAATTATCTTTGATTCATGTGTGTGATAGAAACGTGGATTAGATCTATATTTATTTGTTGGCTATTGATGAGTGTGAATCCAATCTATGTCATTATCCCCTAATTGCCTTCTCTTATTATATAAATCTTTCTTTTTATTTAATTGCTGTTATTTTCTGTGTTTTCAATCAATCAAAATCCTGGAATAACTTGATGGATTTATTAATTAAAATATTTTTGGTCCCGGAGTTCGACACCCTCTACAACAATCCTTGTTGTTTAGGAAAGCCGAATGGATTTTACAGTTGTTTACAATTGTTTGATTTGTTCGCAAACAAATTTTGACGTCGTTGCCGGGGACCAAAATTATTTTTATTTTTAAATCCTTCGGGTTATAATTTTTTTTCCATAAAAAAAATACAAAAAAATATTTTTATTTTGTTTCTTGCTTTAGTTTTTTTATATATAAAAAAAATTTCTTCTTGTTTAGACTATTTGGTACTAAATAATTGATACTATAATCTTTTAATTAAGAAAAAAAATAATCACTTGCCATTTGTTTCAAATTTCCTTCCCATTTTCAATACAATTACATTCCCTTTCATGCATTTATTTCTTTCCAAATTTCTACATACTCTTCCTTCTTTTACAAGTCGCAAAAAAAAGCAAGTCCAGATTTCTTCTCGATCTGAAAACTGATCTGCTACAGACCGTTTATACAACACTGCCAACATGCTCTTCCATCTTCTTCAAGACCTGACCATCAACCCATTCACAAAGCAAAACAACTACTCCACCGTCTGATCACAATACCACCTCATTCATACACTTCAGCCATCCCGCCCTCAAACCTAAAACATACTCAAACTAACCCCACTTCCTCAAGCCTTGCCATCTTCATCACCACCGACAAGAACTACTTTCCACCACACACATCTTTCACCAATCATCCTCTAACAAACTGTCGTGCCACACAAACCTCACAACAGCCTCCACAATACAGCACCCCTTCCCAACACAAGCCAAACATCATCAGACTTTCCCCTCAACATCAGCCCAACACCCTTCCAAAATTCACAAAACCCGGTTTTGCAGTTCAACTTCACTACACAACCCTTCACAAAGTCTGCCTCCAAACTCCCTTGATACCCTATACATAATCACAGACCAACCTTCCACCATAAACTACAAATCCACAACCAAGTTTTGTCATCAACACTAGACACCCTAAATTCATCAGTCCTCTGACAAGACCCATTATCTTCCAACTCCACTTAGAACCCTATAACCGCTCGAAACCATTCACCATCGCTTCAATCGCTCCTCAAAATCACCTACGAAACTGCCACTAGCCTCAACCTTTCATCCGCAACGCACAACCAGTCCATCCCCCATTCATCTCGCACCCAACCCCCAGTGTGAACTTGCGAAAACCCATAGAGGATCCTGAAACCCAAATCTGATTCGAAGGCTCATAGATCCGAGAATTCAATACCAGAATTCAACATCGAAACCCAATCGGAGCCAAACCCAATTCGAAGAAAACCAACGTGATTTAGGAAATAGGAATAGAGAAAAGAAGGGGGTGCGATTTACTCTGGTCGATTTTTTTTTCTTGTTTTGGGAGAGAGAATATTGGGTTACCGTGCTTTGAGAGGCAGAATAGGGTTTCGATCCACTTTTCAGGCCCTAAAGGTGGAGTTAAATAGATAAGAGGATTAGAATAAGAAGGATTGCATGCCTCTTTGATCTGTTTATGTGAATTTATATCTTTCTTTCCTGTAAAAACCATCAAGGCCGGTTTTGTTGTGTGGGACTTGTTGAATTTTGAGCATGTTTAGTCGGGAGAGATTTGTTTTCTTTTAATTGTTAGTTTTGTTTAGTTAATTTTTTCTTATTATTATTATGTCCTTTTGTTTTATTTATTTTTGTTAAAAAAAGGGTTTGAGGGATTTTTCGAAAACAGTTACAACAGCAATTTGAAAAAGGTTTTTAATTTTTTTTTTGGGCTCTAGCCCGAACCCGTGCCACAGCGCAGTCAACAGATTAATAGAAGGCGACAACAACAGAAAGCAGCAGACTATTCAGGGTTTGAGCAGTTGCACACCAAGTGGGGTGTGAACACGCTAGAACTACCCAATTGCAATGGACGGACTGCCGATCACTGTAAAATTTTCTAAACTCTACAGGTGCTCTGCTGCAAATATAAAAAATATAGACATTGCTTGTAAAAATCTTCTACAGGGGCAGCGGCTTGCTTGTAAAATCTTTTAATTTCTGCAATTATTATTTTTGCATCTGTCTTCATTCTGTTACGGGCAATACCCCAATTCACATAAGGTGAGGGATTTCATCATCCTTTCCTTAGCCCACAAATTTCATTTCATCGTAGAATCTGACTAATAATAATGGTTAGACGTTGGACTTAAGGGAGTCGCGGGCTCATCTAGGGCTTAATTGTATTTTGATAGTTGATTCATTTGGAACGAATTATTTCTTGGTGTCTAAACTACGGAAGAGAAATAACCATTCATAAATATTACGGTGATTCGTAAATATTATATCGATTGTTACTTTAAAGGTACTTAAACCTTCGGCTGCATTGCTAGGGTGATTCCTTGTGCATCGATAACTCCTGTCCGTTAACTGGCTGAGAAATCTTTTGGTCTAAGTAATCAAACATGACACTATATAATTTCGAGTTAGGAGCCATCAAGGACAAAAAATTCATTGTAGCTAATTTCTGTGTGTGATTGTTTTGTGTAAAAAAAATATTTCAAAATTCCTCAAAAACAAAAACAAATAAATTTTTTTCTCTCTTTTAAACCTCGCTAGTCTATAGGTCATACTTTTCCAAAAAAAAAACTCCCATTTTCATAACTTTTTTCCTTCTCACCTTTTTCTGAACTTCTCCATTGTCTAAAATTCTTTGATGAATTCTCTTCTTCTTCTTTCTGGTGCATGCAAACTTGGACCCGTGACCAAGAATCTCGTCGTTTAGTTAGAATCGAACCACCTTCTCTTTCCTCAAAACCGAGTTCACTCAACCAACCTTTAGGAATGGCTAACGAGCCTGCACCTCGCACCCTGATGGACAGAATTCTTCCCGATAGAGTTTCTGTGCCTTCTTGCATTCAGTTACCCAATCCTGTGGGTAACCACTTTGAAATCCGATCGAGTCAGATAAACATCCTTCCCAAATTCGGAAAATTTTCTCATGATGAACCATGTAGTTTCTTAACGAAATTTGAATATACTTGTGCAACCTTTAAATTACAACAGTTATGTGATGATGGTATTAAACTTCGTTTGATTCCATTCGCACTAACTGACTCCGCAGAAAAATGGTTTCGCAGCTTGCCCTCAAATTCAATTAAAAAATGGGATGAATTTACAGCGGTTTTCCTTAAAAAGTTCTACCCCCCAGAAAAAACAGCTAGAGTCAGAAATGAAATCAACAATTTCCACAAAAAAGGGGGGTGAATCTTTCTGGCAATACTTCGAAAGATTTAAAGAACTGCTGTTGCGTTGTCCCAATCATGGTTATGAAACATGGTCGTTATGTCAAACTGTATACGATGGATTTGATAATAGTACTAGGCAAATGTTAGAGTCCATGTGTCAGGGCAATTTTCTAAAACAGACTGACGTAGAAGCTTGGGAATTTCTGGACGAGTTAGCGGAAAAATCGAAACAATGGGAACAAACCAATGAAAAATCTCTCTATTCGCGATCCAGTAGTAATTCTGTTGAATCCTCTTCTTCTTCTAATACTCTTGTTGATGCTATACTGAACGTTGTTAGAACACACAATCAGTCTAATAACATTTCTTAAGCCATGTGTCACATATGTCTTAACTCTGATCATACGACTAATGACTGTCCCCAGTCCCTTGAGCAAGTGAACGCTTTCAACCGACACAATAACCACCCAAATCTTTCTTATGGTCCGAATAACCCTCTGATGAACAGACCTTCGAATCGAGCATTTACGAACAATGCCGTGAACCCTCCTCTTAGGCAAAATCAGTACACTTAGAACCAGGCTCCTTTCCACAATCAAACGGTTGCTCCCCAATATGAAAAACGCCTTTCTACGATTGAGGGGAATTTATCTGAGGTGAGCAACCTATTAGCGCAAATGACTAAGCAAACTGTTGAAAATCAAAACAAGTTAGAAAACTCCTTGCAATCATATATGCAAAACACGAATCAACAAATGAGTGAACTCCAAAAACAAATGTCCCAGCTTAACCCTAAATTAAGTGAATGGGAAAAGGGTACTTTTCCAAGTCAACCCATTCAAAACCCTAGAGGACAAAATTCAAACCCCAACCAAATTCTCATCATTCAGGATTCAAACGTTAGTCAATTGAATGCTGTCACGACTCTTAGATCCGGCAAAAAGATTGACAACCATGTGGTCTACCCGAATGCTTTACCGGACGATCTTCCAAACCCTCTCAAAAATTCGACCAACTCAGATCAAAACATTGAGCCAATTTCTGACAAGGATGTAACACCCCACCTCCGTTAAGGTCACTCACAAAGGGAATGCCTTAACTTTGGTGGAGCATTTTAGTAAACAGAACAGAAACTTACAAGACAGATAAAACAGTACTTGAAATTTTTTAACTTTATTACAGCGGAAACAGAAATCAATATGGCTACATCCTTTCAAATCTCAGAATTCAAGTACAAAATATCAGTCTTGTACAAAATCCTTCAAAATGCATGGTTTAAAATCATAATCCCCACAGAAGAAGACAAGCCATACTTTAAGCACTTCAAGTAGAAGAAATCCGGATCTAGCTAGAGTGTTCCCTCCTTAGAAAACCTGGGGGGTGGAAACGGAAGAAAAGAGGCGAAACAACAAGGGTCAGACATAAAGTCTGGCAAGTCTAGTGACTTTCAGCATATGAACAGATAATAATAATGTAACAACCCGTATTTTCAATAACCTGTAATGATGTAAATCGAGGCAGAATTTAATTCTAAAATCTGAATCAAGGGAAACGGGCTATGCCATTGCGTTCGTCTCGGAAAAATACGCGAAATAGAGTCCGAGTTTTCGAAAATCGGAGTCCGTATGACCCGATTAAGGCCCAACGAAGTTTTCAGAAAAATTCAAAGTAAAAACAGATTTCAAATTCAAGTTTGAATTTGAAAATTAAGACAAATAGGGCCAGGCGGGAAAAATCCCGCCATAACACCCAAGTTGACAGCCCTGTCGACTTGGGAGTCGACTTGGTTGGACCAAGTCGACAGCCCTGTCGACTTGGCTGTCGACTTGGCTCAGCCGGGCTGTTTAGCCTGGTGCACCATTTAGAGATTGTGTTGAGCTTGGGGGCCAGATTCGGTTTTGAGGGCTGAGATTGGAACTAGGGTTTAATCCTATGGCCTAAAACACTTGCCTAATCTATAAATAAGACCCTAACCTACCCTAAATCATCATTATTCATTCTAGCAACTAAACTATGGCAAAATCAATCCTCTCATGGCCTCCACTCTCTTCATAAAATTCCTAAACAAATTTTTATGAGATTTTCCATGCATACAAGTGTTTTCAAGCTTGTATGAGCCTCATTAGCTTGCATTCAAGTCAAGTTTCCATATTTACATCATAAAGAAAGAGTTTTGATCATTTTGGCTCAAGGGTTTTTATGTTAGAGCTTGCATTTTGGGTCTAATTGGTTGCATAAGGGCTTTGTCATATTTCCTAAGCATTGTAAGCCCTATTCTACTTTCATACTTAAACTCTAAAGTTAAATGTATGATATGCAAGTTTGCAATGATATGCAAGTTTACTATGATGTGTTATGCAAGTTTACTATGACGTGATATGCAAGTTCATCAAGTTATGTTATGCAAGTTTATATGCAAGTTGCCAAGTTATGTTATGCAAGTATATCATGCTATGATATGCAAGTTTATCATGTTGTAATATGCAAGTTTATATGCATAAGTATGTCATGTTATGATATGCAAGTTTATATGCAAGTATGCCATGCTATGATATGCAAGTTCATCATGTCATGTTATGCAAGTTTACCATGTTATGCTACGCAAGTATGCCATGTTAGGATATGCAAGTATGTTATGCAAGTTTTGGATGACCATCTTGTTCATGTTAACATGTTATGCAAGCTTATCTTGAGTATGTGAACATAAAGCTTCAAGCTTTATGCTAAAGGTTGCATTTTGGCAACATGTAAGTTATCATATCTCTTATGATAACTTGCATGTGAGGCTAAATGCGAACTTATGGCCATTTCTACATGTCATTTAGCACCATGTATCACCAATATGCCAAGTTTGGTTTTATGCATGCTTTTGGGGCCTAAAAATGTAATATGCAAGGGTATGAACACATGAACATTTCATATGCCACCATGTTGAAATTGCGGCTTCAACACTTTTATGTCATGATTATGCCAAGTTCCCTCTTTCTATCCTTTATGCGCTATTGCGATATGTAAGCGATGGGATTGCGTTTGGGGTTGGGTAAACTTAAAAGACATAAAAACATAAGCTTGGGAATTTACCTATTAAGTTAGGTCTACCCATTGGGAATTTACCTATTAAGTTAGGTCTACCCAATTGCTTGAAAATTTGTAATGTGTTTTGGAAACATGATGGACATGACACTTAGAAAAGATAAGTGTGACCAACTCGAGGTTGGGTTGAGTTTGTAGCGTAAACCTACCCGGAACCGACCGGCTTAACTAGTTGCTACAAACAATAGGACCCAATGTGAGAAGTTGGCCATTTTGTACCTTGAACCCGAGGTTAGACCAAGTTGTGGTGTAAAGCTACCCGGACCCGCCCGGCTTAACTAGTAACCACAACAAAGTCTAATGTGAGAGGTTAAGGCGCATTAATTAATTAATGCCTCATGATTAGGGTTAAGTCATGGTCCATTTAATACTTAACCAATTTGGGCTTGGTAGATTAATTGGAGTTAAGTCGTGAACTCATCATTACACTTAACCAAGTTAATCCATGATTGGTAAAGGGGTTAAACCGTACTTAACCCACTAGAAAAATCCTAGCAATGGGGGTCCACTCCAGCAGTAATCCCTAGTTTGTATCATCATGACCCTAGGGACTAGGCTAGGGTGGGGGCACGATTACTGGGCTGGAGGTAAGCGACCAAAAGCGACGGCAGGGTGGTACGCCGGTGTAGTTTCGGGCGGACTCTGGTCGTGCACATAGTCTGTAGCCGGAGAAAACAAGCACGGGTACCGGTAGATCGAGACTGTGCACTCATGTTTATGGTGTCCAGGGGTTGACACCCTAGGGCTTGATACACCCGAAGGGTGGACCCGGCACAGTTCGACTACAATCATGTTTGGGCCGTATTGACACCAACACGTGACGAGTTAGGCTTAGGGAGCCGATCGACTAGACCGTTTGGTTGGACCTCGTGTTAGGGTCACTTCATGTTATTGGACCTCGTGTTAGGGTCACTTCATGTTATTGGACCTCGTGTTAGGGTCACTTCATGTTATTGGACCTCGTGTTAGGGTCACTTCATGTTATTGGACCTCGTGTTAGGGTCACTTCATGTTATTGGACCTCGTGTTAGGGTCACTTCATGTTATTGGACCTGGGTCACTTCATGTTATTGGACCTCGTGTTAGGGTCACTTCATGTTATTGGACCTCGTGTTAGGGTCACTTCATGTTATTGGACCTCGTGTTAGGGTCACTTCATGTTATTGGACCTCGTGTTAGGGTCACTTCATGTTATTGGACCTCGTGTTAGGGTCACTTCATGTTATTGGACCTTGTATTAGGGTCACTTCATGTTATTAGGCCAAAGCTTGGGCCAGGGGATCAATACTTGTTTATTCAAGTCATGTTAGTTTGCTAGTACACCTGTGGTGCAAAACCTTAATCCTGATTATGCGATGACACCTTTATCTACCTTGTTAGTTAATCATCATGCTAGTAGGTAGTTATCCTTATATTCATCCCTGCTGCTCATGCCAGTTAACTTTATCAGTTTACATTGATTGTAGTAGGGCTTACTCAGTCTTTTTGACTGACCTGTTTTCTTTCGCCTCTTTTCTTCCGTTTCCCCCCCTAGGTTCTCAGGGAGGGAATATTGGAGCTTAGCTGGATTTCTGATCGCTTGCTTATGGGATTTTAGCTCATGTACGGTCTTGACATGAAGCTAGTTATGGTTATTACTTATTTTGGGGATAACACTTATGTATTTCAGTTTTCAGATGATGTTGTTTTATCTAGACTTGTTTATTTGGGAAGTTGATATTATGTTGTACCAGACTTGTTTTGAAATGGTTTGAAATCTTCCGCTGTTTTATCTATGTTATTTACTCTGTTTACATATATACATATGTTCTTGTTCTGCCTTGATATATCATTATGCATGTTTACCCGATTCAAACGCCCCTCCAAAGTCAGAGTGCTTGCAAGAGTCACCCTGGCGGAGGTGGGGTGTTACATTTGGTATCAGAGCATATGGTTTACGAGAAGGAACAAAAAGGTTTTTAGAAAACTTTTGGAAAACTATTTTCAAAACAAAGTATAAAGTATTTTCCAAAGAAAAGTCTAGTTTATTTTAAAGGCTATTCCCCAAAAAGCCATTAGCAAAATTCCTTCGTTTTTCTCCATTATGAATCTATCTTTTTCTTCGTTTCAGTATGGCCGATAACTTTGCTATTCCGGAGGGAGTACACGTACCTGTTTGGTATAGGAGACTTTTGGAGGCTAGGGCGACCGAAGCCGGCCCCACAGATGTTCCTCCTCCTCCTCCGGTAGTTAATGTTCCTCCTCCTCCTGTCGCTGAGGTTCCTCTTCCTCCTCCCCCTCAGCATCCTCAAACTGACTTCGCAAAGATTTGCCAAGATTTTAAGGCGATGGGTTGCAATAATTTCTTTGGAACCGAGACTTATGTAGAGGCAAGGAATTGGTTGAAAGAAACCGAAGATCTTTTTGCCTTCTTTGATATAGGTGACCGTAGGAAGGTTTTATTAGCAGTGTGGTTGCTAAAGGAAGAAGCTGCACGTTGGTGGGTGGTCACCACCGCTACTAGGCCAATTGAGACTTGGGATGACTTTCGGGGAAAGTTTGGACTAAGGTTCCTATCACTGAGGCAAGGGGACATGACTATTAGGGAATACATAGATAAGTTTAATAAACTTGCTCGGTCCGGTTTAGACTTGGTTAACACAGCTCAGAAGAAGGCCCTATACTTTGCTCTAGGATTAAACGAGCCATTACATGGTTTAGCCATGACTCATATACCCTTGGGGGCAACTTTCGAGAGCTTGGTAAATATGGCCCTACTCAATGAAGAGAATAGGAGTGTCAAGAAGGAGGAGAAGTCTGAAGATAAGAAGGAAAAGAAGTGCTTTACTTGTGGAAGCTCGACTCATCTAAACAAGGATTGCAGGAAAAGGAAGGGCACTTGCTTTAACTGTGGAAAAATGGGACACTTCACTAGGGATTGCCCGAAGAAGCAAGGGCAAGGCCAGGGTCAGACCCAGCGTGCTGGACCTTCCGGAGGGCAAGTTCATGCTCTCAATGCCGCTCCAGTTCCCGATCAAGGTAGTATTCCTGTTGAGAGCCTTGTATATATTTCTGATTTTCCTGTTCGTACCTTGTTTGATTTTGGTGCATCGCATAGTTTATTTCATCTGATCTAGTTGAAAGTTTGCACCTAATTACTAGTCTAGTTTTGTGATCCCGTGTGTGTTTCAAATCCAATTGGGGGTTCCGCCCATTTGTCTATGATCTACGTGGATTTGAAAATCTCTATCTTAGTGTAGAGTTCTCGTGTGATGCTTATATTCTCGGTTTCATGGGGTATGGGTTGATTTTGGGCATGGATGGGTTGTCCAGTTTTGGAGCCATCCTTGATTTTGGAGCATAGGGTCGTGAGGCTCATGACTCGCCTCGGTAATACCCTAAAAATTTCTAGTAACCCTATGGGTCCCGTCATGTTGTGTTATCTTGAATCCCTCAACTCGTCTATCGATAGTTTGCAATTGGTGAGGGTGGTCCGAGAATATCCTGATATTTTGGGTGAAGTGAAGGGGGGTTACCCCTAAGCGAGAGATTGATTTTCGCATTTATCTGGTTGATAATGCCAAGCCAGTTACGTGGCCGGTTAGGCACATGGTCCCGCAAGATGAGAATTATGAAAGCAAGTCAAGGAGTTGCTTTAGAAGAACTTCATTAGATGAAGTATATCTGGTTGAATGGGGAGCGCCTGTAGTATTTACTACCAAGGCAGATGGTTCTCTTTGACTTTGTGTTGATTATCGTGAGTTAAACAAAGAGAATAGGCAACCATTGCCAAGGATCGATGATTTGTTTGATCAGCTTGTAGGAACATTTGTTTTCTCTTGATCTTGCTACTGGATTCCATCAGCTCAGAGTAGCTGAGGATAGTATAGACAAGACTGCGTTCAGAACTCTAGATGGATTCTTAGAATGGCTGGTCATGCCATTCGCACCCACCTACTTCGTGGACTTGATGAGTAGGGTGTTCAGGGAGTTCTTGAACAAGTTTGTCGTGGTCTTCGTAGATGATATTCTGATCTTCTCAAAGGATGAGGAAGAGCACGCAAGGCATCTCGGGGAGGTGATGGATACGCTTAGAGCGCATCAGTTGAAGGCCAAGTTCTCCAAGTGTCACTTTTGGAGAAAGGAAGTTAGATTCCTTGGGCATATAATATCTAAGCAAGGCTTAGCGGTGGATCCCGCTAAGGAATTGCAGTTCAGGATTGGAAGACTCCAAGGAATGCAACTGAAGTAAGAAGTTCTCTCAGTTTAATTAGTTAGTTAGCGTCCCTTGAACTTAGACCTACCCTTCTGGATAAAGTAGGGACTTCGCAGAAAGAAGACCCGCAGTTAAGTCGAGATCATGGACAAGTTGATTCGAGGCGAGATAGTAGTCACCTCGCTATAGATGACAAGGGATGGCTAAGACGCGATGAGAGAAAGAGGTTCTTGATGATGCACATCACTCGAGGAGGTGGCCGAGTTGGTCCCAAGGTGCATGTTGTGCCAACAGGTTAAAGGCCAAGTCATAAAAAGCCCGGTGGGCTATTACATCCATTGGAGGTCCCCGCAATGGAAGTAGTAAAGCATCACGAAGGATTTCGTGGATGGACTACCTAGGTCAAGGAAAGGGAATACGAGCATGTGGGTCAAAGTAGGTAGACCCACGAAGAGTGCTCATTTCACTCCGGTAAAGAGCGGAAGGACTGCATCATAGCTAGCGACAGTTTACTTTCAAGAATTAAAGCGGTTGCATGGGGTTCCCTAAAGGATAATTAGTAACCATGACTCAATTTTCACTAGCTAGTTTTGGGATAGTCTACGGGAAGTCATGGGCGAGCAACTGAATCTAAGTATGGCCTATCATTCACAGGCGGATGGTTCATTTCGTTCAAGCATGAGTTATAGAAAATCACGTTAGTAAGAGCAATTGGCAACGTGGATTGGTATTTGCAAGAAAAAGTTCTGCTGCGTGGAATACTTTACGGTAAGTAAACGAGATCCAGGATTCACTAGTGAATTTTGGAGAGCTTGCATGAAACCATGAAGTCATAGTTATGTTTAAGCCAAGAATGATAGAAGAGTAAGTGAAAGAGGAAGACGAGAGGCGACAATGAAATGGGTTCCAGCTCATATTTGGAAATAAGAGTTAAGAAGCCAAGAAATCATGAAGTAAAGGACGATCAAAGCACAGAGGAGTTAAACTCAAGGAAACGTGACTTAGAAGACTGAAGGCTAGATACGCGCATCATATCTCTTTTTAAGAGCATATCCTTGATCCTTGTTTTCCTGTGGAACTTACTCGCATGTTATCTTTTTCCGTATATCCTCTCGGTCCCATTCTCGATCCCATTTCTGTTATAAACTCCATAAGGGGGTATGACTCATCGGCTAGTAATACATGTCAGGGTTTGAAGGGGTCCGTTAGGTTGACTAAACCTTTTGGGCTTTTATAGAATATGGGTTGGGTTAGGAAGGGATTTCTTGTAATCCGAAAGGAGTATATCCTGCTTATCTTCCCGATCTCTTTGTAGCATATCTTTGCTATCCATGTTTATCTAGTTTATCGTGTTAATCTTGTCATGAGAACCTTAGGTAGAAACCCTTTGGATGAAACATGTGTTTGAAACATGTTATGCTTGATGGTTGCAAGTGGTTGCAAGTGGTTACTCGTGGATGCATTATACACGTTAGGCACTAGATCGGCTCACACACTCCTCATATTGCATATGCATGAGTGTTTATGCTTATTCATGGATGAAAATTTTTGTGTTATCACATGGATGTTGCATATGGATGTATGTTATGTGCACACTTATAGATGTTATACATTATGTTAGGAATTGCATACATATGGATTCATTTCACTAACATAATTTGCATTGATGATATTTGCATTAGATAAGTACATATACACACACCTTTGCATATGTTCATACAACATTTAGAATCTTGTAAGGACAGTGATTTCTCATGGATGATGTTTTGAGTAGATGGATGATTGGATGGTAGGATACGTTCTTCCTAACTTGAACATTTCGGGGACGAAATCCTTTAAGGAGGGGAGAATGTAACAACCCGTATTTTCAATAACCTGTAATGATGTAAATCGAGGCAGAATTTAATTCTAAAATCTGAATCAAGGGAAACGAGCTATGCCATTGCGTTCGTCTCGGAAAAATACGCGAAATAGAGTCCGAGTTTTCGAAAATTGGAGTCCGTATGACCCGATTAAGGCCCAACGAAGTTTTCAGAAAAATTCAAAGTAAAAACAGATTTCAAATTCAAGTTTGAATTTGAAAATTAAGACAAATAGGGCCAGGCGGGAAAAATCCCGCCAGAACACCCAAGTCGACAGCCCTGTCGACTTGGGAGTCGACTTGGTTGGACCAAGTCGACAGCCCTGTCGACTTGGCTGTCGACTTGGCTCAGCCGGGCTGTTTAGCCTGGTGCACCATTTAGAGATTGTGTTGAGCTTGGGGGCCAGATTCGGTTTTGAGGGCTGAGATTGGAACTAGGGTTTAATCCTATGGCCTAAAACACTTTCCTAATCTATAAATAAGACCCTAACCTACCCTAAATCATCGTTATTCATTCTAGCAACTAAACTATGGCAAAATCAATCCTCTCATGGCCTCCACTCTCTTCATAAAATTCCTAAACAAATTTTTATGAGATTTTCCATGCATACAAGTGTTTTCAAGCTTGTATGAGCCTCATTAGCTTGCATTCAAGTCAAGTTTCCATATTTACATCATAAAGAAAGAGTTTTGATCATTTTGGCTCAAGGGTTTTTATGTTAGAGCTTGCATTTTGGGTCTAATTGGTTGCATAAGGGCTTTGTCATATTTCCTAAGTATTGTAAGCCCTATTTAAACTCTAAAGTTAAATGTATGATATGCAAGTTTGCCATGATATGCAAGTTTACTATGATGTGTTATGCAAGTTTACTATGATGTGATATGCAAGTTCATCAAGTTATGTTATGCAAGTTTATATGCAAGTTGCCAAGTTATGTTATGCAAGTATATCATGCTATGATATGCAAGTTTATCATGTTGTAATATGCAAGTTTATATGCATAAGTATGTCATGTTATGATATGCAAGTTTATATGCAAGTATGCCATGCTATGATATGCAAGTTCATCATGTCATGTTATGCAAGTTTACCATGTTATGCTACGCAAGTATGCCATGTTAGGATATGCTAGTATGTTATGCAAGTTTGGGATGACCATCTTGTTCATGTTAACATGTTATGCAAGCTTATCTTGAGTATGTGAACATAAAGCTTCAAGCTTTATGCTAAAGGTTGCATTTTGGCAACATGTAAGTTATCATATCTCTTATGATAACTTGCATGTGAGGCTAAATGCGAACTTATGGCCATTTCTACATGTCATTTAGCACCATGTATCACCAATATGCCAAGTTTGGTTTTATGCATGCTTTTGGGGCCTAAAAATGTAATATGCAAGGGTATCAACACATGAACATTTCATATGCCACCATGTTGAACTTGTGGCTTCAACACTTTTATGTCATGATTATGCCAAGTTACCTCTTTCTATCCTTTATGCGCTATTGCGATATGTAAGCGATGGGATTGCGTTTGGGGTTGGGTAAACTTAAAAGACATAAAAACATAAGCTTGGGAATTTACCTATTAAGTTAGGTCTACCCATTGGGAATTTACCTATTAAGTTAGGTCTACCCAATTGCTTGAAAATTTGTAATGTGTTTTGGAAACATGATGGACATGACACTTAGAAAAGATAAGTGTGACCAACTCGAGGTTGGGTTGAGCTTGTAGCGTAAACCTACCCGGAACCGACCGGCTTAACTAGTTGCTACAAACAATAGGACCCAATGTGAGAAGTTGGCCATGTTGTACCTTGAACCCGAGGTTAGACCAAGTTGTGGTGTAAAGCTACCCAGACCCGCCCGGCTTAACTAGTAACCACAACAAAGTCTAATGTGAGAGGTTAAGGCGCATTAATTAATTAATGCCTCATGATTAGGGTTAAGTCATGGTCCATTTAATACTTAACCAATTTGGGCTTGGTAGATTAATCGGGGTTAAGTCGTGAACTCATCGTTACACTTAACCAAGTTAATCCATGATTGGTAAAGGGGTTAAACCGTACTTAACCCACTAGAAAAATCCTAGCAATGGGGGTCCATTCCAGCAGTAATCCCTAGTTTGTATCATCATCACCCTAGGGACTAGGCTAGGGTGGGGGCACGATTACTGGGCTGGAGGTAAGCGACCAAAAGCGACGGCAGGGTGGTACGCCGGTGTAGTTTCGGGCGGACTCTGGTCGTGCACATAGTCCGTAGCCGGAGAAAACAAGCACGGGTACCGGTAGATCGAGACTGTGCACTCATGTTTATGGTGTCCAGGGGTTGACACCCTAGGGCTTGATACACCCGAAGGGTGGACCCGGCACAGTTCGACTACAATCATGTTTGGGCCGTATTGACACCAACACGTGACGAGTTAGGCTTAGGGAGCCGATCGACTAGACCGTTTGGTTGGACCTCGTGTTAGGGTCACTTCATGTTATTGGACCTCGTGTTAGGGTCACTTCATGTTATTGGACCTCGTGTTAGGGTCACTTCATGTTATTGGACCTCGTGTTAGGGTCACTTCATGTTATTGGACCTCGTGTTAGGGTCACTTCATGTTATTGGACCTCGTGTTAGGGTCAATTCATGTTATTGGACCTCGTGTTAGGGTCACTTCATGTTATTGGACCTCGTGTTAGGGTCACTTCATGTTATTGGACCTCGTGTTAGGGTCACTTCATGTTATTGGACCTTGTATTAGGGTCACTTCATGTTATTAGGCCAAAGCTTGGTCCAGGGGATCAATACTTGTTTATTCAAGTCATGTTAGTTTGCTAGTACACCTGTGGTGCAAAACCTTAATCCTGATTATGCGATGACTCCTTTATCTACCTTGTTAGTTAATCATCATGCTAGTAGGTAGTTATCCTTATATTCATCCCTGCTGCTCATGCCAGTTAACTTTATCAGTTTACATTGATTGTAGTAGGGCTTACTCAGTCTTTTTGACTGACCTGTTTTCTTTCGCCTCTTTTCTTCCGTTTCCCCCCCCCCCCAGGTTCTCAGGGAGGGAATATCGGAGCTTAGCTGGATTTCTGATAGCTTGCTTGTGGGATTTTAGCTCATGTACGGTCTTGACATGAAGCTAGCTATGGTTATTACTTATTTTGGGGATAACACTTATGTATTTCAGTTTTCAGATGATGTTGTTTTATCTAGACTTGTTTATTTGGGAAGTTGATATTATGTTGTACCAGACTTGTTTTGAAATGGTTTAAAATCTTCCGCTGTTTTATCTATGTTATTTACTCTGTTTACATATATACATATGTTCTTGTTCTGCCTTGATATATCATTATGCATGTTTACCTGATTCAAACGCCCCTCCAAAGTCAGAGTGCTTGCAAGAGTCACCCTGGCGGAGGTGGGGTGTTACATTTGGTATCAGAGCATATGGTTTACGAGAAGGAACAAAAAGGTTTTTAGAAAACTTTTGGAAAACTATTTTCAAAACAAAGTATAAAGCATTTTCCAAAGAAAAGTCTAGTTTATTTTAAAGGCTATTCCCCAAAAAGCCATTAGCAAAATTCCTTCGTTTTTCTCCATTCTGAATCTATCTTTTTCTTCGTTTCAATATGGCCGATAACTTTGCTATTCCGGAGGGAGTACACGTACCTGTTTGGTATAGGAGACTTTTGGAGGCTAGGGCGAACGAAGCCGGCCCCGCAGATGTTCCTCCTCCTCTTCCTCCGGTAGTTAATGTTCCTCATCCTCCTGTCGCTGAGGTTCCTCTTCCTCCTCCCCCTCAGCATCCTCAAACTGACTTCGCAAAGATTTGCCAAGATTTTAAGGCGATGGGTTGCAAGAATTTCTTTGGAACCGAGACTTATGTAGAGGCAAGGAATTGGTTGAAAGAAACCGAATATCTTTTTGCCTTCTTTGATATAGGTGACCGTAGGAAGGTTTTATTAGCAGTGTGGTTGCTAAAGGAAGAAGCTGCACGTTGGTGGGTGGTCACCACCGCTACTAGGCCAATTGAGACTTGGGATGACTTTCGGGGAAAGTTTGGACTAAGGTTCCTATCACTGAGGCAAGGGGACATGACTATTAGGGAATACATAGATAAGTTTAATCAACTTGCTCGGTCCGGTTTAGACTTGGTTAACACAGCTCAGAAGAAGGCCATATACTTTGCTCTAGGATTAAACGAGCCATTACATGGTTTAGCCATGACTCATATACCCTTGGGGGCAACTTTCGAGAGCTTGGTAAATATGGCCCTACTCAATGAAGAGAATAGGAGTGTCAAGAAGGAGGAGAAGTCTGAAGATAAGAAGGAAAAGAAGTGCTTTACTTGTGGAAGCTCGACTCATCTAAACAAGGATTGCAGGAAAAGGAAGGGCACTTGCTTTAACTGTGGAAAAATGGGACACTTCACTAGGGATTGCCCGAAGAAGCAAGGGCAAGGCCAGGGTCAGACCCAGCGTGCTGGACCTTCAGGAGGGCAAGTTCATGCTCTCAATGCCGCTCCAGTTCCCGATCAAGGTAGTATTCCTGTTGAGAGCCTTGTATATATTTCTGATTTTCCTATTCGTACCTTGTTTGATTTTGGTGCATCGCATAGTTTATTTCATCTGATCTAGTTGAAAGTTTGCACCTAAGTACTAGTCTAGTTTTGTGATCCCGTGTGTGTTTCAAATCCAATTGGGGGTTCCGCCCATTTGTCTATGATCTACGTGGATTTGAAAATCTCTATCTTAGTGTAGAGTTCTCGTGTGATGCTTATATTCTCGGTTTCATGGGGTATGGGTTGATTTTGGGCATGGATGGGTTGTCCAGTTTTGGAGCCATCCTTGATTTTTGAGCATAGGGTCGTGAGGCTCATGACTCGCCTCGGTAATACCCTAAAAATTTCTAGTAACCCTATGGGTCCCGTCATGTTGTGTTATCTTGAATCCCTCAACTGGTCTATCGATAGTTTGCAATTGGTGAGGGTGGTCCGAGAATATCCTGATATTTTGGGTGAAGTGAAGGGGGGTTACCCCTAAGCGAGAGATTGATTTCTGCATTTATCTGGTTGATAATGCCAAGCCAGTTACGTGGCCGGTTAGGCACATGGTCCCGCAAGATGAGAGTTATGAAAGCAAGTCAAGGAGTTGCTTGAGAAGAACTTCATTAGATGAAGTATATCTGGTTGAATGGGGAGCGCCTGTAGTATTTACTACCAAGGCAGATGGTTCTCTTTGACTTTGTGTTGATTATCGTGAGTTAAACAAAGAGAATAGGCAACCATTGCCAAGGATCGATGATTTGTTTGATCAGCTTGTAGGAACATCTGTTTTCTCTTGATCTTGCTACTGGATTCCATCAGCTCAGAGTAGCTAAGGATAGTATAGACAAGACTGCGTTCAGAACTCCAGATGGATTCTTAGAATGGGTGGTCATGCCATTCGCACCCACCTACTTCGTGGACTTGATGAGTAGGGTGTTCAGGGAGTTCTTGAACAAGTTTGTCGTGGTCTTCGTAGATGATATTCTGATCTTCTCAAAGGATGAGGAAGAGCACGCAAGGCATCTCGGGGAGGTGATGGATACGCTTAGAGCGCATCAGTTGAAGGCCAAGTTCTCCAAGTGTCACTTTTGGAGAAAGGAAGTTAGATTCCTTGGGCATATAATATCTAAGCAAGGCTTAGCGGTGGATCCCGCTAAGGAAGTTGCAGTTCAGGATTGGAAGACTCCAAGGAATGCAACTGAAGTAAGAAGTTCTCTCAGTTTAATTAGTTAGTTAGCGTCCCTTGAACTTAGACCTACCCTTCTGGATCAAGTAGGGACTTCGCAGAAAGAAGACCCGCAGTTAAGTCGAGATCATGGACAAGTTGATTCGAGGCGAGATAGTAGTCACCTCGCTATAGATGACAAGGGATGGCTAAGACGCGATGAGAGAAAGAGGTTCTTGATGATGCACATCACTCGAGGAGGTGGCCGAGTTGGTCCCAAGGTGCATGTTGTGCCAACAGGTTAAAGGCCAAGTCATAAAAAGCCCGGTGGGCTATTACATCCATTGGAGGTCCCCGCAATGGAAGTAGTAAAGCATCACGAAAGATTTCGTGGATGGACTACCTAGGTCAAGGAAAGGGAATACGAGCATGTGGGTCAAAGTAGGTAGACTCACGAAGAGTGCTCATTTCACTCCGGTAAAGAGCGGAAGGACTGCATCATAGCTAGCGACAGTTTACTTTCAAGAATTAAAGCGGTTGCATGGGGTTCCCTAAAGGATAATTAGTAACCATGACTCAATTTTCACTAGCTAGTTTTGGGATAGTCTACGGGAAGTCATGGGCGAGCAACTGAATCTAAGTGTGGCCTATCATTCACAGGCGGATGGTTCATTTCGTTCAAGCATGAGTTATAGAAAATCACGTTAGTAAGAGCAATTGGCAACGTGGATTGGTATTTGCAAGAAAAAGTTCTGCTGCGTGGAATACTTTATGGTAAGTAAACGAGATCCAGGATTCACTAGTGAATTTTGGAGAGCTTGCATGAAACCATGAAGTCATAGTTATGTTTAAGCCAAGAATGATAGAAGAGTAAGTGAAAGAGGAAGACGAGAGGCGACAATGAAATGGGTTCCAGCTCATATTTGGAAATAAGAGTTAAAAAGCCAAGAAATCATGAAGTAAAGGACGATCAAAGCACAGAGGAGTTAAACTCAAGGAAACGTGACTTAGAAGACTGAAGGCTAGTGTAACACCCCACTCCCGTTATGGTCACTCACTAAGGGAATGCCATAGCATTGGTGGAGTATTTTAGTGAATATAGAACAGAAAAATTACAACAAGACAGATATAAATAGTACTTGAAATTTAAAACATCATCTCATAACAGCGGAAGTAAAACATGTCTGGTTACATCATAAAACCACAATAAAAGTCAAGTACAATATCCATCAAAATAAAGAAGTACATAATCCCACTCTCATACAATAGCCATGACAAAAGAAAAGATAACTGGGTAACTGGAGCTTTACATCTATCCAAGCTCCTAAAGACTGGAACAGCAATCCGATCAAGCTCCACTACTGCTAGGATCCACCGTAGGACCTGAGGGTTGGAAAAAAAGAAGATAAAAACAACGGGGTCAGACATAAGTCTGAGCGAGTCCTATAACTTTAACAATACAATCGTTAAAGTAACCAGAGAAGACATAAACTGATATACGGTAACTAATGGGGATGAATGGCTACACTAAGCAGTCAACTAAACTAAGATAAAAGATAAAGATGCATCTACCCTTCCAAAGGTAAATTACTAAACTGCACCACACCAGTCATTCCTAACTTAAAGGTTGATCCCACCCATGGACTTATAAAATTAACTTAATAGTTCTTGCGTACCCCTAGGTGACTAAGTAGACGCCACGGGGCCCTACAATCCACTAGGTGTACACACTACTCCCCATTCGATCGGCTCCCTAACGTAGATACCCGTGCTGGCCCCACCGTGGGGTGTACCATTCCCCAACGTGGCAACCTGATAAAACTAACGGTGCACGGCTTATATCTACACGATGCAACAACGTCTTATTTACCAGCCCGGGTCCACACACGCATATGAAACCCGTTGGTCATGCGTTGCCACCGCTAACCCATTTTGGCCTCTTATAGTCAAGCCCAGTATGCGTGTCCCGTCCTCGACATGGGTCGAGCCCACTAAGATACGTATGGGTTACTGGTTGATATGGGCCCCCAGCACAAGCCATCCCCCTAAGCTTGGCCCACACACTAGTGTTTCCCACTTAACCCTTTAATCATGTTTAATTACATGTTTCATCTTGGTTAAGTATTTTATCTTATTTTCTATTGGCAACCACTAGCAATTTCCACATACCACCCAAGGTACCCACTTAACCCCCATGCCCCACTACATGCTTATATGGTTAAGTGTTTCTTAATTGATTAACACCGTAACCGTGTAAAGGACCCCTCACATTGGACCGTCATTTGTAGATGCCTGGTTAAGCCGGTAGGTTCCGGGCAGTCTTACACTACAAACGGGTCCAACCTCGTGTCATTTACCCTTGTTACGTATTTAATTTATGATTAAGACCCCTCACATTGGACCGTCATTTGTAGATGCCTGGTTAAGCCGGGAAACTCCGGGCAGTCTTACACTACAAACGGGTCCAACCTCGTGTCTTAATCGATTAATTACTCCTAATTAATCACCCCCATAATTTGTGTTAATTATCATGTTTATTTTAGGAATATGGGTGCACCTAACTTAATAGGCAAATTCCCAACTCCAAAGTGTGGGTACACCTAACTTAATAGGCAAATTCCCAACACATAGTGTGGGTACACCTAACTTAATAGGCAAATTCCCATACTATGTTCATTTATTTTATGTTATGCATAATTATATTAATTTCACACAATCTTATTAACATATGCATTTAATTAACCCCATCGTTCCCACGTAATTTCGTTCTCATGACATAACACATATAAAAGGTGTCAACTTGCATATGTATGAACATGTTTCAAAGGTGCCATCTTGCATATTAACAAACACATAACTTGCATATGAACTTGCATAACATGTCACATAACTTGCATATAATCTTGTATAACATGTCACATAACTTGCATATTAACTTGTATAACATGTCACATAACTTGCATATTAACTTGCATAACATGTTACATAAACTTACATATTAACAAATACATGACTTGCATATGAACTTGCATAATATGTCACATAACTTGCATATGAACTTGTATAACATGTCACATAACTTGCATATTAACTTGCATATGAACTTGCATAACATGTCACATACTTGCATATGAACTCATAAACTTGCATATGAAGAAACATACAACTTGCATAATTATCATACATGTAACTTGCATATTATCATACATGTAACTTGCATATTAACATATGATCACAAAGCACAAAACTTGCATAACCCACATACATTAGCAAACTAACATCATGTTATATGACTTAAAACCCATTAATCCACAAACAAAACCATATGATCTCATCATATCTCATCTACTTAGTTTAGCAATTGATCATTAGAGTGATAGAAACTCACAACTAGCCAATTTGCACTCCAAATGAAGAAGATTAAGATGCTTAGAATGGATTAGAGGTTGATTAGAGAGTGATTAACTTGCAACCCTCTTCATAAATTAGTGGAGGCTCCCTTTAAGATTTAATTTGGCGGCATGTAGCCCTCAATTCTATTTTTAGTATGGATTAGGGTAGGTTTAGGGTGTATTTATAGATTAGGTGAGTGTTTTAGGCCCTTAGATTAACCCTAAATTAGATTAGGACCCTTAGATTTCGGAACCTTCCAGAAACCAGCCCTAAGACCAAGCCCAAACCCCTAACTGGTGCACCCAACCACAGAACTCTCTAGAAACTGTGCAGGTTTCCTGTCCCGACATGGGCGCACTTCCCAAGTGCGCCAGTGTATTTTTGTGCTGGCGCACTTTACAAGTGCGCCAGTGCATTTCTGGCCTGTTTCGGGTTTTTCTGCCTAACTTCGTTCGTCCATATCTCTTTCATACGGTACCCGTTTTACGCAAACTCGGACTCTATTTCGCATATTTTTCCGAGACGAACGCAATGACGCAGCCCGTTTCCCCTGATTCTCACATCTGAGATTAATTATACTTTAATTACTAACCATTAGTGTTAATTGAAATTCGGGGTGTTACATTCTCCCCTACTTAAAGGATTTCGTCCTCGAAATCTCTAAGTCAAGAAGAACGTATCCTACCAACCAAACAACCATCTACTAAACCATCAACCACAAGCAACCATTATCCTTAGAAACTTCTAATGATGTATGAACATATGCAGAAAGTGTGTGTATATGTCCGTATACTAATGCAAAATCAGGCGGTCTACTGATTCAGTCGACCTCCTTAATGCAAACCATGATAGTGCCATGCATCCAATATGTATGCGAAACCCTATTGACACATACAATTTCTATATGCGTGCACAACCATACACAAAAATGCATCATCCACATGATAACACAGTCATGATACATCCATCAATCTAACTACCACATCCATTTATGCGATATGCAACATGAAGTGACTGAGCCGATCTAGTGCCTAATGTGTGTGTATATGCATCCACGAGCAACCACTAGCAAACAATTGCATCCACATGCATCCATCAACCATAACATGTTTCAAACACATGTTTCAACCATAGGTTTTACCCTATCTAAAGGTCATAGGTACTAGCGAGAGGATATACTAAAGATAAGATAAGTACTAGACAAGCGATAAAGGAGAAGTTAAAAGACATACTCTCAAAAAGAAATGGGTACAAAGAACGCATCTTCGCTTCCGTCTCCCAAGTAGCATTGCTTTCGTTATCTCCCCATTGCACTTTAACTAGCTGAACTTCTCTGTTCCTCAACTTCCTAGTTTCTGACCCAAGGATGCGAGTAGGAGCTCGTCGAATCGTCGCATTACGCTCTACCTCTACATCTCTAAGCAAGCTCGGCTCTACCACCTCTGCGGTCTCATGTAAGCACTTCCTCAAATGTGATACATGGAATACATCATGAACACCACTAAGTCTGTCGGGCAACTCCACCCTATATGCCATCCGTCCAATCCTTTCCTTAATAGGAAACGGCCCAACAAACCTCGGTGCTAACTTCCCAACGGACCCAAAGCGAACAACATTTCTCAACGGAGATACTTTGACAAAAACCATGTCCCCAACCTCAAACTCAAGATCCGTCCTTCTCCGATCCGCATAAGATTTCTGTCTATCTTGCGCTGCCTTCATCCTTCTTCGAATCAAATCAATCTTCTCTGAAGTCTCTCTAACCATATCTGGCCCAAGCAAGATCTTATCTGTAGATTCCCACCAACATGTAGGAGATCGACAAGGCCTTCCATAAAGAGCTTCGAAAGGTGCCATGCCAATACTAGACTGAAAGCTGTTATTGTATGCGAACTCCACCAAAGGAAGATGTTCTTCCCATGTACCTCCAAAATCCAAGATACAAACCCTCAAGAGATCTTCTAAGATACGGTTCACCCTCTCGGTCTGACCGTCCGTCTGAGGATGATATGCGGTGCTCAAACACAACTGAGTCCCTACCGCCTCTTGCAAACTTCTCCAAAACTCACTAGTGAAGATAGGATCTCGATCACTCACAATGCTAGATGGTACGCCATGCAATCTAACAATCTCTCTAACATAGACTGAAGCAAGCCATGGAGCGGTCCTCTTACTCTTCACGGGTATAAAATGGGCACTCTTGGTAAGTCTGTCTACCACAACCCAAATTCCCGTATTGCCCTTCCTCGATCTCGGTAACCCATCGATGAAATCCATCGAGACACTATCCCACTTCCATTGCGGAACTTCCAATGGGTGTAGCAACCCACCGGGTTTCCTTTTCTCCTCTTTAACTTTTTGGCACACTAAGCATCTAGCCACATACTCGACTACATCTTTCTTCATACCGGCCCAGAAGAAAACTCTCTTCATGTCTTGGTACATTTTGTCTCCACCGGGATGAATAGTCATCCTTGAACGATGTGCATCATCCAAAATAGCCTTCTTCAAACCCTCATCTTGCGGTACACAAAGTCTACCGTCTCTATGCAACCATCCCCTATCATCTATGGTGTATCTACCCAAATGGCTGGACGACTCCCCCCTTATAAGCTTCTCTACCAACTTAACCAACTGTGGGTCGTCTCGCTGAGCCTCGCCAATCCGTCCTAAAAGAGTAGGTCTAACCTCCAAGGATGCTAACAAACCAGGTACAAAGTCAACAGAAGGTCTGAAGTCGAACAAAGAAAGAAACTCCAAGCTTCGCCGTTCCACGAACAATGGACTCAAAGATAGCCTTTTTCTACTCAAGGCGTTCGCCACCACGTTACCCTTGCCAGGGGTATACGCTATCTCGAAATCATAGGATGCTAAGAACTCCATCCACCTTTGCTGTCTTAAGTTTAAATCCTTCTAAGAGAATAAGTACTTCAATGATTTATGGTCAGTGAACAACTCGAATCTCTCACCAAGAAGATAATGGCGCCAAGACTTAAGTGCGAAAACAACCGCGGCCAACTCTAGATCATGGGTAGGGTAATTCTTCTCATGCACTCTCAATTGCCTCCCTCCATAGGCTATTACCCTTCCCTCCTGCATCAAGACTGCGCCGAATCCTGTCCCACAAGCATCGGTATAAACAACAAACGGCTTACTCCCATCTGGAAGCACTAAAACTGGAGCGGTGGTCAAAGCTCTTTTTAACCGTCGGAAAGCATCATCACAATCTACGTCCCATGAGAAAACCAGATTCTTCTTCGTCAAGCGGGTTAATGGGGCTGATATCTTCGCGAAGCCTTTGATGAACTTCCTATAATATCCTGCCAACCCCAAGAAACTTCTTACTTCGGTAGCATTTCTAGGAACTTTCCAATCCTGGATAGATACTATCTTTGCGGGATCCACAGCTATCCCTTCCTTAGAGACCACATGCCCTAAGAATCGCACTTCTCTTCTCCAAAAATGACATTTAGAGAATTTAGCTTTAAGACTATGTGCTCGAAGAGTCTCCAACACTTCTCTGAGATGTAAGGCATGCTCTTCTTCACTCTTGGAAAAGACCAAGATGTCATCCACAAAGACCACTACAAACTTATTCAGATACTCTCTGAACACTCTACTCATCAGATCAACAAAGTATGCAGGGGCGTTTGTCAACCCAAATGGCATCACAAGCCACTCATAAAAACCATCCGGAGTCCGGAAAGCAGTCTTCTCTATACTTTCCTCCGCCACTCTCAACTGATGAAACCCTGTAGCTAAGTCCATCTGCGAAAACACTGAGGCGCCAACCAACTGATCAAAGAGATCATCTATCCTCGGTAATGGGTGTCTATTCTTCTTCGTGAGCTTATTAAGTTCTCTATAATCCACACAAAGTCTGAGGGACCCATCCGCCTTCGTGGCAAACACTACTGGAGCTCCCCACTCCGATATACTTCGCCTTATGAACCCCTTCTCAAGAAACTCCCCTACTTGCTTATGAAGTTCTCTTCTCTCACGAGGAGCCTGTGGCGCACTGGCAAAGACACTGGTTTGGCATTATCCACCAAATAAATTCGGAAATCTATCTCCCGCTTCGGAGGCAAACCCTTCACCTCTTCAAACACATCCGGATATTCCCGGACCACTCTGACAGAACGCAAACTCTCGACCGAAGCATCGAGCGATTCAAGATAACTTAGCAAAACAGATTCCATGGGATTACAAGAGATCTCGAGAGTATTACCCAAGCGGGTCATAAGCCTGACAACTCTCCTTTCACAATCAAGAACGACACCATTACTGGATAACCAGTCCATGCCCAAAATCAACCCATAGCCCGTGAAGCCCAATACAAAAGCATCACATCCAAACTCAACGCTAAGTATAGAAATCTTCAAACCCAAACATATCATAGACAGATATATGGAGCCCCCAATTGGGTTTGAAACAACCAAGGGATCATCAACTAGACTGGTGTCTAAGTGCAGTGACTCAACTAACGATGATGAGATAAAAGAATGCGATGCGCCAGAGTCAAACAAAGTACGAACTGGATGATCAAACAGAAAAACCAGACTTTCAATGGAAATAGTTCTACCTCTCTGCTGAATCGGTGGAACTGAGAGAGCCTGAACTTGCCCCCCGCCTGAGCTGGTGCCATAAGAGCTTGCACCTGACCTCCTGAGGTAGACCCTGTCTTCTGCCCCTTCTTTGGGCAGTCCTTCACAAGATGTCCTGCTTCACCACAATGAAAGCAACCGGTCTTCTTCTTTTTGCGACAATCCTTGCTGAGGTGGCCTGGGGTCCCACAATTGAAGCACTTCTTCTTCTTCTTCCCCTTGTCACCATTGCCTTTTCCACCCTTGCTTTGTTGTTGTTGTTGCGGTTTCTTCTGAACCCCCTTCTTCTCTGGTGCCTTAGAACTCTTATCATCCTCATGCATAAGTGCCATGTAGACAAGCTTCTCAAAGGTGGCCCCCATAGGAATGTGAGTCATAGCTATTCCTTGCAATGGTTCGTTCAAGCCTCTAACGAACCTCAAAGCCTTCTTCTCCGGTGTATTCACCAACTCTATGCCAAACCTTGCTAATTGATTGAATTTGTTGACATATTCTTTCACCGTGAGATTCCCTTGCTTCAAATTCAAGAACTTCTCCATAAACAGATTCTCTTCCGCCCTTGAGAGAAACTTAGCCCCAAACCTTTGCTTGAAATCTGCCCAAGAGTCAACAGGGCGTTCTCCATTAGTGACCTCCCACCAGAATGAGGCCTCTCCCTTCATTAACCAAGCCGCCAACTTGACTTTCTTTCCCTCTTCCACTTCAAAGATATCTAGCAACTCTTCCACTTCCTTAAGCCAATCTCTAGCCTCTACGAAAGTCTCTTAACCTAGAAAAGGTTTTCCTCCTATAGCCTTGAACTCCTTGCAAATCTTAGCAAAATTATCCACTCTAGGCTGAGGAGGAGGAGCGGTTGCCTCTGGTGTAGTAGCATTGGCTGGACCCGCAGCCGCGGCCCTAGCCTCTTGTAACTTCCTATACCATAGTGGTATAACTAATCCCTCCGGGATGTTAAGATCTTCAGCCATGCTGAAACGAAAGAGGAAAGATTCAAAAAGGAGATTCCGAAAGATAAAGATATGGCTATTGGGGATTATGCTTTTCTTTTTCAAAAACTTTTCTCTTAAAAGACATGTTTTTGAAAATACTTTTTCCAAAAATAATACCTTTACTATTTTCTAAAAAAAAAAAGTATTTTTCTCAAAAATTTATCTGTTCCGGTAACCTTCAGCTCTGATACCACGTGTAACACCCCACTCCCGTTATGGTCACTCACTAAGGGAATGCCATAGCATCGGTGGAGTATTTTAGTGAATATAGAACAGAAAAATTACAACAAGACAGATATAAATAGAACTTGAAATTTAAAACATCATCTCATAACAGCGGAAGTAAAACATGTCTGGTTACATCATAAAACCACAATAAAAGTCAAGTACAATATCCATCAAAATAAAGAAGTACATAATCCCACTCTCATACAATAGCCATGACAAAAGAAAAGATAACTGGGTAACTGGAGCTTTACATCTATCCAAGCTCCTAAAGACTGGAACAACAATCCGATCAAGCTCCACTACTGCTAGGATCCACCGTAGGACCTGAAGGTTGGAAAAAAAAAGATAAAAACAACGGGGTCAGACATAAGTCTGAGCGAGTCCTATAACTTTAACAATACAATCGTTAAAGTAACCAGAGAAGACATAAACTGATATACGGTAACTAATGGGGATGAATGGCTACACTAAGCAGTCAACTAAACTAAGATAAAAGATAAAGACGCATCTACCCTTCCAACGGTAAATTACTAAACTGCACCACACCAGTCATTCCTAACTTAAAGGTTGATCCCACCCATGGACTTATAAAATTAACTTAATAGTTCTCGCGTACCCCTAGGTGACTAAGTAGACGCCACGGGGCCCTACAATCCACTAGGTGTACACACTACTCCCCATTCGATCGGCTCCCTAACGTAGATACCCGTGCTGGCCCCACCGTGGGGTGTACCATTCCCCAACGTGGCAACCTGATAAAACTAACGGTGCACGGCTTATATCTACACGATGCAACAACGTCTTATTTACCAGCCCGGGTCCACACACGCATATGAAACCCGTTGGTCATGCGTTGCCACCGCTAACCCATTTTGGCCTCTTATAGTCAAGCCCAGTATGCGTGTCCCGTCCTCGACATGGGTCGAGCCCACTAAGATACGTATGGGTTACTGGTTGAAATGGGCCCCCAGCACAAGCCATCCCCCTAAGCTTGGCCCACACACTAGTGTTTCCCACTTAACCCTTTATTCATGTTTAATTACATGTTTCATCTTGGTTAAGTATTTTATCATATTTTCTATTGGCAACCACTAGCAATTTCCACATACCACCCAAGGTACCCACTTAACCCCCATGCCCCACTACATGCTTATCTGGTTAAGTGTTTCTTAATTGATTAACACCGTAACCGTGTAAAGGACCCCTCACATTGGACCGTCATTTGTAGATGCCTGGTTAAGCCGGTAGGTTCCGGGCAGTCTTACACTACAAACGGGTCCAACCTCGTGTCATTTACCCTTGTTACGTATTTAATTTATGATTAAGACCCCTCACATTGGACCGTCATTTGTAGATGCCTGGTTAAGCCGGGAAACTCCGGGCAGTCTTACACTACAAACGGGTCCAACCTCGTGTCTTAATCGATTAATTACTCCTAATTAATCACCCCCATAATTTGTGTTAATTATCATGTTTATTTTAGGAATATGGGTGCACCTAACTTAATAGGCAAATTCCCAACTCCAAAGTGTGGGTACACCTAACTTAATAGGCAAATTCCCAACACATAGTGTGGGTACACCTAACTTAATAGGCAAATTCCCATACTATGTTCATTTATTTTATGTTATGCATAATTATATTAATTTCACACAATCTTATTAACATATGCATTTAATTAACCCCATCGTTCCCACGTAATTTCGTTCTCATGACATAACACATATAAAAGGTGTCAACTTGCATATGTATGAACATGTTTCAAAGGTGCCATCTTGCATATTAACAAACACATAACTTGCATATGAACTTGCATAACATGTCACATAACTTGCATATATTCTTGTATAACATGTCACATAACTTGCATATTAACTTGTATAACATGTCGCATAACTTGCATATTAACTTGCATAACATGTTACATAAACTTACATATTAACAAATACATGACTTGCATATGAACTTGCATAATATGCAACATAACTTGCATATGAACTTGTATAACATGTCACATAACTTGCATATTAACTTGCATATGAACTTGCATAACATGTCACATACTTGCATATGAACTCATAAACTTGCATATGAAGAAACATACAACTTGCATAATTATCATACATGTAACTTGCATATTATCATACATGTAACTTGCATATTAACATATGATCACAAAGCACAAAACTTGCATAACCCACATACATTAGCAAACTAACATCATGTCATATGACTTAAAACCCATTAATCCACAAACAAAACCATATGATCTCATCATATCTCATCTACTTAGTTTAGCAATTGATCATTAGAGTGATAGAAACTCACAACTAGCCAATTTGCACTCCAAATGAAGAAGATTAAGATGCTTAGAATGGATTAGAGGTTGATTAGAGAGTGATTAGCTTGCAACCCTCTTCATAAATTAGTGGAGGCTCCTTCTAAGATTTAATTTGGCGGCATGTAGCCCTCAATTCTATTTTTAGTATGGATTAGGGTAGGTTTAGGGTGTATTTATAGATTAGGTGAGTGTTTTAGGCCCTTAGATTAACCCTAAATTAGATTAGGACCCTTAGATTTCGGAACCTTCCAGAAACCAGCCCTAAGACCAAGCCCAAACCCCTAACTGGTGCACCCAACCACAGAACTCTCTAGAAACTGTGCAGGTTTCCTGTCCCGACATGGGCGCACTTCCCAAGTGCGCCAGTGTATTTTTGTGCTGGCGCACTTTACAAGTGCGCCAGTGCATTTCTGGCCTGTTTCGGGTTTTTCTGCCTAACTTCGTTCGTCCATATCTCTTTCATACGGTACCCGTTTTACGCAAACTCGGACTCTATTTCGCATATTTTTCCGAGACGAACGCAATGACGCAGCCCATTTCCCCTGATTCTCACATCTGAGATTAATTATACTTTAATTACTAACCATTAGTGTTAATTGAAATTCGGGGTGTTACAGCTAGATACGCGCATCATATCTCTTTTTAAGAGCATATCCTTGATCTTTGTTTTCCTGTGGAACTTACTCGCATGTTATCTTTTTCCGTATATCCTCTCGGTCCCATTCTCGATCCCATTTCTGTTATAAACTCCATAAGGGGGTATGACTCATCGGTTAGTAATACATGTCAGGGTTTGAAGGGGTCCGTTAGGTTGACTAAACCTTTTGGGCTTTTATAGAATATGGGTTGGGTTAGGAAGGGATTTCTTGTAATCCGAAAGGAGTATATCCTGCTTATCTTCCCGATCTCTTTGTAGCATATCTTTGCTATCCATGTTTATCTAGTTTATCGTGTTAATCTTGTCATGAGAACCTTAGGTAGAAACCCTTTGGATGAAACATGTGTTTGAAACATGTTATGCTTGATGGTTGCAAGTGGTTGCAAGTGGTTACTCGTGGATGCATTATACACGTTAGGCACTAGATCGGCTCACACACTCCTCATATTGCATATGCATGAGTGTTTATGCTTATTCATGGATGAAAATTTTTGTGTTATCACATGGATGTTGCATATGGATGTATGTTATGTGCACACTTATAGATGTTATACATTATGTTAGGAATGGCATACATATGGATTCATTTCACTAACATAATTTGCATTGATGATATTTGCATTAGATAAGTACATATACACACACCTTTGCATATGTTCATACAACATTTAGAATCTTGTAAGGACAGTGATTTCTCGTGGATGATGTTTTGAGTAGATGGATGATTGGATGGTAGGATACGTTCTTCCTAACTTGAACATTTCGGGGACGAAATCCTTTAAGGAGGGGAGAATGTAACAACCCGTATTTTCAATAACCTGTAATGATGTAAATCGAGGCAGAATTTAATTCTAAAATCTGAATCAAGGGAAACGGGCTATGCCATTGCGTTCTTCTCGGAAAAATACGCGAAATAGAGTCCGAGTTTTCGAAAATCGGAGTCCGTATGACCCGATTAAGGCCCAACGAAGTTTTCAGAAAAATTCAAAGTAAAAACAGATTTCAAATTCAAGTTTGAATTTGAAAATTAAGACAAATAGGGCCAGGCGGGAAAAATCCCGCCAGAACACCCAAGTCGACAGCCCTGTCGACTTGGGAGTCGACTTGGTTGGACCAAGTCGACAGCCCTGTCGACTTGGCTGTCGACTTGGCTCAGCCGGGCTGTTTAGCCTGGTGCACCATTTAGAGATTGTGTTGAGCTTGGGGGCCAGATTCGGTTTTGAAGGCTGAGATTGGAACTAGGGTTTAATCCTATGGCCTAAAACACTTTCCTAATCTATAAATAAGACCCTAACCTACCCTAAATCATCATTATTCATTCTAGCAACTAAACTATGGCAAAATCAATCCTCTCATGGCCTCCACTCTCTTCATAAAATTCCTAAACAAATTTTTATGAGATTTTCCATGCATACAAGTGTTTTCAAGCTTGTATGAGCCTCATTAGCTTGCATTCGAGTCAAGTTTCCATATTTACATCATAAAGAAAGAGTTTTGATCATTTTGGCTCAAGGGTTTTTATGTTAGAGCTTGCATTTTGGGTCTAATTGGTTGCATAAGGGCTTTGTCATATTTCCTAAGCATTGTAAGCCCTATTCTACTTTCATACTTAAACTCTAAAGTTAAATGTATGATATGCAAGTTTGCCATGATATGCAAGTTTACTATGATGTGTTATGCAAGTTTACTATGATGTGATATGCAAGTTCATCAAGTTATGTTATGCAAGTTTATATGCAAGTTGCCAAGTTATGTTATGCAAGTATATCATGCTATGATATGCAAGTTTATCATGTTGTAATATGCAAGTTTATATGCATAAGTATGTCATGTTATGATATGCAAGTTTATATGCAAGTATGCCATGCTATGATATGCAAGTTCATCATGTCATGTTATGCAAGTTTACCATGTTATGCTACGCAAGTATGCCATGTTAGGATATGCAAGTATGTTATGCAAGTTTGGGATGACCATCTTGTTCATGTTAACATGTTATGCAAGCTTATCTTGAGTATGTGAACATAAAGCTTCAAGCTTTATGCTAAAGGTTGCATTTTGGCAACATGTAAGTTATCAAATCTCTTATGATAACTTGCATGTGAGGCTAAATGCGAACTTATGGCCATTTCTACATGTCAGTTAGCACCGTGTATCACCAATATGCCAAGTTTGGTTTTATGCATGCTTTTGGGGCCTAAAAATGTAATATGCAAGGGTATGAACACATGAACATTTCATATGCCACCATGTTGAACTTGTGGCTTCAACACTTTTATGTCATGATTATGCCAAGTTCCCTCTTTCTATCCTTTATGCGCTATTGCGATATGTAAGCGATGGGATTGCATTTGGGGTTGGGTAAACTTAAAAGACATAAAAACATAAGCTTGGGAATTTACCTATTAAGTTAGGTCTACCCATTGGGAATTTACCTATTAAGTTAGGTCTACCCAATTGCTTGAAAATTTGTAATGTGTTTTGGAAACATGATGGACATGACACTTAGAAAAGATAAGTGTGACCAACTCGAGGTTGGGTTGAGTTTGTAGCGTAAACCTACCCGGAACCGACCGGCTTAACTAGTTGCTACAAACAATAGGACCCAATGTGAGAAGTTGGCCATGTTGTACCTTGAACCCGAGGTTAGACCAAGTTGTGGTGTAAAGCTACCCGGACCCGCCCGGCTTAACTAGTAACCACAACAAAGTCTAATGTGAGAGGTTAAGGCGCATTAATTAATTAATGCCTCATGATTAGGGTTAAGTCATGGTCCATTTAATACTTAACCAATTTGGGCTTGGTAGATTAATCGGGGTTAAGTCGTGAACTCATCGTTACACTTAACCAAGTTAATCCATGATTGGTAAAGGGGTTAAACCGTACTTAACCCACTAGAAAAATCCTAGAAATGGGGGTCCACTCCAGCAGTAATCCCTAGTTTGTACCATCATGACCCTAGGGACTAGGCTAGGGTGGGGGCACGATTACTGGGCTGGAGGTAAGCGACCAAAAGCGACGGCAGGGTGGTACGCCGGTGTAGTTCCGGGCGGACTCTGGTCGTGCACATAGTCCGTAGCCGGAGAAAACAAGCACGGGTACCGGTAGATCGAGACTGTGCACTCATGTTTATGGTGTCCAGGGGTTGACACCCTAGGGCTTGATACACCCGAAGGGTGGACCCGGCACAGTTCGACTACAATCATGTTTGGGTCGTATTGACACCAACACGTGACGAGTTAGGCTTAGGGAGCCGATCGACTAGACCGTTTGGTTGGACCTCATGTTAGGGTCACTTCATGTTATTGGACCTCGTGTTAGGGTCACTTCATGTTATTGGACCATGTGTTAGGGTCACTTCATGTTATTGGACCTCGTGTTAGGATCACTTCATGTTATTGGACCTCGTGTTAGGGTCACTTCATGTTATTGGACCTCGTGTTAGGGTCACTTCATGTTATTGGACCTCGTGTTAGGGTCACTTCATGTTATTGGACCTCGTGTTAGGGTCACTTCATGTTATTGGACCTCGTGTTAGGGTCACTTCATGTTATTGGACCTCGTGTTAGGGTCACTTCATGTTATTAGGCCAAAGCTTGGGCCAGGGGATCAATACTTGTTTATTCAAGTCATGTTAGTTTGCTAGTACACCTGTGGTGCAAAACCTTAATCCTGATTATGCGATGACACCTTTATCTACCTTGTTAGTTAATCATCATGCTAGTAGGTAGTTATCCTTATATTCATCCCTGCTGCTCATGCCAGTTAACTTTATCAGTTTACATTGATTGTAGTAGGGCTTACTCAGTCTTTTTGACTGACCTGTTTTCTTTCGCCTCTTTTCTTCCGTTTCCCCCCCCCCCCCCAGGTTCTCAGGGAGGGAATATTGGAGCTTAGCTGGATTTCTGATCGCTTGCTTGTGGGATTTTAGCTCATGTACGGTCTTGACATGAAGCTAGCTATGGTTATTACTTATTTTGGGGATAGCACTTATGTATTTCAGTTTTCAGATGATGTTGTTTTATCTAGACTTGTTTATTTGGGAAGTTGAAATTATGTTGTACCAGACTTGTTTTGAAATGGTTTAAAATCTTCCGCTGTTTTATCTATGTTATTTACTCTGTTTACATATATACATATGTTCTTGTTCTGCCTTTATATATCATTATGCATGTTTACCTGATTCAAACGCCCCTCCAAAATCAGAGTGCTTGCAAGAGTCACCCTGGCGGAGGTGGGGTGTTACTATGTCATGAACATAAAACTGGATGAGAGATAACTGTAACAGGTGTAGTAAATATAACAGAAGAACAGAATGACATAAACTATTGCTTTACACTTCTCTGCACTAATACTAGTATAACAGAATTAGGTGTCACCCTAATGTCTAAATTGAAACAGAAACGGGTACAGAATAATTTAACAGAAACATATTGCTAATAATGGGCCTTTACTACCCGATCAGAAACAGACAGAAGCATAAACAGATTAATCCCTATGGAAACAGAATGTAGAGTTAGGTGTACACTAGTAATGGGCCTTTACCACCCGAACAGACGGTACCACACAGAAACAGACAGGTGTTACCACCCAACAGAAACAGACGGTACCAACAGAAACAGACAGAACTAAGTGTACCCTAAAACCCTACCCCAAGCGATCGGCTCCCTAATACATAAATATCCTGTGTCGGCCCCACAGTAGGGTGTATCACTCCCTAAAGTGACAACCAATTGGCATAGACCTATTTACAGATGTCACGGCGTCTTACATCCTCAGAGGCAGACCGGGATCCATGCACGCACATGACCCAGTTGGAACGCACCATCAACACCCCTCGCCATTATCAGAATGAACCACTTATAATTAGTTCAGTAAGCGTGCCCGGACCCTACCTACTGTTGGGTCAAAGTTTTGATACCAGAAAGGGTTACTGATTAATATGGGTCCCAAACAACAGATGACACAAGTAATTCCCCTCCTAACCTTGTGTCCCCAGACTAACAGATCTCAGATTAACTTGTTTACAAGTTCAGACATACAGAATTCAGATTTACTAGTTCACAGATTAAGTTAACAAGTTTTCAGACTAACAGATCAGATGTACAGATTTTTCAGATTTGTCTAACTTTGTATTGGGCCTATAGATTCATGGACGGGTTTACTACACCTATTAATCCAGTTGGTTTAACCCTATTTCCCCCAATACGTTTTAGACGTCATTCTTATCTTAGATTTGCATTAATTAATTATTAATGCCCAGACCTCTCACATTAGGTCGCTAGCTTGTGGCCGCTGGATGGGCCGGGCGGTTCCGGGCAGACTTCTGCCACAAGCCAGACCTAACCTCGTGTCTTAAGCAGGTTATGACTAACTTCTCACATTAGAACCTATTATTTGCGACCACTGGAATATGCTGGGCGGTTCCGGGCAGAATTACGCCACAAACTCATTCTAACCTCGAGTTAGCCATGTTTATCTTTGCGACCAATTAATTAATAATTCAACATTTATGCCTACGCCTAATATACATGTCAATTATAGTCAATTCAGATTACGCCAATAACAGACTAATTATATCGACACAACAAATATTTCAGGTAACAGATTTAACATATGACAGATTTTTCAGATTAGGCGACTTAACGGATTTAGCAGATTAAGCAACCTAGCAGATTTTAGCACATAACAGATTAGGCATCTCAACAGACAAATTTAACAGATTAGGCATTTCAAATCTAATTAGCAGTCTAGGCAATATAACAAAACTAGCAGTTTAGGCAACTTGGCAAATTAGCAGATTTAGAAAATTTAATATTTCTAAAGGTTCTATTTACATGCCTTGCCCAGTCAAAAATTAGGCCTAAATTCATATGCCTACATAATTTTCATGATTCCCAATATGAACATATACTCCATGTTTGCATAAATTTACATAGCACAGAATGTGGACATAATTTGCCATATAACATATGTTCCAATTTTTTTTTTTGTTAAACTAGCATTTTACAGCAGATTCACATATAAATTATACCAAATATAACCATTAATTTCAATGCATGCCATATATCCAAAAATCCCTATTTAGGTGTGATCACAATAATAGATATCCTAATTAATGTAAATCTTTACACCTAAGTTTCCATATCCTTCTTCTTTTCAACTCATGAATCATTATGCAAAATATACCCAACAATCTAAGTCTTTAAATTATATCTTCTAAAAATCAGATCTTGACTTTTATATGCATGTAATCTTACAGTGGTTCCTCTCTTCTTTTATCACAGAATATGCATAGGTTTAAAACTAGTTTACAACATATGCTTACTTTTCTAATTAATTACAGATCTAAATAACATATGTTCATTTCTATTATTAGTTACAGATCTAGATTACAACGTACACTATGCATACAACATATATAAATTACATGTTTACAGTCAATTTCATGCATCTAATCCCAAGTGATATGTCAATATATTTTATGCCTCAGATCTAAAGTCATACGTTCAATTCAGTCTTGTCAAATTTCGCATCATTCATTATTTGTCCCAAAATTTGCGTTCATACATTAATCTCTTATGAGATTAGGCACAGGCTCGTGGTAGCCTGGCTATAGAAACAGAAAGGAAGCAGAAAAGGATACAGAACAGTCAAAGAAAAACAGATCTGACAGATATACAATCTCAGATTCAAATTCACAATTCATGTCAAAATCAAAATTAACGTTTATAGCGT
The DNA here is from genome assembly GCA_030737875.1 of Allium sativum. Lineage (NCBI taxonomy): Eukaryota > Viridiplantae > Streptophyta > Magnoliopsida > Asparagales > Amaryllidaceae > Allium > Allium sativum. Next base: position 857,449,429 of record CM060915.1, on the reverse strand, counting down.
AAAATAACTGTACTTTCCTTGATTGGATTAAAGAAAGAACTTTAGTTGTTGCAGAATTGTTGCAGAAGCTTTTATCTCAAATTTGAATTGAATTGCTTAGGTTGATGTTGATTAGCTTCTAGTTTTGATTTCAGCAGAGTAGCGACGCCATTTTTATTTTTATTTAGAATAGAGGCAGAGAAGAAGAAGAATAGAATTGTGTGTAGAGGAGGCTAGGTCTTAGGGTGTATTTATAGGTGTAGGAACTCATTTCAGCCATCAGATTAACCCTAAAACCAATCCGGACCATCAAAAATCGTCCCAGGGCTTCAAAAATGCGTTCTGGACCAAAACAGGCTGACCAGGTCGACCTGCAGGGGGGTCGACACTATAGTCGACCCCCATGGGGGAGGTCGACTCCCAGGTCGACCCCCTGGTCGACCTGGGCCCCAGGTCGACCCCCGGGTCGACCTGCCCAGTTCTGAGCTGACCGAAACCTTCTGAATCTTGTTTTGGCCATATCTTGGTCATACGGACTCCGATTTTCGAAAACTCAGACTCTATTTCGCGTATTTTTTCGAGAGGAACGCAATGGTAATGTCCAATTTACCTATTTCCTGATTCTTGAAATAGTTATCCTTATTTTACTATCTTTTCCGTAACATACGCCATTATCGAACTAATATTTCTTCTCTTCCATGTATTAATTAATTCTCCTTATGCATCACCATTACTTACGTATCCTAAGCATATTTTCATATATTTTATTTCATTTTTAATTATACCTAAAAATGCGGGGTGTTACATTCTCCCCTCCATAAAGGTTTTCGTCCCCGAAATCTTCAAGTTAAGAAGAATGTGTCCTACCATCCAATCATCCATCTACTCAATCACCAATCACAGGCATTCATTATCCTTAAGAGATTTCTAATGCTGTATGAACATATGCAAGAAGTGTGTGTATATGTTCCTTGTCTATTGCAAAGATCAGGCGGTCCACTGATTCAGTTGACCTCCTTAATGCGAATTATGTCAGTGCCATGAGTCCAACATGTATGCAATTTTCCTACTCGATACATATCATTTCTATATGAGTGCACAACCATTCAGTCATATGCAACATCCATGTGCTGAGTCAATCATTTTGCATCCACAAAAATTGAAAATGCTCACACATCCATATGCAGTATGAGAGTGTTTTCGAGCCGATCTAGTGCCTAGTGTGTGTTTATGCATCCACGGGCAACCACTAGCAACCACTTGCACCCACTTGCAGCCATCAAACATAACATGTCTCAAACACATGTTTATACCCATGAGTTTCTACCTAAAGTTCGAAGATTCGATCGATATGATACAATTGAATGATGGAAGCGAGTACAAATAGAACAAAAACTTGGTTCCCATTAGACATGGGTCCTAAGTATCGGCCCCGAAGACCGAAACCAACATCAAATTGACACTCAGAGGATTACCCTCTTTAGACAATGTCAAAACTGAAAATCTTAACCTTATCAGAAGTATTCAGATATTTACAGATTACTGGTACAGATCAGATTACCGAATGATTCTTAGGAAACTAAGCATGATAAAACCCAGAATGTATGCGTCCTACTTGACGCCTAACACAGATATCTCTCAAACGCCAACCTATCACCAGCAGATGAGTCGTAACCCCAATGGGGTTTGAGACTATAACCAAATCAGAAAAAAGACTAGTATTAAAGTGAAGAGACTCGACTACAGAATTAGAATGCCATAATCGGAAAGAGTTCTAACTCAATAATCAGATAAGGAAACTAAACTCTCTACGGAAATTTTCCTACTTCTATCCTATCCACCAACTACGAGAGCATTCGCCTGCCTTCCCGAAGTAGGTCATGTCCTCTGTCCTTCCTCTTGAGTCAAGCTTCCATAAGTAAAGCACTTTTCTCCTCCCTTATCTTTAGACTTTTCTTCCTTCTTTTGTGTTTCCTTTTTGCCTCCTTATTGAACCAAGTTTATATCCATGGGTTTCTTATCTTTGGGTTGTGCTCCTTGGCCAAACTCCCTCATTCTCATCTTTACTATGCTTGTGTAACACGTTGACCAGTCCCTCGAAAGCTGCCTCCATCGCACGGAAAAATCCTACAAAGCTCGAAAGAAAATTAGCCGTAGGTGAAACCGCTGCGGCTATAGATGGAAGCCGGGCGCTTATTTTCCCTTTGACAGGTGTCGTAGTCTTATCAAGCCTACGGAACCATGCCGCGATGAGGTTACCTCCCAGAAAGCCGGGAGCCCCGGAGAAAGAAGGAAACAAAGATTCAAACAGAGGATCAAAAGATAGATATATGGCTTTTGGGGATTATGTTTTTCAAAAATAAGCTTTACTTTTGAAAATACTTCCTTTTTTAAAACCTTTTTGAAAATAGTTTTCAAAACTTTTTATCAAATCTGGTAACCTTCAGCTCTGATACCAAGTGTAACACCCCACCTCCGTTAAGGTCACTCACAAAGGGAATGCCTTAACTTTGGTGGAGCATTATAGTAAACAGAACAGAAACTTACAAGAAAGATAAAACAGTACTTGAAAATTTTTAACTTTATTATAGCGGAAACAGAAATCAATATGGTTACATCTTTTCAAATCTCAGAATTCAAGTATAAAATATCAGTCTTGTACAAAAGCCTTCAAAATGCATGGTTTAAAATCATAATCCCCACAGAAGAAGACAAGCCATACTTTAAGCACTTCAAGCAGAAGAAATCCGGATCTAGCTAGAGTATTCCCTCCTTAGAAAACCTGGGGGGGGGGGGGTGGAAACGGAAGAAAAGAGGCGAAACAACAAGGGTTAAACATAAAGTCTGGCAAGTCCAGTGACTTTCAACATATGAACAGATAATAATAATATGACATGAACATAAAACTGGATGAGAGATAACTGTAACAGGTGTAGCAGATATAACAGAAGAACAGAATGACATAAACTATTGCTTTACACTTCTCTGCACTAATACTAGTATAACAGAATTAGGTGTCACCCTAATGTATAAACTGAAACAGAAACGGGTACAGAATAATTTAACAGAAACAGATTGCTAATAATGGGCCTTTACTACCCGATCAGAAACAGACAGAAGCAGAAACAGATTAATCCCTATGGAAACAGAATGTAGAATTAGGTGTACACTAGTAATGGGCCTTTACCACCCGAACAGACGGTACCACACAGAAACAGATAGGTGTTACCACCCAACAGAAACAGACGGTACCAACAGAAACAGACAGAACTAAGTGTACCCTAAAACCCTACCCCAAGCGATCGGCTCCCTAATACATAAATACCCTGTGTCGGCCCCACAGTAGGGTGTATCACTCCCTAAAGTGACAACCAATTGGCACAGACCTATTTACAGATGTCACGGCGTCTTACATCCTCAGAGGCAGACCGGGATCCATGCACGCACATGACCCGGTTGGAACGCACCATCAACACCCCTCGCCATTATCAGAATGAACCGCTTATAATTAGTTCAGTAAGCGTGCCCGGACCCTACCTACAGTTGGGTCAAAGTTTTGATACCAGAAAGGGTTACTGACTAATATGGGTCCCAAACAAAAGATGACACAAGTAATTCCCCTCCTAACCTTGTGTCCCCAGACTAACAGATCTCAGATTAACTTGTTTACAAGTTCAGACATACAGAATTCAGATTTACTAGTTCACAGATTAAGTTAACAAGTTTTCAGACTAACAGATCAGATGTACAGATTTTTCAGATTTGTCTAACTTTGTATTGGGCCTACAGATTCATGGACGGGTTTACTACACCTATTAATCCAGTTGGTTTAACCCTATTTCCCCCAATACGTTTTAGACGTCATTCTTATCTTAGATTTGCATTAATTAATTATTAATGCCCAAACCTCTCACATTAGGTCGCTAGCTTGTGGCCGCTGGATGGGCCGGGCGGTTCCGAGCAAACTTCTGCCACAAGCCAGACCTAACCTCGTGTCTTAAGCAGGTTATGACTAACTTCTCACATTAGAACCTATTGTTTGCGACCACTGGAATATGTCGGGCGGTTCCGGGCAGAATTACGCCGCAAACTCATTCTAACCTCGAGTTAGCCATGTTTATCTTTGCGGCCAATTAATTAATAATTCAACATTTATGCCTATGCCTAATATACATGTCAATTGTAGTCAATTCAGATTACGCCAATAACAGACTAATTATATCGACACAACAAATATTTCAGGTAACAGATTTAACATATGACAGATTTTTCATATTAGGCGACTTTACGGATTTAGCAGATTAAGCAACCTAGCAGATTTTAGCACATAACAGATTAGGCATCTCAACAGACAAATTTAACAGATTAGGCATTTCAAATCTAATTAGCAGTCTAGGCAATATAACAAAACTAGCAGTTTAGGCAACTTGGAAAATTAGCAGATTTAGCAAATTTAATATTTCTAAAGGTTCTATTTACATGCCTTGCCCAGTCATAAATTAGGCCTAAATTCATATGTCTACATAATTTTCATGATTCCCAATATGAACATATACTCCATGTTTGCATAAATTTACATAGCACAGAATGTGGACATAATTTGCCATATAACATATGTTCCAAATTTTTTTTGTTAAACTAGCATTTTACAGCAGATTCACATATAAATTATACCAAATATAACCATTAATTTCAACGCATGCCATATATCCAAAAATCCCTATTTAGGTGTGATCACAATAATAGATATCCTAATTAATGTAAATCTTTATGCCTAAGTTTCCATATCCTTCTTCTTTTCAACTCATGAATCATTATGCAAAATATACCCAACAATCTAAGTCTTTAAATTATATCTTCTAAAAATCAGATCTTGACTTTTATATGCATGTAATCTTACAGTGGTTCCTCTCTTCTTTTATCACATAATATGCATAGGTTTAAAACTAGTTTACAACATATGCTTACTTTTCTAATTAATTACAGATCTAAATAACATATGTTCATTTCTCTTATTAGTTACAGATCTAGATTACAACGTACACTATGCATACAACATATATAAATTACATGTTTACAGTCAATTTCATGCATCTAATCCCAAGTCATATGTCAATATATTTTATGCCTCAGATCTAAAGTCATACGTTCAATTCAGTCTTGTCAAATTTCGCATCATTCATTATTTGTCCCAAAATTTGCGTTCATACGTTAATCTCTTATGAGATTAGGCACAGGCTCGTGGTAGCCTAGCAATAGAAACAGAATGGAAGCAGAAAGGGATACGGAACAGTCACAGAAAAACAGATCTGACAGATATACAATCTCAGATTCAGATTCACAATTCATGTCAAAATCAGAATTAACGTTTATAGCGGAAAATAACTGTACTTGCCTTGATTGGATTAAAGAAAGAACTTTAGTTGTTGCAGAATTGTTGCAGAAGCTTCTATCTCAAATTTGAATTGAATTGCTTAGGTTGATGTTGATTAGCTTCTAGTTTTGATTTCAGCAGAGTAGCGACGCCATTTTTATTTTTATTTAGAACAGAGGCAGAGAAGAAGAAGAATAGAATTGTGTGTAGAGGAGGCTAGGTCTTAGGGTGTATTTATAGGTGTAGGAACTCATTTCAGCCATCAGATTAACCCTAAAACCAATCCGGACCATCAAAAATCGTCCCAGGGCTTCAAAAATGCGTTATGGACCAAAACAGGCCGACCAGGTCGACCTGCAGGGGGGAGGGTCGACACTATAATCGACCCCCATGGGGGAGGTCGACTCCCAGGTCGACCCCCTGGTCGACCTGGGCCCTAGGTCGACCCCCTGGTCGACCTGCCCAGTTCTGAGCTGACCGAAACCTTCTGAATCTTGTTTTGGCCATATCTTGGTCATACAGACTCCGATTTTCGAAAACTCGGACTCTATTTCGCGTATTTTTTCGAGAGGAACGCAATGGTAATGTCCATTTTACCTAATTCCTGATTCTTGAAATAGTTATCCTTATTTTACTATCTTTTCCGTAACATACGCCATTATCGAACTAATATTTCTTCTCTTCCATGTATTAATTAATTCTCCTTATGCATCACCGTTACTTACGTATCCTAAGAATATTTTCATATATTTTATTTCATTTTTAATTATACCTAAAAATGCGGGGTGTTACAAAGGACCATCCTCAAACTCAAGTAGCGCAACCTACTGAGTTGTCTGCTCCATTTCCTCATAGACTCCGACCTAGGAAAAAGGCGGATCAGCAATAAAAGACGCTTGAAATATTTAAGCAAGTTAAAGAGAACATTCCTCTTTTAGATATTATACAACAAGTTCCACAATACGCTAAATTTCTAAAAGATTTGTGCACTCAAAAACGTCATACACATGTACCTAAGAAAGTGTTTCTAGCGGCAACTCTAAGCGAAGTCTTGTCCCAATCAATGCCAGTGAAATACAAAGATTCTGGCTGCCCCACAATATCATGTACTATTGGGGACAAGAAAATAAATAGATGCCTGCTAGACTTAGGTGCTAGTGTTAACTTGCTTCCATATTCTGTCTATCGCCAATTAGGGCTAGGAGAACAGAAACCCACCAAGGTTACCCTTCAGCTTGCTGACCATTCAATTAAGAAACCTACGGGCGAAATCGAGGATGTGTTGATCAAAATAGGCGAATTCATCTTTCCAATTGATTTCATTGTCCTAGAAACTCAACAAGTAAGCAATCCTGCAAACCAGATCCCTTTGATTCTGGGATGACCCTTCTTAGCAACCTCTAATGCGCTTATCAACTATAGAAATGGGTCTATGAAACTTTCTTTCGGTAACATGACTGTCGAGCTAAACATCTTTAGAACCGAAAACTCCCCTAACTCTTATGTAGACCAGTTTTTTGAAATCCATGCTGTCCATGATAATGATTCTGAGCTCGACCATCTGAATAACGAAATTGAATCGAATTACAAAACATTGTTTCAAGATATTCTCGAAAATGTCTTTGATTTGATTCCTGTCGAGCCACTCACAATTGAGTCTGTCCCTTAACCAGTTTCTTCAATTGAGTCGTCCGCAAAATATGAACTCAAAGTTCTGCCCAGTCATCTTAAGTACGCTTACTTAGGAGACAATGAAACTTTTCCTGTCATTATCGCTTCTGACCTTACTTTAGAGCAAGAACAATTGCTCCTTCCCATCCTTAAGAAAAATAAGGAAGCAATTGGTTGGTCCATGGCTGATATTAAGGGGATTAGTCCTTCAATAGTCCAACTTCGAATCCACCTTATAGATGATGCCAAACCCACTCGTGATCCCCAGCGTCGACTAAACCCTATCATGAAAGATGCAGTTCGTGCTGAAATCCTTAAATGTCGTGACAATGGAATCATTTACCCAATTTTCGATAGTCAATGGGTTAGTCCGATTCATGTCGTACCTAAGAAATCAGGGATTACCGTGATCCAAAATGAAGCTAACGAGCTTATCCCAACCCGCACCCAGATGGGTTGGCGTGTCTGCATTGACTATAGGAAACTTAACGCTGCAACATGTAAGGATCATTTCCCTCGGTCATTTATCGATCAAATGTTAGAACGGCTAGCCGGTCACGAGTACTATTGTTTCCTTGATGGGTACTCGGGCTATAATCAAATTTCTATCGCTCTCGAGGACCAAGAGAAAACCACTTTCACTTGTCCATTTGGTACACTTGCATACTGACGTATGCCTTTTGGTCTCTGTAATGCACCTGCAATCTTTCAGAGTTGCATGATTAACATTTTTCTGATATGATCAAGCGATTTTTGGAAGTGTTCATGGATGATTTTTCCATCTTCGGGGATTCCTACAATGAGTGTTTACATCACCTGGATCTTGTTCTTAACCGGTGCAGAGATAAACACTTAACGCTTAATTTGGAAAAGTTTCACTTCATCGTTAAACATGGCATTGTTTTAGGACATGTCATCTCTAATAAAGGAATTGAAGTAGACAAAGCCAAAATTGAGGTTATCTCGAATCTTCTCATTCCCAAATCCGTTAAGGACATCCGATCCTTTTTAGGTCATGCTGTCTTCTATCATCGCTTTATAAAGGATTTTAGCAAAATCACTTGACCTTTGACTGATCTTCTTGGTAAGGATGTTCCTTTCGACTTCAATTCTGATTGCATTTCATCTTTTGAGCATCTTAAAAATGAACTTGTCTCTGCTCCTATCATCTGCTCTCCTAATTGGAAGCTGCCTTTTGAAATCATGTGTGACGCCTCGAATTTCGCTGTTGGCGCTGTCTTAGGACAACGTATCGATAAGATTCTTCATGTCATTTACAACGCGAGTAAGACTCTGAACGATGCTCAAATCAATTATACGACCACTGAAAAAGAACTTTTGGCAGTCGTTTTCGCTCTAGAAAAATTCAGACCTTATCTAGTTGGCTCTCACATCACTGTTCATACCGACCATTCCGCACTTAGGTACCTTCTCTCTAAAAAGGATGCTAAGGCTTGTCTCATTCGTTGGATCCTTCTACTTCAAGAATTTGACCTTACCGTTAAGGATAAAAAAGGATCTGACAATGTTATTGCAGACCACTTGTCTCGTCTCCTAAATGCCCTGTCTTCTTCTCTTCCGATCAACGAGAATTTCCCTGATTAACAGCTATTTTCTTTATCCACTGATCCTTGGTTCGCTGACATTGTCAACTACTTAGTCACCAAGCAGACCCCTTCTTTTTGGTCTAAGCTGGATAAACACAAATTCTTTTCCCAAGTAAAACATTTTTTCTGGGATGACCCTTATCTTTTCAAATACTGTCCTGATCAAATCATCCGAAGGTCTGTTCCCGACACTAAAATTCGCAGTGTCCTCTCTTTCTGTCACGACCAAGCCTGTGGTGGTCATTTCGGTCCCAAAAAGACAGCTGAAAAGGTTCTCCAATCGGGTTTCTACTGGCCCAACCTTTTCAATGACGCTTATGAATTTTGCAAAACTTGTGATCGATGTCAATTCTTAGGGAAAATTGGTAAACGGAATATGATGCCCCTAAACCCCATTCTAGAGGTCGAATTTTTTGATGTTTGGGGTATAGACTTCATGGGACCCTTCCCTAATTCTTTTGGGAACCTGTACATCCACTTAGCTGTCGATTATGTTTCTAAATGGGTCGAAGCTGTTCCATGCAAAACAAACGATAACAGGGTTGTTGTGCGCTTCTTGAAAGAAAATATCTTCTCTAGGTTTGGCACTCCTCGCACAATAATCAGTGATAATGGAACACACTTCTGTAATCGTTCTTTTGAAGCTCTCATGAGAAAGTATTCGATAACCCAAAAGTTATCCACTCCTTACCATCCTCAAACTTGTGGGCAAGTTGAAGTATCGAATAGGCAAATTAAAAAAATCCTTGAGAAAACTGTGAATCGAAATCGTAAAGATTGATCCCAAAAGTTAACTAACGCTCTTTGGGCTTACCGCACTGCTTTTAAAATAAACTTAGGTATGTCCCCTTATCGGTTGATTTTTGGTAAGCCATGTCACTTGCCAGTTGAACTAGAACATAGGGCGTTATGGGCAATAAAAACTTTGAATCTTGATTTAGAGCAAGCAGGTGAACGTAGGAAGCTTCAACTTAATGAACTTGATGAAATTCGAAATGATGCCTATGAAAATGAACGAATTTACAAGGACAGAACAAAAAAATTTCATGATAAATAAATTTTACGTAAAACTTTCATGCCAGGTCAAAAAGTTCTGTTGTATGACTCAAAACTGCATTTATTTCCGGGTAAGTTAAAATCTAGATGGACAAGACCTTACACTGTACAGACTGTTTTTCCGTACGATTCGGTAGAAATTGAGAATCCAACCGATGGATCATCCTATAAGGTCAATGGTCAACGCCTTAATCCTTACTTGGAACCAATACCCAACCAAGAGGAAGAGCTCATGGTCCTCCATGAGCCACATTACATTCGGTAAGACGCACTAACCCTCTTTTGTACATATGTAAATATTCTCTTATTTGTTTTTCCCTTTCACTAAGATGTCTGATTAAGACTGTGAGGACACAATCACACTCAAGTGTGGGGGGAATTTACATTACATCAGCAATCAAATTTTATGAAGTAGGTCATTCATTGAACATGGATTAACTTAAATTCATAAATAACACCTTGGTTCTTGTTTGATAAGTTGAATTGTTGGGTGATGGGAATGAACATTATTTGTTCATTGAATCGTAATGTGTCTTTTTAAGATGCTAGCTTGAGACTGTGCAGACGTTAGTCATGTTCTGGAGTAAGCGTGTCAACCCTTGTTATACATGTTAGAATGTGCAAGTAAAAATGATCAAAAAAAAAAGAAGAAGAAGAAGAAGAAAAACAAATAAAAATGAGTTTGCAACTACATATGTTGGATTTTCTGAGTTCGTTTTCATGCATAGTATTTTTCTCACTCAAATTTTCACACTTGTAAGTTCTAAATTCCACTTGGCCCAATTAAGGAGAAATGACTCATTATAGCGTTCTTCTTCGATACCCCACATTATTCAAACCCAAGTTTTAGTCGATTTAAATCCATGTTTCGACAAGTTTTTCTTATATTGGTATACTCAAGAACCTTTTCACTGATTTATTTTCAAAGGTTAAATACGTCACTTTATATACCAATATTACACTACCCATTCCGTACTTGTTTTAAGGTAGGATAACCATATACCACATTTTAATTGATATGGGTTATCTATCTTACGAAACTTTGCTTATCATTCCTTTCAGCTTTTTATATAACATCAATCCAGACTTGTGTGTTGAATTAGAGTTATAGAAGTAGAGTAACTAGGGCACAAAACTTTCCTTTCATGAAGTGTTGGTTATGACTCACTTAGTAAAGGAGGAATCAAATGAAATAATACGGTGTCATTCCATTCCATTTCGCTCATCATTCTTCATGAAAATATGGAAAAAAAAGTGAAAAAAAAGAAGAAGAAAAAAAGAAAGAAAAGAAAGGAAGAAAAAATGAAATAAAGAGAGAGTCTCTCAGAATAAAATAGTCATTCATCATTCTTAACTATAAAGCATTCATTTCCATTCCATCCATATCCACCACACCGTACTTGGAAGCGAGGATTGTACAACAGGAGATGAAAGGAAACAAAATATCTATATCTGCCTTAGTATTACTTTATCTTTTGTAGCTTGAAGTTCAACTAATACACTTGCCCTCTTATCTATAATATTTTTAGAACTAACAAAATTTTCCTTCATCTATGCATAACTCATATCCTATACATTACAGTTACATTGGTGCAAAATTATTCAAAAAGAAAAAAGAAAAATAAAGAAAAATAAAAATAAAAAGAATAAAGAAATGATTGGGAGCACATTGTCGATGTGTAGAACTTTGGTTGACACCACGCTCTTAACCTTCAAGACAATTACAGTGTTATCAAGGAATTACGATTCAGCTTGAAATTTTTTATTCATTTTTGCACTAATTATGGGATGGACAATTTGGGGCTAAACCGTTATTATTGAAGTTAGGTGAAATCCTTGGAATGTGAAAGACCTTAAATATATTGTTTGATTAATCCGCGTACATAATACGCTTTGGATTTTGTGGGTAGTATCCGCTGAAAACCCTCACGAGATAACACTCGTCCTACTAGGGACACCTAGGGGTTTAATGGCTTGTTGCATACGCAAAATGCAATCGTGTTTCCTACGAAAGTGTGACATATCTTAGTTTAGTTTATTCGAGGACGAATAAAAAGATAAGTGTGGGGGTATTTGATATACACGTAAATGTGTATAATTTATCCGCATATTTATCTTATTTTATCTTTTAAATAATTAATATTGTGCATTTATAGTTGTGTTTACAGATTATTTTTGATGAATGGATTAACACACTTAATTGTTTAAAAGCTTGAAGAATTTGTGCAAGAACAGTGTTGAATTTTATAGCTGGATTAAAAGCTTGAAGACCTGAAGAAATATTGTTACTCAATCACCTTCTGCTGTGTATTTTAAAGACAAGAATCAATGCTTTTCCATAACGATCACTTGAAGTTGTTATTCATTCTCAAGTCAATTGGAGTTGAAGCCCGCAACTTATTTTCCATGACATCTGCATGCATTCACATTGGTCTAGTTGCTAATTGGGCTAAGTTATTTGTCCCATATCATGTAATTTGCAAGGCTTCTCATTCATGCACTACACGCGTTCACACCGAGCTATTTGATTAATGCGTTATTTTGAAAAAGGGGTTTTTGTCCCACATTGTGGAATTTGCCAAGTAGCCTTAGCCAAATAAAACTATAAATACCGTGTATCTTATTCATGTAAAAACACACTTAGTTTTATTCTGTAATTCTCTTCTTGGAATAAAACTCTTCTTCCCCCTTTCTCTCAGTTGTTGTTTTATTTTATTTATGTTCATGTTATTTAGTTTACGTTTCTCTTCTTCTTTAGCTATGTCTAGATAATCCCCTTTGATTAGGGGGTGATGACGCTAATAGATATGATTCAACATAAATCACATAGCCAATAGATGAGGAGTTTATACATGTAGATCTGGATCTGAATCAAGGGTTAGATCTGAACATTCATATTCTGTGTCGTTTAAGAGCTATGCTCCTTCACAGGGTATATTCGTGTTCGATCTAACAATTGTCAGATTTATATCTAATTTTAGGGTTTTAGAAATTAATTAGTGAATCTGTCCTGATAGTCTATGGTTGTTTAAGAGCTCAGCTCCTGCATAGGCTATGCTTGTCATTATTTACTTATTTTTTTTTAAGAACCTAATTATCTTTGATTCATGTGTGTGACAGAAACATGGATTAGATCTATATTTATTTGTTGGCTATTGATGAGTGTGAATCCAATCTATGTCATTATCCCCTAATTGCCTTCTCTTATTATACAAATCTCTCTTTTTATTTAATTGCTATTATTTTCTGTGTTTTCAATCAATCAAAATCCTGGAATAACTTGATTGGATTTATTAATTAAAATATTTTTGGTCCCAGAGTTCGACACCCTCTACAACAATCCTTGTTTTTTAGGAAAGCGAAACGGATTTTACAGTTGTTTGATTTGTTCGCAAACACTTAACCAAAGCTCTGATACCACGTTGTGACGACCCCAAAACCATGTATCCACGGCGGCAAGGGTAATCTTTGGAATTTAACACATAACCAGATAATAGCAAAACAGAATTAAATAAATACACCAGATAATGCATAATAGAATACACTGCATAAATAACAACATCAGAGTTACGCAGTATACAGGATCATACTAAATACAAATACAGTTCAGCTATACATAAATGTATACAGCGGAAAACAAACATAATATGTACAATAGGAGCTGAACAACATAAAAAGAGCTAAATGATAGATTCCATCTTCAGCTCCAGCTATCCAGAAAGAGCCTGCTAAAACCTGAAGACAAGGCTGCCCATGTAGAAAAAGGGGCACCCGAGTTTGCAAGTGAAACAAACTACGAGTCAGTCATGGGACTGGTAGTATGAGAAATCTACTTAACACATTTATAATATGGCTAATCACAGGACTACGCCACTTTCGCGGAACGGGTTTACTCCATTGGATTGCCAGTGCTTTAAAACAAGTAATTCTTTTAAACATCGCAATGCTTTTAATAAAAATGAAGCCATTATATGACTCAGTTCCCATCACACAATGCAACGCAAACCGGAGGATAGAGTTTTACCTTATAATGGCCAAAATATGCTTGATATGAATAAAACAAAAGCATTTGATATTATTACTAGTGTTTTTATGTTTCAAAAAAAATTTCAATCATAACTATCAATCATAGACGGCATGGGTACCATATATCATGTCGCCATACATATATACAATCAAAACCGCACGGTGTCGTATTTGGAATTTGATTTCCGTCATGAACCAAGGCAAAAGATAGTCCTTACCGAATTCGAGACTGTCTAGCCCGAGTCTCAGGGCAAGTACTCAGTCAAACTTTTGGATCCTCGGAGCCGGTCCACCGATGTGGATTGAAATTCCTGAACACTACGTTTCCCCAAGGGCGTAAATGAGCCAACAAATGACTCCATCGGCTCCACATAGTCACCGATATATCAGATGCGCCTCGCAACAGCAACAACCACACAGGTGAAAATAATATAAATGTCAGCCAGTTTAAGCACTGACACCACCTCTAGCTAGAAGGAAACACATGCCCTCCCTGACGTCCTCTCCCGTTTCTGGTTCATACCGTGGTGTGTGGCTCGCTAATTCACATTATACACAAAGCTATGCCACACAGACCGTGCTTTGATCGTCAACCACCAGACTTTGCTTTTCAACAGAATCCTTGATCATCTGCCACTTAGGCGTGCCACACAGGCAATTCACGCTATGCGAATGATTCCTATCGATATATAACCTCCGAGCTCGTATGTCTTAGAGAAGGGCGTTAAGCAAGAGAATAAATTCTCCACCGCCAAACAGATATATATTTAACAGAGATCAATCAGCACAGAACAAAATCCAATGTCAAACACACAGTCCATTTGCAAGTTCGTTCTGGGTCTGAACGAAACCGGAGGCACTATATACCTCGCATACCCATCGATCTCTACGTACGTCTGGACGATCACCACTTATTATCAATATTTCAGGATGCCTCCCAATCAATACATCAGTTACCATCCAACCAAGGTCAAGATCTCCGGTCTTCAACCACCGTCTTCATCATCGACTTCTTATCGTCGATTCAGTTATTCAGAATGGGATAAACCCGGTCTTTCTGAGCAACTCGCGTATATAATAAATAAGTGCTACACAAACACAACATACGCTTCATTCCAATTCATCAGTCACTAACCGTAAATTAGTAAGAGAACGATTTCCCAAGTATTAACTCCGAAGACCGAGACCAACATCAGATTAAAACCCAGGAAACCATTCGACTTAGCTAACCTTCAGTTAGTTTATAAATTTCACATTCTTAGGGAAGTTTCCTGTTATTTTTATCAAAGATAAATTCTTTGGTATAATTTTCATGTCAAACACATTCAACCATCAAATATCCAATAAACCGGGTGAATTCGGTTTATTCCCATTCCATATCGTTTATAATATTTTATAACGATTTATCGCTATTTTTATTTATTTAAAAATAGCCAATTTATTCAAACGACGCTTCGGGCCATAACGTGGCCGTGGCGCTATTTTTCTTCAGATTTGATTTACACATATCTGAAAATCTAACCGTTGGATCTTCACAAAATTTATATCATTAGAAAGATCTTTTCAAAATGAATCCAACGGTTCTAGTTTTGGGAAAATCCGAAGGTCGGATCTCCCGGTACATTCGTTTGAAGTTTCGATTTCAAAATACGAACTGCAGCGTCGTTATTCGATTTAATTTAATTATATATATATATATATATACAAATATAATCGATTCTGGCGCTATTTTTCTTCAGATTTGAATTAAACATTCCAGACAATCCAACCGTTGAATCTTCACAAAGTTTATGTCATTGGAAAGATATTTCCAAAGCAAACCCAACGGTTTCGGTTTCGGGAAAATCCGATGGTCGGATCTTCCGCACTAATCGTTTGAAATCACGGTTTCAAATCACGAACTGCAGCTTCGTTATTCGATTTATTTTGGTTATATATGTATAAATATAATCTATTCTTCGATTTCAAAACCATATTCTTTTCATATATTTGATAAAAAATGATATTTTTATCCAATAGACATTTATTTCGACACTTCACTATTTTTAACAATACATGTATATAATAAAAATGAGGTTTTTATTGTAAAACAATTTATTACAAAACACGACTATTTTATATAATTCATATAGATGATAAAAATATGATTTTTATTATAAAACAATTTATTTCAAAAACACAACTATTTTATATAGTTCATATAGATGATAAAAATATGATTTTTATTATAAAACAATTTATTTGAAAAACACGACTATTTTATATAGTTCATATAGATGAGAAAAATATGTTTTTTATTATAAAACAATTTATTTCAAAAACACGATTATTTTATATAGTTCAAATAGATGAGAAAAATATGATTTTTATTATAAAACAATTTATTTCAAAACATGAATGTCGTTCAACACATGAATTTCTATTCAACACATGAATCTCTATTCAACTTATGAAATTCTATTCAACACACGAATATAGTTTCAACACATGAAAATAATTCTAACACATGAATATTATTGAAAATTTTGGCAACATAACGGTAGGATAGTTAAAACCGGGACTGTCCCTAGTACGGCTCCTCGCTCTGCCTTAAAGCCTCGCAGCTTTTGACAATGGGGATTTCATGCATCTTGTTCGCATGCAGGCGACATGTTTATTTTTTTTTCTTTTCCACAAACTAATCCTTTGTGGTTTCAACCAAATAATTCTCAACCACAAATGGGTATTTTTCATCCATAATCAATCAATTTCAACCACAAACAATTCTAATCAACCATTCGCTATCAACCAATTTTCACACCAATCACAACCAATAAATTTCGTCCATGGTTTGTGGACGAGGGGCGTATATATATTTATATAAGTATATTTCACTTCTATTTCAACACATATATTATTTTTACAACGCATATATAACTTATACATCGAACATACAACTTATACAACGCTTATACATGAGGTGTACAACGCTCATATAACTCATACTTCTAATAAATACTTTATACATCATCATTTCTATATCGTTTATAATTCAGAAATCTCACATTGGGTTCTACTCCACCAAAAATAGCAGAAGGCTCAGAAAAATATGCGGTCTCTTCTAGAATGTAGAAGACGTCCACACGAGACTACTGTCTCTTGTTTCACTGGATTTCATCAACATAGCAAAAAGATATGATTTTTACAGTGAAATCATAAACCGTAGCGATTTAAAGTGCTATTAAATAGTTTAATATAAAATAGGCCGTACCTTTCAAAATCTGTTCAAAACTAGGTTTGCAAAAATCTTTCAATCCGTGGCACGGGGACAAGATCAGGTTTTACGACGTGGAAGAGGCTGGAAACCCGCAACTGGCACCGACGGTCTCGTTCAGATCGGTGGCCTGTGGAGGGAGATCGACTACGATGAAGCCGGCTACTTCGAGGGCTTCGTTCTCGATACACACAGCACTAGAGAGGTCGAGACCAGTTCGGATTTGTAGAGGGCGTTAGGATCTTCAAAAATTTCCAAAGGGGTAAGGGGTTTTGGTGAGAGTAATCACCGGAAAATGGATGGGAAAGAAGGAGAGGCAGCCGTCGTCGATCACGATGGGTTACAGGTTTTTTTTTGACTTTTTGATTTTATTTAATTTATGAAAGAATTTTCCTATTGGCCCACGATTTATAATTTCAAAAATGAGGGTCTTCTCCAAACGAACTCCAATCCAAACCCAACGACTGTTGCCCTAGCTAAATACCCCTATCCCGAACACAATGGGATATGTTTCATAGGCCCATTCGACTATTTCAGTCAGTTTCTCTTCAAATCAAAATATGAAACATTCAATTTTTGATTTGAACGTACATTTCAATTTGCCGGGGCCACACACTAATTCTAAAAATTCCCGAAAAATAAATCTAGTTATGTTTTGACGATACGACCCCAACAAAACTAATTTCGTCGAATTCTGAGACCATTTGAAAAATAGCCCTTTTCTGGTCGATCCAATTTAACAAAAATCGACCAAACGCATTTTTCTTCTCCACGCTCACATATTAGCTTCAAAAATTATGAAATTTGAAATCTAGCAATAATTTGACATCCCGGATCCAACAAAGTGGTTTCGTCGAATTCTGAGGTCGTTTGCAAAATGGCCATTTTCAGGGGCTATATAAACTCTATAGCGACCTTTCTGAAAATTCATTTGGCCATAACTTTTGTTTCCTGCTACGAAACTTCAATTTTTCAGATTCGTTAGAAAGATATTCAGTAATAGATTTAAATATTTTTGACTTAACTAAAATCCGTTTTATTTTACACCCGGTACAGTCAGTCAAAGTTTGAATTCAAATTTTGAAACTACCGCGCCATTTCTGTCCTTGTTTTTATTAGAAATAATTATATTCATTTTCAAACATCGATTCAAACTTACTTTTCGTCGTTATTATTTAAAATATTTATTTTAAATATTTAAAATCCACTAAAATAGCCAATTTAAAATTTTTAAATTGGTTCAGATTTTCCGGGTTGTTACAATTGGACAGATGGCGTATAGAGTGAAGTTGTCGAAGAAGCTTAGTAGTGTTCATGACGTGTTTCACATGTCGTATTTGCGGAAGTGTTTACATGATACAGCGGAATTAGTGGAGCCGAGCATGCCCATAGAAGTGGAAGTGGAGCTGAGCATGCCTAGAGAAGTGGAAGTGGAGTGAGATGCCACGATTAGACGAGCTCCTACATGCATCCTTGGATCGGAGATCAAGAAGTTACGCGACAGAGAGGTCAAGTCGGTTAAAATCCAATGGGGAAATGATCAAGGAGACGCGACTTGGGAGACAGAAGACATGATACATGCATCGCACCCTTTCCTTTTGTGAGGATATATTCTTTAACTTCTCACTTTTCTACCGATTTGTTTATACTTGTTCTATCGTTTAGTATGTCCTCTCGTTTACATCCTCGATCTTTATATTGGAAAATCCTATGGTTGTAAACATGTGTTTGAGACATGTTTGTTGGTGGATGCAAGTGGATGCAAGTGTTTGCTAGTGGTTGCTAGTGGTTGCTCGTGGATGCATTTACACACATTAGGCACTAAATCGGCTCAATCACTTTCATATTGCATATGAATATGTGTGCATATTTAATTAAATGGATGTACATTGGATGTGTTTTCATATGGACGTTGCATTTGAATGAATAGTTGTGCACTCATGTAGAAATAATATGTATAACTAGGATTCTTTTTCATACATAATGGACGCATAGCACTATCATGATTTGCATTAAGGAGGTCAACTGAATCAGTAGACCGCCTGGTTTTGCATTTGGGTAAGGACGTATACACACACTATGCATATGTTCATGAAAAGCATTAGAAACCTGTTTAAGGACAATGGATGCATGTGACTGAATGGTTGAGTAGATGGATGTTGGATAGGGTGATATACATTCTTCTTAACTTGGAGATTTCGAGGACGAAATCCTTTAAGGAGAGAAGAATGTAACACCCCAAAATTTTAAATATTAAAATTAACAAATTTAAGAACACTTAATTTTTAAAAGAAGAATTAAGAGAAATGGGTTACGCCATTGCATTCGTCTTGGAATTCTGCTTGAGAGAGTGTCCGAGTTTGCGTAAATCGGGCTCCGTATGAAAAAATTATGGAGCTTAGAAAATTTCAATTATATCAGAATTAAATAAATAATTAATAAATCTAAATTTGAATTCAAACCAGCGAAAAGAAGTAGGCGGGAAAATTCCCACCAAAGGGTGTTGACCCCACCTTAAGGGGCATCGACACTGGTGTCGATCCCCTATAGGGGTATCGACATAGGTGTCGACCCCCCTGTAGGGGTCGACTCCTGCTGACTATTCTGGACAGTGACGATTTTCTGAGTTGTAGGGCTACGTGGCGACTTCTGATTGGCCTGATGACGCATTTTCTTAGACTGGATGGTTTGGATGGATCAAGGTTAATCTAAAGGCTCATATTAATTATATACTTCTATATAATCACATCAAACCTAAACCCAAAACCTCATAACCCTATTCTATGAAGCCGTCATGCTGCCCATCTCTAAGCTAACCTAGCCTCCACCATAACTAATCAAATTCAAGATAAAAGAGAAAGATCAAAGCCTGCATCAACGAATTAACAACTTCAGAAATCAGATTCCATATCTTCTCTTCTTTTTTAATCTCCGTGAGTTCATGTAGCTTTCACAAGATAATTAAACTAAAGTAATTATGATAAGTTGTAAATTGTGATCATATGATTATGCCTATAATGGATCTTATCAAATTTGCAAGTTCTCATCTTTTTTGATTCATAGCCTATGCTTTTCTGATCAATTCTATCAGTTTATGCCGATTCATGCTCGTATATTTATGCCTATTTTGATACCATGATTCTCTTCCCTCTTCCTTTTTCCTTTTTCTTTTTTTATGAGTTAAGATAACTTCGAGCATAACATATTATGCGAAATTCACGCATGTATAACGCTTGTATGATAATAAAAAAAGTTAAGGAAATGTTGAATAACATGTGATTTGTAAAAAGGCATAAATTGATGATCGCTATGGTTTGGGAAAAATTGTATATAATAAGCAAACATGAGACTTGATGTAAATGGGTTTGGGTGTAAACTTGTGATAATTTGGTAAGTTTAGTTATTTCTCAGATTTAGAACATGTAATAGGAATCACGACTTGTAATGAATCGAATCTAGAACTATGCCTAATTGTAAGATAATCAATTCTGATTCATGCTTATCCTTTTTGTCAAAACTGAATTACCTATGCCTATGAAACTATTGTGATGGAACCTATCATGTTGTACACCAAATTGGTGATTCTTTTATGTCCAATTCTATCGAAATCTTTATGCCTATGATGTAACTTGCTCAATTTAGCCATACATATTGTTAATGTACAACATGTCTATTGGAAACATGATTCTTGAGTTGAATACACCTTTACATGCCTATTTTGTTCCTTATGTCAATTCTTGTGTTTCTCCTCTATACCTCCCCGTTTTATTTTTTTGGACCTTGTTGTACGTACGTTTGAAACGCGGGGAATTGGGTATAACTTAATTCAATAATTTTGGGCATAATAAGTAAATGTGGCATAGCTTGAATTAACCACACTTATGGATAATTTGCATATAAATCTAGACTTGGACATAAATATGTAAATTGGCTAAAAGATGAACGCCTAAGACACTAGGTTAGACTTGGTTTGCAGTATAAGACTGCCCGGAACCGCCCGCCATATCCAGCAACTGCAAATGGCAGTCTAATATGAGAGGTCAAAGACATAAATTAGATACTTAGACACGAGGTTAAGTCTGGCTTGTGGTGGAAGTCTGCCCGGAACCGCCCGACATATCCAGCGGCCACAACTGATCGACTTAATGTGAGAGGTTGCATTAATAACTAATTAATGCTGATCAAAGATGAATATGATACCTAAACGAGTTAGGTGAGTGGCGTTAAGTTAACATGAGTAGGAAGACAACTTAACCAATATTTCACGAACAAAGTGGATAGGGTTAAGGCAAGCTTAACCAATAATACATATAGACTTGATAAGTGGAAGGGTTAAGTAAATCTTGGGTAGGTGGGTAATATTAGTATATATAGGCCCACAAACTTAACCATTAAATAAACATGCGTGAATCAATGGAAAGATTAAGTAACATATGAATAGGCGACACTTAACCAATACAACATGTTAATTAAAACAGATGGATGGGGTTAGGTTACATTGAGAACACTTAACCGTTATAACATGTTGATTAGGAAACCCTAGTAACGGGGACTCATTTCAGCAGTAACCCACATAGATGTATCATGGTACCCTGAACTAGGCAGGGTGGGGCACGATTACTGGGTTGATTATAAGCGGTCAAAATAGTGGCGGGTGGTGCGTCAGTGTAGGTTCCGACGGAGTATGGGCGTGCAAGTGCTCCGGAGTGGAAAAAGCAGACACTAGGCATCAGTAGTCATACACTGTGCATCTTGAATTGTGTTGGGTTGCCATCATAGGGATTGATACACCCCATGGTGGGACCAACACATGTATCTACAAACAAACGGGGCTGAATGACACAACTAATAAATACATGTGAGTTAGGAAGCCGATTTATTAGGGGTAGTATAGGGACATCTAGTATCTATTTTGGACAAGTAGGCTGTCAAGGATTGTATGAGGGTAGATACCTGTTACTAGATGTTACGCCTGAGGGCTAGCAATTGCGGGGTTGGGATCAAATTTCAGTATGGAACTAGTAATGGTGCGATATATTTAGCATTGGTGCTGTGTAGTAATTACCCTATAGTGATTAGAAGCTCAATCAACGTTTATCTTATTCATCTTGCCTACCTTATCATGCATTCTTATATACGGTCATTTCTTACTTTCCAGTTTATGTTCTTATCCTGTTACTTTAATGATTATATTGTTAAAGTTACTGGACTCTCCAGACTAATGTCTGACCTAGTTTGTTTCGCATCTTTTCTTCCGTTTCCCCCTACAGGTTCTCAGGGAGGAAATACTCAAGCTTAGTTCAAATGTCTCTTTCTTCCAACTTGAAGTTGAAACTTGTATTGCTTGGCTTTGATTCTACTTATGTCATTTTCTGTTGGGGGATATCACTTTAAAATTATGTACTCTGAAGGCTTTTGTACAAGACTAATATTATGTACTTGGTTTTGTTGTTTTGAAGGTGTAACCAAACCTATGTCTATTTCCGCTGCAATAAAGTTATAAACTTTTCAAGTACTACTTTATCTGTCTTGTAATATTCCGTTCTGTTTACTTATAACGCTCCACGAAACTTAATGCATTCCCTTTGCGAGTGACAATAACGGACGTGGGGTGTTACAATGATGAGAAGCCATAGTTCATTTTTTAGATGCATGTTATTAGGTTGTATCAACAATGTTGTTATTTATTATAATTTGTTATTTTATCACTTGCATTATCATTTATTGCCTCAATGTATATTGTAACACCCCGTGTATTCTATAACCGTGAAATTCATAAATTAAAGTAAAATTAATTTCAAATCAAAGAATTAAGGGAAACGGGATACGCCATTGCGTTCGTCTCAGAAAAATACGCGAAATAGAGTCCGAGTTTTCGAAAAACGGAGTCCGTATGAAGAAGATATGGCCTCCGGAAGTTTCAGAATTCAGTTTAAAATTCAAACAGACGAAAACAGCTCAGAAAAACAAGTTTAAAATTCAAAATCGGGCCCAATTGGCCAGGGCAGGAAAATTCCCGCCTAAGGCACCCAGGTCGACTTGGCAGTCGACCTGGGCTGGAGGTCGACAGGGCAGTCGACACCCCTGTCGACTGCCAAGTCGACACGGTGTCGACTGGGCTGTCGACCTTGCCCCAGAGCCAGGTCGAACCCAGCCCACCCTGGCTGGCCTGATCTGTGTTTGGTCGATTTTCTGAGCCTTGCCTTGTCACTAGGGCTAGGTGTCAGCTCCGGATTGACCTCTCCTTCAAACGAACGTCTATTATTGAATCAAGCTCCATCGACGGTCTAAAACAACTTGCAAACATTATAAAAAGGACCTAAGACCTAGCCTAAATCATACTATTTCATTTTAGCCTCAGGCCGCCGCCATTAAACCTAGAGCTCTGAATTAAAAATACAAAGAATAAAAATTATAGAAGATGGAGGAAGATTTTTGAAGGCTACAACTAGAAGCTACAACAACTACGACGCTTTAGACAACGAATTTGAGACTATTTGATTTGGGATTTTTATTTGGGTTATTTGCTTCATATTGTAAGTTCTATGTTACTTTTAAGGCAAAAACGCTAAAACAATATGGACATGCCATGAATTGAAACCGGATTTAGGAACTATTGTTAATCCATTGTTTATATTGTTTATCTTTGAATTATAATTTGGGGATATTGCTATGGCAACGTTACAAGTTAAACTTGTCATGATTTTGATGTTGTTATGAATCAATTGGGTTTAATTGTTTGGCAAGTTGGACGAATACATGTCCATGGAATCGCTATGTTTATTGAAATCTTTATGTTGATTAAACCATGCCTATGGTGCTAATTAAACCATGGCTATGACTATTGATGGAATTATGCCTGTGATGTTAATATACCCATCATAATTAATGAAAAATTGGGTATTGCTAGGTTATGATGAAAGGTTGGAATTATTATGTTTATAATGTTAGATATGTTAAAAACGCTAAGTTGGAATCATTATGTCTATAATGTTAGTTGAGAATCATTATGTTAAAATGCTAAATTGGAACCATTATGTTTATAATGTTAGTTGAGAATCATTATGTTAAAAACGCTAAATTGGAATCATTATGTCTATAATGTTAGTTGAGAATCATTATGTTAAAAACGCTAAATTGGAATCATTATGTCTATAATGTTAGTTGAGAATCATTATGTTAAAAATGCTAAGTTGGAACCATTATGTTTATAATGTTAGATGAGAATCATTATGATAAATTGGAATCATTATGTCTATGAGAATTATTATGTTAAAATGCTAAATTGGAATCCACTATGCCTATTAGGATTACTATGCCTTTAATGTTTCATGTTTATAATAAAATTATTATTATGCCGCGATGATTATTATGCCTATGATGTAAAGTTGAAATCATCATGTTAAATTAAGTTGGAATCACTACTATGCCAAGTTATCATCATACTAGTATTGAAACCATGTGATATGTTATAGCCTGTTTATTATGCAAGTAATGTTGGAATTGTCACATATTCCTATCACATGTTTGGTGTTATTCCCCTTTATCTCTTGAATTGTTTATGCTTATGAACTAAGTGCGTTTATATACGTTGGGGATACGATTGGGTAGAATAGGCAAAACTTGAATTAATTATAAGCATAAAACTGTGAAATTTGGCATAAGTAGAACATGAAATATGGCACGAAAACTTGACTTGAACATGCCATAACTTGACTTTAAACATGCCTTAGTTGGGCACGAAGTTGATATATGAACATGATGTGGAAATAGAAAAATCTGATAAGAACATGGGCATGACTTTAGAAAACAAGAAAGTGGCCAACTCGAGGTTGGGTTGAGTTTGTAGTGTAAATCTGCCCGGTACCGCCCGGCAAATCCAGTTGCTACAAACAATAGGATCCAATGTGGGTAGTTGGTCACATCGCGCTTGAAACCCGAGGTTGGGTTGAGTTCGTAGCGTAAACCTGCCCGGAACCGCCCGGCAAATCCAGTGGCTACGAACAATAGGATCCAATGTGAGTGGTTCGGTGCATTAACGAATCAATTAATGCCAATTAGGGTTAAGTCATGAACATGAAAAGACAACTTAACCAACTTGAACACGATTTGTAGGGCTAAGTCATGAACTTGAAAACGACAACACTTAGCCAACTTGACATGACACGTAGGCGGGTTAAGTCGTGAACTGAAATGACATACTTAACCATCTTGACAAGACTAGACTAGAAAAGGATTTAGTCACGAATTACATGACTTAATCTGTTAGGCGGGTTAGGTCACGAATTACATGACCTAATCTATTAGGCGAAACCCTAAACACGACCCCTTTCAGCAGTAACCCTCTAGAAGTATCAAGGTACCCTGGGGCTAGGCCGGGTGGGGGCACGATTACTGGGTTGATTGTTAGAGGTGAACGACGGCAGTAGGGTACGCCAGTGTAGGTTCGGCGGACTACGATCGTGCACGTATCCGGGGCAGACACTGAGTATCCGTAGATTTATCTGTGCATCTTGAATCGTGTCAGGGGTTGACACCCTAGGGCTGATACACCCGAAGGTGGACCTAGCACAGGTGACTACATTCGTGATTAGCCGTATGACACGGACACTTGACGAGCTAGAACTTGTAGGGAGCCGATCGACTAGATAATCGCTCCGTAGGACCCCGTACTTGGGTCAGACCCCGTTTCAGGGTCATTTCATGACATTGGGCCGTGGGATTTATTTCGTGATTAACTTGTGATATAGGCTCAGTATACTAGTACAGTCGATGCAACGAATCTCGAACATGTGATGCTTTACTTGACTTGTCTTGACTTGTCTTGACTTATCCTGATCACCTTAGTCTATCTTGTTCACCTTGACACCATTCTTAAGTTTACTTCCAGTTCATACATGACAGGTTGTTTTAACCGTTTCTACACTGAAAGTCACTAGAACTTACTCAGTCTTTATGACTGACCCTTTTCCTTTCGCCTCTTTTTCTTTCGTCCCCCCCCCCCTAGGTTCTCAGGGAGGGAATACCGCAGCTTGATCAGTTTTCACATCCGTCTTGAAGAGGAAGAATGTATTGCTTGGATCTTTTCCGTTTTGGACTATGGCTTTGGACAGCAATTAGGGGACTTTTGCAGTTTATTTATGTTTTCTTCATGCTTCTTTAAATAATGTAATCAAGACAGTTATGATTTTGGGAAGTATTATGACATGGTTTGTGTAACACGTATTTTGAAGAAATGAAAGTTGTTGTTTTCCACTATTCAAAAATATGTGTTATTATATCTGTCTTGTATATCTGTGACTTATACTTATAAACCTCCACCAAAATTAGGGCATTCCCTTTGAGAGTGACCCTAACGGAGGTGGGGTGTTTCACTTGGTATCAGAGCATAGGTTTACCAGATAAGATGAAAAGTTTTGAAAATTTATTTTCAAAAGAAAATTTAAAGAAGCATTTTTAAAAGATAAAATATTATTTTATTTTAAAAAGGCAAAGTCCCCCAAAGCCATAGGTACTATCTCTTATCCTTCGTTTTGAATCTATCCTTCTTGTTTTAGCATGTCCGAAGAACTTAACTTGCCAGAGGGTGTACCAATACCTGGTTGGTTTAGACGGTTCTTAGAAGCAAGGGCCACCCAGCCAGGTCCTACCGTTCCTCCTCCCCCAGCTGCAGGAAATCATCCAGCTGCAGCAGCACCTCTTCCTCCTCCTCCTCCACGGGGAAACACTTTTGCTAAGATATGTAAAGATTTTAAGGCTATGGGAGGAAAGGACTTTCATGGAACTGAGTCCTTCGTGGCAGCTAGGAATTGGTTAAAGGAAACTGAGGACTTATTCGTCATCTTTGAGGTAGAAGATAGGCAGAAGGTACAACTAGCAGTGTGGCTACTAAAAGGTGAGGCTTCCTACTGGTGGGAAGTCACTAATGCAGAAAGACCAGTGGAAACATGGGAGGACTTTAGGGCAAGGTTTGAGGCTAAATTTCTCTCAGAAGCTGAAAGGAGTCTTCAATTGGAAAAATTCTTATTTCTTAAGCAAGGGAATATGAAATTCAAAGAGTATGTAAATCAATTCGATGAGCTGGCTAGGTTCGGACTGGACCTAGTCAACACCCCGCACAAGAAGGCTCTCCGCTTTGTCAAAGGGTTGAATGAGCCATTACACAGTTTGGCCATGACCCATATACCCATGGGAGCTATGTACGAAAGGTTGGTGCAGATGGCACTGCTGAACGAAGAAGATAAGGGCAAGAAGGAGACAGAGGCAGAAAACTCTCAAGGGAAGAAAGAGGTCAAGCCCAACGATTCTAAGAATAAGAAGGTAGACTCCGAGAAAGGAGGCAAGAACAACAACTCATGTGATAAAAGGAAATGCAATTACTGTGGTATGGAAGGGCACATAGCCAAGGATTGTAGAAAGAGGAAGAGAAAGCAAGGTGAATGTTTTCATTATGGGAAGACTGGACACATCAGCAAAGACTGCCCTGAGAAGCAGACCGGACCTTCTGGCGGTACATCGTTAACTTATTCTAGATGCTTTGTTTTATCTTATTTCGCTCCTCGATCCTATCTTGAGAACCATAGGTAGAATCTTTTTGGATGTAAACATGTAATTGAAACATGTTATGATTGCGAAATGGTTGCAAGTGGTCGCAAGTGGTTGCTCGTGGATGCATGAATACACATTAGGCACTAG
The DNA here is from genome assembly GCA_030737875.1 of Allium sativum. Taxonomy (NCBI): domain Eukaryota; kingdom Viridiplantae; phylum Streptophyta; class Magnoliopsida; order Asparagales; family Amaryllidaceae; genus Allium; species Allium sativum. The sequence goes on along the minus strand of CM060915.1, from coordinate 857,421,768 downwards.
ATCGGCTCAGACACATTTTCATGTTGCATATGCATGAGTGTTTATTTTGGTAACTTGGTTGTGCTATCATTTGGTTGTTGCATATGATTGAATGTTCGAGCACTCATCTAGAAATTATGAATTATAATAGGAAAAATTTGCATACATATTGGACTCATTTCACTAAACATATTTTGCATTTAGAAGATCAATCAGGCCAGATCATTAGCATTAGCTAAGGAACATATACACACACTTCGCATATGATCATAAAGCATTAGAAGTCTTTTAAGGACAATGGATACTCGTGTTTGATGGATGAGTAGATGGATGTTTGGATGATAGGATATATATTTTTCCTAAACTTGAAGATTTCGGGGACGAAATCCTTTTAAGTGGGGGAGAATGTAACACCCCGTGTATTCTATAACCGTGAAATTCATAAATTAAAGTAAAATTAATTTCAAATCAAAGAATTAAGGGAAACGGGATAAGCTATTGCGTTCATCTCGGAAAAATACGCGAAATAGAGTCCGAGTTTTCGAAAAACGGAGTCCGTATGAAGAAGATATGGCCTCCGGAAGTTTCAGAATTCAGTTTAAATTTCAAACAGACGAAAACAGCTCAGAAAAACAAGTTTAAAATTCAAAATCGGGCCCAATTGGCCATGGCGGGAAAATTCTCGCCTAAGGCACCCAGGTCGACTTGGTAGTCGACCTGGGCTGGAGGTCGACAGGGCAGTCGACACCCCTGTCGACTGCCAAGTCGACACGGTGTCGACTGGGCTGTCGACCTTGCCCCAGAGCCAGGTCGAACCCAGCCCACCCTGGCTGGCCTGATCTGTGTTTGGTCGATTTTCTGAGCCTTGCCTTGTCACTAGGGCTAGGTGTCAGCTCCGGATTGGCCTCTCCTTCAAACGAACGTCTATTATTGAATCAAGCTCCATCGACGGTCTAAAACAACTTGCAAACATTATAAAAAGGACCTAAGACCTAGCCTAAATCATACTATTTCATTTTAGCCTCAGGCCGCCGCCATTAAACCTAGAGCTCTGAATTAAAAATACAAAGAATAAAAATTATAGAAGATGGAGGACGATTCTTGAAGGCTACAACTAGAAGCTACAACAACTACGACGCTTTAGACAACGGTTTGAGACTATTTGATTTGGGATTTTTATTTGGGTTATTTGCTTCATATTGTAAGTTCTATGTTACTTTTTAGGCAAAAACGCTAAAACAATATGGACATGCCATGAATTGAAACCGGATTTAGGAACTATTGTTAATCCATTGTTTATATTGTTTATCTTTGAATTATAATTTGGGGATATTGCTATGGCAACGTTACAAGTTAAACTTGTCATGATTTTGATGTTGTTATGAATCACTTGGGTTTAATTGTTTGGCAAGTTGGACGAATACATGTCCATGGAATCGCTATGTTTATTGAAATCTTTATGTTGATTAAACCATGCCTATGGTGCTAATTAAACCATGGCTATGACTATTGATGGAATTATGCCTGTGATGTTCATATACCCATCATGATTAATGAAAAATTGGGTATTGCTAGGTTATGATGGAAGGTTGGAATTATTATGTTTATAATGTTAGATATGTTAAAAACGCTAAGTTGGAATCATTATGTCTATAATGTTAGTTGAGAATCATTATGTTAAAATGCTAAATTGGAACCATTATGTTTATAATGTTAGTTGAGAATCATTATGTTAAAAACGCTAAATTGGAATCATTATGTCTATAATGTTAGTTGAGAATCAATATGTTAAAAACGCTAAATTAGAATCATTATGTCTATAATGTTAGTTGAGAATCATTATGTTAAAAATGCTAAGTTGGAACCATTATGTTTATAATGTTAGATGAGAATCATTATGATAAATTGGAATCATTACGTCTATGAGAATTATTATGTTAAAATGCTAAATTGGAATCCACTATGCCTATTAGGATTACTATGCCTTTAATGTTTAATGTTTATAATAAAATTATTATTATGCCGCGATGATTATTATGTCGCGATGATTATTATGCCTATGATGTAAAGTTGAAATCATCATGTTAAATTAAGTTGGAATCACTACTATGCCAAGTTATCATCATACTAGTATTGAAACCATGTGATATGTTATAGCCTGTTTATTATGCAAGTAATGTTGGAATTGTCACATATGCCTATCACATGTTTGGTGTTATTCCCCTTTATCTCTTGAATTGTTTATGCTTATGAACGAAGTGCATTTATATACGTTGGGGATACGATTGGGTAGAATACGCAAAACTTGAATTAATTATAAGCTTAAAACTGTGAAATTTGGCATAAGTAGAACATGAAATATGGCACGAAAACTTGACTTGAACATGCCATAACTTGACTTTAAACATGCCTTAGTTGGGCACGAAGTTGATATATGAACATGATGTGGAAATAGCAAAATCTGATAAGAACATGGGCATGACTTTAGAAAACAAGAAAGTGGCCAACTCGAGGTTGGGTTGAGTTTGTAGTGTAAATCTGCCCGGAACCGCCCGGCAAATCCAGTTGCTACAAACAATAGGATCCAATGTGGGTAGTTGGTCACATCGCGCTTGAAACCCGAGGTTGGGGTGAGTTCGTAGCGTAAACCTGCCCGGAACCGCCCGGCAAATCCAGTGGCTACGAACAATAGGATCCAATGTGAGTGGTTCGGTGCATTAACGAATCAATTAATGCCAATTAGGGTTAAGTCATGAACATGAAAAGACAACTTAACCAACTTGAACACGATTTGTAGGGCTAAGTCATGAACTAGAAAACGACAACACTTAGCCAACTTGACATGACACGTAGGCGGGTTAAGTCGTGAACTGAAATGACATACTTAACCATCTTGACATGACTAGACTAGAAAAGGATTAAGTCACAAATTACATGACTTAATCTGTTAGGCGGGTTAGGTCACGAATTACATGAACTAATCTATTAGGAGAAACCCTAGACACGACCCCTTTCAGCAGTAACCCTCTAGAAGTATCAAGGTACCCTGGGGCTAGGCCGGGTGGGGGCACGATTACTGGGCTGATTGTAAGAGGTGAACGACGGCAGTAGGGTACGCCAGTGTATGTTCGGCGGACTACGATCGTGCACGTATCCGGGGCAGACACTGGGTATCCGTAGATTTATCTGTGCATCTTGAATCGTATCAGGGGTTGACACCCTAGGGATGATACACCCGAAGGTGGACCCAGCACAGGTGACTACATTCGTGATTAGCCGTATGACACGGACACTTGACGAGCTAGAACTTGTAGGGAGCCGATCGACTAGATAATCGCTCCGTAGGACCCCGTACTTGGGTCAGACCCCGTTTCAGGGTCATTTCATGACATTGGGCCATGGGATTTATTTCGTGATTAACTTGTGATATGGGCTTAGTATACTAGTACAGTCGATGCAACGAATCTCGAACATGTGATGCTTTACTTGACTTGTCTTGACTTATCCTGATCACCTTAGTCTATCTTGTTCACTTTGACACCATTCTTAAGTTTACTTCCAGTTCATACATGACAAGTTGTTTTAACCGTTTCTACACTGAAAGTCACTAGAACTTACTCAGTCTTTATGACTGACCCTTTTCCTTTCGCCTCTTTTTCTTTCGTTTCCCCCCCAGGTTCTCAGGGAGGGAATACCGCAGCTTGATCAATTTTCACATCCAGCTTGAAGAGGAAGAATGTATTGCTTGGATCTTTTCCGTTTTGGACTATGGCTTTGGACAGCAATTAGGGGACTTTTGCAGTTTATTTATGTTTTCTTCATGCTTCTTTAAATAATGTAATCAAGACAGTTATGATTTTGGGAAGTATTATGGCATGGTTTGTGTAACACGTATTTTGAAGAAATAAAAGTTGTTGTTTTCCGCTGTTCAAAAATATGTGTTATTATATCTGTCTTGTATATCTATGACTTATACTTTTAAACCTCCACCAAAATTAGGGCATTCCCTTTGAGAGTGACCCTAACGGAGGTGGGGTGTTTCATATATATTATTGCTGATGTATCAATAGTATTGTTATTTATTATCAATTATTATTTCAGTATCAGTATTATCGTCTATTGTATCAGCGTATCTAGTAAATTACTATTCTTCTTATTTATGGACACCATATGCATTATGTACTATAAAATTAGAAAATACAAATTAATTATATTTAATTAAATCGATGTCATCGCGTAGAGGCAGTTCTTAATTTTCCAATTTGAAGTTAAATTGATATACAAGATCAAAAGTTAATTGGAATCCTTTGAAACAAGATTCTTAGGGATTTATTAGACTACAGCTTTCGAACAAAAGTGATGGATTCTGAATTATTCTTGTGCATTTTCTACAATGTCAAAATGAAAATTTAACAAAAATCACGATTTGATAGTTCGTTAACCTACCATAATGAATTAATTAAACTGATTATTAAAAATATGGACTTTTTGGTTTCTTGAATATTCAGTGCTAAACAGTATCCAGTACTCATACCAAAATTTCAAAAATACTAAAACATACTACATATGATTCTAAAAATATTAAACTACCAAGCAGGGAACAAAGGTACAAAAGGACAAATAAGCTATATAAGAATTACTGATCATTTGGAGCCCAAGTGCATGAGCCAACTATAACGAAGTTCATATGCTTCATGACCCATGAATTCTGATCCATTCTCCGATAGGTAAGGCGAGTCAAAAGTAGAATGCCTTGGTTGGAAAACATTTTCTTTTTCAACTTCCTCGATAATCTAGTGATAACAATCACACTCTCTCTAAAAATGCCATATGCTTTTTTAGTATTTGCATATGACTCTCTATTCTGTCAATCAGGATGAATGTTGCAAGCTTCATTCACCATTTTCTAAAACATTTCATGGCTTACAAGCACATCTATTTGTAGCACAATTTATTACCAGTGATCAATTTCTTTTTTCTTAAAAATTGTTCTAGGAAAGTTTTGAACTTGCATAAAGACCATACTTGAAGCTTTACCATTGAGCTACTGGACCATGCGATCAACTTCGATATACGCTCTCACGAGTACAAGTAAATTTGAAGAAGATAAAGTAATAATGGACATTTTAGTTTAGATCTCACAAGTAGCAGTAACTCTGTAAAAGATATATGAAGACAAAAGATAATATTTTATACTTATATGCAATTCTTTCAATAAGTATATGGACGGCATCAAACATGCTACAGTGTCCGGTTAACATCAACCCCTGTAGCACGTGAGATAGTCTCCCACTGCTTTGTATACCACTGATGTTGATAGATTGACATATTAATAAAATAATTTAAGGCATGATGTTTTTGTATATCTTATGAATGAGTTAAACAACTCAGGCCATCCTCTATTTTGTAAAGTTTCTCTATAGTCATTGTTTTATATAGTGTGCATTATGAATTGTTTAATCAGAATATATGTAGTGTGTAGTCATTTCAATAGCTTTAGCACTGTGCAGTGTATACTATTATTTTTATAAATACAATTATCTTCTCAATACATATAGAAACACAAATTTGCATTCAAAAAAATTACACATATAAATATGAGCATAATCTCTTTCTTCCTCATAATTTTTTACTTAAATAATACCTTATTCCTCATGCCTTTACATACTCACAACAATGGCGTCATGACCTTCATCTATTAATTATAATGATTAGATAATCCACGAACCATTGGATAGTCCTCGAACTAACGAAGATGTCTTATCGATTATCAAAAGCAGCACTATGAGGACGTCTCCCGTGAGTTTCAAGATCTTAACCATTCACGACTTTAGAAGCTTGTTGAACCTTCATATAAACAAGAGGTAGATCAAGTTTTAGTTTCTCAACCTCTATTTCAATAAGAGTCCGAACATTTTTCAGCTGTTCAACATTTGTATGAATAATAGTTACACCAATATACAATTGTTCAACCTTCATATGATCAAGATATTGACTCTTACCATGTTTGTTTCCATTGCATGTACGTAGAGGAGATAGTACTTAGGGTAGACAGAGAAAATTTTGGCTATAGAATCTAGCTATATCCATATTGCCTGAACAGTTACAACTATTCGAAATGGGTGAACGATCATTTATGTGCAAGGGGAATTACACATGCAAATGACTTGGAACATGAGATAAGGCATCTTCGAAATGATTTAGAAGAACTAAAGATTTAATGTAACGTGAAGTTTATTTATGTTGTACGTATAATGGTTTAATGGTTCTCAGTTGTTTGTTATGTATGAAGTTTAAAATGTTAACCGAACTGAGTATCTCATGTACAACACATGAAGTTCTAAAATTTAATGATTCTTATCGTTTTCATATGTACGCAGTTATAGAATTTAATTGTTCTTATTAGTTTACTATGTACGCAGTTTGAAAATTTAATAGCTAAGAATTTAGATATCGTTAACAAACTACCTAACCGCAATTTTTTAAAATTTAATTTAGACATATCATATAGTGTACAAGACTAAATCAATAATCGTCACTTCCATTTGAAATCTAGCCTCCAATAAATCCCGAAGAATCTTAGAAGGATTCCGAAGTATTTTGGATCTTCCATATCAATTTGAACATAATTTCAGAAAAATACAAACTACTACATGATGAGTTTGATTTATTTAAATTTAACTAAATCATATAAACTTTATAGACAGAGGATGACCCAACTTGTTTAACTCATTCGAAAGTGATTCTAAATTATCTAACACTTACTCTCAATTGAATATCTCGTGTTATCAACATCAACAAGTTTTACATCATTAGGAAATAGTATCTTGTGGCTATAGTGAGTGACATTGATAATGACTGATCAAACCATTTAGAAGCCATGGTCCAGTGATAAATCAAATCAGCGGAATTAAAGCCTGCTCCACTCAGTGACTGATCAAATCAGTAGCAGAATTATACTATCATATTATGCACCGTTCAATCCATGGATTTTTTAATGATGGTCTAATGATAAATCACTTCAGCTGACCTAAAGCATGATTGGCTTGGTGATTTATCAAATCTATAGAAGAACTAACCTATCCTTCTTTGAACTGTTCAATATAGAGATTTCTTAGTAATGGTTCAATGATAAATCAGATCACCTAGATTATAGCATGCTCCGCTCAGTGACATATCAAAGCAATAGCAGAACTGTAGCTATCCTGCTATGCACTGTTCAATGTAGAATTTTTTTAATGATGGTTCAATGATAAATCACATTAGCTGAATTATAACTTAGTGATTCTTATGTAACTTAGTGACTGATCAAAACAATAGTAGTGTATGCCCCACCTCTATACTCCCATTAGCAAAGATCATTACAAGAAATGATGTCAACTAACCAAAAGAACAAGGTTGTTGAAGAGCGACCATCTGCATAATAGCTTTGAACGAGTGTTAAATATGCGAAATGAGGTCTTACTTTATAAATCTCATGAGGAAATACAACACTTCTAATTCAAGTTCAAACCTACTACACTGTGGCTGTATATGTTTCGAAAGCAATATAAAATACATAACAATAAAATCAGAGTCAGATAAAGATATTCAGATCACTAAGGCGGAAATAGATTTGAATAAAGTGAATAAGAGAAAATACAAGGATAGCGGTCATCCACTATATATCAAAATAATAGAAACATGTACAATACAAAAGAATTGTCATGTATGAGTCTCTATCTCAAATATATGAAAGGTAAAGTACTAAATGGATTTGGTTAGCCAAATGGGGAAGCTAGTCCATGCTGCAGTCAAGGAGAAGCAACTGTAATACCTCAATCTGACCTGAGTATTATTTAAAAGACAATAAACGGACCAGTCTAGCTATACTCATTAGAATAAACAAAGATATGACAAGAGATATAAACAGAATACAATATGTAGGCATTAACAACAATGTTCACATATATAATGCAAAGGCTCGAAATGTCAATAAAATATGTTAAGGAAATATTAGTGTTATATGAGGGTTTCTCATCCTAATTAATAAAGCTACTCCTAAGATAAGATATCGCATATCTCACCAATACTAAATGATTTGAAGATCATCGATAATCAATTGAACCGAAGTTCTTCGGGAAGATCCGAGGATCATAGATATAATTGAACGAACCAAAGTTCCACAAGATGATCCGAAGATCACTGATATAATCAAATGTACCGGAGTTCTTCAAGATGATCTAAAGATCATCGTCGGAGGTCAGAATGACCTGAAGAGAAGCTCCAAACATATGATGATCTAAAGATAATTAGTAATCAAATTGATCGAGTACAATGTAAACTACTCCGAGCTAGTAAATATAAGAGTTGAGCTACATGTCCCATAATTACTTTCTCTACTCGAATATTTGTGACAATTTGTATATTCCACTAGAAATATGAAACAATCATTGCCACAGTTTTCAATCGAACGAGTCTAAAAATTAACCATCAAACAAACGCAAGGGTTCATAGTCCATGTTTTTACTAAGGCATTTAATTGGATTTCTCATACGATTGAGAAAAAGGTTTTTTTTTGTGTGTGTATATATATACACTAGTAGAATGGAAAACAATTTGGAAAATAACTTCATATAATGAAGTAGGATTAGAAACCATTTTAATAAAAGGTTTGGTATCTACTAATAATACAAAACCCTTTATAGTTTTAAAGTAGCAATTCTCATCAAATATTGACTGCAATAGAAATTGATCTCAAAATTTGCGTTTTAATAACGTAAATCGAATCCTACGACTATCGATTATAAATTCATTCACCATGAGTGACTCGAAAGTCCATTTAAGGTTGATATAATCAAGTCGCTGAAATTCAAAAATTAGATCAACTGAGAAGTCAGAGGAAAAGAGAAAACATGTCGTAACTCGACCAGGAATAAGCCTGGGTGTAGCTGAACTGTTGACCATGGTCTTCACTGGTCGATAGTAAAAGAAAATATAGTAGTATCCCTTTTTAGATGTCTAAAAATTGGTTTCAAGCATCTGAAATTGGTCTCTACCAATTTCTAAAGACCAGTTCAGACGTACATAATTTAGTTTAGACGTCTAACCTACTCTCGAGATATTTATCAAGGGAAAAAACATTTCTTTTTGGCTCAAATCGATACGTGTTTGCTCTAGACTATTGGGTAGGCTAAAAACACTTCCTAACATACTAAAGCACATGTACAAACACCCATTCATGGGTTTACACAAGGATATTCATATAAATGAAATCAAAACTCATAAATTTGAGAGTTAACACCCCAACAAACTGATTCATACAAAGCACACACAACATATATGTGTCAGTTGCATAATAGATAAGCTTATAGCTTGAGGCATAGATGTAATTTCTCATAGAACTCACCTCTGCTTGCTAGAAATAAGGAATTGATCCAATAGCAAGAGCAACCTCTCTTCCAATATAGATTACTGGTTTTCAATCTAAACACATATAAATGAATTTCCTAAGAGTTATGTTTAGGAAAATCTTAGAAATTGAAGAGTAAACAAGATGGAGAAGCTTACCCCAGTCTCTATGCTTGATTTCCTCTTAAATTGGATTCCTAATAGAATCCCTAGCTAAAGAATTTTAATTTCCCATTCACTCTCCCCATTTCTACTTTCTTTGAAGTGTTTGGATGAATGAGGAAGAGATGGGGTTGTGGGAGCTTTAAGGAGGTAGGCTAGGTTAGCTAACCCAAGCCCCAACCAAAGTCCCAATTTCCACTAACTCGAAATATATCAATGTTTACATTTTTTTTCTTATCGTAAACGACATTTTGAACTAAATGGAAGTTGTCTCAAATCCAAATTCATCTGTATGCAAAAATGACTTTTTCGACATAGCTCAGTTAATGATTAATGATGTTATATTTAACTATATTATCGTAAAATATGCGGGTTGTTACAGACTTCCCTCTTAAAGAAATTGCGTCCCCACAATTACTTAAGGAGAAACTTATAAAGTAATAACCGAGCATCATACAAAATCTATATAAAAAATTATTAGCTCAAGAAATTCACTTTTGTTTTTATATTTAATATATCATTCTTATACTAAAATTCCCTTATAGATAATTTCATATATTATTACTTTGAGTTATAAATCACTATATAACTTAAGTCTATGCACGTATAATGTTCGAATAAAGTCACGAACATATACGTGCATCTAATTTATTCTTCTCATAACTGATTTCCAAAAATTAAAATTTTACTCACTTAAATTCTAAATGTTTAAACCTCAATTCCAATAATGATATAAAATTTAAACCGCGAACTACCGCACCGTGATTTTTCTGAAAAATTGGTTTAGATATATCTCAAAATTTACAAGATGAAATTCAAATATTTTTCTTTCATTAGAAAACTATAATCTAATAGGTCAGGATAATTCTTGTTTTAAAGAATTCTGACTTATATTAGATTCTATTCGTTCATTTGAACTTCAAAATCACGAACTTGTACTATGCTACAAGCTCGTTTTAATCAAATTTAATTAATTCATTTAATGTTCAACAAGTTTATAAATTGTGAACCTATTCTCTTACGGTTTCATTATAAATTATTCAAACAATCAAATTAAACTTGGAAATATCAGCTGTCCAAAATCGTCAAACATTCCTTATCATATTTTGGCATGAGAATTTTATCACTTAACAATTTCTTAAAATCATTCTAGCTTACAAAATTTTCTTATATTGAAAAGGATGTATATGATGGTCATATGTATATATCCTATTCACAAGGATAAGCGATCTTTTTAGGGAATCAAGACCACGAACCAAAAATCCGGGTTATTCATCCTAAATTAGAAATATTAGCATGTCCTCTAATATTTCCAAAAATAATTAAATTTGAACTTCTAGTTTCCATTAAACCCCTAAAATCTCAAATTTAAAATATTAGCACGTCCTCTAATTTTTCACGAACAACTTCTAAATCATGAGAATATGATAAACGATAGAGGTTGAAACAATTTTGTAAAACTTGAAAACTTTGGTTTTCAAATTCAAAAGGATATTACCAATAAGGATGAGGTCAAACCAATCGGGTTATGATCTCAAAAAAATTCTCATTAAGGTCAACAAAATAAACTAGAGTATTTGTTAACCCGTAACTACAAGAGCCTAGAGATCATAAAAATCAAAATTCGTAAACAAGAGACCTAGTTAGATAAGAAAAACATAGCTTATTACTTTTCAAAAGTAGATTCGAGATAATTTTTCAAATGAAAACTTGAATCATCCAACTTCTAGAAATCACTCAAAGAGATCTAGAAGAATATTAAATGGAAAGGCACTCAAACAATAATGAGTGAGAGCGTACCAATCCATGAATCATAAATTGATCATAAACGATCAAGAAGGAAAGCGAAATTTTACATTAACTTAGTAAATACACGGGTTTAGCCAAATGTCCCATAACCACTGATTTAATTCAATTGCAAAATCCACTATAATTCATGAATGAGCGCATGGCTTCTCATATGAACATGTAATAAATTTGTGTCATAAATACACATGGAAATATACGTGTTGTCCATGAATGGCCTCTTATCAAACAAAGAGTTTGGACATACATTGATTGCAATAATAGCCGAGTGGAAGAAATGGCTAATTCAAACTTGAAAATCACTAATTTAATTAGTTTTAAACTTGGTGGAGGGTAAGCAACTTTTTTCAGCATGTGGTTGCAAATCGTCACACAGAGCTTTTTGTCTTTCGAAAAGGTAGTTCAACCCCTAAAAGAAATTTGACTAAATATTTCATCATACAACGAGGTGGCTCCACACCTCATTAAGCATTTCGTCTACTGATGTAGCGGCTTTATGAAACACTCCACCTCTGTTGAGGTCACTCACAAAGGGAATGCCTTAACTTTGGTTGAGAGTTATAGGTACAAGACACAGAAAAATTTACAAGACAGATAAATATAAGCAGCGAAATTCAAATATTTATTGCATACGTGGTTCAATACAAAAGCATTACATTAAATTGTCTCAAAATAACTTCCAAAACATTACACCATAATTTCTGTCTTGATTATTTAATAAAGAAGCATAAACCATTAATAAAACTGCATAAATCCCCAAGTGTAGTGTTTAAAAGCCATAGCCAAGGTGAGAGAGTCCCAATCATACATCTACTTTCTTGATGTTTGCAAAGAGTCTGACTAAGATGGAGTATTCCCTCCCTGTGGACCGAGGAGGGGGGAATGAAAGAAAAGAGGACGAAAGAAAATGGGTCAGACAATAAGTCTGGTAAGTTCAGTGATTACTAGTATTTAAACAAGGAAAGGGATCACGACAGTAATAACAGAACATAGGAAAATAACCTAATATAAGATAAAAGGAACATGTGATCGCACCCATTACTATAGTCTCTGCACCTACTTAACCATTGGTTCAACTAGCACCACGTGTTCATAACAAATGATCCCCTTAATGATCGGCTCCTACTCGCATGCATTCATATCCTATGTCATTCGGCCCCACTTGACTGTAGATACCTGTGCTGGTCCCACCATGGGGTGTATCAGTCCCTCTGGTGGCAACCCGACACGATTCAAGATGCACAGTGTATACTACTGATGCCCAGTGCCTGCTTTTTCCACTCCGGAGTAAGTGCACGCCCATATTCCGTCGGAAACTACACTGACGCATCAACCGCCGACGTTTTTGACCGCTTATAATCAGGCCAGTAATCGTGCCCTACCCTGCCTAGTTCAAGGTACCATGATACATCTATGTGGGTTACTATTGAAATGGGTCCCCGTTACTAGGGTTTTCTAATCAACATGTTTATTTGTTAAGTGTCCAAGTTTACCTAACCCCACCCATCCGTTTAGTTAACATGTTGAATCGTTTAAGTGTTTCCCTAATTGACTTAACCCTACCAATCCTGACTTAGCTTTAATTTATTCATTTAAGCACCAACCACTCACATTAGACAGGTCTTGTTGTGGTCACTGGATATGTCGTTCGGTTCCGGGCTGTTTTACACCATAACTCAGTCTAACCTCAGGTTCTTTTTGGTCTTGATGCACTAACCACCCATATTAGACAGGTCTTGTTGTGGTCACTGGATATGCTAGTCGGTTCCAGGCAGTTTTACACCACAACTCAGTCTAACCTCAGGTTAGGCATATTCGTCTTTTCTAAATCCATATATTTTCTATATATGTCTAGTTCTATATGTAAATTAATCTTAATTTAATCATGCCATAATTATCCTTTGATTATGCTCACAATAAATGGTATATCAAATACACCATTTTATGAACAAATCTATGCCATGAAATTTTCATATTTTCCCATCGTTATCCCCGTGGAACATACGCATGAATCACATAAAATGTTAGGCTAGTAAATTAGCCCAAACCCATAACCGAAAAAGGGGTAATAAACAAGGGACATGAAATAAACATAAAATAACATACATTTAACTTATCACGTGTAAATTAGCATAGAAGTATCATTAACTTAATTAAACGGGTAAATGTGAACTTGTGACTAAGTTGGATCTGATTGTCATGTAAACTTGATATTGGTCTAGCATGGAGGTTTAACATAGAAACACAATTTTAAACCATGACTTAGCATATTAACTTATGTAAGTCAAAACATAAGAAAGCTACTATAAACATATTTAAATCACAACTTAGCTTGATAACTTATGTGTGTAAACATTAGAGGACTACTATAAACATATTCGAATAACAACTTAGCATGATAACTTATGTGTGTTAAACATAAGAGAGCTACTATAAACATATTCGAATCACAACTTAGCATGATAACTTATGTGTTAAAACATAAGAGAGCTACAAATCCAATTTTACAACATAAATAGATTCAACTTAACATAGTTATAAATATACATGAATGTTGATCTAACATGTAAGCATGTGATTTAGATCATAAACTTGCAAGTAACCACCAAATTATAACATGACATTTTTCACCATTCAGTCGGCATAACAAATCCATTACCCAATCATAATAGATTTCAATAACATACAATATGTTCATCACCACAAGCATATAGACATGATCAATCGCAACGGTAATTTAAGATAAATGAGAATCAAACTTTATTTATCTTATACATAAGCATTATTCTATATTCGAATTAAAACATGTCATGAATCATTTGACAGAACGTTTAAATCTATGTAATAACCAACTTACAAAGTAAAAAGGAACTCTTGATTTCTGAAATCTGAATTCTGAAGTTGGTAAGCTCGCCTTTGATGTAGATTGTTGAATTTGATTACTTTTAATTTGATTTTGATTCAGGTTTTTATCTTATCTATGAATTGAAAGCGGTGACGGCTACTCCAAGTTCTCTATTGACAGCATGATAGTTCCAAGATTATTTTTGTGTGATTTTAGGTTTGAGCATTGGGTTGTGTATATACAATTTCAATTTAATTAGAGTTGTCAGATGATCCTAGAGTTAAACACAACCATTCAGTCAGGATAGGGGGACACCTTAGCCCGAATGACTCGGCAAGGAGTCAAAAAGGACTTAGCAATGACTCACAGTATGGATTACAACACACCAGAAATCTATGCAGGCTCTCAGCTCGGCCTGGGCGCACTTGGCAAGTGCGCTAGTGCAACTTTTGTACTAGCGCACTTCCCAAGTGCGCCAGTGCATATATATATATATATTTCTTTTTCTTTCTTCTGGTTTTCAGCTTAACTTCATTCGTCCATATCTCCTTCATACGGTGTCCATTTTACGCAAACTCGGACTCTATCTCAAGCAGAATTCTGAGACGAACGCAATGGCGTAACCCGTATCCCTTAATTCTCGCATTTGAAATTAATTATTCTTTGATTCGTTACTATAACGTTAACAGAAAATACGGGGTGTTACGTTCTCCCCTCTTTTTAGGATTCGTCCTCGAAATCTTCAAGTCGAGAAGAACTTATATCCTACCATCCAATCACCCATCTACTCAACCATCAAATGCAGGTGTCCATTGTCCTTAAAAGATTTCTATTGCTTCATGATCATGTGCATAGTGTGTGTACATGTCCTTATCTAATGCAAAATCAGGTGGTCTACTGATTCAGTTGACCTCCTTAATGCAAATTATGTCGGTGCCATGAGTTCATCATGTATGCAATTATTCCTAATCGTACTTTATAACTTCTACATGAGTGCACAATCATTCATACAAATGCAACATCCATATGATAACACATCAAGTTTCAATTCATATGTATAAAAATTCACTCATGCATAGGCAATATGAAAGTGTGACTGAGCCAATCTAGTGCCTAATGTGTGTATATGCATCCACGAGCAACCATTTGCAACCACTTGCAACCATCAAATATAACATGTTTCAATTACATGTTTACATCCAAATGGATTTCTACCTAAGGATAAGGTCAAGGAGATATACCTAAAAAGTTAGATTCGAGCATAAACTTAAGGAAAAAGAGATCAAGGATGTACCCTAAAAAAGAAAAGGGTAGGCTGCGCGTATTCTGTCCTCAGTTTCCCAAGTCGTGTCTTCCTCGGTGTCGCTCCATTGAACTTTGACGAGCCTAACTTCACGGTTGCGTAGCTTTTTGACTTCTGTTCCCAAGATACGGTTGGACTCTCCTCACAATTGCGTCTCGTTCAACTTCTACTTCCTCTAGCATGCTTGGTTCTACCACTTCCGTAGACTCGTGTAAGCACTTCCGCAGGTGAGAGACACGAAAGACATTATGTACCCCAACCAATCTTTCGGGTAGCTATACCTTGTAAGCCATCTTCCCAATCTTCTCGATGATAGGGAACGGCCCTACAAATCTTGGTGCTAACTTTCCTGCGGATCCAAAGCGAACGACGTTCCTCAGAGGAGATACTTTAAGTAACACCTTGTCTCCAACTTCGAACTCAAGGTCAGTTCTTCTTTTGTCTGCGTAGGACTTCTGTCTATCTTGGGCAGTCTTCATTCTTCTTTGGATCAAGTATGTTTTCTCTGAAGTTTCCCTAATCATGTCTGTTCCAAGTATGAGCTTGTCTGTGGACTCCCACCAGCAAGTTGGTTACCTGCACGGTCTTCCATATAATGCTTCGAAAGGCGCCATGCCTATGGTGGCTTGGTAGCTATTTTTGTAAACGAATTCCACCAAAGGGAGATGATTCTTCCATGTACCTCCGAAGTCAATAATACATAATCTAAAGAGGTCTTCTAATACTCTGTTGACTCTTTCCGTTTGGCCATCAGTTTTGTAACGACCCGCATTCTACGCAACGCAGGATCGTAGGATATTTATTTCTTTCACATACGAAGTCGTATGGTCATGTAACTTTAGGAGACGACTATTGGGGTCATTTCCCATGTTCATGATTTTTGCCGATTTTTAAATGACCATTTCGCCCCTAGCCGATACTGTTTTGGCCATAACTTTTGATTGGAAAGGAGTTTTGACCTGAAACCACTTCCATTGGCTCCGGATGATGGTTTACAATCCAGTAGAGTGGTCATATAGCCAAACGGACTCACCGTTTAGGAGATATGGCTTAAATACATTTCAGAAGGTGAAAAACTGCTTAACCAGGCCAAATGAGGTGATTAGTAAATGGGCCCATAACCCATTTCAGGATTAGGGTTATGGGGACGCTGAAATGAGTTAGTTTTTCATTTCATTTCAATTTTCCAGCAGCCACAAACCCTCTCATCGACCTAACAATGGCCTTATACATCTAAGTGCACCTCTAATCACTTCGTAATCAATTTTTGGCTTAAACTACATCAAATTAAGGAGGAATAGCACCAAAGCAAGGTTAAAGCTGCTGTTAGACATCAGTATTCATGCCAAACAGAGATTTATTTCAGATCTGAGTTTTATTTGTGGCCAAGGTGAGTGATTAGCATTGTTTTGACACTAATTACAGTTAATTAGGGTGATTAGTGATAATTAGCGAATTTATACATTAATAAATTCTGGAAAAATATTTCTAAATTCTGAAATATTGTTTTATACCTCTGTTAGAAATTTGGGTTGATTTGGTTAAGTTTTGTTAATCCTTTGATTAGTTTTGCTTAAACATGCTTAAGGAAAAATATGGGGTTTTGGCTATGTTTGTTCCATTTTACATGCTATAGTTGTTATTTTGTTGTTTATGATTGATTATACATGTTGCTATGACTGTATGGTATGATTTGTGATTGTCTAGAAGTGTTAGATTAGTCGAAAATGTCATCGAATGGCGTAAAACAGTCGCTAGAAAGAAGTGCAGGAAATTGCCCGAACCAGATCAGATTGAAGGGGGGAAGCACGAACCGACCCGCTCGTCTGGTAGCTCCATGATCCGACCCGCTGGTGAGAAGGAGCTCCGATCCGAACCGATGCCACTCACGAACTGCTTCAGGAGCTAAGGAACCAATGGCCAAGGAGGATCACGAACTGATGCTAGGCCACGACCTGAAGTCCTCCGATCCGAACCGCCTTCCACGTGAGCCGCTCACACCACCCGACCCGATCCGCCCTCGTGAGCATGAAGCTACCTCGATCCAAACCACTTATGCATCTCCGATCCGACCTGAAGTGGAGAGGAAGTCTCGAGCTGCTTGCACCACAAACGGAGACCACGATCCGAACCGCTTGGAGAGGTGGACCCCGACCCGAACTGCTGGAGGAGGAGCATTACCCGACCAGTATAGGGTATTCCAATCCAAACCGAGGAGCTAATGACCACGACCTGAAGCAAAGTGAAGTGAAGAAATGAAGACCGATCCGGGGAAGAAGGAGGAGACCCAAACCCGAGATGCAAAGGTAGTCCAAATAGAAAGTTTGTACTCAGGATCCAGTTAGGAACCAATGAGTCGACTTCATGAGTTGGGCTTTGCTGCGGGACGTGTTCTAAGGAGTTGTCGATGTCTATAACTTTGGATCACTATGTGTAGAGGGTACTTGAACGGATTCAGGGCCACTGTGGCCTAGGTACGACTAAAGAGCTATAGACTGATGAAGTGCGGTCATTTGTAAAGGTTTGGTCATGACTCCATGGGGTGAGCTTGGTAGTAGCAGTAGTTGTACAAGTTGAACTCCGTCACTACTTCTATGGGTCTAGTGATCGAAGCGGTAGATATCGTATGCTTTACGCACTGAGTGAGAGATGTGACGATGGTTGCTATGGTTGATTTGTTTTCCATCATTATGACATGCACACCCCCACCCACGTTATCTTTACACCATCTGTCCAGTGGCACCTTAGAGTATTGTACGGTATGTAGGTCTAACTCTTTGGTTGCAGGTCCAGGTTCAGGTATGGTTTAGTATACCTGTTATTGTTCTGTTTAGCTGCTTATCGCTCATAGCAGACTTTTTGTCTAACCCAGAGTTTTATGTCTCTTCTTATTACTCTGGGTGCTCTCACGAGCAGACTAGAGACATGTTAGGTGGTATGCACGAGAAGCTGTAGCGGAGACGAGCAGGATGCTTCCACGTATGATAAATATATATAGATATTCTCCCTTTGTTGCTGCGGTCACTACTTTGGGCATTAGTGGTGTACCTTTCTTTCTTTTGTTTAGAGACAGTAATTTGGAAAGTTGTAATATGCTGTATTTGGATTTCCGCTGCTCTGACGATGATGTTGATGTTGGTTTTGGTTATCAGCTTATGCACTGTCTCACCTATTTTATGTCAAGTATATTATTATTATATTTTGTTCCATGTGCTGTGAGACATTCTACAGGTTTTCGATTAGTTCATTCTCTTCTTTCCTTTCTTTGGCGACCGTTCCGTGCTAGTCGGGCATGCGTACAGCGCACTTTCGGAGGAAATGCCGGCTGGTGCGGGGCGCGCCGTCACACTTAGTATCAGAGCTCTAGGTTGCATAGTTAACCTAGGGAAAGACACTAGGGAGAGATAATGCGTATATGAGAGCGCGTATTTGTGATTATTTTGGTTTTCAAAAGCTATATATATATACTATTAGTATAGCTAAGGATGAAGTCGCACTGCACTAGCACCACTATGGAGATGGTTAATCGTTTTCTCTTTACAGATTGAACGATGAGCCGATATGCAAGAGGTGCCGGTAGAGGAGCCAATAATGGGAATTCTGCTGACATGAGGACGAGGTTTACCGACCTCATGAGGGAGATGCTTAGGGATGTGCAGAGGGCAACTCCCAATGCTGGTAATGGTGGTGGTCCAATAGTGCAGGCGCCTAGGGCCGATTTCGCCAAGCTGAATAAGAATTACACTAGTCTTGGTGGGAAGTCGTTCTATGGAACGGAGTTGGCTACAGATGTTCAAGATTGGTTGGATAGCTGCAAGCGTATCTTCGAAGATTTGGGTATCGAGGATGCGATGAAAAGAAGGCTAGCATCCCGTCAGCTGCAAGGACGGGAAATGAATTGGTGGAATGTTATAAAGGCAGCTACTCCCGAAGATCAGATTACTTGGGATCAGTTTAAGGTTCGCTTTAGTGATAAGTTCATTCCAGCTGCTTAGAAGTCAGTGTTGTTTAAGAAATTCTTGGAACTCAAGCAGAATGGCAGAGCTGTCTCGGAGTATATTGCCGAATTCGACACTTTGTCGAAATATGGGTTATCTCTTATTAATACTGCCGAGAAGAAGAACAAGAAGTTCATAACTAGTTTGGATGGATACGTGGGGGAAAGGCTTATTAACCACATCGATGAGACATTTGAGTTGATTGTGGGGAAAGCATTGAGGTCAGAGTGTCTTTGCCCTAAGTCAAAGACTGAGGTTGCATCTGCAGAGGAGCCAAAGCCGCAAGCAAACGGTGGAGGCAAGAATGGTTCTCAGAATAAGAGAAAGCAGAGCCAGAATAAGGATGGCCAGAAAAAGAATCATAAAGATGTTGAGTGCTTTAGCTGTGGTAAGAAGGGCCATTATGCTAGTAATTGTCGGGACAAGCCAGCGGATAGGAAGTGCTTCAACTGTGGCTAAGTGGGACGTCACAAGGACAAGTGTCCGCAACCCCCTAAAGAAAAGCAGATGGTTAAAGCATATGCCCTTAATTCTATTCCTTCTTCGTCGAATGCAAAACTGCGGTGGAGAAAGGAAAGAATGTCGCCATCCAAGGTATGCTTTATGTTTATGATGCTCCTATTCGAGTATTGTTTGATACCGGAGCTTCCAGTTCCTTCATATCTAGTGACCTGGTAGATAGGTTGGGATTGGATCCCGAAATTGTCGATAGACCTTTAGTAGTAACGAACCCGATTGGTGGTTCGACTAACCTTAACATGATTTGTCGCAATGTGGTCTTATCGATTCATGGATGCATGTTTGTTTATGATTGCTTTGTTTTGGGCTTTACTGGGTTTGGCATTATTTTGGGAGTCGATTGGCTCTAAAGATACGGGGTGGTGTAGACTATGAGGGCTTTTTGGTGACAGCTTGAGTGGATGATGGGCAGAGGGTAGTGTTTGGTGGTCAACCTAGTGATGGGGGTAATGGCTAGTTTTCTAAATTTCCTCGACATCCCGCATAGTGAGTTGTCAGGTTTGCCTGTGGTTGGTCAGTATCCGGATGTCTTCGAGGAAGTGACCGGGCTTCCACCACACCGAGAGATTGAGTCCCGTATTGATTTAGTGAAAGATGCCAGACCTATAGTGATGCCACTTCGTCGTATGGCACCAAGGGAAAAGCGAGAGCTCGGGGTGCAGGTCAACGATCTTTTGAAGAAGGGATTTATCAAAAGGAGTGTTTCTGAATGGGGAGTACCAGTTGTGTTTGCTACCAAGGCGGATGGTTCCCTTCGTTTGTGTGTAGACTACCGCGAGTTGAATAAAGTGACGAGGAAGAAAAAGGATATTCTACCGTGGATAGATGATTTGTTTGATCAGTTGAGTGGCGCGAGAGTATTCTCTTAGTTGGATCTCACAACAGGTTTTCATCAGCTTAGAGTGGAAGCTGAGAGTATAGCTAAAACGGCATTTCAGACGCCATCTGGATTTTTCGAGTGGTTGGTCATGCCATTCGGGCTGACCAATGCCCCAGCATATTTTGTGGATCTTATGAATAGGGTATTCAAAGATCAGTTGAACAAGTTTGTCCTTGTGTTCATGGATGATATTTTGGTCTACTCGAGGATAAAGGAAGAACACAAGGAACATTTAAGAATAGTGATGGAGGTGTTGAGAAAACACCAATTGAAAGCAAAGTTTTCTAAGTGTCACTTCTGGAGGAGAGAAGTGAAATTCTTGGGCCATGTTGTTTCAGAGAATGGTATTGCCGTGGATCCTGCGAAGGTGGCTACGGTACAAGATTGGTCTACGCCCAAGAATGCAACGGACATAAGAAGTTTCTTGGTATTAGCTGGATATTATCGTAAGTTTATCCAAGACTTCTCCAAGATAGCAGCACCGTTGACTCAGTTGACCAAGAAGAATCAAGCCTTCGTCTGGGACGAAAGGTGCGAGGATGCATTCAAGAGTCTAAAGGAAAAGTTGACATGTGCACCAGTGTTAGTCATTCCGAAGGGGAATGAAGAGATGACGGTATATACGGATGCATGTGGTACCGGACTAGGTGCTATATTGATGCAAGGTGGCAGGGTTGTAGCTTATGCAAGTCGCCAATTGAAACCGCATGAGAGAAGAAACCCTACCCATGATTTGTAATTGGCAGCGATCGTGGTTGCATTGAAGATGTGGAGACATTAACTCTTGGGAGAAAGACTCGAGTTGTTTACCGATCATAAATTGTTAAAGTATCTTTTCTATCAAAAGGATCTAAATCTCCAACAACAAAGGTGGTCAGAATTCTTAGCTTCCTATGATTTCGATATCGCATACACACCAGGAAAGGGCAATGCGGTAGCTGATGCATTGAGTAGAAGACATGCCAGTTTAGGGGCTATGTTTTTAGAATGGAAGCAACTGGAGTACATCGCTGGGTATGATTTCAGACCAAAGTGCGAATGGATCCAGAAATCTTAGCAAGTTTGACGATCAGACCCACTTTAATTGAGCGGATTGGTTCCAGCCAGAGGAATGATCCTAACCTATTGGAAATCATCTCAAAGTTAGAGATGGGAATCAATGGAGAGATGAACAAGTATGGGCTTGATAGACATGGATGGCTTAGAAAGAATGGATGACTAGTTGTACCCAATGTCAATGGATTGAGAGATGAAGTGCTTAGAGAATGTCATCACTCAAAACTGACTATACACCCCAGTGGTAACAAGATGTATCGAGACATGAAGCAGACCTACTATTGGGAAGGGATGAAAAGAGACATTGGGAAGTTTATCTTCAAATGCATGAACTGCCAGCTAGTTAAAGCTGAGCAAAAGAAGCCTAGTGGTTTGTTACAACCATTAGAAATTCCAGAATGGAAATGGGAACAAGTTTCAATGAATTTCATTGATAGGTTTCCAAGGACTAGATCGGGCCATGATAGCATTTGGGTGATTGTGGACCGATTGACTAAGAGTGCAAGGTTTATACCCGTCAAATCAAACAGGACGGCAGCTAAGTTAGCGGAATTGTATATAAAGTGGGTACTGAGATTTCATGGAATACTCAAGGGCATTCTAAGTGACCGAGATCCGTTGTTCACTAGTGGATTTTGGAAGAGCTTGCAAGAGGCGTTGGGATCAGAACTACATCTCAGTACCGCGTATCATCCTCAAACCGACGGACAGACAGAGAGGGTGAATCGAGTGTTAGAAGATCTCTTAAGAGCCTGTGTATTGGATTTCGGTGGATCATGGGATGACCATTTGCATCTAGTAGAGTTTGCATATAATAATAGTTATCAATCCAGTATTGGCATAGCTCCATTTGAAGCTTTGTACGGAAGACCGTGCAACTCACCGTCATGTTGGTTAGAGACCGGTGAGAAATATGTGCTTGGACCAGAAGTAATAAGAGAAACATTAGACAAGATCAAGGTTATCCAACAGGGAATGAAGGCCGCCCAAGATAGGCAGAAAAGTTATGTTGATAAGAGGAGAAGAGAATTAAAGTTCTCCATTGGCGACTTGGTGTTTGTCAAGATATCTCCGTTGAAGAGCGTGATACGATTTGGTAGGAAAGGAAAGTTAGCACCAAGATTCGTTGGCCCATTCCTAGTTCTAGAGCAAATTGGGAATTTGGCATGTAAAGTTAAATTACCTGAGAAGATGGCAGGAGTTCGCAATGTATTTCTTGTTTCCCAGTTAAGAAAGTTCGTACACGACCCAGATGTGACTATTTCACCTGATCAGTTGGATGATATCGAAGTTAAACCCGAGGCGGTTGGGAACCGCAGGACTATGCGTATTTTTGGGAATGACACGAAGCAACTTCGAAGGAAAGCGGTGAAGTTGGTCAAAGTTTAGTGGGGAGAGAATGTGAATGACTGTACTTGAGAGACACAGGAGAGCATTAGGAAGACATATCCATAACTCTTCGCCTGGTAAGATTTTAATTTCGATTTAGTCTTTCCGCATGCTAGGATAGGCTTGTTTTGTTTGTTTTGCATGTTTGATTGTTGTGTATGATTGGTAGACATACAGGATCCTTTGTATGTTTTGGGTTAAGGAATTTCGAGGACGAAATTTCTTAAGGGGGGAAGAGAGTAACGACCCGCATTCTACGCATCGCAGGATCATAGGATATTTATTTCTTTCACATACGAAGCCGTATGGTCATGTAACTTTGGGAGACGACTATTGGGGTCATTTCCCATGTTCATGATTTTTGCCGATTTTTAAATGACCATTTTGCCCCTATCCGGTATTTTTTTGGCCATAACTTTTGATTGGAAATGAGTTTTGACCTGAAACCACTTTCATTAGCTCCAGATGATGGTTTACAATTCTGTAGAGTGGTCACAGTAGCCGAGCGGACTAACTGTTTGGGAGATATGGCTGAAACAAGTATCAGAAGGTGAAAAACTGCTTAACCAGCCAAATGAGGTGATTAGTAAATGGGCCCATAACCCATTTCGGGATTAGGGTTATGGGGAGGCTGAAATGACTTAAGTTTTCATTTCATTTCAGTTTTCCAGCCGCCACAAGCCCTTTCTTCAGCCTAACAATGGCCTCCAACATCTAAATGCACCTCTAATCACTTCTTAATCAAGTTTTGGCTTAAACTACATCAAATTAAGGAGGAATAGCACCAAAGCAAGGTTAGAGCTGCTGTTAGACATCAGTATTCGTGCCAAACAGAGATTTATTTCAGATCTGAGTTTTATTTGTGGCCAAGGTGAGTGATTAGCATTGTTTTGACACTAATTACAGTTAATTAGGGTGATTAGTGATAATTAGCGAATTTATACATTAATAAATTCTGGAAAAATATTTATAAATTCTGAAATATTGTTTTATATCTCTGTTAGAAATTTAGGTTGATTTGGTTAAGTTTTGTTAATCCTACGATTAGTTTTGCTTAAACATGCTTAAGGGAAAATATGGGGTTTTGGCTATGTTTGATCCATTTTACGTGCTATAGTTGTTGTTTTGGTGTATATGATTGGTTGTACATGTTGCTATGATTGCACGGTATGATTTGTGATTGTCTAGAAGTGTTAGATTAGTCGAAAACGCCGTCGAATGGCGTAAAACAGTCGCTGGAAAGAAGTGTAGGAAATTGCCCGAACCGGATCAGATCGAAGGGGGGAAGCACGAACCGACCCGCTCGCCTGGAAGCTCCACGATACGACCTGCTAGTGAGAAGGAGCTATGATCCGAACCGATGCCACTCACGAACTACTTCAGGAGCTAAGGAATCAATGGCCAAGGAGGATCACGAACCGATGCTGGGCCACGAACTGAAGTCCTCCGATCCGAACCGCCTTCCACGTGAGCGGCTCACTCCACCCGACCCGATCCGCCCTCGTGAGCATGAAGCTACCCCGACCCGAACCACTTATGCAACTCCGATCCGACCCAAAGTGGAGAGGAAGACTCGAGCTGCTTGCACCCTGAACGGAGACCAAGATCCGAACCGCTTAGAGAGGTGGACCCCGACCCGAACTGCTGGAGGAGCACGACCCGACCAGTATGGGGTATTCCGATCCGAACCGAGGAGCTGATGACCATGACCTGAAGCAAAGTGAAGTGAAGAAATGAAGACCGATCCGGGGAAGAAAGAAGAGAGCAAAACCCGAGATGCAAAGGTAGTCCAAATAGGAAGTTTGTACTCAGGATCCAGTTGGGAACCAACGAGTCGACTTCATGAGTTGGGCTTTGCTGCGGGACGTGTGCTAAGGAGTTGTCGATGTCTATAACTTTTGATCACTACGTGTAGGGGGTACGTGAACGGATTCAGGGCCACTGTGGCCTAGGTACGACTAAAGAGCTATAGACCAATGAAGTGGGGTCATTTGTAAAGGTTTGGTCATGACTTCATGGGGTGAGCTTGGTAGTAGCAGTAGTTGTACAAGTTGAACTCCGTCACTACTTCGATGGGTCTAGTGATCGAAGCGGTAGATATCGTATGCTTTACGCACTGAGTGAGAGATGTGACGATGGTTGCTATGGTTGATTTGTTTGCCATCATTATGACATGCACACCCCACCCCCGTTATATTTACACCATCTGTTCAGTGGCACCTTAGAGTATTGTACGGTATGTAGTGCTAACTCTTTGGTTGCAGGTCCAGGTTCAGGTATGGTTTGGTATACCTGTTATTGTTCTGTTTAGCTGCTTATCGCTCATACCAGACTTTTTATCTGACCCAGAGTTTTATGTCACTTCTTGTTACTCTGGTTGCTCTCACGAGCAGACTAGAGACAGGTTAGGTGGTATACACGAGTAGCTGTACCAGAGACGAGCAGGAGGCTTCCACGTATGATACATATATATAGATATTCTCCCTATGTTGTTGCGGTCACTACTTTGGGCATTAGTGGTGTACCTTTCTTTCTTTTGTTTAGAGACAGTAATTTGGAAAGTTGTAGTAAGCAGTATTTGGATTTCCGCTGCTCTGACGATGATGTTGGTTTTAGTAATCAACTTATGCATTGTCTCACCTGTTTTATGTCAAGTATATTATTATTATATTTTGTTCCATGCGCTGTGAGACATTTTACAGGTTTTCGATTAGTTCATTCTCTTCTTTCCTTTCTTTGGCGACCGCTCCGTGCTAGTCAGGCATGTGTACAGCGCACTTTCGGAGGAAACGCCGGCTGGTGCGGCGCGGGCCGTCATAGGTTTGAGGGTGATAGGTCGTGCTTAAGCATAACTCTGTGCCTACTGCCTCTTCTAAACTCTTCCAAAATTCGCTCGTGAAGATAGGGTCTCGATCACTCACTATGCTTGAGGGTATCCCATAGAGTCGAACTATCTCTTGTAATCCCATGAACTCCATTATGCCTAGTTATCTAGAATCTCTTGATGCGTCTGTTGAGAACTTGCAGTCAGTAAGGGTAGTCCATGAATACTTGGATGTGTTTGAAGAGGTAAAGGGCTTACCTTCGAAGCGGAAGATAGACTTCCGCATATACCTCGTTGACAATGCAAAACCCGTTGCTTTACCCGTTAGACACATGGTTCCAAGGGAGAGGAAAGAACACAGCAAGCAAGTTAAAGAATTGCTTGAGAAGGGGTTTATAAGGCGGAATATTTCTGAATGGGGTGCTCCAGTAGTGTTCGCAACTAAAGCGGACGTTTCGCTTTGCCTGTTCGTTAATTATAAGGAGCTAAACAAGCCGACCAAGAAGAATAGGCACCCACCCCCGAGAATAGATGATTTCTTCGATCACCTTGTAGGTTCATCGGTTTTCTCCCAATTAGATTTAGCTACCGGGTTTCATCAGCTAAGAGTGGTTGAAGACAGCATTGATAAGACCGCGTTCAGAACTCCAGATGGTTTCTTCGAGTGGCTTGTCATGCCTTTCGGCTTGACGAATGCACCCGCTTACATCTTTGATTTAATGACCAGGGTGTTCCGAGAGTTCCCCAATAAGTTTATGGTGGTCTTCGCAGACGATATTTTGATCTTCTCAAAGAATGAGGAAGAGCATGCTCAGCATCTGAAGGAAGTCATGGATACTCTCCGTGCACATCAGTTGAAAGTTAAATTCTCCAAATGCCATTTCTGGAGAGAAGAAGTTAGGTTCCTAGGACTGTCCAAAGAGGGGATAGCCGTGGACCCCGCAAAAGTAGTCGCGGTGCAAGATTGGAAGGTTCCTCGAAATGCAACCGAAGTCCGAAGCTTTCTCGGGCTAGCAGGCTTTTATCGAAAATTTATCAAATATTTTGCAAAAATCTCAGCTCCACTTACAAGGTTGAAAAAGAAGAACCTAGCTTTCAATTGGGATTTGGATTGCGATATTGCTTTCCAACGTTTGAAAAGGGCTCTAACAACAACCCCAGTTCTAACATTGCCTGATGGAAGCAAGATGTTTACAGTATATATAGACGCGTGCAGAACAGGATTGGGCGCTGTCCTAATGCAAGAAGGCAAAGTAGTTTGCTATGGAGGAAGGCAGTTGAAGGTTCATGAGAAGAATTACCCAACTCATGATTTAGAACTAGCTGCCATCGTTTTCGCCCTTAAATCATGGCGTCATTATTTGCTAGGAGAATGGTTCGAATTATTTACTGATCATAAATCATTAAAATACCCTTTCTCGCAGAAAGATCTCAACTTGAGGTAGCAAATCCATTACCCAATCATAATAGATTTCAATAACATATAGTATGTTCATCACCACAAGCATATAGACATGATCAATCGCAACGGTAATTTAAGACAAATGAGAATCAAACTTTATTTATCTTATACATAAGCTTCATTCAATATTCGAATTACAACGTGTCATGATTCATTTGAAAGAACGTTTAAATCTATGTAATAACCAACTTACAAACTAAAAAGAATTCTTGATTTCTGAAATCTGAATTCTGAAGTTGGTAAACTCGCCTTTGATGTAGATCGTTGAATTTGATTACTTTTAATTTGATTTTGATTCAGGTTTTTATCTTGTCTCTGAATTGAAAGCGGTGATGGCTACACCAAGTTCTCTATTGACGGCATGATAGTTCCAAGATTATTTTTGTGTGATTTTAGGTTTGAGCATTGGGTTGTTTATATAAAATTTCAATTTAATTAGAGCCGTCGGATGATCCTAGAGTTAAACACAACCGTTCAGTCAGGATAGGGTGACACCTCAGCCTTAATGACTCAGCAAGGAGCCAGAAAGGACTTAGCAATGACTCACAGTATGGATCAGAACACACAAGAAAGCTGTGCAGGCTCTCAGCTCGACCTGGGCGCACTTGGCAGGTGCGCCAGTGCAACTTTTGTACTGGCGCACTTCCCAAGTGCACCAGTGCATATTTTTTTTTTCTTTCTTCTGGTTTTCAGCTTAACTTCGTTTGTCCATATCTCCTTCATACGGTGTTCGTTTTACGCAAACTCGGACTCTATCTCAAGCAGAATTCCGAGACAAACGCAATGGCATAACCCTATCACTTAATTCTCACATTTGAAATTAATTATTCTTTGATTCGTTACTATAATGTTAACAGAAAATACGGGGGGGGGGGGGGTTACACTTTACATCATAAAGTGAATGATCAACATCGATGCATATAAAGATATACAACACATCTATGTATATAAGTCACAGTCAAGCTCCTCGATAATGTCCTCTACCCGGTCCACTTCCTTGAGCCCCTCAAAATCAATCTTGTCACAGATCCTCCCTTCCTGTTACTAGCCGACCGTACCTCCCCTTCCACTGCCTTAGACCTTACCCCCTTCAGATCTACCTAATCTCGATCCCCTTCCCACTAACCCAACGATTCCCAATCCCATACCATTCCATCTTCCTCCTCTTTCTAACTAAAATCCTAATTATAATCCAAAAAATGGTCCTCTTTTATTCATGGTTAAGCCCAATAATTTTGGAGAGCTTGCACCTCCACCTATTACGCTAAAATATTCTGGTAAGGCTATTGAACTTTCTGATGAGATCTTGCAAGGTGCAAAAGAATAATGGAATGATTATCTCTTTGGTTTCTTCTTGGATGATCCCTTGAGCTACACTGCTGTTATCTCACACTTGAAGAAGCTTTGGTGTAACGACCCGCATTTTACATATCATAGGATTGTAAAATATTTTTATTTAATTCCCTGGTGATTGGATCATTCTCATATTTTGATATGTTGGTTATGGGGATGTAAGACATGTCCATAATTTTTATCAATTTAATTTGTGACCATTTTACCCCTCTCAGTTTTGTACAGGGTATAATTTTTGACTATGATCGAACCAGGTGCTGAGATCGATTTCAATCGAAAGAAAATGGTGTTGCAAATTTCATAGAGTGATCACATTAAATATTTGGTTCTGCAGTTTGGGAGGAATCGTTGTTTTAGTGTTACACAAATTCTGGTCAAGTTAGCTAGTCAATATTGGGCTGATTTGGTGAGGCCCATTAGTAGGCTAGTTAAATGGCTACAAATAGAGGGGTAGAGGCAAGGAGAATGGTTTGCTTTCTTCATTTTTTTATTTGATTTGGGTTTGAGATTCTCCCTACTCCAATCAAATACATTCTCCTCCATTAAAATTTTAGATCTACATTAGAAGATTGAAAATCTACATCAAGGAAGGCTAGATCTACGATCTAGAGAGAGTAGATCTCATCAAATTGGGTGATTTAAAGATTGTTCTTCACTGTTTGGATTTGTAGCTCATCGTTTTAAAGCTAATTTGAAGATTTGGTGAGTGATAAGCATCCCTCGCATGGTTTTAATTGAGTATTTGGTTTGTTTGATCTTATTTTCATCATTTTAAGTTGTTTTCACCTAGATCTACATCACGGTAAGTATATTGTCATTGGAATCACCATTAGATATAATCTAGATATTAATATCGGTAAAATTCTATGTTAATTAATGTGTTATTACAAGATAGATCCATTTGTTTAATTCATTTATTGTTTATCATGAATTTGGTGAATTTCATATGTTATGTGATGAATGAATGTTTGTTTGATCATTGTTTTATTGTTTCTTGGATTTTTTGGTGATTGGTGAATCAAAATTACTTGATTTAGGTCTAACTGAGTGTGCGACCTATAACATTGATGGATCAGTGGTTGCATGGCTTGGAGAGCAAGAAAAGGGTGGATTAGGCAACTTTCGGGTAATGGATCGAGCATGCCAAAAAGTGATGGATCTGGCAAAAACAAAGTGGCATGGATCAGCGGCACTTGAAAGCGCTATGGATCGGTCATGTTTTCTTAAGTGGATCGGGCAAGCATTTTGATGGATCAAGTGCCTGGAAATTTTATGGGTAATACGTGTGTACACCAGGGGATCGGTAGGGTTTATGGGGATGGATCAGGCTTGGTGTAATTGGTGGATCGGTAGCGTTTGTTTGAGGCGTTGCTATAAAGATGGATCAGGCCCTTGGAAAACCGACGGAACGGACAAGTGCATGACCGTGGATCGAGTGTGAATTAGAATGATGGGTCGATCATGTTTTGAAGATGGATCTGAAATATGAGCATAGCGTTTTAACGCTGTGGGATGGATCAGTCATAGAACTAAAATGGATCGGTCTTAGTTGAGCCTGGTTTGGCACAAAGGAACCATAGCATTTCTGAAATGCTGTGTATGGAAATTTAAATGCTGTGATATGTTTTTCATAGCAGAAAGGCCGACACGTTGTGAATCGAATATCGACCAAATGATTTTAGTTTTTGGTTCGATAATGGTCATTGCTTCGACGCGAATTCAAGGAGGAATGTTCGAAGTGTTTTGAAGCGTTCATTGGTCGATGAAATGCAACGAATGTGGGAATGAATCAAGGATATTTGAGTTTGTGGATAATGGCTACTCAAGGATGTTCGAGCTGGTGGATGGTCACCGATGATGACTAGAGATATTGAAGGCCGAGGAATTATCGTTGTCGTAGGTTCTAGCTGGCTCAAAGCAAGGGTATGATAGGGACGCCTAAAAGACTAGCTGATTAGTCCAGTACCCTGGGTATCGATGAAATGCCTAGATATGTATCGATAAAAGGTGTAACACCTCAAATTTTAAACAACATTAAAGAGAATAAATTATATATTAATTAATTTAATGTTCAGAACTAGAAGAAATGGACTGCACCATTGCATCCGTCTCGAAATTTTGGTCAAGATTGACATTTGGTTTGCGTAAAACGGACACCTTTGAAGAAGTTATGATAGTTTTAAGTTCATATACGCGTAGAAATATTTATATATATGCATGAGTCAGAGATGAGTCAGAGATGAGTCAGAATCCTATCCAGAGAATTCAAATTCCTCTAAGTGGCAAAATTCCCGATCTAGGGGGTCGACCCCCCTAGAGGGGTGTCGACCTAGGGGTCGACCCACCCATAGGGTTGTCGACACCCTTAGGGATGAGGTGGCACTCGGTTTCAGGGGGTCTGGTAGCTATATATATGTGCCATATTTCTCATATTCTCTTCATTGGGAGCCATGGAGTCCATATGCTGCTGGAGTGCGAACAGAACCGTTTCCACAACAACATATTCTACAAATCCAATTCAGAAATTCTAAATCCATTGCTCCTAAATTCTCTAAACCTAACGCTGTGAGTTTCTAGATTACTTTTAGGTTTAGATAAATAAAAGTATGCTTTGATAGACAATGAATTGGATATGTTGTAAAGTATGATTATGTGTTAATATAAAATTCTATCCTATGTCATGACAGATCTAATTTCCTAGATCTAATTGTGGTGATTCGATTATGATGTTGGATCTTGACTTGTAACCATGTTATGATGGAAGTACATCATTTAATTTGGATAATTGTGACATTACTTGGATTTAGACCTTTATGTTAATCACCTTTCACTTGTCATATTGTGATACATTGATATATGTTGTAAACTTGACATGTGAATCTACCTTTTCGTCTAAGCATGTTGCTATGTCACCCTAACTATGCTAGATCTAAGTAACTGGACACCTAATGTTAAATCTAGATCTCATTATGCTTGCTTAAGCATCATAGTGATTGCCAAAAGTTGCTAGTTTGATGTCCACTTTATTATGATGTTAATCACATGTCCATTCACTTTGTTGTAACGTCAGTTTATGTTCATGTTTATGCCAAGACATGTTGAAACTATCACCCTTGTCATATTTCCTTTTATTATTATAGCTAGGTTACTTTATAACCTAGATGCCTCCAAAATACGTATGAATACGTTAGAGAGAAAATAGTGAAAAAGGGATTATAATTAGCATGATTTATGTAATGTTTAATAGCAAATGGGACATGTAATTCAAATGGGGAAAACATAGAAATAAGTTACCTATAATGACATAGGTAGATTTGGACTAATTTGGAACGTTTAGTAATTTACAATTAGGAATTGTAAATTGTACTTATGACACGAGGTTAGGTTACATTAGTGGTGGAAGTCTGCCTGGAACCGACCGGCATATCCAGCAGCCACTAATGTTGAACCTAATGTGGGAGGTCTAAGTACGCAAATACGAATCGGGCTAAGACACGAGGTCAGGCCCAACTGGAATAAGACTGCCCAGAACCGACCGGCATATCCAGCATCCAGACGCTCTAGGCCTAATGTGGGAGGTCTAGCCCATTATAACTGTAATTGGATATAGTAGTGGAATGGACTACTTAACCTAATTTAATATGACTATGGACTAAAGTTCGGGTTAGGTAAAATTGGATGGGTAGTGGTAGGTTAAGTAAATTAGAGGGGATGGGTAATATGTATATATAGGCTCACGTACTTATGGCTATGTAATTAAAGACACCTAGTGGTATACTTAACTAGTAAAAATGTAACAGGGTTATGTAATTAAAGACACCTAGTGGTATACATAAATGGTAGATAATGTAATAAAGTTACGTAATTAAAGACACCCTTTAGGGTAAGCATAACTAGTATAGGGCTATGTAATTAAAGACACCTAAGGGTATACATATTCAGTGGAAAACCTAGCGGGGGATACAAGAGAAAGGGGAGAGCTTGTATCATATTTTGTGGGACTCATTTCAGTCAGTAACACAGAGTTGGTATCAAGTAAGGACCTCTATACTAGGCGGAGAAAGGGGCACGCTTACTGATTGATTGTAAGAGATCCAAATGAGACGGATGGTGTGAGCGGCACAAACTGACCGGGGACATGTGCGTGCATAGGTCGGGCAGAGGGGGCTAAGACGACTGTGACACCAGTAGATATGGTTGTGCACACCATGGGTTGCCACTTTAGGAAGGGATACCTCATACTGTGGGGCCAGCACATGATATCTACAAGGTATGGAACCGATCGATTAGGGTAGTGGTTAGGGTATACTTGGAACCTAAGCCTACCAGCTTATAGTGGAAGGGATCATCTCATTTCAGTTATACTAGTAACAATGCAGAGTAATCATTAGTGAGGCACATACACCTTAACTTGCTTACCTTGTCACACCTGCCATTTATGTAGTGATCTCTCTTATCCACTTTATATGCCTATCATGTTGCTTTTAATTATCTACTGGCTAAAAGTAACTAGACTCGCCAGACTTTATGTCTAACCCTGTTGTTTCTCCTTCTTTTTTCCGTTCCTCCCCCCCCCCCCGGCCTTCCAGGTTCTCCGGGAGGAAACACTCGGACTTAATCAGGAATCAGATATCATCTTGCTAGGAGCTACTTCTGAAGTATGACTCAAGTTCTTGTCTCTATTATGGCTTAACTCTTTTTATTTGGGGAATGATGCTTTTTATTTACTTATGTACTCTGATGGTGCAAGGCAGAAGTTATTTTATTGTAATGGTTTTTATGACTTTTGAAATTGTGGACCACGGTATTATGACTTATGTTTGAAACAAAAGTTTAAATTTTCCGCTGCTGCCTTATTTATATCTGTCTTGTAATTATTCTATGTCTGTTTACCTATAGCACTTCATGAAACTTAAGGCATTCCCTTAGTGAGTGACAATAACGAACGTAGGGTGTCACACTTGCTATCAGAGCTGAAGGTTACCAGATTAGATAAAAGTTTTTGAAAATTATTTTCAAAAAGGTTTTAAAAGAAAGCATTTTCAAAAGGAAAAAGTCTATTTTGAAAAACATTCCCCAAAAAGCCATATGTAGTATCTTTCGGTCCTTTATCTAAATTTATTCCTTTTCCCTTTTTCAGCATATCTGGGGAACAAAACATCCCTAATCTCCAAGAGGGCGTCACAATGCCCGGATGGTTCCGGAGGTATTTAGAGGCCACGGTGCCGACCGAAGGCCAAAGAGACGTTCCTTCCCCAGTTACACTAGACATTCCTCCTCCTCCCCCACCAAAAGCTGACAACTTTGCCAAGATATGCAAAGGCTTCCGGGCTATAGGAGAAAGGCCATTCCATGGGAACAAGACATTCATAGCTCGGAATTGGCTTAAGGAGACAGAGGACTTAATTATAATCTTTGAAGTGGAGGACCGAAGGAAAATTCAGTTAGCTGCTTGGTTGTTAAAGGACGAATCCTCATTTTGGTCTGAAGTCACCCAAGCTGGACGTCTAGTAGAAACTTGGGAAGACTGTAGATAGAGGTTAAAAATGAATTTTCTTTCCTAAGCGGAGATAAGCATACAGATGGAGAGGGTTTTAACACCCAAACAAGGAAACTTGACGATGAAGGAGTATGTGAACAAGTTCAACCAACTGGCAAGGTTCAGGCTAGAGTTGGTAGACACACCACACAAAAGGGATTTAAGGTTTGGTAAGGGGCTGAATGGGCCTCTTCATGGTTTATCTATGTTCCATCTTTCAATGGGGGCCACGTTTGAAAAGCTTATTGACATGGACCTAATGCATGAGGATGACAAGGGAGAAAAGAAGGAAACAAAAGCTGAGGGGACATCGCAGAATAAGAAGGCATGGCCCAAGAAAGGGTAGCGACAGCAGAAGAAAGGGGGGAAATATTATAGAGGCAAGGATAATAGAAAATGTCACAATTGTCGAAAGAAGGGCCACCTGATCAAAGATTGTAAGAGAATGAAGGCCAGTTTCTTTAGTTGTGGAGAGGTTGGACACTTCTCTAAAGAGTGCCTAAAGAAACAGGGATCGAAGGGACAAGGGCAAAGAGCAGGGACTTCTGGAGGGCAGGTGCATGCTCTCGCGATCAGTGCTCCTGAAAGAGGTAGAAAATTTTTCGTAGAAAGGTAAGTTTCTCTTCCAAACTATCCAGTTAGAACACTTGTTGATTCTGGTGCTTCACACTCGTTTATATCAAGTTCTACGGTTGAATCTCTACATTTAATTACTAGTATGGTAGTAGAACCCATAGTTGTTTCAAACCCCATTGGTGGTTCGCCTCATTTATCGATGATTTGTTGGGGTTTGAAAATATCTGTGTTAGGCGTCGATTTTGAATGCGACGCATATGTGCTTGGGTTTATGGGCTATGAGTTGATTCTAGGAATGGATTGGCTTGCTAAATATGGGGCCATTCTGGATTTTAAGAAGAGGGTTGTTAAACTCCCGACTTGTCATTGGAAGACCCTCGAAGTTTCTTGTGACCCCCAAGGTCTGTTATGCTTAGCTTCCTAGAGTCTCTAGATGCGCATCCATAGATGGTTTGCAATCTATTCCAGTGGTTCGAGATTATTCATACGTTTTTGATGAGGTACGGGGTTTACCTCCAAGGTGCGAAATTGACTTCCGCATATATCTGGTGGACAATTCAAAGCTAGTTGCATTACCAGTACGCCACATGGCTCCAAGGGAAAGGAGGGAA
Source organism: Allium sativum (assembly GCA_030737875.1). NCBI lineage: Eukaryota > Viridiplantae > Streptophyta > Magnoliopsida > Asparagales > Amaryllidaceae > Allium > Allium sativum. Next base: position 857,386,076 of record CM060915.1, on the reverse strand, counting down.
TAGAGTAAGCAAGTATGGGAGCTACTTGAAAAAGGGTTTATCAGATGAAGCATATCTGAGTGGGGTGCTCCAGTAGTATTCGCAACTAAAGCGGATGGTTTGCTTCGTTTGTGTGTTGACTATAGGGAGTAAAATAAGCTCACCAAGAAGAATAGGCACCCGCTTCTAAGGATTGATGATTTATTTGATCAGCTGGTTGGTGCCTCGGTATTCTCTCAGTTGGACTTGGCTACCGGGTTCCATCAGCTAAGGGTGGCTGAGGACATCATAGATAAGACTGCTTTCAGAACTCCATACGGTTTCTTTGAATGGCTAGTCATGCCTTTTGGGTTAACAAATGTACTCGCCTATTTTGTTGATTTGATGAGTAGGGTGTTTCGGGAGTTCCTAAACAAATTCGTCATAGTCTTCGTTGATAATAGTTTGATCTTCTCCAAGAGTGATGAAGAGCATGCCCAGCATTTGGGAGAAGTTCTGAAAACTCTCCATGACCTTCAACTAAAAGGAAAGTTCTCCAAATGCCATTTTTGGGGAAAGGAGTTGAGATTGTTGGGGCATGTAGTCTCCAAAGAAGGGACAGCTACAGATCCCACCAAAGTGGTTGCAGTACAAGATTGGCAGATTCCTAAAAATGCAACCGAGGTGAGTAGCTTTCTTGGGCTGGCAGGTTATTATAGGAAGTTCATTAAGGACTTCGAGAAGATATCAGCCCCTCTCACCAGGATGACAAAGAAGAATTTGGCATTTTCATGGGACATAGACTGTGACATTGCTTTCCAATGATTAAAGAGGGCTCTGACAAAAACCCTAGTCTTGACCTTGCCCGATGGGAGTAAAGTGTTAACTGTTTACACTGATGCGTGCGGTACAGGGCTTGGTGTGGTTCTAATACAAGAATGGAAAGTAATATGTTATGGGGGTAGACAGTTGAGAGTCCATGAGAAGAATTACCCTACCCATGATCTAGAGCTAGCTGCCATAGTATTCGCGTTAAAGACGTGGCGTCATTATTTACTTGGAGAAAAGTTCAAGTTATACACTGATCATAGATCTCCCAAGTATCTATTCTCACTAAAGAATCTAAATTTAAGGCAACAACGGTGGATGGAGTTCTTAGCTTCATATGATTTTGAGATTGCTTATACCCCGACAAGGGTAATGTGGTGGCAGACGCACTAAGTAACAGAGGGTGGCTCTGAGTCCTCTGTTTGTGGAAAGAAAGAACTTGGAGTTCATATCAGCTTTTGATTTTAGACCCTCCATCGAGGTTTTGCTTGATTTATTTGCATCCTTAGAGATACGACCAACTCTTGTGGATCAGATAGGAGCTTCGCAACAAGGTGACCCACAGACTCTAGACATCATGGATAAGATCAAAGGAGGGGAGATTTCTAGTCACCTCAGTAGATATGCCATAGACGAAAAGGGGTGGTTGCGACGAGAGGAGGGCTTTGTTTTCCTCAAACTGGAAGTTTGATAGAGGCAGTCTTAGAAGAATCCCACCATTCTAAGATGACCATTCATCCAGGATGTGACAAGATGTACAGAGTTATGAAGAGGGTTTTCTTTTGGGCCGGGATGAAGAAGGACATGGCCGAATTTGTTTCTCAATGTTTGGTTTTCCAGCAAATCAAAGCCGAGAAAAAGAAGCCCGGTGGATTGCTTCATCCATTGGAGGTTTCACGGTGGAAATAGGAGAGCGTCTCTATGGATTTCATAGATGGTTTTCCTAGATCGAAGAAAGGTAATACCGGTATTTGGGTGATAGTGGACAGACTCACTAAGAGCGCTCACTTTATTCCAGTTAAGAGTAAAAGGACGACATCATGGTTGGCAGTAGTTTATGTTCATGAGATAGTTCGTCTCCACGGAGTTCCTTCCAGCATTGTGAGCGATCGTGACCCCATCTTTACCAGCGAATTTTGGAGAAGCTTGCAAGAAGCATTGGGTACACAGTTGTGTTTGAGCACAACTTATCATCCTCAGACCGATGGGCAGACGAAGAGGGTGAATAGAATTCTAGAAGATCTTTTAAGGCTGTGTATCCTTTACTTCGGAGGGACTTACGAAGAGCATCTTCCTTTAGTAGAGTTTGCCTATAATAACAGCTATCAGGCTAGCATCATTATGGCACCCTTCGAAGCATAGTACGAACGACCCTGTAGATCGCCAACTTGTTGGTGGGAATCTACAGAAAGATTATTACTTGGACCAGACATGGTTAGGGAAACATCCAAAAAGATTAATCTTATTCTATGATAGATGAAGACAACTCAAGATAGGAAGAAGTCCTATGCAGACAAGAGAAGAACTGACATCGAATTCGAAGTGGGAGACTAAGTTTTTATCAAAGTGCCACCCCTGAGGAATGTAGTTCGCTTCGGATCAGTAGGGAAGTTGGCACCTAGGTTTGTGGGACCATTTCACCTAACCGAGAGAATTAGCCAAACGACCTACAATGTAAAGCTCCCTGACGTTTCCTAAGTTTCTCATCTGCGAAAGTGCCTGCATGACACCATAGAAGTTGTTCAGCCAAGCATGTTGGAAGAAGTCAAAGTGGAATGGGAGGCGACAGTTCGACGTGTCCCCACCCATATTCCTGGGTCATAGGTTAAGAAGCTGCGCAATAAGGAAATTAAGTTGCTAAAGGTTCAATGGGGAGATAACCCAAAAGATGCGACTTAGGAGACCGAAGACAAGATTCGTGCTTCATACCCATTTCCTTTTAAGGGTATGTTCTTAACTCCCTTCCTAAATTTTATCAGTACTTGTTTCTGTCAATATAATATATCTTATCCATCGTATTTTCGACCTTTAGATAAAAATCCTATGGATGTAACATGTGTTTGAAACATGTTATGTTTTATGGATGCAAGTGGATGCACGTGTTTGCTAGTGGTTGCCTATGGACGCATACACACACACATGAGGCACTAAGATCGGCTCAATCACTTTCATATTGCATATGGATATGTGTGCATTTTCTTTTCTTTTATGAATGGAAATGGATGAACTGGCATTTGGATGTCGCATTTGGACGAATGGGTGTGCACACGTATAGAACTTATATGATACAACTGGTTCATTTGCATACATATTGGACTTATGGCACTAACATACATTACATTAAGGAGGTCAACTGAATTAGTAGACCTCCTGATCCTCGCATTAGTGTTGGGACATATACACACACCTTTGCATACATTCATATAAGCATTAGAAATCTTTAAGGACAATGGATGCCAGTGTTTGGTGGATAAGTAGATCGATGATGGATAGTAGGATATGCACTCTTCTCAACTTAGCGATTTCGGAGATGAAATCCTTTTATTAGGGGAGAATTGTAACAACCCTGATTTTTGGGGCCAATTTAAAATTTTATTTTAAGTAATTTTAATGAGTTTTCGATATTTAAAATAATCTATTTGAAATAAAAATGATTGAAAGTTGATTTAAATCGAAGTTAGAATGAATAATTTAATTTTAATTATAAAAAGAGTTAGAAATAGCGCGGTAGTTTGAAAAGTCAAACTTGAACTTTGACTGACCGTACAGGATGCAAAATTTAACGGATTTTAGTGAAACCAAAAATATTAGAATCTATTTAAAAATATCTTTCTAATGAATCTGAAAAATTGAAATTTCATAGCAGGAATCAAAAGTTATGTCAAAATTAAAATTTAGAAAGGCGCTATGAAATATATATATAATATATAAAGGTCAAAAACGCTACTTTTTGCATACGAAGGAATTTGGACTCAAAACCACTTCCATTAAGTTCAGAATGATGTTTCTGCATTGAAAAACAGTAAACACTTATATATTTCGAGTTTCGAAAATTATCTATTAAAAAATGTATTTTTAATATTAAATATATTCACCTTGAAAAAGGCCATTTTTCAAATAAGCTCAGAATTGAACGAAATAAATTTTTCTGGATTCGCAACGTCAAAACATAGCTAAATATATTTTTTGGGAATTTTTGGAATTAATTTGTGACCCCGGTTAATTTTCACGAACGTTTGAATTTAAAATAATGATTTATATTAAAAATAAAGTAAACATGCTGTAGACGTCGAAATTGGGCTTCGCCACTAGCGCCATTGCGTTTAGAAGACATCAAAACATATTGATAGACAGTGAGCAGGCCTAATTCTGAGTCCGGGCCAAAACGGGCCTTAATGGGTAATTAGTGAATATTATAATATTATAAATACTAGTTAATCAAATCCCTAAACCCTAGAAATATTGTCCAGCCGCCGGCCCTTCTTTGAATGGCGGGAAACACACGAATTTCAACCTCCAATTTCTTCCAATCCACCTCGAGTTAGAACCCAAACCCATCACCAAATCGAAGAGATTTGAAAGAGCTTTAATTCTATACGGGGATGATCGGATTTAGAGGAGTGTTTTGGCCGAAATCTCCACCCAAACCGCCGGCCATAGCAGCCTGCCGCCCCCTGTAGGACCCACCGCACCCTGCACCACTTCAGGCGAACATAGCCCTCTCCTCCCTCTTCAATTTGCCACCTTCCGATCATTTTCTAGTTGCTCCAATCCCGAGATAAATGGATCCCTAGTTTTGAACTCTATGGTCAAATAGAAAAAGGAACGGCCGGATTATGTTGAGGAAGATGATTAAGGTGGTTTGACTTTGTCCAACTTTAATTAATTAATCATTTTAAATTCAATTTTGTCAATCTAAATTAACTAGTATCTTGCTCGTACGAACTCGGATTTGAACGATTTCAGGTTCGCCATGATCGTGAGACCGAGAGCTTCGCGATGACACTGACTAGGCATGATTCTGAGCAAGTTGAATTTTGGCAAAATTTTGGCCCTGAATAGCGCAGAACTCAATATCAATGTGAGATTTCTATTTTTTTTAAAATCAAATTTAATTATTTATTTCAGATATGAAATTATATTTATTTCATGTTTATGTTGTATGTATAATCGTTGAAATGTTGATTTGTGTTGTAATTGCTTGAATCGCTGAGCTGATTTGTGTATAATCATGTTTGACATGACTTTGTGTGTACGATGAAACAACATTTTATTGTATGTATAAAATATACAATATTCATGTTGTCAAAAATTTGCGTATGAAATAAAAACAACATTTTTATTTGAAATGTGTTATGCCAATCAAAATAACATTTTTGATTAGAAATTTGCTAGAAAAATATGAACGAACATTTTTATCTCATTTTGTTGAACTAGTTTTTCAACAAAATATATATACACATTTTTGTGTAATATTGTTTACGTTAAAAAAAACCTCTTTGTCAGCAAATATGATATGAGAATAAAAATGCACGTTTTGTTAGTAACGTGATATGAGAATAAAAATGCACATTTTTTTTATGTAAACAAAAGTATGAACTTGCATTGCAAGTGAAATTTACATTTTTATTATGTAAACAAAAGTATGAACTTGCATTGTAAATGAAATTTACATTTTTATTATGTAAACAAAAGTATGAACTTGCATTGTAAATAAAATTTACATTTTTATATGTAAACAAAAGTAGGAATGTGCATTGATAATAAGGATTACATTTTTATTTTGTAACTTAGAATGAGGAAGTGCATTGCAAATAAAAATTACATTTTTATTTGAACTAAAGATATAATATTTGCTATGCAAATAAAAATTACATTTTTATTTGAAACTATGATATAAAATTGGCGATGAAAATGAAAATTATATTTTTATTTGTAACTATGATATGAAATTCTATTATAACATTTTTGAAAAATAAAAATGTTATTTACATTTCTCAATGTAGCTATGATATGAAATTTGGCAAGCGAACAAAATTTACATTTTTATATGTAACTATAAATGAGAATTTGCACTGTAAATTAGAATTACATTTTTATTATGTAATTAAAGTATGATATTACATTGTAAATTAAAATTACATTTTTATGATGTAACCTAAGAATAGAATTTACATTGCCATTATAAAAAGTCAAGATCATTTTGGTTTTGCATTGAAAGAGATAAGAAAAATTATTATTTTTGCTTGGCATTGAAAGAATAACAAAGTTATTATTTTTGTTACATGGAAATTAAACAAACAAAAATATATTCATTTATATAGAAATGAAGTTGACACCAAAATATATTGCATTTTTTGTTAGGAGTTGAATGACACAAAAATACTCATTTTTGTTAAATTATAAGTGACGTACAAAAATATTCAATTTTGTTGTAATTGGAATAACACACAAAATATACATTTTGTGTATATGATATGTATAAAAAAAAAGAAAAAAAATCTTTTTGTCAAATGTGAAAGAATGATAAAATATACATTTTTATCGAATGTAAAAGAAAAAAAAATCTTTTTGTCAAATGTGAAAGAATGATAAAATATACATTTTTATCAAATGTAAAAGAAAAAAAATCTTTGTTTCAAATGTGAAAGAATGATAAAATATACATTTTTATCGAATGTAGAAGAAAAAAAAAATCTTTTTGTCAAATGTGAAAGAATGATAAAATATACATTTTTATCGAATGTAAAAGAATGACAAAAATATTCATTTTGTTAAATGTGAAAGAATGATAAAAATATACATTGTTATCAAATGTAAATGGAGGACAAAAATATTTATTTTGTCAAATGCAAAGAATGAAATAAAACACATTCATTTTTGTTCGTAATAAAAAGAAAACATTCATTTTGTTTGTGTTTTGAAAGTTAACAAACAATTTTCATTTTTGGTGAAAGTTAAAAAGAATATTTTTAGTATTCTTTTGTTAAAAATGAAAGGTCATATTGTTTATCACCGTTTTTGTCAAATTAAAAGATTTAACTTTTATTTATACTTAAAAAGATGAAAGTTATATTTTTAATGTAAAGAGAAAAGTATACATTTTAATGTGAATAAAAGAAGGAAAATTACATTTTCATGTAAATAGAACTTAAAGTAAAAGATTTGCATTTTAATCAATTGAATTTTTATTAAAAAGGATAACGGTATGAAATTTACATATCCATGTAAAATAATTTCAGTAAAGATTATAACGATGAAATTTATATTTTAATGAATTAGTTTTTTATTAAAAAATTAAAGATATGGAAATTTCATTTTCATGTAAATAGATTAGCACACAAAATTATCGTTTTGTTTGTAGTGTAAAATTATTATTTTTGTGTTTTGCATTAAAAAGATAACAAAATTATCAATTTTGTTACATTGAAATAAACAAACAAAAATACTCATTTTTTTGTAGAAGTAAAAGCGGATGAACAAAAATATCCGTTTGTTGAAATTGAAATGAAACACAAGAATGCCTATTTTTGTTGGAATTGGTATGATAAACAAAATATACATTTTGTGTAATTCGAAGGATGAAACAAGAAGATGTACATTGTTATGTATAAGATGTATAGGTGTATGAAAATAAAAATAAACATTGGTGTGTACATTGTACGTTAATATTGTATATACGAATAGGAATGTTTTTCGTTAGCAAAATGTAACGAAATAAAATAAATTTCATTACACATTATAAACATTTCGATAGGTTGTGAAGCAAAACATTCACTACTTATTATGTAATTACGTTAATGAAATTGAGTTTAATTATTTAAATATATATAAAAAAATAAAGATAAATAGTTACAAATTACTAATAACGATATGAAATGATTTCCAACTTATATATATACGAGAATTATTTGGAAAGCCTGAGTCTGTCTCATTCCAAATAATTTGAACGACGTTTAAAATTCAAGAGTTGAAGACGGCGATTGAAGACCGACGATCTTCATATCGAATGGACGACGATTGTTGATGACCGTGATTGGAGTAGCTACCTTGAAGGGGCTATAGTGGTGGCCGTCCGGACGTAGTGTTGATTTGTACGGATTTGGCTTTCGCTCAGACCCAGAGCATAAGCTTATAAATGGATTGTGTGTCTGACATCGTACTCCATTAAATATCATGTTATTAATCTTCTGTCGAATGTATGGATGTTTGGTGGCGGAGTATTTATTCTCTTGCTTAACACCCGTTCATATATTTCGACAAAGGATTGGTAGTGTGATATGGAGTGACGATGTGGCATGCTAAGATGCATATGATCAAGGCTTTTGTTGAAAAGCAAGCCTTGTGGTTGATGATCATAGCACAGCCTGTTTAGGCATAGCTTTGTGTATAGCGTGACTTCGCGAGCCTCACACACTGGCGGAGTCTAAAACGGGAGAAGGGAACGCAGGGAAAGCAGCACGTTTCTTTCTAGCTAGAAGTAACACGGCCCGACATTTTACTTATGTGGATGATGGAATGAGGCGCCTCGGATGATAGGTCCTATAGGATCGGGAAACGTGTGTTCAGGAATTACCAATCCACGAAGCTGTATGTGTGGACCGGCCCCTGCAGGATCCAAGGGTTAACTGCGGGGAATCCTGAGACATTAGCTAGAGTGTCTCGAATCGGTAAGGAGCTCCTCCCTAGCCTTGACTCATGATGGGAACTCAATTTCCAATACGACCTCATTCGGTTTTGATTGTATTACTAGTATGGAGGCATAGTACTATGGTATCTATGCTTCCTAGGATTGATACATTTACTTTGAAATGTTTTTGAAACATATATACATTAATAATAATATCAAAATCCGGTTTTATCGTATCAAGCATTTTTGACCACTATAAGGTAAAACCCTATCCTCCGGTTTGCGTTGCGTTGCGTGATGAGACTTGGGGTCTTATGATGGTTTCATTTTTCTAAAAAGCATTGCGTTGTTTTAACGATTTACTTTAGTTTATGCACCGGCAATCCATTGGAGTAAACCCGTTACGCGTTAGCGGCGTGGTCCTTGGATTTGCTTTATTACTATTAGTTAAATTAGTTAAGAATTCTCACACCAGTCCCATGACTGACCCGTTGTTTGTTTCCACCTTTGCAAACTCGGGTGCCCTCTTTTCCACACGGGCAGTCGAGCAGTTTGTCTGCAGGTTTATCTCTTTAGCAGGATCCTGGATTGAAGCTTAAAGCTGTGTCCAGAACATTGGAAGTCTTCCGCTGCCTTAGTTATTTTGTTTCCGCTGCAATGTATTAAAATCATGTAAAATTATCTTCCGCTGTAATTATTAGTCAATATACTCTGATATTCTGTACTCTGATGTAACATTTATTATTGATTTATAAAAGTCTGTTGTTATTGTTCTAATGTATTGTATTCCCAAAGTTAACGTACTCGGGTTTTGAACGTTCTTGATCGGTTTTTCGATCGGTCGGGTCAGGCGAAACCCGTTGTCATTACAGTTGGTATCAGAGCTTTGGTTAGCTCAAATCTTTGGGGTACATCTCGTTAGAACTGAACAAAAGACTCATCATAGATTGGATTAGTAATATCCAATAAGAATACTCATTAAAGATAGGATCAGCAGTATCCTAGAATGAGAAAACTCATTAGAGATGGGGTTAGTAATGCCCTAGAATGAGTTAAGAGTGTTAAATTTATAATTAGCGTATTTTTGATTAAATATATAATCCGAGCCTAGAAAATATATTTTTTGAATACATAAAAGTTATATATATTTTAAAAGTTAATCAACTAATGAAATTAATAAAGAATGAAAAATTTGAGTAGGATAATTAAACAACTTTTAGCTTCGTTCCTTTTCGAGGACGAAAAGTTTTTAAGTGAGGGAGGCTGTAACAACCCTGATTTTTGGGGCCAATTTAAAATTTTATTTTAAGTAATTTTAATGAGTTTTCGAAATTTAAAATAATTTATTTAAAATAAAAATGATTGAAAGTTGATTTAAATCGAAGTTAGAATGAATAATTTAATTTTAATTATAAAAAGAGTTAGAAATAGCGCGGTAGTTTGAAAAGTCAAACTTGAACTTTGACTGACCGTACAAGATGCAAAATTTAACGGATTTTAGTGAAACTAAAAATATTAGAATCTATTTAAAAATATCTTTCAAACGAATCTGAAAAATTGAAATTTCATAGCAGGAATCAAAAGATATGTCAAAATTAAAATTTAGAAAGGTCGCTATGAAATATATATATATATATAATATATAAAGGTCAAAAATGCTACTTTTTGCATACGAAGGAATTTGGACTCAAAACCACTTCCATTGAGTTCAGAATGATGTTTCTGCATTGAAAAACAGTAAACACTTATATATTTCGAGTTTCGGAAATTACTATTTAAAAATGTATTTTTAATATTAAATATATTCGCCTTGAAAAAGGCCATTTTTCAAATAAGCTCAGAATTGAACGAAATAAATTTTTCTGGATTCGCAGCGTCAAAACATAGCTAAATATATTTTTCGGGAATTTTTGGAATTAATTTGTGACCCCAGTTAATTTTAACGTACGTTTGAATTTAAAATAATGATTTATATTAAAAATAAAGTAAACATGCTGTAGACTTCGAAATTGGGCTTTGCCATTGCGTTCAGAAGACGTCAAAACATATTGATAGACAGTGAGCAGGCCTAATTCTGAGTCTGGGCCAAAACGGGCCTTAATGGGTAATTAGTGAATATTATAATATTATAATACTAGTTCATCAAATCCCTAAACCCTAGAAATATTGTCCAGCCGCCGGCCTTTCTTTGAATGGCTGGAAACACACGAATTTCAACCTCCAATTTCTTCCAATCCACTTCGAGTTAGAACCCAAACCCATCACCAAATCGAAGAGATTTGCAAGAGCTTTAATTCTATACGGGGATGATCGGATTTAGAGGAGTGTTTTGGTCGAAACCTCCACCCAAACCGCCGGCCATAGCAACCCGCCGCCCCCTGTAGGACCCACCGCACCTTGCACCACTTCAGGCGAACATAGCCCTCTCCTCCCTCTTCGATTTCCCACCTTCCGATCGTCTTCTAGTTGCTCTAATCCCGAGATAAATGGATCCCAAGTTTTGAACTCTATGGGTTCAAATAGAAAAAGGAACGGCCGAATTATGTTGAGGAAGATGATTAAGGTGGTTTGACTTTGTCCAACTTTAATTAATTAATCATTTTAAATTCAATTTTGTCAATCTAAATTAACTGGTATCTTGCTCGTACGAACTCGGATTTCAACGATTTCAGGTTCGCCACGATCATGAGACCGAGAGCTTCGCAATGACACTGACTAGGCATGATTCTGAGCAAGTTGAATTTTGGCAAAATTTTGGCTCTGAACAGCGCAGAACTCAATATCAATGTGAGATTTCTATCTTTTTTAAAATCAAATTTAATTATTTATTTCAGATATGAAATTATATTTATTTCATGTTTATATTGTATGTATAATCGTTGAAATGTTGATTTGTGTTGTAATTGCTTGTATCGCTGAACTGAATTGTGTGTAATCATGTTTGACATGACTTTGTGTGTACGACGAAACAACATTTTATTGTATGTATAAAATATACAATATTCATGTTGTCAAAAATTTGCGTATGAAATAAAAACAACATTTTTATTTGAAATGTGTTATGCCAATCAAAATAACATTTTTGATTAGAAATTTGCTAGAAAAATATGAACGGACATTTTTATCTCATTTTGTTGAACTAGTTTTTCAACAAAATATGTATACGCATTTTTGTGTAATATTGTTTACGTTAAAAAAAACTGCTTTGTTAGCAAATATGATATGAGAATAAAAATGCACATTTTGTTAGTAACGTGATATGAGAATAAAAATGCACATTTTTTTTATGTAAACAAAAGTATGAACTTGCATTGCAAGTGAAATTTACATTTTTGTTATGTAAACAAAAGTATGAACTTGCATTGTAAATGAAATTTACATTTTTATTATGTAAACAAAAGTATGAACTTGCATTGTAAATAAAATTTACATTTTTATATGTAAACAAAAGTAGGAATGTGCATTGATAATAAAGATTACATTTTTATTTTGTAACTTAGAATGAGGACTTGCATCGCAAATAAAAATAACATTTTTATTTGAACTAAAGATATAATATTTGCTATGCAAATAAAAATTACATTTTTATTTGAAACTATGATATGCAATTGGCGATGAAAATTATATTTTTATTTGTAACTATGATATGAAATTCTATTATAACATTTTTGAAAAATAAAAATGTTATTTACATTTCTCAATGTAGCTATGATATGAAATTTGGCAAGCGAACAAAATTTACATTTTTATATGTAACTATAAATGAGAATTTGCACTGTAAATTAGAATTACATTTTTATTATGTAATTAAAGTATGATATTACATTGTAAATTAAAATTACATTTTTATGATGTAACCTAAGAATAGAATTTACATTGCCATTATAAAAAGTCAAGATCATTTTTGTTTTGCATTGAAAGAGATAAGAAAAATTATTATTTTTGCTTGGCATTGAAAGAATAACAAAGTTATTATTTTTGTTACATGGAAATTAAACAAACAAAAATATATTCATTTATATAGAAATGAAGTTGACACCAAAATATATTGCATTTTTGGTTAGGAGTTGAATGGCACAAAAATACTCATTTTTGTTAAATTATAAGTGATGTACAAAAATATTGTATTTTTGTTGTAATTGGAATGACACACAAATATACATTTTGTGTATATGATATGTATAAAAAAAAAAATCTTTTTGTCAAATCTGAAAGAATGATAAAATATACATTTTTATCGAATGTAAAAGAAAAAAATCTTTTTGTCAACTGTGAAAGAATGATAAAATATACATTTTTATCAAATGTAAAAGAAAAAAAATCTTTTTTGTCAAATGTGAAAGAATGATAAAATATACATTTTTATCGAATGTAAAAGAAAAAAAAATCTTTTTGTCAAATGTGAAAGAATGATAAAATAAACATTTTTATCGAATGTAAAAGAATGAAAAAAATATTCATTTTGTCAAATGTGAAAGAATGATAAAAATATACATTGTTATCAAATGTAAATGGAGGACAAAAATATTTATTTTGTCAAATGCAAAGAATGAAATAAAACACATTCATTTTTGTTCGTAATAAAAAGAAAACATTCATTTTGTTTGTGTTTTGAAAGTTAACAAACAATTTTCCTTTTTGGTGAAAGTTAAAAAGAATATTTTTAGTATTCTTTTGTTAAAAATGAAAGGTCATATTGTTTATCACCGTTTTTGTCAAATTAAAAGATTTAACTTTTGTTTATACTTAAAAAGATGAAAGTTATATTTTTAATGTAAAGAGAAAAGTATACATTTTAATGTGAATAAAAGAAGGAAAATTACATTTTCATGTAAATAGAACTTAAAGTAAAAGATTTGCATTTTAATCAATTGAATTTTTATTAAAAAGGATAACGGTATGAAATTTACATATCCATGTAAAAGAATTTCAGTAAAGATTATAACGATGAAATTTATATTTTAATGAATTAGTTTTTTATTAAAAAATTAAAGATATGGAAATTTCATTTTCATGTAAATAGATTAGCACACAAAATTATCGTTTTGTTTGTAGTGTAAAATTATTATTTTTGTGTTTTGCATTAAAAAGATAACAAAATTATCAATTTTGTTACATTGAAATAAACAAACAAAAATACTCATTTTTTAGTAGAAGTAAAAGTGGATGAACAAAAATATTCGTTTGTTGAAATTGAAATGAAACACAAGAATGCCTATTTTTGTTGGAATTGGTATGATAAACAAAATATACATTTTGTGTAATTCGAAGGATGAAAAAAGAAAATGTACATTGTTATGTATAAGATGTATATGTGTATGAAAATAAAAATAAACATTGGTGTGTACATTGTACGTTAATATTGTATATACGAATAGGAATGTTTTTCGTTAGCAAAATGTAACGAAATAAAATATATTTCATTACACATTATAAACATTTCAATAGGTTGCGAAGCAAAACATTCACTACTTATTATGTAATTACGTTAATGAAATGGAATTTAATTACTTTTATATATAAAAAAAAATAAAGATAAATAGTTACAAATTACTAATAACGATATGAAATGATTTCCAACTTATATATATACGAGAATTATTTGGAAAGCCCGAGTTTATCTCATTCCAAATAATTTGAACGACGTTTAAAATTCAAGAGTTGAAGACGGCGATTGAAGACCGACGATCTTCATATCGAATGGACGACGACTGCTGACGCCCGTGATTGAAGTAGCTACCTTGAGGGGGCTACAGTGGTGGCCGTCCGGACGTAATGTTGATTTGTACGGATTTGGCTTTCACTCAGACCCAGCGCATAAGCTTATAAATGGATTGTGTGTCTGACATCGTACTCCATTAAATATCATGTTATTAATCTTCTGTCGAATGTATGGATGTTAGGTGGCGGAGAATTTATTCTCTTGCTTACACCCGTTCATATATTTCAACAAAGGATTGGTAGTGTGATATGGAGTGACGATGTGGCATGCTAAGATGCATATGATCAAGGCTTTTGCTGAAAAGCAGGCCTTGTGGTTGATGTTCAAAGCACGGCCTGTTTAGGCATAGCTTTGTATATAGCGTGACTTCGCGAGCCTCACACACCGGCGGAGTCTAAAACGGGAGAAGGGAACGTAGGGAGAGCAGCACGTTTCTTTCTAGCGAGAAGTGGTGTTTGGGCTTTAACACGGCCTGACATTTTACTTATGTGGATGATGGAATGAGGCGCCTCGGGATGATAGGTCCTATAGGATCGGGAAACGTGTGTTCAGGAATTGCCAATCCACGAAGCTGTATGTGTGGACCGGCCCTGCAGGATCCAAGGGTTAACCGCGGGGAATCCTGAGACATTAGCTAGAGTGTCTCGAATCGGTAAGGAGCTCCTCCCTAGCCTTGACTCATGATGGAAACTCAATTTCCAATACGACCTTATTCGGTTTTGATTGTATTACTAGTATGGAGGCATTGTATTATGGTATCTATGCTTCCTAGGATTGATACATTTACTTTGAGATGTTTTTGAAACATATATACACTAATAATAATATCAAAATCCGATTTTATCGTATCAAGCATTTTTGACCATTATAAGGTAAAACCCTATCCTCCGGTTTACTTTGCATTGTGTGATGGGACTTGGGTCTTATGATGGTTTCATTTTTCAAAAAAAGCATTGCATTGTTTTAACGATTTACTTTAGTTTATGCACCGACAATCCATTGGAGTAAACCCGTTCCGCGTTAGCAGCGTGATCCTTGGGTTTGCTTTATTACTATTAGTTAAATTAGTTAAGAATTCTCACACCAGTCCCATGACTGACCCATTGTTTGTTTCCACCTTTGCAAACTCGGGTGCCCTCTTTTCCACATGGGCAGTCGAGTAGTTTGTCTGCAGGTTTATCTCTTTAGCAGGATCCTGGATTGAAGCTTAAAGCTGTGTCCAGAACATTGGAAGTCTTCCGCTGCCTTAGTTATTTTGTTTCCGCTGCAATGTATTAAAATCATGTAAAATTATCTTCCGCTGTAATTATTAGTTAATATGATCTGATATTTCGTACTCTGATGTGACATTTATTATTGATGTTATAAAAGTCTTCTGTTATTGTTCTAATGTGTTGTATTCCCAAAGTTAACGTACTCGGGTTTTGAATGTTCTTGATCGATTTTTCGATCAGTCGGGTCGGGCGAAACCCGTTGTCATTACAAGAATGTAACACCTCGAATTTTTAAACAACATTAAAGAGAATAATTTAAATAATAATTAATTTAATGTTTAGAATTAGAAGAAACAGACTGCACCATTGCTTCCATCTCGAAATTCTGGTCAAGATAGACATTTGGTTTGCGTAGAATGGACACCGTATGAAGAAGTTATGAGAGTTTTACGTTTGTATACGCACGGAAATATTTTATATATACGCATGAGTCAGAGGTGAGTCAGAGATGAGTCAAAATCCTATCTAGAGGATTAAAATTCGAAAAATTCCTCTGAGCGACAAAATTCCCGCTCTAGGGGGTCGACCCCCCTCCCCCACGGGGGTGTCGAGGGTCGACCTACCCACAGGGGTGTCAACACCCTAGGGCTGAGGTGGTACTCGATTTTAGGGGGTCTGGCAGCTATATATATGTGTCATATTTCTCATATTCTCTTCATTGGGATCCATGGAGTCCATATGCTGCCGGAGTGTGAACTGAACCGTTTCTACAACAACATATTCTACAAATCCAATTCAGAAATTCTAGATTCGTTCCTCCTAGATTCTCTAAACCTAACGTTGTGAGTTTCTAGTTTACTTTTAGGTTTAGATACATAAAAGTATGCATTGATGGGCAATGAATTGGATATGTTGTAAAATACGATTCTATGTTAATATAAAATTCTATCCTGTGTCATGACAGATCTAATTTCCTAGGTCTAATTGTGGTGATTCGATTATGATGTTTATATGGATCTTGACTTGTAACCATGTTATGATGGAAGTACATCTATTAATTTGGATAATTGTGACATTACTTGGATCTAGACCTTTATGTTAATCACCTTTCACCTGTCATATTGTGATACATTGATATATGTTGTAAACTTGACATGTGAATCTACCTTTTCATCTAAGCATGTTGCTATGTCACCCTAACTATGCTAGATCTAGGTAACTGGACACCTAATGTTAAATCTAGATCTCATTATGCTTGCTTAAACATCATAGTGATTGCCACAAGTTGCTAGTTTGATGTCCACTTTATTATGATATTAATCACATGTCCGTTCACTTTGTTGTTACGCCAGTTTATGTTCATGTTTATGCCAAGACATGTTAAAACTATCACCCCTGTCATATTCCCTTTTATTATTATAGCTAGGTTACTTTATAACCTAGATGCCGCCAAAGTACGTATGAATATGTTAGTGAGAAAATAGTGAAAAAGGGATTATAATTGGCATGATTTACATAATGTTTAATAGGAAATGGGACATGTAATTCAAATGGGGAAAATATAGAAATAAGTTACGTATAATGACATAGATAGATTTTGATTAATTTGGAATGTTTAGTCATTTACAATTAGGAATTGTAAATTGTACTTATGACACGAGTAGGTTACATTAGTGGTGGAAGTCTGCCCAGAACCGACCGCCATATCCAGCAGCCACTAATGTTGAACCTAATGTGGGAGGTCTAAGTACGCAAATACGAATCGGGCTAAGACACGAGGTTAGGCCCAACTGTGGAATAAGACTACCCGGAACCGACCGACATATCTAGCATCCACACGTTATAGGCCTAATATGAGAGGTCTATCCCATTATAACCATAATTGGACACGCTAATGAAATGGGCTACTTAACCTAATTTAATATGACTATGGACCTAAGTTAGGGTTAGGTAAAATTGGATGGGTAGTGGTGGGTTAAGTAAATTAGAGGGCTGGGTAATATGTATATATAGGCCCACGTACTTAACCCAATAGGGTCATGTAATTAAAGACACCTAGTGGTATACATAACTAGTAAATAATGTAACAGGGTTATGTAATTAAAGACACCTAGTGGTATACATAACTGGTAGATAATGTAATAAAGTTTTGTAATTTAAGACAACCTTTAGGGTAAGCATAACTAGTATAGGGCTATGTAATTAAAGACACCAAAGTGTATACAATGTTAAGGGAAAACCTAGTGGAGGATGCAAGACATGGGGGGAGCTTGTATCGTATTATGTGGGACCCATTTCATTCAGTAACCCGGAGTTGGTATCAAGTAAGGACCTCCGTACTAGGTGGAGAATGGGGCATACTTACTGATTGATTATAAGAGATCCAAACGAGGCGGATGGTGTGAGCAGCACAAACCGACCGGGGACATGTGCGTGCATGGGCCGGGCAGAGGGGGCTAAGACGACCGTGACACCACTAGATTTGGCTTTGCACACCATGGGTTGCCACTTTAGGAAGTGATACCTCTTACTGTGGGGCCAGCATAGGATATGTACAAGGTGGGGAGCCGATCGATTATGGTAGTGGTTAGGGTATACTTGGACGTATGAACTAAGCCTACCAGCTTATAGTGTAAGGGATCATCTCATTTCAGTTATACTTGTAACAATGCAGAGTAATCATTAGTGAGGCACATACACCTTAACTTGCTTACCTTGTCACACCTGCCATTTATGTAGTGATCTCTCTTATCCACTTTATATGCCTATCATGTTGCTTTTAATTATCTACTGGCTAAAAGTAACTAGACTCGCCAGACTTTATGTCTGACCCTGTTGTTTCTCCTTGTTTCTTCCATTTCCCCCCACCCCCTAGGTTCTCAGGGAGGAAACACTCAGACTTAATTAGGAATCATATATCACCTTGCAAGGAGCTACTTCTGAACTATGACTCAAGTTCTTGTCTCTACTATGGCTTAACTTTTTATTATTTAGGGAATGATGCTTTTTATTTACTTATGTACTCTGATGGTACAAGACATAAGTTATTTTATTGAACTGGTTTTTATGACTTATGAAATTGTGGACCACGTTATTATGACTTATCTTTGAAATAAAATTTTAAGTTTTCCGTTGCTGCCTTATTTATATCTATCTTGTAATTATTCTATGTCTGTTTACCAATAGCAGTTCACGAAACTAAATGCATTCGCTTAGTGAGTGACATTAACGAACGTAGGGTGTCACAAAAGGCGTATGGAGTTTTTCTAGAACGGGGGTTACCATTAGTCGTTGACGGATGACATGATGTTGAGCTAGTCATGCGGATAACGATGGTTTCAAAGCAGGATTGGCAGTGATAGCCAGAGTCATGATGATGATTGCTTTGCTTGTATTGTCTTGTGTAATTTGTTTGACATTGAAGGTGACATCTCTTGGGTGCTTGTCTGATATTGGTTTAGGCCTTCGGGGTTGTGCTTACGAGATGTCGATATCGATTAGGATGGTCTACGCTTGATAACCGGTTGCTATATTTGTTATGTTTTCCTATTATGATTGTTTGTAAAGTCTATCACTGTTAGATGTAGGGGAGACATGTTTGGGTTCTCCTCTATTGATGTTGGTAGATTAGCTGATTAATCTGACTATTCTCATATACTTTATTGAAGATGTTAGATAACTATTTTATCGCTCATTAAAACTGCTCTTTGACTCAAGGTTTTATGTTTCCTCTTATTACCTTGGGTTGTTCAACCATTGTGTTGTGGATGGGCATACTACGTAGCAAGTGACAGGTGACAGATCCTGATGAGACGATGTTGCAGTGCGATGACGAGCATGAGGCTTACATATTACTTTCTAGTATACATATTAGTTGTTGTTTCCGCTGATATGCTTGATGAGTGTTCTCTGAGTAATTGCAGTGATGCATTTTGTATAGAGTCTTATGATGTACTCTAGTGATGTATGGATTTTTCTATTTGATACGAAAGTTTAAGTTTTTGCTCAAATATGCTTCACTATTATATACATGTTGTATATGTTTTATTATACTATATCTCTACGCTGTAATTTATATTACGGATTTTTCTTGTGTTTATCTTACCTTGGTGATCGTCCATAGTTGCCTCGCACGTCTTTCAGTGCAGTATACCTCTTTATAAGTGCAGAAGTTATGGGCGGTCGTCACATTTGGTATAAGAGCTATGGTTAATCAATTTTAGCCAAAGTTCAAGGATGTAATAACATAGAAGAGATGTATTTGTAGATTTCTGATGAATGTATACTATAAATTAGCGTGTAGTATAATAATGCTTGATCTCCAATGCAGTTTTCTCGTATGAGGACTAATCATCTATATTATAGATCTAGAATGAGTCGTCGATCGGTGAGACACACTGTTAAGGAGGAGGCTGTCCCTGGAGAGGGTGATGGCGGTATACGTCATTACCTAGCTATGTTCGAGGTATGATGGCAGTGATCATAAAGAGGGTACAAGCTCCAGGAGAAGTCGTAGTAGATGTTGATGTTCAGGTGCAGGTACGGAGGGTTGTAGACTTCACAAAGCTGTGTAAGGCCTTCACTGCTCTTAGTGGGAAGCCGTTCAAAGGGACAGAGCCGACTATAGATATTCAAGGGTGGCTAGATTCTTGCATTCGGATTATTGGAGACTTTGGTATTGAAGATGCAACTAAGAGTAAGTTCGCATCGAGGCAGCTACAAGGCAGAGTTATGATTGGTAGAACTCTATCACTTTAGAGACCCTAGAAGATGAGATCAGTTTGGATCAGTTTCGAGTAAAGTTCGAGACGAAGTCCATTTCAACCGCCCAGAAGTCAGTTCCATTCAAGAAGTTTGTGGAGTTGAAGTAGAATGGTTGATCAGTGTAGGATAATGTTTCTAATTTCAAATCTTTATCTAAGTTGCTTGTTCGTATATCGACTCTCCTTATCATAAGAATGAGAAGTTCGTCATGGGCTTGGACACATATGTTAGGAGGCCGTTAGTTGATCATTTGGATGACCTTACGAGAAGATTGTAAAAAAAGATATGAGACCCGAGAGCTTGTTTCCCAAGGAAGAAGTTGTTGTTGTTGTAACCAAAAAGGCACTGAAACCACAATGGGGTTGTAATAATAACAATAAGGGCAATGGGAAGAAGAGGCAACAATAACAGAATGGAAAGTGTAACATACCGACTTTCCCGTACCCTTTGGGATGACAATCACAACTCATGTCCAAACCAAATTGCACCGAAAAGAAGATAGTCATTAGGAAGAAGTTAGAAGTGAGTTAAGAAAGAAAGAAATAATAGAATAGAAGAAGAAGAATAAGAACTCAAATATAGAATCAGAGTCTCACATCGCAGTGGAACTAAATATAATATAGAAATAAATCTTTACTGAGAGCTTTAAAAATACTTACAATCATCAGAGTGCATCATATATTTGGACAATTGTAATATCAGTCCTCATATACAACACACAGTGGAATAAACATATATCATACATCTGGACTCTTCCAGCTTGTCTCTTCACTGCATCCGATAACTTAAACCTGTAAAACCCGGTCTAACCCGAGCATTACAAATGCACGGATCAGTCTGGTGGACTAGAGTGAGAAAACACACTAAGTTTATGGGGTAACATTCAGATTGATTTAAAGTTAAAATCTTTTTTGAAAGAAAGGATAATAGTAAGACCAAATCCATATATAAATACGGACGGTTTTTACCTTACTATAACCTAAATCGTTTTTGAAATCATACATCGTCTAATATTATAATAATGTCCAATATCAAGTAAATAGCAATCTAGCAGAACGCTTGCATCTCACGCTCTACATACATAGTATACAATCAAACCGCGGGCTCTTATTGGAGAATATATTTCCAACTATGGCAAGGTATGGGACCACCTTCCGACAATGAACCTATGGAGATGAATACATTGGGGATTCAACAAGAACATCTTGCAACCCCGGCTAAACATGACCGGTCCCTCACTTCGCTTGAGAGTACCGAATATATCATTACCATGGTTGGGGGCCAGCCAACCGAACTGATAACATACAAATAAAATAATGGGTCAACCGAAGGCATTTAATTTCACCAGATCAGGTAATGATATACCCTTTTGATGGGTGCGACCCACAGAGCCATGCGACCTACCCGATTTTATACCATTTCCCGGTTGAAGAAGCTAGAGTCCAAATTAATAATTAATCAATCATTATTACATTATTATTTAATTCTTTTGAACATCGTCCACCATTCACTTTGAATGCCACATCGTCAGATCTGCTGGATATCACTTAATTGATTTCCATAAAAATACTCTAAGCGTTAAGCTAAGAGAAGTGTCCCTCTCTTCGCTACTAACAGAAATATGTTTTTGAAAAATCAATGTACGCGATTCCTTTGGAAATACTCTATCAAACACTCGTCCATACAAGTCATCCAGGAACATGATGAACCGAAGGCATCCTACTACCACATCCTATATAGGTATCACCCTAAGGATCAGTATCGAGTAGTCCTTGCAATCCGCAAAATCTCAACCACGACCGAATCACAACAGAAAACCTCTGCTTTGCAACACAAAAAATATTCAAGAAGTAATCCTTCCGCTTATGATGATCCATGGTCCTCAATTTCTTCATCATCTATCTTCACATATTTGATGGTTTTGGTTTTCGAATGTAAATTCGATCCCGGTCTTTCCGTACCAACAATCGTATTGGCTAGATTTGATAGTCGGTCATTTAACTATCAAATAAACAAAATAAAACAAAATGTGTTTACTGATTCAATACTCAACATTACTTGCCCTTTCAAACAATTAACAAAGGTTAATTTAAAGCTCTTTAAATGTTTCGATATTACGAATATAACTTTTCACTTCTTATTAAACATAAGATAAATTTCAAAACTATTTTATTATAATACTTAGGAAAATATCCTATAGCCCTAACTAATTTTCTATTCTATTATTGTTTCCAAACATTGGCTATAACATTTCTCGTTATCTGATATTTGAGAAATTCTATTCAACTTATTCATTAGTAAATTAGTGTTACGAAATATCTTTTGTTTCATTATTTTGAAACAAAACCCAATACTTTTTTTTAGAATAATCCCATTCCCACACATTACTTTTCATTTTCTTTTAATCAGGAAATATCATTATATTTTCACAATCTCCTTTTATTACGTTTTACTTCGGAAGTATCATTATATATATATATATTCTCGAATCCTTCCATTTCCGTTACTTTGGAAATCTCATTTTATATTACTAAATCCTGTCATTTCCATTACTTTGGAAATCTCATTTTATATTACCAAATCTTGTCATTTTCGTTACTTTGGAAATCTCATTTTATATTACCAAATCTAGTCATTTTTGTTACTTTGGAAATCTCATTTTATATTACCAAATCTAGTCATTTTCGTTACTTTGGAAATTTCATTATATACTTTCAGACCTCGCAATTTACGTTGTGTTATTATTTCTCATATGGAAATATTATATTGTTCTTAACCCCTTTCCCATTACAACATATATCACCTTCAGATAATCCTGAAGTCATTCAAGTTGGGTTATTTATCTACCTCCCAGACCTTGATCAACACCGTTCTTATCTTAAGATAGATATGAGTTTTAATTCAAAAACCCATATTCATTTTAATATCATACAAATCTCATTAACTATTTTATTTAAAATATGGTTCATAAACCTTCTTTTTAGTTATAACTGATTATTACTTAATACATTGATTAAGTAATTTCTTAATAAAATCACTTCTTAACCTTAACTTCTTTCAAAGAGTTCATTTTACAACTAGAATTATCAATACCAATCTCACTATTAAATCCTTTACCAAACTCAAATCCGAATCCTTTTTAAATTGTTCCTTCTTGAAAATCTCATTTCAATTTCGAACATTGTACTTAATTTCATTATTAAGCATTGCCAATTCAAATCACGCTTTGACTTCTTATTTCCTTTCATAAATCTTGTTTATAAAATCTCAGGTTTTATATAAATCCCTTTTTATCTCGATTTCCCTTTTTCATCTTATTTCAAATGTTGAGTAAACATTTATTCAAACCATCGTATGCGATTATAATTCCTTTTATAGCATCATTATGAAACTCGGGTTTTATATCGAAAACTCGTTTATAATCTCTTTCCCAAACTCAACCATATTCCATTTCAAAATCGGTTACTTACTTAAATGTATTTCATTTAAGAAGTAATTACAAAATTATTATTAATTAAAATAATAATTTACTTCATTATTAACTAGAGTTAGTATTAAATTCCTTTTCAAATTATTATTTAAGTTAAACAACTATATTCTAAATTATTTCATTTCTAATTGGTACAAACTAATTTAATTAAATAATCAGTTTCAATTAAAACAGTTGACTTGGTCAACTCTAAAACTTGATTAACTCGTTGATCAACTTTAACTCGTCTCTTCTTTTAAATTAATTAGTAAACTAATTTAAATAATCTCATTTACTTCGATTAATATTGAATAAATAATAATATAATTCCATTTTAGTTGTTTCTTAAGAACAATTAATCTCAGTTATAGATCATTTAACAATTTGGATGAGGCACGTGCCTCGCACACGGCTGATTTCTTTTTTTATAAACTTCATTTTTAAATCATATATTTAAAAATATGTATTCAGTTATAAAATAAATTTCATAACTTCATTTTTATCGATTTACCTGACGGTAAATCTATGTTTCAAACAATTGATTTATAGGCCAAATGCTGCTAATTACTCAATCAATACTACCCATTGGTTAGAACAAAACAATTTGTTGAATTTCGAGTCAATAATCATTAATCAAATCAATCATCCAAGCAGATGGGTTTAAACAGTTCAGATAATGATAATATGAAAATGAATAACATCTAATATATTTTGAGGAATCCGGTTGGATTCCTCTAACCTGTTCTTCTCTGCATCCAAATGGGTTACTTCAAATAATATCATTCAATTCAATTTTACTGACTATTTCTATAATAGTAGAATAAAAACAATTTAATATCAATCAATTTATTTGAAACTAACAACCAATTCAGCAATTCAAGCAATTCATTTAAGTAAACATGTTTATTTTATAAACGTGACCAACAAGGTAAGTTACCTCGTTTGGAGTAATCGTTAAAACGATTGGTTTTCATTTAAATTTAACAAACATGCAACTCAGCCAATTCAATCAACATATATGTAAACATTCAACAAACAACAAACACTCAAAAATCGTATCACACACTAAAAACCCAGCTTATATGAAATATAAGTGGGAAGAGGAACTGAGTGAGTTTAACTCACTTTGATTTGATACGTTGAAGTGGTTCCATTACAGTTAAATTAAACAGTCATTTAATTTAACCGTAAATTCCTATTGTCTCCTGCACTGTCCAGATTAGTTCCATAACGTAGTGTTTGTCCAAATGAGTTCAACGCATTCTGTTTTGTTTCATTCTGATAAGATACGATCATGTTATCAGCATTTAAGTTCACGATTTAATTAAATATAATTAACTAATTCTTAATTACTTAATTAATTTCCGCTAATCACTTAACTTATATTTTAATGGTCGATCCATTTTTGAAATGAAAACAAGGGCCTAATCCTTTTTAATCTCTTCGGCATCTCGTTCTCGTTCGAACTGCTACAGACCTCCAAGCTCGAAATCAACTTCCTACAAATTCTTCTACATCGAGATAAATAAACACTAGTTTAATTAATACTCCTAATTACTTATTATATTCACTAATCATATTTATAAAAATTTATTTACACAGTTAAGGAAATTAGGGGTCGATCCCTTCTTTTTTTCCTGTGTGCTTCATCAACTTTGGTTCCAGTTCCATATGTTTCTTCCACCGTTTCACTGCTTGTTCTAAAAATTCTACATCAATTTTAATTACATAGATTTAATCCCTATAATTATAATATATTTTAATATTTAATTTAGAGGATTGTTAAAGGGACTCCACTTTTGGTTAAGGGGAGTACCATTTTCGGTTTATTTTAAAATTGTTAAGGGGGGTTAAAAAAATTTGCCTCCCCTTAAACATATTAATAAAATTTCCAATATTATCCCTATACTCTTCATTAGTACAACCGTAAAACATAAACTCTAACTTAATTCTGCACATAGAAAAATAATAATACATGAAACATAATCGTTCTGCACACATGAAAATAACATATTCAAGAATTATTTACTTTAGTTTTCACTATCAAAGTAAGCATGGAACACAATAACAACAAATAAACACATACAAAACACACTAGCCACAAGTGAAAAAAAATTAACAACATACACATACGCTTAACACAGAATGAACATAAACATAAATTCACTTAACAAACATTTGTTTTAATGTTGGAATATGTACACTGTTTTAATGTAATTACTTTTGACAAATCATCTCACAACGAGGTTGTTTTTCTTATCAAACTGTAAGATCTAAACCGTAACACACTATATTCACCCGCAAACAAAATCAAACTTTCCATGACGAACTGTATTCACCATTCGTCTAAATGAATGAAATTCACTCGCTTTTTGCAAATTGTATTCATTTTTTTCAAAAAAATCTAAAATTTCATAAAGGGGATTTATCAATGTTGATTTTTTTTTCTTTTTTCTTTTACCTCGTAGTGTGTTTGGATCGAAATCAGATTGAATTTTGATCGATAGGGTTTAAGGGATGATGAGGCCGGGGTACTTTAGTCTATATTTTATTTTATTTTTAAAATTCAAGAACCCCCCTTAACAAACAAAAAAGAAGATGGGGTCCCCTTAAATTTATCCTTCCCTTAACAAAAAATGGAGTCCCTTTAACAATCCCCTTAATTAAATGTAAACTAATTTAATCACTTTACTAAACATTGCGGCCAGACTTCTCCTTTATCAGCGCCTCATATGTTTTGCCGCATTCCAGGTTAAAGAAACCCACGACTTCCTTCAGCTCTTCTGTTCGAAAACTGCTCGACCTGCTTCATCCTTCCACCATGCTCCCCGATCGTCTGCTCCGACGAGCCACCTAGCTCCGGCAGTGAGCTCGCAGTCATTCCCTTCTCTCTGCACTTCGTTCTTCTTTCAACTGAGAACCCCAACCCACATGAAACTAATCCCCAGGTCCTCACCATTTATGTGCCAACACCGCAATGCCGAAGTCCGATCAAATTGTGTCGCCTCGAAGCCCTATACGAGCTCGTCATTCTACCACATCCCCGGGAAACTCGGTCATCTCCAGCAGGAGCAGCGACGACTTGAACACAGCGGTTTCCAAGGCCAATTACGACTAACACAGACCACAAAATAACATCACACCCGTTCATCAAAACGATCTTGTCAAGAAGATTAGGTTTCGAGTTGATTAGTTTCGATTCGGTTCATGCATTTAAAGGATTGGAGGAAATTGTATTGGAGATTTTTCAGCGGTTAAAGACTGTGGGTGGCGGCTCCTATCACATTGACCACGAAAGAACTTTGACGCAAACAAAATAGGGTTTTCAGAATGGTCGTATATAGGATAGAGTATAAATTTTAATAATATTTTATTCAAATGAAACTTAACGCCAAAGTATCTTGTAAAAACCTACACAAACAACTTAAGTTTTTCGATAAAAACGCTAATCCTAGCATAAAAAAATATTCTGGACCCAATGGGATAATTTTCATCGAATTCCGAGGTCATCTGTGAAAAGTCCTTTATAAATATCGATGAAAAATCAAGCGTTTAAAATTCCTATAATTGCAGAAAAATCCAATAAATATGAGACCTTGACATTTTACTAGATCTCTTCCTTACGGATCCAATGAATCTTGTTTCGTTAAATTTGGAGTTTGTTCGACCAGTCGTTTATTCGTTAAAAGTTACCCCTGTCTAAAAAATCTAAACAATTAAATAGAAATAGAGACGTTTTTGGCCACTGAAGTCACATACGATATCGGTTTTCCACGAAATTTGATTTTCTTACAATAATTTAATGATACGGTTCCAACAAAATTAATTTCATCGAAAACTGAGACCATTTGCAAATATGGCTATTTTTAACGCTTATATAATATAAATAAAATATTATATAAATTCACAAATTAATCATAATAAATTATTTTCAACATATATATCCAAATAGAATATATACACAACTTTAAATATAAATTATACAGCTCAATATTGTCAATTTCGAGTTAAATGATTTAAATTTCCCTTTTAAATATACTAAATAAATGTTATATTTTATAACGATTTCCATAGCGACTATTTTAAAATTTGAATTGGACATAACTAACAATGTATAACATGAAATCTGGATTTTTTTCTTTCATATGAAAATTATAGTCAATAAGATTCGAATGTTTCTTGTTTCACAGAAATCCGACTTATATCGGATCCAGTATATCTAGTTAAAGTTCAAAATTCCATATTACGAAATGCAGCGCCATTTCAAGCTCGTTTATAATTAAATAATATTTATATATATTCAATCATCGTTTTTTTAATGAATTCAATATTAAAATCGATTAATATTCCAAATATAATATTTTAAAATATATTAAATATTTGACTACCAAAAAATACAGGACATACAGAAAGAATGACCAAAAGAAGCCAAAAAGCGAGGTTACTTGCTATAATTGCCAGCATAAGGGCCATTTCTCCAAGGATTGAATGAATTCAAAAGTTGAGAGGAAGTGTTGTAACTGTGACAAGCCTAGGCATAAAAAGGAGGATTGTCCAGAACCAGCTAAGGGGAAGAAGATAGTGAAGGTGTATGCTTTGGAGGTTTGTGCCATCTTCTTCAAGAGCTGTTACGGTAGAGGAGAAAGGGAAGAGTGTGTTTGATACTGGAGCATCGCATTCTTTCATTTGTAATAAGCTTGAAAACCGCTTTGGTTTGGAACCCGAGATATGTGATAGCCTTTGGTTGTCACTAATCTGGTTGGAGGTTCATCCAATTTGTGTATGATTTGTCGTGGTCTTGTGTTATCGAGTCATGGTTGCTCTTTTGTGTGTGATTGCTTTATTTTGAACTTAGCTAGGTTTGATATCATTTTGGGTATGGACTGACTCAAGAGGTATGCGGAAAAAGTGGATTGCGAGAAGCTCAAGGTGATAGTCGGGAATGTGGAAGAGTGAGTGGTTGCGATTCAATAAAAATCCGAAGATGGTGTCTTCGTAAGCTTTTTGTATTCGCTTGTGATTCCACGGGAGGACTTGTCATCTGTGCCGATCTCTAGTGAGTTCGATGATGTCTTTAACAAGGTCAAAGGGTTGCCATTGCATCATGAAATTGAGTTCAGAATCGATTCAGTCTAAGATGCTAGACCTATTGTTATGTTCCTTAGAAGGATGACACCTAGAGAATAGCAAGAGTTAGAGGTGCAAGTTTGTGACCATTTGGGAAAAGGATGATTTCATAGGAGCATGTCGGAAATGGTTGCACTAGTCGTGTTTGCAACCAAGGTTGATTGATCTTTAAGACTGTGTGTGGATTATCATGAACTGAGCATGGTGACCAAGAAGAACAAGTATCTGTTGCCACGAATAGATGACTTGTTCGATCATCTTCACGAGGCCAAGGTGTTTTCTTATATGGACTTGGCAACGAGATTCCACCAGTTAAGGGTGGCAAAGGATAGTGTCCTGAAGACAGCTTTTAGGACACCATCTAATTTCTTCGAATGGCTGGTAATGCCATTTAGGTTGACTAACACGCTAGCGTATTTCGTGGATCTTATGAATAGGGTGTTCAGAGATCAGTTAAACAAGTTCGTGTTTGTGTTCGTGGATGATATCCTAGTTTAGTCCCCGAATGAGGAAGAGCATAAGACGCACTTGCGAGTTGTTTTGCAAATCTCGCGAAAGCATCAGCTAAGAGCTAAGTTTTTCAAGTGTCACTTCTGGAAGAGCAAAGTGAGGTTCATAGGCCCTGTTATTTCGGGAAATGGAATAGCGGTTGACCTCGCCAAGGTGGCATCAATCCAGGATTTGGATAGGCCTAAGAATGCGACAGATGTTAGGAGTTTCATTTGGTTGGCATGTTATTATCGTCGGTTTATCAAGTATTTCTCCAAAGATAGCTGCACCATTAACAGGATTGATGAAGAAGAATCAAGTGTTCACATGGGATGCAAAGTGTGAGCAAGCTTTTGGAATCCTGAAAGATAGATTAACTAGTGCCTTTGTTTTGACGATTCCAAGTGGGAATGAAGAAATTGTGGTATATACCAATGCATGTGGTACTAGACTTGGGGTAGTACTGATGTAGAAGGATAGACTTATGGCCTACGCAAGTCGATAGTTGAAGCGACACGAAAGGAATTACCTAACTCATGACTTGGAGTTGGCAGCGATCGTGTTTGCTCTGAAGATGTGGAGACATTACATGTTGGGAGTTTGATTCGAGTTTTTTTCAGATCACAAGTCGTTAAAGTATCTTTTCTCCCAAAAAGATTTGAATCTTCGTCAGCAACGGTGGTTAGAGCTTTTGGCATTGTATGATTTTGGTATAGCCTATACTCCTAGTAAAGGTAACGCAATCGCAAATGTGGTGATTTGAAGACACACAAGTTTGGGAGCGATGTTTTCGGAATGGAAGCAACTCGAGTACTTGGAAGGATTTGATTTCAGGCCTTGGTGCGATTAGAACCTGAAATGTTGGTAAGCTTTTCAAAAAGGCCTACTCTCCTCGAAAGGATTGACGAGAGCCAAAAAAGCGGCATAAAGCTTGTCGATATTATCCAAAAGTTGGAACTAGAGAATAAGGAGTATAAGGTCGATCGAGAGGGTTGGCTTTGGAAACAAGGATGAATGGTTGTTCCTGATATTGATGGATTGAGATATGAGATTCTGAGGGAATGTCATCACTCGAAGTTGACGATTCATCCTTGTGGTAATAAGATGTATCAGGACATGAAGCGAGCCTACTACTGAGAATGGATGAAGAGGGATGTTGGAAAGTTCATTTCCAAATGCATGAACTGTCAGTTGTTGAAAGCTGAACAGAAGAAGCCGAGTGGGTTGCTTCAGCCTTTAGAAGTTCCTACGTGGAAATGGGAGCAAGTTTCGTTGGATTTTATCCATAGACTAATCAGGGCATGAAACGAAGGGGTTTGGGTCACCATGGATCGCTTGACCAAAAGCGCAAGGTTTATTCATGTCAAATCGACTAGGACAGCATCGAAGTTGGATGAGTTTTACATTAAATGGATAGTTCGATTCCGTGGTATCCCCAAGAGCATCATGAGTGATCGAGATCCATTGCTCACAAGTGAATTTTGGAAGAGTTTGCAAGAGACTTTAGGAACCGAGTTGTGTTTGAGTATGGCTTACCATCCGTAGATTGATGATCAAACCGAGAGGGTTAACTGAGTTTTGGAAGATCTCCTAAGAGCTTGTGTATTGGACTTCGGAGGATCGTGGGAAAACCATCACATCTAATTGAGTTTGCATAAAACAACTACTAATCGAGCATTGGGATGGCACCATTTGAAGCGTTGTATGGTAGACCGTGTAAGTAATAACCCGGAAAATCAGAACCAATTTAAAATTTTTATTTTGGCAAATTTAATGAATTTTGAATGTTTAAAATGATTTATTTTAAATAATTACGACCAGAAATTTATTTTGAATACAATTAGAATATATAAATTTATTTAAATCGAAGTTAGAATATAAATATTTATTTTAATTATAAAAGGAATTGGAAATGGCGCGGTAGTTTGAAATTTCGATTTCAAATTTCAAATGAATGTAAAGGATTAAAATAAAACAAATTTTAGTAAAAGCAGAAATACTTGAATCTGCTTGAAAATGTCTTTCCAATGGATGTGAAAAATCCTGACTTCATAACGGGAATAAAAAGTTATATCCAGTTGAAAATTCAGAATGGTCGTTATGGAATTTAATATAATATATAAGCCTTAAAAATCATGATTTTCCAAATGACCTCCGTTTTTGATGAAACCACTTTTGTTGGATCTGGAATGTCAAATTATTGCTAGATTCCAGTTTTGATAATTTTTGGAATTAATAGGTGAGCGTGGTGGATTTAAACGTGTTTGGTCATTTCAGTTTGAATTTTATCGACTAGAAAATGACCATTTTTCAAACGGTCTCCAAATTTGACGAAATTAGTTTTGTTAGGACCATATCATCAAAACATAGCCAGATTTATTTTTTTGGAATTTTTGGAGTCCATATATGGCTCCAGTAAATTAAAATATACGTTAAATTCAATATTGACTATAATATTAATTTATATGGTAATTTGGATGAAAACTGGTCGAATTGGCTTACCAGACATATCCCATTGTGTCTGAAATAGGGGTATTTGGCTAGAGGCAACAGTCATTGGGTTCGATTTGGAGTCCGAACAAAAAAGTGACTTTTGGAGTTTAAAATAAATAAATAAATATATAAAAATCCTTACCCTTCCTTCTCTCATTTCAGTCAACGAAGCAAATAAAAAAACCCAACCTGCTGAAACCTGTCGCCCCCCTCTTCAGACCGTCATCGTCGGAGATGTACTGCCCACTTCCACTGTCGACCACCGCCAGCTTCCCCCTCCGATCTGCCTCCCCTTCCTCCATTCGAAACCCGCAACCCCCCCTTTGCCATTCACGAACCCTAGCCCCAAATTAGGGACCGCCGCCACTGTGGGACCCCCCTCCGCCAGCCGTGACATCCTGCGCCACCATCCCACCCTACGCCGCTCCTCCTCTGGTCATGCGGCCCACACCTGCGTATATATATAAAAAAAGGTAAATTACATTTAATTTTATTTCCAACTTATAATATACTTTATTCTCTGATTTTTATATAACTAACATAGAGTTAAAAATCTGAAATACATATATATATGTAAGTATTTTTATAAAAATTTGATTTTTATTATATATGTAGCGATAAAAAGTTATGATTTTTGGTGTAAGAAAAATTATGATTTTTGTTTACATAAAGATTTGATTTTTAATACGGAAAATATTTGATTTTTAATACGGAAAAGATTTGATTTTTATTTATATATATAACATATAAAGATTTGATTTTTATTTATATGAATAACAAATAAAGTTGTGATTTTTATATACATAACGTTCGAATAAAGAAGTAATTTATATATATATATATATAACAACGATATAAAAATGTGATTTTTATTTTGAAAGTAGCGGTATAAAATTGGATTTTTTATATGAAGTAGTAGTTTAAAATTTTGATTTTTATTTAAATAACTTCGTTTTAAAAATGTGATTTCATCCGTTTAGCTTTGTTATAAAAATATGATTTTTATATATGTAGAGAATATAAAAAATTACGATATTTTTATATATATATATAACATTAGAATAAAATTGTGATTTTTATTTATATAGTAACAGAATAAAAATGTGATTTTTAATATAAAAATCGTGTGAAATAGATTGCGATGGAACTGGTGGAAAACAAATCCAAATCTGAACTGTTCAGAAATTCAGAATAAAATGGAGGAGTGGATCCTAAAGGGGAGAACTTCTCACTCTGATTTATTTTCTAGTTAAATATATATACTAGGATGCAGACGGTGCTTAGTAGCACCCGACACCTTGTTTGAAATCATGTTTGTTTGATTGTTTGGTTGGTTGGTTTATTTGTTTGAATTTGGTTTGGGAAGTGAAATGAATTGATTAGAAATAGTTTGTATATGGCGCGAGCCATTATTAGGCGAGGGATAAGGCTAGACCTTATCCCGGTTCTAGTATCACACCGTTATGCTATCGAAATTTTCTAAAAAAGTTTAGAACAATAAAAATATCGCTTTGATTGTATAAATGAACTGTACAAAATATTCATGTGTTGAAACAAATATTTTATCATTAAAAATATAATTTTTGACGAGTATATGAATGAATATAAATATTCATTTAAAAATCAGACAATTTTTTATGTACACGCATTTGACTGATATTGATTGGGACGATATATTTTACACATCGCCCAACTGCACAAATAAAATATGTGCGTGTTGATTGAAACCCCACATGGGTATTGGGATGATCTAATCCCAATTGTTTAGTTGTCTGTCAATCGATTAGTTGACAGACTGTTGTAAGCGTTAATTATTTATATTTAACGCTTATGAAGTTATGTAATGCACTCTGGATAATGGTTGATTGTATTTAATTATTGTTGTGTACATGTGTGTTTGAAATCAATATAAATAAAATTATATGGTAATTGATTGTGCCTGATTCCAATTCGGAAAAAATGAATATTTTAAATTAACAAATATTTTAAAATGACGAGAAATGAATATTTTAAAATAACTAA
Source organism: Allium sativum (assembly GCA_030737875.1). Classification (NCBI taxonomy): domain Eukaryota; kingdom Viridiplantae; phylum Streptophyta; class Magnoliopsida; order Asparagales; family Amaryllidaceae; genus Allium; species Allium sativum. Next base: position 857,352,360 of record CM060915.1, on the reverse strand, counting down.
TATTCTAAAATCATATTCAGTAATGGATCAAAATATGAATTTGATGTTTGATTTGGGATGGACACGACTATATTTAAATATATAAAGCCGTGTTGGTTAGATTAACGCCATTTTGAAGTGAACGATATTTTTATCGATTTTATTCATTTTCATAATGAATATCGAAAAGGAAATGATTTCAAAATCTGATATTTTGAAAATATTATCATTTATATATTACTATGATAAGGAAAATTCAATTTTTATTTAAAATGAAGTTAGAATCGTTTTAAAATGAATTTATAAAATACGTTTTAATTGGAAATCGACGAAATATAATATATATATATATATATTATTAATGGCCTGAATAGAACGCGCTGCGGCAGTTCGCGAATTTTGACCACTGACTTCGAATGGAAATTATGGGAGATCCGATCGTCGTATTCTCCTAAAACCGGAACCATTTGGTTCGTATCGAAATGAGCTTTCCAACGAATACAAGAAATTTAAAATCTAACGGTTTGATTTGGAACTATGTCCAAATCAAATTTGGAAAAGTTCGCTGTAAGTGCAGTTCGATGACCGTTTATGGAAATTGACTGAAAGGGCCTTAATAAAATTATTAAAAATATTGATAATTTGTGTTAAATCATAATAAATAATTTGGAAAGAATATGGATGGAAATTTCCATGTTTGTAAAGATATTTTTTTATCAAAATGAACTAGTTACGAACCAAAATTATAATCCATTATTTTTAAATAAATAAATTGGATTTGAAATGGTTTTAAAAATAACCAAAATTTCCAATATAAGAATTGGAATGGATTTGAATCAAAATTATCTTCAGAATATTTCGATATTGGATTCCGTGATTATACGGATATTGTGGAGGAATTCAGAAGATATATATATCGTTATTCCCAATACAATATTTGATGATTTCAGAATTTGACATTGTATATAAGCCGATATAATTTCTATTCAGAGCCTTGTATTTAATATTGAATTGGATTTTGGGTTTGTCATGAACGATGTCTTAAATAACACTGTTCTTAAACCCAGTTGAGGAAAGAATAAATCTTTTTATTAAGATTTAGTGAAATTTTCCAGCTAATTAATATATAATTGGAATTGAATAAAAGAATTGGATTTTGGGTTTGTCGTGAATAGTGTCTTATATAACATTGTCCTTAAACCCCGTGTGAAAAGAATAAGTCTTTTAATTAAGATTATTAGTGTTTCCAGTTAATTAACATTTAATTGGAATAAAATGGAAGGTGAATCGGGTTTATTGTGAACCGTGTTTTTAACGACATTCGTTCTTTAACCCGGTTTACAGTGGAATGTGATGTGGAATTTGTGAATCTTTTTATTAAGATTTAAAAGAAATTTTCCAATTTAATATATTAAATTGGAATTGAATGGAATTCTATTTGGTAATAATCGAAGTGAACTTCTGTGAAGGAAGACTATTACTATATATATGGAATTTAAAAGGCCTTGCCATTATTCCATTTATATTATTAGTTGGACACGGAAATTGATATCGATTATATATTGATTTGTTTTCCGTGAAAATTCCATAAATAATAGAATGTGATTTGGGTTTATCGTGAACTGTGTTTTAAATGACATTAGTTCTTTAACCCAGTTAAAGATAAGATTAATTTCTTAACTTTGAATAATCATTGAGTAATGATTTTTGAGATTAAAACTGAATTAGAGTTTTAATGAATCTTTAATTAGATTGGAATGTGAATGAGATAATTAGATTTATCGAATTCATGAAATGATCGGGAATGGAGTATCACCAGCTTTGCTTCAAGCGATAGTTAATTTTTTTAATTAGATTTGAACGTGAAATGGTCAATAATTTTACTGATAACACCGTGGTGTTAGATATGGAGTATTACCAGTTTTGCTCCATGTGATGAATAGGTTGGGATTGGAAAATATAATAAATGATTACTTCGGTAAGGTTTGCTAATCCCGACTAGTTTGGATAAACCTTAATTTGGTTTGAATTGATATCCAATGGAAGATTAAAGAATAAATTTAAAGAATTTATCTTTGATAAAATTAATGGGAACCTTTCCCAAAGGATATGAATATTTAAGTGAAAGAATGTTCATAATTGGAATGAGGCCTATGTTGTGTTTTTGTAGCCCTTGTTTATAATATATGTGAGTTATTCAGAAAGGCCGGTTTTATACCCGTTCTAGATAACTGTTCGACGATAAGTCGACGATGGTTGAAGACCGGAGGTCTTCACATCATTTGGATGATTACTGATGTCTTGATTGGGCTGTACACCCAAGACAACGTAATAAGTGGTGATCGTCCAGACGTACTTGGAGATTGACCGAATATGCGAGGACCTCTCTCCTGTATTGGACATAAGGGAAGAGTAATAAGGTGCCTCCGGTTTCGTTCAGACCCAGAACGAACTAGTAAATGGATGTGTGTCTGACATTGAATTTTATTCTGTGTTGATTGATTTCTATTAAATATTTTTTTTTGGTGGTAGAGAATTTATTCCCTTGCTTAACACCCTTCTCTGAGACGTATGAGCTCAGAGGTTATATATCGATAGACATCAGTCACATGGCATGAATTGCCTGTGTGGCATGCTGAGATGCAAATGATCAAGGCTTCTGTTGAAAAGCAAAGTCGTGTGGATACTGATCAAAGCACGACTTTAATATAGCATAGCTTTGTGTATAGCGTTAATTTGCGAGCCTCACACCCGGTGTGAACCAGAAACGGGAGAGGACTTCAGGGAGGGCATGCATTTCCTTCTAGCTAGGAGTGGTGTCATGGTATGGTGCCCAGACATCTTTACTTATGCGGATGATGAAAAGCGAGGCGCCTCAGATAAATCGGTCACTACAGGGCCGATGGATAGTTTGGTCGATATACTGACCAGTTTTATGCCCCATAGGGCGTGGAAACATATTGTTCAGACATTTTAATCCACTCCGTGTGGACCGGCACTGACGATCCAAGGGTCGATGCGTTCTGATCCTGATACAGGGGCAATATTGTCTTGAAGTGGTAAGGACGATCCCTTGCCCTGGTTCACGAACGGAAATTCAATTTCCAATATGTGACATTTCGGTTTTAGTTGTAAACCTATATGGCGACTGGTAGCATTAGATGCTATGACGTCTATGATTGATACATTTATATTTTAAGTTGATTTCTTCACTTATATTAAAAATAAAATGATTCGTTTTAAACGTACCAAGCATGTTTTGCTATTATAAGGTAAAACTCTATCCTTCGGCTTGCGTTGCATTGTGTGATGGGACATGAGTCTTATAATAGCTTCATTTTTTCATAAAGCATTGCGTTGTTTTGTTACATGCACTGGTATTCTTAGGAGGAAACCCGTTCCGTGTTATACGGCGTGGTCCCTTAATATATCTGATTTCAATGTAAAGTTTAAAATAACTGTTTTAGTTCTCACACTAGTCACATGACTAACCTGGAGTTTATTGTTTTAACCTAAACTATGAATGCCCCTATTTACCACATGGGCTGCTAGTAGTTTTGGTTTTGCAGATATTATATTCATAAGATCCTGGTTTACAGCTGAAGCTATATTCAAAACGCTCTGTATCCGTGTATTTCTTTCAGTTGTGTTTTTTATTATTTTCCGCTGCATTGTAATTTGTAAATCTCTGATATTTACCAAATGTATAATATTTGTTCATACTCTATATATTCATGTACTCTAATGTAAATTGTTGTAATAAGCAATGAAATATTCTTCTGTTTGTGTTCTGATTTGTGTTCTCAACTCAATCCGGGCTTTCCCGTAAGGGCGAGTTTGGGTCGTTTCAGTGTAATTCTCCAGCATGTTGGTTAGAGACTAAAGATAAGTTGATACTTGAGCCTAAGATGATCAGAGAGACATCGGATTGTATTGAGGTCGTTCGGCAATGAATGAAGGCAGCCTAAGACCGTCAAAAGAGTTATGCCGATAAATGTCGAAAAGATTTGGAATTCGACGTTGGTGACATGGTTTTGCCGAAGATTTCGTCGTTGAAGCATGTTGTTTGGTTCAGAAATAAAGGAAAGTTAGCCACAAGGTTAGTTGGATCGTTTTCGATAGTCGAGCGAATTGGAAAGCTCGTGTATAGATTGGATTTACCCAAGAAGATGTCGAGTGTGAAAAATGTTTTCCATGTGTCGTTTCTACGAAAGTGTGTGGATGATTCGAATACGGTGGTGTCTCCCAAACAGTACAAAGACCAAGAAGTCAAGTCTGTAGTTACGATACCTCGTAAGCTGCTTCATGTTGTGGGGAATAACACGAAACAACTTAAGAGGAAGATGGTTAAGATTTTCAAGTTGCAACGGAGTGAGGATGATGACGATTGTACATGGGAAACGTAAGAGAGTATAAAGACGATCCATCCAGAACTCTTCGTTGGTATGACCCATAAATGTTGTGTCACCTTACACTATTGTAAATTGTATTATTCATTAGAATTTCACGTGATAGGTTAAGGCTATGGATGAATGGCTTGATGGATGCTAGCTTGGATGGTAAATTGGTTGCTCATGGATGATAAGCATGCGGAGTTTATGGTTGCCTATATTTACTTAGGATTTCAGGGTGAAATTCCTTCGGGGGGGGGAAGGGTGGAGGATGTAACAACCCGCATTTTACATATCGGAGGATCATAAAATATTTTTATTTAATTCCCTGAGGGTTGGGTCATTCTCATATTTTAATATGTTAGTTATGGGGAAGTAAGACAAGTACATAATTTTTATTAATTTTATTTATGACCATTTTTCCCCTGTCAGTTCTGTATAGTGAATAACTTTTGAGTGGGATCGAACTTGGTGCTGAGATAAATTTCATTGGAAAGGAAATGGTGTTGCCAATTCGGTATAGTGGTCACATTAAAGAGTTTGTTCAGTGATTTGGGATGAATCATTGTTTTACTGCTACACAAATTCTGGTCAGATTAGCTAATCATTAGCGGACCGATTTGGTGAGGCTCATTAGTGGGCTGGTTAGATGGGTATAAATAGGTGGGGTAGAGGTAAGGAGAATGGTATGTTTTCTTCATTTCTTATTTTATTGGGGTTTGTCAACTACTCCAATAAAATACGTCTCTCCTCCATTAAAATCTTAGATCTACATTAGAAGATTGAAGATCTATATCAAGGAAGGCTAGATCTACATCAGGAGAGAGTAGATCTCATCAAATTGGGTGATTTAAAGATCGTTCTTCACTGTCTTCATTTATAGATCATCATTTTAAAGCTAATTTGAAAATTAGGCGAGTGATAAGAATCTCTCACATGGATTCAATCGAGCATATGGGTTGTTTAATCTTATTTTCATCATTTCAAGTTGTTTCCACCTAGATCTAAATCATGCTAAGTATATTTTCATTGGAATCGCCATAAGATCTAATCTAGCAACTTAAATCGATAAAATTTTATGTTAATTCATGTGTTATTACAAGTTAGATCTGTTTGTTTAATTCATTTATTATTTGTCATGAATTTGGTGAATTTCATATGTTGTTTGATGAATGAATGTTTGTTTGATCATTGTTCGATTGTTGCTTGGATTTGTTGATGATTGGTGAATCAAAATTACTTATTTTTAGTCAAATTGAGTGTACGAGCTCTAACATTGATGGATCGATTGTTGTGTGGCTTAGAGAATAAGAAAAGGGTGGATCTTGAAACGTTCGGGCAGTGGATCGGTCGTTGCGTGACTTTTTTGTTAATTGTTGGAGGTTTGCTTGATGATGTGATTTCATATCAAGGTGGAGTGTTGTGATTTGTGATACTCAATCACATGTATGTTGAAGACGATGATAAGTGCTTTGTAGTGGAGAAGTTGGTGTGTGAACCAGAGTGCAAAGTAAGACTATACAGTAGCTCAAATGGGGTAGTTTTGTGCTAAGCTTTAGCTCGGACGCCTGAGCCATCTTGGTCAGACGTCTGAGCCTTCTTGGTCAGATGTCTGAGCTGTCAGGGTTTTGTATCCCAAGAGCTAGGACAAACGTCCGACCAATTCCGGTCAGACGTTGTGGCGACTTTCCTGTTATTTACCGGTTATTTAAGGAATATATTCCTAATATATTCCAATGAGCAACTTGGATATTTTGTCTAGGACTTCTATTCTTCTATAAAAGCAGCATCTCGGGTTGGATTAAATATATGGAATTAAGACCGAGATAATTAATCCAAGGGTTTGCCGTCATTCTTCATTGTTCTACTTGTCTAACAATAGTTGTAGTCATTTAGATATTCTTTCCCTTTCTCAATAAGGTTATTGATTCTTGTAGTTTGTTTACTTTTGGTTTACATTCAGTTAAACAAAAGTTGATTTTGTGAATCAATAAAGAGGGTGGTTGGGTGGAATATCTTGTGTTTGTGTGTGTAATTTCATATTTGTGTTATTTTTCCATATGAATCATCTTTAAGTAATTGGTTGAATAAGATCCTGGTCGATTCCACAAAAGGCGCAATTTTCCTAATAATTGATTCTTAAAAAAAGAGACTAAAAATTTCAAACTTCCTTTAACATAATTAACAAGTTAAACCCTTTATTAAACCTTAGTTCTTAACTCAACTTAATCACCAGAAAAATAATTAGCTTATAATTAGCATCTTAATTAATTAGTACTTAACCAGAATTTAATATTTGCTTAATTAATTAACAATTAATTAAAAGCTAATCTTATACTTAACTCTAAGTAAAAATAAATATTACTTAATTAATAATTAATTATTTAAGCATACTTCAAAAGATAATTAATTAGAGACTAATTTCTATTGAATTATAATTAATGAATTACTTGATACTTAATTAATTATAAATTGCCCAAAATTATCCAGTTAATAATTTATTAATATACACTAAGTTATTCTCTTAATAATAACGATTTATCTTATAAACATCTCTAAGGTATTTTCAAATATAAAAACTTAAACCTGTAAAAATAAATTGATCGTAGTTACATTCGTATCGACTATTGCTATGGAAATCATAACTAGAAATTTTCTTATTAGCTTTCCTTATGAAATGTAACGTCCCAGATTTTTGGGCGCTAATTACGAATATTAAAATCCGTTTTAAATATTGATTTGGTGATATAAATGGATTTTATATCGAATTTATTTATTTAAAATGGAGTTCGAATATATATATATATTTATAATTTAATTATAAAACGAGCTGCAGTAGCGCGCTAGTTCGTAATATAACATTTTGAACTTCACTTGAATATACAAGATCCGATATAAATCGGATTTCTGTGAAACAAGAAACAATTGAATCGATTAGATGATAATTTTCTAATGGAAGACAAAACCGAGATTTCCATCGTATAGATATTAAGATATGCCCAATTCAAATTTTCAGAAAATCGCCATGGAATCGTTTGTAAACCATAACGATAATTTAATATAATTAAATATCAGTTTTGAATTTGGACAAGATCTTTGAGGCATAGTTATAATTTAATTTTTAAAATTTTACTATAATTTTTATTTTGGAAAATAAGCTACTTTTTATTTGGAGTGTTTTACACCCTATATCAACATTTCGGGGTCTCACAAAATAAGATAAGTGGTCTATATTATTATATTTTTGGGATTTTGGGGAGTTGGTCGATACAACGGTATTTTTATTTTTGCCAATAGCAGTCCTTAAATGATAAAATTTGGTATAGCATGGTACCCTTAAAATGAAAAAAAATATATTACTAAAAACTAATAACAATGGTAAATAGGCCAGATGTTCACATTATCATTGGATGGTAAATTTAATTATTAACAAACCTTTAAGGCTATGCAACTCTTAGTAAATAAAATATGAAATATAAACAAACAAAGACAAGTAGAAAGCAGCACAACATTTAGTGAAATGACCATACATTGCTTGCAAACATCTATTCACATTTAATAAAGTATGTCACCCTTATTTATAAACCATGCTTCTCGTACAGTGGAGGGTAGGAATACATCTTATTCAAAATTAATACATCATACTTTGTGAAAAATATCTCTGAATTTGCGCAGGCTTGGTAGGCACGAGCTCTCCTATAAATTAACCCTCCTCGTCCTTTCGTTCATCTCCCATTCTCTATGCAGCGAACAAATGAAACAACTGAACCTCTTTCAATCTTTTCTTTTAAATAAATAAATAAAATAAAATAAAACGACTGCTTCTATCTCTTCATCTATTCGAAACAAGTAAAACACAACAAACCGTGACTTCGTTCTTTCCTTTTATTCTTTGTTCTGCCTATATATATGAAACTTAGGAAGCATGTACTTGAGAGGGTGGATGGAGGCACAACAAGTGTCGTGGGGTCGAGCAGCCAGAAGGAGAAGTGTAGAGGCAGGAAAGGCACGCCAATATGTGTTGATGGCGCGACGAACGAGGCAATGGTGATCTTGGAAACAAGCCTCGAAGTCACAGGCTTCACGTGGAGTTTTGGCATGGTCAAGGGTTCCGGAGAGTCGGGGTACTGGTCGATGGCAGAACGATGGTGGCAGTCGCGATTGTGTAGTCGTGGTGGCTTCAGGTTAGTGATCGCATGGACGTGAAGAGCGATGGAGCTGGCGGCAACACTGGTGATGAGTCCGATGGCATGTAAGTGGACATTGGAGTGGAAGGTGACATGGTTTGTGAAGCTCAGGAAACGTGGATTATGGGGAGAAAATGGACACGTGAGGGGAGAAAAGGATTCGCGTGAAGTTGGTAATATGTAAAAGAGGAAGAAAGCGGTTTTATGGCATTGAGCATGAGAAGGAAAGTGTGGCCATGGCAAGGAAGAAGGGGACTCGGTGTAGCATAGTGTGCATGGGAGGTGATGTGAGGTGGCCCTAACATGGTTGCTTGCATGGAGGATCATTGTAGAGAACGTGTGCCAGTGCTTGGCATTTGCCTGTACGTGCCTTTATACGTGAGTGAGAAATGGAGAGGGATCCAGTTAGTTGATAATGTAAGTGGAGAAGAGGGAGGATATTCAGTGGACAGCAGAAATGAAGAGTGTAAGTGATGAAGTGGGTGTTCGCATGCATGTGCATGGCGAAGCAGTATGGGAAACACAGTAAAATCAATGGTGAAGTATGGATGGCGTTGGGGAATGGAGTAAAGGAAAGTGTTTGAAAGGTTGAGTTCATAGAGAAAATGTATATAACGAAGAGGAAGAGAGACTGACTGGGTTCTCCTTTATTGGAAGTGCGTCAGTACGTGTATTAGAGTGAAGGTGGAGAGCAGCCGGAGGTTTGGGGAAGTGCGGTTCCAGTAAATTGGAGGGAGGCTGAGGTGCGGTTATGTTCTAGGAGTGCTCGTGTAGTAACCCGCATTTTTAGCTGTTGAATAATTTATTTATTTAATTATTAAATATCGATTTATCGATATCGAGAACGTAAATTAAATAATATTGAATATTTAATTAATAATTATAATATAATAAAACATATTATAATGTCAAAATAATCAAAAATATTGGAAATCACAATATTCTGTGAACTGGGGTCATCCCAAAGATGTAATTCAACTTAGAGTTGGATTATATTGACGAATATATTCAATCGACGACAGTTTGAACGTATAATTATAATATAATTAAAATAGAGCTTGAAATGGCGCTGCAGTTCGCTATTTGGTGATTCGAACTTCAACTGGATGTACAAGGTTCGTTTTAAGCCGGATTTCTGTGAAACAAGAAACGTGTGGAGCTGGTGGAGTTTATCTTTCTAGTGGAAAAGAAAAATCGGGATTTCGTCGTGTAGATTTTGATGTACGTCCAAATCAAATTTCAGAAAAGTCGCTGTGGAATTCCTTTATAATTTGCGACGCTTTATATACGTTATAATTGGATTTTCAGTATAAACTGAATATCGAGATAATCTAGAATCTGAAATATCAAGCTGTAAATTCTGATATGATATTCTGGGGCTGTACGATATCATATGTGAAGATATACGATAATAATTAATTTTAAATAATTAATTCAATTATATTTAAATATATTTATATATTTAAATGGGCTATTCAAAGCGTTAAAAATAGCCACTTTTGCAAACGAAGCCGGAATTCGACGAAACCAGTTTTGTTGGATCCGCAATGTCAAATATTTGTTAGATTTCCAGTTTCGTGATTTTTAGAGTTAGTATGTGGCCGTACGGATTTTTAGAGTGAGAAACAGTCAGTATTTGGACAGTTAAAAATACGCTGTGTGAGCAAACGGAGTCGGAATTCGACGAAACAAGTTTCGTTGGGACCGTAATGTCGAAATCTTGCTGCATGTCCAGTTTCGTGATTTTTGGGTATCGTAAGAGATCACAGGAATTTTAGAGGACATATGTAAAGAGCGTTTGAATAAAAATAAATTAAATAATCGAATATTTAACTATTAAAATTTTACTATATAATACCCTTAATTCTCTAAAAACCTAAAACCCTTTTCTGGTCAAAGCAAATGGCGCCGCACCTTTTTCATTTTCCAGAAAACAAAAATCGAAGGTTATAAATTCAAAAGAAATAGGAAATAAATCCTATAAATTGTAAAACACCTATGTTTGGATTCAACATCACTAAAGCTTCACGCTCGTGTGAATTTCAGGGTGTTCGATCAAGTGTTTAGCGTCTCGGTGTTTGTCCAGCGTGGTGTTTCCAACTAGGGTTGAGGACGGACGGGTGTGCGATCATCGATGAGCAGAGCGATTGTTAGATTTGGGTTCGTGGTCGAGTAAGGATTCGATTTATGGTGGTCTTGGGAGGTTCGACGATGGTTACTGTCGCAACCTGGTGCTATCGAGAGGATCGACGGAAGTAAAGAGGTGGTTCGAGCTTTATTTGAATGGGACGGGGAGGAAGACTTCGAGGTGAGGAGGAGTTCGGAGGTGCGTGTGGTTGTTTTCGGTGGAGGATGAACGAACGTAGTGCTGGTAAAGCCGGCGGAAATGGTGAAGTGAGGAGCTGAAGGTCACGGCCAAGAGGATTGGGAAGAAAGAGTTTGTACGGTATGGGCTTTGAATTGGTAGTGGGCCGTTTTAAGGTTAGTAAGGCCCAATCATAAATCAAAAGGGATGGATGGGAGTTTGGGTTTGAAAATGGATGGGCCGGGGCTTTATTTCAAAGGGGTTGGGTTTCATTTCAAAGGAGAAGGAGCTTTAAGCGGGTCTGGGCTGTTGATTTGAAGTTGGGACAAAGTCAAAAGGTTAAAGCCCGAATCAAATAGTTGTTTAGTTATTTAATTTATAAATAATGTATTAACTTCAAGTTAACATATCTTGGTCATACAAGATCGGATTGACGAACCGTAAGCTGCGTTGGGACCGTATGTACGGGATCAACACAATGGACTGACCGGAAGTGGAATGGAGCTCGTTTGAATTTACGGCGAATTAAACTGTTTGATTCAAATCAAACAACAGTTTATCGTTCTTTAGCGATGAACTGCAAATGTGAGTAAATCTCACTAACTCTGAACAGTTTATAAATTCATGTTGTATTTTTAGAACTGTTAGAAATTGTCTGTTTGATTATGTGTTGACTATTTGATTGAACTGCTTGTCAGTTAGTGAAAATTATATATATATGTAATTATATATATATATAATATAAACAGTTATATATTGATTCTTTTTATCAGAATCATTCATATTGAACTGAAAGTGATGACAATCATGTTGTGTAACATCTGTGGATGCAGGGAAACAGGTTGGAGGAATCCGACTGGATTCCTCAACAGTTATTTTATTGTTTTTCATATATTTTGATATATGATGTGAATTATAACCTGTTGTTGATTGTGTGTGTATGGACGAGATTAGACATCGTGATTTGATATGTTAAAATACCATAACATACCGGAATGTAGATAAGGGAATTTTCAAAGTGATATTGAAAATAGCATATTTATAAAATGGGATATTTATAAATAAGAGATATTTATAAAGTGGAATATTTATAAATAAGAAATGTTTATAAATTGGAATATTTATAAATAGGAGATATTTAAAAAAGGAAAATAAATTCAAAACATTTTCTTTTTGAATGGAAAGGCCTGTGTGGCGAGTTTGGGGATTTTCCCGATGCTCCCAATACAAAGGAGGTTATGGCGAATTTTCCCGGGAATTTAAGGAGCTAGAATATTTCAAGAATAAATTTGAAAAGGAAATATTTGTAAACCATTTACAAATAGAATTGGAAAGGAAACATTATAAAAAGGGAAATCATTTTTAAAGGGTAGAACCGTTATTTAAAAGTAAATCTTTTCCAATGAATAAAACGTTGTTAAAAAGGAAATCTTTATAAAGTGAATAAAGTAAATAGAATATAGACATTCGAAAGGAGAAATCGAATATGGTATTCGAAGTTAGTTAATCGAATATAGACATTCGAAAGGAGAATTCGAATATGGTATTCGAAGTTAGTTAATCGAATATAGACATTCGAAAGGAGTTAATCGAATATAGGTTATTCGAAGAAGAGTTAATCAAATAGAGATTTCTCGAAGAAAGTTAATCGGCAAATTCGATTATATCGAATTCGGGAAAGTACTTATACTTTTCCAGTGTTTAAATAGAGATTTATTTATATTTAAATAAATAAGTGTTAGGTTAATTATTCACTAATAAGAATAGAAGTTATAATTAAAGTTAGATAATTCGAAAGTAGGGATTATAACGTTATCGTTATAACCAATGTTTTAAATATAGAAGTAGATTAGTAAAATTGGATCCGAGAAAGGCGTAAAGAAGTTGTTAAAGAGAAAAAGATAAACTTTGACCATTTCGAAGTTATAACGTTGTTCAGTTAAGGTCTGAGAGGTAATTATACCCCAACTTGAGTGACTTCCTTCTTGACTAAGAAATGGTAAGGTTTGATCGTAAAGGAGTTTTGGAAATGTTTTCCAAACGAGAATCAGAAATGTTTTCTGATAAAAGAAAAATAAGAAATATTGAATATAAGGAAACAGGAGATAAGTAAATAAATGAACTGAAGAGATTTATGATAAATGATGTTTGTTCGATATAATTTCCATCTGGAAATAATATCGTTGTTTGCACACTTGTTTTCTTCGATAGTTAACTCACAGACTATCGAAGTTTTCGACCATTTTAACGTTGTTAATATGGAGAGACCGGTTGGAATATTATCCATAGAACCACTCTGTATTGGCATAAGCGTTGCGAATCATATATGCCAAAGATAATTGAAGACGGAGTAAAATGCAAGGGCTGTTGTATAAGTCTTAGATAACAGTGACTAAGATGGATATACGGAATAGTGCCTTCGGTTTGTCCAGTCCCAGGACAACTTGTATGGACGAAGGTCTGACAGAGTATATCCAATGGATCGCGTAAGTTGATCTGTTCAAACGTATTCACGTTTGGTGGCGGAGGAATTCGTTTCTCTTAGCTGTATACCCGTGTTATTTTTGGATAAGTCAATTTGTGATTTGGCGGGTATGACGATGTGACATTTCTAAGTGAATGAAGATGGATGTCTGACATAGTATTTCCAGACGGTCACGTACATTGATTTCTTCAACTATACCCAGAGTGGAAGCGGAGAAGGAAACTTCTTTTAGCTGACACGTAATGTATGGTTGTAGACGTCAATTAGTGATTCTGATGGATCTGACAATGTGGCATTCGAAGTGAATCTGATGTGAGGATAAAGCGTAGCTTCTAGCCTCATCAACCAGTAAATGACAGAAATCGGGCAGGCAGCATGGCTAAGTCGGTCGCACCGAAGTAGGGTGTATAATCACCTATCTAGTGAATATTCATTTGTTTCTTAAATCTATCAATGCTGTCCCATATACGGGAACGGTTGCTGATCCCAACCGTTGGTGATGTACATTCGATACACTCAAGCGAAATGAGTGGTCGGTCATGTGTGGCTGAGTTACAAGATGTTCTTGTTGAACTCCAGTGTATCGTTCCTAGAGTACACTAATCGGAAGGTGGTTCCATACCTTGTCATAGTTGGAAATCCATTATCCAATACGTGCTTGCGGTTTTGATTGTATACTATATATGTAGAACGTGAGATGAAAGCGTTTCTGCTAGTTGATATCTATTTGTACATAGACATTATTATAATATCAAAAGGTTTTTGATATAAAGATATTTTGGATTCTCATAAGGGAAAAACCTGTTCCGTTCTGCGGCGTGGTTTTATGAGATATCGTTTACTTGTTCATATACCTGTTTAAACTGTTTTACTCATACCAGTCCCATGACTGACCCGGAGTTTATTTGTTTTGTTTTCCCTAAACTCTTGGGTGCCTAATTTTGTACGGCCAGTCAAGTAGTCAGGAATTTACAGATATACTGGAAGAGCGTGGAGCAGGAGGCTTCAAGATCATATAGCTATAGTTATTTCCGCTGTGTTGTAAGTGCTGTACTCTGATAAGTGCTATTGTATGCATAACTGTTAAATTTCAAAGTTATGTTATATATTATATGTTATTCGTTCCGCTGTGAGGTTCGTGTTACTCTGATGTTGTGTTCTTCTTCTTCTATTCTAAGTTTCTATCTTATCTATTCTCACCTTCTAATTTCTTTCATTAATTACCGGGATTTTTCGATGTTTTGGTTATCGACGTCGAGCTTATGTCGACAACCAAAGTCGCCGAAAATCCGGGTCGTTACAGTTGGTATCAGAGCATTGGTTTAGTTATTACCTTGGCTCTGTGGCGTGATTCAGTAGAGATGGGATTAGTAATATCCTAGACTAAGTTTGAGTGTATATATACGAGTGAACGTATTTGTTTAGTTAATATAAAATGATTTTATATTGTGGAGTTTTATTGGTTGAGTTGTTTGTGAATTCTGGTCGATCGGTTTGATCCACTGTATCGCTAGGGGTTACTAAACACTCGAATACGATGAACCGTCATGGTATGTTTTGAAAGAGGGTAAATGGAATAATTTTACCCGAATATATTTGATATAGTATATTGGTTGTGTTGGTTGTTATTATAATCGAGCAAGATTATAAAAAGGTAAAATGATTATAAATGACTAATCAGAATTCATATAAGTAAAGTATATGAAATAAAATGAAGAAAAATCTGAATTTAAATCAGATTGGAATTAAAATAAGGAAATTTTAAGTTCCTGGGAGATTTTGAAAACGTTTTTCAAACTGAAGGTGATATAGTATTGAACTCACTTAGATAGCTGGAAAATAGATTCTGATGATGAATCGCGACATCATCAGTGTTCATTTTCGAGTTTTAAGTGACGGACTACTACCAAAAGTTTTGTTTTTGAATTGTTTTGAGAAAACAAGTTGTTTAGAAATTCAAAGGTTTTGAATTGGCATTGTAATTTAAAATTGATTTGAAATAGACCCAGGAAATTAAGTTTCGGAATTTAATTTTAACTTATGAAGTTAAATAGAATAAGATAGTAGAAACAAATTGAAATATTAACTTGAACTGAGTTAAATAGAATTGAATTGGATTAGAGAATAATCTGTTATGGAATTGGGTTAATGAGTTAAGAATTTGAAATTTGATATTCGGGTTCGAATGAAATTCGATTTGGATTTGAGGATATGAACTGATTGGAATTTGATGGAAATAACACTGGTATATGCTGAGTTGATAGCATATGGAAGTGATAGAGTTGATATTCCCGACAAAAAGGTACCAGTTTATATTATATATGGATATGAGATTTATGAGCCGAATTGGCAAACCGCTTGGCTGTTTGATTTTCTTTTGGGTTAAAGAAGGCCCAGAGAGGCGAGTTGGAGTTTGAGATATTGACCAGTACAAAGGAGGTGCTGGCAAAATTTTTCGAAAAGTTAAGGTGTTAGAAAATTTTCAGAATTTTTGAAAATTTAGTTAGTCGGAATAAATTAATATTTTAGTCGATATTAATTGGTTCAGTTGAAACCGGAGACAAGAGGTAAACAGATAAATTTTTACCCAGAAGATAGGGTCATCCCCTAGCTTAGCAATTTCGAGGACGAAATTTTATTAAGGGGGGAAGATTGTAGTAACCCGCATTTTTAGCTGTTGAATAATTTATTTATTTAATTATTAAATATCGATTTATCGATATCGAGAACGTAAATTAAATAATATTTAATATTTAATTAATAATTATAATATAATAAAATATATTATAATGTCAAAATAATCAAAAATATTGGAAATCACAGTATTCTGTGAACTGGGGTCAACCCAAAGATGTAATTCAACTTAGAGTTGGATTATATTGACGAATATATTCAATCGACGACAGTTTGAACGTATAATTATAATATAATTAAAATAGAGCTTGAAATGGCGCAGCAGTTCGCTATTTGGCGATTCGAACTTCAACTGGATGTACAGGGTTCGTTTTAAGCCGGATTTCTGTGAAACAAGAAACGTGTGGAGCTGGTGGAGTATATCTTTCTAGTGGAAAAGAAAAATCGGGATTTCGTCGTGTAGATTTTGATGTACGTCCAAATCAAATTTAAGAAAAGTCGCTGTGGAATTCCTTTATAATTTGCGACGCTTTATATACGTTATAAATGGATTTTCAGTATAAACTGAATATCGAGATAATCTGGAATCTGAAATATCAAGCTGTAAATTCTGATATGTTATTCTGGGGCTGTACGATATCATATGTGAAGATATACGATAATAATTAATTTTAAATAATTAATTCAATTATATTTAAATATATTTATATATTTAAATGGGCTATTCAAAGCGTTAAAAATAGCCACTTTTGCAAACGAAGCCGGAATTCGACGAAACCAGTTTTGTTGGATCCGCAATGTCAAATATTTGTTAGATTTCCAGTTTCGTGATTTTTAGAGTTAGTATGTGGCCGTACGGATTTTTAGAGTGAGAAACAGTCAGTATTTGGACAGTTAAAAATACGCTGTGTGAGCAAACGGAGTCGGAATTCGACGAAACAAGTTTCGTTGGGACCGTAATGTCGAAATCTTGCTGCATGTCCAGTTTCGTGATTTTTGGGTATCGTAAGAGATCACAGGAATTTTAGAGGACATATGTAAAGAGCGTTTGAATAAAAATAAATTAAATAATCGAATATTTAATTATTAAAATTTTACTATATAATACCCTTAATTCTCTAAAAACCTAAAACCCTTTTCTGGTCAAAGCAAATGGCGCCGCACCTTTTTCATTTTTCAGAAAACAAAAATCGAAGGTTATAAATTCAAAAGAAATAGGAAATAAATCCTATAAATTGTTAAACACCTATGTTTGGATTCAGCATCACTAAAGCTTCACGCTCGTGTGAATTTCAGGGTGTTCGATCAAGTGTTTAGCGTCTCGGTGTTTGTCCAGCGTGGTGTTTCCAACTAGGGTTGAGGACGGACGGGTGTGCGATCATCGATGAGCAGAGCGATTGTTAGATTTGGGTTCGTGGTCGAGTAAGGGTTCGATTTATGGTGGTCTTGGGAGGTTCGACGATGGTTGCTGTCGCAACCTGGTGCTATCGAGAGGATCGACGGAAGTAAAGAGGTGGTTCGAGCTTTATTTGAATGGGACGGGGAAGAAGACTTCGAGGTGAGGAGGAGTTCGGAGGTGCGTGTGGTTGTTTTCGGTGGAGGATGAACGAACGTAGTGCTGGTAAAGCCGGCGGAAATGGTGACGTGAGGAGATGAAGGTCACGGCCAAGAGGATTGGGAAGAAAGAGTTTATACGGTATGGGCTTTGAATTGGTAGTGGGCCGTTTTAAGGTTAGTAAGGCCCAATCATAAATCAAAAGGGATGGATGGGAGTTTGGGTTTGAAAATGGATGGGCCGGGGCTTTATTTCAAAGGGGTTGGGTTTCATTTCAAAGGAGAAGGAGCTTTAAGCGGGTCTGGGCTGTTGATTTGAAGTTGGGCCAAAGTCAAAAGGTTAAAGCCCGAATCAAATAGTTGTTTAGTTATTTAATTTATAAATAATGTATTAACTTCAAGTTACCATATCTTGGTCATACAAGATCGGATTGACGAACCGTAAGCTGCGTTGGGACCGTATGGACGGGAGCAACACAATGGAGCTGACCGGAAGTGGAATGGAGATCGTTTGAATTTACGGCGAATTAAACTGTTTGATTCAAATCAAACAATAGTTTATCGTTCTTTAGCGATGAACTGCAAATGTGAGTAAATCTCACTAACTCTGAACAGTTTATAAATTCATGTTGTATTTTTAGGACTGTTAGAAATTGTCTGTTTGATTGTGTGTTGACTGTTTGATTGAACTGCTAGTCAGTTAGTGAAAATTATATATATATGTAATTATATATATATAATATAAACAGTTATATAGTTATATATTGATTCTTTTTATCAGAATCATTCATATTGAACTGAAAGTGATGACAATCATGTTGTGTAACATCTGTGGATGCAGGGAAACAGGTTGGAGGAATCCGACTAGATTCCTCAACAGTTATTTTATTGTTTTTCATATATTTTGATATATGATGTGAATTATAACCTGTTGTTGATTGTGTGTGTATGGACTAGATTAGACATCATGATTTGGTATTTTAAAATACCATAACATATCGGAATGTAGATAAGGGAATTTTCAAAGTGATATTGAAAATAGCATATTTATAAAATGGGATATTTATAAATAAGAGATATTTATAAAGTGGAATATTTATAAATAAGAAATGTTTATAAATTGGAATATTTATAAATAGGAGATATTTAAAAAAGGAAAATAAATTCAAAACATTTTCTTTTTGAATGGAAAGACCTATGTGGCGAGTTTGGAGATTTTCCCGATGCTCCCGATACAAAGGAGGTTATGGCGAATTTTCCCGGGAATTTAAGGAGTTAGAATATTTCAAGAATAAATTTGAAAAGGAAATATTTGTAAACCATTTACAAATAGAATTGGAAAGGAAACATTATAAAAAGGGAAATCATTTTTAAAGGGTAGAACCGTTATTTAAAAGTAAATCTTTTCCAATGAATAAAACGTTGTTAAAAAGGAAATCTTTATAAAGTGAATAAAGTAAATCGAATATAGACATTCGAAAGGAGAAATCGAATATGGTATTCGAAGTTAGTTAATCGAATATAGACATTCAAAAGGAGAAATCGAATATGGTATTCGAAGTTAGTTAATCGAATATAGACATTCGAAAGGAGTTAATCGAATATAGGTTATTCGAAGAAGAGTTAATCAAATAGAGATTTCTCGAAGAAAGTTAATCGGCAAATTCGATTATATCGAATTCGGGAAAGTACTTATACTTTTCCAGTGTTTAAATAGAGATTTATTTATATTTAAATAAATAAGTGTTAGGTTAATTATTCACTAATAAGAATAGAAGTTATAATTAAAGTTAGATAATTCGAAAGTAGGGATTATAACGTTATCGTTATAACCAATGTTTTAAATATAGAAGTAGATTAGTAAAATTGGATCCGAGAAAGGCGTAAAGAAGTTGTTAAAGAGAGAAAGATAAACTTTGACCATTTCGAAGTTATAACGTTGTTCAGTTAAGGTCTGAGAGGTAATTATACCCCAACTTGAGTGACTTCCTTCTTGACTAAGAAATGGTAAGGTTTGATCGTAAAGGAGTTTTGGAAATGTTTTCCAAACGAGAATCAGAAATGTTTTCTGATAAAAGAAAAATAAG
Organism: Allium sativum; assembly: GCA_030737875.1. Taxonomy (NCBI): domain Eukaryota; kingdom Viridiplantae; phylum Streptophyta; class Magnoliopsida; order Asparagales; family Amaryllidaceae; genus Allium; species Allium sativum. Next base: position 857,332,738 of record CM060915.1, on the reverse strand, counting down.
AAATATTAAATATAAGGAAACAGGAGATAAGTAAATAAATGAACTGAAGAGATTTATGATAAATGATGTTTGTTCGATATAATTTCCATCTGGAAATAATATCGTTGTTTGCACACTTGTTTTCTTCGATAGTTAACTAACAGACTATCGAAGTTTTCGACCATTTTAACGTTGTTAATATGGAGAGACCGGTTGGAATATTATCCATTGAACCACTCTGTATTGGTATAAGCGTTGCGAATCATATATGCCAAAGATAATTGAAGACGGAGTAAAATGCAAGGGCTGTTGTATAAGTCTTAGATAACAGTGACTAAGATGGATATACGGAATAGTGCCATCGGTTTGTCCAGTCCCAGGACAACTTGTATGGACGAAGGTCTGACAGAGTATATCCAATGGATCGCGTAAGTTGTTCTGTTCAAACGTATTCACGTTTGGTGGCGGAGGAATTCGTTTCTCTTAGCTGTATACCCGTGTTATTTTTGGATAAGTCAATTTGTGATTTGGCGGGTATGACGATGTGACATTTCTAAGTGAATGAAGATGGATGTCTGACATAGTATTTCCAGACGGTCACGTACATTGATTTCTTCAACTATACCCAGAGTGGAAGCGGAGAAGGAAACTTCTTTTAGCTGACACGTAATGTATGGTTGTAGACGTCAATTAGGGATTCTGATGGATCTGACAATGTGGCATTCGAAGTGAATCTGATGTGATGATAAAGCGTAGCTTCTAGCCCCATCAACCAGTAAATGACAGAAATCGGGCAGGCAGCATGGCTAAGTCGGTCGCACCGAAGTAGGGTGTATAATCACCTATCTAGTGAATATTCATTTGTTTCTTAAATCTATCAATGCTGTCCCATATATATACGGGAACGGTTGCTGATCCCAACCGTTGGTGATGTACATTCGATACACTCAAGCGAAATGAGTGGTCGGTCATGTGTGGCTGAGTTACAAGATGTTCTTGTTGAACTCCAGTGTATCGTTCCTAGAGTACACTGATCGGAAGGTGGTTCCATACCTTGTCATAGTTGGAAATCCATTATCCAATACATGCTTGCGATTTTGATTGTATACTATATATGTAGAACGTGAGATGAAAGCGTTTCTGCTAGTTGATATCTATTTGTACATAGACATTATTATAATATCAAAAGGTTTTTGATATAAAGATATTTTGGATTCTCATAAGGGAAAAACCCGTTCCGTTCTGCGGCGTGGTATTATGAGATATCGTTTACTTGTTCATATACCTATTTAAACTGTTTTACTCATACCAGTCCCATGACTGACCCGGAGTTTATTTGTTTTGTTTTCCCTAAACTCTTGGGTGCCTAATTTTGTACGGGCAGTCAAGTAGTCAGGAATTTACAGATATACTGGAAGAGCGTGGAGCAGGAGGCTTCAAGATCATATAGCTATAGTTATTTCCGCTGTGTTGTAAGTGCTGTACTCTGATAAGTGCTATTGTATGCATAACTGTTAAATTTCAAAGTTATGTTATATATTATATGTTATTCGTTCCGCTGTGAGGTTCGTGTTACTCTGATGTTGTGTTCTTCTTCTTCTTCTATTCTAAGTTTCTATCTTATCAATTCTCACCTTCTAATTTCTTTCATTAATTACCGGGATTTTTCGATGTTTTGGTTATCGACGTCGAGCTTATGTCGATAACCAAAGTCGCCGAAAATCCGGGTCGTTACAGCTCGAAGTCCTCAGACAAGGAAAGAGGAGAAATAGTGGGAGGCAACAGAGGAACTGAGTGTACAGGCTGTGGTTTAGGGTAGACATGGGAGAAGTACTCGGAAAAGGGGAGTGTGCTCACTGTGTTGAAGATGAGAACATGGTGCAGAAATTCATGGGCAGTGGTCGTACTCTTTGGTGATGTGGCACATGATTTTTCTTGGAAAGAAATATGCAAATGAGGAAGAATATGAGAAGAAGGAGGGTGCAGATGTTTGGATGGGCTTGGGGACTTTCAGTTTAAAATAAAAATAAATAAATTAAAGGGGCCCATCAACGATAGTAGTAGGCTGCGAAGGTGTTTGCAAGGCTGGAACATAACGTGTAAGAAGAAGTATGGGAATGTGTCGAACTCGAGAAGCAGTTCAAAGGGGAACATCGGGGATGAGCAGGTGGATTTAGGAGAAAATACGTTGATCACTGAATACACTAATGACGTTTAACACGGTAAGTAAAGATCAATGAGTTAATTAATTATAATGCTAAGGTTAGTATATTTTAATTTAACTAAAGATTTGTAATCGGGACAAAATTTTATGAGCGTGAACAGAGTCAAGCGAAACTGGATTTATTGGAATCGCAGAGAAGGAAGCTATGCATACCTACTAATTTGATCCGTTTTGAAGCTGATGAGCATTTCGTCGAATTTTAAACATCTGTTTAAAATTAAAAGAAAACAACGCGAATCGACAAACGAAACGAATGGTGAGTTAATTCTCACACTTTTCTGGATTACTATGATGTGCTAAATCCACATAGCTACAAATCACAATAAATTATTTGATTGGATGTCGTGATTTCTTATTGTCTGTTAACGGTTGGATGTTATTTTAAGTTATTGTGTTATTAAAAATTATATCATAATCTGATATGCCGGGCGGGTTGGAGGGATCCGACCGGATTCCTCAAATAAATTATATATTAGTGATTGTTCATATTATTCACGCATGAGTTGTTTATCCCAAATGATGCTATAACAAGTTGGATATTAATGATTGAATGGATGTTAATCGCTGAATTTATAATCAACGATTGTTGTGTTTTAATCAGTAAACAATATTGATTAAGTTATTGGCAGCATATGGCCTAATATCCATCGTTTTAAAATGTCGTTGTGCCGTTTGGCAAATTAACGGAGTTTAATGTTATAAAATATAACTAGATCGAAGTCTTCGATTTTTATTTTATAAAAGTTAAAAAAAGGATTATAAATACATCGTTATTTATAATCAGGTATACAAAGGAAAATATTAAATGTTATATATAACGAATTCTTAAGTCATTAATAAGATTTGATGAATAGAAGTACAAATTAATCTTGGGTTAGGAAATCAGAATAATTGTTATATTAAAAAATTAAACGGTTTGTGTTAAGCTAATCAAGTTGATAATTAACTTAAGAAGATGGATTAGTTAGTTAACTAACGTGTATAAGTTAACAAGGTCAACCGTTAATGAAGATTGGATATTGAATTAATTTAATCTAATAGAAATGGTTACGAACGATCGTTAGAATTGAACGAATGTTCCAAGTAGTTAATTTACCCTTAAATAACAAAGGTTTAAAGTTGTTTATTTAATAAATTATTATTATTATTTAATAATTTCTCTAATAATGAACTATTAGTTTATATTGATGAAAACTACCTTTACTTCAAATTTAATGATAAGGATTTTTAAAGTGATTTACTTATTTAAGGAGTAATGAGATTTTCAATCTAATCAATAAAGGGGTTTGAACTAAATTCCAAATTTTGGAAACTAGATTGGAAAAAGGAATTTGTGTAAAGATATACTAAATGAAAATGGGTTATAAAATGTTGTATAAACAAGCTGACATTTTAGAGTAAAGTATCGTGGGCGACGCACATGCTTTAGTGGTTCATTTATAAAGGATAGTCAAAATGAAGCGGTATAAAATTATTCTAATAGAAAGTTAGTAAATAATTTACTTAATTAACAAGTTAAGTAAATTAGAATATAAGGTGGATTTCAAATGAAAGAAAATGGATTATAAAACCCTATTTAATAGTAAATGAAAATGGAAATAATATGTCGGATATTGTGTTTCAAACTTTTATTATCTTAAGATAGGAACGTTGTCGATCAAGGTCTGAGAGGTAATTATAATACCCGAACTTGAACGGCTTCACTAGCATCGAGGGATGATATCAGTTTGAAATGGTAAAGGAGATTAGGATTATATTGCAACATTTGCAAGTTTTTAAATTATAATTAAACTGTTTGGTTTGAAAATAAACAATATATAATTTAGCATTTGTTGGCCCGAGTTGAAGTGGAATAAAATATTCGGGATGAGATACACTTAATCTAAGTAATAAGTAAATAATGAATGTTCTCCGAAGAAATGGAATTGGTTATGTTAAATGGGAAACAAAGGTAAATATTTGAATTTAAATTTATATATTTCCATAATGATTTGAATTAAGAGTGAGATCAGAAGTCTGAGTTAATAAAACCAATTGGGTTATATAATAACTAGAATGTCGCTTGACATTGTTTTGGCCATACTAGAATTAATAATGGGAGTTATACTATTAAGCTAATAATATAGCAATATTCTCCGAAGCGGAGTAAAAGGGAATTATGAAGAATATAAAGTAATATTTCCAGGTAAAGGAAATGGAAAAGTTTTATGACACTATAGCGATATTAAGTCGATATAATGGTATAAAGAAATGGTTATTATCAAAGGGTCTGGGCTGCCAATGTACTTAACGATATTATTTAAATTTATAGTTGAAAACCCAACTATCAATGGAATATTCTATTGGACCTTTTGACGTGTTGTTTCGAAGAGACCGGGATGGGAACTAGACCCAAAACCTCTTCGATCCAACGTTGCGTACGAAACGAACTATAGTAATTGAAGATGGATCATTGAAGACCGTAGATCTTCATGAAACGGAAAAACTACTTATAATCTCTGGGTCGCTCGCATAAAAGAGATACACTATGGTTCTGTCATGATTGGAATTTACGGATTGCAAGGAATACTCACTACTGATCCTTGGGGTGATTCCTATATAAGGATGCGGTAGGAGGGTGCCTTCGGTTCATGCTGTTCCTGGATGAGTTGTATGGACGAATTCTGATATTTCCTAAGGGTCATGAACATTGTTTTTTACAAATGTACCAAGTTTGGTGGTGGAGAAATTCTCTTGCTTAACACCCAGAGTGTAATTGTGAACGTCAGTAAGTGATTTGATGGATCTGACAATGTGGCATCCAAAGATATTAAGATGTTCTCGGAAAAGATAAACGTGACATCAAGCCTCATCAATCGGGAAATGACAAAAATCAGGCAAGCAGCATGGCTAGGTGTGTCATACCCAAGCAGGGTGTATTATCACCAATCTAGAGGAATTATTAATTTGTTCTTCTTTTCGATTCTGTATCTCCGCGGACATGCAGTGAGCCCTTAAAACTGCTGGGTGATAATACACTCGCTACACTCAAGCTAAATGAGTGGGCGGTCATGTGTGGTCGGGTTGCAAGATGTTCTTATTGAACCCGGTGTATACCCTCTAGAGTACACTGATCAGAAGGTGGTCCTATACCTTGTCATAGATGGAAATCCATTCTCTAATATGCACCATGTGTTTTTTGACTATATAATAAATATGTAGAGCGTGATATGCAAGCGTTCTACTAGATGGTTATTTATTCGTGGTTTGAGAGACACTATTATAATATCACTGGATTTTAATATATCAAAATTGTTTTGGGTTATAGTAAGGTAAAAACCATCCTTATTTATGTGTGGGCTGGTCTTACTATTATCCTTTCTTTCAAAAAGGATTTCTAAAGTTAAACAAGTTATGTGTTGTGAATTTATCACTGAAAATATTCCAGACTGATCCGGGTGAATTTTGCTTTGCTTTAAATGTGCTCTGATCAGACCGAGTATATTTCTAGGCTAGATTTCGCTGGAGTTTCAGGAGCTGGAAGCAGGAGGCTTCACCGTTAGTTGTTTAGAATTTACTTCCGCTGTGTCAGGTACATGTTGTGCTCTGATTATTGGTATGTATATATAGATTCTTTTTTTATAAAGAGATTTAATGTATTATATTTTATTCGTTCCGCTGTGAGATTCTGATGTTTTTCTTATTCTAATATTCTAATATTTTTTCTCTCTACTTCTCATCCTCTAATTTCTTTCTATTAAAGATTCGTAATTTCGTGCAATTTTTGTTGGACATGAGTGGTAATTGGTCAGCTCAAATTGGTACGGATTTACGGGTCTTTACAGTTGGTATCCGAGCTATTGGTTGAGTAGTAACCTTGGCTCTGTGATGTAACTCAATAGATATGGGAATAGTAATACCCTAGATTGAGTTCAGAGTGTATATATGAGAGCGCATATTTGTAATTTTATATAATTTTTTTTACAATTATTTTGACCTGGTATATTCTGTATAGAAAATAAAAGAATAGTTTCATAAATTATTCTAATATTGGTCACAAATATACCAATGTTTGTTTGAATTGGATTCAAATTGGATTACAGGGTGAATTATGAATTTTAATATAACTTAGCATATGTTAAGTTAAAATGAATTGTATAAGTATGATTGGATTTGGATATTAGAATAAAAATTGATGCAAGTCAATTGAAATTAATAAATACAAATGGAATGATTGAATTGATTTCATGGATGTTGATTTAAACATGAGTAAAACCAATCTAGAATGAATGGGTCGAACTTAGTGGGATTAATTCAAATCCAATGGCCCTGAATAAATGAATTGGAATAGAAATTGATTGGTTATTTAGAGATCTCATGTGAATTGAATGGTATGTAAATGTTCGGAATGGATGACGTGAATGTTTAGAGCAAATACTAAATTAGGAGATAAAACCGAACTAATTAGTTAATTGGATCTAGAAGGGAATTTAACTCGGTTAAATGGCAAAAAATAATTGAATTTAACCAAACACATTAAATTTAATTCGAATAATTGAGTTACTTGTGTATCGTGATTTGATTAGATGCCAGTTTGGTTGAAAAGAATTTATTAACAGTTAGTAAGAAATTGAATGAATTGGGAAGCAAGTAAATAAATTCCAGTATAACAGATCAGTAGTAAAATCAGTTATGAGATGAAGTTGAATTATTCAAACCTGTATTTGTTATGTGCGGTGTAAATTGAGATAAGTGCAGATTCTAGAAGGCTATGGAATCGCCATAGGATCTAATCTAGCAACTTAAATCAGTAAAATTCTATGTTAATTCATGTTATATTACAAGTAAGATCCATTTGTTTAATTCGTTTATTGTTTATCATGAATTTGGTTAATTTCATATGTTGTTTGATGAATGAATGTTGTTTGATCATTGTTCGATTGTTGCTTGGATTTGTTGATGAGATGAAGTTGAATTATTCAAACCTGTATTTGTTATGTGCGGTGTAAATTGAGATAAGTGCAGATTCCAAAAGGCTATGGAATCGCCATAGGATCTAATCTAGCAACTTAAATTGGTAAAATTCTATGTTAATTCATGTGTTATTACAAGTTAGAACCGTTTGTTTAATTCGTTTATTGTTTATCAGGAATTTGGTGAATTTCATATGTTGTTTGATGAATGAATGTTGTTTGATCATTGTTCGATTGTTGCCTGATGATTGGTGAATCGAAATTACTAGTTTTGGTCAAATTGAGTGTGCGAGCTCTAACATTGATGGATTGATTGTTGCGTGGCTTAGAGAATAAGAAAAGGGTGGATCTTAAAACGTTCGGGAAGTGGATTGTTTGTTGCATGACTTGTTTGTTAATTGTTGTAGGTTTGCTTGATGATGTTATTTTATATCAAGGTGGAATGTTGTGATTTGTGATATTCAGTCACATGTATATTGAAGACGATGATAAGTGCTTTGTAGTGGAGAAGATGGTATGTGAACCAGGGTGCGAAGTAAGACTATGCAGTAACTCAAATGGGGTAGTATTGTGCTAAGCTTTAGCTCAGACGCCTGGGCCATCTTGGTCAGACGTCTGAGCCCCCTTGGTCAGATGTCTGAGCTGTCAGGGTTTTGTATCCCAAGAGCTTGGACAGACGTCTGATCTGTAACAACCCGGAAAATTAGAACCAATTTAAAATTTTTATTTTGGCAATTTTAATGAATTTTGAATATTTAAAATGGTATATTTTAAATAATTATGACTATAAATTTATTTTGAATAGAATTAGAACGTATAAATTAATTTAAATCGAAGTTAGAATATAAATATTTATATTCATTATGGAAGGAATTGGAAATGGCGCGGTAGTTTAAAAATTCGATTTCAAATTTCAAATGAATGTATAGGATTCAAAATAAACTGAATTTTAGTGAAACTAAAAATATTAGAATCTATTTGAAAGTATCTTTCCAACGAATCCGAAAAATTGAAATTTCATAGTGGGAATAAAAAGATATGTACAGTTGAAAATTCAGAATAGTCGCTATGGAAGTATAGCCCTTAAAAATAACGATTTTCCAAATTACCTCCGTTTTCCACGAGACCACTTGTGTTGGATCCGGAATGTCACATTTTTGCTGGATTACAATTTTCATAATTTTTGGAATCAATATGTGAGCGTGGTGAATTTGAAAGTGTTTAGTAATTTCAGTTTGAATTTAATCGACTGGAAAATGACCATTTTTCAAACGGTCTCCAAATTCGATGAAATTAGTTTTGTTAGTACCGTATCGTCAAAACATAGCTTGATTTATTTTTCCGGAATTTTCGGGATCAGTATGTGGTCCCGATAAATTAAAATATACGTTTAAATTCAATGTATTGATTTATATTTTAATTTAAATGAAAACTGGTCGTAACAGTCGAATTGGCTAACGGGACATATCCCATGGTGTCCGGAATGGGGCTAATTAGATAGGGGCAACAGTCATTGGGTTCGATTTGGAGTTCGAATAAAAAAGTAACTTTTTGGAATTAAATAATTATATAAAGTCAACCCCCTTTCCCTTCCTCTCCCTCTCCTCCTATTAAAATCCCAAACGAATAAAAGGAAACTATCGTTGCTGCTGCTCCACCGCACCCCCCACCTAGCACCACTGCCCCTCCTCCTTCTCCCCTTCTACTCCTTTTCTTCCTCCTCTCCTCTCTCTCCTCCTCTTTCCCTCTTTGAATTTCAAATCCCTGAACCCCAAATCCCAACCAACCACCTCCTCCGGCCCCACCACCGCACCACCACTTCCACCTGCCGCTTACCCTGCCCCAGTCGGGTCCACCGCCGCCTCTGGCCACCCAGCTCCGGCCGTGGGCCCCGCCAAGTCCAAAAACCCATTTTTCTCCAAAAATCTCGTTTTGCATAAAACACCCTATCAATATTTTGCCAATAACTCTTAAACAGTGCGTTTCTGGCTAAAACTCCACGATATCAAAATCGAATAGCATGATTTTCTCTTCGATTTGGTGTATGAAAGTCCTATTATGGATTGCGGAGCTATCTGGAAATTGCGTCCGAAGTTAACGGACCTACTGCTGTTTTTCGCGATTTCCAGCGAATAAGTGTGTTTTTCAAAGAAAATCCACTAAGCAAAAGTTGTCCGGAATGGAGCGTTTGGGCTAGAGACAAAGTTTGGTGAAGATTGGAGGCGACATGCAACTTCTAGAGCCAAAGAGGCGAATTCAAGTGCGAGAAAACGAAAAAACGGAGCGCGACAACAAAATCCGCCAATTAAAGAATTACGGAGTGGATCCCAAAGGTGAGAACTTCTCATTTGAATTTATTTTCTAGTTAAAAATATATACTAGGATGCAGATGGTGCTTAGTAGCACCCGACACCCTTGTTTGAAACCATGTTTGTTTGGTTATTTGGTTGATTGGATTATTTGTTTGAAATTAGTTGTTTGGGTGAAATGAATTGATTAGATTTGGTTTGTACATGGCGCGAGCCATTACCAGGCGAGGGATAAGGCTAGACCTTATTCCGGTTCTAGTATCGCGCCATTATGCTGCCAAAATTTTCTAAAAATATTAGAACAATAAAAATATCATTTTTATTGTATAAATGAACTGTATAAAATATTCATGAGATGAAATAAATATTTTATAGTTAAAAAGATAATTTTTAACGTGTATATGAATTAAATAAATATTTATTTACAAGTCGGACGATTTGTTTATGTACACTCATTTTATTGATATAGATTGGGACGATATATTTTACACATCGCCCAACTGCACAAATAGAATTCGTATTTGTTGATTGAAACCCCACACAGGTATTGGGATGATATTTAACGCACACAAATCCCAATTATTTAGTTGTATGTCAATCGATTGGTTGACAGACTGTTGTAAGCATTAAATATTTATATTTAATACTTATGCAGTGTAGAATGCACTCTGGATGATGGCTGATTGTTTATCATTATTGTTCTATACATGTGTTGTATGAAATCCATATAAATAACATTATATGGTAATTGACAGTGTCTGATTCCAGTTCAGAAAGAATGAATATTTTAAAATAACGACTATTTTAAAATAATGGATATTTTAAAATAGTATTCAGTAAAAGAACAAAATCTGATTTTGATGTCCGATTTGGGATGGACATGAAAATATTTAAATATATAGAGTTATGTTGATTAAATTAACGTCATTTGGACGCAAACGAATTTAAAACGATTTATAAAATACGTTTTAAAAGGAAATCGATGAAATATATATAATATATATATTATATATATATTTAATGGCCTGAGTAGAACACCCCGCGCCGCGGTAGTTCGCGAATTTCGACCATTGACTTCGAATGGACATTACGGGAGATTCGACCGTCATTCTCCTAAAACTGGAGCCGTTGGGTTCGTATCGAAAATATCTTTCCAACGAATACAAGAGATTTGAAATCTAACGATTGGATTTGGAATTATGTCCAACTCAAATTTGGAAAAGGTCGCTGTAAGTGCAGTCGATGGCCGTTTATGGAAATCGACTGTACGAGCCTTGATAAAATTATTAAAAAATCAATAATTTATGTAAAATCATAATGAATGATTTGGAAAGAATTGGGATGAAAAATTCCATATTTGAAAAGATAAAGATACATTTTTATCAAAATGAACTACTTATGGACTAGAATTATAAATCAATATTTTAAAATAAAATAAATTGGATTTGAAGGTTTTAAAAATAACCAGAATTTCCAATAAAATAAATTGGAATGGTTTTCAATGAAATTATCTTTGGATTATTTCGATGTTGGAATCCATGATTATACAGATATTGTGTAGAAATTTGGAAGATATATATATCGCTATTCCCAATACGATATTTGTAGATTTCAGAATTTGATATTGAATACAAGCCGATATAATTTCTATTCAGAGCCTTGTATTTAATGTTGAATTGGATTTTGGGTTTGTCATGAACGATGTCTTCATTAACACTGTTCTTAAACCCCGTTGAGAAAAGATATAAATCTTTTTATAAATATTTAATGAAGTTTACCAATTAATTAACATTTAACTGGAATTAAATTGAAATTGGTTTTTGGGTTTATCGTGAACGGTGTTTTAAATAACACTTGTTCTTTAACCCGATTAACAATGGAATGAGATATTGGGTTTGTCGTGAATGGTATCTTTAATAATACTATTCTTAAACCCAATGGAGTTAAGAAAATTAGAAACTAACTGGAGATTAGCTAAGTTGAATGGTTTCCTGGGTATTGATCTGATGTTAGTTTCGGCCTTCGGGATTAATACTTAGGGAATTGTTCTCTTACAAATTTACGGTTAGAGACTGATGGGATGGGGTCTTCAGTAACACTGTTCTTAAACCCCGTGTGAAAAGAATAAGTCTTTTATTTAATATGTGGAGAAGAGTTACCAATTAATTAACATTTAATTGGATTTGAAATGGAATGTGAATTGGGTTTATTGTGAATTGTGTTTTTAACGACATTCATTCTTTAACCAGATTTACAATGAAATGTGATTTTGAATTTATAAATATTTTGTTAAGATTTAAAGGAGATCTTCCAAAGTAAAGTTTTCCAATTTAACATATTAAATTGGAATTGAATGGAATTCGATTTTGTAATAATCGAAGTGAGCTTCTGTAGAGGAAGATTGTTAATATATATGGAATTTAAAAGGATTTGCCATTATTCCATTTATATTATCAGTTGGATATGGAAGTTTATATCGATTATATATATCGATCTGATTTCTATGAAAATTCCATTGCTAATGGAATGAGATTTTGGGTTTATCGTGAGCTGTGTTTTAAATGACATTAGTTCTTTAACCCAGTTAAAAACAAGATTAATTTCTTAACTTTGAAGAAAATCATTAACTAATGATTTTTGGAGATTAAAACTGAATTAGAGTTTTAATGAATCTTTAATTAGATTGAAATGTGAATCTGGTAACTAAAATTATCAAATTCAAGAAATGATCGAGAATGGAGTACCACCAATTTTGCTCCTAGCGAAAGTTAAATCTTTAATTAGATTTGAACGTGAAATGGTAATTAATTTTACCGATAACACTATGGTGTTAGATATGAAGTATTACCAGTTTTACTTCATGGGATGAATAGGTTGAGATTTAGAAATTAAACAAATGATTACTATGGTAAGGTTCGCTAATCCCGACCAGTTTGGATAAACCATAATTTGGTTTGAATTGATATCCATAGGAAGATTAAAGAATAAATTTTAAAGAATTTATCTTTGATAAAATTAATGAGAACCTTTCCCAAAGGATATGAATATTTAAATAAAAGAATATACAGAATTGGAATGAGGCGTATGTTGTGTTTTTATAGCCCTTGTCCATTATATACGCGAGTTATTCCAAAAGACCCAGTTTATCCCATTCTGAATAACTGAATCGGCGATGAGTCGACGATGAAGACGGTGGTTGAAGACCGGAGGTCTTCACTTCGTTTGGATGATTACGGATGTCTTGATTGGGCTATACACCCATGACAAGGTAATAAGTGGTGATCGTCCAGACGTACTTGGAGATCGACCGGATATGCGAGGACCTCTCTCCTGTATTGGACATATGGGACAAAGAATAAGGTGCCTACGGTTTCGTTCAGACCGAGAACGAACTTGTAAATGGATGTGTGTCTGACATTGGATTTCATTCTGTGTGATAGATAAACATTGGTTGCATAACGTGAATTGCCTGTGTGGCTTGCTGAGATGCAAATGATCAAGACTTCTGTTGAAAAGCAGATTCTTGTGGTTGATAATCAAAGCATGGCTTTAGTATAGCGTAGCTTTGTGTATAGCGTTAATTCGCGAGCCTCACACCCCGGTGTGAACTAGAAACGGGAGAGGACATCAATGAGGACATGTGTTTCCTTCTAGTTAGGAGTGACGTTTGGGTTTTGCATGCCCAGACGTTTAACTTATGTGGATGATGGATAGCGAGGTGCCTCAGATATATCGGCATTGCGGGGCCGATGGATGGTAAGGTCTTTATACAGACCAATTTTACGCCCCATAGGATGGGGAAACGTAGTGTTCATGCATTTTAATCCACATCTAGTGGACCGGCCCTAATGATCCAAAGGCTTGACTGAGTACTTGCCTGAAACATGGGATAGATTGCCTTGAAGCGGGAAGGACGATCCCTTGCCTTGGTTCACAGACAGAAATCCAAACTTCCAATACGTGAAATTTCGGTTTTATTTGTAGAGCCTAGTATGGCGACATAGTGGGGTGGGGCACTATGCCATCTATGATTGATACATTTATATTTGAAGTTGTTTTCATACACTTTACACTATAATAGTATCAAAATGATTGGTTTTAAACGTACCAAGCATGTTTGGCTATTATAAGGTAAAACTCTATCCTCGGGATTGCGTTGCATTGTGTGATGGGACCTGAGTCTTATAATAACTTCATTTTTTCCAAAAAGCATTGCGCTGTTTTGTTATATGCACTAGTATTCTTAGGAGGACACCCGTTCCGTGTTATACGGCATGGTCCCTTGATATATCTGATTTTAAAGTAAAGTTTTAGTTCTCACACCAGTCACATGACTGGCCTGGAATTTATTGTTTTAACTTAAACTCTGGGTGCCTCTATTTTCCACATGGGCAGCCAGTAGTTTTGGTTTTGCAAATTTATATTCACAGGATCCTGGTTTACAGCTGGAATGGAATTCGGAAAGCTCTGTATCAGTGTATCTCTTTCAGTTGTGTTTTGTATTATTTTCCGCTGCATTGTAAATTGTAAATCTCTGATATTTGTCAATTGTATATTATTTGTACATGCTCTGTATATTCTTATGCTCTGATGTAAATTGTTATAATAAGCAATGAAATATTCTTCTGTTTATATTCTGATATGTCTTGTTCTCATTACAATCCGGGCTTTCCTTTACGAGGAAGTTTGGGTCGTTATATGACCAATTCCGGTCAGACATTGTGGTGACTTTCCTGTTATTGACCGGTTATTTAGGGAATATATTCCTAATATATTCCAATGAGCAACTTGGATATTTTGCCTAGGACTTCTATTCTTCAATAAAATCAGCATCTCGGGTTGGATTAAATATATGGAATTGAAACCGAGATAATTAATCCAAGGGTTTGTCGTCGTTCTTCATTGTTCTATTTGTCTAACAATAGTTGTAGTCATCTAGATATTCTTTCCCTTTCTCAATAAGGTTATTGATTCTTGTAGTTTGTTTACTATTGGTTTACATTTAGTTAAACAAAAGTTGTTTTTGTGAATCAATAAAGAGGGTGGTTGGGTGGAATATCTCATGTTTGTGTGTAATTTCATATTTGTGTTATTTTTCCATACGACCCATCTTTAAGTAATTGGGTGAATAAGATCCTGGTCAATTCCACAAAAGGCGCAATTTTCCTAACAATTGATTCTTAGAAACAAGAGACTAAAAATTTCAAACTTCCTTTAACATAATTAACAAGTTAAACCCTTTATTAAACCTTAGTTAGTTCTTAACTCAACTTAATCGCCAGAAAAATAATTAGCATATAATTAGCATCTTAATTAATTTGTACGTAACCAAAATTAATTATTTGCTTAATTAATTAATTAACAATTAATTAATTAACAATTAATTAAAAGCTAATCTTATACTTAACTCTAAGTAAAAATAAATATTACATAATTAATAATTAATTATTCTTATTCAGGAAACAATTGTGAAGGACAAAAAAACCAAAAAAAAATTGCCCAAAAGGAAAAGGGGCAAAAAACTTGTCCAAAAGGACAAGTTTTAGTGTAAAGTGGAAAAACATGGGACCCCCCTGAAATTCACCATTTGCACTAAAACTTGTCCTTTTGGGAAAGTTTTTTGGTGGTTGTCCTTTTGGACAAATAATTTGGTGAGTTTGTCCTTATGGGAAAAATCCCCTTAATTATTTATGCATACCTCAAAAGATAATTAATTAGAGACTAATCTCTATTGAATTATAATCAAGGGGATTTTTCCCACAAGGACAAACTCACCCAAAAACTTGCCCAAAAGGACAAGAGCTCAAAAACTTGCCCAAAAGGACAAGTTTTAGTGCAAATGGTGGAATTCAGGGGGGTCCCATGTTTTTCCACTTTGCACTAAAACTTGTCCTTTTGAGCAAGTTTTTTACCCCTTGTCCTTTTGGGCAATTTTTTTGGTCTTTTTGTCCTTCACATTTTTTTCTTGTATAATCAATGAATTACTTGATACTTAATTAATTATAAATTACCCAAAATTATCCAGTTAATAATTTATTAATAAACACTAAGTTATTCTCTTAATAATAACGATTTATCTTATAAACATCTCTATGGTATTTTCAAATATAAAAACTTAAACCTATAAAAATAAATTGATCGTAGTTACATTAATAGCAATTATTGCTATGGAAACCATAACTAGAAATTTTCTTGTTAGCTTTCCTTATGAAAACTTAACATTTGAAAGCAATTTTACATTTCCAAACATGAATTAAGTGCTTGTAAAAGTAGAAATAAAGTATGAAACTTAAATATATTTTGAAACAAAATTTGACCATAATTAGCATAAGGATTCCAAGTTGCCAAGCCATACAAAGATGTTAACGTCTCAATTTTTTATGAACAAAACATATTTAGACCTTTTAATCACGCTTAAGGCATTATTTAAGCACAAGCACATATACACACATTTACAACACATGTAACTAGCCAAAATTAAGTAATTATGAATTAAGAGCATAAATAAAGATGCCATTTTTCCCATGAAACAAGTTTATACTTACTAAAATTTTAGGCAAAACACCTTCAAACTTGAAACAAGACTTGTAAAGTTGAAATTTGTTCATAAAAACTCGATATTTTATGAGTGTAACTTGAAATAAAACTTTATCATGTTTAAGGCTCGACCTAGATAGTCCAGACTCGGCCTGGATAGGTGGAGCTCGACCTTGGCGGGTGAATGGTGTATGGCTTGTTTTATGTAGGAGTAGTTTAGAAATGAAAAGAAAGAGATTATGAGTGTTTTCGATAATTGAAAAGAAATCAAAAAGCAAGAATTTGATACTTTTATAAGGCATTAAAACAATTGAAGAAGGTTTTAAAACTTTTAGGAAAAAGAGATTTTTTAGAAAAAGAAGAAAATAAAATGGAAAACGAAAGAGAAATTTGCTATTTATTTTATAGAAAATGAAAGTAGAAAAGGGCCAAAACACCACTTAAACACACCTTCACTAAAATGATGCCTCATCATCATTTATACCCTATATTCCTTGATTTACACACAATCCCCCTCCTCTTTCTATCACCCCCTTGTACAATTAGTCAAGTACTTATGTGTCATAGTAAGTGATGTTTACCTCTTTTCTTATTTCTTTATATTTTATTTTCATGGAAATGATCACATCCCTCTTACTTCCTAAGTACACACATACTTACTTTTAGCGTACTTAATTAAGCACTTATTATGTTTTAGTATGTGCTTATGTGTGCTAAGATGTTTAAAACTTTTTAATGGTGAAATATTGAATTTCTACAAAAGGCGTTTTATTTATATTTTTTTATTTTTCGTTGCACTAATTTTTTTTCTAAACAAAATTTTAAAATAGATATTCCATCATCAGTTAAATTAAATGAGGAATATTTAAGCATTAAAATTATTTATTTATGTTTAAGATGAATTAAACATTAATTTATCAAAGTGATAATATCCTAGGTCATTACAAAATAAATGAATGGTTGTTAGCTGATGACCTTTCTTTGCCAAGATATTTTAGTTTCTCATATTATCATTTATCCTTGGTATATGTAAATCCTTACCATATGAGGGTTAGAATGTCAGTATGTAAATCTATATCTTTTTTCCTTTGTGCAGATTTTATAGTCTCGGCAAATTGCATATGTGGAATTTTTAATAGCTTTGAGTTTTTTTTTGCAAAACTTATGTGTTAAACTTATTATGGTAGTTCTATTTATATAAAGAAAACCTATTTAATTTTCATTAATAAATGTGGAAGCTTCACTTTAAAGCTGGCTAGCCTTGCTAAAAATATATTAATTATAGCCAAATATAATAATATGTACAATAAACTAGAAGCATAATTTATTTCGAATAAATTTTTCTCCAAGAATTAAGTTATATAATCATACTATGCAGTTACAACTTAGGAAAAATTTCTAACTTTGTTCACCTTAATTACATAGAGTCCATGCATTTTTAGCTACATATGTTCCACTCAACCTTAGTTATGTAGAACCAAGGCAGCTAAAATTGCACTAGACCAAAGTAGTTATCGACACATTAAACCAACACAACATTAGTTGAACCAATGTTATAATCTTACCATTGTCATTTTGTCTTTTTGATTATTGAAATTGCTGCTAACTCATTAAAAACATGAACAACTTTCTAATGTGTGCATGTTTCTTATCCAACCCTATGAAATGACACTCCTCAATGATCTTCCACTCTCCGAGTAACCACCACAACGTAACTATTAGGTCAATCATGGCAAGGTGTTGACCCATTGAAACAACCCGAACTTCCCCGTGAAGGAAAGCACGGATTGAGTTGAGAACAACACACATCGGAACACAAACAGAAGAACATTTCATTGCTTATTACAACAATTTCATCAGAATAAAAGAATATACAGAGTATGAACAAATATAATACATCAGAAAAATATCAGAGATTTACCAGTTACAACGCAACGGAAAATAATACAAAACACAACTGAAAAGAATATACGGATACAGAGCTTTCCGAATATCATTCCAGCAGTAAACTAGGATCCTATGAATATAAATCTACAAAATCAAAACGACTAGATGCCCGTGTGGAAAATAGGGGCACCCAGAGTTTAGGTTAAAACAATAAATTCCAGGTCAGTCATGTGACCGGTGTGAGAACTAAAATAGTTATTAATTTGATTTTAAAGTTAGGTAAATCAAGGGACTACATCGTATAACACGGAATGGGTTTACCTCCAAGAATATCAGTGCATAAAACTAACAGTGCAATGCTAACTAAAGAACAACGAAGCTATTATAAGACTCAGGTCCCATCACACAATGCAATGCAAGCCGGAGGATAGAGTTTTTACCTTATAATAGCAAAAAATGCTTGGTACGTCAAATTTCATCTTTTATTATTACTATAAGTGAAGAAATAAACTTCAAATATAAATGTATCAAGCATAGATGACATGAGTGCCCCATCCCACTATGTCGCCATACCAGGCTCTACAACGAAAACCGCAAAATGTCGTATTGGAAGTTGGATTTCCATCTGTGAACCAAGGCAAAGGGATCATCCTGTGCTAATTCGTGATGTTCTAGCCCGTGTCATAGGAACAGCAGCAACTGCACCTTGGATCATCAGAGCTTGTAACACCACGAATTTTCTGTTAACATTAAGGTTACAAAAATAATAATAAGTGAGTAAAGGAGGGATGTATCTAATATGCATACAAAAATAATAATAAGTGAGTAAAGGGGGGATGTATCTAATATGCATACAAAAATAATAATAAGTGAGTAAAGGGGGGATGTATCTAATATGCATACAAAAATAATAATAAGTGTGTAAAGGGGGGATGTATCTAATGTGTACATATTTATATGGATAAACAAATAATAGTAAATGTTGATAATGTACATTAAGAGAGTAATTATGGCATAAGTAAAGTTAGGAATTATTTACATATAGGATTTGTCCTATGAGAAATGTGAACATTGTAGAGTATATATATATATGCTAAAACATGAAATTACATGTAATTGAAATAGTAATTATGGCGTAATTTAAAATGGTAGTAATTTACAGTCCTTAATTGTGAACATAATTGGCCTCTTTTGAAATTGATGGCCTTGATTAACCCTAGCATTATCAGACGGCTCAAATTAAAATGCAACTCTATAAAAAGACCCTAGGTCTCCAACTAAATATTCACATGAAAATAAGAGTTGAAGCCGCCATGCTGTCGAATGAGAATTAGAGGGAGCCTCCATTTGAAAGAGACGAACAACAAAGCTAATACAAGTAAAAGATTAAAGCTTCTGCAACGATTCTACAACAATTAAAGATTCTTTCTTTAATCCAATCAAGGCAAGCACAGTTTTTTTCCGATATAAACTTTAATTGTAATTGTGACATGATTGTAAATCTGAATTTGAGGATGTTCTGTTCTGATCTATTTTATTCTGTATTTCTTTCTGCTTTCTGTTCTATAGCCAGGCTACCACGAGCCTGAGCCAAACTCATAAGAGATTGACATACGCAAAAATATTTGGGACAATGTAATGAATGATGCATAATTGAACTAATCTGTGACTGATTTTGAGTAAAGGATATAGGTTGTAAACTAGATCTAGATCTGTGCATATATGTCAGTTTGGGATTATCATATGATAATATATGACTTGTAAATTTGGAATATAAGGCAAATTAAAAATTAAGATCTGAATTAAAAGACATAATACATGTTAGATCTAGATCCTTGGGCATATTTTATATAACGGACTATGACTTGAACAAAAAGGAAGGTGTGGCTTAGGCGTAAAAGATCTACACCAAAATAGGATAATTATTAATGTGGACATGCCTAATATGGATATTGGATATTTGGCATTAAAGGCTATAACTTGGCATAATTCATACCATGATTTGGGGACATAATTCAATATTTCATTTTTAAGAATATGATACATGAACCTAGATTTGTGGCACATTTTAAGATATGTGATTTCGGTCTGGGGATTAAAATCTATAATAAGATTTGATGACTATTAAGTGTGAACACACCTAAATAGGGATTTTTGGATATATGACATGCATTGTAATTAATGGTTATATTTGGTATAATTTATATGTGAATCTGCTGTACAATGCTAATTTAACCAAAATTTGAACATATGTTATGTGGTAAATTATGTCCATATTCTGCGCTATGTAAATTTATGCAAACATGGAAGTATATGATCATATTGTGAATTTGGATATTTAATCTAGATTGGTATAAGATGTAATATAAAATCTAGATTAGGCTTAACTATTGATTTGGAACGCCAAATATATGACATAGTAATTTTGGGCATGGCTATTATGGCAAGTTTGGGAAGGTGGGGTACAGCCTACTCTGATTAATAATTTGAAATTACATGTAACTGTCATGTTAGCATAATCATGGTTAGTAACATTTAATTTGGTATAAGTTACATACCAAAAATTATAAACATGATTTGAAGGGAAGGTGGGCCATAATAATAAATGTTTATTAATGTAAATTATGGAGTAAGTAAATTAGAAATAATTTACGTGTGAATAAAAGGCTATAAATTGGCATACCTTTATAGTGAATTTATGAATAGATTAATGACACATATACCTAAATGTTCTAGGGTGACAGAGAGGATAGTGTCTAGGCTTGGGTTTGGAAAATACAAGTTTCCTGCCCTCCCTGGCTATCCCTAACTGATCCGATGGACGGGATGGTTACCTTAAAAACCTAATTTGAAAATTAGATGTGTGACAACTGTATGGACACGAGGTTGGACTCATTTATGGTATAAGACTGCCCGGACCCGCCCGGCGAATCCAGCAACCATAAATGGTAGCCCAATGTGAGAGGTCCTACAGGGTTGCGGTAGTAATATGATTAGGCTAATGACACTTAACCAATATAGTATGAATGGGTGGGTTAAGTGATATGATTAGGCTAATGACACTTAACCAATATGGTAAGAATGAGTGGGTTAAGTAATATGACATCAAAAACGTGTTGGGTGGATAGGGTTAAACCAACTAGACTAATACATGTGATAAACCCGTTCATGAATCTGTAGGCCCAATACAAAGTTAGACAAATCTGAAAATCTGTTAAATCTGTACATCTGACCCGTTAGTCTGAAAACTTGTTGATTGGATTTTCTGATCTGTGAACTGGTAAATCTGAACTCTGTATGTCTGAACTTGTAAACAAGTTAATCTGAAATCTGTTAGTTTAGGGACACAAGGTTAGGAGGGAATTTACTTGTGTCATCTGTTGTTTGGGACCCATATTAGTCAGTAACCCTTTCTGGTATCAAAACTTTGACCCAACAGTAGGTAGGGTCCGGGCACGCTTACTGAACTAATTATAAGCGGTTCATTCTGATAATGGCGAGGGGTGTTGATGGTGCGTTCCAACCGGGTCATGTGCGTGCATGGATCCCGGTCTGCCTCTGTGGATGTAAGACGCTGTGACATCCATAAATAGGTCTGTGTCGTTCAAAGGTTGCCACTTTAGGGAACGATACACCCTTCTGTGGGGCTGGCACAGGGTATTTATGTATTAGGGAGCCGATCGCTTGGGGTAGAATTTAGGGTACATCTAATTCTATCTAATTCTGTTGGGGTACCGTCTGTTTCTGTTGGGTGTAATACTTATCTACTTCAGTGTGGTACCATCTGTTCGAGTGGTAAAGGCCCATTATTTCTGTTCGGGTGGTAAAGGCCCAATACTAGCACTCTGTTTCTGTTTCTGTACCATATGTTTCTGCTTGGGCGGTAAAAGCCCATTTACTAGTACTCTGTTTCTGTAGAAATTATTCTGACTCCGTTTCTGTTGTAGTCTGAACGCTAGGGTAACACCTAATTCTTTTATACTAGTATTAGTGCAGAGAAGTGAAAAGTAATAGTTTATGTAATTTTGTTTCTTCTGTTTAACTTAAGTATATCTGTTGCTTCTGTTATGTTATCTCTTGTCCAGCTTTATGTTCATGTCATCATTACTATTATCTGTTCATAACTGAAAATCACTGGACTTGCCAGACTTTATGTCTGACCTTGCTTGTTTTCGCCCCTTTTCTTCCGTTCCCCCCCAGGTTTTCTAAGGAGGGAATACTCTAGCTTGATCCGGATTCCTTCTGCTTGAAGTGCTTAAAGAATGGCTTGGCTCATGATAGCTTCTGTTCTGTGGGGATTATGCTTTTAAAGTTTTGTACCCTGATAGTCTGAACAAGGCTGATATTTATGTACTTGAGTTTTTGATAAAGATGTAACCATATTGATTTCTATTTCTACTGTAATAAAGTTAAAAAATTTCAAGTACTGTTTATCTGTCTTGTAATATTCTGTTCTTTTTACTAAAACTCTCCACCAAAGTTAAGGCATTTCCTTTGTGAGTGACCTTAACGGAGGTGGGGTGTTACACTTGGTATCAGAGCTGAAGGTTACCAGATTGGGTAAAGTTTTTGAGAACTATTTTCAAAAAGGTTTTGGAAGGAAGTATTTTCAAAAATAAAGCTTATTTTGAAAAACATGATCCCCAAGAGCCATATATCTTTCTTTTAGTCCTTTTTGTATTGAACCTTTTCTTTTTCGTTCCAGCATGTCTGAAGCATCTGAGATACCAGAGGGTGTTCATGTACCCGGTTGGTTTCGTCAATATCTTGAGGCTAGGACCGCCGCTGCAGGTCCAGCAAATGATCCCCCTCTTCCACCCCCTCCTCGTGCAATTGCTTTCTCAAAGATCTGTAGAGATTTTAGGGCCATGGGTGGGAAGGATTTCAAAGGAACTGAATCATTCGTAGAAGCAAGGAATTGGCTCAAAGAAACTGAGGATCTATTCGTTATCTTCGAGGTGGACGATAGGCAGAAGGTACAGTTGGCAGTATGGCTGCTCAAAGACGAAGCTTCCTACTGGTGGGAAGTCATTAACGCTGAGAGGCCGGTTGAGACATGGATGGATTTCAGAACAAGGTTTGAGACAAAATTCCTCTCGCAAGCTGAACGAAGTTTACAATTGGAAAAGTTCTTATCTCTTAAGCAAGGAAGTATGACGGTCAAGGAATACGTCAACCAGTTCAACCAACTAGCAAGATTCGGATTGGATTTAGTCAACACTCAGCATAAAAAGGCTCTCCGCTTTGTTAAAGGATTGACCCATGTACCCATGGGAGCAACTTACGAGAAATTGGTGGATATGGCACTACTGCACGAGGAAGACAAGGGCCCGAAAGAGACAAAGAAGGAAGAACCACAGAATAAGAAAGCGGGGCCTAAAAAGGAAACACAAAAGAAGGATGAGAAGTCTGAAGATAAGAAGGGGAAAAAGTGCTTTACTTGTGGGAGCTCGACTCATCTGAACATGGATTGCAGAAAAAGGAAGGGCGCTTGCTTCAACTGTGGGGAGATGGGACACTTCACTAGGGACTGCCCGAAGAGACGAGGACAAGGAGGGCAGGCGAACACTCTTGAGGCTAGTGGCTAGGATAGAAATAGGAAAATTTCTATAGTAGGTTTAATTTCTTTATCTGATTATGGAGTTAAGACTTTTTCTGATTCAGGTATTTTGATTTTGTAATCGATACTCTGCACTTTAATACTAGTAATATTTCTGAATTCCGCTGTAGACCCATAAGGGTTATGGATCATCTGTTTGAGATTGGGGTTTGAGGGATATCTGTGTTAGGCATCAAGTATGACGCATACATTCTGAGTTTTCGTGGGGTTTGATTTTATCATGCTTAGCTTCCTAAGAATCATTAGGGAACCTGATCTGTACCAGTAGTCTGTAAATATCTAAATACTTTTGATAGGATTTCCAGTTCTGACATTGTCTAAAGAAGGTAATCCTCTGGGTGTCAATTTGATGTTGGTTTCGGTCTTTGGGGCCGATACTTAGGACCCATGTCTAATGGGAACCAAATTTTCGTTCTATCTGTACTCGCTTCCATCATTCGACTGTATCCTATCGATCGAATCTTCGAACTTTAGGTAGAAACTAATGGGTGTAAACATGTGTTTGAGACATGTTATGTTTGATGGTTGCAAGTGGATGCAAGTGGTTGCTAGTGGTTGCCCGTGGATGCATATACACACACTAGGCACTAGATCGGCCCGAAAACACTCTCATACTGCATATGGATGGGTGAGCATTTTTCAATTCTTGTGGATGCAAAATGATTGATTCAGCACATGGATGTTGCATTTGAGTGAATGATTGTGCACTCATATAGAAATAATATATATCATTAGAATTCTATTGCATACATGTTGGACTCATAACACTGACATAATTTGCATTAAGGAGGTCAACTGAATCAGTAGACCGCCTGATTTTGCATTAGAAAAGGACATATACACACACTTTGCATATGATCATGAAGCATTAGAAGTCTTTTTAAGGACAATGGATTCCTGTGATTGAATGGTTGAATAGATGGATGATTGGATGGTAGGACACATTCTTCCTAACTTGAAGATTTTGGGGACAAAATCCTAAAAGGAGGGGAGAATGTAACACCACGAATTTTCTGTTAACATTAAGGTTATAAAAATAATAATAAGTGAGTAAAGGAGGGATGTATCTAATATGCATACAAAAATAATAATAAGTGAGTAAAGGGGGGATGTATCTAATATGCATACAAAAATAATAATAAGTGAGTAAAGGGGGGATGTATCTAATATGCATACAAAAATAATAATAAGTGTGTAAAGGGGGGATGTATCTAATGTGTACATATTTATATGGATAAACAAATAATAGTAAATGTTGATAATGTACATTAAGAGAGTAATTATGGCATAAGTAAAGTTAGGAATTATTTACATATAGGATTTGTCCTATGAGAAATGTGTACATTGTAGAGTATATATATATATATGCTAAAACATGAAATTACATGTAATTGAAATAGTAATTATGGCGTAATTTAAAATGGTAGTAATTTACAGTCCTTAATTGTGAACATAATTGGCCTCTTTTGAAATTGATGGCCTTGATTAACCCTAGCATTATCAGACGGCTCAAATTAAAATGCAACTCTATAAAAAGACCCTAGGTCTCCAACTAAATATTCACGTGAAAATAAGAGTTGAAGCCGCCATGCTGTCGAATGAGAATTAGAGGGAGCCTCCATTTGAAAGAGACGAACAACAAAGCTAATACAAGTAAAAGATTAAAGCTTCTGCAACGATTCTACAACAATTAAAGATTCTTTCTTTAATCCAATCAAGGCAAGCACAGTTATTTTCCGATATAAACTTTAATTGTAATTGTGACATGATTGTAAATCTGAATTTGAGGATGTTCTGTTCTGATCTATTTTATTCTGTATTTCTTTCTGCTTTCTGTTCTATAGCCAGGCTACCACGAGCCTGAGCCAAACTCATAAGAGATTGACATACGCAAAAATATTTGGGACAATGTAATGAATGATGCATAATTGAACTAATCTGTGACTGATTTTGAGTAAAGGATATAGGTTGTAAACTAGATCTAGATCTGTGCATATATGTCAGTTTGGGATTATCATATGATAATATATGACTTGTAAATTTGGAATATAAGGCAAATTAAAAATTAAGATCTGAATTAAAAGACATAATACATGTTAGATCTAGATCCTTGGGCATATTTTATATAACGGACTATGACTTGAATAAAAAGGAAGGTGTGGCTTAGGCGTAAAAGATCTACACCAAAATAGGATAATTATTAATGTGGACATGCCTAATATGGATATTGGATATTTGGCATTAAAGGCTATAACTTGGCATAATTCATACCATGATTTGGGGACATAATTCAATATTTCATTTTTAAGAATATGATACATGAACCTAGATTTGTGGCACATTTTAAGATATGTGATTTCGGTCTGGGGATTAAAATCTATAATAAGATTTGATGACTATTAAGTGTGAACACACCTAAATAGGGATTTTTGGATATATGACATGCATTGTAATTAATGGTTATATTTGGTATAATTTATATGTGAATCTGCTGTACAATGCTAATTTAACCAAAATTTGAACATATGTTATGTGGTAAATTATGTCCATATTCTGCGCTATGTAAATTTATGCAAACATGGAAGTATATGATCATATTGTGAATTTGGATATTTAATCTAGATTGGTATAAGATGTAATATAAAATCTAGATTAGGCTTAACTATTGATTTGGAACGCCAAATATATGACATAGTAATTTTGGGCATGGCTATTATGGCAAGTTTGGGAAGGTGGGGTACAGCCTACTCTGATTAATAATTTGAAATTACATGTAACTGTCATGTTAGCATAATCATGGTTAGTAACATTTAATTTGGTATAAGTTACATACCAAAAATTATAAACATGATTTGAAGGGAAGGTGGGCCATAATAATAAATGTTTATTAATGTAAATTATGGAGTAAGTAAATTAGAAATAATTTACGTGTGAATAAAAGGCTATAAATTGGCATACCTTTATAGTGAATTTATGAATAGATTAATGACACATATACCTAAATGTTCTAGGGTGACAGAGAGGATAGTGTCTAGGCTTGGGTTTGGAAAATACAAGTTTCCTGCCCTCCCTGGCTATCCCTAACTGATCCGATGGACGGGATGGTTACCTTAAAAACCTAATTTGAAAATTAGATGTGTGACAACTGTATGGACACGAGGTTGGACTCATTTATGGTATAAGACTGCCCGGACCCGCCCGGCGAATCCAGCAACCATAAATGGTAGCCCAATGTGAGAGGTCCTACAGGGTTGCGGTAGTAATATGATTAGGCTAATGACACTTAACCAATATAGTATGAATGGGTGGGTTAAGTGATATGATTAGGCTAATGACACTTAACCAATATGGTAAGAATGAGTGGGTTAAGTAATATGACATCAAAAACGTGTTGGGTGGATAGGGTTAAACCAACTAGACTAATACATGTGATAAACCCGTTCATGAATCTGTAGGCCCAATACAAAGTTAGACAAATCTGAAAATCTGTTAAATCTGTACATCTGACCCGTTAGTCTGAAAACTTGTTGATTGGATTTTCTGATCTGTGAACTGGTAAATCTGAACTCTGTATGTCTGAACTTGTAAACAAGTTAATCTGAAATCTGTTAGTTTGGGGACACAAGGTTAGGAGGGAATTTACTTGTGTCATCTGTTGTTTGGGACCCATATTAGTCAGTAACCCTTTCTGGTATCAAAACTTTGACCCAACAGTAGGTAGGGTCCGGGCACGCTTACTGAACTAATTATAAGCGGTTCATTCTGATAATGGCGAGGGGTGTTGATGGTGCGTTCCAACCGGGTCATGTGCGTGCATGGATCCCGGTCTGCCTCTGTGGATGTAAGACGCCGTGACATCCATAAATAGGTCTGTGTCGTTCAAAGGTTGCCACTTTAGGGAACGATACACCCTTCTGTGGGGCTGGCACAGGGTATTTATGTATTAGGGAGCCGATCGCTTGGGGTAGAATTTAGGGTACATCTAATTCTATCTAATTCTGTTGGGGTACCGTCTGTTTCTGTTGGGTGTAATACTTATCTGCTTCAGTGTGGTACCGTCTGTTCGGGTGGTAAAGGCCCATTATTTCTGTTCGGGTGGTAAAGGCCCAATACTAGCACTCTGTTTCTGTTTCTGTACCATATGTTTCTGCTTGGGCGGTAAAAGCCCATTTACTAGTACTCTGTTTCTGTAGAAATTATTCTGACTCCGTTTCTGTTGTAGTCTGAACGCTAGGGTAACACCTAATTCTTTTATACTAGTATTAGTGCAGAGAAGTGAAAAGTAATAGTTTATGTAATTTTGTTTCTTCTGTTTAACTTAAGTATATCTGTTGCTTCTGTTATGTTATCTCTTGTCCAGCTTTATGTTCATGTCATCATTACTATTATCTGTTCATAACTGAAAATCACTGGACTTGCCAGACTTTATGTCTGACCTTGCTTGTTTTCGCCCCTTTTCTTCCGTTCCCCCCCAGGTTTTCTAAGGAGGGAATACTCTAGCTTGATCCGGATTCCTTCTGCTTGAAGTGCTTAAAGTATGGCTTGGCTCATGATAGCTTCTGTTCTGTGGGGATTATGCTTTTAAAGTTTTGTACCCTGATAGTCTGAACAAGGCTGATATTTATGTACTTGAGTTTTTGATAAAGATGTAACCATACTGATTTCTGTTTTCCGCTATAATAAAGTTATTATTTTTCAAGTACTGTTTATCTGTCTTGTAATATTCTGTTCTTTTTACTAAAACTCTCCACCAAAGTTAAGGCATTTCCTTTGTGAGTGACCTTAACGGAGGTGGGGTGTTACAGAGCTGGTCCACACGGAGTGGATTAAAATGCCTGTACTTTGCGTTTCCCCGCCCTATGGGCGTCAATCTGGTTTGTATAAAGACCATCCATCGACTACCCAGAGATCGATATAACCAAGGCGCCTCGCTATCCATCATCCACATAAGTAAAACGCTTGGCCATGCAAAACCCAGACACCACTCCTAGCTAGAAGGAAATGCATGCCCTCCCTGATGTCCTCTCCCATTTCTGGTTCACACCGGGGTGTGAGGCTCGCGAATTAACGCTACATAAAGCTATGATATATTAAAGCCGTGCTTTGATCATCAACCACTAGACTATGCTTTTCAACAGAAACCTTGATCATTTGCATCTCAGCATGCCACACAGGAAATCCACGCTATGCAACCGATGTCTATCAATCACACAGAGTAAAATCCGATGCCAGACACACATCCATTTACAAGTTCATTCTGGGTCTGAACGAAACTGGAGGCACCTTATTCCTCATCCCGTATGTCCAATATAGGAGAGTGGCCCTCGCATATCCGGTCGATCTCCAAGTACGTCTAGATGATCACCACTTATTACCTTGTTTTGGGTGTACAACCCAATCAAGACATCAGTAATCATCCAAACGATGTGAAGACCTCCGGTCTTCAACCACCGTCTTCATCCTTGACATATCATCGAATCAGTTATTCAGAATGGGATAAACCGGGTCTTTCTGAATAACTCGCATATATAATAAACAAGTGTTATAAAAACACAACATACACCTCATTCAAATATAGAATATTCCTTTATTCAAATATTCTTATACTTTGGGAAAGGTTCCCGTTAATTTTATCAAAGATAAATTCTTTAAATTTATTCTTTAATCTTCCTTTGAATATCAATTCAAACCAAATTATGGTTTATCCAAACTAGTCGGGATTAGTGCACCTTACCGAAGTAATCAATTATTTAATTTGCCAATCCCAGCCTATTCATCCCATGAAGCAAAACTGGTAATATTTCATATCTAACACCACAGTGTTATCGGTAGATTCAATTGCCATTTCACGTTCAAATCTAATTAAAGATTTAACTATCTCCTGGAGTAAAACTGGTGGTACTCCATTTTCGATCATTTTTTGAATTTGATAATTTTAGTTATCAAATTCACCTTTCAATCTATTTAAAGATTCATTAAAACTCTGATTCAGATTTAATTTCCAAAAATCATTACTTAATGATTATTCAAAGTTAAGAAATAAATCTTACCTTTAACTGGGTTAAAGAACTAATGTCATTTAAAACACAGCTCACGATAAACCCAAAATCTCATTCCATTAACAATGGAATCTTCATGGAAAATAGATCAATATATATATATATATAAAATCGATATGAACTTCCATATCCAACCAATAATATAAATGGAATAATGGCAAGGCCTTTTAAATTCCATATATATTAATAGTCTTCCTCTACAGAAGCTCACTTCGATTATTACCAAATCGAATTCTGCTCCATTCCAATTTAATATGTTAAATTGGAAAACTTTACTTTGGAAAATATCCTTTAAATCTTAACAAAAGATTTATAAATTCCAAATCACATTTCCCTATAAATCGGGCTAAAGAATGAATGTCGTTAAAACATAGTTTACGATAAACCCAATTCACATTCCATTTTATAACAATTATTAAATATAATTGGAAACTCTAGCAATCTTAATAAAAAGATTTATTCTCTTCACTTGGGGTTCAAGAACAGTTTTACTGAAGACACCGTTCACGACAAACCCAAAATCCCATTTGATATTAAATACAAGATTCTAAATAGAAAATATTTCGGCTTATATTCAATATCAAATTCCACAACCAACAAATATCGTATTGGAAATAACGATATAAATATATCTTTCAAATTTCCATAACAATATCTGTATAACCCAGAAATCCAACATCGAAATATTCCGAATACAATTTCGATTCAAATACATTCCAATTTACATATTGGAAATCCTGGTTATTTTTAAAACCATTCCAAATCCAATTTATTTTATTTAAAAATTATTGGATTTCATATCTAGTTAATAACTAGTTCATTTTGATAAAAAAATATTTTTATCTTTCCAAATATGGAATTTTTCATCCTAATTCTTTCTGAATCATTTATTATGATTTTAGACAAATTATTAATATTTTTAATTAATTTTATCAAGACCCGTAAAGTCGATTTCCATAAACGGCCATCAAACTGCACTTACAGCGACCTTTTCCAAATTTGATTTGGACATAATTCTAAATCCATGCATTATATTTCTAATTTCTTGTATTGGTTAGAATGCTCTTTTCAATACGAACCCAACGGTTCCGGTTTTAGGAGAATCCGATGGTCGGATCTTCCGTAATGTCCATTCGAAGTCAATGGTCGAAATTCACGAACTACCGCGGCGCAGCGCGTTCTATTTAGGCCATTATATAACACACACACACACACACACATATATATATATCATTGATTTCCATTTAATACATATTTTAAAACTGTTTTAAATTCATTTTCAAAAGGATTTCTACTTCATATTCAATTTCAAATCAAAATTGAATATTCTATATCATTAATATATAAATGTGACGATCCCAAAACCCGTACGACGGTGTTAAGGATAATCGTTGGATTTTAACTCATTAATCATCATTAGTAGAGTACAGATAATAGCATAAACAATAAATAGAAAAAATTTCACATAGATATGACAGTGGAATCATAACATGTAACAAGATCAGAGTAGCACAGTGTAGGATATAACTTAGTGCATAAAAAGGGAATGATCAGTCAATATCGCCATAAGCGGAATATATACATACAGTGAGACATAATAAAGATATCAGTCTACATCGCCTGAGGCGGTACATATACATAAGATAAGGATAGCGGAAAGTCAATCAGTCTACATCGCCATAGGCGGAATCATATACATAAGATAAGGATAGCGGAAAGTCAATAGCCAAAATACAAGTAAATCTAATCCTCGCCATCAAGCCAAAAGCGCACTCTGTACTGCAGTGCTAAGCCAAAATAACCTGTCATCTATCAACTAGGCTGCCCGTGTGTAAATAAGGGCACTCGAGTTTGCAAAGTGAAATAAACAACGAGTCAGTCGTGGGACTGGTATGAGAAATCTACTTAACTGGTTAAACAATAGTAATGAGGCAAATCATAGGACCACGCCACTTTCGCGGAACGGGTTTACTCCAGTGATTGCCAGTGCATTTAAAACAAGGTAAATTCTTTAAAACAACGCAGTGCTTTTAAAAAGAATGAAGCCGTTATAAGACTCAAGTCGCATCACACAATGCAACGCAAGCCGAAGGATAGAGTTTTACCTTATAATGGCCAAAATATGCTTAGTACGTGCAAAGCAAAATCACTTGATATAATTACTAGTGCATATATGTTTCAAAAACGAATATCATCATAAATATCAATCGTAGGCAGCATAGCTACCATATACTATGTCGCCATACTAGTTCTACAATCAAATCCGTTATTTCGTATTGGAAATTGGGATTCCATCATGAGTCGAGGCTAGGGGCAAGCTCCTCTTCGTTTTGAGACACTCTAGCAAATGTCTCAGGACTACACACTCTGGGTAACCCTTGGATGCTTCAGGGCCAGTCCTCCCTTACGTTTGAGGATTGGC
Source organism: Allium sativum (assembly GCA_030737875.1). NCBI lineage: Eukaryota > Viridiplantae > Streptophyta > Magnoliopsida > Asparagales > Amaryllidaceae > Allium > Allium sativum. The sequence continues at coordinate 857,300,749 of CM060915.1, read as the reverse complement.
AATTCCTGAACGCGCGTTTCCCGGTCCTTTCAGACCTAAATCGAGGCGCCTCATTCCAACATCCACATAGGTAAAAATAATATAAATGTCAGACAGTTTAAGCACTGACACAATCGTTAGCTAGAAAGAAACGCCGTGCTCTCCCAGCAGTCCATATCCCGTTTTTAACTCATACCGAGGTGTGAGGCTCGCGAATCCACACTATACACAAAGCCAGGCCACGTAGGCCGTACTTTGATCATCGACCACAAGACTTTGCTTTGCAACAAAAGCCTTGATCACTGCATCTTGGCATGCCACATAGGCAATCCACTCCATACGACTGATTTCTATCGATATATAACCTCTGAGCTCGTACGTCTCAGAGAAGGGCGTTAAGCAAGAGAATAAATTCTCTGCCGCCAAACAGATATATATTTAACAGAGATCAATCGGTACAGGACAAAATCCAATGTTAGACACACAGTCCATTTACAATTCCGTTCTGGTCTAAACGAAACCGGAGGCACTATATTTCTCGCATATCCGTACGATCAACACATACGTCCAGACGGCTACTACTTCCATCCCTTCAAGGTAGCTACTCCAATCAGGAACCTCAGCAGCGCCCATCCATCTGATACGAGGATCGTCGGTCTTGAACCGTCTTCGTATTTTCGACTTCGAATCGTTCGATCAATTATTTAAAATGAGGGTTAGTTCGGCCTTTTCAAATAATTCACGTATAATTAGAATTCAATTCAATTCTTTCCATGGTTATATTATTCGACATTCACATTTCAGTTCTTTAGTATAATTTTCATGTCAAACACATACAACCATCAAATATCAAGAAAACTAAGCAAAATTAGTTTATTTCCATTCTATGCTGCTTATAATATTTTATAACGTTTTTTCGCCATTTTTATTTATTTAAAAATGGCCATATTTAATTAAACGACGTTTCAGGTCGTGTCGTGGCACTGGCGCTGTTTTCCCCCAAATTTGTTTTACACATACCGGGAAATCTAACCATTGGATTTCTACAAACTTCATATCATTGGGAAGATATTTCCAAAGCGAACCCAACGGTTCCAGTTTCGTGAAAATCCGACGATCGGATCTTTCGCACTAGTCGTTTGAAGTTACGATTTCGAAATACGAACAACAGCGTCGTTATTCGATTTAATTTAATTATATTTATATTTATATATAAATATAATCGATTCTGGCGCTGTTTTTCTTCAGAATTGAATTAAACATTCCAGACAATCCAACCGTTGGATCTTTACAAAGTTGGTGCCGTTGGAAAGATATTTCCAAGGCGAACCCAACGGTTGCGGTTTCGGAAAAATCCGATGGTCGGATCTCTCGTACTAATCGATTGAAGTTACGATTTCGAAATACGAACTGCAGCGTCGTTATTCGATTTAATTTTTATTTTTATGTATATATATATATAGTTCATTTTGCGATTTCAATATCGTTTTCACTTCAAATATTTCACTAACGCCTTCATATTTTGAATTTTTTTGCCATAACCTCGTTTGTACGGGAAGGGGTTTGGAAATTTATTGGGCCGTACTAGGTACCCAATAAATCCTATAAAGCATACACATATTTATAGTGATATATTCTGGTGTTTACAGGGGAGCGTGTATAGATAATAACTCCAGAGAATAAATTCTCGTCACCCTGTCTAAGCCTGAGGGAGTGTGCATTTTTAATTTCTCCAGAGAATAAATTCTCGTCACCTCGTCCCGTGTGGGAAATAAATAACCCATGTGCCGTATCTAATAACTAGAGAGACGTGTTTTTTGTCAACTCCAGACCTGTGTGGGGTTTTTATTAATCTAGCAATTTATCGTTACAATTTTATATGGTCCATATAAGTCATCAGTTCAACCTGTAATATATAGTCATCGCCATATAAGCCTCTCGCTCGTATGGTAAATCTTCAACCTCATCACACAAGCTCCAAATGCTCATGTGGTATATGATGAAGTATGCCTATCGTCAAGAAGCATGCCATGTAGTGTAGTTCAAAATTAATTGTTACTATCCGATGGCGATGTTTATTATTACACATAGAATAACCAGCACTCCGCATCCAATGGCATTCACAGGAGTTGATATAAAAATAAAATTGCGCAGCCAACTCATTAAGGCTTACCTATTTGTCGGGCACGCAAATAATTTCTTTACTCAACAACTAATCCATTTTCTCTGTTCAACACATGTGTGTGTGTGTGTGTATATATATATATATATATATATATATATATATATATGCAGAACAAAGCTAATAATAATATTTCTAGCGAACAAATATTTATTTCAACACGTGTGTATTTTAGCACTTCATATTCACAATAAAAATCTAATTTTTATTGTTAAATCAATTTATTTAAAACATGAATACCATTCAACACATGAATTTCTATTCAATGAATGAATTTCTATTCAACACATGAATGTTCTCTATAGTTTGTATATATAATAAAAATGTGATTTTTATTGTTAAAGCACTTTATTTAAAACACGAACGTCATTCAACACATGAATTTCTATTCAACGAATGAATTTCTATTCAACACATGAATGTTTTCTATAGTTTGTATATATAATAAAAATGTGATTTTTATTGTTAAAGCAATTTATTTAAAACACGAACGCCATTCAACACATGAATTTCTATTCAACGAATGAATTTCTATTCAACACATGAATGTTTTCTATAGTTTGTATATGTAATAAAAATGTGATTTTTATTGTTAAAGCAATTTATTTAAAACACGAATGCAATTCAACACATGAATGCTTTCTATAGTTTGTATATATAATAAAAATGTGATTTTTATTGTTAAAGCAATTTATTTAAAACACGAACGCCATTCAACACATGAATTTCTATTCAATGAATGAATTTCTATTCAACACATGAATGTTTTTTATAGTTTGTATATATAATAAAAATGTGATTTTTATTGTTAAAGCAATTTATTTAAAACATGAACGCCATTCAACACATGAATTTCTATTCAACGAATGAATTTCTATTCAATAAATGAATTTCAACATATGAAGATAATTTCAACAAATGAAAATTATTCTAACACATGAATATTTTAGAAAATTTCGGTAGCATAACGACAGGGTAGTTAAAACCTGGACCGTACCTAGTACGGCTCCTCGCTCTACCTTAAAACCTCGCGGTTTTTGACAATGGGGATTTCATGCATCTAGTTCGCACGTAGGCGGTATGTTTTATTTTCATTTCCACAATCCTATTCTAATCTGTTTCAACCACAAGAGGGTATTTTTCAACCACAATCCAACCATATCATCCACAAACAATTATTTTCAACCATTCGTCATACCACATATTTTCACGCTAATCACAAGCAATAAATATCATCCATTGTTTGTGGACGAGGGGAGTGTATATATATATATATTATTTCTATATTTCACTTGCATTTCAACACAATTCAAAGCATATATGTTTCATACAACGCTTGTATAATTTATACATCGCTCATATAACTTATACAACACATGTACATGTGGTATACAATGCGTATATAATTTACACTTCACTTATATAATTTATACAACATGATTTCATTCACACAATTCGATTTAGAGTTCTTACCTTGGTTTTCGAGGTGCTAAAAATCGTAGATAGCTCAGAAAAATCCATGGTCTCATCTAGATGGTAGAGAGCCTCCTTGCGGTCACAATATTTCCCGTTTCATCGAATTTCGTTAACACATCATAAAGAAATGATTTTTTCAAAGTTTGCAACACTTAAAAGTGTTATTTTCTATCCAGAAAATTAAAGTCATGTACCTCCTTTGATCTTCTAAACTAGGGTTCGACCTTTCGCCTCAATCGTTGCACGAGGTTAAAATCCGCCTGCACCACGTGGTAGAGCGTCGAGAGGCGCTCTAATTGGTGGCAGAGATGTCGAACTCGGTGGGCTGAATCGGAGGTAGCGGCGGCGGAAAGTGAGGCTCTTCAGGGGTCGATGCTCCTCCAATACTGAACGATAGCGGGTGTTCTTGGTATGGATTTAAAGAGGGGAGTGAGGCGAACAAAAGACTCAACCGTAGGTGGGGCTGAACATGGACGTAGCGGTGGCGATTTGGTCGGGAAGAATGGAGTAGTTTCCGTCGTTCGCGGGGGGGGGGGGGGGGGGGGGGGGTTTATCGTGTCTGACTGGTAAAACGGAAGTGAGAGAGAAAGATGGTGATTGGCCCTTATTGTAATAACCCGAAATCTAGGCCAATTTAAAATTTTTATTTTGGCAGTTTTAGCAAATTTTGATTATTTAAAATAGATTATTTTAAATAATAACGACGAGAAATTTATTTTGAATGGAATTCGAACGTATATTTTATATAGATCGTCGTTAGAATATAAATATTTATTTATATATATAAAAGAAATTTAAAATGGCGCGGTTGTTCGATAATTCGATTTCAAAGTTCAAATGAATGTACGGGATTCAAAATAAACCGGATTTTAGCGAAACCAAAAATATAAGAATCTATTTGAGAATATCCTTCCAACAAATCCGAAAAATCGAAATTTCATAGCGGGAATCAAAATGTATGCCCAGTTGAAAATTCAGAATAGTCGCTATGGAATTCGGGCCCTTAAAAATGGCCATTTTGCAAACGTCCTCGGATTTCAACGAAACCACTTTTTTTGGATCCGTGATGTCAAATTATTGCTAGGTTTCAAATTTCATAATTTTTCGAATCGAGATGTGAGCGTGACAAAGGAAAACGGTTTTGGCCAGTTTCAGTTGATTTTAATCGACTGGAAAATGACCATTTTTCAAACAGTCTCAGAATTCGACGAAACTGGTTTTGTTAGGACCATATCGTCAACAAGAAGCTAGAAAATATTTTTCTGGAATTTTTCGAGTTAGTATGTGGCCCCGGTAATTTGAAATGCGTGTTCAAATTCAATATATAGAGTTATATGTTGATTTTGACGAAAAATTATCGAAACTATCAAACCAGCTTACGATACATATCCCATTGTGTTCGGAATGGGAGTAATTAGCTATGGGCGACAGGCGGTGGGTTCGATTTCGAGGTCGAAATAAAAAGTTGCTTTTTGAAATTAAAAATAATTAAATATATAAATAAACCAAAGTCAACCCTTTCGCCCTCTTTATCTCTCCCTCCCCCACGTTCTCTTTCAGACAAACTAAAAAAAACAAAAAAAAACCCCATGATCGAAATCGCTCAGCCCTCCGACCTCGTCCGCCGCCCCTCGTCGAAGCTCCACCCCCTTAGGCACCGCCTCCCCCTTCTTCCCCCATCTCCTTCTTCCTCCGTTCTTCTAACAACCGAAACACTCCCCTCCTCGATTCAGCTCCACCGCCCGTACACCAGAGCCACCGCCAATGCCTAGAGCCCGCCGCTGTGGTGACAAACGCCCCCCACCTCCGCAGACCGACGCCAGCGCGCAAAAGACCCCTCCTCCCTCGATTACAGTAAGTTTTTTTATATTTTCTTATTTATATATATAAAATCCGATTTGTTTGGTGTATATAAAGTTTATCTAATTTAATTTAAATAACATTGTTTAAAATCTGTTTATAAAAAAAATGAAATCTTTGTTTGAATAAAAAGAATGTAAAGCTATGATGTCTGTATAAAATTAAAAGCATGAATTTTTATAATAGAAAAGCCTTAATTTTTATAATATAAAGGCTTTGAATTTTGAATGAGGAACTAGCATTTCATTTGGTCTGATTTGTACTTAACAAAAGGTTTGATTTTGAAAAAGAAAAAGATTTGATTTTATAATTGAATAAGATTATAAAGGTAAGGCTTTTTTACTTATAAAAAGTTAAGATTTTTAATTGTATAGAGATGTGATTTTTCAATATAAAATATTTGATTTTTAATTATACCCAGATATGAAGATGGGATGAAAAGATAATATTTTTATCATTGAAAAGATAACATTTTTAGAAAGGTCAAAACATGATCTTTGTATATATAATTTTTTGAAAATATATTTATATATATGTACGCATCGTTATAGAAAAATATGATTTTTCATCGTATAAAAGAAATATTATAGATTAGATAAAAATAGGATTTTTATATATGAAAGATCAGTTTAAAGATACGATTTTTATTATGCAAAAGAAAGAATAAAAATATAATTTTTACATGATGTAAAGAATAAAGATATAATTTTTATACTAGTGGCATATTAAAAATATGATTTTTATAAAGTAGAGATATTAAAAATATGGTTTTTATCAAAGTAGAAATATAAAAATATACTTTTTATATAGAAAGAAGCATTGTAAATATATTAAGTGAAATAAAAATCTGAACTTTATTTTATCGTGAAGTAGAGAGAATATAAAAATGTGATTTTTATATATGTAGTGGATACGGGCAACGAAAGTGACAAAAGACGAAAAGGCGAAGATTTCCTAACTATGAAGAGTCGTGGCGTTGGATTTAGCTTTGGTGAGAACTTCTCACTTTTAATTTAATTTTCTAGTTAAAATATATACTAGGATGCAGACGGTGTTTAGTAGCACCCGTCACCCGTCGTCCACAGACCATGGACGGCTTGTATGCTTGTTTGTTTGATTGTGATGTGTAGTTGATTGTGTGCTGTGATGTGAAATGAAATAAAATAAATATATAGTTGAAATAAAATATTTTATAGTGGAAAATATTTTATAGTTAAAATTAGAATTTTTATCGTGTATATGTAATGAAATAAAAATAAACAAATCGGAGGATTTGTTTATATACACACATTTGACTGATATTGATTGGGACGATAAATTTTACACATCGCCCAACTGCACAAATAAAATCTGTGTTTGATTGTTTGAAACCCCACACGGGTATTGGGATGATATATGACATACACTAATCCCAATAATTAGTTGTATGTCCATCGATTGATTGACAGACTGTCATAAGCGTTAAATATTTATATTTGATGCTTATACAGTGTAGAACGCACTCTTAATGATGGTTGATTATTTATCATCGTTATTTTATACATGTGTTGTAGAAAATCCATATAATTAAAATTATATGGTAATTGATTGGGCCTCATTCCAGTTTTGAAATAGAAATATTTGAATAGAATATTTGAAATGAAATATTTGAATAGAAATATTTGAAAAAGAAATATTTGGAACAGAATATTTAAAAATAGAAATATATGAAGCCGTGTTGATTAGATTGACGCCATTTTGACGTGAACGATATTTATATCGATTTTATTCATTTTTCAATGAATATTGGAATTGATTTGAAATTCAAAATAAATTGAAATGATTTGAAATTCGAATTGAATTGAAATCGAATTGAATTGAAATCGATTTGAAATGAAATTAAAACGAATTTATATTGGAATATTCAATTTTGATTAGAAATTGAATATGAAGTTGAAATCGTTTCGAAAACGAATTTAAAGCAATTTATAAAATATGTTTTGAAAGGAAATCGACGAAGTATATATTATATATATATATATAATATAATGGCCTGAATAGAACGCGCCGCACTGTGGCAGTTCGTGAATTTCGACCATTGACTTCGAATGGATATTGCGGATGATCCGACCATCGGATTCTCCTAAAACCGGAACCATTGGGTTCGTATTGAAAAGAGCTTTCTAACGAATATTAGAGATTTGAAATCTAACGGTTGGATTTGGAATTATGTCCAAATCAAATTTGAAAAAGGTCGCTGTAAGTGCAGTTCGATGGCCGTTGATGGAAATCGACTGTACGGGCCTTGATAAAATTACTAAAAATAATAATAATTTGTGTAAAATCATAAGAAATGATTTGTGAAGAATTGGGATGAAAAACTCCATATCTGAAAAGATAAAAATAGATTTTTATCGAAATGAACTAGTTTTGAACAATTATAATTCATTTATTTTTGAAATAAATAAAGTGAATTGAAATGTTTTTGAAATATAACCAGAATTTCCTAAAATTGAATTGGAAGGGATTTGAATCGAAATTGTCTTCGGAATATTTCGATGTTGGATTTCGTGATGATACAAATATTGTTATGGGAATTTGAAAGATATATTAATATCGTTATTTCCTATACGATATTTGTTGGTCGTAGATTGAATATAAGCAAGTATATTTTCTATTCAGAGCCTTGTATTTAATATCAAATGAGATTTGGGTTTGTCGTGAATGGTGTCTTCATTAACACTGTTCTTAAGCCCAGTTGAGAAAAAGAGTAAATCTTTTTATTTAGATTTAGTGAAGTGTACCAATTAAATAATATTTAATTGGAATTGAATTGATATTGATTTTTGGGTTTATCGTGAACAGTGTTTCAAATAACACTTGTTCTTTAACCTGATAATCAATGAAATGTGATTTTGGGTTGTCGTGAACGGTATCTTCAATAATATTGTTCTTAGACCCAAAGAAGTTAAGGAAATCAGAAACTAACTGGAGATTAGTTAAGTTGAATGGTTTCTGGGGTATTGATCTGATGTTGGTTTCGGCCTTCGGGGTTAATACTTAGGGAACTGCTCACTTTCTAATTTACGGTTAGGGACTGATTGAAAGGTGATGTGATTTTGGGTTTATCATGAATCGTGTTTTAAATGACATGGATTCTTTAACCCCAGTTACAGATTAAAACTAAGTGGAGTTTTAATGAATCATTAATTAGATTGAAAAGATCGAGAATGGAGTATCACCAGTTTTGCTCCAGGCGATAGTTAAATCTTTAATTGGATTTGAACGTGAAATGGTAATCGAATTTACCGATAACACCGTGGTATTAGATATGAAGTATTACCAGTTTTACTTCATGGGATGAATAGGTTGGGACTGGGAAATAAAATAAATGATTATTTCGGTATGGATCGCTAATCCCGACTAGTTTGAATTGGTATTCAAAAGTAGATTGAAGAATAAATTTAAAGGATTTATCTTTGATAAAATTAATGGGAACCTTTCCCAATGAATGTGAAATTTAGAAACTAACTGTAGGTTGGCCAAGATGAATGGTTTCATGGGTATTGTTCTGATGTTGGTTTCGGCCTTCGGGGTTAATATTTGGGGAATTATTCTATTGTTAATTTACGGTTAGTGATTGATAAATTGGAATGAGGCGTATGTTGTGTTTGTGTAATACTTGTTTATTATATACGCGAGTTATTCAGAAAGATCGGGTTTATCCCATTCTGAATAACTGATACGACGATTAGTCGAAGATGAAGACGATGGTTGAAGACCGGAGGTCTTCACGTCATTTGGATAATTATTGATGACCTTGATTGGGTCATACGCCCCAGAGGAGGGAATCTGTTAGTGGTCGTCCAGACGTACATGGAGATCGATGGATATGCGGGGTACTAGGTGCCTCCGGTTTCGTTCAGACCCAGAACAGACTTGTAAATGGATTGTGTGTCTGACATTGGATATCATACTGTGTGATTGATGGATATCGGTTGCATGGAATGGTTTGCCTGTGTGGCATGCTGAGATGCAAATGATCAAGGCTTCTGTTGAAAAGCAGAGTCTTGTGGTGGATGATCAAAGCACAGCCTGTGTGGCATAGCTTTGTGTAATGTTGATTCGCGAGCCTCACACACCGGTTGTGAACCAAAAACGGGAGAAGGACCTCAGGGAGGACATGCGTTTTCTTCTAGTTAGAAGTGGCGTCAGTGGGTTTACACGCCCTGACGAGTTTGACTTATGTGGTTGTTGCTGTTGCGAGGCGCCTCGGATATATCGGTCATTCTCGAACCGATGGAGTCATTTAGTTGGCTCACCTACGCCCCAAAGGGCGGGGAAACGCAGTGTTCAGGATTTCGTCTAATCCACATCGGTGGACTGGCCCTGTCGCTCCAAGGGACGATGCGTTCTGTTCCTGAGACACGGGCTAGAGCGTCTCGAATCGGTAGAGGACTATCTTTTGCCTCGGTTCATAGATGGAAATCCAATTTCCAAATACGTGACTTTGCCGTTTTAATTGTAGAACCTAGTATGGCGACATAGTGGGATGGGGCACTTATGCCGTCTATGATTGATACTAATGCTTTGAAGTTGTTTTATACACTATGCACTTATAATAGTATCAAATGATTTAATTTAAACGTATCAAGCATTCTTGGCTATTATAAGGTAAAAACCCTATCCTCCGGCTTGCGTTGCATTGTGTGATGGGACCTGGGTCTTATAGTAGCTTCATTTTTCTTTATTTAGCATTGCGTTGTTGTTATATGCACTGGTATTCTTGGGAGGAAACCCGTTCCGTGTTATACGGCATGGTCCCTTGATTTACCTAACTTTAAAATAAAGATTAATAACTGTTTTAGTTCTCACACCAGTCACATGACTGACCTGGAGTTTATTGTTTTAACCTAAACTCTTGGTGCCCTTATTTTGACACGGGCAGCTAGTAGTTTTGGTTTTGCAGATTTATATTCAGAGGAACCTAGTTTACAGCTGGAATGATATCCGGAAAGCTTTGTATCCGTATATCTCCTTCTAGTTGTGTTTTGTATTATTTCCGCTGCGATGTATTTAAATGTAATTTAAATCTCTGATATTTCTGTGTAATATTTATTCATACTCTGTATATTCTTGTATTCTGATGGAATTGTTGTAATATACAATGAAATGTTCTTCCGTCTGCGTTCCTTTGTGGCTTGTTCTCAACTCAATCCGGGCTTTCCTAACCGGGGAAGTTCGGGTCGTTTCAGTTGGTATCAGAGCTTTGGTTTACAAAGATCAGAGAACAAGGCACATTAGAACCATACGAAAGAATTCATCAGAGATTGGGTTAGTAATATCCAATGGGAATGACTCATTAGAGATGGGATCAGTGGTATCCTAGAACGAGTGTGAAGAGTATATTTTTGAAAATGAAAACAAATTTTGTTTTGAAAATTTAAGTCAAGTATTCGTATTTGATTATTTATTTTATATTGAATTTGGACAATGCAGTATATAATGATTTTGCGTATACGTCTGATCCGCGTGTATTTGAAGTTTTAATATACTGGATAAATATAGAATCACACTATAGTCGCCCGGAGACGATTCTGATGATAGTCTAGACATCATCAGAATTGGTATTCGAGTTTCAAAGGTGTGATATCTATATATTTCCAATTGACTAGTGTGAGACCCAAAATTAGATAGGGTCTATTGTTGTGATTTGGCATCAAAAATGAGATTTTTGACTATGTATCCAAATTATGAATTTGAAAAGCTAATTCACTAATTGATTGATGGTTGTGTTGTTTGATTATTGGTTGATTAATTAAAATTGGAACCGTTTAGCCAAGTTGTATCAAATAGTGAATTGTATTGAAAATTAGTCGCATTTGCATGCATATACATGTACTTACATTGAACAGGTCATTGCAAAGAGGCTAGAGCAGAAGAATAAAATTGTTTGCCCGACAAATACGTACATGTTTACCATAATTTATTGTATTTCTTTGGGTGATGATGATTTTACGAGCCGATTGGCTTTTTATTTTTCTTTTTGAGATCAGAAGGCCTGTATGGCGATTTCGGGATTTTCCCAGTGCTCCCGGTGCAGGGGAGGTTATGGCGAAATTTTTCGAAAATTTAAGGTGTTAGCCAAATTTTTGAAAAATTTGAAAAATTCTTAGAAACTGAAAAGTTGAAGAACTTAAGCCATAAAGAAAATAATGAAAGTTGAGTTGATTTGTTAAACAACTTTCGGCTTCGTTCCTTTTCGGGGACGAAAAGTTTTAAGTGGGGGGAGATTGTAATAACCCGAAATCTAGGCCAATTTAAAATTTTTATTTTGGCAGTTTTAGCAAATTTTGATTATTTAAAATAGATTATTTTAAATAATAACAACGAGAAATTTATTTTGAATGGAATTCGAACGTATATTTTATATAGATCGTCGTTAGAATATAAATATTTATTTATATATATAAAAGAAACCGAAAATGATGCAGTAGTTCGATAATTCGATTTCAAAGTTCAAATGAATGTACGGGATTCAAAATAAACCGGATTTTAGCGAAACCAAAAATATTAGAATCTATTTGAGAATATCCTTCCAACGAATCCGAAAAATCGAAATTTCATAGCGGGAATCAAAATGTATGCCCGGTTGAAAATTCAGAATAGTCGCTATGGAATTCGGGCCCTTAAAAATGGCCATTTTGCAAACGACCTTGGATTTCGACGAAACCACTTTTGTTGGATCCGGGATGTCAAATTATTGCTAGGTTTCAAATTTCATAATTTTTTGAATCGAGATGTGAGCGTGAAAAATGAAAATGCGTTTGGCTAGTTTTAGTTGATTTTAATCGACTGGAAAATGACCATTTTTCAAACGGTCTCAGAATTCAACGAATCTGGTTTTGTTAGGACCATATCTTCAATACGAAGCTAGAAAATATTTTTCTGGAATTTTTCGAGTTAGTATGTGTCCCCAGTAATTTGAAATGCGCGTTCAAATTCAATATATAGAGTTATATGTTAATTTTGACGAAAACTGATCGAAACGATCGAACCAGCTTACGATACATATCCCATTGTGTTCGGAATGGGGGTAATTAGCTATGGGCGACAGGCGGTGGGTTCGATTTTGAGGTCGAAATAAAAAGTTGCTTTTTGAAATTAAAAATAATTAAATATATAAATAAACCAAAGTCAACCCTTCACCATCTTTATCTCTCCCTCCCCCACGTTATCTTTCAGACAAACTAAAAAAAAAAACCCCACGATCAAAATCGCTCAGCCCTCCGACCTCGTCCGCCGCCCCTCGTCGAAGCTCCACCCCCTCAGGCGCCGCCTCCCCCTTCTTCCCCCATTTCCTTCTTCCTCCGTGCTTCTAACAACCGAAACACTCCCCCCTCGATTCAGCTCCACCGCCCGTACACCAGAGCCGCCGCCAATGCCCTGGAGCCCGCCGCCGTGGTGACAGACGCCCCCCACCTCCACTGACCGACGCCAGCGCGCGAAAGACCCCTCCTCCCTCGATTACAGTAAGTTTTTTTATATTTTCTTATTTATATATATATATATAATCCGATTTGTTTGGTGTATATAAAGTTTGACTAATTTAATTTAAATAACATTGTTTAAAATCTGTTATAAAAAAATAATATAAAAATGAAATCTTTGTTTGAATAAAAAGAATGTAAAGCTATGATGTCTATATAAAATTAAAAGCATGAATTTTTATAATAGAAAAGCCTTAATTTTTATAATATAAAGGCTTTGATTTTTGAATGAGGAACTAGCATTTCATTTGGTCTGATTTGTACTTTACAAAAGGTTTGATTTTGAAAAAGAAAAAGATTTGATTTTATAATTAAATAAGATTATAAAGGTAAGGTTTTTTACTTATAAAAAGTTAAAATTTTTAATTGTATAGAGATGTGATTTTTCAATATAAAATATTTGATTTTTAATTATACCCAGATATGGAGATGAGATGAAAAGATAATATTTTTATCATTGAAAAGATAACATTTTTAGAAAGGTCAAAATATGATCTTTGTATATATAATGTTTTGAAAATATATTTATATATATAATTTATATATATGTACGCATCGTTATCGAAAAATATGATTTTTCATCGTATAAAAGAAATATTATAGATTAGATAAAAATAGGATTTTTATATATGAAAGATCAGTTTAAAGATATGATTTTTATTATGCAAAAGAAAGAATAAAAATATAATTTTTACATGATGTAAAGAATAAAGATATAATTTTTATACTAGTGGCATTTTAAAAATATGATTTTTATAAAGTAGAGATATTAAAAATATGGTTTTTATCAAAGTAGAAATATAAAAATATAATTTTTATATAGAAAGAAGCGTTGTAATATATGAAGTGAAATAAAAATCTGAAATTTATTTTATTGTGAAGTAGAGAGAATATAAAAATGTGATTTTTATATATGTAGTGGATACGGGCAACGAAAGTGACAAAAGACAAAAAGGCGAAGATTTCCTAACTATGAAGAGTCGTGGCATTGGATTTAGCTTTGGTGAGAACTTCTCACTTTTAATTTAATTTTCTAGTTAAAATATATACTAGGATGCAGACGGTGTTTAGTAGCACCCGGCACCCGTTGTCCACAGACCATGGACGGCTTGTATGCTTATTTGTTTGATTGTGATGTGTAGTTGATTGTGTGCTGTGATGTGAAATGAAATAAAATAATTATATAGTTGAAATAAAATATTTTATAGTGGAAAATATTTTATAGTTAAAAATATAATTTTTAACGTGTATATGAAATGAAATAAAAATAAACAAATCGGAGGATTTGTTTATATACACACATTTGACTGATATTGATTGAGACGATAAATTTTATGTAACACCCCGTATTTTTAATGTAATTAAAAATGTATATATATATCCACAAATAGGATTAATATGGTGATGTATAATGAAAATTAATTAATATATGAAAAAAAAGAAAAGATTGGTTGCATGCGATGTAAATATGTTGCATGCATTGATTTGCAAACATAATGCATTAACATTAAAAGAAAAAGATTCATGCATTGGTTTAATTTAAGTATTGTAACTAACATGAAATAGAGAAGTAAGGAAAGAACAATAATTATCATTGTTCTAATACTTATGAATAAAAGACTTTGTAGCTCAGTTGGTTAAGGCATTGGATTTGTAACATGGAGGTCGGGGGTTCGAACCCCGGCGGCAGCATAATTTTTATCTCTGTTTTAAAGAGGGCCAACCGAACATGCAAATATATGTACATATACAAATTCAAAATTTGAAAGGATAAGAACGTACATATAAGGAAATAAAGAAAATATATGTATATACATGAGAATATATATATATATATATATATATATATATATATATATGCAGAAATATATGTATACGAAAGATAAAATTTAAGATAAGGCTATAGTAAATGAAATATGGCAAGAATTAAATAACGGTGCAACATCGTTTGAATTTTGAAAATAAAATGAAAGTTGTGCGTATATATATATACGCGTAAAATGGTCGTTAAAGGAATTGTATACATATAAGAATATTTCATGTGAATAAAACAGTTAAATAAATTCCAGGAATTCAAAAGTTCGAAATTCAAATTTCTACGCCAAAACAGCTTGTGGGACCCAATGCTGACTTAGCACTGCATGTACGATAAGATTTGGCTAGATTCATCTGCGAACCTGGACTATTTTCTTAACTAGGTTCAATGCTGACTCAGCGCTGCGTGTACAATAAGGTCTTGAGCAACTATATAAACAGCCCTGGTCTTCTTCTCTATTCACAATTCTTCTCTACCCTTATGCTGCAAAGATTCTTAGTAAACATGGCTTCCTCTCCTCCTCTTAATCAAATAATAAATAAAATAATATATATAAAATAAATCAAGACGAGGAGGTGCTGCTCAAAGACTTTCAAAGAGAAGATTCAAGCTAGAATTCAAGTGAAGATTCGAACGACTGCAACGACCGTTTTTCTACGAATCATAGCAACGCCATCTTTCTATTCTAATCTAATCTCTGTAAGTCAGTTATTTCTAGATTTGAACGTTTCTCTTTTCGTGACATGAAATTAAAGGAATAAAAGAGTATGCCAATTCTTTCTATTGAATCAGTGCCTATTTCTTTGGACCAAATTAAGAACTGTTATGATTTCGAGGACAAATAAGACTGTAACTATGAAACTATGGACCTTAGAACCATATGCCTCTTTGACTATGAACATTGCCTAAGACTATGAACATTGCCTAAGACTATGGACATTGCCTATGACTATGGACATTGCCTATGACTATGACTATGACCATGAGAATTATTTCCATGACTATAGCCTATACCTTTGATTAGGAAGCAAAACTATTGTCTATGACATAAATGGGACAACTGTGATTAAGCACCTATGGTTCATGACTAGGAAAGTGTTTAAAATTTTGTGACTGTGAACCCGATTATCTATCTTGTCTGTTCTTTGGTTTTAGACCTTGGGAATTTACCTATTAAGTTAGGTCTACCCATGTTCTTGAACCTACGCCTTTATTCTGTCTATTCTTGGTTTTAGACCTTGGGAATTTACCTATTAAGTTAGGTCTACACATGTTCTTGAACCGACGTCGTTGTTCAACCCTCTTTATGCCAGTTAGTATGTCTATCTGTTGCATAGCATCTTTGGTTCATTCCCTATTTTCTACGAACCTAGCTTTATTTATAATCTAGACTGAATCACGATTATACGAACGATGGGAATGCGGTTTGGGCAAAACATGAAATTTACTAAAAACGTAGTTTAACTTGAAAATTGGCATAAATTGGGAACATGTATTATGGCATGATCATAGGAATGCAAATTGGATAAATTTGATTATAAGATGTGTAATTTGAACCTAGTATTGACGTGTAAATCTAGCATTTACATGAATAGTGAACTAGAGTAATAAGTCTAGTTTGACGTGAATTAGAATGTTGAATCGGAATTGGATTAGCTAATTTGGCACGGTAAGTATATTGGCATAAATGTGAAATTGGCCATAATTGAGAATAACTGTCAGGTTTAGCAAAATCATGGTTAGTGACACTTAATTTGGTATAGTTTACATACCAAACAGCATAAATATGATATGGAGGGGAAAATGGGCCACAGAAATAACTGTAGATAGATTACATTAAAAGAGTAATTGGGAAATAAGTAAATTAGGAATAATTTACT
The DNA here is from genome assembly GCA_030737875.1 of Allium sativum. Taxonomy (NCBI): domain Eukaryota; kingdom Viridiplantae; phylum Streptophyta; class Magnoliopsida; order Asparagales; family Amaryllidaceae; genus Allium; species Allium sativum. The sequence continues at coordinate 857,284,027 of CM060915.1, read as the reverse complement.
TATAGAATTTGTCCTAAATGAGAAATGTAAATTTAGAAAAATTAAAGATTTATTAACGACATCTCTTTTAATGAAACACCAGAAAGTTCTAGGGTGACAGAGAGGATAGTGTCTAGGCTTGGGTTTGGAAAATACAAGTTTCCTGCTCTCCCTGGCTAGCCCTAACTGATCCGACGGACGGGATGGTTACTTTCAAAACCTGATTTGAAAATTAATCATAACCCTTTGAAATTAACCCGAGGTTAGACTGAGTTGCGATGTAAACCTGCCCGGAACCAACCGGCACATCCAGTATTCGCAACAATATCTGTCTAATGTGAGTGGTTGCGGCTTTATTCTATTTAGTTAAAGCTAGAACAAGAATGGTAGGGTTAAGTTAACTAAGACACTTAACCAGTTCAACATGATAACTAAACTGATGGGTGGGGATAGGTTCAGACTGTCACTTAATACAGTTGAGCTAGAATGGGAGGGCTAAGTCCATAGAGACACTTAACCAAACTCAAGGTAGCAAGACAAGATTTGTAGGGGTTAAGTAACTAAGAAAACACTTAGCCAAATTAACATGTTAACTAGACTAAGAAGGTAGGGTTAAGTAAAGTTAATACACTTAGCCAATTTGATATGTTAGCTGGGCTAGACCGTAAGGTTAAATAAACTTGAACACTTAACCATCAGTTTGTGATAAAGGAATAAGGCTAAGTCTAAAACATGAAGGGACAATACTTAACCATTAATAACATGTTAGTGAAAACAGACGGGCAAGGTTAAGTTAAAAAGGAACACTTAGCCAATACAGGATAATGGGTAGGGTTAAGTAATAAGGAATACTTAACCAATATAACTTGGTTTGTGTTCGGGTTAAGTCAACATGAATTACTGATAACACTTAACCAGTTTAACAGGATAAATGAAGGGGGTTAAGTTAGCTTGAAGTGACTAATGACACTTAACCAATCCAAATTGACGGGAAAGAGAACTAAGTAGTAAACCTTAGAAAACAACGATTCTGGAAACTAAGTGGTAAACCTTAGTTGACAAAACTAAGTAGTAATTCTTAGTATAACACGAGGAGGAGGGAACGTCCGTCTGATTAAAAAGAAGGCTCCAACGAATTGGGTTACGAAGCCCGAGGCTTCGAGGGGACGTGAGGGTACTCTTGGTATCCCTCTGTGAGGCTGCAGATGATCCGCCTGGGCCCACAGAGGTTAAGGTCTGCGTAGAAGAACCAGGAGTATGCCTTGGTTGCAATACATGGCAACCTAAAGACTAGGATGGACCGGCGTGATTCGGCGAGCAAACGGTAGCCCTGTGATAGCGACTCGTCGTCTACCATCCATCTTCAGTCAATTGAGATACGTGAAGCGGAAAGGCGGAGAACTCCAAAAGACCATATACTTGCTATCTAGTTATGGGTGAGGATGGCCATAGGATAGTGGGGCACCGGGGGCCGGCGTATAGTTCTCATTTTACAAGGTGTGCCTTTCATTAGTTGAGGGAGGGGTCAATTGGGACCATAGCCACTGGAATAAAAACAGACCTTAGCATCTGCATCGGCAGATATCTGAAAGCTCCTGACCGAGTTCTGTATTCCTTGATTTGCCCTGTCACAGGACTCGGACCGCACATTACAGGACATGTGCATCTAGACAAGCGATAACGATTCGCGATACATGCGTGGGGATGTATAGGAACATATACCACTCTAGGTAGTGTGTCCTAGACTTGGGGGCATCGTTCGACAGGTAGCATAATCCCTAGTTGGATTAGGTGGCATAAATCCTGAATCCGAGAAGTGTTTAGAAAATAGCGTAAACTTTAGTTAAATCTAGAAAGCACTGGATAGAAAACCCTAGATTTGATCTAGGTAATAAATAATGAATGTATGCCGGAAGGCAATGGAAAATACAGGGATTTGGATCACGTTATCGTTACTAGTTGGGACACTAGATAAGCGATGCAGAGATATAGAAACCAGTATAACAAGGAAATAGCTAAGTGGCGAAAGTATTAGAGCGTATCCAGTTTATCTTATCTTAGCATATCTTGTGACTACCTTGTCTAATCTTGTTGACCCTATCATCATGGTGTAATCTTGTATTCAGTTAATTCATGTCGTTTTGTTTTTCCATGTTCACATGCTAGAAGTTACTGAACTTACTCAGGCTTTATGTTTGACTCTGTTTTTCTTTCATCTTCTTTTCTACCGTCCCCCCTCCTAGGTAGTAAAGGAGGGAATAGTTTAGCTCAAGTTGAGTTGGACTGGCACTCTTTTCCAGCTTGAAGATTTGTCGAAGTTTGCTTGGATTCTCTTTTCAGATGCTATGGCTGGCTCTTGCTAAAATCGGGGAATATAAATGTTGTTTTTATGCTTCATTATTTTGTAAGACAGATGATACTCTGATATTGTAAAGGAACCATTGTATTTTATCAATAAAGCAAAGTTTTATTTTCCGCTGTTTAATTTCTGTCTGTCTTGTAATTTATCTGCATCTTTTACCCTAAATGCTCCACAGAACTTAGTGCATTCCCTTTGTGAGTGACACTAACGGACGTGGGGAGTTACACGTGGTATCAGAGTTGAAGGTTACCAGATCAGATAAAGGATTTGAAAAATTATTTTCAAAACGGTTTTTAAAGAAGCATTTTCAAGAGAAAAGATTTGTTTTAAAGACATATTCCCCGAAGCCATACGCACTATCTTCTCTTCCTCTGTTTAAATTCTTGTCTCCTTCTTTCTTGAGTCTCTGGGGCTCCTGGCTTTCTGGGAGGTAACCTCATCGAAGGGTAAAGCAGTGCCCGGCTTCCATCCATAGCCGTAGTTGTTTCATCTACGGTCAGTTTTCTTTCGAAGCTTATAGGGTTTTCCGGACGATGGAGGCAGTTTTCGAGAGATTTGTCAACATGACTACACACGGAAGGGGATGAGGAGTTTGGCTAAGGAGCACAACCCAAGGATAAGGAATTCATGGATAGGGACTTGGCTCACTAAGGAGGAAGGAATTATAAAGCGTAAGACAAGAGGAAGTAGCTTTTCTATGATATAATAGGGCATATAATTAAGGACAAGAGCAAGAGCGAGGAACAAGATTTTCATAAGGGCAAGAACCTACTTTCGCCACCAAGCGTACCTAGGAGAAAGGTAGTAAATGTTCTCTTGGAAGAGTCTAGTTTTGCTATTCATACTATTTCCTTTGGTTTTATCGCTTCGCATTTGTTCGTATCCACTTCCATAGTTGATTCTCTGCACCATAGTACTTGTATAGTAGAAAGGTCCCACTAGAGTCTCAAATCCAATTAGTGTTCCGACCAGTTTATTTTTGGTTAGTAGGGATTTGAGAAAAGCTATCGAGTCTGCTTATATCATCTCACGTAGATCGTTTAAATTCAAAGGAGATATTCCTTGGGTGCTTGTTTGATATTGGTTTAGGCCTTTGGGGCTTGTACTTGAGGAATGTCAAGTTTGACTAGGATGGTTTACGTGAGAGAGGAATAGTTGTGGCAGGCACTCCAAAAAGCACGTAGCGACCTTTTGACCCTTATAGTGATGGCATGATGGATAAGCTAGGAGGAGAGATCTCTGATCATCCTAGTATATAGACTTGGTTGACATCTGTTTATTTTGGAAATGGAGGTCAGAAACTTCACAATCATAAAGTTAAATTGGTTCGGATATAGTGGAGTAAAGCTCCAAAAGACTAGATACTTGCATCGTACCCTTTTTTTTCTTAAGGGTGCATCATTGATTCCTTTTTGTAGGAGCTTTACACATAATCGTTTCTCTCTTTCCATAATATATCCTCTAGGTCGTATCTTCGATCTTTAGGTAGAAACTCTTTTGGGTGTAAACATGTATTTGAAACATGTTATGATTGATGGTTGCGAGTGGTTGCGAGTGGTTGCTAATGGTTGCTCGTGGATGCATATACATACGTATTAAGCACTAGATCAGTTCAGACGCTTTCATATTGCATTTACAGATATGTATTTGTTTGTAACTTGAACTTGATATGTTATCATATGGGTGTTGCATATGGATGAATGGCCATGCACGCATATAGTATTTACATAACTAGGGATGCTTGCATACATGGTTGGTCGCATGGCACTGACATGACTCGCATTAAGGTGGTCGACTGAATCAGTAGACCGCCTGATTTTACATTAGATAAAGACATATACACACACTATGCATATGAACATGAAAGCATTAGAAATCTTTTAAGGACAATGAATGCCTGTGATTGAATGGTTGAGTAGATGGGTGATTGGATTGTAGGACACATTCTTCCTAACTTGAAGATTTCGGGGACGGAATCCTTTTAAGTGGGGGAGAATGTAACACCCCGTATTTTTAATGTAATTAAAAATGTATATATATCCACAAATAGGATTAATATGGTGATGTATAATGAAAATTAATTAATATATGAAAAAAAGAAAAGATTGGTTGCATGCGATGTAAATATGTTGCATGCACTGATTTGCAAACATAATGCATTAACATTAAAAGAAAAAGATTCATGCATTGGTTTAATTTAAGTATTGTAACTAACATGAAAAAGAGAAGTAAGGAAAGAACAATAATTATCATTGTTCCAAGACTTATGAACAAAAGACTTTGTAGCTCAGTTGGTTAAGGCATTGGATTTGTAACATGGAGGTCGGGGGTTCGAACCCCAGCGGCAGCATAATTTTTATCTCTTTTTTAAAGAGGGCCAACTGAACATGCAAAAATATGTACATATACAAATACAAAATTTGAAAGGATAAGAACGTACATATAAGGAAATAAAGAAAATATATGTATATACATGAGAATATATATATATATATATGCAGAAATATATGTATACGAAAGATAAAATTTAAGATAAGGCTACAGTAAATGAAATATGGCAAGAATTAAATAACGGTGCAACATCGTTTGAATTTTGAAAATAAAATGAAAGTTGTGCGTATATATATATATATGCGTAAAATGGTCGTTAAAGGAATTGTATACATATAAGAATATTTCATGTGAATAAACAGTTAAATAAATTCCAGGAATTCAAAAGTTCGAAATTCAAATTTCTGCGCCAAAACTGCTTGTGGGACCCAATGCTGACTTAACACTGCATGTACGATAAGATTTGGCTAGATTCATCTGCGAACCTGGACTATTTTCTTAACTAGGTTCAATGCTGACTCAGCGCTGCGTGTACGATAAGGTCTTGAGCAACTATATAAACAGCCCTGGTCTTCTTCTCTATTCACAATTCTTCTCTACCCTTATGCTGCAAAGATTCTTAGTAAACATGGCTTCCTCTCCTCCTCTTAATCAAATAATAAATAAAATAATATATATAAAATAAATCAAGACGAGGAGGTGCTGCTCAAAGACTTTCAAAGAGAAGATTCAAGCTAGAATTCAAGTGAAGATTCGAACGCCTACAACGACCGTTTTTCTACGAATCATAGCAAAGCCATCTTTCTATTCTAATCTAATCTCTGTAAGTCAGTTATTTCTAGATTTGAACGTTTCTCTTTTCGTGACATGAAATTAAAGGAATAAAAGAGTATGCCAATTCTTTCTATTGAATCAGTGCCTATTTCTTTGGACCAAATTAAGAACTGTTATGATTTCGAGGACAAATAAGACTGTAACTATGAAACTATGGACCTTAGAACCATATGCCTCTTTGACTATGAACATTGCCTAAGACTATGAACATTGCCTAAGACTATGGACATTGCCTATGACTATAGACATTGCCTATGACTATGGACATTGCCTATGACTGTGACTTTAACCATGAGAAGTATTTCCATGACTATAGCCTATACATTTGATTAGGAAGCTAAACTATTGTCTATGACATAAATGGGACAACTATGATTAAGCACCTATGGTTCATGACTAGGAAAGTGTTTAAAATTTTGTGACTGTGAACCCGATTATCTATCTTGTCTGTTCTTTTATTTTAGACCTTGGGAATTTACCTATTAAGTTAGGTCTACCCATGTTCTTGAACCTACGCCTTTATTCTGTCTATTCTTGGTTTTAGACCTTGGGAATTTACCTATTAAGTTAGGTCTACCTATGTTCTTGAACCGACGTCGTTGATCAACCCTCTTTATGCCAGTTAGTATGTCTATCTGTTGCATAGCATCATTGGTTCATTCCCTATTTTCTAAGAACCTAGCTTTATTTATAATCTAGACTGAATCACGATTATACGAACGATGGGAATGCGGTTTGGGCAAAACATGAAATTTACTAAAAACGTAGTTTAACTTGAAAATTGGCATAAATTGGGTACATTTATTATGGCATGTTCATAGGAATGCAAATTGGATAAATTTGATTATAAGATGTGTAATTTGAACCTAGTATTGACGTGTAAATCTAGCATTTACATGAATAGTGAACTAGAGTAATAAGTCTAGTTTGACGTGAATTAGAATGTTGAATCGGAATTGGATTAGCTAATTTGGCACGGTAAGTATATTGGCATAAATGTGAAATTGGCCATAATTGGGAATAACTGTCAGGTTTAGCAAAATCATGGTTAGTGACACTTAATTTGGTATAGTTTACATACCAAAAAGCATAAATATGATATGGAGGGGAAAATGGGCCATAGAAATAACTGTAGACAGATTACATTAAAAGAGTAATTGGGAAATAAGTAAATTAGGAATAATTTACTTATAGAATTTGTCCTAAATGAGAAATGTAAATTTAGAAAAATTAAAGATTTATTAACGACATCTCTTTTAATGAAACACCAGAAAGTTCTAGGGTGACAGAGAGGATAGTGTCTAGACTTGGGTTTGGAAAATACAAGTTTCCTGCTCTCCCTGGCTATCCCTAACTGATCCGACGGACAGGATGGTTACTTTCAAAACCTGATTTGAAAATTAATCAAAAACCTTTGAACTTAACCCGAGGTTAGACTGAGTTGCGATGTAAACCTGCCCGAAACCAACCGGCACATGCAGTATTCACAACAATATCTGTCTAATGTGAGTGTTTGCGGCTTTAATCTATTTAGTTAAATCTAGAACAAGAATGGTAGGGTTAAGTTAACTAAGACACTTAACCAGTTCAACATGATAACTAAACTGATGGGTGGGGATAGGTTCAGACTGACACTTAATACAGTTGAGCTAGAATGGGAGGGCTAAGTCCGTAGAGACACTTAACCAAACTCAAGGTAGCAAGACAAGATTTGTAGGGGTTAAGTAACTAAGAAAACACTTAGCCAAATTAACATGTTAACTAGACTAAGAAGGTGGGGTTAAGTAAAGTTAATACACTTAGCCAATTTGATATGTTAGCTGGGCTAGACCGTAGGATTAAATAAACTTGAACACTTAACCATCAGTTTGTGATAAAGGAATAAGGCTAAGTCTAAAACATGAAGGGACAATACTTAACCATTAATAACATGTTAGTGAAAACAGACGGGCAAGGTTAAGTTAAAAAGGAACACTTAACCAATACAGGATAATGGGTAGGGTTAAGTAATAAGGAATACTTAACCAATATAACTTGGTTTGTGGTCGGGTTAAGTCAACATGAATTACTGATAACACTTAACCAGTTTAACAGGATAAATGAAGGGGGTTAAGTTAGCTTGAAGTGACTAATGACACTTAACCAATCCAAATTGACGGGAAAGAGAACTAAGTAGTAAACCTTAGAAAACAACGATTCTGGAAACTAAGTGGTAAACCTTAGTTGACAAAACTAAGTAGTAATTCTTAGTATAATACAAGGAGGAGGGAACGTCCGTCTGATTAAAAAGAATGCTACAACGAATTGGGTTACGAAGCCCGAGGCTTCGAGGGGACGTGAGGGTACTCTTGGTATCCCTCTGTGAGGCTGCAGATGATCCGCCTGGGCCCACAGAGGTTAAGGTCTGCGTAGAAGAACCAGGAGTATGCCTTGGTTGCAATACATGGCAACCTAAAGACTAGGATGGACCGGCGTGATTCGGCGAGCAAACGGTAGCCCTGTGATAGCGACTCGTCGTCTACCATCCATCTTCAGTCAATTGAGATACGTGAAGCGGAAAGGCGGAGAACTCCAAAAGACCATATACTTGCTATCTAGTTATGATTGAGGATGGCCATAGGATAGTGGGGCACCGGGGGCCGGCGTATAGTTCTCATTTTACAAGGTGTGCCTTTCATTAGTTGAGGGAGGGGTCAAGTGGGACCATAGCCACTGGAAAAAAAACAGACCTTAGCATCTGCATCGGCAAATATCTGAAAGCTCCCGACCGAGTTCTATATTCCTTGATTTTCCCTGTCATAGGACTCGGACCGCACATTACAGGACATGTGCATCTAGACAAGCGATAACGATTCGCGATACATGCGTGGGGAAGTATAGGAACATATACCACTCTAGGTAGTGTGTCCTAGACTTGGGGGTATCGTTCGACAGGTAGCATAATCCCTAGTTGGACTAGGTGGCATGAATCCTGAATCCGAGAAGCGTTTAGCAAATAGCGTAAACTCTAGTTAAATCTAGAAAGCACTGGATAGAAAACCCTAGATTTGATCTAGGTAATAAATAATGAATGTATGCCGGAAGGCAATGGAAAATACAAAGATTGGGATCACGTTATCGTTACTAGTTGGGACACTAGATAGGCGGTGCAGAGATATAGAAACCAGTATAACAAGGAAATAGCTAAGCGGCGAAAGTATTAGAGCGTATCCAGTTTATCTTATCTTAGCATATCTTGTGACTACCTTGTCTAATCTTGTTGACCCTATCGTCATGGTGTAATCTTGTATTCAGTTAATTCATGTCGTTTTGTTTTTCCATGTTCACATGCTAGAAGTTACTGAACTTACTCAAGCTTTATGTCTGACTCTGTTTTTCTTTCGTCTTCATTTCTTCCGTCCCCCCCCCCCAGGTAGTAAAGGAGGGAATAGTTTAGCTCAGGTTGAGTTGGACTGCCACTCTTTTCCAGCTTGAAGATTTGTCGAAGTTTGCTTGGATTCTCTTTTCAGATGCTATGGCTGGCTCTTGCTAAAATCGGGGAATATAAATGTTGTTTTTATACTTCTTTATTTTGTAAGACAGATGATACTCTGATATTGTAAAGGAACCATTGTACAAACTATTTTATCAATAAAGCAAAGTTTTATTTTCCTCTGTTTAATTTCTGTCTGTCTTGTAATTTATCTACATCTTTTACCCTAAATGCTCCACAGAACTTAGTGCATTCCCTTTGTGAGTCACACTAACGGACGTGGGGAGTGTAACGACCCAGAAAATCTGAACCAATTAAATTTTTTTAAATTGGCTAAAATAATGAATTTTAAATATTTAAAATAAATAATTTAAATAATGGCAATGAAAACTGAGTTTGAATCGACAATTGAAAACGATTATAATTAATTATAATTATAAATGGGGCCTGAAAAGGCGCTGCAGTTTCAAAAATTGGATTCAAACTTTGTCGGACTGTATCGGGTGCAAAACAATCCGGATTTTAGTGAAACCAAAAATATTTAAATCTGTTAGTGAATACCTTTCTAACGAATCTGAAAATTCGAATTTTCACAGCGGAAAACAAAAGTTATGGCCAAATGAATTTTCAGAACGATCGCTATGGAATTTATATAGCCCGTGAAAATGGCCATTTTGCATACGACCTCGGAATTCGACGAAACCACTTTTGTTGGATCCGGGATATGAAGTTATTTCTAGGTTTCAAATTTCATAATTTTTGAAGCTAATATGTGAGCATGGCAAAAGAAAATGTATTTTGGTCAATTACAGTTAAATTGGATCGACCAAAAATGGGCCTTTTTGCAAACGGTCTCAGAATTCGACGAAACTAGTTTTGTTGGGACCGTATCGTCAAATCATAGCTAGATTTATTTTTCTGGAATTTTTCGAATCAATTTGTGGCCCTGGCAAATTGAAATGTTCGTTCAAATTAAATATTGAATATTTTATATTTTAATTTGAAGGAAAACTGACTGAAACAGTCGAATGGGCCTTCGAAACATATCCCATTGTGTTCGGAATGGGGGTAAAACGCTAGGGACGAAAGTCGTTGGGTTTAGATTGGTGGTCGCGTCAGAAAACCCTTTATAAAATCTATGGACCAATCAGAATTTAATAATAATAATAAAAAAAGAAAATAACGTTTTCTCTCTCCCCGATTAGCAGCGATCGACGGCGGAACTCTTTCTCGCCGCTCCCATCCAATTTCCGACCAAACCAGGCGGAATTAGCCCCTCCTCCAGTTGAAGATTTTGAAGAGCACGAGAAGATCTTCAAATCCATATATAGTTTGGATTTTTTCATTGTGCGGATTGGAAGAACCGACGTCACGAAGTTCGGCACTTCGAACCGCCGCCGCGTTCTCCTCCCTGCGTCGAAGTGGGCCCCACCTACCTCCGCCTGAGCGTCATTCCAAGCACTACAAGGTGGTGTACTCCGATCGTCTCCAAGTTGCACGGATCGAAGGAAAAATTAAAACCTAGTTTTGAAGAAATCAAGCAGGTATCGGCTGTTTAATTAAAAATTGATTTTAACAGTTTAAAACCGTTGCAAACTTTGAAAAATCATATCTTTTTGCTATGTTAACGAAATTCAATGAAACAGGAAACATCGGGACCGTGAGGACGCCTTCTACATTTTAGAAGAGACCGCGTATTTTTCTGAGCCTTCTGCTATTTTTGGTGGAGTGGAACCCACTGTGAGATTTCTGATTTATAAACAATATGGAAAAGGACGATGTATAAATTATATAGTCGATGTATGAGTTATATAAGCGTTGTACACCTCATGTATAAGCGTTGTATAAGTTGTACGTTCGATGTATAAGTTGTATATGCGTTGTAAAAATTATATATGTGTTGAAATAAAAGTGAATTGCTATATATAAATATATATATATATATATATATATATATATATATATATATATATATATATGCCCCTCGTCCACAAACCATGGACGATATTTATTGGTTGTGATTGGTGTGAAAATTGATTGATAGCGAATGATTGTTTGTGATTGTTTGTGGTTGATATTGATTGATTGTGGTTGAAAAATACCCATTGGTGGTTGAAAAATATTTGGTTGAAACCACATAGGATTAGTTTGTGGAAATGAAATAAATATATACATGCCGCCTGCGTGCGAACTAGATGCATGATCCCCATTATCAAAAACCGCGAGGTTTTAAGGTAGAGCGAGGAGCCGTACTAGGGACCGTCCCGGTTTTAACTACCCTGCCGTTAGGCTGCCGAAATTTTGAATAATATTCATGTGTTTGAATTATTTTCATTTGCTGAAACTATATTTATTCATTGAAATAGAAAACCTTCATGTGTTGAATTGATATTCATTCGTTGATTAGAAATTCATGTGTTGAATGGTATTCGTGTTTTAAATATAAAAATAACATTTTTATCTATATATAGAAACTATAGAAAACCTTCATGTGTTGAATCGATATTCATTCGTTAATTTGAAATTCATGTGTTGAATGGTATTCGTGTTTTAAATATAAAAATCACATTTTTATCTATATATAGAAACTATAGAAAACCTTCATGTGTTGAATCGATATTCATTCGTTGATTTGAAATTCATGTGTTGAATGGTATTCATATTTTGAAATAAATCGTTTGATAATAAAAATCACCTTTTATCGACTATATGAACTGTGTAAAATAATCTCGTTTTGAAAGAAATTGTTTTATAAGAAAAATCCTATTTTTATTACCGATATAAACTATATAAAATAATAGTGTTTTGAAATGAATTGTTTTACAATAAAAATCACATTTTTTATTATATGCATGAATCGTTGAAATGCGAAATGTTAAAAATAGCCACTCGTTCAAATAAACATATATGAGTTGAAATATTCATTAATTAGCTAATGATATGATTTTTGCCTATACATGCAACATTAGAATGAATGGTGTTTTTAAAACAAAAGGAATCAAATATGAAGTTGAATGGAAAATGATAAATGATAAGAACTGTATATATGTACATGCATATTTATTGAACAGGTTATAGCAAAGGGGCTAGAGAAGAGGAATAAAATTTTGTGCCCGACAAATAGGTACACATTTACTGTTTTGTTTGGGTGATGATTTTATGAGCCTGTTGGCTAGCCGCTTGGCTTTTCCTTTTTCTTTTTGACATGAGACGCCCGTGTGGCTATTTGGGAATTTTCCCGGCTCCCGTACAAAGGAGGTTATGGCGAAATTTTCCAAAATTTTAAGGCGTTAGTGAAATATTTGAAGTGAAAACGATATCGAAATTGTTGAATGAACTATATTTATATAAATAAAAATAAAAATAAAACGAAACGAGGCCATGCAGTTCGTATTTTGAAACTGTGACTTCAAACAACTAGTGCGGGAAATCCGACCATTGGATTTTCCCGAAACCGCAACCGTTAGGTTCGCCTTGGAAATATCTTTCCAACGGCACCAACTTTGTAAAAATCCAACGGTTGGATTGTCTGGAATGTTTAATTCAAATATGAAGAAAAACAGCGCTAGAATTGATTATATTTATATATATATATATAAATATAATTATATTTAATCGAATAACGACGCTGCAGTTCGTATTTTGAATTCGAAACTTCAAACGATTGTACCGGGAGAACCGACCGTCGGATTTTCCCGAAACTGGAACCGTTGGATTCGTTTTGAAAAGACCTTTCTAATGATGTAAATTTTATGCAGATCCAACGGTTAGATTTTCAGATATGTGTAAATCAATTCTGAAGAAAAACAGCGCCACGGCCGCGTTATGGCCCGAAGCGTCGTTTTGAATAAATAGGCTATTTTAAAATAAATAAAAATAGCGATAAATCGTTATAAAATATCATAAACGATATGGAATAGAAATAAACTGAATTAGCTCGATTTATGTGGTATTTGATGGTTGAATGTGTTTGGTGTGAAAATTGCATTAAAGAACAAAATTGCTGTTGTCGAATGATTTAACCATTAAAGTAAATTGATTTGAAATTATAAATGTACGTGAATTATTTGAGAAGGCCGAGTTAATTCTCATTTCAAATAATCGACCAACGATTGAAAATCGAAGATGAAGACGGTGGTCGAAGACCGGAGATTTTCACCTCGTTTGGATGGTAACCGAGGTCCTGATTGGGAGGCATCCCGAAATATGGATAATGAGTGGTGATCATCCAGACGTACGTGGTGATCGATGGGTTTGCGAGGTATTTAGTGCCTCCGGTTTCGTTCAGACCCAGAACGGACTTGTAAATGGACTGTGTGTCTGACATTGGAGTTTATTCTTTGTTGATTGATTTCTATTAAATATACATCTGTTTGGCGGCGGAGAATTTATTCTTTTGCTTAACGCCCTTCTCTGAAACGCACGAGCTCAGAGGTTGTGTATCGATGGACATCAGTCGCATGGCATGAATTGCCTGTGTGGCATGCTAAGATGCAGTGATCAGGACTTCTGTTGAAAAGCAAAGTCTTGTGGTGATGATCAAAGCACCGCCTGTGTGGCGTAGCTTTGTGTATAACGTGAATTCGCGAGCCTCACACCCCGGTATGAACCAGAAACGGGAGAAGGACCTCAGGGAGGGCATGCGTTTCTTTCTAGCTAGGGTGGTGTCAGTGACCTACCAGCCCTGACATTTATATACTTTTCACCTATGTGGTTGTTGCTGTTGCGAGGCGCCTCGGTTTCATCGGACGATCCGGGTCCGATGGAGTCATTCGTTGGCTCGTTTACGCCCCAAAGGGCGGGGAAACGTATTGTTCAGGCATTTTAATCCACATCGGTGGACCAGCCCTGACGATCCAAGGGTCGATGCGCTCTGACCCTGTGGCTCGGGCTAGAGAGTCACGAAGTCGGTAAGGACTATCTTTTGCCTTGGTTCATGACGGAAATCCAATTTCCAAATACGGGACGATGCGGTTTCGATTGTATATATATATATATTTGGCGACATAGTGGCATGGGACGCTCATGTCGTCTATGATTGATAGTTATGATTTGAAATAGTTTTCAAAAAATATAAACACTAGCAATAATATCAAATGCCTTTGTTTTATTCGTATCAAGCATATTTTGGTCGTTATAAGGTAAAAACTCTATCCTCCGGTTTGCGCTGCATTGTATGATGGGAACTGAGTCTTATAATGGCTTCATTTTTATAAAAAGCATAGCGATGTTTAAAAGAAAGATTTGTTTTAAAGCACTGGCAATCCAATGGAGTAAACCCGTTCCACGAAAGTGGCGTGGTCCTGTGATTGGCCAAATTATATATGTGTTGAGTAGATTTCTCATACCAGTCCCATGTCTGACTCGTAGTTTGTTTCACTTTCAGACTCGGGTGCCCCTTTTTCTACACGGGCAGCCTTATATTCAGGTTTAGCTGGTTCTTTCTGGATAGCTGGAGCTGAAGATGGATTCTATCATTTATCTCTTTTTATGCTGTTCAGCTCCTATTGTTCATTTTGTTTATTTTCCGCTGTAGACATTTATGTATAGCTGAACTGTATTTGTACTAAGTAAGATCCTGTATACTGTGTAACTCTGATGATTACTTTTATCCAGTATATCCTATTGTTCATTATCTGGTGTATTTATTTAATTTTGTTCTGCTATTATCTGTTTCTGTGTTATATTCCAAAGATAACCCTTGTTTCCGTCAGAACGGGATTTCGGGTCGTCACAGGGAGTTACATTTTACACATCGCCCAACTGCACAAATCCCAATAATTAGTTGTATGTCGATCAATTGATTGACAGACTGTTATAAGCGTTAAATATTTATATTTGATGCTTATACAGTGTAGAACGCACTCTGAATGATGGTTGATTATTTATCGTCGTTATTTTATACAAGTGTTGTAGAAAATCCATATAATTAACATTATATGGTAATTGATTGGGCCTCATTCCAGTTTTGAAATAGAAATATTTGAAATGAAATATTTGAATAGAATATTTGAAATAGAATATTTGAAACGAAATATTTGAATAGAAATATTTGAAAAAGAAATATTTGGAACATAATATTTGAAAATAGAAATATATGAAGCCGTGTTGATTAGATTGACGCCATTTTGACGTGAACGATATTTATATCGATTTTACTCATTTTTCAATGAATATTGGAATTGATTTGAAATTCGAAATAAATTGAAATGATTTGAAATTCGAATTGAATTGAATTCGATTTGAAATGAAATTAAAACGAATTTATATTGGAATATTCAATTTTGATTAGAAATTTAATATGAAGTTGAAATAGTTTCGAAAACGAATTTAAAGCGATGTATAAAATACGTTTTGAATGGAAATCGATGAAGTATATATTACATATATAATATAATGGCCTGAATAGAACGCGCCGCGCTGCGGCAGTTCGTGAATTTCGACCATTGAATTCGAGTGGATATTGCGGGAGATTCAACCGTCGAATTCTCCTAAAACCGGAACCGTTGGGTTCGTATCGAAAAGAGATTTCTAACGAATATTAGAGATTTGAAATCTAACGGTTGGATTTGGAATTATGTCCAAATTAAATTTGGAAAAGGTCGTTGTAAGTGCAGTTCGATGGCCGTTGATGGAAATCGATTGTACGGGCCTTGATAAAATTATTAAAAATAATAATGATTTGTGTAAAATTATAAGAAATGATTTGTGAAGAATTGGGATGAATAACTCCATATTTGAAAAGATAAAAATAGATTTTATCGAAATGAACTAGTTTTGAACTAGAATTATAATTCATTTATTTTTGAAATAAATAAAGTGAATTTGAAATGGTTTTGAAATATAACCAGAATTTCCAATAATTGAATTGGAAGGGATTTGAATCGAAATTGTCTTCGGAATATTTCGTTGTTGGATTTCGTGATGATACAGATATTGTTATGGGAATTTGAAAGATATATTAATATTGTTATTTCATATACGATTTTTGTTGGTCGTAGATTGAATATAAGCAAGTATATTTTCTATTCAGAGCCTTGTATTTAATATCAAATGGGATTTGGGTTTGTCGTGAATGGTGTCTTCATTAACACTGTTCTTAAGCCCGGTTGAGAAAAAGATTAAATCTTTTTATTTAGATTTAGTGAAGTGTACCAATTAAATAATATTTAATTGGAATTTAATTGGTATTGATTTTTAGGTTTATCGTGAACAGTGTTTCAAATAACACTTGTTCTTTAACCCGATAATCAATGAAATGTGATATTGGGTTGTCGTGAACGGTATCTTCAATAATACTGTTCTTAGACCCAAAGAAGTTAAGGAAATCAGAAACTAACTGGAGATTAGTTAAGTTGAATGGTTTCTGGGGTATTGATCTGATGTTGGTTTCGGCCTTCGGGGTTAATACTTAGGGAACTGCTCACTTGCTAATTTATGGTTAGGGACCGATTGAAAGGTGATGTGATTTTGGGTTTATTGTGAATCGTGTTTTAAATGACATGGATTCTTTAACCCCAGTTACAGATTAAAACTAAGTGGAGTTTTAATGAATCTTTAATTAGATTGAAAAGATCGAGAATGGAGTATCACCAGTTTTGCTCCAGGCGATAGTTAAATCTTTAATTAGATTTGAACGTGAAATGGTAATCGAATTTACCGATAACACCGTGGTGTTAGATATGAAGTATTACCAGTTTTACTTCATGGGATGAATAGGTTGGGATTGGGAAATAAAATAAATGATTACTTCGGTATGGATCACTAATCCCGACTTGTTTGAATTGATATTCAAAAGTAGATTAAAGAATAAATTTAAAGGATTTATCTTTGATAAAATTAATGGGAACCTTTCCCTATGAACGTGAAATTTAGAAACTAACTGTAGGTTGGCTAATATGAATGGTTTCCTGGGTATTGATCTGATGTTGGTTTCGGCCTTCGGGGTTAATATTTGGGGAATTATTCTATTGTTAATTTACGGTTAGTGACTGATGAATTGAATGAGGCATATGTTGTGTTTGTGTAATACTTGTTTATTATATACGCGAGTTATTCAAAAAGACCGGGTTTATCCCATTCTGAATAACTGATACGACGATTAGTCGAAGATGAAGACGATGGTTGAAGACCGGAGGTTTCACGTCATTTGGATAATTAATAATGATCTTGATTGGGCCGTACACCCAAGAGGAGGGAATCAGTTAGTGGTCGTCCAGACATACTTGGAGATCGATGGATATGCGGGGTACTAGGTGCCTCCGGTTTCGTTCAGACCCAGAACGGACTTGTAAATGGACTGTCTGTCTAACATTAGATATCATTCTGTGTGATTGATGGATATCGGTTGCATGGAGTGGTTTGCCTGTGTCGCATGCTGAGATGCAAATGATCAAGGCTTCTGTTGAAAAGCAGAGTCTTGTGGTGGATGATCAAAGCACAGCCTGTGTGGCATAGCTTTGTGTAACGTTGATTCACGAGCCTCACACCCCGGTTGTGAACCAAAAACGGGAGAAGGACCTCTGGGAGGACATGTGTTTTCTTCTAGTTAGAAGTGGCGTCAGTGGTTTTACATGCCCTGACGAGTTTGACTTATGTGGTTGTTGCTGTTGCAAGGCGCCTCGGATATATCGGTCGTTCTCGAACCGATGGAGTCATTTAGCTGGCTCACCTACGCCCCAAAGGGCGGGGAAACGCAGTGTTCAGGATTTCGTCTAATCCACATCGGTGGACCGGCCCTGTCGCTCAAAGGGACGATGCGTTCTGTTCCTGAGACACGGGCTAGAGCGTCTCGAATCGGTAGAGGACTATCTTTTGCCTCGGTTCGTAGATGGAAATCCAATTTCCAAATACGTGACTTTGCGGTTTTAATTGTAGAACCAAGTATGGCGACATAGTGGGATGGGGCACTTATGCCGTCTATGATTGATACTAATGATTTGAAGTTGTTTTATACACTATGCACTTATAATAGTATCAAATGATTTATTTTAAACGTATCAAGAATTCTTGGCTATTATAAGGTAAAAACCCTATCCTCCGGCTTGCGTTGCATTGTGTGATGGGACCTAGGTCTTATAATAGCTTCATTTTTCTTTATTTAGCATTGCGTTGTTGTTATATGCACTGGTAATCTTGGGAGGAAACCCGTTCCGTGTTATACGGCGTGGTCCCTTGATTTACCTAACTTTAAAATAAAGATTAATAACTGTTTTAGTTCTCACACCAGTCACATGACTGACCTGGAGTTTGTTGTTTTAACCTAAACTCTGGGTGCCCTTATTTTGACATGGGCAGCTAGTAGTTTTGGTTTTGCAGATTTATATTCACAGGAACCTGGTTTACAGCTGGAATGATATCCGGAAAGCTTTGTATCCGTATAACTCCTTCTAGTTGTGTTTTGTATTATTTCCGCTACGATGTATTTAAATGTAATTTAAATCTCTGATATTTCTGTGTAATATTTAGTCATACTCTGTATATTCTTGTATTCTGATGGAATTGTTGTAATATACAATGAAATGTTCTTCCGTCTGCGTTACTTTGTAGCTTGTTCTCAACTCAATCCGAGCTTTCCTAACCGGGGAAGTTTGGGTCATTTCACTTATATTTTATTTTTAATTTATTTTAAATTCAAAAATATCTTTTCGTTTAAATGAACACCAATTTTGACCCAACAACTGTCGCCCCAACCCCATCCCGGACACAATGGGATATGTTTCGTAGGCCAATTCGACTGTTACAGTCAGTTATCTTTCAAACTAAAGTATAAAACATTAAATATTTAATTTGAATGTACATTTCAATTTTCCAGGGCCACAAACTGATTCAAAAAATTCCTGAAAAATAAATCTAGCTATGTTTTGAAGCTACGGTCCCAACAAAATTAGTTTCATCGAATTCCGAGATCGTTTGAAAAATGGCCATTTTCTGGCCGATCCAATTAAACAAAAATTGACCAATCACATTTTCTTTTGCCACGCTCACATACTAGCTTCAAAAATTATGAAATTTGAAACCTTGCAATAGTTTGAGATCCCAGATCCAACAAAAGTGGTTTGGTCGAATTCCGAGGTCGTCTGCAAAATGTCTGTTTTCAAGGGCTATGTATTCTCTATAGCGACCTTTCTGAAAATTCATTTAGCCATAACTTTTGATCCCCTCTATGAAACTTCGATTTTTCAGATTCGTTAGAGAGTTTTTCATAAACAGATTTAAATGTTTTTGGTTTCACTAAAATCCGTTATATTTTACACCTGGTATAGTCAGTCAAAGTTTGAACTCAAATTTTCAAACTGACTCACTATTTCCAATTCAATATTTCATTGAAATATTCTATTTCAATTGTTTAAATTCTTTGAAAATAACCAATTTAAAATTTTTAAATTGGCTCGCATTTTCCGGGTTGTTACAATCTCCCACGCTTAAAACTTTTCGTCCCCGAAAAGGAAACAACAGTACAGTAGGAAACGAAATGTAAATGCAAAGTATTGTAAAGGTACCTTGCACCGGAGTTAGTCAGAGAGGTCCACTCTGCATTTGGGGTAAGCTTGCTTAATGCTTTCCTCAGTCTCCCAAGTACAGTCTCTAGGATCACTACTCCACTGCACTTTAACTAAATGAACCTTTTTGCTCCTTAGCTCTCTAGTTTCTTTGCGAACAATCTTTAATGGCTCTCTTCTGACTGCTAATTCTGGAGTAATTTCCAAGTCCTGTTGCGCTGCTTCTTCTACAACAAGATCTGGATCATGCATATGTTTTCTGAGTTGAGGTACGTGAAACACATCATGTACTCCAGGCAACCAATCAGGTAATGAAACCCTATAAGCAAGAGTTCCAATTTGTTCAAGTATAGGAAAGGGACCAATAAATCTCGGTGCCAACTTCCCAGTTTTGCCAAATCTGATTACCCCTCTCATCGGAGAAACTCTTAAATACACATAATCACCAACGACAAAAGATAAATCTCTTCTTCTAGAATCTGCATAACTTTTCTGTCTGCTTTGCGCGTCTTTCAATCGCTTCTTGATGAAATCGACTTTATCAGATGCTTCTCTAATCATATCGGGTCCCAACACAAGTTTGTTGCCAGGTTCTACCCAACATGCGGGAGATCTGCACGGTCTACCATATAATGCTTCAAATGGCGACATTCCCAAACTTGCTTGATAGTTATTGTTATATGAGAATTCAGCCAAACGCAACTGATCCTCCCATGACCTGCCAAAATCAATAATACAAGCCCGTAGTAAATCTTTTAGAATTCTATTCACCCACTCAGTTTGGCCATCTGTTTGAGGGTGATAAGCGGTACTTAGATTCAACTTGGTTCCCAATTCTGTCTGGAATGCTTCCCAGAATTTGCTAGTAAATAGGGGATCTCCATCAATGACTATACTGAGCGGCACTCCATGCAGTTTAACTATTTATTTGAAGTAAATCTGTGCTAAACCTTGAGCCGTTCTGTTGGATCTGACAGGTATGAAATTGGCAGTCTTCGTGAAGCGATCTACGGTCACCCAAATACCGTCGTTTCCTTTCTCAGTTTAAGGCAAACCGTCTTTGAAGTCCATGGAAATTTGCTCCCACTTCCATCCTAGAATATCTAATGGTTGTAATAATCCGGCGAGTTTCTGTCGATCGCTCTTGACTAGCTAACAAGTAGAACACTTGCTAACGTATAAGGAGATGTCTCTTTTCATTGACCTCCACTAGAATGTGCACTTGATATCATTATACATTTTTCTCACCCCTGGATGGTTGCTCAGTTTGGACTTATGACATTCATCAAGTGCTTCTCTCCATAGCTCAGAAATGTTTGGAACACATATTCGACCTTTCAGCTTTAGAACTCCTTGGTTATCAATTTGAAAGCTCGTAGGTTCCCCTTCCTTGGTCCTCTGACTGATCCTATGAATAAATTCATCGTCTTTCTGAAGAACGGCGATCTTATCATTTAAGGAAGACGTTACGATAAAACTGGCGATGATTTCATTCTTTCTACTAAGCGCGTTCGCCACAACATTGGCTTTCCCTAGAGTATACAGAATTTCAAAATCGTATGCTGCAAGGAATTCTAACAAACACTGTTGTCTCAAGTTCAGATCTTTCTGAGTGAATAGATACTTCAATGAGTGATGATCGGTAAATA
The DNA here is from genome assembly GCA_030737875.1 of Allium sativum. Lineage (NCBI taxonomy): Eukaryota > Viridiplantae > Streptophyta > Magnoliopsida > Asparagales > Amaryllidaceae > Allium > Allium sativum. Next base: position 857,262,898 of record CM060915.1, on the reverse strand, counting down.
GTTCGAACTTCTCACCCAACAAATAATGCCTCCAGATTCTGAAAGCAAACACGATGGCTAACAACTCAAGATCATAAGTTGCATGGTTCCTTTCATGCGGCTTCAGCTGACGGCTAGCATAAGCGACCACTTGGCCTTTTTGCATTAATACTGCGCCAAGCCGTCTAATAGAAGCATCCATCCATACCATCAAGTCCTGATTGCCATTAATAATTGTTAATACTGGAGCAGTCGTCAAATTCAGTTTCATCTCTTCGAAAGCTTCTTCACATTCGGGAGTCCATTTGAATTTTTCATGCTTCTTTGTAAGCTTTGTTAATACACCGGATATCTTCAAAAAGTCCTAAAAGAATTTCCGATAGTATCTAGCCAATCCAAGGAAACTTTGAACTTCGGTGGGGGAAGTAGGCTGTTTCCAGTCTTGGATTGCTGAAATTTTGCTTGGATCAACAGCAATCCCTTCTTTTGATACGACATGGCCAAGGAACTTAACTTCATCTTGCCAGAAGATACACTTAGAAAATTTAGCTTTCAAGACATTTCTTCTCAGAATTCCCAGCACTTGTTCTAAATGGTTTGCATGCTCGCCTTCTGACTTGGAGTAGATTAAGATATCATCGATGAAGACCAGAACAAATTTATTCAAGACACCACGGAATACTCTGTTCATTAAATCGACGAAGTAGGCTGGAGCATTACACAAGCCGAACAGCATTACTAACCATTCGTAGAATAAGTCGGGAGCCCTGAAGGCTGTCAAAGGAACACAGTCTTCGACTATACGTAATTGGTGGAAACTTGTAGCTAGGTCCACTCTGGAGAATACCCTCGTGCCATCTAATTGATCTAGCAAATCATCGATCCGTGGCAATGGATATTTGTTCTTCAGTGTCTGCTTATTGAGATCTCGGTAATCAACACAAAGTCGTAGAGTACCGTCTGATTTCGGGACAAACACTAATGCTGCTCCCCAATCTGAAAAGCTTGGCTTGATCAGACCTTTCCACAGAAATTCCCGAGTTTGGTTGCCTAACTCTTCTTTTTCTTTCGGGGCCATTCTTCGAATTAGATGTACCACTGGTCTGGCATTCGAAATTAGATTGATTCTAAATTCAATTTCTCTTTGCGAAGGTAAGTTTTCGACTTCTTCAAACACATCCGCATAGTTTATAACGATAGGAATCTTTTCTAATGAGGTGGGAATAACTTCCAAATCAGACCAAAATTCATTTCTATCTGTTTCTGAGCCATGGCATGGTATATATATATATATATATATGTCCTAGCTTCGTTTCAACTTTAACGATTCTTCCGGCACATCTAACTTCGGCCTTATATTTTGTCAACCAGTCCAGCCCAAGTATAATATCAAATTCAAAAAAATTCATGGTGATCAAATCATAAAAGAACTTGTAGCAAGAATAAGAGACATGCACTCTACAATATGAACTGAGAATAATAGAACCACCTATCGGGTTTTGAACTTTAATTGGTTCTTTAAGCTTCCTTTGTTTCAATTTTAACTTGTGAACAGTGTTACTAGATATGAAGCTACGTGATGCACCAGTGTCAAAAAGTATAGAAACGGGAATATTTTTAATTGTAAGGGTACCTCCCAAGACGTCGGGTTTACCTGATCCATCAGTGATAGCTGGCGGGTTCTCCCTGTCATAAACGTGTGCTACCTGTGCATTCTTCTTCAAAGAACAATTTTTGCTATAGTGCCCTTTCTGATGGTAGTTGTAGCATTCAACCGAGTTGCGGGGGTTCGGATTTGAGCTTTGTTGGTTTGTCTTCAGCCGCTTTGGAGCGGTGCACACATTTGAATAATGCCCCTTCTTTCCGCAATTGTAACAGCTGCCTTTTTGTATCTTACCAGCTTGCTAAGTAGAGGCTGCTGCATTGCTGGACTCGGCCTGATCTCCAGAAGCTTTGCGCTTATTTCCTGCCTGGCTCTTAGCACGGTCTAGATTGGATTTCCTCTCATCCAAATCTTCGTAGTTACATGCCATCTCTACCAATTCTGAAAATGGAAGCTTGATGTTACTCATAGCCCGATCCTGATACTTGCGCTGTAGCCCCAATATAAACCTCTTATTTTTTGCTTTTGATGTCAAGATAAGCTCTGGAGCATAATGTGATAGCTGTGTGAATTTGTTTAGATAGTCTTGGATAGAGCGGTCTCCCTGCTGGAGATTAGCAAACTCATCACGCATACACTCTAATGCTTGCTCGGGGATGAACTTCCCCTTGAACAATGTCTTGAACTCCTCCCAAGTCCTTACTGTATCTTCCTCATCCTCAGAGGTGATGGCATCCCACCACAATTCGGCCTCCTCCTGTAAGAGCCAAGCGCCCATAAGTGCTTTGTCATGGGTTCCAAGTCTCATGCCACCAAAAATCCTCTCGCATGTCTTCAACCATGCCAAAGCTTCTGTCACGGTGCCAATGTCAGAAAAGGGTTTGCCTCCGAGGTTTCTGTACCTCTTTGCTACTCGGTCAAGGTCGAAGTACTTTGGTGCTGGTGGTTGTATCATAGGCCTCTGTTCTGCTACGGGGATATTCCCCCATCCTCCAGCTCTACCTGCTCGGCCTCCTCGGCCGCCTCTGGCTGCAGCTGCTCGTGTAGCCATTAAGTCAAGTTCTGTATAAGCAAGAAAAGAGTCAAGCTCACAGGAATGATAACTTTCATATATGATAAAGCAGAATAACATAAGGAAAGGTAATGATGTACTGATCAAATTGTTTGGTTATTCTGCCTAGCTCATCCTAGGACATTACTAATCCTATCTCTAATGAGCCACTCGCCTTAGAACACTACTAATTCTATTCTGACGAGGTGTTTAATGTGTTAAATTCCATAACTAAGGTTAACCAAAGCTCTGATACCAATTGTGACGATCCCAAAACCCGTACAACGGTGTTAAGGGTAATCATTGGAATTTAACTCATCAATCATCATTAGCAGAGTACAGATAATAGCATAAACAATAAATAGAAAAAATTTCACATAGATATGACAGCGGAATCATAACATGTAACAAAATCAGAGTAGCACAGTGTAGGATATAACTTAGTGCATAAAAAGGGAATGATCATTCAACATCGCCATAAGCGAAATATATACATACAGTGAGACATAATAAAGATATCAGTCTACATCGCCTGAGGCGGTACATATACATAAGATAAGGATAGCGGAAAGTAAATCAGTCTACATCGCCATAGGCGGAATCATATACATAAGATAAGGATAGCGGAAAGTCAATAGCCAAAATACAAGTAAATCTAATCCCCTCCATCAAGCCAAAAGCGCACTCTGTACTGCAATACTAAGCCAAAATAACCTGTCATCTGTCAACTAGGCTACCCGTGTGAAAATAAGGGCACCCGAGTTTGCAAAGTGAAACAAACAGCGAGTCAGTCGGGGGACTGGTATGAGAAATCTACTTAACTGGTTAAACAATAGTAATGACGCAAATCATAGGACCACGCCACTTTCGCGGAACGGGTTTACTCCAGTGATTGCCAGTGCATTTAAAACAAGGTAAATTCTTTAAAACAAATCAATGCTTTTAAAAAGAATAAAGCCGTTATAAGACTCATCACACAATGCAATGCAAGCCGGAGGATAGATTTTTACCTTATAATGGCCAAAATATGCTTAACACATGCAAAGCAAAATCACTTGATATAATTACTAGTGCATATATGTTTCAAAAACGAATATCATCATAAATATCAATCATAGGAGGCATAGCTACCATATACTATGTCGCCATACTAGTTCTATAATCAAATCCGTTATTTCGTATAGGAAATTGGGATTCCATCATGAGTCGAGGCAAGGGGAAAGCTCCTCTCCGTTTCGAGACACTCTAGCAAATGCCTCAGCACTACACACTCTGGGTAACCCTTGGATGCTTCAGGGCTGGTCCTCCCTTACGTTTGAGGATTGGAAATTCCTGAACACACGTTTCCCGGTCCTTTTAGACCTAAATCGAGGCGCCTCATTCCAACATCCACATAGGTAAAAATAATATAAATGTCAGTCAGTTTAAGCACTGACACTACCGTTAGCTAGAAAGAAACGTCATGCTCTCCCTGTAGTCCATATCCCGTTTTTAACTCATACCGAGGTGTGAGGCTCGCGAATCCACACTATACACAAAGTCAGGCCACGTAGGTCGTACTTTGATCATCGACCACAAGACTTTGCTTTGCAACAAAAGCCTTGATCACTGCATCTTGGCATGCCACACAGGCAATCCACTCCATATGACAGATTTCTATTGATATATAACCTCTGAGCTCGTACGTCTCAGAGAAGGGCGTTAAGCAAGAGAATAAATTCTCCGTCGCCAAACAGATATATATTTAATAGAGATCAATCGGTACAGAACAAAATCCAATATCAGACACATAGTCCATTTACAAGTCCGTTCTGGTTCTGAACGAAACCGGGGGCACCATATTCCTCCCATATCCGTACAATAAACACATACGTCCAGACAGCTACTACTTCCATCCCTTCAAGGTAGCTACTCCAATCAGGAACCTCAACGGCGCCCATCCATCCGATACGAGGATCGTAGGTCTTGAACCGTCTTGTACTTTCGACTTCGAATCGTTCGATCAATTATTTGAAACGAGGGTTAGCTCGGCCTTTTCAAATAATTCATGCATAATTAGAATTCAAATCAATTCTTTCCATGGTTATATTATTCAACGTTCACATTTCAGTTCTTTAGTATAATTTTCATGTCAAACACATACAACCGTCGAATATCAAGTAAACCAAGCAAAATTGGTTTATTTCCATTCTATGCTACTTATAATATTTTATAACGATTTTTCGCCATTTTTATTTATTTAAAAATGGCCATATTTAATTAAATGACATTTCAGGTCGTGTCGTGGCACTGGCGATGTTTTCCCCCAAATTTGTTTTACACATACCTGGAAATTTAACCGTTGGATTTCTACAAAGTTCGGATCACTGGGAAGATATTTCCAAAGCGAACCCAAAGGTTCCAGTTTCGTGAAAATCCGACGGTCGGATCTTCTGCACTAGTCGTTTGAAGTTATGATTTTGAAATACGAATTGCAGCGTCGTTATTCGATTTAATTTAATTATATTTATATTTATATATAAATATAATCGACTCTGGCGTGTTTTTCTTCAGAATTGAATTAAACATTCCAGACAATCCAACCGTTGGATCTTTACAGTGTTGGTGTCGTTGGAAAGATATTTCCAAGGCGAACCCAACGGTTGCGGTTTCGGGAAAATCCGATGGTCGGATCTCTCGTACTAATCGATTGAAGTTACGATTTCGAAATACGAACTACAACATTGTTATTCGATTTATTTTTATTTTTATTTATATATATATAAATATAGTTCATTTTGCGATTTCAATATCGTTTTCACTTCAAATATTTCACTGACGCCTTTATATTTTGAAAAATTTCTCCATAACCTCCTTTGTACGGGAAGGCGTTTGGAAATTTATTGGGCCGTATTAGGTACCCAATAAATCCTATAAAGCATACACATATTTATAGTGATATATTCTAGTGTTAACAGGGGAGCGTGTATAGATAATAACTCCAGAGAATAAATTCTTGTCACCCTGTCTAAGCCTGAGGGAGTGTGTATTTTTAATTACTCCAGAGAATAAATTCTCGCCACCTCGACCCGTGTGGGAAATAAATAATCCATGTGCTGTATCTAATAACTAGAGAGACGTGATTATTGTCTACTCCAGACCCGTGTGGTGTTTTTATTAATCTGGCAATTTAACGTTACAATTGTATATGGCCCATATCAGTCATCAGTTCAACCTATAATATATAGTCATGGCCATACAAGCCTCTCGCTCGTATAGTAAATCTTCAACCTCATCACACAAGCGCTAAATGCTTATGTGGTATATAATGAAGTATGCCTATCGTCAAGAAGTATGCCATGTAGTGTAGTTCAAAATTAATTGTTACTATCCTATGGCGATGTTTATTATTACACACAGAATAACCAGCACTCCGCATCCAATGGCATTCACTTGAGTTGATATAAAAATAAAATTGCGCAGCCAACTCATTAAGGCTACCTATTTGTCGGGCACGCAAATAATTTCTTTACTCAACAGCTAATCCATTTTCTCTGTTCAACACATGTATATATATATATATATATATATATGCAGAACAAAGCTAATAATAATATTTCTAGCGAACAAATATTTATTTCAACACGTGTGTATTTTTAGCACTTCATATTCACAATAAAAATGTAATTTTTATTGTTAAATCAATTTATTTAAAACACGAATACCATTCAACACATGAATTTCTATTCAACGAATGAATTTTTATTCAACACAGGAATGTTCTCTATAGTTTGTATAAATAATAAAAATGTGATTTTTATTGTTAAAGCAATTTATTTAAAACACGAATGTCATTCAACACATGAATTTCTATTCAACGAATGAATTTCAATTCAACACATGAATGTTTTCTATAGTTTGTATATATAATAAAAATGTGATTTTTATTATTAAAGCAATTTATTTAAAACACACGCCATTCAACACATGAATTTCGGTTCAATAAATGAATTTCTATTCAACACATGAATGTTTTCTATAGTTTGCGTATATAATAAAAATGTGATTTTTATTGTTAAAGCAATTTAGTTAAAACACGAACGCCACTCGACACATGAATTTCTATTCAACACATGAATGTTTTCTATAGTTTGTATATATAATAAAAGTGTGATTTTTATTGTTAAATCAATTTATTTAAAACACGAACGCCATTCAACACTTGAATTTCTATTCAACGAATGAATTTCTATTCAACACATGAATGTTTTCTATAGTTTGTATATATAATAAAAATGTGATTTTTATTGTTAAAGCAATTTATTTAAAACATGAACGCCATTCAACACATGAATTTCTATTCAACGAATGAACTTCTATTCAACGAATGAATTTCAACATATGAAGATAATTTCAACAAATGAAAATTATTCTAACACGTGAATATTTCAGAAAATTTCAGCAGCATAATGGTACGGTAGTTAAAACTGGGACCGTCACTAGTACGACTCCTCGCTCTACCTTAAAACCTTGCGGTTTTTGGCAATGGGGATTTCATGCATCTAGTTCGCACGCAGGCGGCATGTTTTATTTTCATTTCCACAATCCTATTCTAATTTTTTTCAACAACAAGAGGGTATTTTTCAACCACAAAGGTATTTTTCAACCACAATCCAACCATATCAAGCACAAACAATTATTTTCAACCATTCGTCATACCAAATATTTTCACGCCAATCACAAGCAATAAATATCGTCCATGGTTTGTGGACGACGGGAGTATATATATATATATTATTTCTATATTTCACTTGCATTTCAACACAATTCAAAGCATATATGTTTCATACAACGCTTGTATAATTTATACATCGCTCATATAACTTATACAACACATGTGCATGTGGTATACAATGCGTATATAATTTACACTTCGCTTATATAATTTATACAATACGATTTCATTCACACATTTCGATTCAGAGTTCTCACCTTGGTTTTCAAGGTGTTAAAAATCGTAGATAGCTCAGAAAAATCCGCTGTCTCTTCTAGATGATAGAGAGCCTACTTGCGGTCATAATGTTTCCTGTTTCATCGAATTTCTTTAACACATCATAAAGATATGATTTTTTTCAAAGTTTGCAACACTTAAAAGTGTTATTTTCTATTCAGAAAATTAAAGCCGTGTACCTCCTTCGATCTTCGAAACTAGGTTTCGACCTTTTGCCTCGATCGTTGCACGAGGTTAAAATCCGCCTGCACCACGTGATAGAGCGTTGAGAGGCGCTCCAATTGGTGGCAGAGATGCCGAACTCGGTGGGTTGAATCGGAAGTGGTGGCGGCGGAAAGTGTGGCTCTTCAGGGGGTCGATGCTCCTCTAATACTGAACGATAGTGGGTGTTCTTGGTATGGAATTAAAGAGGGGAGTGAGGCGAACAAAAGACTCAACTGTAGGTGGGGCTGAAGATGGACATAGCGGCGGCGATTTGGTCGGGAAGATTAGAGTAGTTTCCGTCATTCGGGGGGGGGGGGGGTTATCGGGTTAGACTGGTCAAACGGAAGTGAGAGAGAAAGATGGTGATCGGCCCTTTTATTTTATTTTTAATATATTCTAAATTCAAAAATATCTTTTCGTTTAAGCGAACACCAATTTCAACTCAACGACTGTCGCCCCTAGCTAAATAACCCCATCCCGGACACAATAGGATATGTTTCGTAGGCCAATTCGACTGTTACAGTTAGTTATCTTTCAAACTAAAGTATAAAACATTAAATATTTAATTTGAACGTACATTTCAATTTGCCAGGGCCACAAACTGATTCGAAAAATTCCAGAAAAATAAATCTAGCTATGTTTTGACGCTACGGTCCCAACAAAACTAGTTTCGTCGAATTCCGAGATCGTTTGAAAAATGACCATTTTCTGGCCGATCTAACTAAATAGAAATTGGCCAATCACATTTTCTTTTGCCACGCTCACATACTAGCTTCAAAAATTATGAAATTTGAAATCTAGCAATAGTTTGACATCCCGGATCCAACAAAAGTGGTTTCGTCGAATTCCGAGGTCGTTTGCAAAATGTCTATTTTCAAGGGCTATATATTCTCTATAGCGACCTTTCTGAAAATTCATTTGGCCATAACTTTTGATCCCTGATATGAAACTTCGATTTTTCAGATTCGTTAGAGTGGTATTCATAAAAGATTTAAATAATTTTGGTTTCACTAAAATCCGTTATATTTTACACCCGGTATAGTCAGTCAAAGTTTGAATTCAAATTTTCAAACTGTCTCGCAGTTTCCAATTCAATATTTCATTGAAATATTTTCTATTTCAATTGTTTAAATTCTTTGAAAATAACCAATTTAAAATTTTTAAATTGGCTCACATTTTCCGGGTTGTTACAATAAATGATAATATTTTCAAAACATTAGATTTTGAAATCAATTCCTTTTCGATATTCATTATGAAAATGAATAAAATCGATATAAATATCCTTCACGTCAAAATGGCCTTAATTCAATCAGCACGGCTTTATATATTTATATATATTCGTGTCCATCCCAAATCGGACATCAAAATCATATTTTGATCTTTGACTGAATATTATTTTAAAATATTCGTTATTTTAGAATATTCATTATTTCTGAATTGGAATCAGACATAGCCAATTACCATATAATGTTGATTATATCGATTTCATACACGCGTGTACACAACAATAATCAAACACAGTCAGCCATCATCCAGAGTGCATTACACAACTGCATAAGCGTTAAATATAAATAATCAATGCTTACAACAGCTTGTCAACCAACCGATCGACATACAAGTAAATATTGGGATTAGTGTATGTCCAATATCATCTCAATACCCGTATGGGGTTTTCAAACAACAAACTCTGATTATTATTTGTGCAGTTGGGTGATGTGTAAAATTTATCGTCCCAATCCATATCGGTCAAATAAGTGTACATAAACAAATCGTCCGATTTGTAAATGAATATTTATTTTTTTTCAACACATAAATTTTCTATTTAGTATATTTATACCATAAAAAATGATATTTTTATGTTTTTAATATATTTAAGAAAATTTTGGCGGCATAAGGCGTGATATTGAAATCGGGTAATGTCTAGCATTACCCCTCTCCTGATATCGGCTCGCGCCATATGCACATAACAATTCAATCAATTCAATTCAATTCTCATCCCAAACCAATTCAAACAAATAAATCAACCAAACCAAACAATCAAACAAGTCGTCCATGGTTTGTGAACGATGAGGAGCTGTTCATATACGCAGTTATAAAATAAATAACTATATAAAAATTATAGTGAGGAGTTCTCACCTTTGCGATCCACTCCCCCATGCTTTCAAAGTGAAGAAAACGAATATTACGCCGACTGCCAACTTAAGCGCACACGATATCTTACATGATTGATTTTTTTATTAATAACATACATAAGTTAAAAATCATATTTTTTTTTATATTCTCTACTTACATAAAAATCATATTTTTATATTCTATACACACATAAAAATCACATTTTTATATTTTCTACATACATAAAAATCATAATTTTATATTCTCTACATATATAAAAATCGTATTTTTATATTCTCTACATATAAAAGAAAAATCAACTTTTTACTTCGGTATATACATAAGAAAAATCTAATTTTAACTTCGCTATATACATAAGAATAATCTAACTTTTACTTCGCTATATACATAAGAAAAATCAAATTTTTACTTTGCTATGTACATAAAAAAAAACAAATTTTTTACTTCGTTATATACATAAGAAAATCTAATTTTTACTCCGCTATATACATAAGAAAATTCTAATTTTTACTTCGCTATATACATAATAAAAATCTAATTTTTACTTCGCTATATACATAAGAAAATTCTAATTTTTACTTCGCTATATACATAAGAAAAATCAAATTTTGACTTCGCTATATACATAAGAAAATCTAATTTTTACTTCGCTATATACATAAGAAAAATCTAATTTTTACTTCGCTATATACATAATAAAAATCTAATTTTTAATTCACTATAAACATAAGAAAAATCAAATTTTTATATGATTAAAAATCATACCTTTCCCGTAGTAAAAATCGTATCTTTATATGTATAAAAATCCTATATCTATCATGTTATACATAGAATAAAATCCTATATTTTTTAATATTAAAATTCATGAAAACTTATAATTTTTAGTCGAAGGAGGTTCCATAGTCTGAGTTGGTGGCATAAGGGCGGCGTGGGGCCTGTAGCGGCGGCAAGGAGATTGCGGCCTGGTGGTGGTGGGGCCTAAGGAGTTGGCGGCTAGGGTTTTCGGGTTGGGTTGATTTGGCGGTTTAGGATTTAGAAATTGAAGAGAAAGAAGGAGGAGGAAAAAGAAGAGGAGGAGGAGGAGAGGAGGAAGAGGGCGCTGGGGGGAGAGATGCTCCAGGCGACGGCGGTCTCTGGTGTGTAGCGCGGTGGAGGCAGCGTGCGATTTCTTCTTCGTAGGATTTTTTTATTTTTTTTTATTTTGATTTAGATCCGAACGTGGGAGGGATGAAAAAGGGGGAGAGATATATATTTATTTTATTAATTAATTTATTTAATTTTCCTCCAAAAGTTGACTTTTCATCCGAAACCCAAATCGAACCCAAGGACTGTCACTTCTAGCTAATTACTCCCATTCCGAACACAATGAAATATGTTTCGCAAGCCAATTCGACTGTTTCGATTGGTTTTCTTTTAAATTAAAATATATATCAGTATATATTCAATTTAACATACATTTTACTTTGTCGGGGCCACATACTAACTGTGAAAATTCCAAACAAATAAATTTGGCTACGTTTAGACGACATGGTCCTAACAAAACTAATTTCGTCGAATTTGGAGACCGTTTGAAAAATGGCCATTTTCTGGTTGATGTAAATTGACTAAAACTGTCAAAACACGTTTAAATTCACCACGCTCACATATTGATTCCAAAAATTATGAAATTTGGAATATAGCAATAATTTGACATCCCGGATCCAGCAAAAGTGTTTTCATCGAAAACGGAGGTCATTTGCAAAATCGGTATTTTTAAGGGTTATATTTCCATAGTGACTATTCAGAATTTTCAACTGGGCATAACTTTTTATTCCCGCTATGAAATTTCAACTTTTCGAATCCGTTGGGAAGATATTTTCAAATAGATTCTAATATTTTTAGTTTCGCTAAAATGCGGTTTATTTTGAATCCTGTATATTCATTTGAAATTTGGAATCGAAATTTCAAACTACCGCGCCATTTCCAATTCCTTTTATAATTAAAATAAATATTAATATTCTAACGTCGATTCAAAAAAATATACGTTATAATTCTATTCACAATAAATTTTTCATCGTTATTATTTGAAATAATTCATTTTAAATATTCAAAATTCATTAAAATTGCCAAAATAAAAATTTTGAATTGGTTCTGATTTTCTGGGTTGTTACAATCTCCTCCACTTAAAATCCTTTCGTCCTCGAAGTGGAACGGAGCTGAAAGTTGTTTAACTAATCAACACAACTTTCAGTTTGGTTTTCATTCTTCAACTATTCAGTTTCTAAGAATTTTCCAATTCTTCAAAAATTTGGCTAACACCCTAAATTTTCGAAAAATTTCGCCATAACCTCCTTTGTATGGGGAGCACCGGGAAAATCCCCAAACCACCACACAGGCCCTCTCACTTCAAAAAGAAAAAGAAAAAGCCAAGCGGCTTGCCAATCGGCTCATAAAATCATCCAAACCCAAGAAACTAGTAAACATGTACCTATTTGTCGGGCATACAATTTTATTCCTCTTCTCTAGCCTCCTTGCTATGACCTGTTCAATGTATGTACATGTATATGCATGTAATTTCAAGAAATTTTCAATTTAGTTCAATATTTTATTCAATTTGGTTATATGTACCATTCTTTCACATAATGGTTTAAAGGGATAATCATACAACACAATCATCAATCAATTAGTGGATTAGCTTTTTCAAATGCATAACTTTGATATATATACAGAAAATCACATTTTTGGCGAAAAATCACAACAAATAACCCTATCTAGTTTTGGTTCTCACACCATCCAATTGGAAACATATAGAAATCCCACTTTCGAAACTCGAACAAAAATGCCGATGACGCCAAGGCATCATCAAAATCATCTCCGGGAGACTAGAGTGTGATTCTATATATACCCAATATATTTGGGACTTTGTACACACGCTAGCTAGGCACATATGCAAAATCTTCATATACCAGATTGTCCAAATTCAATATAAAACAAATATTCAAATACGTATAATACGATTTAAATTTTCAAAACAAACTTTGCTTTCATTTTTATTTTTAGAAATAACACTCTTTCGACTTGTTCTAGGATACTACTGATCCTATCTATAACGAATAATTCTCATTGGATACTATTAATCCAATCTATGATGAATTCTTTCATTACTTATTATAACAATTTCATCAGAATACAAGAATATACAGAGTATGAAAAAATATAATACATCAGAAAAATATTAGAGATTTACTAGTTACAACGCAACGAAAAATAATACAAAACACAACTGAAAAGAATATACGGATACAGAGCTTTCCGAATATCATTCCAATTGTAAACTAGGATCCTGTGAATATAAATCTACAAAACCAAAACTACTAGATGCCCGTGTGGAAAATAGAGGCACCCAGAGTTTAGGTTAAAACAATAAACTCCAGGTCAGTCATGTGACCGGCGTGAGAACTAAAACAATTATTAATTTGATTTTAAAGTTAGGTAAATCAAGGGACCACACCGTATAACACGGAACGGGTTTACCCCCAAAAATAACAGTGCATAAAACTAACAGCGCAATGCTAACTAAAGAACAATGAAGCTATTATAAGACTCAGGTCCCATCACACAATGCAACGTAAGCCGGAGGATAGAGTTTTTACCTTATAATAGCCAAAAATGCTTGGTACACCAAATTTAATCTTTTATTATTGCTATAAGTGAAGAAATCAACTTCAAATGTAAATGTATCAATCATAGATGGCATAAGTGCCCCATCCCACTATGTCACCATAATAGGCTCTACAATGAAAACCGCAAAATGTCGTATAGGAAGTTGGATTTTGTAACAACCTGAAATTTCGGGCAGTAAATATTTAAATATTGAGGTTATTTAAATATTTAAATGTTGGATTTAATATTTTTATAACCGTGATTAAATCCCTTTATAACTAACAATTAAAGAGAAGAAAATAGGTTGTTGAATTTTTGTTTACAAATATAAGTAGTTCAAAGAAAAATCGATAATGTGGCCGAAGACAATTTAGTCGATAAATGAGGTTTTGCTTATTAAAAGTTGTTGGAATATCGTGCGTGCGGTAATTTTAGAAGAACACATATATGTGTATGTACATATCATAGAAGTAACATACAAATGGTATATGTGTACATGTTCTAGAAAATGAGAAATGACTTAAAATGTTAGGGACATGTGTCATAAAATGAAAGGTGCACATGTCATGAGAATTAAGGAGGTGAAGACACATATACACATTAGGTGTCCATGTGTAGAATCCTCTTAAGATACATAAGAGGGCATGTGTCTACATCCTAAAGAATGCATGAATATGTAGTGGACAAGTGTCCAAAGCAAAATTACCAAACTAGCCTTGAAAACTACTATATAAAGGGATGAAATATTCACTTCATTTCATACATTCACAAGTGGAAAACAAATGCAAGAGGAGTAGAAGTCTGGGAGAAGCTTAGAGGATAAATACAAGATGAAGATACAAGTATAAGGTGAGAAAAATTATTTAAGTTTATATATTCATTTCATGTTTAGAAGAAAAGTTGTGAAAGTTAAGAATGAATGATTACTCTCGACCTTTGAAAATGCCGTTCCTTATTTTGAGCATAACTTTTACCAATCTTGATGAAATTTCGACTTTTTTATCAATTTGGAAAGCTAATTCAAAAGGCTACAATTTTCGCATATGCACTTTTTTTTAGTTTGGCTGTTTGCATACCCAAAAACTGGATGCAATGTAAGGTAAAAATCAGATCGAATTAGACATGTTAAAAATGCCTTGATTTATTGAATTTTATTTATTGATTAAATAAATAATTTTAAGGGTATCTTTTTATAATAATTAATTAGACTAAGAGAGCTTCTTACTGTAGTAAATTTGGAGTCAAAAGCTATTTTTATTATGGAGAAATGAAGTCAAACTTTTTGCTCGAAAACAGGCTTAAAATAGAATTTCGGAGCTTTTTGTAGCGTTTTAAAATGCTATCTTTTCCCTGCATTAGTTATGAAGCATAATAGGATATACAGAACTTTTCATAGCATCGCAGAAATGCTATACTAAGCTGCTTTTGTCTAAAATCATTATAAACTAACCAGAACTTGCCATAGCATTTCTGGAAAAGCTGTCTTTCGCTGCGTTGATTGTGAAGTACTTTAAAATGAGCAGAACTTTTCATAGCGACATAGAAACGCTATAATATCTGTTTCGAGTCCAAAAAAAAAAAACTATTCCAAACTACACAGAACTATACATAGCGTAACCGAAACGCTGTAATAGACGTTTTGTAACACCCCGAATTTTCTATTAACACTAAAGTTGCTAAAACAATATTAAGTGTGTAAAAGGGGGGATGTGTCTAATGTATACATTGTAGAATGTATATATATATATATATATATATATATATGGGCAGTTAATGCAAACATGAATAGAAGTTTATTAATTTGCTGAGTGTTTGCTGAGTCACTTCTGACTCATTGCTGAGTCAACAAGATAAACCCCATCTTGTCTGAACGGCTGCGGTTATTTCTAGGTTAAATCTAATGGCCTAAATGAATTCTAAAATCTATAAATAAGTGGGTAGACCCTAGACCTAAATCACTTGTAAAATTAGAGAAGCTACCGTCATGCTGCTGCCATGGAGTTCAGCATAGCCGTCACAAACTAAGAAGAGGAAGCCTAATCATCTACAACTAAATCTACACAAATCAAATCAAAAGATCTCTCTTTCTCTAATTCTTTTCTTTTGTTGGTGAGTATGATGATTCTCACAAGACTATTACAAACTAATTTGACTCAGTTATGAATGGATCACAAGAAAGTGATGTGATTTGTAATTGTAAATTCTATATATTGTGGATCTCTTATTATGTTATTATGTTGTCGTATGATGTAAATTATATATGCTATGTCATGCTATGTTGTAAATTCTCTTATGCTATGTCGTGCTATGTTGAGAATCATGTCAAGCTATGTTATACTATCATACTATGCCATGTTATAAATCATGCTATATTATGTTGAAAAATCATGATGTTGTTGGATCATGCTTAAAGTTATGTTTTTTTTTCTTAATTTAAATGGATCTTGTTTATGGGAATTTGCCTATTAGGTTAGGTGTACCCATAAACTTGAAACTATAATTAAATAAAACTTGATTATGGGAATTTGCCTATTGAGTTAGGTGTACCCATATAAAACCATGTTGTTAAAAAATTTGATGATGTTGATTCACACATGTTCATATGTAAGTTTATGAAAATTGATTGAGATCATATTAGGTGAATTTTGAACAAGTTGACACCTTTAGGTCCATGACATGTATAATCTATGCAAGTTGGACATATGCAAGTTTCACCCCTTATTATGATTCATTTGGTCACATATACATGTTGTTATTATGATAATCTCTTTTATGCTATGAGTTAGGCTATTCGAGTCTAACATATATTTTGCGAATAAACGTTCAAACGTGGGGTAGGGGTAATATTAGGAATTAATAAATTGGGTGCAATTTTGTAAGATTTTGCATACCATGAATGGATGTCCATAATTGAGTCAATTATGGACACTGTTAAAAATTGGAAGTAATTAATAATTCAAGTAGGGAATTATTAAAATTGGGGGAAAGTGGATTATTAATAATCAATGCTTAGGACACGAGGTTGGACCCGTTTGTGATGTAAACCTGCCCGGACCCGCCCGGCAAATCCAGTAGTCACAAATGTCGGCCCAATGTGAGAGGTCCTAGGCCCAAACTAAAGCATAACAGTTGTAAAGACACGAGGTTAGACTCTTTTATGGTGTAAGACTGCCCGGACCCGCCCGGCAAATCCAGCTGCCATAAATGCCAGTCTAATGTGAGAGGTCTTTATGAGGTTATGGCCTTAATGAACTAAGAAATACTTAACCAGATAATCATGTAAGGTGGGACATGGGGGTTAAGTAGGTGCCTTGGGTGGCATGAGGAATCTGGTGGTTGCCTTTAGAGGCATTTGAAATACGATTAGACTTAACCAAACACACATGTAAATGAACATGACTAAGTGGGTTAAGTGGGATGGACTAATGGGGACAAGCTTAGGTGGAATGCTTGTGGTAAATAGTGGGGGCCCATTTCAACCAGTATCCCAAAACGTATCTTTGTGGGCTCGACCCAAGTCGAGGACGGGACACGCATACTGGGTTTGACTATAAGAGGCCAAAACAGGGAGCGGTGGCAACGCAAGTCCAACGGGTTTCATATGCGTGTGTGGACCCGGGCTGGTAGGTAAGACGTTGTTGCATCGTGTAGGTATAAGCCGTGCATGTCCGTTGTATCAGGTTGCCACTTTAGGGGAGTGATACACCCCACTGTGGGGCCAGCACGGGTATCTACGAGTTAGGGAGCCGATCGAATAATGGGAAGTAGGGTACACCTAGTGGAGGTAGGGGCAGGCGGCACCTATGTAGTCAGCTAGGGGTACGTAAAGCCATTGGGAAAGTTTCTAAGTGAAGCTAAGTGGGATGAATCTTTAGGGTGACTGGTGTGGTGCAGTATAGTGTTTATCCTTTAGTATTTAGGAGCGCCTATAACGTTGCCTTTAGCGATTGTCTATGTCCTTAATCTGCTCTTCATAGACATTTTCTTGTTTTCCAGCTTATGCCTTAGTCCAGTTATTTTGGTAATAGTATTGTTGAATTATCATATTCACCAGACTTTATGTCTGACCCCCTCTTTTCCATCCTTTTTCTCCCTTCAGGTCCGCAGGTTGGGCCAAGTTCTAGTGGAGTCTAGTTGGATCGCTTATCTTCTGGAAAGCTTGGACTGCTGAAGTAAAGTCCAGCTTGTTATCTTTCTTTTTAATGGCTATTCATGTAATGGGATTATGTACTTGTTTTATCAAGATAGATATTGTACTTGACATTGAATATGGTGTTATGATGTAATCAAACATGTTTTGACTTCTGCTACAATGAAATAAAGTTTTTGAATTTCCAAGTACTATTTTATATCTGTCTTGTTGTAATTTTACTGTTCTATATTCACTTAAAACCTCCATGGAAGTTAATGCATTCCCTTTGTGAGTGACATTAATGGACGTGGGGTGTTACACGTGGTATCAGAGCATAAGGTTACCAGAACAGATAAAAAAAAATTTTAGAAAAATATTTTTTTTTCTAAAGTATTTTTGGAAGAAGTGCTTTCAAAAAAAAACATGTTATTTAAAGAGAGTTTTTATGAAAAACATAATCCCAAATAGCCACATCCTTATCTTTATCTTTCGAATTCTCCATTTTGAATCTTTCCTTTTTCGTTTCAGCATGGCTGAAGATCTTAATCTCCCAGAAGGTGTGACGATTCCAGGGTGGTTTAGGAGATACTTGGAGGCTAGGGCCACCACTGCAGGCCCAGCGGATACTCCTCCACCCCTAGTTGCACCCATTCCTCCTCCTCCTCCTCCTCGTGTTGACACTTTTGCAAAGACGTGCAAGGAATTCAAGGCTATGGGAGGAAAAACTTTTCAAGGGACTGAGACGTTTGTGGAGGCCAGAGATTGGCTTAAGGAGACTGAGGAATTGTTGGATATCTTTGAAGTGGAAGATGGGAGGAAAGTCCGTTTAGCTGCTTGGTTAATGAAGGGAGAGGCCTCGTTTTGGTGGGAGGTCACTAACGGGGAACGTCCAGTTGATTCATGGGCGGATTTCAGACGAAGGTTTGAGGCAAAGTTTCTTTCAAGGGCAGAGGAGAACTTAAATATGGAAAAATTCCTGGCACTAAAGCAAGGGAGCTCATCAGTAAAGGAATATGTCAATAAATTTAATCAGTTAGCAAGGTTTGGCTTGGAGTTGGTGAACACGCCAGAGAAGAAAGCTTTGAGGTTCGTTAGAGGCTTGAATGAACCATTGCAAGGGTTGGCTATGACCCACATCCCTTTGGGAGCCACCTTTGAAAAGCTAGTAGAAATGGCACTTATGCATGAGGATAAGGCAGTTAAAAAGAAAGGGGATCAGAAGAAACCCCAACAGCAAAATAAGAAGGGTGGTAAAAACAATAATGGCAAAGGGAAGAAGAAATGCTTCAATTGTGGGACGCCTGGCCATCTCAGCAAAGATTGTAGAAAGAAAAAGAAGACTGGTTGTTTTCATTGTGGAGATGCGGGACATTTAGTGAAGGACTGTCCAAAGAAGGGGCAGAGGGCAGGGTCTACCTCGGGAGGACAGGTGCAGGCTCTTATGGCACCAGGGCAGGCAAGGGGGCAAGTTCAGGCTATTGCGGCCCCACCGCTGCAAAAAAGAGGTAGAACAATTTCTGTTGAAAGCTTAGTTTTTCTGTTTGATCATCCTGTCCGTACCTTATTCGATTCTGGCGCATCTCATTCGTTTATCTCTGCATCATTAGTTGAATCACTGCACTTGAACACCAGTTTAGTAGAGGGTCCCTTGGTCGTTTCAAATCCAATTGGGGGTTCGGCTCATTTGACCATGATATGTTTGGATTTGAAAATCTCTATACTTAGCGTTGAATTTAGATGTGATGCTTATGTATTGGGCTTCACGGGCTATGGGCTAATTTTAGGAATGGATTGGTTGTCTAGAAATAGGGCCATTCTTGATTGTGAAAGGAGAGTAGTTAGGCTTGTGACTCGCCTTGGTAATGCTCTCGACATCTTTTGTAATCCCATAAATTCCGTTATGCTAAGTTATCTTGAATCGCTTGACGCGTCTGTAGAGAACCTGCGATCGGTAGAAGTGGTCCGGGAATACCCGGATGTGGTTGAGGAGGTGAAGGGCTTACCTCCAAAGCGGGAGATAGACTTTCGAATTTATCTTGTGGATAATGCTAAACCCGTATCTTTGCCAGTGCGCCACATGGCTCCTCGTGAAAGGAGGGAACTCAATAAGCAAGTAAAGGAGTTGCTTGAGAAGGGGTTCATAAGACATAGTATATCGGAGTGGGGTGCTCCAGTAGTTTTTGCCACAAAGGCGGATGGGTCTCTTAGACTTTGTATGGACTATAGAGAACTAAACAAGCTTACTAAAAAGAACCGACACCCACTGCCGAGGATTGACGATCTCTTTGATCAGTTAGTTGGCGCCTCGGTGTTTTCGCAGTTGGACTTAGCCACTGGCTTTCATCAACTGAGAGTGGCTGAGGATAGTATAGATAAGACTGCTTTTAGGACTCCTGACGGATTCTATGAATGGCTAGTGATGCCCTTTGGTTTGACAAACGCCCCTGCATATTTTGTTGATTTGATGAGTAGGGTGTTTAGGGAATACCTTAACAAATTCGTGGTAGTCTTTGTGGATGACATCTTAGTCTTTTCTAAGAATAAAGAAGAGCACTCCCTACATCTTAGGGAAGTGGTGGAAACCCTTCGAGCGCATAACCTTAAGGCAAAATTTTCTAAGTGTCACTTCTGGAGGAAGGAAGTACGGTTCTTAGGGCACGTGGTTTCCAAAGAAGGGATAGCAGTGGATCCCGCAAAGGTGGTGGCCATCCAAGATTGGAAGGTCCCTAAAAATGCAACCGAGGTAAGAAGTTTCTTGGGGTTGGCTGGCTATTATAGGAAGTTTATCAAAGACTTCGCAAAAATATCAGCTCCATTAACACGGTTAACGAAGAAGAACCTGGTTTTTACGTGGGACAAAGATTGCGATGATGCGTTCCAACGTTTAAAGAGAGCCTTAACTTCAGCCCCAGTCTTAGTGCTGCCAGACGGGAATAAACCGTTTACCATCTATACTGATGCTTGTGGGACGGGACTTGGCGCGGTCCTCATGCAAGAGGGAAGAGTAATAGCCTATGGTGGAAGGCAGTTGAGGGTTCATGAAAAGAATTACCCCACGCATGACTTAGAGCTAGCCGCAATTGTTTTCGCGCTTAAGTCTTGGCGTCACTATCTTCTTGGTGAGAAATTCGAACTGTTCACTGACCACAAATCATTAAAATACTTATTCTCTCAGAAGGATTTGAATTTAAGGCAGCAACGGTGGATGGAATTCTTAGCCTCCTACGATTTTGAAATAGCATATACCCCGGGCAAGGGTAACGTGGTGGCAGACGCCTTAAATAGGAAAAGGTTGTCCTTGAGTCCGTTGTTTGTTGAACGACAAAGCTTAGAATTCATCTCTATGTTTGACTTTAGACCCTCCGTTGACTTAGTACCCGGTCTGTTAGCATCCTTGGAGGTTAGACCTACACTTCTAGGACGGGTTGGTGAGGCACAGCGAGACGACCCACAGTTGGTTGAGATAGTAGAAAAGCTCAAAGGGGGGGAGTCGTCAAGCCATCTTCGTAGGTATACCCTAGACGATAAGGGTTGGTTACGAAGGGATAATAGACTTTGTGTACCACAAGACAAAGACTTAAGGAAGGCCATTCTTGATGATGCTCATCGCTCAAAAACGACCATTCATCCCGGCGGGGATAAGATGTACAAAGATATGAAGCGGGTTTTCTTTTGGGCCGGTATGAAAAAGGATGTGGCCGAGTACGTCGCTAGATGCTTGGTGTGCCAACGAGTTAAAGCAGAACAAAAGAAACCCGGTGGGTTGCTTCACCCATTAGAAGTTCCACTATGGAAATGGGAAAGCATCTCAATGGATTTTGTGGATAGATTACCAAGATCAAGGAAGGGTAACACGGGGATTTGGGTTATAGTAGATAGACTTACTAAAAGCGCCCATTTTATTCCCGTGAAAAGTAAGAGGACTGCTCCGTGGTTGGCTTCTGTATACATTAAGGAGATAGTTCGTTTGCACGGTATTCCTTCTAGTATAGTAAGCGACCGTGACCCCATCTTTACTAGCGAATTTTGGAAGAGTTTACAAGAGGCGGTAGGGACTCAGCTATGTTTGAGCACCGCATATCATCCTCAGACAGACGGCCAGACCGAGAGGGTGAATCGCATTCTAGAGGATCTTTTAAGGCTTTGTATCCTAGACTTTGGGGGTACATGGGAAGAGCACCTTCCGTTAGTAGAATTCGCATATAATAATAGCTTTCAGTCTAGTATTGGCATGGCACCTTTCGAAGCTCTTTATGGAAGGCCTTGCCGTTCGCCTACATGTTGGTGGGAATCTACCGATAAAATCCTACTTGGGCCCGATATGGTTAGGGAAACCTCGGAGAAGATTGAGTTGATTCGAAGGAGGATGAAAGCAGCACAAGATAGGCAAAAATCGTATGCTGATAAGAGAAGGACAGATCTTGAGTTTGACATTGGGGACATGGTTTTTATCAAAGTATCTCCGTTACAGAATGTTGTTCGCTTTGGGTCCGTGGGGAAATTAGCACCAAGGTTTGTAGGGCCGTTTCCTGTAAAAGACAGGATTGGGAAGATGGCATATAGGGTGGAGTTGCCTGAGAAACTTAGTGGAGTACACGACGTATTCCATGTATCACATTTGAGGAAGTGTTTGCACAAGACCGCGGAGGTGGTAGAGCCGAGCTTGCTTAAAGAGGTGGAAATAGAGCGTGATGCAACAATTAGACGAGCTCCTACATGCATTCTTGGGTCGGAGATCAAAAAGTTGAGGAATCGAGAGGTCAGACTGGTTAAAGTGCAATGGGGAGATGATGAGAGCAACGCAACTTGGGAGACAGAAGAGAAGATGCGTTCGTTGTACCCTTTTCTTTTTGAGGGTATGTCTTTTAATTTCTCCTTTATCGCTTAGCTTATCTTATCTTATCTTTAGTATGTCCTCTCATTAGTATCTTTGACCTTTAGTTAGGATAATCCTATGGTTGAAACATGTGTTTGAGACATGTTATGTATGATGGATGCAAAATGGATGCAAGTGTTTTCTAGTGGTTGCTCGTGGATGCATATATACACACACTTTAGGCACTAGATCGGCTCAGTCACTACATATTGCATATTGCATATATATATAATGGATGTATAATGGTTGTACCATCATATGGATGCTGCATTCGGTTGAATGGGTGTGCACGCATATAGAAGTAGTATGTAAGCAATTAGGATCTTTTGCATACATAATGGATTCATGACACTTACATAATTTGCATTAAGGAGGTCAACTGAATCAGTAGACCGCCTGATTTCGCATTAGGTAAGGACATGTACACACACTTGCATATGATCATAAAGCATTAGAAGTCTTTTAAGGACAATGGATGCCTGTGTATGATGGATGAGTAGATGGACGTTTGGATGGTAGGATATACATTCTTCCAGACTTGAAGATTTCGGGGACGAAATCCTAAAAGGAGGGGAGAATGTAACACCCCGAATTTTCTATTAACACTAAAGTTGCTAAAACAATATTAAGTGTGTAAAAGGGGGGATGTATCTAATGTGTACATTGTAGAATATATATATATATATATATATGGGCAGTTAATGCAAACATGAATAGAAGTTTATTAATTTGCTGAGTGTTTGCTGAGTCACTTCTGACTCATTGCTGAGTCAACAAGATAAACCCCATCTTGTCTGAACGGCTGCAGTTATTTCTAGGTTAAATCTAATGGCCTAAATGAATTCTAAAATCTATAAATAAGTGGGTAGACCCTAGACCTAAATCACTTTTAAAATTAGAGAAGCTACCGTCATGCTGCTGCCATGGAGTTCAGCATAGCCGTCACAAACTAAGAAGAGGAAGCCTAATCATCTACAACTAAATCTACACAAATCAAATCAAAAGATCTCTCTTTCTCTAATTCTTTTCTTTTGTTGGTGAGTATGATGATTCTCACAAGACTATTACAAACTAATTTGACTCAGTTATGAATGGATCACAAGAAAGTGATGTGATTTGTAATTGTAAATTCTATATATTGTGGATCTCTTATTATGTTATTATGTTGTCGTATGATGTAAATTATATATGCTATGTCATGCTATGTTGTAAATTCTCTTATGCTATGTCGTGCTATGTTGAGAATCATGTCAAGCTATGTTATACTATCATACTATGCCATGTTATAAATCATGCTATATTATGTTGAAAAATCATGATGTTGTTGGATCATGCTTAAAGTTATGTTTTTTTTTCTTAATTTAAATGGATCTTGTTTATGGGAATTTGCCTATTAGGTTAGGTGTACCCATAAACTTGAAACTATAATTAAATAAAACTTGATTATGGGAATTTGCCTATTGAGTTAGGTGTACCCATATAAAACCATGTTGTTAAAAAATTTGATGATGTTGATTCACACATGTTCATATGTAAGTTTATGAAAATTGATTGAGATCATATTAGGTGAATTTTGAACAAGTTGACACCTTTAGGTCCATGACATGTATAATCTATGCAAGTTGGACATATGCAAGTTTCACCCCTTATTATGATTCATTTGGTCACATATACATGTTGTTATTATGATAATCTCTTTTATGCTATGAGTTAGGCTATTCGAGTCTAACATATATTTTGCGAATAAACGTTCAAACGTGGGGTAGGGGTAATATTAGGAATTAATAAATTGGGTGCAATTTTGTAAGATTTTGCATACCATGAATGGATGTCCATAATTGAGTCAATTATGGACACTGTTAAAAATTGGAAGTAATTAATAATTCAAGTAGGGAATTATTAAAATTGGGGGAAAGTGGATTATTAATAATCAATGCTTAGGACACGAGGTTGGACCCGTTTGTGATGTAAACCTGCCCGGACCCGCCCGGCAAATCCAGTAGTCACAAATGTCGGCCCAATGTGAGAGGTCCTAGGCCCAAACTAAAGCATAACAGTTGTAAAGACACGAGGTTAGACTCTTTTATGGTGTAAGACTGCCCGGACCCGCCCGGCAAATCCAGCTGCCATAAATGCCAGTCTAATGTGAGAGGTCTTTATGAGGTTATGGCCTTAATGAACTAAGAAATACTTAACCAGATAATCATGTAAGGTGGGACATGGGGGTTAAGTAGGTGCCTTGGGTGGCATGAGGAATCTGGTGGTTGCCTTTAGAGGCATTTGAAATACGATTAGACTTAACCAAACACACATGTAAATGAACATGACTAAGTGGGTTAAGTGGGATGGACTAATGGGGACAAGCTTAGGTGGAATGCTTGTGGTAAATAGTGGGGGCCCATTTCAACCAGTATCCCAAAACGTATCTTTGTGGGCTTGACCCAAGTCGAGGACGGGACACGCATACTGGGTTTGACTATAAGAGGCCAAAACAGGGAGCGGTGGCAACGCAAGTCCAACGGGTTTCATATGCGTGTGTGGACCCGGGCTGGTAGGTAAGACGTTGTTGCATCGTGTAGGTATAAGCCGTGCATGTCCGTTGTATCAGGTTGCCACTTTAGGGGAGTGATACACCCCACTGTGGGGCCAGCACGGGTATCTACGAGTTAGGGAGCCGATCGAATAATGGGAAGTAGGGTACACCTAGTGGAGATAGGGGCAGGCGGCACCTATGTAGTCAGCTAGGGGTACGTAAAGCCATTGGGAAAGTTTCTAAGTGAAGCTAAGTGGGATGAATCTTTAGGGTGACTGGTGTGGTGCAGTATAGTGTTTATCCTTTAGTATTTAGGAGCGCCTATAACGTTGCCTTTAGCGATTGTCTATGTCCTTAATCTGCTCTTCATAGACATTTTCTTGTTTTCCAGCTTATGCCTTAGTCCAGTTATTTTGGTAATAGTATTGTAGAATTATCATATTCACCCGACTTTATGTCTGACCCCCTCTTTTCCATCCTTTTTCTCCCTTCAGGTCCGCAGGTTGGGCCAAGTTCTAGTGGAGTCTAGTTGGATCGCTTATCTTCTGGAAAGCTTGGACTGCTGAAGTAAAGTCCAGCTTGTTATCTTTCTTTTTAATGGTTATTCATGTAATGGGATTATGTACTTGTTTTATCAAGATAGATATTGTACTTGACATTGAATATGGTGTTATGATGTAATCAAACATGTTTTGACTTCTGCTACAATGAAATAAAGTTTTTGAATTTCCAAGTACTATTTTATATCTGTCTTGTTGTAATTTTACTGTTCTATATTCACTTAAAACCTCCATGGAAGTTAATGCATTCCCTTTGTGAGTGACGTTAATGGACGTGGGGTGTTACACGTTTTGAGTGTAAAACCATGGTAAATTGCTCCAAATCCTCTCAAATTTGGATTTGACATTTGATGTGACATATAATAATAAATGATTGATGAGACCTTTGATGTGACCTTTAATGTGACATTTGATGTGAGCTTTGATGTGAAATTTGATGTGACCTAGATGTGATATTTGACGTGACAATTGATGTGACATTTGATTTGACATATAATATTAATAAATAAGTAACGCTTAAAGTACTTTTTAGAGAAATACAAAGGTGGGTAGAAACTTGTTTATAAAGGAGTTTTTGCAAAAAGAAGATGATTAGTATTTAAAATAAAAGATGTTTATCTTTTGAAAGGAAGATCTATAGGAGATATATAGATGTTTTTCAAATAAAAGGCTGGAACGTTCTAGGGTGACAGAGAGGATAGTGTCTAGGCTTGGGCTTGGAAAATATAGTTTCCTGCTCTCCCTGGCTATCCCTAACTGATCTGACGAACGGGGTGGTTAATTCATAATTATTTGAAAAGTAATTTAAGATTACTTTTGAAAATCTCTATACGATACAAAGAGTATTTTGATAGTAAACATTGATGATGATTTTAAATGTTTTGTGTAAAGAAGAACTATGTTGGCTTGATCCTATATCTAATACCCAATTAGATAAAGGTACGTAGATAGTCACAAGGGGTAGTGATGCAGCTGCTTTATTAATAAAAAAAATATTTTTTGTTGATATTACAAAATAGAGCTATCATAAAATGGCAATTCGCGTATTTGAGTTATAAACTTTAAACGTTTATAACTTTTGGAATTTAAATCGAATTTTCACCAAATAAAGAATGTTTTATTTATATTGACAAAAGCTTTCAAATGAGTGAAAGCAGATTTTAATTTCGGGGTATAATTTTCAGGTTATGTTTCAAGCTGTTTCGGAAAAGAACGCTATAAGTGCAATTATCGACCGTAACCATAAATAGTTATTTTATTGTTTTAAAAATATGGAAAAATATTGTAAAATTATTATAAATTATGTAAGAGTGGATTGAATTCGATTGGTACATTTTTCATGTTTATTATTTAAGTCATGCTAATGTGTTTATCAAGTGTGCAGGAATGAATATCGATGTCCATCTTATTAGAGTTGCACAATGGTAGATTTACAGTAATTGTGTTTAATTTAAGCACAAACAATTATTTAGATAAATGGCATTTATTAAAAAGAAATTACGTAGAGCAATTATTGATATTGTATGCTTATCAAATAAATGGCAACTATCATTGTTTGTTGTTTTTGGACGCACGGCGTTTTCGGCAATTTTGACTGGTTCGAAATTCCGGGGCGTTACAGATTTCCATCTGTGAACCAAGGCAAACGGGTCATCCTAGGCTAATTCGAGATGCTCTAGCCCGTGTCTCAAGAACAGCCGCAACTGCACCTTGGATTGTCAGGGCCGGTCCACACGGAGTGGATTAAAATGTCTGAACACTGTGTTTCCCTGCCCTATGGGGCGTCAATCTAGTCTGCATAAAGACCATCCATCGGCACCGTAGAGACCGATATAACCGAGGCGCCTCGCTATCCATCATCCACATATGAAAAATTCCTGGGAGTGCAAAACCCAGACACCACTCCTAGCTAGAAGGAAACGCATGCCCTCCATGATGTCCTCTCTCGTTTCTGGTTCACACCGGGGTGTGAGGCTCGCGAATTAACGCTACACAAAGCTATGCTATATTAAAGCCATACTTTGATCATCAACCACAAGACTCTGCTTTTCAATAGAAGCCTTGATCATTTGCATCTCAGAATGCACACAGGCAATTCATGCTATCCAACCGATGTCTATCAATCACACAGAGTGAAATCCGATGTCAGACACACATCCATTTACAAGTTCGTTCTGGGTTTGAACGATACCAGAGGCACCTATTTCCTCGTCCCATATGTCCATTACAAGAGAGAGGCCCTAGCATATCCGGTCGATCTCCAAGTACATCTGGACGATCACCACTTATTACCTTGTCTTGGGTGTACAACCCAATCAAGACATCAGTAATAATCCAAACGATGTGAAGACCTCCGGTCTTCAACCACCGTCTTCATCCTCGACATATCGTTGAATCAGTTATTCAGAATGGGATAAACCCGGTCTTTCTGAATAACTTACATATACAATAAACAAGTGTTATAAAAACACAACATACGCCTCATTCCAATCTAGAATATTCCTTTATTCAAACATTCTTATACCTTGGGAAAGGTTCCCATTAATTTTATCAAACATAAATTCTTTAAATTTATTCTTTAATCTTCCTTTGAATATCAATTCAAACCAAATTATGGTTTATCCAAACTAGTCGAGATTAGTGCACCTTACCCAAGTAATCATTTGTTTAATTTGCCAATCCCAACCTATTCATCCCATGAAGCAAAACTGGTAATACTTCATATTTAACACCATGGTGTTATCGGTAAATTCAATTACCATTTCACATTCAAATCTAATTAAAGATTTAACTATCGCCTGGAGTAAAACTGGTGGTACTCCATTTTCGATCATTTTTTGAATGTGATAATTTTAGTTATCAAATTCACCTTTCAATCTATTTAAAGATTCATTAAAACTATGATTCAGTTTTAATTTCCCAAAATCATTAACTAATTATTATTCAAAGTTAAGAAATAAATCTAATCTTTAACTGGGTTAAAAAACTAATGTCATTTAAAACACAGCTCACGATAAACCCAAAATCTCATTCCATTAACAATGGAACCTTTACGGAAAACAGATCAATATATATAATCGATATAAACTTCCATATCCAACCGATAATATAAATGGAATAATGGAAAGACCTTTTAAATTCCATTTATATTAACAGTCTTCCTCTATAGAAGCTCACTTCGATTATTACCAAATCGAATTCCGTTCAATTCCAATTTAATATGTTAAATTGGAAAACTTTACTTTGGAAAATCTCCTTTAAATTTAAACAAAAGATTTATAAATTCCAAATCACATTTCCCTGTAAATCGGGTTAAAGAATGAATGTCATAAAAACACAGTTCATGATAAACCCAATTCACATTCCATTTTATTCCATTTATTAAATATAATTGGAAACTCTAACAATCTTAACTAAAAGATTTATTCTCTTCACTTGGGGTTCATGAACATTGTTATTGAAGACACCGTTCACGACAAACCCAAAATCCCATTTGATATTAAATACAAGACTCTGAATAGAAAATATATCGGCTTTTATTCAATATCAAATTCTACAACCAACAAATATCATATTGGAAATAACGATATAAATATATCTTTCAAATTTCCGTAACAATATCTATATAACCACAAAATCCAACATCGAAATATTCCGAAGACAAATTTGATTCAAATCCATTCCAATTTAGATATTGGAAATCCTGGTTATTTTTAAAACCATTCCAAATCCAATTTATTTTATTTAAAAATTATTAAATTTCATATCTAGTTAATAACTAGTCCATTTTGATAAAAATATATTTTTATCATTCCAAATACGGAATTTTTCATCCCAATTCTTTCCAAATCATTTATTATGATTTTAAACAAATTATTAATATTTTTAGTCAAATTTATCAAGACTTGTACAGTCGATTTCCATAAACGGCCATCGAACTGCACTTACTACGACCTTTTCCAAATTTGATTTGGACATAATTCCAAATCCAACTGTTAGATTTCTAATTTCTTGTATTCATTAGAAAGCTCTTTGTGATACAAACCCAATGGTTCCGGTTTTAGGAGAATCCGACGGTTGGATCTCCCGTAATGTCCATTCAAAGTCAATTGTCGAAATTCACGAAATGTCGCGGCGTGGCGCGTTCTTTTCAGACCGTTATATATATATATAATATATATATATATTATATTTCGTGGATTTCCATTTAAAAGTATTTTATAAATCATTTTAAATTCGTTTTCAAAACGATTTCAACGTCATATTCAATTTCAAATCAGAATTGAATATTCCATAACATTAATATATAAATGATAATATTTTCAAAACATTAGATTTTGAAATCAATTCCTTTTCGATATTCATTATAAAAATGAATAGAATCGATATAAATATCGTTCACGTCAAAATGGCGTTAATCTAATCAACATGGATTTATATATTTATATATATTTGTGTCCATCCCAAATCGGACATCAAAATCATATTTTGATCTTTGACTGAATATTATTTTAAAATATTCATTATTTATGAAATGGAATCAGACAAAGCCAATTACCATATAATGTTGACTATATGGATTTCATACACACTTTTACACAACAATAATCAAACATAGCCAACCATTATCCAGAGTGCATTACACAACTGCATAAGCATTAAATATAAATAATCAACGCTTACAACAGCTTGTCAATCAACCAATCAACATACAACTAAATATTGGGATTAGTGTATGTCCAATATCGTGCCAATACTTGTGTGGGGCTTTTAAGCAACAAACACTGATTATTATTTGTGCAGTTGGGCGATGTGTAAAATTTATCGTCCCAATCCATATCGGTCAAATAAGTGTACATAAACAAATAGTCCGATTTATAAATGAATATTTATTTTATTTCAACAAAAGAATTTTCTATTCAGTTTATTTATACCATAAAAATGATATTTTTATGTTTCTAATATATTTTAGAAAATTTTGGCGGCATAACGACGCGATCTTGAAATCGGGTAATGTCAAGCATTGCCCCTCTCCTGATATCAGCTCGCGCCATACACACATAACAATTTAATCAATTTAATTCAATTCTCATCCCAAACCAATTCAAACAAATAAATCAATCAAACCAAACAAATCATCCATGGTCTGTGGACGACGGAGAGCAGTTCATATATGTAGTTATAAAATATTAACTGTATAAAAATTATTGTGAGGAGTTCTCACCTTTGGGATCCACTCCGCCGTGCTTTCAAAGTGAAGAAAATGGATATCATGCCGACTACCAACTTAAGCGCACACGATTTCCTACATGATTGATTTTTTTTATTAATAACATACATAAGTATTTTTTTATATTTTCTACATACATAAAAATGATAGTTTTATATTCTCTACATACATAAAAATCATATTTTTATATTTTCTACATACATAAAAATCATATTTTTTTACTTTCTCTACATATACTATATACATAAGAAAATTCTAATTTTTACTTCGCTATATACGTAAGAAAAATCTAATTTTTACTTTTTTATATACATAAGAAAAATCTAATTTTTACTTCGCTATATACATAAGAAAAAACTAATTTTTTACTTCGCTATATACATAAGAAAAATAAATTTTTTACTTCGCTATAAACATAAGAAAAATCAAATTTTTACTTCGCTATATACATAAGAAAATCAAATTTTTACTTCGCTATATACATAAAAAAAATCTAATTTTTACTTCGCTATATACATAAGAAAAAAATAATTTTTACTTCGCTATATACATAAGAAAAATCTAATTTTTATATGATTAAAAATTATACCTTTCCCTTAGTAAAAATCATATCTTTATATGTATAAAAATCCTATATCTATCATGGTATACATAGAAAAAAATCCTATTTTTTTATTATTAAAAATCATGAAAACTTACAATTTTTAGTCGAAGGAGGTTCCATGGTCTGAGTTAGTGGCATAGGGGGCGGCGTGGTGCCTGTTGCGGCGGCTGGGGGGTTGTGGCCTGGTGGTGGTGGGGCTTAAGGCGTTGGCGGCTAGGTTTTTCGGGTTGGATTGATTTGGGGGTTCAGGAATTTAGAAATTGAAGAGAGAGGAGGAGGAGGAAGAAGAAGAAGAGGAGGAGAGGAGGAAGAGGGCGCTTGGGGGGGGAGATACTCCAGGTGACGGCGGTCTCTGGTGTGGAGCGGTGGAAGCAGCGTGCGATTTCTTCTTCGTCGTTTTTTTATTTTGATGTAGATCTAAACATGGGAGGGAAGAAAAAGGGGGAGAGATATATATTTATTTTATTGATTTATTTATTTATTTTTCCTCCAAAAGTTGACTTTTCACTCGAACCCCAGATCGAACCCAACGACTATCGCTTCTAGCTAATTACCCCCATTCCGAACACAATGGGATATGTTTCGCAAGCCAATTCGACTGTTTTGATTGGTTTTCTTTTAAGTTAAATATATATTAGTATATATTCAATTTAACGTACATTTTACTTTGTCGGGGCCACATACTGACTCTGAAAATTCCAGAAAAATAAATCAGGCTATGTTTAGATGATACGGTCCTAACAAAACTAATTTCATTGAATTTGGAGACTCTTTGAAAATAGCCATTTTCTGGTCGATCCAAATTGACTAAAACAGTCAAAACACGTTAAATTCACCATGCTCACATATTGATTTCAAAAATTATGAAAATTGGAATATAGCAATAATTTGACATCCCGGATCCAACAAAAGCGGTTTCGTCAAAAACGGAGGTCGTTTGCAAAATCGCTAATTTTAAGGGCTATATTTTCATAGCGAGAATTCTGAATTTTCAACTGGGCATAACTTTTTATTCCCGCTATGAAATTTCAATTTTTCAGATTCGTTGGAAAGATATATTCTAATACTTTTGGTTTCGCTGAAATCCGGTTTATTTTGAATCATCTACATTCAATTGAAATTTGGAATCAAAATTTTAAACTACCGCGCCATTTCCAATTCCTTTTATAACTAAAATAAATTTTTATACTCTAACGTCGATTCAAATAAATATATACGTTCTAATTCTATTCAAAATAAATTTTTCGTTGTTATTATTTAAAATAATTCATTTTAAATATTCAAAATTCATTAAAATTGCCAAAATAAAATTTTTAAATTGGTTCTGATTTTTCGAGTTGTTACACCTGTGATGCCCCACTCCTGTTAAGGTCACGCATAAGAGAATGCATTAAGTTTTGTGAGGCACAATAGGTAAATAGTATAGAAATTCACAAGACAGATATAAAAGAAGAAGCAGAAAATTTCAACTTCATTATTAAAAACGAAACGTAGTCTCAAACAAGTTACATCAAAACCAAGTATCTCAAATCTATCTCACAAAACATCTCGAAAAATAAAATATCAAAGCACATGTAATAACCCGGAAAATGTGAACCAGTTTAAATTTTTTTAATTAGGTTATTACCAAAGAATTTGAATAGTTGAAATGGCATATTTCAATAAAATATAGAATTTGGTATGGTAGTTTGAAATTTTGAATACAAACTTTGTCTGACTTTACCGGGTGGAAAATATAACGGATTTTGACGAAACTGAAAATATTTAAATCTGTTTATCAATACCTTTCTAACGAATCTGAAAAATCGAAGTTTCATAGCGGGAATCAAAAGTTATGGCCAAATGAATTTTCAGAAAGGTCGCTATATAGTATATATAGCCCTTGAAAATTGAGATTTTTCATACGACCTCGGAATTCGACGAAACCACTTTTGTTGGTTCCGGGATGTCAAATTATTGCTAAGTTTCAAATTTCATACTTTTTGAATCTAGTATTTGAGCGGGGCAAAAGATAATGTGTTTGGTCAAATTCTGTTAAAATGGAACGACCTAAAAATGGTCGTTTTTCAAACGAGCTCAGAATTCGACGAAACTGGTTTTGTTAGGACCGTATCATCAAAACAAAGATAGATTTATTTTTCTGGAATTTTTCGATTCAGTTTGTGGCCCTGGCAAATTGAAATGTACGTTTAAATTAAATATCGAATGTTTTATATTTTAATTTGAAAAATAACTGACTGTAACAGTCGAAATGGCCAACGAAATATATCCCATTGTGTCCGGAATGGGGGTATTTAGCTAGGGGCGACAGTCGTTGGGTTTAAAAAGGAGTCCGTTTGCAAAAACACTATTTAAAATTTCCTATAAAGCATGGACCAATAGGAATTTTTCTTTAAAAAAAAATAAAAAAAACAAAACCCTAGCCGCCAGAGAAGATTGGACGACGTAGGGTGCTCGAATCTTCTCGTCAACTTTGTCGCCGCCTCAGGCGATATCACCGCCGCCGCCTGTTGAGACTTCTGACCGCCTTCGCCTCCTCTCCACATCCGACCAACCCACGACCCCAGCCATCAACCATCGACCGAAAATCGACCAGGAAGTCGCGACCTTCAGAGCGCCGCCGCGACGCGCATAGGCCACCGAACCCTTCGCCACCACCGCCGATCTGGAGGTGGTTCGTAGCTCTTTGACGCAGCGTGGTCTGATCGAAGCATCGAGGTACGGATTGGCTGAAAAATCGTGACCTAGTTTCGAAGTTTTTAAAACCTTTCTGATGTAAATTTCTAAAATGAAAATAACACTTTTAAGTGTTGCAAAACTTTGAAAAATAATATCTTTTTCGTTCTTTAACGAAATTCGATGAAACAGGAGACACCGTGACCGCAAGGAGGCTCTCTACATTCTAGAAGAAGTCGCGGATTTTTCTGACCTTCCTACGATTTTTTGCACTGCAATAACCAATGTGAGGAATCTAAACTATTTGTATGAATGAAATCGTGTTGTATAAATTATATAAGCGATGTGTAAATTATATACGCATTGTATACCTCATGTACATGTGTTGTATAAGTTATATTAGCGATGTATAAATTATACAAGCATTGAATGAAACATATATGCTTTGAATTGTGATGAAATGCAAGTGAATTATTATATTATATATATATACTCCCCTCGTCCACAGACCATGGACGATATTTATTGCTTGTGATTGTCGTGATATTATATGGTATGACGAATGGTTGGAAATAATTGTTTGTGGTTGATATTATGGTTGAAAAATACCTTATGGTTGAAAAATACCTTTGTGGTTGAAAAATACCCTCTTGTGGTTGAAACAAATTAGAATAGGATTGTGGAATTGAAAATAAAACATGCCACCTGCGTGCGAACTAGATGCATGATCCCCATTGTCAAAAACCGCGAGGTTTTAAGGTAGAGCGAGGAGCCGTACTAGGGACGGTCCCGGTTTTAACTACCCTGTCGTTATGCTGCCGAAATTTTCTGAAATATTTATGTGTTAGAATAATTTTCATTCGTTGAAATAAATTACATATGCTATATAGAATATTCATGTGTTGAGTTGCAATTCATTCGTTGAGTTGAAATTCATGTGTTGAATATAATTTGAATTTAAACAAAGGGCTTTAGCAATAAAAATCACATTTTTATATATATACAAACTATATAGAATATTCATGTGTTGAGTTGCAATTCATTCGTTGAGTTGAAATTCATGTGTTGAATATAATTTGAATTTAAACAAAGGGCTTTAGCAATAAAAATCACATTTTTATATATATACAAACTATATAGAATATTCATGTGTTGAGTTGCAATTCATTCGTTGAGTTGAAATTCATGTGTTGAATATAATTTGAATTTAAACAAAGGGCTTTAGCAATAAAAATCACATTTTTATATATATACAAACTGTATAGAATATTCATGTGTTGAGTTGCAATTCATTCGTTGAGTTGAAATTCATGTGTTGAATGTTATCATCTTTTAAAAATAGAATGAATCGACAATGAAAACTATATTTTTATAGTGAATATGAAGAGTTAAAAATACACATGTGTCGAATAAATATTTTTGATGATAAAAATATTCCTTTTATCATGTATACGCTTAGTTAAAAATACACATGTGTTGAAATAAATAATAGTTTGCTAGAAATATTATTATTAGCTTTGTTCTGCATATATATACATGTGTTGAACAGGAAAAATGGATTAGCTGTAGAGTAAAGAAATTATTTGCGTGCCCGACAAATAGGTAAACCTTGATGAGTTGGCTGCACAATTTTATTTATATATCAACTCCTGTGAATGCCATTGGATGCGGGGTGCTGGTTTTTCTGTGTGAAATAATAAATAACGCCATTGGATAGTAACAATTAATTTTGAACTACACTACATGGCATACTTCTTGACGATAGGCATACTTCATCATATTCCACATAAGCAATTGGAGCTTGTGTGACGAGGTGGAAGATTTACCATATAAGCAAGAGGCTTGTATGGCGATGACTATATACTACAGGTTGAACTGATGACTGATATGGACTATATAAATTATAACGATAAATTGCCAGATTAATAAAAACCCCACACGGGTCTGGAGTTGACAAAAATCATGTCGCTCTAGTTATTAGATACGGCACATGGACTATTTATTTCCACACGGAAACGGGGTGACGGGAATTTATTCTCTGGAGTGATTATCAGTACATGCTCCCCCGTAAACACCAGAATATATCACTATAAATATGTGAATGCTTTTTAGGATTTATTGGGTACCTAATACGGCCCAATAAATTTACAAACCCCTCCCCGTACAAAGGAGGTTATGGCGAAATTTTTCGAAATATTAAGGCGTTAGTGAAATATTTGAAGTGAAAACGAAGTTGAAAATATAGAATGAACTATAGTTGAAATTATAGAATGAACTATATTTATATACATAAATATAAAT
Organism: Allium sativum; assembly: GCA_030737875.1. Classification (NCBI taxonomy): domain Eukaryota; kingdom Viridiplantae; phylum Streptophyta; class Magnoliopsida; order Asparagales; family Amaryllidaceae; genus Allium; species Allium sativum. The sequence goes on along the minus strand of CM060915.1, from coordinate 857,226,384 downwards.
ATAATTAAAAGGAATAGAGGCCGTGCAGTTCGTGTTTCGGAATCGTAATTTGAAACGATTAGTGCGAGAAATCCGACCATCGGATTTTCCCGAAACCGCAACCGCTGGGTTCGCCTTGGAAATATCTTTCCAACGGCACCAACCTTGTAAAAATCCAACGGTTGGATTGTCCGGAATGTTTAATTCAAATCTGAAGAAAAACAGCGCCAGAATCGTTTATATTTATATATAAATATAAATATAATTAAATTAAATCGAATAACGACGCTGCAGTTCGAATTTTGAAACCGTAACTTCAAACGACTAGTGTGGAAGATCCGACCGTCGGATTCTCACGAAACTGGAACCGTTGGGTTCGCTTTGGGAATATCTTCCCATTGATATAGACTTTGTAGAAATCCAACGGTTAAATTTTCCGATATGTGAAAAACAAATAAAGGGAAAAACATCGCCAGCGTCACGGCACGACCTGAAACGTCGTTTAATTAAATATGGCCATTTTTAAATAAATAAAAATGGCGAGAAATCGTTATAAAATATTATAAGCAATATGGATTGAAAAAAAACCAATTGGGCTTGAATTGTTTGATATTTGATGGTTGTATGTGTTTGACACGAAAATAACACTAAAGAACTGAAAGATGGATGTCGAATAATATAACCATATAATGAATCAATTTAAATTCTAATGACGTGAATTATTTGAAAAGGCCGAGCTAACCCTCATTTCAAATAATTTATCGAGCGATTCAAATTGGAAAATGCAAAGACGATTCAAGACCGACGATCTTCGTATCGGTTGGATGGGCGCTACTGAGGTTCCTGACTGGAGTAGCTACCGGAAGGGGACGGAAGTAGTAGCCGTCTGAACGTATGTGTTGATTGTATGGATTTGCGAGGAATTGACGCCTCCGGTTTCGTTCAGACCCAGAACGGACTTGTAAATGGACTGTGTGTCTGACATTGTATTTTGTTCTATACTGATTGATCTCTGTTAAATATATATCTGCTTGGCGGCGGAAAATTTATTCTTTTGCTTAACGCCCTTCTCTGAGATGTACGAGCTCAGAGGTTATATATCTATGGAAATCAATCGTATGGAGTGGACTGCCTATGTGGCATGCCAAGATGCTATGATCAAGGCTTCTATTGCAAAGCAAAGTCTTGTGGATGATGATCAAAGCAAGGTCTACGTGACCTAGCTTTGTGTATAGCGTAGATTCGCGAGCCTCACACCTCGGTATGAGTTAAAAACGGGATACGGACTGCAGGGAGAGCACGATGTTTCTTTCTTGCTATGGTGGTGTCAGTGACTTACCAGCCCTGACATATATATCTACTTTTCACCTTTGTGGTTGTTGGAATGCGAGGCGCCTCGATTATAGGTCTGTAAGGACCGGGAAACGTGCGTTCAGGAATACTAATCCTTTAACGTAAGTGAGGACCGGCCCTGAAGCATCCAGGGGTTACCCAGAGTGCATAGTCCCGAGGCATTTGCTAGAGTGTCTCGAAGCGGAGAGGAGCTTGCCCCTTGCCTCGACTGATGACGGAAATCCAATTTCCAATACGAAATAACGGACTTGATTGTAGTACTAGTATGGCGACATTGTGGTATGGGGCACTTATGCCGTCTATGATTGATATTTATGATGCTATTCGTTTTGAAACATATATGCACTAGTAATAATATCAAATGATTTTGCTTTATACGTATCAAGCATATTTGGCTATTATAAGGTAAAACTCTATCCTCCGGCTTGCGTTGCATTGTGTGATGGGACCTGAGTCTTATAATGGCTTCATTCTTTCAAAAAGCATTGCGTTGTTTTAAAAGAATTTACTTTATTTTAAATGCACTAGCAATCACTGGAGTAAACCCGTTCCCCGAAAGTGGCGTGGTCATATGATTTGCTTATTACTATTGTTTAACTGTTAAATAGATTCCTCATACCAGTCCCCATGACTGACTCGTTGTTTGTTTCACTTTGCAAACACGGGTGCCCTTATTTTCACATGGGTAGCCTAGTACACAGGTGACAGGTTGTTTTTGGCTCTACACTGCTGCATAGGGTGCATTTTTGGCTCATGGCGAGGCTGACTTCACAGAGACGACTTTGACTTTTTCCGCCATTACTATACTTATGTTATGATTCCGCCTCTGGCGATGCAGACTGATTTACTTTCCGTATTTCTCATTATATGTATATGTATTCCGCCTTCGGCGATGTAGACTGGTACCCTCATTATGTCTCACTGCATGTATGTATTCCGCCTCTGGCGATGATGACTGATCACTTTCCTTTTTATTTACTAAGTTATATCCCACGCTATGCTATTCTGATGTTATTACATGTTGTGATTCCGCTGTCATATCCATGTAAATTTATTTTATTTACTGTTTCTGCTATTATCTGTACTCTGCTATGATGATTAATGTGTTATATTCCAATGATTATCCTTAATACCGCCCCTCGGATTTTGGGATCGTCACAGTTGGTATCAGAGCTTTGGTTAACCTTAGTTCCGGGATCTAACACATTAAACACCTCATCAGAATAGAATCAGTAGTGTTCTAATGCGAGTAGCTCATTAGAGATAGGATTAGCAATGTCCTAGAATGAGCTAAGCAGATTAGCAAAACAATTTGATCAGTACATCATCATTATCTTTTCTTGTATTTACTCTGCTTAATCATTTATGAAAATTACCAAATCTGTGAGCTTGACTCTTTTCTTGTTTATACAGTACTCTTAGATGGATACACGAGCGGTAGCAGCTAGAGGAGGCCGTGGAGGCCGAGGAGAGGCAGCAGGAGGATGGGGGAATATCCCCGTAGTTGTGGAAGGTCCTATTGTTCAGCCACCAGCACCCGAAGACTTTGAGCTTGACAAAGTAGCAAAGAGGTACAGAAATCTTGGGGGAAAACCTTTTACTGGCACTGGTACAGTGACCGAGGCTATATCTTGGCTGAAGACCTGTGAGAAAATCTTTGAAGGCATGGGTATGGGAACCAACAACAAAGACCGACTTGGTATTTGGCTCCTTCAGGAGGAAGCAGAGCTGTGGTGGGATGCCATTACCTCAGAGGATGCAGCTGGTACTGTCAGAACTTGGGAGCAATTTAAAGCTATGTTCAACAAGAAGTTTGTATCGGAACAGGCTCTAGAGAGGATGCGAGAGCAGTTTGCTAATCTCCAGCAAGGAGACCTCTCTATTCAGGACTATCTAAATAAGTTCACCCAGTTGTCGCGCTATGCTCCAGAGCTGATTTTGACCAACAAAGCAAAGAACAAGAGGTTCATATTTGGGCTGAAGCGCAAGTACCATGATAGAGCTATGAGCAACATCAAACTCTCCTTTTCAGAACTAGTAGAGATGGCTTGCAATTACGAAGACATGGATGAGAGGCACGCTAGCCAAGACCGCGCCAAAAGCCAAGCTGGAAACAAGCGCAAGGCTTCAACAGATCAACCCGAATCTAGCATTACCGCGGCCGCTACTCAGAAACCTGCAAAGATCCCCAAAGGAAATTGCTACAATTGCGGGAAGCCAGGTCACTTTTCTAATGTATGCAAAGCTCCGAGGAAGCCAAAGGCAAATGACTCAGCCGAATGCTACAACTGCCATAAGAAGGGGCACTATAGCAAGAATTGTCCTTTGAAGCAGAATGCACAAGTGGCTCATGTGTATGACGGGAAGACCCCACCAGCTACCACCGATGGATCAGGTAAACCCTACGTCTTGGGAGGTACCCTTACCATTAAAAATATTCCTGTTTCTGTACTTTTTGATACTGGTGCATCACGTAGCTTCATTTCTGGTAACCTTGTTCACAAATTAAAATTAAAACGAGGAAAACTTAAGGAACCAATTAAAGTTCAAAACCCGATAGGAGGTTCTGTCAGTCTCAGTACATATTGTAACGTACCTATTTCCTTCTCTCGATACCAGTTCTCTTTTAAAGTGATTGTCATGGACCTTTCCTTATTTGATATTATACTGGGGCTAGATTGGATGACAAAGTATAAGGCCGAAGTTAGATGTGCCGAAAGAGTCGTGAAAGTTGAAACAAAATCGGGGCTTATCACTATACCATGCCATGGCTCAGAAATTAATAGAGCAGAATTTTGGTCTTCTTTAGAAGTTACTCCCCCTTCATTGGAAAAGATACCGGTCGTTAAAAACTATGCGGACATGTTTGAAGAAGTGGAAAACTTACCGCCGCAAAGAGAAATTGAATTCAGGATAGATCTAGTTCCTAACGCCCGACCAGTAGTACATCCAATAAGAAGAATGGCCCCGAAAGAAAAAGAAGAGTTAAGTAGTCAAACCCGAGAATTGCTTTGGAAAGGTCTAATCAGACCGAGCTTTTCAGCTTGGGGAGCAGCAGTAGTATTTGTCCCGAAATCAGACGGTACTCTAAGACTTTGTGTTGATTACCGAGATCTCAATAAACAGACACGGAAGAACAAATATCCCTTGCCCCGAATAGATGATCTTCTAGATCAATTAAATGGAGCAACAGTATTCTCCAGAATGGACCTAGCTACAGGTTTCCACCAATTACGTATAGCCGAAGACTGTGTTCCTTTGACAGCCTTCAGGGGTCCCGATTTATTCTATGAATGGTTAGTAATGCCGTTCGGCTTGTGTAACGCTCCGGCATACTTCGTTGATCTTATGAACAGAGTGTTCCGTGGTGTATTGAATAAATTTGTTCTAGTCTTCATCGATGACATTTTAATCTACTCCAAGTCGGAAGACGAACATGCAAAACATTTAGAACAAGTGTTCAAAATTCTAAGGAGAAATGTCTTGAAAGTTAAATTTTCTAAGTGTGTCTTCTGGCAGAATGAAGTTAAATTCCTAGGCCATGTCGTATCAAAAGAGGGAATTGCTGTAGATCCAAGCAAAATTACAGCGATTCAGAACTGGAAACAACCTACTACCCCCACAGAAGTTCGAAGTTTCCTTGGATTGGCTAGTTACTATCGGAAATTCGTGCAGGATTTTTCAAAGATATCAGGACTATTGACAAAGCTTACAAAGAAGCATGAAAAATTCATATGGACTCCCGAATGTGAAGAAGCTTTCCAGGAGCTGAAACTGAAGTTGACAACTGCTCCAGTATTGACAATAATAGAAGGCAACCAAGACTTGACTGTATGGACATATGCTTCTATTAGAGGGCTAGGCGCAGTGTTAATGCAAAAAGGCCAAGTGATCGCTTATGCCAGCCGCCAACTAAAGCCGCATGAAAGAAACTATGCAACTCATGATCTTGAGTTATTAGCTATCGTGTTTGCTTTAAGAATCTGGAGGCATTATTTATTGGGCGAGAAGTTCGAACTATTTACCGATCATCAATCCTTGAAATATCTATTCACTCAGAAAGATCTAAACTTGAGACAACAGCGTTGGTTAGAATTCCTTGCAGCATACGATTTTGAAATTCTATACACTCCAGGGAAAGCCAATGTTGTAGCAGATGCGCTCAGCAGAAAGAATGAAATCATCGCCAGTTTTGTCATCACGTCTTCATTAATAGACAGGATCTCGACCCTTCAGAAAGACGATGAATTTATTCAAAGAATCAGTCAGAGAGTCAAGGGAGGTGAATTGTAATGACCCGGACTCTTAGGGGTTAATTTTAAAATATTTAATATGGATTTAAATATTTAGTTAAGTAAATAAATCAAAATTTTATAGGGAGTTATCGATTTAAAAATCAATTTCAATTTAATATTGAAAATATTAAATTAACAGAATACGAAAATGGATTTAGTTGAATTCAAAATTTTATTTGAATTAAATACTGTTCAAATAATTTATAGGAAATTTTATTTGAATTTATAACGATAATAATATATATTTATTATCGCAGAATTTAAATGGTTTGAAATTCAATTTATATCAATATAAATTAATATCAACTACAGATGATCGAACAGGACTTTGATACTTATCCCAGGTGGTTCAGAATAGTGATTTTACCCTAGAATTGACAATTTGTTGGGTTAAGAAAGTAGTTCGGCATCATGGGTATTTTAATTAAAGGATACCAGTTTAAAACTAATAAAAATAAAATATATTCCTTTTATTTTTATGGACAGAAACAACACAAATGGTAGCCTTGCTGTTCGTTTTCAAAGCCACATCTCCTCCATTTCTATTTCATGGCCAAAACAAAGACACGCCAACTATTTTCCCAACTTAAAACCAAATTGAGCCCAGCCTTTGTATCCTTTTCAAAACCGAAGCACCCAAAATCAAAAAAATGGTTGATTCAATTCATTTTAAATCGCTCCTCAAATGTTGATACTGTCGCACCTTTGTAAACCATAAATCCCTTTTACCAGATCGAATGGAAACAGAAAGACACGATCGAACAAAACGCGGAAATCCCCTGAAGCTCGAAGTCATATTGAGCGCTCACGTTAAGGAGGAACTCGATCCTTGTTTCAGAGGGGTTGCGCGTTTCTCTAGCAGTAGGTTGGAAGCTAGAGGGTAGGAGGTGGTTTGCGATTTTGGAATGTTGGTGACTGCGATGGAAATCGTGATTCCCAGCAGGACTGAAGCTCGATGACAATCTCGATTTAGGGTTCAACTTTGCCTAGCGCGACTGTTGAAGGGGGTGCTCGAATGTGGGTTGCGCGAGGTCTAAGGCAGGTCAGTTTTCAGAAGAAGGTTCCGATAGGAGTTCGACGTTGTTGAGGCTGTTCAGATCGGCGAAGCTGAAATTGTTCAAGTAGGACCAATTGGAGTGCAGTTTGTTATAAGGGGCTGTTGATGTAGAGGAAAGAGTGAAATGGTGATTGAATAAGAAAATGGAAATTAGAAATAAATTATTTGATAGAATGCATAATGGAAGATCATTGTTTTGGGGCTGTTTCGATCCACTTGGAGCTGTTGGGGTCTTGCTTCGTAGTTGGTCGATGTGTTTGCAAATGGCATTAAGGTAACAAATGAGTTTCATTCAAGAAAACTCATATCGTGACTTTACGAGATTTATCGAGATATTCAACGCAGTTAAACCCTGGTGAGTAAATCTCACCTTTTATTTAGAAATTATTTTTATATAGTTAAAAATAATTGTCTGTGCTTGTTTGAATGCTGTCTGATTGTTTTAAAAATATATATAGTTATTTTGGATTGGTTGACTATTATATATATATTGGGTTGATGATTGGTTGGATTCCCGCAGTCTCATTAGCGGATGCCCCCGGTTTCATAGCGGATGATTACCCTATACGCCCCACGCTATGATTAGTGGATGACCTTCTATACCGCGATATCCTGCCTCGAAGCAGGATGGGTATTACTATGTTGACTAACATCTGTGGATGCAGGAAAACAGGTTGGAGGAATCCAACTGGATTCCTCAAAAAAAAAATATTATCTGTTGTTGTTTGTTTGATTTCATATATATTCATATATGATGTGTTAAAAATCAAATGATTGAAAATTGGTTGATTTGATTGTTTAAAATATCACTGGGGTTTGAATATTGATCTATAAAAATATTGTAAAGGGTATTTGAGATTTTAAAAAGGAAATTCTATTTTTATAAATAGAATTTGAATTTTTAATAAAACTATAGAAAATATTAACTTGTTTTGAAGGTATATAAAACAAGTAATCGAATTTATAAACTTTGTTTATAAATGAAAATATGGGATTTGAATCGAATTTATAAACTTTGTTTATAAATGAAAATATGGGATTTGAATTGAATTTATAAACGTTGTTTATAAATGGAAGATAGGATTTGAATCGAATTTATAAACTTTGTTTATAAATGAAAATATGGGATTTGAATCAAATTTATAAACTTTGTTTATAAATGAAAATATGGGATTTGAATTGAATTTATAAATGTTGTTTATAAATGGAAGATAGGATTTGAATTGAATTTATAAACTTTGTTTATAAATGAAAATATGGGATTTGAATCGAATTTATAAACTTTGTTTATAAATGAAAATATGGGATTTGAATTGAATTTATAAACGTTGTTTATAAATGGAAAATAGAATTTGAATATAGTATTTCAAATGGAATTTGAATATAGTAATTCAAATGGGATTTATAATAAATAGATTTGAATATAGAAATTCAAATGGACTTTAAACTATAGATTTGAATATAGAAATTCAAATGGACTTTAAACTATAGATTTGAATATAGAAATTCAAATGGACTTTAAACTATAGATTTGAATATAGAAATTCAAATGGACTTTGAATATAAGGAATTGAAATAGAATTTGAATAATAGAATTCAAATGGAGTTTAACTATAGAATTTGAATATAGTATTTCAAATGGAATTTGAATATAGTAATTCAAATGGGATTTATAATAAATAGATTTGGATAAATAGAAGTGGATTAGACTAAGAAGTTAATTAACTGATTTAATTAACAACTTGAGTTAAAACGATTGGTATAGTTAAAATAGATTGGGCAGGTATAGACATACAGGAGACAGGTTTGGAATAAAGTGTTAGAAGGTATATATATAGACTGCCCGACAAAAAGGTACGTATTTAATTTCCATATGAGATTTTATGCGCCGTATCGGCTAGCCGCTTGGCTTTTTCTTTTTCTTTTTGAGATGAGAAGGACCGGGAAAGCTATTTGAAATTTCCCGACGCTCCCGGTACAAAGGAGGTTATGGAGAATTTTTCCGGGAATTTAAGGAGATAGAATATTTTTAATATAATTTGATAGTTAGAAATCAACGTATCAATATATATATAGTAGTCGATAAGGAAACGAACTTAGAAATAGAATAGTATAATTGAAAAGGGAAGTATAAGAATAAAATCTCGTAGGAATAGAAAGAGAAAATATATATGTGTTTAAAGGTGAATAATCAGTTGTATGGTATTGATTATTCGAGTAAGTAGTCTTGTCTGTTTTGACGTTAAATGTTATTCGGTCAAGGTCTGAGAGGTAATTATACCCCAACTTGGTTGATTTCATGATATATCGATAAGTAGCAAGATTCAGGCTCGAAGATCAATGTGGAATGAGAATTAGTTAAATACTGTGTTTGGGTTGTCGTAACGATGTTTTACACAACATATGTTTTAACCCAAATATGTGCAAAGCTTGGAAATAGAATAATGAATATTTCTAAAGATAGAAATTTAAGGAAGGCGATATATGGAAATGTTTTCCAAAGAACGTATAAGGCCAATATGGTTATTGAAAATATTTGGTTAACAAATATTGATAAAGAAATAGAGAAGAGATTTAATTAAAGGAATATTAATTAAAGGCTCACTGATTGTTGGATGTTTGGATGAACACTTGTTTTTATTCGATAGTTAAATCACAGACTATCGAAGTTTTGACCACCGTTGTCGATATGGAGAGACCGGTTGGATTATTATCCGAAGAACCACTCCGTATTGGCAGCAGCGTGCGAATCAGATTATATAAAGATAATCGAAGACGGAGTAGAGTGCAAGGGCTTTTTCTATTAATAGAAATAGTACCTTCGATTCATCCTGTTCCTGGGTGACGCGTATGGATGAATGTCTGACAGAGTATTTCCAGGAAAGTCACGTACATTGATTTCTTCAACCGTACCAAGAGTGGAAGCGGAGAAGCAAACTTCTTTTAGCTAACACGTAATGTACTGTTGAGGACGTAAATCGGTGATTTGATGGATTTGACGATGTGGCATTCGAAGTGAATCTGGTGTGATGATAAAGCGTAGCTTCAAGCCTCATCATCCGGTAAATGACAGAAATCGGACAAGCAGCATGGCTATGTAGGTCGCACCTATTAGGGTGTATAATCACCTGATATAGAGTTTCATTTACTTCTAAAAATCTATTGTCGATGCTGTCCCATTCGGGAAACGGTTGCTGATCCCAATCGTTGGTGATATACATTCGATACACTCAAGCGAAATGAGTGGTCGGTCATGTGTGGCTGAGTTGCAAGATGTTCTTGGTGAACTCGGTGTATTCTCCTCTAGAGATATACCAGCGGAAGGTGGTTCCATACCTTGTCATAGTTGGAAATCCATTACCCAATACGTGCTTGCGGTTTATGATTGTAATTATATATGTGGAACGTGAGATGCAAACATTCCACTAGATTGTTATCTACTTGATTTAGACATTATTATAATATCAAAAGAGTTTTGATATAAAGTTAAATCAAGTGTTGGATTCTCATAAGGGAAAAACCCGTTCCGTGTTATACGGCGTGGTCTTATGAAATATCATTTAGTTTTCTGAAACTATTTTAAACTGTTTACTCATACCAGTCACATGACTGACCCGGAGTTTATTTGTTTTGTTCTACCTAAACTCTTGGGTGCCTAAATTTGTATGGGCAGTCAAGTAGTTCAGGATTTTTCAGATACATCTAAAGGAGCTTGGAGCAGGAGGCTTCAGCGTTATCTAGTTATAGTTTGTTCCGTTATGTTGTAAGTGTTGTACTCTGATAAGTGTATGTTATATAGTTAAGATTTTGTATTTCAAAGATATGATATATTATATTTTGTTCCGCTGCGATGTGAGATTCTGTGTTGTTGTTTCTGTTCTGCTTCTATCTTTTTCTTCTAAAAAAAAATGTTCCGTATTTTCGTGATATTTGGGTTGGACGTATGGTGTATATAGTCAACTCTGATGTTATGGAAATCTGGGTCATTACAGTTGGTATCAGAGCTTAGGTTGAGCGAACACCTAGGCTTGTTGGAATGTGCTCATTAGAGATAGGATCAGTAGTATCCTAGAATGAGTTGAGTGTATATATATACGAGAGAGCGTATTTGTTATTTGATATAAAAACCGTTTTATATTGTGTTGACTAGTCTGTTGAGTGGATTATAAATTTTGGTCGAATCGTGGGACGCCACGATGTCGATAGGAGTTTATAAACACTTGAACAGAAGATTGGACACGATATTGTTTTTAAATAGTTAAGTTGATTGTTAGGATTATAATCGAATTAGATTATAAAATAGAAATAGTTATATATAACCAATGGAATTTGTATATGAAATCAAATACAAATGAGATAAATTGAAATTGAATTCCAACCAGAATTCAGAATTTAAAATCCTGGGAGTTGGGAAAATATTTTTCTAAATAGATTTTGGAAGTGATATAGCACTGGACTCATTCAGTAGCTGGGAAATAATTCTGATGATGGTCGCAACATCACCAGTGTTCATTTTCGAGTTTCTAAGTGACGAATTGCTACCTTAGAAAAGTTTTGATGGAATTTGTTTGAAAAGAAACAAGTTGTTGGAAAATTCAAATGTTTTGAATTTGAGATAGATATAAATATATGTATATATTTATATAACTTCAAAGGAATTTTGAAATGGAAATTGGAATATAGATTTCAAATAGAAGCAAAAAAAAGGAATTTGAATATATATATAATTCAAATAGAAGTGAAATAGAATTTGAATTCAAAGGAATTCAAATGAGTTTGAATAAAGAAAATTCAAATAGAAATTGTATAAGAAAAATTGAAATGGAATTTGAATTCAAAAGAATTCAAATGGATTTGAATAAAGAAAAGTCAAATAGAGATTTGAATATTAGAATTCAAATGGGATTTGGTTAAATAGAATTTCAAAGAGAATACAAAGTGGAGGTTGAATATTAGAATTCAAAGAAAATATAAAGTTTGAAATAGAATTTTAAATAAAAGGAGTTTAAATAGAATTTGAATTCAAAGTGAAATTAATTAGAATTTGAATTCAAAGGAGTTAAAATAGAATTTAAATTCAAAGGATTTCAAATAGGAATTTGAATAAGGAATTTAAATAGAAATTGAATAAAGGATTTCAAATGGAATTTGAATAAGGGATTTGAAATGGGTTTTGAATAAAGGATTTCAAATAGGAATTGAAGATAAGGAATTGAAATAGGATTTGAATAGAAGAAAATTCAAATAGAAATTGAATAGAAGGAAATTCAAATATAGGGTTTGAATAAAGAAATTCAATGGAATTTGAATATTGTAAGTATATAGGATTTGAATATTAGAAGTGAAATAGATCGGGAATATTATGTTGGAATGGATTTGATACATATTAAAAATATATCAGAATGGAGTTGAAATTATTATAAACAAAGTTAAAACGTTTATATTTATAAATATAATTAAAACGAGCTCGCTGTAACACCCCACACCCGCTACGGTCACTCACTAAGGGAATGCCATAACATCGGTGGAGTATTTTAAGTGAATATAGAACAGAAAAATTACAACAAGACAGATATAAGTAATACTTGAGAATTTAAAACATCATTTCATTTCAGCGGAAAGTAAAACATGTTTGGTTACACCAAAACCATAAATAAGAGTCAAGTACATAATATCCATCCTGATAAAAACGAAAGTACATAATCCCACTACATAACCTAATAGCCGTAATAGAAAAGATAAACTGAGCTTTACATCCACGGTCCAAGCTCCAAAAGATAGATAAAGCAGTCTGATCAAAGCCCACCAGTGCTAGGCCCACTCTGAAAACCTGCGGGTTGGGAAAAAAATAAAGAAACAACGGGGTCAGACATAAGTCTGAGTGAGTCCTATAACCCTAACAATACAATCATTAAAGTAATTAGGGTATGATATAAACAAGGTACGGTACCTCTGGGGATAATGACTACACTAAGTAGCCATCTAAACACATGATGTACTAAGTTAACCGAAAAGACGCATTTATCCACCCAAGGATAATTACTAGATTACACCACCCCAGATCTACCCACCCAAGGGTAATTCCTACACTGCACCACACCAGTCATTCCTAACTTAAAGGTTGATCCCACCCATGGACTTATAAAATTAACTTAATAGTTCTCGCGTACCCCTAGGTGACTAAGTAGACGCCTCGGGGCCCTACAATCCACTAGGTGTACACACTACTCCCCATTCGATCGGCTCCCTAACGTAGATACCCGTGCTGGCCCCACCGTGGGGTGTACCATTCCCCAACGTGGCAACCTGATAAAACTAACGGTGCACGGCTTATATCTACACGATGCAACAACGTCTTATTTACCAGCCCGGGTCCACACACGCATATGAAACCCGTTGGTCATGCGTTGCCACCGCTAACCCATTTTGGCCTCTTATAGTCAAGCCCAATATGCGTGTCCCGTCACTCGACTAGAGTCGAGCCCACTAAGATACGTTTGGGATATTGGTTGAAATGGGCCCCCACAAGCTACCACCTAAGCTTGTTATTTTATCTAGTGTATCCCACTTAACCCCTTTTATAATCATGCCCACCTACATGTTAAGGTTTGGTTAAGTCATCTAATCATATATCAATTGCCACTTAAGGCACCCACTAGATTTCCACATGCCACCCAAAGCACTTACTTAACCCTTTACCCATATTACATGTTCCTCTTTGGTTAAGTATTCTAATCGTATTTTCTATTGCCACCCAAGGCAACCCACTAGATTTCCACATGCCACCCAAGGCACCCACTTAACCCCTCATGTCCCTCTACATGCTAATATGGTTAAGTGTTTCTTAATTAATTAAGATCATGACCTCATAAAGACCTCTCACATTAGACCATCTTTTATGACTGCTGGATATGCCGGTTGGTTCCGGGCAGACTTCTGTCATAAAAAGGTCTAACCTCGTGTCTTTACTTTAATCACGTATTTAATTTATGACTAAGACCTCCCACATTGGGCCAATCATTTGTAGCTGCTGGATGGCCGGTCGGTTCCGGGCAGACTTCCGCTACAAAATGGTCCAACCTCGTGTCTTAGTTGATTAATTACACCTAATTAATCACCCCGATAATTTGAATTAATTATGCCTAATTAATTACACATTTTTAAGAATATGGGTAGACCTAACTCAATAGGTAAATTCCCAATTCCATAGTATGGGTAGACCTAACTTAATAGGTAAATTCCCAACTCCATAATATGGGTAGACCTAACTTAATAGGTAAATTCCCAATTACGTCCATTTAATTTGTGGTATGATTAATCATACCCATTTCACATCATTTTATTAACATGCATATTAACCCCATCGTTCCCCACGTAGTTCGTTCTCATAACACGACATAATAAAGGGAAGATTCATCACAAAGGTCATGGGTTTAGCCAACATAGCATGTAACTTTATCATGGGTTCAAAAGGTGTCAACTTGCATATATGAACATACATTAAACCCAACTAGTATTTAACCCAAACTTGCATTATGCATATCATAAAAGAGACAACTTGCATATGAACTTGCACATAAACTTGCATATGAACTTGCATCATAACTTGCATATGAACTTGCATCATAACTTGCATATGAACTTGCATCATAACTTGCATATGAACTTGCATCATAACTTGCATATGAACATGTATCATAACTTGCATATGAACTTGCATCATAACTTGCATATGAACATGTATCATAACTTGCATATGAACTTGCATCATAACTTGCATATGAACATGTATCATAACTTGCATATGAACTTGCATAACATGCCATACTTAGAGACAAACTTGCATATATTATGCATATCATAAAAAGAGACAAACTTGCATAAAACCAAATAGTTAGCATGCATAAAACCAAATACTGAGCATGCATAAAACCACATACATAGCATGCATAAAACCAAATACTTAGCATGCATAAAACCAAATACATAACTTGCATAACATGTTACATATAGACTTGCATATAATCTCCCATATAGCTTGCATAACATGTTACATATGAATCAATGTTCAACATAGTGTTTTGCATCATAAAACATAGCATTAAACTTGCATATAGCACACAACATACACTATACTAAACTTGCATAAACACATTGATTCCACAAACATAGCCATATCTTATCATATCCTATCATAATCAATTTAACAATCGATTGTTAAGTCTATAGAAACTCACCACTAAGCTCCCATAAGCAAACCCTTGCCACAAATTACCCAAAACTCTAGCCTTGAACATAAAGCTTGCAACTTGATGATGAATGCAAGCTAATGATCACTCACACAACTCAAAGATGCTTGTATGAACATGAAAGCCTTCATAGAAATAGTTTAGAAATAGGATGGAGGCTAGGGTTTTAAGTGGAGGCCATGATCATAGAAAATTTTGGCATAGTTTAGTTAGGAGATAGGATTATGATCATTTAGGGCTAGCTTAGGGTCTTATTTATAGGATTAGGCAAGTGTTTTAGGCCATTAGATTAACCCTAAATTAGATTAGGACCATCAGATCTCGGAAGCTTCCAGAAACCAGCCCCAAAACACAGCCTAAACCCTAAAATGGTGCACCAGGCCAGCCAGAAAGCTGTGCAGGTTTCTGGCTCGACACGGGTGCACTTCCCAAGTGCGCCAGTGTAAAAATGTGTTGGCGCACTTCACAAGTGCGCCAGTGCATTTTTGTGTTGGCGCACTTCACAAGTGCGCCAGTGCATTCTGGCTAGTTTTTCGGTTTTTCTGCCTAACTTCGTTCGTCCATATCTTCTTCATACGGACTCCGATTTTCGAAAACTCAGACTCTATTTCGCGTATTTTTCCGAGACGAACGCAATGGTGCAACCCGTTTCCCCTAATTCCCACATCTAGGATTAGTTATTCTTTAATTTGTGAATTTTAGCATTAACCGAAATTCGGGGTGTTACATTCTCCCCTCCTTAAAGGATTTCGTCCCCGAAATCTCTAAGCTAAGGAGAATGCATATCCTACCATCCAAACAACCATCTACTCAATCCATCAAACACGGGCATCCATTGTCCTTAAAACAGTTTCTAATGATGTATGAGCATATGCAAAAAGTGTGTGTATATGTTCCCTATCTAATGTATGAACATATGCAAACCATGATAGTGCCATGCATCCATTATGTATGCGAGAGAACCCTATCGACACATACAATATCTACATGAGTGCACAATCATTCACCAAAATGCATCATCCATATGATAACACAATCATTATACATCCATAAATATAGCTTCCTACACACAATTTTATGCAATATGCCATATGAAGTGATTGAGCCGATCTAGTGTCTAGAGTGTGTGTATATGCATCCACGAGCAACCACTAGCAACCACTTGCATCCACACGCATCCATCAAACATAACATGTCTCAAACACATGTTTCAACCATAGATTTACCCTATCTAAAGGTCATAGGTACTAGCGAGAGGATATACTAAAGATAAGATAAGTACTAGACAAGCGATAAAGGAGAAGTTAAAAGACATACTCTCAAAAAGAAATGGGTACAAAGAACGCATCTTCGCTTCCGTCTCCCAAGTAGCATTGCTTTCGTCATCTCCCCATTGCACTTTAACTAGCTGAACTTCTCTGTTCCTCAACTTCCTAGTTTCTGACCCAAGGATGCGAGTAGGAGCTCGTCGAATCGTCGCATCACGCTCTACCTCTACATCTCTAAGCAAGCTCGGCTCTACCACCTCTGCGGTCTCATGTAAGCACTTCCTCAAATGTGATACATGGAATACATCATGAACACCACTAAGTCTGTCGGGCAACTCCACCCTATATGCCATCCGTCCAATCCTTTCCTTAATAGGAAACGGCCCAACAAACCTCGGTGCTAACTTCCCAACGGACCCAAAGCGAACAACATTTCTCAACGGAGATACTTTGACAAAAACCATGTCCCCAACCTCAAACTCAAGATCCGTCCTTCTCCGATCCGCATAAGATTTCTGTCTATCTTGCGTTGCCTTCATCCTTCTTCGAATCAAATCAATCTTCTCTGAAGTCTCTCTAACCATATCTGGCCCAAGCAAGATCTTATCCGTAGATTCCCACCAACATGTAGGAGATCGACAAGGCCTTCCATAAAGAGCTTTGAAAGGTGCCATGCCAATACTAGACTGAAAGCTGTTATTGTATGCGAACTCCACCAAAGGAAGATGGTCTTCCCATGTACCTCCAAAATCCAAGATACAAAGCCTCAAGAGATCTTCTAAGATACGGTTCACCCTCTCGGTCTGACCGTCCGTCTGAGGATGATATGCGGTGCTCAAACACAACTGAGTCCCTACCGCCTCTTGCAAACTTCTCCAAAACTCACTAGTGAAGATAGGATCTCGATCACTCACAATGTTGGATGGTACGCCATGCAATCTAACAATCTCTCTAACATAGACTGAAGCAAGCCATGGAGCGGTCCTCTTACTCTTCACGGGTATAAAATGGGCACTCTTGGTAAGTCTGTCTACCACAACCCAAATTCCCGTATTGCCCTTCCTCGATCTCGGTAACCCATCGATGAAATCCATCGAGACACTATCCCACTTCCATTGCGGAACTTCCAATGGGTGTAGCAACCCACCGGGTTTCCTTTGCTCCGCTTTAACTTGTTGGCACACTAAGCATCTAGCCACATACTCGGCCACATCTTTCTTCATATCGGCCCAGAAGAAAACTCTCTTCATGTCTTAGTACATTTTGTCTCCACCGGGATGAATAGTCATTCTTGAACGATGTGCATCATCCAAAATAGCCTTCTTCAAACCCTCATCTTGCGGTACACAAAGTCTACCGTCTCTATGCAACCATCCCCTATCATCTATGGTGTATCTACCCAAATGGCTGGACGACTCCCCCCTTATAAGCTTCTCTACCAACTCAACCAACTGTGGGTCGTCTCGCTGAGCCTCGCCAATCCGCCCCAAAAGAGTAGGCCTAACCTCCAAGGAGGCTAGCAAACCGGGTACAAAGTCAACGGAAGTCTAAAGTCAAACATAGAATTAAACTCCAAGCTTCGCCATTCCACGAACAATGGACTCAAAGACAGCTTTTTTTCTGCTTAAGGCGTCTGCCACCACGTTACCCTTGCCAGGGGTATACGCTATCT
Organism: Allium sativum; assembly: GCA_030737875.1. Lineage (NCBI taxonomy): Eukaryota > Viridiplantae > Streptophyta > Magnoliopsida > Asparagales > Amaryllidaceae > Allium > Allium sativum. Next base: position 857,208,511 of record CM060915.1, on the reverse strand, counting down.
CAAACTCATAGGATGCTAAGAATTCCATCCACCTTTGTTGCCTTAAGACAATGCGCTCAAAGAGTCTCCAACACTTCCCTAAGATGTAGGGCATGCTTTTCTCCACTTCTAGAGAAAATCAGGATATTCTCCCATGCAAAATCGTCACAACTATCCATCTCTCACGCAGACCACCCTAGTCGAACTCGACATCCCCCAAATGCAAGCCCCAAAGGCCTAAACCAATATCAGACAAACACCCAAGGGATACCTCCTTCGAATTCAGACGACCTACGTGAGATGATACTAGTAAAAACGGCTAAATAATTAAGCCCTTGTCCAACTCTGGATGTCCTTGCCAGTCTCGCTCTAAAACCACCGTTTATTCCATAACTGGCTTTGCTTAACCTATTGAGCATATACGAAAACTTATTTTTCTCCTAGAAAAGACCATCACAAACTTATTCAGGTACTCCCTGAACACCCTTCTCATCAAATCAACAAAGTATGCGGGGGCGTTTGTCAAATCAAATGGCCTCACCAGCCACTCATAACAACCATCCAGAGTCCTAGTGGCAGTCTTCTCTATACTATCCTCAGCCCCCTCAACTGACGAAACCCCGTGGCTAAGTCCAACTTGTGAAAACACTGAGGCGCCAACTAATTGGAAAAAGATCATCAATCCTCGGCAATGGGTGTCTATTCTTCTTTGTGAGTTTATTTAGCTCTCTTTAGCCTACAAAAAGTCTGAGGGACCCATCCGCCTTCATAGCAAAAACTACTGGAGCACCCCACTCCGATATACTTCGTCTTATGAACCCCTTCTCAAGCAAATCGCCTACTTACTTATGGAGTTCCCTCCTCTCACGGGGAGCCATGTGGCACACTGGCCAAGATACTGGTTTGGCATTGTCTAACAGATATATTCGGAAGTCAATCTTCCGCTCCGGAGGTAAACCCTTCACCCCCTCAAACACATCCGAGTATTCCTGGTCCACTTTAACAGATCCCAAACTCTCGACCGACGTGTCAAGCGATTCTAGATAACTTAGCATAACAGATTCCATAGGATTACAAGAGATCTCGAGAGTGTTACCCAAACGGGTCATAAGCCTAACAACTCTCCCTTCAAAATCAAGAACGACACCCCTACTGGATAACCAGTCCATGCCCAAAACTAACCCATAGCCCGTGAAGCCCAAAAAGCATCACATCTAAACTCGGCGCTAAGTATAGAAACTTTCAAACCCAAACACATCATGGAGCCCTAATTGGGTTTGAAACAACTAAGGGATCATCTACTAAACTGGTGTCTAAGTGCAGTGACTCAACTAACAACGATGAGATAAACGAACTCGATGCGTCAGAATAAAGTTCGAATCGGATAATAAAGAAATCCAAATTCCAACCTAGACGGTCCTATCCCCATCTGGTACACTAGCCGCGAGGGAATACAACTACCCTCCAGGAGATTCCATACCTTGCCCATGCCCCTTTGGACAATCCTAATAAGGTGTCCTATTCCTCCAAAAGGATAACTACTAGCCCTCTTCTTCCTATTCTCCACTCGTAACTTCCCATCAAAATGAGGTTTCGTCCTTCATTAAACATCAACTATTTGAGCTTTCCTCCCATCGTCTATCCGATAGGTACCTACAAGTCCTCCTCCTTCTTGAACCAACTTCTAGTCCGACTAATGTCCAAGTTCCTTGAAGTGGTTTTCCATTCTTATCTATCTTAGAAAGATCATCTATACGCGGAGGGGAAACTCAAAACGAGAGAGGAAGAGATTCAAAACGGAGAATTCGAAAGATAAAGATATGGCTACCGGGGATTATGCTTTTCTTTCAAAAACTTTTCTCTTAAAAGACATGTTTTTGAAAATACTCCTTTCAAAAATATTCTTAGAAAATAGTTTTTCTAAAAAATTTATCTGTTCTGGTAACCTTAAGCTCTGATACCACGTGTAACACCCAACACCCGCTACGGTCACTCACTAAGGGAATGCCATAACATCGGTGGAGTATTTTAAGTGAATATAGAACAGAAAAATTACAACAAGACAGATATAAGTAATACTTGAGAATTTAAAACATCATTTCATTTCAGCGGAAAGTAAAACATGTTTGGTTACACCAAAACCATAAATAAGAGTCAAGTACATAATATCCATCCTGATAAAAACGAAAGTACATAATCCCACTACATAAACTAATAGCCATAATAGAAAAGATAAACTGAGCTTTACATCCACGGTCCAAGCTCTAAAAGATAGATAAAGCAGTCTGATCAAAGCCCACTAGTGCTAGGCCCACTCTGAAAACCTGAGGGTTGGGAAAAAAATAAAGAAACAACGGGGTCAGACATAAGTCTGAGTGAGTCCTATAACCCTAACAATACAATCATTAAAGTAATTAGGGTATGATATAAACAAGGTACGGTACCTCTGGGGATAATGACTACACTAAGTAGCCAACTAAACACAGGATGTACTAAGTTAACCGAAAAGACGCATTTATCCACCCAAGGATAATTACTAGATTACACCACCCCAGATCTACCCACCCAAGGGTAATTCCTACACTGCACCACACCAGTCATTCCTAACTTAAAGGTTGATCCCACCCATGGACTTATAAAATTAACTTAATAGTTCTCGCGTACCCCTAGGTGACTAAGTAGACGCCTCGGGGCCCTACAATCCACTAGGTGTACACACTACTCCCCATTCGATCGGCTCCCTAACGTAGATACCCGTGCTGGCCCCACCGTGGGGTGTACCATTCCCCAACGTGGCAACCTGATAAAACTAACGGTGCACGGCTTATATCTACACGATGCAACAACGTCTTATTTACCAGCCCGGGTCCACACACGCATATGAAACCCGTTGGTCATGCGTTGCCACCGCTAACCCATTTTGGCCTCTTATAGTCAAGCCCAATATGCGTGTCCCGTCACTCGACTAGAGTCGAGCCCACTAAGATACGTTTGGGATATTGGTTGAAATGGGCCCCCACAAGCTACCACCTAAGCTTGTTATTTTATCTAGTGTATCCCACTTAACCCCTTTTATAATCATGCCCACCTACATGTTAAGGTTTGGTTAAGTCATCTAATCATATATCAATTGCCACTTAAGGCACCCACTAGATTTCCACATGCCACCCAAAGCACTTACTTAACCCTTTACCCATATTACATGTTCCTCTTTGGTTAAGTATTCTAATCGTATTTTCTGTTGCCACTCAAGGCAACCCACTAGATTTCCACATGCCACCCAAGGCACCCACTTAACCCCTCATGTCCCTCTACATGCTAATATGGTTAAGTGTTTCTTAATTAATTAAGATCATGACCTCATAAAGACCTCTCACATTAGACCATCTTTTATGACTGCTGGATATGCCGGTTGGTTCCGGGCAGACTTCTGTCATAAAAAGGTCTAACCTCGTGTCTTTACTTTAATCACGTATTTAATTTATGACTAAGACCTCTCACATTGGGCCAATCATTTGTAGCTGCTGGATGGCCGGTCGGTTCCGGGCAGACTTCCGCTACAAAATGGTCCAACCTCGTGTCTTAGTTGATTAATTACACCTAATTAATCACCCCCATAATTTGAATTAATTATGCCTAATTAATTACACATTTTTAAGAACATGGGTAGACCTAACTCAATAGGTAAATTCCCAATTCCATAGTATGGGTAGACCTAACTTAATAGGTAAATTCCCAACTCCATAATATGGGTAGACCTAACTTAATAGGTAAATTCCCAATTACGTCCATTTAATTTGTGGTATGATTAATCATACCCATTTCACATCATTTTATTAACATGCATATTAACCCCATCGTTCCCCACGTAGTTCGTTCTCATAACACGACATAATAAAGGGAAGATTCATCACAAAGGTCATGGGTTTAGCCAACATAGCATGTAACTTTATCATGGGTTCAAAAGGTGTCAACTTGCATATATGAACATACATTAAACCCAACTAGTATTTAACCCAAACTTGCATTATGCATATCATATAAGAGACAACTTGCATATGAACTTGCACATAAACTTGCATATGAACTTGCATCATAACTTGCATATGAACTTGCATCATAACTTGCATATGAACTTGCATCATAACTTGCATATGAACATGTATCATAACTTGCATATGAACTTGCATCATAACTTGCATATGAACATGTATCATAACTTGCATATGAACTTGCATCATAACTTGCATATGAACATGTATCATAACTTGCATATGAACTTGCATAACATGCCATACTTAGAGACAAACTTGCATATATTATGCATATCATAAAAAGAGACAAACTTGCATAAAACCAAACACTTAGCATGCATAAAACCAAATACTTAGCATGCATAAAACCACATACATAACATGCATAAAACCAAATACATAACTTGCATAACATGTTACATATAGACTTGCATATAATCTCCCATATAGCTTGCATAACATGTTACATATGAATCAATGTTCAACATAGTGTTTTGCATCATAAAACATAGCATTAAACTTGCATATAGCACACAACATACACTATACTAAACTTGCATAAACACATTGATTCCACAAACATAGCCATATCTTATCATATCCTATCATAATCAATTTAACAATCGATTGTTAAGTCTATAGAAACTCACCACTAAGCTCCCATAAGCAAACCCTTGCCACAAATTACCCAAAACTCTAGCCTTGAACATAAAGCTTGCAACTTGATGATGAATGCAAGCTAATGATCACTCACACAACTCAAAGATGCTTGTATGAACATGAAAGCCTTCATAGAAATAGTTTAGAAATAGGATGGAGGCTAGGGTTTTAAGTGGAGGCCATGATCATAGAAAATTTTGGCATAGTTTAGTTAGGAGATAGGATTATGATCATTTAGGGCTAGCTTAGGGTCTTATTTATAGGATTAGGCAAGTGTTTTAGGCCATTAGATTAACCCTAAATTAGATTAGGACCATCAGATCTCGGAAGCTTCCAGAAACCAGCCCCAAAACACAGCCTAAACCCTAAAATGGTGCACCAGGCCAGCCAGAAAGCTGTGCAGGTTTCTGGCTCGACACGGGCGCACTTCCCAAGTGCGCCAGTGTAAAAATGTGTTGGCGCACTTCACAAGTGCGCCAGTGCATTTTTGTGTTGGCGCACTTCACAAGTGCGCCAGTGCATTCTGGCTAGTTTTTCTGTTTTTCTGCCTAACTTCGTTCGTCCATATCTTCTTCATACGGACTCCGATTTTCGAAAACTCAGACTCTATTTCGCGTATTTTTCCGAGACGAACGCAATGGTGTAACCCGTTTCCCCTAATTCCCATATCTGGGATTAGTTATTCTTTAATTTTTGAATTTTAGCATTAACCGAAATTCGGGGTGTTACACTCGCCGTAGCGCGGCAGTTCGTAAATTGGCGATTCACACTTCAATTCAGTATACAGAACTCAATTGAAGTCGGAATTCTTTGAAACAAGAATCGTCGGGACTGGTTGAACGATAGTTTTCTAATGAAAGAGAAAAATCTAGATTTCGTCGTATAGATTTTGAGTTATGTCAAAATCAAAATTTTAGAAAAGCAGCGCCAGAACCATTATAAAACCATAACGATTTAATTAAATAAATAGAAGGATTTTTAGGAAATAAAATCTGAATTGGCATTAGAAAAATCCAGACTGGAGATATAAAATAAATATGAACTCCAGTGAAGTAAGTGAAATGATTTTTAAGACAAAAATCATATTTTTAATGGTTAAATAGAATTAACTAAATTGGAAAATAATTAGTTGAAGGAGATTTGAATCGAAATTGGTTTTTGAATAAGTGAAAGAGATTGAGAATTTATATTCGAAATCGAATATATAACTCGAGTTGAAAATATAATTAGATTAGTCTATAATTGAGTTGACATATATTTGAACAAGTTATATTCAAATAAAAAGGGTGAAATAGGAAAAACGGTTAATTAGCAACTAGTTAATGGGAATTTGAATGATTGAAATTAAAATTTAACTTAAGTAAGTTAAATGGATCGAAATGAATAAATTGAGTAAAATCAATGTGAATGAAATATAAATTGGGTGTGAATAAAGGAAATAATGAAATATATTTGTAACACAAATACAAAGGAAGTTATGTGCAAACAAATAGAAGGAGAAATATTTGTAAAAACATTTACAAATAGAATTTAAAAGGGAATAATGGTAAGACATTTACAAATAGATTAAATGGAAATATTTATTTATAGAGAATAAATAGAATGTATAGATGAGATATTTATTTGTTAAATAAATAGAATTTAATCAAAAAAATATTTAAAAGAGATGAATAGAAAATGGAAATCTGTTTTTAACAGATTAATAGAAAAGATTAATTTATAAATAACAATTTATAAATTAAATTAAATAATTTATCATTCGATAAATGGAATATATAAGTCTGAACTTATATAGAGAAGAGATATTGGTTTTTAACACCGATAGTTTTAAATAGAAGGGGTTACACAACACTTGTATAAGTGAAGTAACGTTATTAAAGAGAACATTTATAAAGTGAAGAACCGTTACTAAAAGTAAATCTTTATAAATGAATAAACGTTATCCAATAGGAGTTATTCGAATAGAAGAAGTCGATTAGAGTTAGAAATAAATCGACTAGAGTAAGAATTAACCAGTTAAAGTTAACCAGTTAGGGTAAATCCGTAGAGTTAATTGAATATTAGTCATTCAATTAGAATTTATCGAATATTTGTTATTCAAAGTAAGAGTTAACCAGATAGAGTTAATTGAACATAGTTAATCGAATTAGGAATTAATTGAATGTTAGTTATTCAATTAAAGTTGATCGAATATAGTTACTGAGATAGAGTTGGTCAAACATAGTTATTCAGGATAAGTTGCCATTTCGTACGACTGTTAGCGTAATTCGCAGGGCTGCTGTAACAACCCGTATTTTCAATAACCTATTATAACGTAAATCGAGGCAGAATTTAATTTATAAATCTGAATCAAGGGAAACGGGCTATGCCATTGTGTTCGTCTCGGAAAAATACGCGAAATAGAGTCCGAGTTTTCGAAAATCGGAGTCTGTATGACCCGATTAAGGGCCAACGAAGTTTTCAGAAAATTTCAAAGTAAAAACAGATTTCAAATTCAAGTTTGAATTTGGAAATTAGGGCAGTTGGGCGCAGGCGGGAAATTTCCCGCCAGACCACCCATGTCGACAGCCCTGTCGACTGGGCAGTCGACATGGGTAGGCCCAAGTCGACAGTCCTGTCGACTTGGGTGTCGACTTGGTCCAGTCGGGCTGTTTTGCCTGATGCACCATTTTGGAGTTTTGGTTAGGTTTTGGGGCCAGATTCGGTTTTAAGGGTTGAGATTGGAATTAGGGTTTAATCCTAAGGTTGAAACTAATCCTAATCTCTATAAATAAGCCCCTAACCTAACCCTAAATCATCATTATTCATTCAAGTAACTAAACTATGGCAAAATCATTCCTCTCATGGCCTCCACTCTCTTCATAAAATTCCTAAGTCATTTCTATGAGAGATTTTCAATGCATACAAGTGTTTTCAAGCTTGTATGAGCATCATTAGCTTGCATTCAAGTCAAGTTTCCATATTTACATCATAAAGCAAGGGTTTTGATCATTTTGGCTCAAGGGTTTTTCTATTAGAGCTTGCATTTTGGGTCTATTTGATTGCATAAGGGCTTTGTCATATTTTTGTGTCTTCATAAGCATTGTAAGCCCTTTTCTACTTTCATATTTAAACTCTAAAGTTAAATGAATGATGCAAGTTTGGTTGACCATTATGATATGCAAGTTTATCATGTTATGTTATGCAAGTATGCCATGTTATGCAAGTTTTCCATGTTATGATATGCAAGTTAATCATGTTATGTTATGCAAGTTTGCCATGTTATGACATGCAAGTTTATATGCAAGTTTGCCATGTATGTTATGCAAGTTTGGGATGATCATTTTGTTCATGTTATCATGTTATGCAAGCTTATCTTGAGTATATGAACATAAAGCTTCAAGCTTTATGCTAAAGGTTGCATTTTGGCAACATGTAAGTTATCATATCTCTTATGATAACTTGCATGTGAGGCTAAATGCGAACTTATGGCCATTTCTACATGTCATTTATCACCATGTATCACCAATATGCTAAGTTTGGTTTTATGCATGCTTTTGAGGCCTAAAAATGTAATATGCAAGTATATGAACATATGTACATTTCATATGCCACCATGTTAAACTTGTGGCTTCAACAACCTTATGTCATGATTATGCCAAGTTCCCTCTTTCTATCCTTTATGCGCTATTGCGATATGTAAGCGATGGGATTGCGTTTGGGGTTGGGTAAACTTAAAAGACATAAAAACATAAGATTGGGAATTTACCTATTAAGTTAGGTCTACCCATTGGGAATTTACCTATTAAGTTAGGTCTACCCAAATTCTTGAAAACTTGTAATATGTTTTGGAAACATGATGGACATGACACTTAGAAAATATAAGTGTGACCAACTCGAGGTTGGGTTCAGTTTGTAGCGTAAAACTACCCGGAACCGACCGGCTTAACTAGTTGCTACAAACAATAGGACCCAATGTGAGAAGTTGGTCATGTTGTACCTTGAACCCGAGGTTAGACCAAGTTGTGGTGTAAAGCTACCCGGACCCGCCCGGCTTAACTAGTAACCGCAACAAAGTCTAATGTGAGAGGTTAAGGCACATTAATTAATTAATGCCTCATGATTAGGGTTAAGTCATGGTCCACTTAATACTTAACCAATTTGGGCTTGGTAGATTAATCAGGGTTAAGTCGTGAACTAATCATTACACTTAACCAAGTTAATCCATGATTAGCAAGAGGGTTAAACCATACTTAACCCACTAGAAAATCCTAGCAATGGGGGTCCACTCCAGCAGTAATCCCAAGTTTGTATCATTAAGACCCTAGGGACTAGGCTAGGGTGGAGGCACGATTACTGGACTTGAGATAAGTGACTAAAAACGACGGCAGAGTGGTACGCCGATGTAGTTCCGGACGAACTATGGTCGTGCACGTAGTCCGTATTTGGAGAAGTCAAGCATGGGTACCAGTAGATCTAGACTGTGCACTTATGTTTATGGTGTCCAGGGGTTGACACCCTAGGGCTTGATACACCCGACGGGAGACCCAGCACAGTCCGACTACAATTATGTTTGGGCCGTATTGACACCAACACGTGACGAGTTAGGCTTATAGGGAGCCGATCGACTAGACCGTTTGGTTGGACCTCGTATTAGGGTCACTTCATGTTATTGGACCTCGTATTAGGGTCACTTCATGTTATTGGACCTCGTATTAGGGTCACTTCATGTTATTGGACCTCGTATTAGGGTCACTTCATGGTATTGGGCCAAAGCTTGGGCCAAGGGATCAATACTTGTTTATTCAAGTCATGTTAGTTTGCTAGTACACCTGTGGTGCAAAACCTTAAACCTGATTATGCGATGACACCTTTATCTACCTTGTTAGTTAATCATCATGCTAGTATGTTGTTATCCTTATGATCATCCCTGCTTCTCATGCCAGTTAACTTTATCAGTTTACATTGATTGTAGTAGGGCATACTCAGTCTTTTTGACTGACCTGTTTTTCTTTCACCTCTTTTCTTCCGTTCCCCCCCCCCCAGGTTCTCAGGGTGGGAATATTGGAGCTTAGCTTGGATTTCTGATCGCTTGCTTGTGGGATTTTAGCTCATGTACGGTCTTGACATGAAGCAAGCTATGGTTATCACTTATTTTGGGAATAGTACTTATGTATTTCAGTTTTTCAGTGATGTTGTTTTTATCTAGACTTGTGTATTTGGAAAGTTGACATTATGTTGTACCAGACTTGTTTTGAAATAGTTTGAAATCTTCCGCTGTTTTACTTATCTTATTTACTCTGTTTACATATATACTTATGTTCTTATTCTGCCTTGATATATCATTATGCATGTTTACCTGATTCAAACACCCCTCCAAAGTCAGAGTGCTTGCAAGAGCCACCCTGGCGGAGGTGGGGTGTTACATTTGGTATCAGAGCATATGGTTTACGAGAAGGAACAAAAAGGTTTTTAAAACTTTTGGAAAACTATTTTCAAAACCAAGTATAAAGTATTTTCCAAAGAAAAGTCTAGTTTATTTTAAAGGCTATTCCCCAAAAAGCCATTAGCAAAATTCCTTCGTTTTTCTCCATTCTGAATCTGTCCTTTTTCTTCGTTTTCAGTATGACCGATAACTTTGCTATTCCGGAGGGAGTACACGTACCTGTTTGGTATAGGAGACTTTTGGAGGCTAGGGCGACCGAAGCAGGCCCCGCAGATGTTCCTCCTCCTCCTCCGGTAGTTAATGTTCCTCCTCCTCCTGTCGCTGATGTTCCTCCTCCTCCTGTCGCTGAGGTTCCTCTTCCTCCTCCCCCTCAGCATCCTCAAGCTGACTTCGCAAAGACTTGCAAAGATTTCAAAGCAATGGGTGGCAAGAACTTTCAAGGCACTGAGACTTTTGTAGAGGCCAGAAATTGGTTGAAAGAGACCGAGGATTTATTTGCTATCTTTGGGTTAGACGATCAGAGGAAGATCTTGTTGGCGGTTTGGCTTATGAAGGATGAAGCCGCTTATTGGTGGGAAGTCACCAATGGTACTAGGCCTGTTGAGACTTGGGCCGATTTCAGGGCAAGGTTCGTGCTTAAGTTTCTATCTTCTGCTGAGGAGAATCTGCAAATGGAGAGGTTCATAACTTTGAAACAAGGAGATATGTCTGTCAAAGAATATGTGAACAAGTTCAATCAGTTAGCTCGTTTTGGCTTGGATATGGTGAATACTCCACAGAAGAAGGCTCTTCGTTTTGCTAGAGGATTGAATGAGCCGTTGCAGGGATTAGCTATGTCACATATTCCCCATGGGGCCACGTTTGAGAGCTTGGTTGATATGGCGTTACTTCAGGGAGATGTCAAGAAAGAGATCAAGATGAATGATACTCAAGCCAAGAAGACTGATTCCCAGTGGAAAGGAAATCAGGGTAATCCAAGTGGTCAGAGCAGTCAAGGCAATCAGAACAAGAACAAGAACAAGAGTCAAGGCAACAAGGGGAACAACAACAAGGGCAATAACAACAAGGGGAAGTGCCATTATTGCGGTTCAGTTGGGCATCTTATTAAGGATTGTAAGAAGAGGAAAATGAAGAATGGTGAATGCTTTTTCCGCGGTGAGACTGGACATTTCAGTAAGGATTGCCTGAAGAAGCGAGGGCAAGGCCAGGGTCAGACTCAGCGTGCTGGACCTTCAGGAGGGCAAGTTCATGCTCTCAATACCGCTCCAGTTCCCGATTGAGGTAGTATTTCTGTTGAGAGCCTTGTATATATTTCTGATTTTCCAGTTCGTACCTTGTTTGATTCTGGTGCATCGCATAGCTTTATCTCATCTGATCTTGTTGATAGTTTGCACCTTAGTACTAGCTTGGTAGATGATCCCGTCTGTGTCTCAAATCCTATTGGGGGTTCCGCCCATCTGTCTATGATATGTGGGGATTTGAGGATCTCTATACTGAGTGTAGAGTTCTTGTGTAGTGCTTATGTTCTTGGTTTTAGGGGATACGGATTGATATTGGGCATGGATTGGTTGTCCAAATATGGAGCCATCCTTGATTGTGAGCATAGGGTTGTGAGGCTCGTGACTCGCCTCGGAAACACCCTAGAAATTTCTTGTAATCCGAGAGGTCCCGTCATGTTGTGCTATCTTGAATCACTCGACTCGTCAATGGAAACTCTTCAATCTGTGAGAATAGTTCGAGAGTATCCGGATGTTTTCGATGAAGTTAGGGGGTTGCCCTCTAAGCGAGAGATTGATTTCCGCATTTATCTGGTGGATAATGCAAAGCCAGTTTCTTTGCCCGTTCGGCACATGGCTCCGCGTGAAAGACGGGAGCTAAGTAAGCAAGTGAAGGAGTTGCTTGAGAAGAACTTCATTAGACGAAGTATATCTGAACGGGGAGCGCCTGTGGTATTTGCTACCAAAGCAGATGGTTCTCTCCGACTTTGTGTTGACTATCGAGAGTTTAATAAGCTGACTAAGAAGAACAGACACCCGTTACCGAGGATTGATGATCTCTTTGACCAGCTTATCGGTGCTTCTGTTTTCTCTCAGCTTGATCTTGCTACTGGATTCCATCAGCTCAGGGTAGCTGAAGATAGTATAGACAAGACTGCGTTCAGAACTCCAGATGGATTCTTCGAATGGCTTGTCATGCCGTTCGGCTTGACTAATGCACCCGCATACTTCGTGGACTTGATGAGTAGGGTGTTCAGGGAGTTCTTGAACAAGTTTGTCGTGGTCTTCGTAAATGATATTCTGATCTTCTCTAAGGATGAGGAAGAGCACGCAAGGCATCTCGTGGAGGTGATGGATACGCTTAGAGCGCATCAGTTGAAGGCCAAGTTCTCCAAGTGTCACTTTTGGAGAAGGGAAGTTAGATTCCTTGGGCACATAGTTTCTAAGCAAGGCTTAGTGGTGGATCCTGCTAAAGTGGTCGCGGTTCAAGACCGGAAAGCTCCGACGAGGACAATTGAAGTAAGAAGCTTTCTCAGTTTAATTAGTTAGCGTCCCTTGAGCTTAGACCTACCCTTATGGATCAAGTAGGGACTTCGCAGAAAGAAGACCCGCAGTTAGTCGAGATCATGGACAAGTTGATTCGAGGCGAGATGTTAAGACACCTCGCTATAGATGACAAGGGATGGCTACGACGCAATAAGAGAAAGAAGGCTCTTGAAGATGCACATCACTCGAGGAAGTGGCCGAGTTTGTCCCAAGGTGCATGTTGTGCCAACAGATTAAGGCCGAGTCATAAAAAAGCCCGGTGGGCTATTACATCCATTGGAGGTCCCCGCAATGGAAGTAGTAAAGCGTCACGAAGGATTTCGTGGATGGACTGCCTAGATCAAGGAAAGGGAATACGAGCATGTGGGTCATAGTAGGTAGACTCACGAAGAGTGCTCATTTCACTCCGGTAAAGAGCGAAAGGACTGCATCATAGCTAGCGACAGTTTACTTTCAAGAAATAAAGCGATTGCACGAGGTTCCCTAAAGTATAGTTAGTAACCATGACTCAATCTTCACTAGCCAGTTTTGGGATAGTCTACGGGAAGTCATGGGCAAGCAACTGAATCTAAGTACGGCCTATCATTCGCAAGCGGATGGTTCATTTCGTTCAAGCATGAGTTATAGAAAATCACGTTAGTAAGAGCAATTGGCAACGTGGATTGGTATTTCCAAGAAAAGTTCTGCTGCGTGGAATACTTTATAGTAAGTAAACGAGATCCAGGATTCACTAGTGAATTTTGGAGAGCTTGCATGAAACCATGAGTCATAGTTATGTTTAAGCCAAGAATGATAGAAGAGTAAGTGAAAAAGGAAGACGAGAGGCGACAATGAAATGGGTTCCAACTCATATTTGGAAATAAGAGTTAAGAAGCCAAGAAATCATGAAGTAAAAGATGGTCAAAGCATAGTGGAGTTAAGCTCAAGGAAACGTGACTTAGAAGATTGAAGGCTAGATACGCGCATCATATCTCTTTTTAAGAGTATATTCTTGATCCTTGTTTTCCTATGGAACTTACTTGCATGTTATCTTTTACATATATCCTCTCGGTCCCATTCTCGATCCCATTTCTGTTGTAAACTCTATAAGGGGGTATGACTCATCGGTTAGTAATACATGTCAAGGTTTGAAGGGGTCCGTTAGGTTGACTAAACCTTTTGGGCTTTTATAGGATTAGGGTTGGGTTAGGAAGGGATTTCTTGTAATCCGAAAGGAGTATATCTTGCTTATCTTCCCAATCTCCTTGTAGCATATCTTTCTTTTGCTATCTATATCGTGTTAATCTTGTCATGAGAACCTTAGGTAGAAACCCTTTGGATGAAACATGTGTTTGAAACATGTTATGCTTGATGGTTGCAAGTGGTTACTCGTGGATGCATTATACACATTAGGCACTAGATCGGCTCACACACTCCTCATATTGCATATGCATGAGTGTTTACGCTTATTCATGGATGAAAATTTTTGTGTTATCACATGGATGTTGCATATGGATGTATGTTATGTGCACACATATAGATGTTATACATTATGTTAGGAATTGCATACATATGGATTCATTTCACTAACATAATTTGCATTGATGATATTTGCATTAGATAAGTACATATACACACACCTTTGCATATGTTCGTACAACATTAAAATCTTGTAAGGACAATGATTGCTCGTGGATGATGTTTTGAGTAGATGGATGTTGGATGGTAGGATATGTTCTTCCTAACTTGAAGATTTCGGGGACGAAATCCTTTAAGGAGGGGAGAATGTAACAACCCGTATTTTCAATAACCTGTTATAACGTAAATTGAGGCAGAATTTAATTTATAAATCTGAATCAAGGGAAACGGGCTATGCCATTGCATTCATCTCGGAAAAATACGCGAAATAGAGTCCGAGTTTTCGAAAATCGGAGTCCGTATGACCCGATTAAGGCCCAACGAAGTTTTCAGAAAATTTCAAAGTAAAAACAGATTTCAAATTCAAGTTTGAATTTGGAAATTAGGGCAGTTGGGCGCAGGCGGGAAATTTCCCGCCAGACCACCCATGTCGACAGCCCTGTCGACTGGGCAGTCGACATGGGTAGGCCCAAGTCGACAGCCCTGTCGACTTGGGTGTCGACTTGGTCCAGTCGGGCTGTTTTGCTTGGTGCACCATTTTGGGGTTTTGGTTAGGTTTTGGGGCCAGATTCAGTTTTAAGGGCTAAGATTGGAATTAGGGTTTAATCCTAAGGTTGAAACTAATCCTAATCTCTATAAATAAGCCCCTAACCTAACCCTAAATCATCATTATTCATTCAAGTAACTAAACTATGGCAAAATCATTCCTCTCATGGCCTCCACTCTCTTCATAAAATTCCTAAGTCATTTCTATGAGAGATTTTCAATGCATACAAGTGTTTTCAAGCTTGTATGAGCATCATTAGCTTGCATTCAAGTCAAGTTTCCATATTTACATAATAAAGCAAGGGTTTTGATCATTTTGGCTCAAGGGTTTTTCTATTAGAGCTTGCATTTTTGGTCTATTTGATTGCATAAGGGCTTTGTCATATTTTTGTGTCTTCATAAGCATTGTAAGCCCTTTTCTACTTTCATATTTAAACTCTAAAGTTAAATGAATGATGCAAGTTTGGTTGACCATTATGATATGCAAGTTTATCATGTTATGTTATGCAAGTATGCCATGTTATGCAAGTTTGCCATGTTATGATATGCAAGTTAATCATGTTATGTTATGCAAGTTTGCCATGTTATGATATGCAAGTTTATATGCAAGTTTGCCATGTATGTTATGCAAGTTTGGGATGATCATTTTGTTCATGTTATCATGTTATGCAAGCTTATCTTGAGTATATGAACATAAAGCTTCAAGCTTTATGCTAAAGGTTGCATTTTGGCAACATGTAAGTTATCATATCTCTTATGATAACTTGCATGTGAGGCTAAATGCGAACTTATGGCCATTTCTACATGTCATTTATCACCATGTATCACCAATATGCTAAGTTTGGTTTTATGCATGCTTTTGAGGCCTAAAAATGTAATATGCAAGTATATGAACATATGTACATTTCATATGCCACCATGTTAAACTTGTGGCTTCAACACCCTTATGTCATGATTATGCCAAGTTCCCTCTTTCTATCCTTTATGCGCTATTGCGATATGTAAGCGATGGGATTGCGTTTGGGGTTGGGTAAACTTAAAAGACATAAAAACATAAGATTGGGAATTTACCTATTAAGTTAGGTCTACCCATTGGGAATTTACCTATTAAGTTAGGTCTACCAAATTCTTGAACACTTGTAATATGTTTTGAAAACATGATGGACATGACACTTAGAAAATATAAGTGTTACCAACTCGAGGTTGGGTTGAGTTTGTAGCGTAAAACTACCCGGAACCGACCGGCTTAACTAGTTGCTACAAACAATAGGACCCAATGTGAGAAGTTGGTCATGTTGTACCTTGAACCCGAGGTTAGACCAAGTTGTGGTGTAAAGCTACCCGGACCCGCCCGGCTTAACTAGTAACCGCAACAAAGTCTAATGTGAGAGGTTAAGGCACATTAATTAATTAATGCCTCATGATTAGGGTTAAGTCATGGTCCACTTAATACTTAACCAATTTGGGCTTGGTAGATTAATCAGGGTTAAGTCGTGAACTCATCGTTACACTTAACCAAGTTAATCCATGATTAGCAAGAGGGTTAAACCGTACTTAACCCACTAGAAAATCCTAGCAATGGAGGTCCACTCCAGCAGTAATCCCAAGTTTGTATCATTAAGACCCTAGGGACTAGGCTACGGTGGGGGCACGATTACTGGACTTGAGGTAAGTGACCAAAAACGACGGCAGAGTGGTACGCCGATGTAGTTCCGACGGACTATGGTCGTGCACGTAGTCCGTATTTGGAGAAGTCAAGCATGGGTACCAGTAGATCTAGACTGTGCACTTATGTTTATGGTGTCCAGGGGTTGACACCCTAGGGCTTGATACACCCGACGGGAGACCCGGCACAGTCTGACTACAATTATGATTGGGCCGTATTGACACCAACACGTGACGAGTTAGGCTTATAGGGAGCCGATCGACTAGACCGTTTGGTTGGACCTCGTATTAGGGTCACTTCATGTTATTGGACCTCGTATTAGGGTCACTTCATGTTATTGGACCTCGTATTAGGGTCACTTCATGTTATTGGACCTCGTATTAGGGTCACTTCATGTTATTGGACCTCGTATTAGGGTCACTTCATGTTATTGGACCTCGTATTAGGGTCACTTCATGGTATTGGGCCAAAGCTTGGGCCAAGGGATCAATACTTGTTTATTCAAGTCATGTTAGTTTGCTAGTACACCTGTGGTGCAAAACCTTAAACCTGATTATGCGATGACACCTTTATCTACCTTGTTAGTTAATCATCATGCTAGTATGTTGTTATCCTTATGATCATCCCTGCTTCTCATGCCAGTTAACTTTATCAGTTTACATTGATTGTAGTAGGGCTTACTCAGTCTTTTTGACTGACCTGTTTTTCTTTCGCCTCTTTTCTTCCGTTTCCCCCCCCCCCCCCCCAGGTTCTCAGGGTGGGAATATTGGAGCTTAGCTTGGATTTCTGATCGCTTGCTTGTGGGATTTTAGCTCATGTACGGTCTTGACATGAAGCTAGCTATGGTTATCACTTATTTTGGGAATAGTACTTATGTATTTCAGTTTTTCCGTGATGTTGTTTTTATCTAGACTTGTGCATTTGGAAAGTTGACATTATGTTGTACCAGACTTGTTTTGAAATAGTTTGAAATCTTCCGCTGTTTTACTTATCTTGTTTACTCTGTTTACATATATACTTATGTTCTTGTTCTGCCTTGATATATCATTATGCATGTTTACCTGATTCAAACACCCCTCCAAAGTCAGAGTGCTTGCAAGAGCAACCCTGGCGGAGGTGGGGTGTTACAGCTGCAGATAGCCTAGGGCGGTCAGATGTTTCCTGGGGGAATCAGGCGTAACCATTGTGATCGCTGCGATCTAGAGTCAAGCGAGTGGAGTTAAATCGAATATTAGTTTATTCGAATATAATTAAAGGAGTTATCGAATATAGTAAATCGAAGGA
Organism: Allium sativum; assembly: GCA_030737875.1. Classification (NCBI taxonomy): domain Eukaryota; kingdom Viridiplantae; phylum Streptophyta; class Magnoliopsida; order Asparagales; family Amaryllidaceae; genus Allium; species Allium sativum. The sequence continues at coordinate 857,190,757 of CM060915.1, read as the reverse complement.
GTTATCGATTATTAGTAAATCGAAGGAGTTATCGATTATTAGTAAATCGAAGGAGTTATCGATTATTTGTTAATCGAAATGAGCTATCGATTATAGTTTAATCGAAAAGAGTTATCGATTAGTTTAATCGAAGTGAGTTATAGAATATTGGTTATTCGGAGGAGTTATCGAATTTAGTTAATTCGATGGAGTTAATCGAAAAGAGTTAAATCCAATAGAGTTAATTGATAAGAGAAAATTGAATAGAGTAAATCGAATATAGTTTATTCGAAGAAAGGTTTTTGAATCTAGTTATTCAAAAGATAGATTATCGAATATAGTTATTCGAAGGGAGGAGTTATCGAATAAGGATTTATTCGAAAGAGAGTTACGTGAGGAAGTTTGAAATGTTGAGTATCAACATAAATAAGTTTTGAAAAGATAAATGGGTTTGTAGCACTTTTCTACCTTAGCAATTTCGAGGACGAAATTATTTTAAGTGGGGAAGATTGTAATGACCCGGACTCTTAGGGGTTAATTTTAAAATATTTAATATGGATTGAAATATTGAGTTAAGTAAATAAATCAAAATTTTATAGGGAGTTATCGATTTATAAATCAATTTCAATTTAATATTGAAAATATTAAATTAACAGAATACGAAAATGGATTTAGTTGAATTCAAAATTTTATTTGAATTAAATACTATTCAAATAATTTATAGGAAATTTTATTTGAATTTATAACGATAATAATATTTATTTATTATTGCAGAATTTAAATGGTTTGAAATTCAATTTATATCAATATAAATTAATATCAACTACAGATGATCGAACAGGACTTTGATACTTATCCCAGGGGGTTCAGAATAGTGATTTTACCCTAGAATTGACAATTTGTTGGGTTAAGAAAGGAGTTCGGCATCATGGGTATTTTAATTAAAGGATACCAGTTTAAAACTAATAAAAATAAAATATATTCCTTTTATTTTTATGGACAGAAACAACACAAATGGTAGCCTTGTTGTTCGTTTTCAAAGCCACATCTCCTCCATTTCTATTTCATGGCCAAAACAAAGACACGCCAACTATTTTCATAACTTAAAACCAAATCGAGCCCAGCCTTTGTATCCTTTTCAAAACCGAAGCTCCCAAAATCAAAAAAATGGTTGATTTAATTCATTTTAAATCGCTCCTCAAATGTTGATACTGTCGCACCTTTGTAAACCATAAATCCCTTTTACCAGATCGAATGGAAACAGAAAGACACGATCGAACAAAACGCGGAAATCCCCTGAAGCTCGAAGTCATATTGAGCGCTCGCGTTAAGGAGGAACTCGATCCTTGTTTCAGAGGGGTTGCGCGTTTCTCTAGCAGCAGGTTGGAAGCTAGAGGGTTGGAGGTGGTTTGCGATTTTGGAATGTTGGTGACTGCGATGGAAATCGTGATTCCCAGCAGGACCGAAGCTCGATGACAATCTCGATTTAGGGTTCAACTTTGCCTAGCGCGACTGTTGAAGGGGGTGCTCGAATGTGGGTTGCGCGAGGTCTAAGGCAGGTCAGTTTTCAGAAGAAGGTTCCGATAGGAGTTCGACGTTGTTGAGGCTGTTCAGATCGGCGAAGCTGAAATTGTTCAAGTAGGACCAATTGGAGTGCAGTTTGTTATAAGGGGCTGTTGATGTAGAGGAAAGATTGAAATGGTGATTGAATAAGAAAATGGAAATTAGAAATAAATTATTTGATAGAATGCATAATGGAAGATCATTGTTTTGGGGCTGTTTCGATCCACATGGAGCTGTTGGGGTCTTGCTTCGTAGTTGGTCGATGTATTTGCAAATGGCATTAAGGTAACAAATGAGTTTCATTCAAGAAAACTCATACCGTGACTTTACGAGATTTATCGAGATATTCAACGCAGTTAAACCCTGGTGAGTAAATCTCACATTTTATTTAGAAATTATTTTTATATAGTTAAAAATAATTGTCTGTGCTTGTTTGAATGCTGTCTGATTGTTTTAAAAATATATGTAGTTATTTAGGATTGGTTGACTATTATATATATATTGGGTTGATGATTGGTTGGATTCCCGCAGTCTCATTAGCGGATGCCCGCGGTTTCATAGCGGATGATTACCCTATACGCCCCACGCTATGATTAGTGGATGACCTTCTATACCGCGATATCCTGCCTCGAAGCAGGATGGGTATTACTATGTTGACTAACGTTTGTGGATGCAGGAAAACAGGTTGGAGGAGTCCAACTGGATTCCTCAAAAAAATATATTATCTGTTGTTGTTTGTTTGATTTCATATATATTCATATATGATGTGTTAAAAATAAAATGATTGAAAATTGGTTGATTTGATTGTTTAAAATATCACTGGGGTTTGAATATTGATCTATAAAAATATTGTAAAGGGTATTTGAGATTTTAAAAAGGAAATTCTATTTTTATAAATAGAATTTGAATTTTTAATAAAACTATAGAAAATATTAACTTGTTTTGAAGGTATATAAAACAAGTAATCGAATTTATAAACTTTGTTTATAAATGAAAATATGGGATTTGAATCGAATTTATAAACTTTGTTTATAAATGAAAATATGGGATTTGAATTGAATTTATAAACGTTGTTTATAAATGGAAGATAGGATTTGAATCGTATTTATAAACTTTGTTTATAAATGAAAATATGGGATTTGAATCGAATTTATAAACTTTGTTTATAAATGAAAATATGGGATTTGAATTGAATTTATAAACGTTGTTTATAAATGGAAGATAGGATTTGAATTGAATTTATAAACTTTGTTTATAAATGAAAATATGGGATTTGAATCGAATTTATAAACTTTGTTTATAAATGAAAATATGGGATTTGAATTGAATTTATAAACGTTGTTTATAAATGGAAGATAGAATTTGAATATAGTATTTCAAGTGGAATTTGAATATAGTAATTCAAATGGGATTTATAATAAATAGATTTGAATATAGAAATTCAAATGGACTTTAAACTATAGATTTGAATATAGAAATTCAAATGGACTTTAAACTATAGATTTGAATATAGAAATTCAAATGGACTTTAAACTATAGATTTGAATATAGAAATTCAAATGGACTTTGAATATAAGGAATTGAAATAGAATTTGAATAATAGAATTCAAATGGAGTTTAACTATAGAATTTGAATATAGTATTTCAAATGGAATTTGAATATAGTAATTCAAATGGGATTTATAATAAATAGATTTGGATAAATAGAAGTGGATTAGACTAAGAAGTTAATTAACAGATTTAATTAAAAAATTGAGTTAAAACGATTGGTATAGTTAAAATAGATTGGACAGGTATAGACATACAGGAGACAGGTTTGGAATAAAGTGTTAGAAGGTATAAATATAGACTGCCCGACAAAAAGGTACGTATTCAATTTCCATATGAGATTTTATGCGCCGTATCGGCTAGCTGCTTGGCTTTTTCTTTTTCTTTTTGAGATGAGAAGGACTGGGAAAGCTATTTGAAAATTCCCGATGCTCCCGGTACAAAGGAGGTTATGGCGAATTTTTCCGGGAATTTAAGGAGATAGAATATTTTTAAGATAATTTGATAGTTAGAAATCAACGTATCAATATATATATAGTAGTCGATAAGGAAACGAACTTAGAAATAGAATAGTATAATTGAAAAGGGAAGTATAAGAATAAAATCTCGTAGGAATAGAAAGAGAAAATATATATGTGTTTAAAGGTGAATAATCAGTTGTATGGTATTGATTATTCGAGTAAGTAGTCTTGTCTGTTTTGACGTTAAATGTTATTCAGTCAAGGTCTGAGAGGTAATTATACCCCAACTTGGTTGATTTCATGATATACCGATAAGTAGCAAGATTCAGGCTCGAAGATCAATGTGGAATGAGAATTAGTTAAATACTGTGTTTGGGTTGTCGTAACGATGTTTTACACAACATCTGTTTTAACCCAAATATGTGCAAAGCTTGGAAATAGAATAATGAGTATTTCTAAAGCTAGAAATTTAAGGAAGGCGATATATGGAAATGTTTTCCAAAGAACGTATAAGGCCAACATGGTTATTGAAAATATTTGGTTAACAAATATTGATAAAGAAATAGAGAAGAGATTTAATTAAAGGAATATTAATTAAAGGCTCACTGATTGTTGGATGTTTGGATGAACACTTGTTTTTATTCGATAGTTAAATCACAGACTATCGAAGTTTTGACCATCGTTGTCGATATGGAGAGACCGGTTGGATTATTATCCGAAGAACCACTCCGTATTGGCAGTAGCGTGCGAATCAGATTATATAAAGATAATCGAAGACGGAGTAGAGTGCAAGGGCTTTTTCTATTAATAGAAATAGTACCTTCGATTCATCCTGTTCCTGGGTGACGCGTATGGATGAATGTCTGACAGAGTATTTCCAGGAAGGTCACGTACATTGATTTCTTCAACCGTACCAAGAGTGGAAACGGAGAAGGAAACTTCTTTTAGCTAACACGTAATGTACTGTTGAGGACGTAAATCGGTGATTTGATGGATTTGACGATGTGGCATTCGAAGTGAATCTGGTGTGATGATAAAGCGTAGCTTCAAGCCTCATCATCCGGTAAATGACAGAAATCGGACAAGCAGCATGGCTATGTAGGTCGCACCTATTAGGGTGTATAATCACCTGATCTAGAGTTTCATTTACTTCTAAAAATCTATTGTCGATGCTGTCCCATTCGGGAAACGGTTGTTGATCCCAATCGTTGGTGATATACATTCGATACACTCAAGCGAAATGAGTGGTCGGTCATGTGTGGCTGAGTTGCAAGATGTTCTTGTTGAACTCGGTGTATTCTCCTCTAGAGATATACCAGCGGAAGGTGGTTCCATACCTTGTCATAGTTGGAAATCCATTACCCAATACGTGCTTGCGGTTTATGATTGTAATTATATATGTGGAACGTGAGATGCAAACATTCCACTAGATTGTTATCTAGTTGATTTAGACATTATTATAATATCAAAAGAGTTTTGATATAAAGTTAAATCAAGTGTTGGATTCTCATAAGGGAAAAACCCGTTCCGTGTTATACGGCGTGGTCTTATGAAATATCATTTAGTTTTCTGAAACTGTTTTAAACTGTTTACTCATACCAGTCACATGACTGACCCGGAGTTTATTTGTTTTGTTCTACCTAAACTCTTGGGTGCCTAAATTTGTATGGGCAGTCAAGTAGTTCAGGATTTTTCAGATACATCTAAAGGAGCTTGGAGCAGGAGGCTTCAGCGTTATCTAGTTATAGTTTGTTCCGTTATGTTGTAAGTGTTATACTCTGATAAGTGTATGTTATACAGTTAAGATTTTGTATTTCAAAGATATGATATATTATATTTTGTTCCGCTGCGATGTGAGATTCTGTGTTGTTGTTTCTGTTCTGCTTCTATCTTTTTCTTCTAAAAAAAATGTTCCGTATTTTCGTGATATTTGGGTTGGACGTATGGTGTATATAGTCAACTCTGATGTTATGGAAATCTGGGTCATTACATGAATCCACAAGCTTCTGACTCGATGACAAAGGAGTTCTAAGATTAAAGGGCAGAATTTGCATCCCAAACCTTCCCGAGCTCAGAAGAGAAATACTTGATGAGTGCCACAAATCCAAATTAAGTATCCATACCGGTGTGAGCAAAATGTATAATGATATCAAACGCACATTCTGGTGGAGGTCAATGAAAAGAGATATCTCATTATATGTTGGCAGATGCCCCACTTGTCAGCTAGTTAAGAGTGATCAGCAGAAATTGGCTGGATTATTACAACCATTGGAAATTCCAGGATGGAAGTGGGAACAAATTTCGATGGATTTCATCGATGGCTTGCCTCGAACTAAGAAAGGAAACGACAGTATATGGGTAATCGTAGATCGCTTCACGAAGACTGCCCATTTCATACCTGTCCGATCCAACAGAACGGCTCAAAGTCTAGCACAGATTTACTTCAAAGAAATAGTTAAACTACATGGAGTGCCGCTCAATATAGTCAGCGATAGAGATCCCCTGTTTACTCGCAAATTCTGGGAAGCATTCCAAGAAGAATTGGGAACCAAATTAAATCTAAGCACCGCTTACCACCCTCAGACAGATGGCCAAACTGAGCGGGTGAATAGAATTTTAGAAGATTTGCTGCGGGCTTGCGTTATCGATTTTGGAGGCTCATGGGAAGATCACTTACATTTAGCAGAATTCTCTTACAACAATAGCTATCAAGCAAGTTTGGGAATGTCTCCATTTGAAGCATTATACGGTAGACCGTGCAGATCTCCCGCATGTTGGGTAGAACCTGGCAACAGACTTGTGTTAGGGCCCGATATGATTCAAGAAGCATCGGATAAAGTCGATTTCATTAAGAAGAGATTGAAAACCGCACAGAGCCGACAGAAAAGTTATGCTGATGCGAGAAGAAGGGATATATCGTTTGCCGTTGGCGATTATGTTTATTTAAGAGTTTCTCCAATGCGAGGAGTAATCAGATTTGGCAAGACTGGGAAGTTGGCACCGAGATTTATTGGTCCCTTTCCTATACTTGAACGGATTGGAACTCTTGCATATAGGGTTTCATTACCTAATTGGTTGCCTGGTATACATGATGTGTTCCACGTATCTCAACTCAGAAAACATGTTCATGATCCCGATCTTGTTGTGGAAGAAGCAGCGCAGCATGATATTGACATAACTCCAGAATTAGCACTCAAGAGAGAGCCATTAAAGATAGTTGGCAAAGAAACTAGAGAGCTGAGGAGGAAAAAGATTCATTTAGTCAAAGTGCAGTGGAGTAGTGATCCTAGAGACTGTACTTGGGAGACTGAGGAAAGCATTAAACAAGCCTATCCCAAATGCAGAGTGGACATCTCTGACTAACTCCAGTGCAAGGTACCTTTACAATACTTTGCATTTACATTTTATTTCCTGCTTAGCTATCATTTCCTGCTTATCTCTTATATTTACATTAAAATCATATCCCTCGCCACAAGCCATAATAGAGTAGAGAGCAAATTGAAATGGTATATCTCATGAAATCCAAGTCCAAGCTATAAGAGAAAGTTCTAGTTACTGGTAAGTGCTTCCACTCTGCGGACCTGAGGGGAAAGGTAGAAAGAAGCGAAAACAAAGGGGTCAAACATAAAATCTGGCGAGTTCCAGTGATTTTCAAATATGCATAAAATAGAAATTCCAAGACAAGTAAATAAGACTGGATGAGAAAGGTACAATATCATATAAGGTAAAACTAAACTAAACAGAACAGCAGAACAGACAGGAATAATAGGAATAAACTATGATCGAGTATGCTTCACATTTATATCCTAAACAGGTTATGTCTGCACCAATACTAGTATAAAAGGAATAGGTGTTTAACCTAATTACATAACAGCAGAATTAACAATAGGATTAGGCGTACACTAATTACATAACAGGATTAGGTGTTACCCTAATTACAAAACATAAGGATTAGTTTTACCCTAATCACTACCCATGCGATCGGCTCCCTACTACGTAAATACCCTGTGTCAGCCCTGACAATAGGGTGTATCACTCCTTAACCTAACAACTATATGACATAGACCTATTTACTGGTGTTACACCGGCTTAGTTTCCCTAACCGGACTCATTCACAATCACGACTCTGCCGGAACGCGCCCGTACCCACCTTCCCCATGTGAATCTCTTACTATCCAGTTCAATAAAGTGTGCGCTGGCCCCTACCTAGTACAAGGCTCTCTAACAAAATACCAACAGGGATACTGACTGATATGGGTTCCACGCAGTAGATTAACACAAGCCAAACCCCCTAAGCTTGTGCCCACAAATAACTAGGATTTAAGAGTCCCCAAAACTCGATACAACAGCAGAACAAGGGACCTCTTAACTTATTAATAATCATGTTTAACCTAGCTGGCTTAGGTTTACTAATAAACGTGGTTGTAATATTACATGTCATTATTGTGTACAACCCTTTCCTAAAACATCGGCCCAGATGTATGTATAATTACCATAACAATTTAGTTTATTAGCTTGCATTTTGTACTTACAATATTCTAACATGTCATTTACTTAATGTGACACGACCCGAACTTCCCCAGTAAGGAAAGCATGGATTGCGTTGAGGACAAGACAAATCAGAATGCAAACGGAAGAACATTTCATTGCTATTACAACAATTCCATCAGATACAAGAATATACAGAGTAAAAATGAATAAATTACATTCGATAAACATCAGAGATTACAATAAATTACATAGCAGCGGAAAAATATACAAAACACAACTGAAAGTGATACACGGATACAGAGCTTTCCGAGCATCATTCCAGCTGTAAATCAGAATCCTGTGAATATAAATCTGCAAAACCAAAACTACTAGCTGCCCGTGTGGAAAATAGGGGCACCTAGAGTTTAGGTTAAAACAATAAACTCCAGGTCAGTCATGTGACTGGTGTGAGAACTAAAACAGTTATTTAAAACTTTACTTTAAAAGAGAGTAATTTCAAGGGACCACGCCGTATAACACAGAACGTGTTTCCTCCCAAGAATACTAGTGCATATAACAAAACAACGCAATGCTCTTTGGAAAAATGAAGCTATTATAAGACCCAGGTCCCATCACACAATGCAACGCAAGCCAGAGGATAGGGTTTTCCCTTATAATAGCCAAACATGCTTGGTACGTTTTAAACAAATCATTTGATACTATTATAAGTGTATAGTGTCAAAACAATTTCAATCATAAATATCAATCATAGACGACATGGATACCATATATCATGTCGCCGTACTAGTTCTACAATTAAAACTGCAATGTCACGTATTGGAAATTGGATTTCCGTCATGAGCCGAGGCAAGGGGCAGGCTCCTCTCCGATTCGAGACACTCTAGCAAATGCCTCAGGACCCCACTATGATCCTTTGGAACCACCAAGGCCGGTCCTCTCTTACTTTTGAGGATTGGCAATTCCTGAACATACGTTTCCCGGTCCTTACAGACCTATATCTGAGGCGCCTTGCATTCCAACATCCACACAGGTGAAAAGTATATAAATGTCAGGGCTGGTAGGTCACTAACACAACCCTAGCTAGAAAGAAACGTCGTGCACTCCTTGGGTCCGTCTCCCGTTTTTGACTCATACCGAGGTGTAAGGCTCGCGAATTCACGCTATACACAAAGTTACGCCACACAGGCCGTGCTTTGATCATCAACCACAAGACTTTGCTTTTCAACAGAAGCCCTGATCGATTGCCACTTACGTGTGCCAAACTGGCAATTCACTCCATGCGACTGATGTCCATCGATATACAACCTCTGAGCTCGTACGTCTCAGAGAAGGGCGTTAAGCAAGAGAATAAATTCTCCACCGCCAAACAGATGTATATTTAATAGAGATCAATCAACACAGAATAAAATCCAATGTCAGACACACAATCCATTTACAAGTTCGTTCTGGGTCTGAACGAAATCGGAGGCACTTTCCTCGCATATCCATCCATCTCCAAGTACGTCTGGACGATCACCAACTGTTTCCCTCATCTTGGATCGTACAGCCCAATCGAGATCATCAGTAATCACCAAAACGATGTGAAGACTTCCGGTCTTCAACCACCGTTTTCATCTTCGACATCTCGTCGAATCGGTTATTCAGAATGGGTATAACCCCGGCCTTTCTGAACAACCCACGTATATGATAAACAAATGTTACACAAACACAACAAATGCCTCATTCCAATTCAGAATACTCTTTTATTCACAAAATCACATTCTTAGGGAAAGGTTCCCATTAATTTTATCCAAGATAAATTCTTCTAAATTTATTCTTTAATCTTCCATTGGATATCATTTCAAACTAGTCGGGATTAGCGAACCACACCGAAGTAATTATTTATTTTATTTCCCAATCCCAACCTATTCATCCCATGGAGCAAAGCGGGTAATACTCCATATTTAACACCACGGTGTTATCGGTAAAATTAATTATCATTTCACGTTCAAATCTAATTAAAGATTTAACTATCGCTTTGGAGCAAAACTGGTGGTACTCCATTCTTGATCACATTTCAGATTTGATAATTTAAATTATCAATTCACTTTCAATCTAATTAAAGATTCATTAAAACTCCACTTAGTTTTAATCCTTTCAAAAATCAATATTCTGTCTTTAACTGGGTTAAAGAACCAATGTCATCTAAAACACGATTCACGATAAACCCAAAATCACACTCTATTGTTAATCGGGTTAAAGAACAGGTGTTGTTCAAAACACCGTTCACGATAAACCCAAAAACCAATTCAAATTCAATTCCAATTAAATATCATTTAATTGATACACTTCATTAAATCTAAATAGAAAGATTTAATCTCTTTCTCTATTAGGCTTAAGAACAGTGTTAATGAAGACGCCATTCACGACAAACCCAAATCACATTTGATATTAAATACAAGGCTCTGAATAGAAAATATACCGGCTTATATTCAATATCAAATCCTGAAACCAACAAATATCGTATTGGAATTAACGATATAAAATATATCTTTCAAATTCCCATAACAATATCTGTATAGTCAAAAAATCCAACATTAAAATATTCCGAAGATAATTTCGATTCAATTCCAGTCCAATTCACGTATTGGGAATATTGATTATTTTTAAAATCACTTTCAAATTCAATTTATTTATTTCAAAAATAAATTAATTTTAATTCTAGTTCAAAAATAGTTCATTTCGACAAAAAACTATTTTTATCTTTTCAAATATGGAATTTTTCACCCCAGTTCTTTCCAATTCACATATTATGATTTTACACAAATTATTGATATTTTTAATAATTTTATCAAGGCCCGTACAGTCGATTTCCACCAATGGCCATCGAACTGCACTTACAGCGACCTTTTCCAAATTTGATTTGGACATAATTCCCAATCCACCCGTTAGATTTCAAATTTCTAATATTCATTGGAAAGCTCTTTTCGATACGAACCCAACGGTTCCGGTTTTAGGAGAATCCGACGGTCGGATCTCCCGCAACGTCAATTCGAAGTCAGTGGTCGAAATTCGCGAACTGCCGCGGCGCGGCGCGTTCTATTCAGGCCATTATATATATATAATATATATATTATATATATTTCGTCGTTCTCCTTTTAAAACGTATTTTATAAATCGTTTTAAATTCGATTTCAAAACCATTTCAACTCTATATTCAATTTCAAATCAAAATTGAATATTTCGTATCATTACTATATAAATGATAATATTTTCAAAACGTTATATTTTGAAATCACTTCTTTTCTATATTCATTATAAAAACGAATATAATCGATATAAATATCGTTCACGTCAAAATAGCGCAACTCTAATCAACACGGCTTTATATATTTCAATAAATTCGTTATTCTATTCAACAAATGAATATTTATCCCATTCAACACATGAATCTATATTTCTTTCAACACACGACCAATCTCAACACATGAGTACTGTCAACACACGACTACTTTTGTTATGTAAAATATTTTATAAAATTATGGTATCTATCGTTTGATTTTTAAATCAGACTCCACCGTGAAGTAGTTCTAATTTTAAATAAGATAAAGATGTAAATTTTAGTGTTAAAATATTTTACTCAACACTTGAATAGTTTCAACACATGAACATCGTCAACACATGAATATTTTCCCCGATTGGAATGAGGCCCAATCAATTACCATATAACGTTAATTATATGGATTCCATACAACACATGTATATAATAGCAACGATAAACCATCAACCATCATCCAAAGTGCACAACAAAACTGCATAAGCATCAAATATAAATAATCAACGCTTACACAGCCTGTCGACCAATCGATCGACATACAATGAAATAATTGGGATTAGTATACGCCAAATATCATCCCAACACCCGTGTGGGGTTTCAAATCAACAAACACAGATTTTTATTTGTGCAGTTGGGTGATGTGTAAAATTTATCATCCCAATCAATATCAGTCAAATCAGTGCATATAAACAAATCGGCCGATTTGTTTATAAATATTCATTTATTCACTTTCACGTTAAAAATTATATTTTTAACGATAATTTATTTATTTCAACACATTAATCTATATTTCATTATCTATTTAACATCAACTTCACAAACAAATCTTCACAACATATCAATCAAACAAACAAGCCATCCATGGTCTGTGGATGACGGGTGTCGGGTGCTGCTAAGCACCGTTTGCATCCTAGTATATATATATATATATATATATATAAAGAGAATTTAGAGTGAGAAGTTTTCACTGATAGCTATCCCAACTCCACGACACTTCAAATGTAGGGAATCATCGTCGTTCTCGCTTTTTGTCACTTTCGTTGCCCGTAGCCACTACATATATAAAAATCACATTTTTATATTGTTGCCATGTATATAACGATCATATTTTTATAATCACTCCACATGGGTAAAAATCCCATTTTTACATTGCTACTATATAAATAAAAATTCTATTTTTACAACGCTACTATATAGATAAAAATTCTATTTTTACAACGCTACTATATAGATAAAAATTCTATTTTTACATCGCTACTATATAGATAAAAATTCTACTTTTACATCGCTGCTATATAGATAAAAATTCTATTTTTACATCGTTGCTATATTGATAAAAATTCTATTTTTACATCGCTGCTATATTGATAAAAATTCTATTTTTACATCGCTTCTATATAGATAAGAATTCTATTTTTACATCGCTGCTATATAGATAAAAATTCTATTTTTACATCGCTACTATATAGATAAAAATTCTACTTTTACATCGCTACTATATAGATAAAAATTCTATTGCTACTATATAGATAAAAATTCTATTTTTACATCGCTACTATATAGATAAAAATTCTATTTTTACAATGCTACTATATTGATAAAAATTCTATTTTTATCATGCTATTCTCTATATAAAGATTTCGCCTTTTCTATTTCATCACTATAAAAATCACATTTTTATTTTGCTACATATTTAAAGATGATATTTTTACTATCTTACCTATATAAAAATTATATTTTTATTAATGTACAAAGTTAATTAAACTAATTGCATAAAGCTAAATAAATAAAAAGAGTAAAACTCACTTTTTTTTATCGAAGGAGGAGGGGGGTTCACCGTCGGTCTCTGACTGGAGGAGGAGGAGAAGAAGAGGCGGAGGAGGGGCATGTGGAGGCGGAAGGGGTTCGAACGATGGCCAGGGGCTAGGGTTTTGGGTGGTGGCGGCTACAGGGCAGAGGGGCTGCGGTGTCGCGAGGGAGGAGAAGGGAAGAAGGAAGAGGAGGTGAAGATCGGAGGGAGGGGCGGCTGTCGGCAAAAAGGGGGGGGGGGGGGCGGCGCGATGTCGACGCGTTTTTTTTTCTTTTTTTTTCTTTCTGATTTAATGAAGAACGGGGGGGGGGGGGCTGAGAGGAAGTAAGGAGAGGAAGGGGGGTTTTATTTTTTTAATTTTTTTAATTATTTAATTTACAAAAAGTTAACTTTTTCATACGACCTCTAAACGAGGCCCACCGCCTGTCGTCCATAGCGTTTCACCCCTATTCCGAACACAATGGGATATGTATCGTAGGCTGATTCGATTGTTACAATCTGTTTTCGTCAAAATCAACATATAACTCTATATATTGAATTTGAACGCGCATTTCAATTTACCGGAGTCACATACGAACTCTATAAATCGCAGAATAATATTTTCTAGCTTCGTATTGACGATACGGTCCTAAGAAATCTAATTTCGTCGAATTCTGAGACCGTTAGAAAAATGGCCATTTTCCAGTCGATTAAAATCAACTAAAACTGGTCAAACGCGTTTTCCTTTGCCACGTTCACATATTGATTCGGAAAATTATAAAATTTGAAACCTAGCAATAATTTGACATCACGGACCCAACAAAAGTGGTTTCGTCGAAATCCGAGGTCGTCTGTAAAATTTCCATTTTTCAGGGCCTGAATTCCATAGCGACTATTCAGAATTTTCAACTGGACATATCTTTTTATTCCCGCTATGAAATCTCGATTTCTCGGATTCGTTGGAAAGATATTCACAATTAGATTCCATTATTTTTGGTTTCACTAATAATTATATATACCGCGCCATTTTCAATTCTATTTTATAATTATATATAAATATTTATATTCTAATGACTACGTATATAATATATACGTTCAATTTTATTCAAAATAAATTTTCTCGTCCTCATTATTTAAAATAATCTATTTTAAATGTTCAAAATTCGCTAAAATTGCCAAAATAAAAATTTTAAACTGGCCCAGATTTTCGGGTTGTTACATAATGTCTATATTATGTGAAATCTAACATGTCCAATACATATGCATACTATTCACCAACTATGTTCCCAAATTACAACATGTACAGGTTTATGCATATTATCCATTTTTATCAATTTACAGCAAGTATATGCATAATACCCTTTTTATCAATTTACCACAAGTCTAAACTTATGCATATTATCCCTTTCCTAATTTATAGGTAAACAGTCCTCAATTTAACAATATGCCTAAAATTCCTCTTTTTATGCCATTCATTATTATCCCAATTATATGTGCACTCTAATCAGATATAGCTTAGGGTTCCCTAGACTTAGCGTAAATAAAAAGGGAAAGCAGAGGAAGGAGAATAGAATCAAATCACATATAGTAAAGACCGGAAATAAACTAAAACATAGAGACAGGAAAAAGAAGGATAAATACATATAACTTATTAATTATCCAACAGTAAAGGTATGTGTTTTACTTGTCACGATAACATAGGTGATTAACAATGAAAAACATGTATAGCATTTATCTTATAAATACTGTATATTCTAACCCAATTTTGTTTAATTGTCATGTTATAGTCTAAGAAATCAGATCTGAAAATGATAGGGAACTCACAGTGGGTCTTTGTGAAGAAGGGAATAAACTTAGGGTCTATCTGAACCAGAATTCCGAGACGAGCACAATGTTATGCCGGTTTCACTTAAATCTAAATATTTTAATTAAGTTATTCCCAAATTATTATATTTAAGTATGGTTACAGTGTATTAAATTTTGGGTGTTACATTCTCCCCAAGTTAAAGGATTTCGTCCCCGAAATTTCCAAGTCAAGAAGAATGTTACTATCCTAACAACCATATAATCATCCATCATCCACAGACATCCATTGTCCTTAACAACTCCTAATGCAGTATGAAAATATTTTTGGAGAATGGAGTTTTGATGACAAGAACCAAATTTCAATTATTATTGATTATAAAATATATACTAACATCTCTATCTAGAATAAATAGACATATACATGCAGGATTTGTATATAGGACTTAAGTATTAAAGACTGTACAATTTTAGAGTTTCAAGAGATTTAGAATTCAAGATATATTCAGGACTCAAGAGTTATCAAGCTTTTAAGATTTCAAGAGTTCAAGGTAAATATAGTAACAAAGTCTAGTTTATGTAAGACTCTGAATAGTACTCCAACTTCAAAATTCTCTTTTTTCAAATTTTCAATTTCTAGATTTCTGAGCTTCAAATTACAAATTCTAATTTCAAATTATTTTACTTATGATTTCAAACATATAAGTTTAAAATTTTAATTATATTATATATGTTTATATAGTTTTATAGTGTTATAGTTTTAAACCTTATAACTTTATACATTTGCATACGATTTTACACTTTAGAATATTTATTTATATTATTAGGTTTTGATTAAAGAATTTCAAACTTATGATTTCAAATATATTTCATAACTTATAAATATTCTTATTTTTGTAGTTTTATTAAATATATTTTACTAAGTTTATATTTGATTCTTCATATAACCTTTTGTTTATATGTAGTTTATAAATATTTCTTTATAAATTCCTATATATATTTACAATTATACTATATGTTTATAATTATATTATATATATTTTTCATGTCACATATATGTTAAGTATTTAATCATATGTTTAAATAATATATTCTTATGTTTTTATACTTGAAAAATAATGTTTTAGCAACTAATTTTGTTTCAGGAATTTCTAGAATTTAAATATTGATCTTAAATACTTAAAAAATGATTTAAAAATCAAAAATAAGGTAATTATGTTAACATGGACTTTTTTGTATGTTGACATATAACTGTAATAAATTTAAATTTGAAAGGAAGTGTCTTTTCACCATTTGTAATGCTCTAAAAACATTGCAACCTTTCACACACTATAAAAAGGGCTTGAATTCGAATTTTATATCATCTCTTCTTCTCTAACTTCACTCTCTTCCATTACACCATTATTCGTAATCTTTTTTACGATTTCTACATTTATACTCTACCGAATTCAATTTTGTTTTGATCAAACTTCTTCTCTCTACGCTCTCTACTCATTACTCACTGAATCAAGTGCTACTGAAGAGTTAGAGGGCTGTTTATAATTACTTGGGTTGAGTGAAGTAGGAATTTGTGTGTTACTTGTAGCCGATAAATCAAGGAAGTAGGAATCGGTTTATAGCCGAGAAATCAAGGGAGTAGGAATTGGTGGTATCCCTTGTAGTCGTGAAGTCAAGGAGGTTGTACTTGAATATTGATATAGAAATAAAACTCTGCGCAGTCCAGCGTTGTGCGGGATTGGACGCGGGAGCAATCCGAATTAGTATAAAATCCGTTGTGTTCTTTCTATTTCGACATATTTATTTCTGTTTATATTGTATTTGTGTTTGAATCAGTGTCTGTTATTCTGTTTGTGGTGTTTGATTCATCTCGTAGTTCACATAAGTTTTATATTTGTTTAAATTCTCACAAACACTATTCACCTTCCTCTGGTGTTTGTTTTGCCTTATCGATCCATTCCGCATTCCCTAACAATTGGTATTAGAGCAAGGTCTTTCAAAAAGTTCATAATCTAATTTTTGAAAAAATTTAAATGGCAAATTTTGAAATGATTTATAACACCAGTTTAAATCTATGTATTGCATCAGTATTATATAAGTTTGCATTCAATTTTATTGAAAAACTCAAATTACTATTTGAATTTTGAAATTTGTATTCTTTTAAATTTTGAAATCATGGATATGTTACAAAACCATCATGATAGAATTGAAGTTAGTTATTTTGGAAAGACCTTTGATTATTTGAAAAGTCATTTGAATATTTGAAAAGACATTTGAATTATTTGAAAAGTTACTTGATTATTTGAAATGTTGTGTTGTTTTGCAGGAAAAGATGTGTTATATGGCTATTGGATAATCAAAATCTGAAATGATGGTTGACGTGGCTGTTGGAAATTCAAATTCTGAAATGGTGGCTACTGAAAATTCAAATTCTAAAAAAGAAGTTGATAAGAGGAGAAGAGTAACGACAGTTAGTGAAGAGATATCAAGAAGAAATGGAAATATATATAGCAAAGAAATGGGTAGTATATCACTTTATAACTTTGGATTTACATCTACAAATTATATTCATACTCTAGTTCTCTACATTTGCTTTGCAACTCCCCTGATTTCATGTAAATCCGTCAAGAATTGATCAAGTAATGATCAAATGAAGTTTTGGTGAATAAAGAGAAAAGGAAACCAAAACTGTCGACGGTTATCTTCAAATTGCATCCACTGGTTAGACAATTTTGTCTCAAATCCTTTTCTAGATTGTAATTCTCGTTCTCGTGGTCAATTTGATGGGTAAATCGTCAATTTCCAATCAAAATTGAGTGAGATATAACCATTTGAATTGGGATATACAAAACTGAAAAACTATTACGGGATTTCTTACATATTTCTTACTGTTTCGACTTGCTGCACTACAATACCATCCAAATTCATCCATAAACTATCACTAGATCGTAATCCTTGAATTCCTCTTCGATTTACTACTTATTTCCTCCAAATCCGTCGAGAAACGAAGAAGTTATGCCTCCTGAAAGTTTGATTGAAAATGAAAAACGAGGAGAAGAAGAAGAGAAGTGGTTCTGAAGAGACATGACTTTTAGGCCTTTATATAGTGATAAAAGTGAGCATTCATTCAAAATTCAAATTCAAATTTTAGCGCCAAGTTGGTTGAACTACTAAATCTTCGATATCTTTCTCAATAGAATATACTATCCTAATCAGAAAAACAAGCCCATCGCAATAGAGTAGATCTCATCATCAAATTCCAGAAGATCAATTCAGAATTCAGAGAATATCAAAGAAATGGATCTAAAAACCGGGTACGCCTTAATTAATTTTTAAATTTTTTGGTTGAATGGATGTTTTGTTTACTTTGTTTTGTTTGCTTTGTTTTGAATTTGAAAATTAAACGTTAAAATTCAAACTTGAAATTTGAAATTCAAATTTGAAATTTGAAATTTGAAGTCCAAAATAATAATAAACGTAAATTTTGATTGTTTGTTTGGATTAATATTATTTCAGGAATTAGCTAAACCTGAAATATAAATTGATAATTTAAAACCGAAAGTCACAAAACCATATTTCCTTTAAAATAATGCATATATGTCGACATACATATATTTATATGTCGACATATCAGTGTATAAAATGAAATTCAAATTTTGAATTTCAAAGGTTTAATTTTCAAACTTTCCTCCATCTTTTCAATTAGAAAATGCCAGCTAATTATTAACTTTATCTGTCTACTTTTTTTTATATCTTGTTTTAAAATATATATTAATAAAACTATATAGACATGTTAATATGATATACAAAGTTAATATAACCTTTTGATATTGTTATATAATATAAATTTATTTGTCTTTTATATAGCTTAAACAAGCATGGTTTAACTTATATATTATTCATATGATTTCATAATAATTTTGGATTACATTATCACAAATACTATTTGTAACTTAATACTTATTCTGATTGCTTACTAAGATTTATAAAGGCTTTAATATTTAATCTAATATTTTTAATAATATATATATATGATTTAATGTCTTAAATATGTAGTTTAAATATAAGAAGTTATAGTTCGATATTACTAGATTTTATCAAAAATAATTTTATTGATTTTTTTTATAGTTTTAACATATAAATGGTAGTTTAGAAAATTTATATATTTTGATTTCTAAAGCTTAAAATTTAAAATTGATTTGTATTAAAAAATTAAATTAGTTTTTATATATACAATTATGACTATATGTTTACTTTATATGATACAATTCTATATTCTCTTTAAAAGGATCTTCAATTTTTACTATATTAAAAAGGGCACCCTACTAAGATTATTTAACTCCACATTTAAAATTATTGCAAATATTTTATTATATATTATGAATACCATAAAACCTTTATCTTCACTATCCTTCAAATTTCTTTCATAAGTATCATTAGCTTAAGATTAGAAATTAATATATATTGCCCTTGTATATATGTATATGCATAATAGTTAGATAGTACTTTGAATATGTTTTACCTAAATATATATAATTACCAAATCATTCTGCATATTATCATTACACATATTATTTCATATCATACATCATTATTATAAATTACAGTACATCTCAAATTAAAATCATTCACATCACAAGTTGCACTTCATTCAATATATCACTTCGTATAGTTTTGCATATGACATACACCATTTTAACCAACACACTACATTACATGTTAACTTTAACTATACACACAACAAGTATATAATATGAAAAGTTTTTATCTAGGATTATTAATCAAATACATAACATATTTACTTTTTCTTGATTAACTTAATTGACTTGTTTGGCTTGGTTGAATTGATTGAATCGACTTACTTGATTGAATTTATTGACTTGATTGGATTGACTAATTTGTTTGGTTTGTTTGGTTTGTTTGGCTTGATTTGATTGACTTGTTTGACATGATGTAATTTCACTAGTGGTTGGTAGGCTCGTTAGAAATATAATTATGCGTTGGTAGTCAATAAGAGCTTTATAGGTTTTAGTATAAATAGAAGTTACAAGAAATGTTTGGTTTTATGTTTGAATTGATTGATTGCTTTGCTTATTTCATAATTTTAAGGATATCATATTAGAGTTATTTCTTAGTCTAGATTAAAGTTTAGTTATAGTTTTAAGGGAATTAGAGTTTAGAATAGGTCTAATTTTGTATTAGATTAAGGGGGAGTTTTAGAGTTTCTAAGGATTAGTTGAAAGTTCATGAATGCTTTGGATGATTTAGTTGTTATGATTATTTGCTTGAATTGCTAGTTTGTTTGAACTGCTTGTTTGTTTGAATTGATTGGATTGATTTGCTTCTTTGGATTGATTGGTTTACTTGGTTTATTATCCTTTTATTTTAGACTAGTGTAGTTATAGATTTAGGGGGAGTTATAGAAATTTGTTGAGAACTATAGGTTAAGGGAGAGTTATAGATTTAAGGGATATATATATATATATAAAGAGAGAGAGAGAATTAGGATATTATATAGGCATAAATTTAAGGGGAGTATTTTATAAGGTATATATAGATTTAGGATTCAGGGGGAGTATTTTACTTTATTACAGGAATTAGTTAGATAATTATAGGACTTAGAGGAAGTAGTTTTAGAATTTCTTTTTGATAACGCCAAAGGGGGAGAAATTATAAATTATAGACATAGTTTATAGGACAGATGGAGTATTTGAAGGATCATCATTAACAGGTATATACAAGTATGATATTTTATAAACTAAGATTGTCATCATCAAAAAATGGGAGATTGTTAGAGAACGGAGTTTTGATGACAAAAACCTTAAATCAATTATCATTGATTATAAAATATATACTAACATCTCTATCAAGAATATATAGACATACATATGCTAGATTTGTATATAGGACTTAAGTACCGGAGGCTGTACAATTTTAGAGTTTCAAGAGATTTAGAATTCAAGATATATTCAAGACTCCAGAGTTTTCAAGCTTTCAAGATTTCAAGAGTTCAAGATAAATATAGCAATAGTGTCAAGTTTATGCAAGACTCTGAATAGCACCCCATGTTGAAAATTCTCTTTTTCAAAATTTCAATTTGCAGATTTCTTATCTTCAAATTTTAAATACTAATTTCAAATTATTTTACTTATGATTTCAAACATATAAGTTTAAAGTTTTAATTATATTATATATGTTTATATAGTTTTATAGTGTTATTGTTTTAAACCTTATAACTTTATACATATACGCTTTTACACTTTAGAATATTTATTTTTATTATTAAGTTTTGATTAGAGAATTTCAAACTCATGATTTCAAATATATTTCATAATTTATAAGTATTCTTATTTTTATAGTTTTATTAAATATATTTTACTAAGTTTATATTTGATTCTTCATATAAGTTTTTGTTTATATATAGTTTATAAATATTTCTTTATAAATTCCTATATATATATATGTTTATAATTATATTATATATAGTTTTCATATCACATATATGTTAAGTATTTAATCATATGTTTAAATAATATTTTCTTATGTTTTTATACTTAAAAAATAATGTTTTAGCAACTAGCTTTGTTTTAGGAATTTCTAGAATTTAAATATTGATTTAAAAAATGGTTTAAAAATAAAAAATAAGGTAAATTAAAAAATAAGGTAAGTATATCGACATAGACTTTTTTTTGTCGACATATAACTATCATAAATTTAAATTTGAAAGTAAGTGTCTTTCACCATTTGTAACGCTCCGAAACCTTGCAACCTTTCACGCACTATAAACAGGGCTTGAATTCGAATTTTATATCATCTCTTGTTCTCTAACTTTACTCTCTTCCGTTACACCACTATTTTAATCATTTTTATGATTTCTACATATATACTCCACCGAATTCAATTCCGTTTTGATCAAACTTCTTCTCTCTACACCCTCTACTCATTACTCTCTGAATCAAGTGCCATTGAAGAGTTATAGGGATGTTTGTAATTACTTGGGTTGAGTGAAGTAGGAATCAGTGTCTTCCTTGTACCCAAGAAATTGAGGAAGTAGGAATCTGTGTTTTCCTTGTAACCGAGAAATCAAGGAAGTAGGAATCGATGTTTTCCTTATAGCCGTGGAATCAAGGAAGTTGGAATCAGTGGTATCCCTTGTAGCCGTGAAATCGAGGAGGTTGTACTTGACTACTGATATAGTAATAAACTCTATGCAATTCAGCATTGCGCGGGATTGGATGTGGGAGCAATCTGAACCAGTATAAAATCCGATGTGTTCTTTCGTTTTCTGCATCTTTATTTCTGTTTATTTTGTATTTGTTTTTGAATCAGTGTTTGTGATTGGGTTTATGCTGTTTGATTCATCTCGTAGTTCACATAAGTTTTAGAGTTTGTTTAAATTCTCACAAACACTGTTCACCCCTCCCCCCTAGTGTTGGTTTTGCTTAACGGTCCATTCCGCATTCCCTAACACATATGTATTTTGTTGTGTGTATATGTCCTCACATTAGTGCCAAAATTAAGTGGACGGCTGATTCAGTTGATCTCCTTTATATATGTAACGACCTGGCTTTTTGACCGCCTCAAATCAGCAATTAAACCAACTCGAACCATTCAAAATGACAGGTTGTTATTGCTTATGAATTTGAAATACAAATCATCACAGAATCACAGACGTAGAACATAGAATATCTCACAGTGGAAGTAAATTTATACAATATTACAAATATCTTTTAAATTTACATGATATCAGAGTACAGAAATAAATACAAATACAACGGAAGAATGTATATAGAATCATACTAATATTCGGTAATGAGAAGAAATGGGAACAACTTCATATGACATAGTAGATGGATGGCTGGATCTCCAACAAATCTCAAGCACTAGCAGATATGTCTCCAAGATGAAATACTCGGTCCAACTCGAGCATTTTTCAAGGAATAAAAAAACAAAATACCTAAGTCAGGACTAGCATTTTCATATAAGTGAATTAACTCAAGTGACATGTTTAAATGGAATACATCAGTAACTTAGAAGATGTTTGGGATTTCCATCTTCTAAGGATCCGTTAAACTAATGCATATATTATAGTACACTATTATAATAGTGTCTATTCAGTAAGGTAAATATATCAAAATAGCGTAAGCGGGATTAACATGATTAACCTTACACCATTTATAAGCCTTGTAGTCTATACAATACTGTAAATTCACCGTATTGGTCTTATCAGAGGGCACTTGTTGGACGATGAATATTCTATGAATTAAAAAACTGTCACAATGTGTAATAAACCGCAAGCACACGACGTCCACTTGTAGTACGTTAGCGAATACGAGTCGATCCAAGAGGAAAGAAATAATTTTAATTATATTTAATCAAATCAAACTAAATTTGAGTGAAGTTTTACCTACAACTACGACTAAACTAACAAACTAAAATTGATAAAAGCTATGAGATAAATGACAACTTAGGAATAAATCCACTTTCAAGATCATGTAGTTCAACAAGTTATGAAATCATGATATATCTTTTTTTGTCATTTGTGAATTTATGAAGAATGAACAAGTTAACATTGATTAGAACTATAACCATGAAATTTTTGATTTCAACCTCCACTTAATCACCATCATCATATGTAGGTGAAGAGGTAATTAATGAACATATGACTAAACATAGCCTATTTGGTGTCAGTAGTATAGGCTATCAAATTCAATAATGAACACAAACCAATAACATCAACATGACATGAAGCACAAAAAGAGAGCATGAATAAACAAATTATGTTGCATTTGCATAATCAAGAGAGCTCCATTACCCCTAAGTTGAAAGGGATTAGCCTCTCATATTTGTTATTCTAACAACAAAAGTAGACTGCAACATAAAACAAAAACAAAAACAAAAGAAAAAGAAAAGCAAAACAAAGGACAATCTATTCTATTTGCATAAAAGAAGAGAACATGTAAATAAAAGACAACTAATTAAAATGGCATTAAAAAAGAGAGATTACAGGAAAAATGGCTAAGAAGCCATGGAAGAAAATTAAAGAACTTTTGATTCTGAACCTAAAAACTAAAGGTAAGGATAAAAAAGAAAAAGAGAGCATTTACATGAACATAAACGGGGTATATGAAACGACCCAAACTCGCCCTTATGGGAAAGCCCGGATTGAATTGAGAACACGACAAATTAGAACATAAACATAAGAAAATTTCATTGTTATCACAACAATTTACATCAAAGTACAAGAATATCAGAGTATGAATAAATAATATACACCGAAAAATATCAGAGATTTACATTACATAGCAGCGGAAAAATAATACATAACACAACAGAAAGAGATACACGGATACAATGCTTTCTGAATATAGCTCCAGCTGTAAATCCAGGATCCTGTGAAAAGAAATATCTGCGGAAACCAAAACTACAAGCTACCTGTGTGGAAAATATGGTTACCCAGACTTTAGGTAAAAACAATAAACTCTGAGTCAGTTATGGGACTGGTGTGATAACTAAAATTGTTATTTAAAACTTTACTTTAAAAGTTGGGAAATCATGGGACCAGCCGTATAACATGGAACGGGTTTACTCCCCATGAACCCTAGTTTAAACATAAAACAACATAATGATTTTGGAAAAATGAAGCTATTATAAGACTCAGGTCCCATCACACAATGCAATACAAGCCGAAGAATAGAGTTTTCCCTTATAGTAGCCAAACATGTTTGATACGTTTAAAACAAATATAATTTTGATATTACCATAAGTGCGTAGTGCATCAAAAAATTTCAAATACAAATGTATCAATTATAGACGACAAATCTACCATGTACTATGTCGCTATACTAGGTTTTATAACTAAAACCGAAAAGTCGCATATTGGAAATTGGATTACCATCTATGAGTCGAGGGAAGACTCCTCACTAATTCGAGACACTCTAGCAAATGCCTCAGGATTAGAACGCTGGCGAACCCTTGGAAGTGGTTGGGCCGGTCCACACATACTTTAGTGGATTGGTTATTTCTAAACAATACATTTCCAGGTCCTATCAGACCTATCACTTGGCCGGTAGTGACCAATATCCAAAGCCACTAGGGACTCAAATCAATTCGCCTCGCAATCCATCATCCATATAAGTAAAAATGTCTGGGCTCCATACTATGACACAACTCCTAGCTAGAAAGAAATGCAAGTTCTCCGTACAGTCACGATCCCATTTTTGACTTATACCGTGTGTGAGGTTCGCGAATTAACGCTATACACAAAGCTATGCTAATTAAAGCCATGCTTTGATCATCAACCACAAGGCTCTGCTTTTCAACAAAAGCCCTGATCATTTGGATCTCAGCATGCCACACTGACAATTCACGCCATACAACTGATGTCTATCAATATATAACCTCTAAGCTCGTACGTCTCAGAGAAGGGCGTTAAGCAAGAGAAAAAATTCTTCACCACCAAACAGATATATATTTAATAGAAATCAATCAATACAGAACGAAATCCAATGTCAGACACACATCCATTTACAATTCCGTTCTGGGTCTGAACGAAACCAGAGGTACCTTATTCCTCGTACCATATGTCTAATACAGGAGAGAAGTCCTCACATATCCGGTTGATCTCCAAGTACGTCTGGACGATCACGACTTATTACTTTGTCTTGGGTGTACAACACACATCGGCTTACATTCAATATCAAATTCTGAAACCAACACATATCTTATGGGGAATAACGATATATATTTATCCTCCAAATTCCTCCACAATATCCGTATAGTCACGGAATCCAATATCGAAATCTCCTGAAGATGATTTCTATTCAAATCCATTCCAATTCATACATTGGAAAATTCTGGTTAGTTTAAAATCATTCACAAATCCAATTTATTTATTTAAAAACATTGGATTATCTTTCTAGTTAATAACTAGTTCATTTTGATAAAAATATATTTTTATTTTTACAAACGTGGAATTTTTCATCCAAATTCTTTCCAAATCATTTATTATGATTTTACAAAAATTATTAATATTTTTAGTAATTTTATCAAGGTCCGTACAGTCGGTTTCCAATAACGACCATCGAACTGCATCCATAGCGACCTTTTCCGAAACTGATTTGGACTTATCTCCAAATCCAACTATTAGATTTCAAATCTCTTATATTCATTGGAAATCACTTTCCGATACGAATCCAAAGGTTCCGGTTTTAGGAGAATCCGACGGTCGGATCTTCCGTAATGTCAATTTGAAGTCAATGGTCGAAATTCGCCAATGGTCGCAGAGCGGCGCGTTCTATTCAAACCATTAATATTTATATAATATATATTTCATTAAAAATGTGTTTTGTAAATTTGTTTTAAAAAGGTTCCCACTTTCATTTCAATTTTAAACCAAAATTGAATACTCCTTATCATTATAATATTTAAATGATAATCTTCTCAAAATATCAGATTTTGAAATCATGTCCTTTTCGATATTCATTATAAAATGAATTAAATCGATATAAATATCGTTCGCATTAAAATGGCGCATAACTAATCAACACGGCTTCACACAGTTCAATATTTTCGTGTCCATCCAAAATTGGACATCAAATTCACATTTTAATCGTTCACTGAATATTATTTTAAAATATTCGTTCTTTCTGAATTGGAATCAGACACAATCAGTTACCATATAATTTATTTATATGGATTTCATACAACACATGTATATAACAACAATGATAACCAATCACCCATCATCCAGATTACATTCTACAACTGTATAAGCATTAAAACAAATAAATAAAGCTTACTACAGTCTATCAACCAACCGATTGACATACAACTAAACAATTGGGATTAGTGTACGCCAAATATTATCCCAATACCCATGTGGGGTTTTAACCAACAAATACTGAATATTATTTTTGCAGTTGGGCGATGTGTATTATCATCCCAATTAATGTCAGTTAAATGGGTGTACATAAACAAATCGTCCGATTTGTAAATGAATATTTATTTTTATTTCAGGAGAATTTTATGTCGTTCATAGATACATTAAAAAAATATTTTTAATGATTAAATATTTATTTCATCACATGACTATTTATATAGTTCATTTATACATAAAAATCATATTTTTATTGTTCAAACATTTTACTCAACACATGAATATTTTTAATAGTTTATTTCGGAAAATTTCGGCATTATAACGGCGTAATATTAGAACCGGAGTAATGTCTAACATTACCCCTCTCCTAATACTGGCTAGCGCCATACATAGCCATTAATCCAATCAACAAAACCACAATATAATCATTTCTCAACACAATTAAATTCACAACCACAATTCAATCCATACCAACAAACAACCATGGTTTGTACAAATAAATGGTGCTAGGAGATACTAAGCCCGTCTGCAACCTATGTACATATTTAACTATAAAATAATTTGATTGAGAAGATGTTCTCACTTTGGGATCCACTTAGCCACTGTTTTTGACGCTCTGATTTGCTGTTCTGGTTCCAGAATTTGCAAACGAGCTCCAATCTTCACACGATCTTTTTTCCTAGCTCAAACGCGCCATTCTGGACAACACTCGCCTAGTGGTCTTTCTTTTGAAAATGCTCCATGTTGCTAGAATTTGCGAAAAGACATTATTTGGACCGCTGAATTTGGACACGTTTTCCGGGCGATTCTACAATCCAAAATACGGCTTCCAAATATTCAAATCAAAGAGAAAATCATGCTTTTTGATTTTGGCACTATGGAGTTTTGGCCAGAAGTGCACGGTTGGTGTAACAACCCGGGTTTAGGCGATCCTGAGTAATCAACATAAACTCAATGTCGACTATCCAAGCATCGGAAATACCGGATAGTTAACGAAAGAAGTTAGAGGGTGAGAATAGATAGGATAGAAAATTAGAATAGAAGACGAAGAACATATGTACAACATCAGAATCAGAGTAACACGAATCTCGCAGCAGAATGAATAAAATATAACATAACTCTGAAATAAAACCAGTATGTGTATACAATAACACTTATCAGAGTACAACACTTACAACACAACAGAAATAAACAATTGCTATAAAATCCTAAAGCCTCCTGCGCCAAGCTCTCAGTATATCTTTAAATCCTGACTACTTGACTGCCCGTACAAAATTGGGCACCCAAGAGTTTAGGGAAAACAAAACAAAATAAACTCCGGGTCAGTCATGGGACTGGTATGAGTAAACAATTTAAAACAGTTTGAAAAAATAAACGATATCTCTAAGACCACGCCGTATAACACGAAACATGTTTTTCCCTTATGAGAATCCAAAACACTTGATTCAATATTTAAAAATCCTTTTGAAAGAAACAATAATCTTTATATCAAAACCCTTTTGATATTATAATAATGTCTATCAACCACAACTAAATATTCATTAGTAGAACGCTTTCATCTCACGTTCCATATACATAATATAAAATCAAAAACCATCAGCGCTTATTGGGTAATGAATTCTAACTGGCAAGGTATGGGACCACCTTCCGACAGTGTATCTCTAGAGAGGAATACACCGGGTTCAACAAGAACGTCTTGTAATGCAGGCTAAACATGACCAGTCACTCATTTCGCTTGAGTGTACCGAATGTATTATCACTAACGGTTGGGACCAGCAACCGTTTCCCGAAAGGGACAACATTGAAATAGATTACACAAGTAAATGGAATTTCTCTAGATTAGGTGACAATACACCCTAATTGGAGCTAACCACTTAGTCATGCGACCTGCCCGATTTTATACCATTTCCGGTTGTGAGGCTAGAGGCCATAAAGTATCCATTACAAAGCACATCTACATTCACTTTGAATGTCACATCGTCACACCTGCCAAATCAGAAATTGATTTCCGTAAAAATACCATGGGTATATAGCTAAGAGAAACGAATTCCTCCGCCACCAAACGTAAATATGTTTGAAGAGATCAACTTACGCGATCTATCAAATATACTCTGTTAGACATTCTTCCATACAGGTCGCCCTGGGACTGGATAGACCGAAGGCACTATTCTGTAAACAGGACAGCCCTTTCATAACTCTGCCTTCAATTATCTTCATCATATTTGATCGCAACGCTAACGCCCATACAAAATGATTTTCAGATAATGAATCTGATCCCGGTCTCTCTGTATTGACGACGGAAAAATGGTCAAAAACTTTGATAGTCGGTGATTTAACTATCAAAGAAAAACATGTGTGCAAACAGCGATATTATTTCCAGATGGAAATTCTAACGATCAATCATAAATCAACATTTATTCATTTCCCCATTTCTTGTTTCCATATATTCATCAAGTCCTTATTTTCTAATTTTAGAAAATATACGTTATTAACTTTGGAAAACGTTTCCGTTTCTGATTCAAGAATCACTATCTTCCAACCTCTATCAGTCTCTAACTGTAAACTAATAAGAGAATAACTTCCCAAGCATAAACCCCGAAGGCCGAAACCAACATCAGATCGTTACCCAAAAAGCCATTCAACTCAACTAATTTCCAGTCAGTTTTTGACTTCAGTAATCCCATTTAATTTCCTAATTCAAACCCCAAATTCATTTATAATATTTTATTTGCAAAATATTTACTTTAATCTATTTTTCACATAGAATGCGAATAATATTTCTTTATATAATTCTATTTGTTTTCCAAATAATTTCTATTTATAATTCTACTTGTTTTTCCAAATATTTCCTTTTCCATATCCTATTTATTCCATATAAATATTTCCCTTTTCAATATCATATTTATTTCCCAAATATTTCCTTTTTCAATATCATATTTAATTCATATAAATATTTCCCTTTTCAATAACATGTTTATTTCCCAAATATTTCCTTTTATAAAATTCTACTCATTTTATATAAATCCTTTTATATATTTCTATTTATTTTATATATAAATATTTATTTTCAATATTCACTTTGAAATTTTCCTTTTTACTTTTCAGTATTTCATATGGTATTTAAAATACCAAATAACATGACCAGTGTCATCATAATCAATCACATATTATATATCACATCATATATCACAATATATGAAAACAAACAGTATTATAATATTGAGGAATCCAATTGGATCCCTCCAACCTATCTCCCTGCATTCACAGATGTTAAAAAATATAATTAACATCAATTTCATTCCTATATGAAATATTCTGATAAATCAAATCAATATATATTTAACGATTTATATATATATATATCGTTATCTACAATTTCAACCAAACAATCGGCAATTCTACCAAACAATCAACACACAACAATCAATCATCATTTATCGATACTATATTATATTTATAAAAATGTAAACTGTATAGAGTTAGTGAGATCTACTCACATTGGACGGTCATCGTTAAATAACGATAACCATCGGTTGATTCAGACAAACAATTTATTTCTCTATAAATTGTAACGGGCTCCAATTCACTCCCAGTCAGTTCCATTGTGTAGCCACCATCCATATGATCCCAACGGATCTGACCGTTCGTGATTCTAATATCGTATGGTCAAGATATAACATTTAGAAGTTAGACAATATTTAAATAGAATAAATTTAAATAAATCTTTGTTATTGGGCCACACCCTTCTAATAGTGGCCCACCCGCACCCTACAAACCCAGACCACTCTTTCTTCTCCATTGAAGCAACCCGTAATTCCCCATTTCAACTCATAGTCTCTCCATTACATTATGAAAAATCAAAACTGAACCAACCTTAAATCTCCTCATCTAAAACACTTTAAAGCCATACCCAATGTTAAACCTCGATATAAGAAATCTCAATCTTCTTCCCCGATTGAAATTACATGCTCTAGGCAACTACCAAACACAGCTGTGATCTCCTTCTGCCAATATATTCATTTTTGCTCCACTAATTCGCAAACAGAAAGCATCATCACTCTCCTCTTCAAAATCTCCTCGACTCTATACCCATCATTCACCGCTCGACCTTGCTACCCATATCGCGTCATCGAACTGAACTCGCAATCCCCTGTACACACGATCGACAGCTTTTGACATGGATATCCCCCAAACTTTGTATGCAAAAAAATTGTCAACCCCTCAGTCCAAATATCATACCCAAATCTTGATTTAAAGCTCCTACCTCCCACTGTGATCAACCCTAATTTCCACTATCACTTTCCAACGACAGAAGAACACCACCAAACCCTTTATAACTCAGACAAGCTTGAAGATCTCGCTTCAACGATTTCAAATACGAACGTTTTAGGATTTATCGCATTTCATATGAATTGTTATGAATTTTTGAACTTAATTCCCTATTGTAAAAAAGAGGTTTGGTGTCGGCGTATTTTGCTTTGACCAGAAGAAGAGTTGAAATTAGGTTAGATTAGGATGGCACTGTTTTTATAGGTAGATTTTATATTATTTTATTATGTTAAAATATTGATTTTTATTCAATCATAAACTCCGCTTGTAATTAAAAAGCCAGTATGATCACATACAGTATCCAAATTCGATAAAAATGGACATGCAGCTACAGCTCGACATTACGGACCCAACGAAACTGGTTTTGTCGAATTCGAAGTCCGTCTGCTCACACAGCGTATTTTTAAAGTCAAATAATTGACTGATTTTCACTTTAAAATCTCGTACGGCCACATACAAACTTCAAAAATCACGAAAATTGAAATCAAACAATAATTTAATATTCCGGATACAACAAAATTAGTTTCGTCGAAAACGGAGGTTGTTTGCAAAAATGGCTATTTTTAAAGCTCTAAATAAATTCATTTAAATATTAATATATTTAAAAATAATTAAATATTTATGAACAAATATTATCGTATATATTCATATATATTCACAATAGAATATCATACATCTTCAAAATAAATACATTAGGATTTATAACTCGACATTTCAAAATTCCCAATTATATCGATATTGAAAATCCATTTATAATATAAATAAATCGTTATAAATTATAAAGTAATTCCATAGCGACTTTTCGAAAATTTGATTTGGACATAACTCAAAATCTACATGACGAAATCTCGATTTTTCTCTTCTATTAGAAAAATATACTTCACCAGCTCTGAATGTTTCTTGTTTCACTGAAATCCGACTTAAAATGGATTCTGTATATTCGTTTAAAATTCGAATCGCCAAATTACGAACTGCCTCGCCATTTCGAGCTCAGTTTTAAATGTAGTACAAATTATACATTCACCTGACATTTATAAATAAATCCGTTAATATAATTCAATTCTAAACTGAATTATATATTTTAAATTGTCTAATTCACACAATATTGTGAATTTAACTATTTCCGACTACTTCGGAAATAAATATATTATTATATTAATTATATTAATTAAATATTCAATATTATTTAATTAAAAGACCATTTAAATCTCTAAACAATATAAAAATAATTAAATAAATTAATTATTATATCGTAAAAATATGGGACGTTACATTCTTCCCCCCTTAAAATAATTTCGTCCTCGAAATTGCCAAGGTAGAAAACAAACTCTATTAACTGGGTTATAAATTATTTGTTTACTTATTAACTTCAGTTTCACTGTACCAATTAATTTCAATTAAATTATTAATTCATTCCTACCAACGAAAATTTTCAAAAATTCTGAAAATACTCTAACACCCGAAATTTTCGAAAAATTTCGCTAGCACTTCCTTTGTACTGGTCAATAACTCAAACTCAATATCGCCTCTTTAGGCCTTCTTCAGCCCAAAAGAAAATCAAACATCCAAGCGGCTTGCCAATTCGGCTCATCAAAATCTCAAGCCCATATATAATATAAACTTGTACCTTTTTGTCGGGCATATCAATATATCATTTCCATGTGTTACCAATTCTGCTTATACCAATGTCATCCAAATCATTCGGTTATACCCAAGCCAAATTCTGGTCTTAACTCAGATTCCATTTTTAATTTCAACTCTTAACATACTAGTACAATTTCATTTGGGATTGTCTCTAATCCAATCTAATTCGACATTTTCTATCTCAATTCATTTTCCACTTAACTGGTTTCAATTTAATTTCTATTTGCTTTTACAAATTCTAATTTAATTTGTTTTAATTCAAACAATTTTCCCCAGGGATTTTCAAACAGTTTATCTTTTCTAAAAGCAGATATCCCCTTTCAGGATTCAAAACAGCTTGCTTTTCACAAAACAATTCAAAAACAATATCTTTGTTAGTAATCTGTCACTTAGCAACTCAAAAATGAACACTAATGATGTCACGATTCATCATCAGGGATATTTCCCAGCTATCGAAGTGAGTTCAGTACTATATCACTTTTAAAACCATTGCTAAACACATCCATTTTGAAATCATTTCAAAATATCATTTTTAATGTTCGTAAAACAAATTAAAATCACCCAGGATTTTAAAATTTCCTTATATTTAATCCAAGTCCATTTACAGACTCCTTTCCAAATTTCTAGGGTTTTAATTCCAATTCTAATTTAAATTCAGATTTAATTCATTTCGTAATACTTATACGAATTTTGATTGGTTATTTATATAACCATTTCAATTATAATCTTATCTGATTATAATCACAACCAACACATCCAATATACGATACTAATTCCAAGATATATATTTCTTTTATAACAAAATATATTTGGGTAAGATTATTCCATTTACCCTCTTTTCAAAACATACTATGTCGGTTCATCGTATTTGAGTGTTTATAATCTCCTACCAATACAGTGGATCTAACTGATCGACCAGAACTCATAAACAACTCAACCAATAAATCTCCATAATATAAAACAAATTTTATAAAATATACAAAAACGTTCTCTTGTATATATATGCTCAACTCAATTTAGGGCATTACTAACCCCATCTCTACTGAGTCACGCCACAAAGCCAAGGTAATTACTTAACCTTCAGCTCTGATACCACTGTAACGACCCGGGTTTTCGTGATCCTAAGTAATCGACATAAAATCAATGTCGACTATCCAAGCAT
This sequence comes from Allium sativum, assembly GCA_030737875.1. Lineage (NCBI taxonomy): Eukaryota > Viridiplantae > Streptophyta > Magnoliopsida > Asparagales > Amaryllidaceae > Allium > Allium sativum. The sequence goes on along the minus strand of CM060915.1, from coordinate 857,156,797 downwards.
CGGAAATTCCGGATAGTTAATGAAAGAAGTTAGAGGGCGAGAATAGATAAGATAGAAAATTAGAATAGAAGAAGAACATACGTACAACATCAGAATCAGAGTAACACGAATCTCACAGCGGAACGAATAAAATATAACATAACTTTGAAATAAAACCAATATATGTATACAATAACACTTATCAGAGTACAACACTTACAACACAATGGAAATAAACAATTGCTATAAAATCCTGAAGCCTCTTGCTCCAAGCTCTCAGTATATATGTAAATCCCGACTACTTGACTGCCCGTACAAAATTGGACACCCAAGAGTTTAGGGAAAACAAAACAAAATAAACTTCGGGTCAGTCATGGGACTGTTATGAGTAAAAAATTTAAAACAGTTTGAGAAAATAAATGATATCTCAAAAGATCACGCCGTATAAGATGGAACGGGTTTTTCCCTTATGAGAATCCAAAACACTTGATTCAACATTTAAAAATGCTTTTGAAAGAAACGATATTCCTTATATCAAAACCCTTTCGATATTATAATAATGTCTATCAACCACAACTAAATAATCATTAGCAGAACGCTTTCATCTCACATTTTATATACATAATATAAAATCAAAAACCGTGGGCGCTTATTGGGTAATGAATTCTAACTGGCAAGGTATGGGACCACCTTCCGACAGTGTATCTCTAGAGAGGAATACACCGGGTTCAACAAGAACATCTTGTAACCCAGGTTAAACATGAACGGTAACTCATTTCGCTTGAGTGCACCGAATGTATTATCACCAAAGGTTGGGATCAACAAACGCTTCCCGAAAGGGAAAACATCGAAATAGATTATAGAAGTAAATGGAATTTCTCTAGATCAGGTGACAATACACCCAAATTGGCTGCTAACCACTTAGCGATGCGACCTACCCGATTTTATACCATTTCCGGTTGTGAGGCTATAGGTAATAATGTATCCTTTAAAAACCACATCTTCGTTCACTTTGAATGTCACATCGTCATACCCGCCAAATCACAAATTGATTTCCCCAAAAATACCACGGGTATACAGCTAAGAGAAACGAATTCCTCCACCACCAAACGTAAATACATTTGAAGAGATCAACTTACGCGATCTATCAAATATACTCTGTCAGACATTCTTCCATACATGTCGTCCTGGGACTGGACAGACCAAAGGCACTATTCTATAAACAGGACAGCCCTTTCATAATTCCGTCTTCAATTATCTTCATTATATTTGATCACAGCCCGTACAGAGTGGTTTTCAGATAATGAATCTGATCCCGGTCTCTCCGTATTGACGACGGAAAAATGGTCAAAAATTTGATAGTAGGTGATTTAACTATCAAAGAAAAACATGTGTGCAAACAACGATATTATTTGCAGATGGAAATTTTATCGATCAATCATCAATCAACGTTTATTCATTTCCCCATTTCTCGTTTCCATATATTCACCAAATCCTTATTTTCTAATTTTAGAAAATATACGTTATTAAATTTGGAAAACGTTTCCATTTCTGATTCACACATCACTATCTTCCCACCTCTATCATTCTCTAACTGTAAACTTGTAAGAGAACAACTTCCCAAGCATAAACCCCGAAGGCCGAAACCAACATCAGATCGATACCTAGAAAACCATTCAACTCAATTAATTTCCAATCAGTTTCTAACTTCAGTAATTCCATTTAAATTCCTAATTCAAACCCCAAATTCATTTATAATATTTTATTTACAAAATATTTATTTTAATCTATTTTTCACATAGAATGCGAATAATATTTCTTTATATAATTCTATTTGTTTTCCAAATAATTTCTATTTATCATTCTATTTGTTTTTCCAAATATTTCCTTTTCAATATCCTATTTATTCCATATAAATATTTCCCTTTTCAATATCATATTTATTTCCCAAATATTTCCTTTTTCAATATCATATTTATTACATATAAATATTTCCCTTTTCAATATCATATTTTTTTCCCAAAAATTTCCTTTATAAAATTCTATTCATTTTATATAAATCCTTTTATATATTTCTATTTATTTTATATATAAATATTTCATTTTCAGTATTTACTTTTAAAATTTCCTTTTTACATTTCCGTATTTTATATGGTATTTAAAATACCAAATAACATGACCAGTGTCATCATAATCGATCACAGATTATATATCACATCATATATCACAACATATGAAAACAAACAGTATTATAATATTGAGGAATCCAGTTGGATCCCTCCAACCTTTCTCCCCGCATTCACATATATTAAACAATATAATTAGCATCAATTTCATTCCTATATGAAATATTCTGATAAACAAAATCAATATATAATTAACCATTTATATGTATATATCGTTATCTACAATTTCAACCAAACAATCGGCAATTCAACCAAACAATCAACACACATCAATCAATCATCATTTATCAATACTAGATTATATTTATAAAAATATAAACTGTACAGAGTTAGTGAGATTTCCTCACATTGGACGATCATCGTTAAATAATGATAACCATCAGTTGATTTAGACAAACAATTTATTACGCTATAAATTGTAATGGGCACCAATTCACTCCCAGTCAGTTCCATTGTGTAATCACCGTCCATATGATCCCAATGGATTTAACCATTCATGATTCTGACATTATATGGTTAAGATATAACATTTAGAAGTTAGACAGTATTTAAATAGAATAAATTTAAATAAATCTTTGTTATTGGGCCTCACCCTTCTAATAGTGGCCTACCTGCACCCTTACAAACCCAAACCACTCTTTTTTCTCCAATGAAGCAACCCGTCATTCCCCATTTCAACTCCTCGTCGCTCCATTACATTATTAAAAATCAAAACTGAACTAAGCTTAAATCTCCTCATCTAAAATACTTTAAAGCCATACCCAATGTTAAACCTCGATATAAGAAAACTCGATCTTCTTCCCCGATTGAAATTATACGCTCCAGGCAACTACCAAACACAATCGTGATCTCCTTCTGCCAATATATTCATTTTTGCTCCACTAATTCACAAACAGAAAGCATCATCACTCTCCTCTTAAAAATCTCCTCGACCCTATACCCATCATTCTTGAGTCGACCTTCCTCCCCATACCGCGTCATCGAACTGAACTCGCACTCCCCTGTACACACAATCGACAGCTATTGACATGGATATCCCCAAACTTTGTGCGCAAGAACAGTGTCAACCCCTCAGTCCAAATATCATACCCAAATCTTGATTTAAATATCCTACCTCCCACTGTGATCAACCCTAGTTTCCATTGTCACTTTCCAACAACAGAAGAACACCACCGAACCCTTTATAACTCATACAAGCTTGAAGCTCTCGCTTCAACGATTTCGAATACAAACGTTTTAGGATTTTATCGCATTTCATATAATTGATATGAATTTTTGAAGTCAATTTCCTACTGTAAAAAAGAGGTATGGTGTCGGCATATTTTCCTTTGACCAGAAGAAGAGTTGAAATTTGGTTAGGTTAGGATGGCACTGTTTTTATAGGTAGATTTTATATTATTTTATTATGTTAAAATATTTATTTTTATTCAATCGTAAACTCCGCTTGTAATTAAAAATCCCGTATGATCACATACAGTATCCAAATTCGATAAAAATGGACATGCAGCTACAGTTCGACATTATGGACCCAACAAAACTGGTTTCATCGAATTCGGAGTCTGTTTGCTCTACAGCGAATTTTTAAACTCAAATAATTGATTAATTTTCACTTTAAAATCCCATACAACCACATACTAACTTCAAAAATCACGAAAATTAAAATCTATCAATAATTTAATATTCCGGATAAAAAAAATTAGTTTCATCGAAAACGGAGGTCGTTTGCAAAAATGGCTATTTTTAAAGCTCTAAATAAACTCATTTAAATATTAATATATTTAAAAATAATTAAATATTTTAAATAAATATTATCATATATATTCACAATAGAATATCATACATCTTCAAAATAAATACATCAGGATTTATAACTTAATATTTCAAAATTCCCAATTATATTGATATTCGATTTATATTGAAAATCCATTTATAATATAAATAAATCATTATAAATTATAAAGGAATTTCATAGTGACTTTTCGAAAATTTGATTTGGACATAACTCAAAATCTACAGGACGAAATCTCGATTTTTCTCTTCCATTAGAAAAATATACTTCACTAGCTCTGAACGTTTCTTGTTACTGTAAAAACCCGTAACTTCCCCGTAAAGGAAAGCGTCGGATAGTTCGAGAACAAGCCACAACAGAATGCATACAGAAGAACATTTCATTGTATATCACAACAATGCATCAGATTACAAGAATATACAGAGTATAAATGGATAAATATTACACAGAAATATCAGAGATTTAAATTACATTAAAATACATCGCAGCGGGAAATAATACAATACACAACTAGAAGGAGATATACGGATACAAAGCTTTCCGGATATCGTTCCAGCTATAAACCAGGATCCTGTGAATATAAATCTGCAAAACCAAAACTACTAGCTGCCCGTGTCAAAATAGGGGCACCCAGAGTTTAGGTTAAAACAATAAACTCCAGGTCAGTCATGTGACTGGTGTGAGAACTAAAACAGTTATTATTCTTTATTTTTAAAGTTAGGTAAATCAAGGGACCACGCCGTATAACACGGAACGGGTTTCCTCCCAAGAATACCAGTGCATATAAGTAAACAGCGCAATGCTTAATAAAGAAAAATGAAGCTGTTATAAGACCCAGGTCCTATCACACAATGCAACGCAAGCCGGGGGATAGGGTTTTCCCTTATAACAGCCAAAGAATGCTTGATACGTTTGAAACAAATCATTTGATACTATAATAGGTGCATAGTGTATAAAAACAACTTCAAATCATAAATATCAATCATAGGCGGCATGAGCGTCCCATGCCACTATGTCGCCATATATAGGTTTACAAATAAAACCGCAAAGTCACGTATTTGGAAATTGGATTTCCATCTATAAACCGAGGCAAAAGATAGTCCTCAACCGATTCGAGACAATCTAGCCTACCATGTCTCAGGATCAGAGCTCGAGTGACCCTTGGATCGTCAGGGCCGGTCCACCGATGTGGATTAAAATGCCTGAACACTACGTCTCCCCGCCCTTTGGGGCGCAAATGAGCCAACGAATGACTCCATCGGACCCGGATCGTCCGATCAAACCGAGGCGCCTCGCAACAGCAACAACCACATAAGTCAAACTCGTCAGGGCGTGTAAAACCACTGACGCCACTTTTAGCTAGAAAGAAACGCAAGTCCTCCCTGAGGTCCGTCTCCCGTTTTTGGTCCATACCGGGTGTGATACTCGCGAAGTAAACGTTACACAAAGCTACGCCACAAAGGCCGTGCTTCGATCATCAACCACAAGACTTTGCTTTTCAACAGAAGCCTTGATCATTTGCCACTTAGGCATGCCACAGAGGCAATTCACTCCATGCGATTGATATCCATCAATATATAACGATTTTGCATATACGCGTCATGAACGTATATTCGAAGTTTTAATATATTAGATAGATATAGCTTCACACTCTAGTCGCCTATAATTGATATTTATGATTTGAAGTTGTTTTTATACACTATGCACCTATTATAGTATCAAATGATTTGTTTTAAACGTATCAAGCATTCTTTGGCTGTTATAAGGGAAAACCCTATCCCTCGGCTTGCGTTGCATTGTGTGATAGGACCTGGGTCTTATAACAGCTTCATTTTTCTTTATTAAGCATTGCGCTGTTTACTTATATGCACTGGTATTCTTGGGAGGAAACCCGTTCCGTGTTATACGGCGTGGTCCCTTGATTTACCTAACTTTAAAAATAAAGAATAATAACTGTTTTAGTTCTCACACCAGTCACATGACTGACCTGGAGTTTATTGTTTTAACCTAAACTCTGGGTGCCCCTATTTTGACACGGGCAGCTAGTAGTTTTGGTTTTGCAGATTTATATTCACAGGATCCTGGTTTACAGCTGGAACGATATCCGGAAAGCTTTGTATCCGTATATCTCCTTCTAGTTGTGTATTGTATTATTTCCCGCTGCGATGTATTTTAATGTAATTTAAATCTCTGATATTTCTGTGTAATATTTATCCATTTATACTCTGTATATTCTTGTAATCTGATGCATTGTTGTGATATACAATGAAATGTTCTTCTGTATGCATTCTGTTGTGGCTTGTTCTCGAACTATCCGACGCTTTCCTTTACGGGGAAGTTACGGGTTTTTACAGTTGGTATCAGAGCTTTGGTTTACAGAGCTCGAGAATAAGACACATTAGAACCATACGAAAGAATTCAACAGATATTGGATTAGTAATATCCAATTAGAATGACTCGTTAGAGATGGGATCAGTAGTATCCTAGAACGGGTGTGAAGAGTATATTTTTTAAAAATTAAAACAATTTTGTTTGAAATTTAAATCGTTTTATACGTATTTGAATATTTATTTATTTTGAATATGGACAATCCAATATATAAAGATTTTGCATATACGCGTCATGAACGTATATTCGAAGTTTTAATATATTAAATAGATATAGCATCACACTCTAGTCGCCTATGATTGATATTTATGATTTGATGTTGTTTTTATACACTATGCTCTTATTATAGTATCAAATGATTTGTTTTAAACGTATCAAGCTTTCTTTGGCTGTTATAAGGGAAAACCCTATCCTCCGGCTTGCGTTGCATTGTGTGATAAGACCTGGGTCTTATAACAACTTCATTTTTCTTTATTAAGCATTGCGCTGTTTACTTATATGCACTGGTATTCTTTGGAGGAAACCCGTTCCGTGTTATACGGCGTGGTCCCTTGATTTACCTAACTTTAAAAATAAAGAATAATAACTGTTTTAGTTCTCACACCAGTCACATGACTGACCTGGAGTTTATTGTTTTAACCTAAACTCTGGGTGCCCCTATTTTGACACGGGCAGCTAGTAGTTTTGGTTTTGCAGATTTATATTCACAGGATCCTGGTTTACAGCTGGAACGATATCCGGAAAGCTTTGTATCCGTATATCTCCTTCTAGTTGTGTATTGTATTATTTCCCGCTGCGATGTATTTTAATGTAATTTAAATCTCTGATATTTCTGTGTAATATTTATCCATTTATACTCTGTATATTCTTGTAATCTGATGCATTGTTGTGATATACAATGAAATGTTCTTCTGTATGCATTCTGTTGTGGCTTGTTCTCGAACTATCCGACGCTTTCCTTTACGGGGAAGTTATGGGTTTTTACGGTTGGTGGTTTCACTAAAATCCGGATTGTTTTGCACCCGGTACATTCAACTGAAGTTTGAAATCGAATTATCGAACTACCGCGCCATTTCAATTCTATTTATAATTATATATAAATATTTATATTCTAACGACGACGTATATAATATATACGTTCGAATTCTATCTCAAAATAAATTTCTCATCGATATTATTTAAAATAATCTATTTTAAAAAATCAAAATTCGCTAAAATTGCCGATATAAAAATTTTAAACTGGCCCAGATTTTCGAGTTGTTACAATCTCCCCCACTTAAAACTTTTCGTCCCCGAAATGGAACAAAGTCGAAAGTGGTTTGATTAATCAACTCTACTTTCGGTCTGGCTTCCATTCTCTAACTTTTCAGTTTTTGAGAATTTTCAAAAATTTCACTAACACCCGGAATTTTCGAAAAATTTCGCCATAACCTCCCCTGCACCGGGAGCATCGGGGAATTTCAAATAGCTTCCCCGGTCCTTCAGATCTCAAAAAGAAAAAGAAAAAGAAAAAGCCAAGCGGCTAGCCAAGCGGCTAGCCAATAGGCTCATAAAATCATCATCACCCAAACAAAACAGTAAATTATGTAGTAAACATGTACCTATTTGTCGGGCAAACAAATTTTATTCTTCGGCTCTAGCCTCCTTGCTATGACCTGTTCAATGTAAGTATATGTATATGCAAGCAAATGCGACCAATTTTCAATACAATTCAATATTTGGTTCAATTAGGCATAATGGTTCAAAATTGTCAAACAAATAAACAAACAACACAATCAACAATCAATTAGTGAATTAGAATTTCAAATTCATAATTTTGATACATATACAAAAATCATGTTTTTGATGCCAAATCACAACAATGTATTCTAGCTATATTAGTTTTGGTTCTCACACCAGTCTAATGGAAATATATAGAAAATCACACCTTCGAAATTCGAACATAAATGTTGATGATGCGATCGCTATCATCAATATCATCTTCGGCTTATCGTCGTATCAGTTATTCAGAATGGGATAAACCCGGTCTTTCCGAATAACTCGCGTATACTTTAAATAAGTGTTACATAAACACAACATACGCCTCATTCCAATTCATCAGTCACTAACCGTAAATTAATCAGGAGAATAATTCCCCAAATATTAACCCCGAAGGCCGAAACCAACATCAGATCAATATCCAGAAAACCATTCTGCTTGGCTAACCGACAGTTAGTTTCTAAATTTCACATTCATAGGGAAAGGTTCCCATTAATTTTATCCAAGATGAATTCCTTGAATTTATTCTTCGTTGCCCGTAGCCACTACATATATAAAAATCGAATTTTTACTTCGCTATTCAATATATAAAAATCACATTTTTACTTCGATGTTCAATATATAAAAATCGAATTTTTACTTCGTTATAAAAATTATATTTCTACTTCGCTCTTCTTCTAATAAAGATTATATTTTTATAACCTTATCTAAATAAAAATCATATTTTTAATATGCCATTAGTATAAAAATTATATTTTTAATACTCTACTATAATAAAAATTATATTTTTATTTTTTGCTAACTAAATAAAAATCGAGTCTTTTCTATTTCAAAAAAAATCTAAGCTTTCTCTATTTTTAAAAATCTATACTTTCTTAGTTTTTTTTTTTTTTTGAATCGGTTGAGGACTATCTTTTTCCTCGGTTCATAGATGGAAATCCAATTTCCAAATACGTGACTTTGCGGTTTTATTTGAAAACCTATATATGGCGACATAGTGGCATGGGACGCTCATGCCGCCTATGATTGATATTTATGATTTGAAGTTGTTTTTATATACTATGCACCTATTATAGTATCAAATGATTTGTTTTAAACGTATCAAGCATTCTTTGGCTGTTATAAGGGAAAACCCTATCCCCCGGCTTGCGTTGCATTGTGTGATAGGACCTGGGTCTTATAACAGCTTCATTTTTCTTTATTAAGCATTGCGCTGTTTACTTATATGCACTGGTATTCTTGGGAGGAAACCCGTTCCGTGTTATACGGCGTGGTCCCTTGATTTACCTAACTTTAAAAATAAAGAATAATAACTGTTTTAGTTCTCACACCAGTCACATGACTGACCTGGAGTTTATTGTTTTAACCTAAACTCTGGGTGCCCCTATTTTGACACGGGCAGCTAGTAGTTTTGGTTTTGCAGATTTATATTCACAGGATCCTGGTTTACAGCTGGAACGATATCCGGAAAGCTTTGTATCTGTATATCTCCTTCTAGTTGTGTATTGTATTATTTCCCGCTGCGATGTATTTTAATGTAATTTAAATCTCTGATATTTCTGTGTAATATTTATCCATTTATACTCTGTATATTCTTGTAATCTGATGCATTGTTGTGATATACAATGAAATGTTCTTCTGTATGCATTCTGTTGTGGCTTGTTCTCGAACTATCCGACGCTTTCCTTTACGGGGAAGTTACGGGTTTTTACAGTTGGTATCAGAGCTTTGGTTTACAGAGCTCGAGAATAAGACACATTAGAACCATACGAAAGAATTCAACAGATATTGGATTAGTAATATCCAATTAGAATGACTCGTTAGAGATGGGATCAGTAGTATCCTAGAACGGGTGTGAAGAGTATATTTTTTAAAAATTAAAACAATTTTGTTTTGAAATTTAAATCGTTTTATACGTATTTGAATATTTATTTATTTTGAATATGGACAATCCAATATATAAAGATTTTGCATATACGCGTCATGAACGTATATTCGAAGTTTTAATATATTAGATAGATATAGCATCACACTCTAGTCGCCTATGATTGATATTTATGATTTGAAGTTGTTTTTATACACTATGCACCTATTATAGTATCAAATGATTTGTTTTAAACGTATCAAGCATTCTTTGGCTGTTATAAGGGAAAACCCTATCCCTCGGCTTGCGTTGCATTGTGTGATAGGACCTGGGTCTTATAATAGCTTCATTTTTCTTTATTAAGCATTGCGCTGTTTACTTATATGCACTGGTATTCTTGGGAGGAAACCCGTTCCGTGTTATACGGCGTGGTCCCTTGATTTACCTAACTTTAAAAATAAAGAATAATAACTGTTTTAGTTCTCACACCAGTCACATGACTGACCTGGAGTTTATTGTTTTAACCTAAACTCTGGGTGCCCCTATTTTGACACGGGCAGCTAGTAGTTTTGGTTTTGCAGATTTATATTCACAGGATCCTGGTTTACAGCTGGAACGATATCCGGAAAGCTTTGTATCCGTATATCTCCTTCTAGTTGTGTATTGTATTATTTCCCGCTGCGATGTATTTTAATGTAATTTAAATCTCTGATATTTCTGTGTAATATTTATCCATTTATACTCTGTATATTCTTGTAATCTGATGCATTGTTGTGATATACAATGAAATGTTCTTCTGTATGCATTCTGTTGTGGCTTGTTCTCGAACTATCCGACGATTTCCTTTACGGGGAAGTTACGGGTTTTTACAGTTTCATAGAAATCCGACTTAAAACGGATTCTGTATATTCGTTTAAAGTTCGAATCGCCAAATTACGAACTGCCGCGCTATTTCGAGCTCGGTTTTAAATATAATATAAAATATACGTTCAACTGACATTTATAAATAAATTATTCAATTCTAAACTGAATTATATATTTTAAATTGTCCAATTCACACAATATTGTGGATTCAGCTATTTCCGACTACTTCGGAAATAAATATATTATTATATTATTTATATTAATTAAATATTCAATATTATTTAATTAAACGACCATTTAAATCTCTAAACACTATTTAAATAATAAAATAAATATATTATTATACCGTAAAAATACGGGATGTTACAGTTGGGGAGATATTGGCTCTGAAAGGTCAGGGGGTAAAATGCATAACTGAAAATTATAAAGGTCGGATTTTTTTAGAGGAGGGGGGTCCACAGTTGCTATGGGGGTCGGGAGAGGTGGTGCGGGGGTGCTGAGGCGGTGGGGGTGGTGCACTGGCCGACGACGGGGGCTAGGCAGCTGGAGCTAGGGTTTTGGGGGTTTTCAGAAGAGAGAGGGAGAGAGAGGAAGGAGGAGAGGAGGGGGTGGCGGTCCTCCGGTGTGGAGGCGAGCAGCGGTGAGGCGCGGGGAGGGGGGAGAGGAGGTTGGAGGCCTGGGGTGGTACGGTGGAGCTGAACGACGGGATTTTCTTTTTTTCTTTGTTTTGAACGATGGAGAGAGAGTGAGGGAGGGTTGACCAAAAATATAAATATATATATTTAATTACAAAAGGTTACTTTTTAAATTCGAACTCCAAATCGAACCCAATGATTGTCGCCCTTAGCAAAATACCCCCATTCCGGACATAATGGGATATGTCCCATAAGCCAACTCAACCGTTTCGATAAGTTTTCATCAAAATTAAAATATAAATTAATATAATGTTAAAATTGATTTCAACATATGTTTTAATTTACCTGGGCCACATACTGACTCCAAAAATTTCCGAAATATAAATCTAGCTATGTTTTGATGATATGGCACTAACAAAACTAATTTCATTGAAACTAATTTCATCGAATTTGGAGATCGTTTGAAAAATGGCCATTTTATTGGCTTTTAAATTTAAACTGGATTGACAAAACACGTTTTAATTTACTGCACTCACATATTAATTCCAGAAATTATGAAAATTGGAATCTAGTAATAATTTGACATTTCGGATCCAACAAAAGTAGTTTCGTCGAAAAAGGAGGTCATTTGCAAATTGGCTATTTTTAAGGGCTATATATATATATTCCATAGCGACTATTCTGAATTTTAAACTAGACATAACTTTAAACTTATAAAGTGAAATCTCAGTTTCTTACATTCATTAGAAAGATATAACTAAACAGATTCAAATATTTCTTGTTTTTCTGAAATCCGATTTATATTGAATTCTATATATTCAATTGAAATTTAAAATCGAATTTTCAAACTACCGCGCCATTTCAGGCTCTATTTATAATAAATATAAATTTATACGTTCTAACTTCGATTTAAATAAATTTTTAGTCGTTATTATTTAAAATAAATCATTTTAAATATTTAAAATACATTAAAATAGCTAAAATAAAATTTTTAAATTGGTTCTGAGTATCCGAGTTGTTACAATCTTCCCCACTAAAAATCTTTTCGTCCTCGAAAAGGAACGGAACTGAAAGCTGTTTAACTAACTAACTCAACTTCCATTCTGACTTTCATTCTTCAACTTTTCAATATATAAAAATTTTCTAATTTCTCAAAAATTTGGCTAACACCCTAAATTTTTGAAAAATTTCGCCATAAACTCCTTTGTACGGGTTTATATTTAAAACCGCAACATGCCTCACAGGGCCCTCATCAATCCAAAAAGAAAAAGCCACGTGGCTAGCCTATCGGCTCATAAAATCATCAAACCCATTGAATATAGTAAACATGTACCTATTTATTGGGCATACAATTTTATTCCTCTTCTTAGCTTCCATGCTATGACTTGTTCACACATATATATGCACATGTATGCAATTCCAATCAGTTTTCATTTCATTTCAATGTTCGATTTGGCTAAATTTAGCTTTCATTGTCATATTGGTTTTATTAGTGGAATTAATAATCATCCTTCACAACCAGCCATCAATTAGTTAATTAGCTTTTCAAATATATAATTTTATACATACTCAAAAATCATATTTTTAATGCAAAACCACAACAATACTCTATCTAGTTTTGGTTCTCACACCAGTCAAATGGAAATATATAGATATCACACTTTCGAAACTCGAACATAGATACTGATGATACTATAGTAATCATCAGGATCATCTCTGGGCGATTAGAGTGTGATTCTATATCTATCCAGTATATTTGAGGCTTCGTATACACGTGGATCGGACATATATTAAAATCTCTATATACCCGATAGTTCAAAATCAATTTAAAATAAAACACTCAAATATGTATAATAAGGTTTAAATTTTCAAAAAAAAAATTGTTTTCATTTTTATTTTAAGAATAACACTCTTTGAAACTCATTCTAGGATACTACTGATCCCATCTCTAATGAGTCATTCTCATTGGGTATTACTAATCCAATCTTTGATGAATTCTTTCATTCGGTTCTAATGTGTCTTATTCTCAAGCTTTGTAAACCAAAGCTCTGATACCACGATGAAACGACCCAAACTCACCCTTACTGGAAATCCCGGATTGAATTGAGAACACGACAAATCAGAACACAATCATAAGAACATTTCATTGCTATTACAGCAATTTACATTAGAGTACAAGAATATCAGAATAATATACAATGAAAAATATCAGAGATTTACATTACATAGCAGTGGAAAAATAATACATAACACAACTGAAAGAGATACACGGATACAAAGCATTCCGAATATAGCTCCAGGTATAAATCCAGGATCTTGTGAAAAGAAATATCTGTGAAAACCAAACTACTAGCTTCCCGTGTGGAAAATATGGGCACCCAGAGTTTAGGTTAAAACAATAAACTCCGTGTCAGTCGTGGGACTGGTGTGAGAACTAAAACAATTATTTAAAACTTTACTTTAAAAGTTGGGAAATCATGGGACCACGCCATATAATATGGAACATGTTTACTCCACATGAACCCTAGTTTAAACATAAAACAATGCAATGCTTTTTGAAAAATGAAGTTGTTATAAGACTCGGATCCCATCACACAATGCAACACAAGCTGGAGGATAGAGTTTTCCCTTATAATAGCCAAATATGCTTGGTACGTTTAAAAAAAATCGAATTTTGATATTACCATAAGTGCATAGTGTATCAAACAACTTCAAATATAAATGTATCAATCATAGATGACATAACTACCATATATTATGTCGCCATACTAGGTTTTACAACAAAAACCATTGGAAATTGGATTTCCAACTATGAGTCAAGGCAAGGGATGGCTTCTCACCAATTCGAGACACTGTAGCAAATGCCTCAGGATTCGGACGTTGGCGATCTCTTGGAAGCGGTAGGGTCAGCCCATACATACTTTAGTGGATTGGTTATTCCTGAACAATACGTTTCCCGGTCCTATCGGACCTATCACTTGGCCAGTAGCGACCAATATCTAGAGCCACTAGGGACTCAATCCGAGGCGCCTCGCAATCCATCGTCTGCATAAGTAAAAATGTCTGGGCTCCATACCATGACACCACTCATAGCTAGAAAGAAATGCAAGTTCTCCCTACGGTCAAGATCCCCTTTTTGACTCATACCGGGTGTGAGGTTCACGAATTAATGCTATGCACAAAGCTATACTAATTAAAGCCGTGCTTTGATCATCAACCACAAGACACTGCTTTTCAACAAAAGCCTTGATCATTTGCATCTCAGCATGCCACGCTGACAATTCACGCCATACAACTGATATCTATCAATACATAACCTCTAAGCTCGTACATCTCAGAGAAGGGTGTTAAGCAAGAGAATAAATTTTCCACCACCAAACAGATATATATATATTTAATAGAAATCAACCAATACAGAATGAAATCCAATGTCAAATACACATCGATTTACAAGTCCATTGTGGGTTTGAACGAAACTGGAGGCACCTTATTCCTCGTCCCATATATCCAGTAGATAAGAGAGGTCCTCACATATCCGGTCAATCTCCAAGTACGTCTGGACGACCACCACTTATTACCTTCTCTTGGGTGTACAACACAATCAAGATATCAGTAATCATCCAAACGTGTGAAGATCTCCAGTGTTAAACCACCGTCTTCATCGTCGACTTTTAGTTGTCGTATCAATTATTCAAAATGGGATAAACCCGGTCTTTCCGAATAACTCACGTATTTTATAATCAATAATCAAGTGCAATAAAAACGCATCATACGCCTCATTCCAATTCAGAATATTCTTTTATTCAAATATTCACATTTTTAGGGAAAGGTTCCCACTAATTTTATTCAAGATAAATTCCTTAAAATTTATTCTTTAATCTTCCTTTTGATATCAATTCAAGAGGTTTGATTTTATCCTTCATCAATCCTAAACCAAATTAAGGTTTATTAACTAGTCGGGATTAGCCAGCCTTACCGAAGTAATCATTTATTTTATTTTATTTCCCAATCCCAACCTATTCATCCCCTAGAGAAAAACAGGTAGTACCCCATATCTAACATCCACTTTGTTATCGGTAAAATTAATTACCGTTTCACATTCAAATATAATGTAACAACCCGGAAAATCTAAACCAATTTAAAAATTTTAAATTGGCTATTTTAGTGGATTGTAAATATTTAAAATAAATATTTAAAATAATAACGACGAAGAGTGTTTGAATTGACGTTTGAAAATAAATATAATTAATTCTAATTATAAACAAGGCCTGAAATGGCGCGGTAGTTTAAAAATCTGAATTCAAACTTTGACTGACTGTACCGGATGCAAAATAAAACGGATTCTAGTCAAACCAAAAATATTTACATCTGTTAGTGAATATCTTTCTAATGAATCTAAAAAATCTAAGTTTCAAAGCGAGAAGCAAAAACTATGGCCAAATGAATTTTCAGAAAGGTCGCTATAGAGTTTATATAGCCCGTGAAAAGGGCCATTTTGCAAACGACCTCGGAATTCGATGAAACCACTTTTGTTGGATCCGGGATGTTAAATTATTGCTAGGTTTCAAATTTCATAATTTTTGAAGCTAGTATGTGAGCGTGGCAAAGGAAAATGTGTTTGGTCGATTTCTGTTAAATTGGATCGACCAGAAAAGCGCCATTTTGCAAACGACCTCACAATTCGGCGAAACTAGTTTTGTTGGGACCGTATCGTCAAAACATAGCTAGATTTATTTTTCGGGAATTTTTAGAATCAATATATGGCCCAGGCAAATTGAAATGTACGTTAAAATTAAATATTGAATGTGTTATATTTTACTTTGAAGGAAAACTGACTGAAAGACTCGAATGGGCCTACGAAACAGATCGCATTGTGTTCGGAATGGGGGTATTTAGCTAGGGACGACAGTTGTTGGGTTTGGATTGGAGGTAGTATGAGGTAAGGGGTATTTTTGGATTTTTAAAAATTTATAAATATAAAAAAAATTCATTGGTCCACCTCAAATTTCTCTCTCCCCGTGAATTCTCTATCCACCCACGATAAACGACGGATGCCACTTCTTTCCTTCTCCCCTCAAATCCGATCAAAACACTCATTAAAATCAAGAGCTCCTGTTGAGGTTTTTGTAGTGCATCATAAGAGCTTCAAAACCATATAGGGACTGGATTTTTTCGTTCAGCATTCAAGGAGAATCGAGCTCGGGAAGTTTCGTAGTTCAAGTAGTCGTCGCCGCTAGGAGCCACCGAACTCCACCCCACCACTAGCGCACGTGCACCTCTCCAAGGCCGACAGCGTGGCATAGGCCGATCGCCCTCAAACTCCACCATTTGCACGTAAATCCATGACCTAGGTTTGAACAAAACTGCTGAGGTACGGCTAAAATTAAATTAAATTATTCTATAGCACTTTAAAGCGGTACGGTTTTAGATTTCACTGTAAAAATCATATCTTTTTCGTTTCTTGACGAAATTCAGTGAAACAAGAGACAGTGGACTCGTGTGGACGTCTTCTACATTCTAGAAGAGACCGCATATTTTTTTGAGCCTTCTGCTATTTTTAGTGGACTGGAACCCAATGTGAGATTTCTGAATTATAAACGATGTGGAAAACGACGATGTATAAATTATATAGTTGATGTATGAGTTATATAAGCGTTGTACACCTCATGTATAAGCGTTGTATAAGTTGTACGTTCGATGTATAAGTTATATATGCATTGTAAAAATTATATATGTGTCGAATAGAAGTGAAATATACTTATATATATATACGCCCCTCGTCCACAAAACATGGACGATATTTATTGGTTGTGATTGGTGTGAAAATTGGTTGATAGCGAATGGTTGATTAGAGTTGTTTGTGGTTGAAATTGGTTGATTGTGATTGAAAAATACCCGTATGTGGTTGAGAATTATTTGGTTGAAACCACATAGGATTAGTTTGTGGAAAAGAAAGAAAAAAAATATACATGTCGCCTGCGTGCGAACTAGATGCATGAAATCCCCATTGTCAAAAGCTGCGCGGCTTAAAGGTAGAGCGAGGAGCTGTACTAGGGACGGCCTCGGTTTTAACTACCCTGCCGTTATGCTGCCGAAATTTTGAATAATATTCATGTGTTAGAATTATTTTCATGCATTGAAACTACATTCATGTGTTGAATAAAAATTCATTCGTTGAATAGAAATTCATGTGTTGAATGGTATTCGTGTTTTAAATAAATTGTTTTAACAATAAAAATCACATTTTTATTTTATATATATGAACTATAGAAAACATTCATGTGTTGAATAGAAATTCATTCGTTGAATAGAAATTCATATGTTGAATGGTATTCATGTTTTAAATAAATTGTTTTAACAATAAAAATCACATTTTTATTTTATATATACGAACTATAGAAAACATTCATGTGTTGAATAGAAATTCATTCGTTGAATAGAAATTCATGTGTTGAATGGTATTCATGTTTTAAATAAATTGTTTTAATAATAAAAATCACATTTTTATTTTATATATACGAACTATAGAAAACATTCGTTTGTTGAATAGAAATTCATTTGTTGAATAGAAATTCATGTGTTGAATGGTATTCGTGTTTGAAATAAATTGTTTTATAATAAAAAAACATATTTTTATCTTCTATATGAACTATATAAAATAGTTATGTTTTGAAATAAATTGTTTTATAATAAAAATCATATTTTTATCGTCTATATGAACTATATAAAATAGTCGTGTTTTGAAATAAATTGTTTTATAATGAAAATCATATTTTTATTGTCTATATGAACTATATAAAATAGTCGTGTTTTGAAATAAATTGTTTTATAATAAAAGTCATATTTTTATCATCTATATGAACTATATAAAATAGTCGTGTTTTGAAATAAATAGTTTGACAATAAAAATCACAATTTTATTATGTACATGAATTGTTAAAAATAGTGAAGTGTCGAAATAAATGTCTGTTAGATAAAAATATCATTTTTATCAAATGTATGAAAAGAATATCGTTTTGAAATCAAAGAATCGATTATATTTATATATATATATAATCAAAATATATCGGATAACGAAGCTGCAGTTCGTGTTTTGAAACCATGGTTTCAAACGATTAGTGCGGGAGATCCGACCATCGGATTTTTCCGAAACCGAAACCGTTGGGTTCGCTTTGGAAATATCTTTCCAAAGACACCAACTTTGTGAAGATCCGATGGTTGGATTATCTGGAATGTTTAATTCAAATCTGAAGAAAAACAACGCCAGAATCGATTATATTATATATATATATTTGAATTAAATCGAATAACGATGCTGTAGCTCGTATTTTGAAATCGAAACTTCAAACGAGTGTACCGGGAGATCCGACCGTCGGATTTTCCCAAAACTGGAACCGTTGGATTCGTTTTGAAAAGATCTTTCTAATGATATAAATTTTTTGAAGATCCAATGGTTAGATTTTCAGATATGTGTAAATCAAATCCGAAGAAAAACAGCGCCACGTTCATGTTATGGCCTGAAGCGTCGTTTGAATAAATTGGCTATTTTTAAATAAATAAAAAATAGTGATAAATCATTATAAAATATTATAAATGATATGGAATGTGAAATTTAGAAACTAACTGAAGGTTAGCTAAGTCGAATGGTTTCCTGGGTTTTGATCTGATGTTGGTTTCGGCCTTCGGGGTTAATATTTGGGAAATTGTTCTCTTACTAATTTACGGTTAGTGACTAATGAATTGGAATAAGGCGTATGCTGTGTTCGTGTAGCACTTACTAATTATATATGCGAGTTGCTTAGAAAGACCGGGTTTATCCCATTCTAAATAACTGAATCGACGATTAGAAGTCGATGATGAAGACGGTGGTTGAAGAACGAAGATCTTCACCTCGGTTGGATGATAACTGATGTCCTGATTGGGAAGCATCCCGAAATATGGATAATGAGTGGTGATCGTCCATACGTACGTGGAGATCAATGGGTATGCGAGGTATATAGTGCCTCCGGTTTCGTTCAGACCCAGAACGGACTTGCAAATGGACTGCGTGTATGACATTGGAATTCATTATGTGTGATTGATAGCCATCAGTTGCATGGTGTGAATTGCCTGTGTGGCATGCTAAGATGCAGTGATCAAGGCTTCTGTTGAAAAGAAAAGTCTTGTGGTTGATGATCAAAGCATGGCCCTGTGTGGCATAGCTTTGTGTATAACGTGAATTCGCGAGCCTCACACCCCGGTATGAACCAGAAACAGGTGAGGACCTCAGGGAGGGCATGCGTTTCCTTCTAGCTAGAGGTGGTGTCAGTGCTTAAACTGGCTGACATATATATTACTTTCACATGTGTGGTTGTTGCTATTGTGAGGCGCCTCGGATACATCGGTCAATCCGGGATCGATGGAGTCATTCGTTGGATCATTTACGCCCCAAAGGGTGGGGAAACGTATTGTTCAGGTACTATAATCCACTCCATGTGGACCGGCCCTGACGATCCAAGGGGCAGTTGCGGCTGTTCCGGAGACATGGGCTAGATTGTCTCGAAGTCGGTAAGGACTATCTTTTGCCTTGGTTCATGACGAAAATCCAATTTCCAAATACGGCACCGTGCGGTTTTGATTGTAAACTTATATTTGGCGACATAGTGGCATGGGACGCTCATGTCGTCTATGATTGATACTTATGATTTGAAATTGTTTTTGAAATATATAAACACTAGTAATAATACCAAATGCTTTTGTTTTATTCGTATCAAGCATATTTTGTCCATTATAAGGTAAAAACTCTATCCTCCGGTTTGTGTTGCATTGTGTGATGGGAACTGAGTCTTATAATGGCTTCATTTTATAAGAAGCATTGCGATGTTTAAAAGATTTACTTGTTTTAGAAGCACTGGCAATCCAATGGAGTAAACTCGTTCCGCGAAAGTGACGTGGTCCTGTGATTAGCCATATTATAAAATGGGTTAAGTAGATTTCTCATGCCAGTCCCATGACTGACTCGTAGTTTGTTTCACTTGCAAACCAGGGTTCCCTTATTTCTACACGGGAAGCCTTGTCTTTAGGTTTTAGCAGGCTCTTTCTAGATAGCTGGAGCTGAAGGTGGATTCTATCATTTATCTCTTTTTATGTTGTTCAGCTCCTATTGTACATATTATGTTGTTTTCCGCTGTAGACATTTATGTATAGCTGAACTGTATTTGTACTAAGTATGATCTTGTATACTGTGTAACTCTGATGATTGCGTTTGTCCAGTGTATTCTATTGTACATTATTTGGTGTATTTATTTATTATGTTCTGCTATTATCTGTTTATGTGTTATATTGCAAAGATTACCCTTTCCACCGTCAGTACGGAGTTTGGGGTCGTCACATATAATTAAAGATTTAACTACCACCTGGAGTAAACTAGCGGAACTCCATTCTCGATCATTTCCTAAATTTGATAATTTAAATTATTACATTCACATTTCAATCTAATTAAAGATTCATTAAAACTCTGCTTATTTTTAATCTCATAAATAATTACTCAATGATTATTTAACTTTGGGAAATCATACATGCGACATTGATAATATACACCGTACCATTGATTTCTGCCGATATATAACCTCTAAGCTCATACATCTTAGAGAAGGGTGTTAAGCAAGAGAATAAATTCTCCGCCACCAAACAGATATATATTTAGTAGAGATCAACAGTACGGTTCGAAATACAATGTTACACATGTAAATCCTGTCTTTAACCGGGTTAAAGAATCAATGTCATTCAAAACATAGTTCACGATAAACCCAAAATCACATTCCATTAACCATGGAATCTTCACGGAAAACAGATCAATATATATAATCGATATAAATTTCTGTATCCAACCAATAATATAAATGAAATAATGACAAAGCCTTTTAAATTCCATATATATTAACAGTCTTCCTCTACAGAAGCTCACTTCGATTATTGCCAAATCAAATTCCATTCAATTCCAATTTAATATATTAAATTGAAAAATTTTACTCTGGAAAATTTCCATTAAATCTTAATAAAAGATTTATATATTTCAAATCATATTTCACTGTTAATCGGGTTAATGAACGAATGTCGTTAAAAACATAGTTCAAAATAAACCCAATTCACATTCTATTAACCATAGAATCTTCATGGAAAATAGATCAATATATATAATCGATATAAATTTCCATATCCAACCAATAATATAAATGGAATAACGACAAAGCATTTTAAATTCCATGTATATTAATAGTCTTCCTCCACAGAAGCTCACTTCGATTATTACGAAATCGAATTCCATTCAATTCCAATTTAATATATTAAATTGGAAAACTTTACTTTGGAAAATTTTCACTAAATCTTAATAAAATATTTATATATTCCAAATCACATTTCACTGTCAATCGGGTTAAAGAACGAATGCCATTAAAAACACAGTTCACAGTAAACCCAATTCACATTCCATTTTTATTCCAACTACTAACTATAACTATAAATTCTAATAACCATAATTAAAATATTTGTTCTCTTCACACGGGGTTTAAGAACAATGTTACTAAAGACATCAATCACTCCGCTTTGACATTAAATGTAAGGCTCTAAACAGAAATTACATCGGCTTACATTCAATATCAAATTCTGAAACCAACACTGTGACGGCCTGGAATTTCGCTCGATCCGAATCAGTCGTTAAACCGATCTAGACCGTTCGAAACCCCTGAACGTTTGAGAGCAAGACAAATCGGAACACATACGGAAGAACATTTCAATGTTATACAACAATTCCATCAGAATACAAGAATATACATAGTATAAATGAATAAATTACATTCGATAAATATCAGAGATTACAATACATTACATAACAGCGGAGAAAGAAATACAAAGCACAACTGAAGGTGATATACGGATACAGAGCTTTCCGGATATCATTCCAGTTGTAAACCAGGATCCTGAGAATATAAATCTGCAAAACCAAAACTACTAGCTGCCCGTGCGGAAAATAGGGGCACCCAGAGTTTAGGTTAAAACAATAAACTCCAGGTCAGTCATGTGACTGGTGTGAGAACTAAAACAGTTATTAATATTGGTTTTAAAGTTAGGTAAATCAAGGGACCACGCCGTATAACACGGAACGGGTTTCCTCCCAAGAATACCAGTGCATAAAACAACAGCGCAATGCTAAATAAAGAAAAATGAAGCTGTTATAAGACCCAGGTCCTATCACATAATGCAACGCAAGCCGGGGGATAGGGTTTTCCCTTTTAACAGCCAAAGCATGCTTGATACGTTCAAAACAAATCATTTGATACTATAATAAGTGTATAGTGTCAAAACATTTCAATCATAAATATAAATCATAGGCGGCATAGCTACCATCTACTATGTCGCCATACTAGTTCTACAATTAAAGTCGAATTACACGTATTGGAAATTGGATTCCGTCATGAGTCGAGGCAAGGGGCAAGCTCCTCTCCGCGTTCGAGACACTCTAGCAAATGTCCCAGGGCTACGCACTCTGGGCAACCCCTGGATCTTCAGGGCCGGTCCTCACTTACGTTAGAGGATTGGCAATTCCTGAACACACGTTTCCCGATCCTTACAGACCTATAATCGAGGCGCCTCATCCAACAACCACAAAGGTGAAAGTATATAAATGTCAGGGCTGGTAAGTCACTGACACCACCAAAGCTAGAAAGAAACGTCGTGCTCTCCCTGCAGTCCGTATCCCGTTTTTAACTCATACCGAGGTGTGAGGCTCGCGAATTCACGTTATACACAAAGCTGCCACGTAGGCGTGCTTTGATCATCAACCACAAGACTTTGCTTTTCAACAGAAGCCTTGATCTATGCATCTTAGCGTGCCACACAGGCAATTCATGCCATGCGACTGATGTCCATCGATATACAACCTCTGAGCTCGTACGTCTAAGAGAAGGGCGTTAAGCAAAAGAATAAATTCTCCGCCGCCAAACAGATGTATATTTAACAGAAATCAATCAACACAGAATAAAATCCAATGTCAGACACACAATCCATTTACAAGTTCGTTCTAGGTCTGAACGAAACCGGAGGCACTTTCCTCGCATATCCATCCATCTCCAAGTACGTCTGGACGACCACCAACTATTTCCATCCTCTTGGGTGTACAGCCAAATCAGGATCGTCAGTAATTATCCAAACGATGTGAAGACTTCCGGTCTTCGACCACCGTCTTCATCTTCGACATATCGTCGAATCGGTTATTCAGAATAGGTGTAAACCCGGTCTTTCCGAACAACCCGCGTATATTGAAAACAAATGTTACACAAACACAACATACGCCTCATTCCAATTCATTAGTCACTAACCGCAAATTAGCAAGAGAACAATTTCCCAAACATTAACCCCGAAGGCCGAAACCAACATCAGATCAATACCCAGGAAACCATTCTTCTTAGCAAACCTACAGCTAGTTTCTAAATTTCACATTCTTAGGGAAAGATTCCCATTAATTTTATCCAAGATAAATTCTTTAAAATTTATCCTGTAATCTTCCTTTGGATGTCGTTTCAAACCAAATTATGGTTTTTCTAAACTAGTCGAGATTAGCGAACCACAACGAAGTAATTATTTATTTTATTTCCCAATCCCAACCTATTCATCCCATGAAGCAAAACTGGTAATACTTCATATCTAATACTATGGTGTTATCGGTAAAATTAATTACCATTTCACGTTCAAATCTAATTAAAGATTTAACTATCGCTTTGGAGCAAAACTGGTAATACTCCATTCCCGCTCATTTCTAAATTTGATAATTTAGATTACAAATTCACATTTCAATCTAATTGCAGATTCGTTAAAACTCCTTTTACTGGGTTAAAGAACTAGGTGTTATTTAAAACACAGTTCACGACAAACCCAAATCACATTCTATTTATTATCGGGTTAAAGAACTAGTGTTATTTAAAACACAGTTCACGATAAACCCATTTCAAATCTAATCAAATATATTAGAAATTCCGATTATTTAAAACCCCTTTTTAAATCTAATTTATTTATTTAAAAACAATTGGGTTTTAAATTTAGTTCAAACTAGTTCATTTTGATTAAAATCTATTTTTATCTTTTCAAATATGGAGTTTTTCATCCCAAATTTTCCCAAATCATTTCTTATGATTTTACACAAATTATCACTATTTTTAATAATTTTATCAATGCCCGTACAGTCGATTTCCAACAATGGCCATCGAACTGCACTTACAGCGACCTTTTTCAAATTTGATTTAGATGTATCTCCAAATCCAACCGTTAGATTTTGAATTTCAAATATTCGTTAGGAAGCTCTTTTCGATACGAACCCAACGGTTCCGGTTTTAGGAGAATCCGATGGTCGGATCTCCCGTAATGTCCGTTTGAAATAAATGGTCGAGATTCACGAACGGCCGTGGCGCGGCGCGTTCTATTCAGGCCATTATATTATATATATAATATATATAATATATATTTCGTCGATTTCTATTCAAAACGAATTATATAAATAGTTTTAAATTCGTTTCAAAAACAATTTCAACTTCCTTTTCAATTCAAAGAAAAAAATTGAATTCTTCCTTATAAATTCGTTTTAAAATTCATTTCTATTCAATTCAAGTTTCAATTCAATTTGAATTCATTTCAATTTGTTTCCAATTCAATTCGAATTCGTTTTCAATTCAATTCATTTCGAAATCGTTTTTGATTCAATTCATTTCGAAATCGTTTTTAATTCAATTCATTTCGAAATCGTTTTTAATTCAATTCATTTAGAAATCGTTTTATATTCAATTCATTTCGAAATCGTTTTTAATTCAATTCATTTCGAAATCGTTTTATATTCAATTCATTTCGAAATCGTTTTATATTCAATTCATTTCGAAATCGTTTTATATTCAATTCATTTCGAAATCGTTTTATATTCAATTCATTTCGAAATCGTTTTATATTCGATTCATTTCCATTTTCTATTCAATTTGATTCAAATTTCATTTCAAAATATTCGATTTCGAAATCACTTTTCAATATTCATTTTTAAATGAATAAAATCGATATAAATATCGTTCACGTCAAAATGGCGTCAATCTAATCAACACGGCTTCATATATTCCTTTATTCTATTCAACAAATGAATATTTATTTTTGTCAACACACGACTAATCTCAACGAATGAGTACTGTCCACGTGTGACTATTTTTGTTAAATTATTATACTTTATGAAAATTAAGGTATCTATCATTTGATATTAAATCAGACTCCAACTGTAAATTAGTAAGAGAACGATTCCCTGAATATTAACCCCGAAGGCCGAAACCAACATCAGATCAATATTCAGGAGACCACTCATCTCATCTATTTCCCAGTTAGTTTCTAATTCTATATATGATAAAGATGTAAATTTTATTGTTAAAATATTTCGTTCAACACATGACTAATCTCACGAATGAGTACAACCAACACATGAACCTTTATATTATATTGATAAAGATATAAATTTTATTATAAAAATATTTCGTTCAACACATGACTAATCTCAACGGATGAGTACAGTCAACACATGAACCTTTATTTTATAATGATGAAGATATAAAATTTATTGTTAAAATATTACGTTCAACACATGACTAATCTCACGAATGAGTACAGTCAACACATGAATCTTTATTTTATAATATTCTTTATCTTCTAAATTGGAATGAGGCCCAATCAATCACCATATAATTTTAATCATATGGATTTTCATACATCACACGTATAAGATAGCATTGAAAAATAATCAACCATCAACCAAAGTGCACTACACTGTATAAGCATCAAATATAGATATCTAACGCTTATAACAGCCTGTCAATCCATCGATCGACATATTTAATTAATCAGGATGAGTGAACTTCATATTTCATCGCAACACCCGTGTGGGGTTTCAAACAATCAAACATAGATTTTATTTGTGCAGTTGGGCGATGTGTAAAATTTATCGTCCCAATCAATGTCCTTCAAATAGGTGTACATAAACAAACCGTCCGGTTTGTAAATGAATATTTTATTTTATTTTCAATCACGTTAAAAATTATATTTTTAATGATAAAATATTTTATTTCTACCTATGAATTTCTATTCAGTTCATTTATTCAATAAAAATGATATTTTTATTTTTCTAACATATTTTAGAAAATTTCGGCGGCATAACGGCACAATACTAGAAACGGGGCCTAGCCTTATCCCCGGTCTAGTGAAGGCCCACGCCATTCACACATCAATCAAAATCACCAAACAACCAAATTCAAATCAAATCATCTAACTAATCTATGCAACCAAACAAACAAGTCCATGGTCTATGGACGATTGTGTCGGGTGCTACTAAGCACCGTCTGCATCCTAGTATATATATATAACTAGAAAATGAAATTGAAAGGTGAGAAATTCTCACCAATAGCTATCCTAGCTCCACGGCACTTCATTGATAGAAATCTTCATCGCTATCGCATCTTCGTTATCTTCGTTGTCCGTAGCCACTACATATATAAAAATCACACATTTTTATATTTGCTGATGTCTTTAAAATAAAAATCATATTTTTATTTTCTCACCTTCAATTTAAAAATCATATTTTTATAATTGCTTCATACTTTTAAAAATCGAATTTTTATTCCGTTATTCAATATATAAAAAAATCGAATTTTTATTACTATGTTATATAGATAAAAATTATATTTTTATCACGCTATTTTCCATATAAAGATTTCGCCTTTTCTAAAATAAAGATTTCGCCTTTATAAAAACATAGACTTCGCCTTTTCAAATTTAAAGATTTCATCTTTATAAAAATCTCATTTTTATTTTTCTACACATATAAAGATGATATTTTTAATATTCCTATCATGTAAAAATTATATTTTTAACTCTCTACCTAACCAAAAATCATATTTTTTACACCTTCTATATAGTAAAGATTATATTTTTAATACATTAAAAATATAAAAATCATATTTTTATTACTTAAAAAAATATAAAAATCATATTTTTACTTCAACTTCTTATATAGAAAAATCGTATTTTTCTATTCAACTAAAAATCAAATCTTTACTATATAAAAAGATTATATTTTTACCTCGCAAAACAATATATAAAAATTCGATTTTTACTTCGTAAAACCATATATAAAAATTCGATTTTTACTTCGTAAAACCATATATAAAAATTCGATTTTTACTTCGTAAAACCATATATAAAAATTCGATTTTTACTTCGAATTCACACACATACCAATTGGAATTATATTTCGACAAAGATAGGTAAAATAAAGAAATAAAACTAATTAAATGAATAATAATGATATAAAAAAAACTTACAGTAAAAATAGAAAAGGGAGGGAGGGCCGTTCATCGTCGGAGGGCTGGGCAAGGGTGCGCCGGGGTAGGGGAGTCGCAGGCGGAGGCGGGAAGCTCCGGTGGTGGCTGCGGTCTAGGGTTGGAGGCGCCCTCGATTTGGGTGGAAATCGAACGGGTTGGAGGGGCTACGGCTGTTCGAGTGGAGAGAGAACGATGGGAGGAGGGTCGAGGGCGTCGATGGTGGCTGAGGGATGGGGTGCGACGCCATCGGTGGCGCAGGCGGCGGTGGGTCCGTCGTGGAAGCTAGGGCAGACGAGGTCCATCGGGGTTTTTTTTTTTTCTTTTATAAAGGAGCGTTGACTGGTAAATGAAGGAGAGAGAGGGAGAAAGGTAGTTATAGGTTTAATTATATTATTTTATTTTTATCTTAATCTCCATAGTTGACTTTTCTGTCGAAGTCGAAACGAGACCCACCGACTGTCGTTCCCAGCGTTTTACCCCCATTTCGAACACAATGGGATATGTATCGTAGGCCAATTCGATTGTTACGATCAGTTTCCGTTAAATTTAAAATATAAATCTGTATATATTCAATTTAAACGCACATTTCAAATTACCGGGGCCACATACTAACTCTAAAAATTCCCAGAAAAATATTTCTAGCTTCGTATTGACGATACGGTCCTAACAAAACTAGTTTCGTCAAATTCTGAGACCGTTGGAAAAATGGCCATTTTTCAGTCGATTAAAATCAACTGAAACTGGTCAAACGCGTTCTCCTTTGCCACGCTCACATACTGATTCAGAAAATTATGAAATTTGAAACCTAGCAATAATTTGACACTGCGGACCTAACAAAACTGGTTTCGTCGAGATCCGAGGTCATTTGCAAAATGTCCATTTTTAAGGGCCTGAATTCCATAGCGACTATTCAGAATTTTCAACTGGACATATCTTTTGATTCCCGCTATGAAATCTTGATTTTTCGGATTCGTTGGAAAGATATTCACGAATGGATCCTAATGTTTTTGGTTTCACTAAAATCCGGATTGTTTTGCATCTGGTATATTCTATTGAAGTTTGAAATCGAATTATCGAACTACCGCGCCATTTTCAATTCTATTTATAATTATACATAATTATTTATATTCTAACGACGGCGTATATAATATATACGTTCTAATTATATTCAAAATAAATTTTTCGTCGTTTTTATTTAAAATAATCTATTTTAGATATGCAAAATTCGCTAAAATTGCTAAAATAAAAATTTTAAACTGGCCCAGATTTTCCAGGTTGTTACAATCTCCCCCACTTAAAACTTTTCGTCCCCGAAAAGGAACAAAGTCGAAAGTGGTTTGATTAATTAACTCTATGCTCGATCCGGCTTCCATTCTCCAACTTTTCAGTTTCTGAGAATTTTCAAATTTTCAAAAATTTGGCTAACTCCCTAAATTTTCGAAAAATTTCGCCATAACCTCCCCTGCACCGAGAGCATCGGGGAATTTCAAATAGCTTCCCCGGTCCTTCAGATCTCAAAAAGAAAAAGAAAAAGCCAAGCGGCTAGCCAATAGGCTCATAAAATCATCATCACCCAAACAAAACAGTAAATTATGTAGTAAACATGTACCTATTTGTCGGGCAAACAAATTTTATTCTCTGCTCTAGCCTCCTTGCTATGACCTGTTCAATGTAAGTATATGTATATGCAAACAAATGCGACCAATTTTCAATATCCTCCAATATTTGATTCAATTAGGCAAAACGGTTAAAAATTAGCAAACAAATGAACAAACAACACAAACATCAATCAATTAGTGAATTAGAGTTTCAAATTCATAAATTTGATATATATACAAAAATCATGTTTTTGATGCCAATTCACAACAATGTGTTCTAACTATATTAGTTTTGGTTCTCACACCAGTCTAATGGAAATATATAGAAAATCGCACCTTCGAAACTCGAACACACACTACTGATGCTATATAGTCATCAGTAGAATCATCTCTGGGCGACTAGAGTGTGACTCTATATCTATCTAATATATTAAAACTTCGAATATACGTTCATGACGCGTATATGCAAAACCTTTAAATATCAGATTGTCCATATTCAAATAAATAAATAATCAAATACGTAGAAGTGATTTAAATTTTCAAAACAAAATTTGTTTTCATTTGAAAAATATACACTTCACACTCGTTCCAGGATACTACTGATCCTATCTCTAACGAGTCATTCTAATTGGATACTACTAATCCAATATCTGATGAATTCTTTCGTATGGTTCTAATGTGCCTTGTTCTTGAGCTTTGTAAACCAAAGCTCTGATACCAAATGTGACGGCCTGGAATTTCGCTCGATCCGAATCAGTCGTTAAACCGATCTAGACCGTTCGAAACCCCTGAACGTTTGAGAGCAAGACAAATCGGAACACATACGGAAGAACATTTCAATGTTATACAACAATTCCATCAGAATACAAGAATATACAGAGTATAAATGAATAAATTACATTCGATAAATATCAGAGATTACAATACATTACATAACAGCGGAGAAAGAAATACAAAGCACAACTGAAGGTGATATACGGATACAGAGCTTTCCGGATATCATTCCAGCTGTAAACCAGGATCCTAAGAATATAAATCTGCAAAACCAAAACTACTAGCTGCCCGTGCGGAAAATAGGGGCACCCAGAGTTTAGGTTAAAACAATAAACTCCAGGTCAGTCATGTGACTGGTGTGAGAACTAAAACAGTTATTAATATTGGTTTTAAAGTTAGGTAAATCAAGGGACCACGCCGTATAACACGGAACGGGTTTCCTCCCAAGAATACCAGTGCATAAAACAACAGCGCAATGCTAAATAAAGAAAAATGAAGCTGTTATAAGACCCAGGTCCTATCACATAATGCAACGCAAGCCGGGGGATAGGGTTTTCCCTTATAACAGCCAAAGCATGCTTGATACGTTCAAAACAAATCATTTGATACTATAATAAGTGTATAGTGTCAAAACATTTCAATCATAAATATAAATCATAGGCGGCATAGCTACCATCTACTATGTCGCCATACTAGTTCTACAATTAAAGTCGAATTACACGTATTGGAAATTGGATTCCGTCATGAGTCGAGGCAAGGGGCAAGCTCCTCTCCGCGTTCGAGACACTCTAGCAAATGTCCCAGGGCTACGCACTCTGGGCAACCCCTGGATCTTCAGGGCCGGTCCTCACTTACGTTAGAGGATTGGCAATTCCTGAACACACGTTTCCCGGTCCTTACAGACCTATAATCGAGGCGCCTCATCCAACAACCACAAAGGTGAAAGTATATAAATGTCAGGGCTGGTAAGTCACTGACACCACCAAAGCTAGAAAGAAACGTCGTGCTCTCCC
Organism: Allium sativum; assembly: GCA_030737875.1. Lineage (NCBI taxonomy): Eukaryota > Viridiplantae > Streptophyta > Magnoliopsida > Asparagales > Amaryllidaceae > Allium > Allium sativum. The sequence goes on along the minus strand of CM060915.1, from coordinate 857,125,576 downwards.
TGCAGTCCGTATCCCATTTTTAACTCATACCAAGGTGTGAGGCTCACGAATTCACGTTATACACAAAGCTGCCACGTAGGCGTGCTTTGATCATCAACCACAAGACTTTGCTTTTCAACAGAAGCCTTGATCTATGCATCTTAGCGTGCCACACAGGCAATTCATGCCATGCGACTGATATCCATCGATATACAACCTCTGAGCTCGTACGTCTCAGAGAAGGGCGTTAAGCAAAAGAATAAATTCTCCGCCGCCAAACAGATGTATATTTAACAGAAATCAATCAACACAGAATAAAATCCAATGTCAGACACACAATCCATTTACAAGTTCGTTCTGGGTCTGAACGAAACCGGAGGCACTTTCCTCACATATCCATCCATCTCCAAGTACGTCTGGACGACCACCAACTATTTCCATCCTCTTGGGTGTACAGCCCAATCAGGATCGTCAGTGATTATCCAAACGATGTGAAGACTTCCGGTCTTCGACCACCGTCTTCATCTTCGACATATCGTCGAATCGGTTATTCAGAATAGGTGTAAACCCGGTCTTTCCGAACAACCCGCGTATATTGAAAACAAATGTTACACAAACACAACATATGCCTCATTCCAATTCATTAGTCACTAACCGCAAATTAGCAAGAGAACAATTTCCCAAACATTAACCCCGAAGGCCGAAACCAACATCAGATCAATACCCAGGAAACCATTCTTCTTAGCCAACCTACAGCTAGTTTCTAAATTTCACATTCTTAGGGAAAGATTCCCATTAATTTTATCCAAGATAAATTCTTTAAAATTTATCCTGTAATCTTCCTTTGGATGTCGTTTCAAACCAAATTATGGTTTTTCTAAACTAGTCGAGATTAGCGAACCACAACGAAGTAATTATTTATTTTATTTCCCAATCCCAACCTATTCATCCCATGAAGCAAAACTGGTAATACTCCATATCTAATACTATGGTGTTATCGGTAAAATTAATTACCATTTCACGTTCAAATCTAATTAAAGATTTAACTATCGCTTTGGAGCAAAACTGGTAATACTCCATTCCCGCTCATTTCTAAATTTGATAATTTAGATTACAAATTCACATTTCAATCTAATTGCAGATTCGTTAAAACTCCTTTTACTGGGTTAAAGAACTAGGTGTTATTTAAAACACAGTTCACGACAAACCCAAATCACATTCTATTTATTATCGGGTTAAAGAACTAGTGTTATTTAAAACACAGTTCACGATAAACCCATTTCAAATCCAATCAAATATATTAGAAATTCCGATTATTTAAAACCCCTTTTTAAATCTAATTTATTTATTTAAAAACAATTGGGTTTTAAATTTAGTTCAAACTAGTTCATTTTGATTAAAATCTATTTTTATCTTTTCAAATATGGAGTTTTTCATCCCAAATTTTCCCAAATCATTTCTTATGATTTTACACAAATTATCACTATTTTTAATAATTTTATCAAGGCCCGTACAGTCGATTTCCAACAATGGCCATCGAACTGCACTTACAGCGACCTTTTTCAAATTTGATTTAGACGTATCTCCAAATCCAACCGTTAGATTTTGAATTTCAAATATTCGTTAGGAAGCTCTTTTCGATACGAACCCAACGGTTCCGGTTTTAGGAGAATCCGACGGTCGGATCTCCCGTAATGTACGTTTGAAATAAATGGTCGAGATTCACGAACGGCCGTGGCGCGGCACGTTCTATTCAGGCCATTATATTATATATATAATATATATAATATATATTTCGTCGATTTCTATTCAAAACGAATTATATAAAAAGTTTTAAATTCGTTTCAAAAACAATTTCAACTTCCTTTTCAATTCAAAGAAAAAAATTGAATTCTTCCTTATAAATTCGTTTTAAAATTCATTTCTATTCAATTCAAGTTTCAATTCAATTTGAATTCATTTCAATTTGTTTCCAATTCAATTCGAATTCCTTTTCAATTCAATTCATTTCGAAATCGTTTTTGATTCAATTCATTTCGAAATCGTTTTTAATTCAATTCATTTCGAAATCGTTTTTAATTCAATTCATTTCGAAATCGTTTTTAATTCAATTCATTTCGAAATCGTTTTATATTCAATTCATTTCGAAATCGTTTTTAATTCAATTCATTTCGAAATCGTTTTATATTCAATTCATTTCGAAATCGTTTTATATTCAATTCATTTCGAAATCGTTTTATATTCGATTCATTTCCATTTTCTATTCAATTTGATTCAAATTTCATTTCAAAATATTCGATTTCGAAATCACTTTTCAATATTCATTTTTAAATGAATAAAATCGATATAAATATCGTTCACGTCAAAATGGCGTCAATCTAATCAACACGGCTTCATATATTCCTTTATTCTATTCAACAAATGAATATTTATTTTTGTCAACACACGACTAATCTCAACGAATGAGTACTGTCCACGTGTGACTATTTTTGTTAAATTATTATACTTTATGAAAATTAAGGTATCTATCATTTGATATTAAATCAGACTCCAACTGTAAATTAGTAAGAGAACGATTCCCTGAATATTAACCCCGAAGGCCGAAACCAACATCAGATCAATATTCAGGAGACCACTCATCTCATCTATTTCCCAGTTAGTTTCTAATTCTATATATGATAAAGATGTAAATTTTATTGTTAAAATATTTCGATCAACACATGACTAATCTCACGAATGAGTACAGCCAACACATGAACCTTTATATTATATTGATAAAGATATAAATTTTATTATAAAAATATTTCGTTCAACACATGACTAATCTCAACGGATGAGTACAGTCAACACATGAACCTTTATTTTATAATGATGAAGATATAAAATTTATTGTTAAAATATTACGTTCAACACATGACTAATCTCACGAATGAGTACAGTCAACACATGAACCTTTATTTTATAATATTCTTTATCTTCTAAATTGGAATGAGGCCCAATCAATCACCATATAATTTTAATTATATGGATTTTCATACATCACACGTATAAGATAGCATTGAAAAATAATCAACCAAAGTGCACTACACTGTATAAGCATCAAATATAGATATCTAACGCTTATAACAGCCTGTCAATCCATCGATCGACATATTTAATTAATCAGGATGAGTGAACTTCATATTTCATCCCAACACCCGTGTGGGGTTTCAAACAATCAAACACAGATTTTATTTGTGCAGTTGGGCGATGTGTAAAATTTATCGTCCCAATCAATGTCCTTCAAATAGGTGTACATAAACAAACCGTCCGGTTTGTAAATGAATATTTTATTTTATTTTCAATCACGTTAAAAATTATATTTTTAACGATAAAATATTTTATTTCTACCTATGAATTTCTATTCAGTTCATTTATTCAATAAAAATGATATTTTTATTTTTCTAACATATTTTAGAAAATTTCAGCGGCATAACGGCACAATACTAGAAACGGGACGAGGCCTAGCCTTATCCCCGGTCTAGTGAAGGCCCACGCCATTCACACATCAATCAAAATCACCAAACAACCAAATTCAAATCAAATCATCTAACTAATCTATGCAACCAAACAAACAAGTCCATGGTCTGTGGACGATTGTGTCGGGTGCTACTAAGCACCGTCTGCATCCTAGTATATATATATAACTAGAAAATGAAATTGAAAGGTGAGAAATTCTCACCAATAGCTATCCTAGCTCCACGGCACTTCATTGATAGAAATCTTCATCGCTATCGCATCTTCGTCATCTTCGTTGCCCGTAGCCACTACATATATAAAAATCACACATTTTTATATTTGCTGATGTCTTTAAAATAAAAATCATATTTTTATTTTCTCACCTTCAATTTAAAAATCATATTTTTATAATTGCTTCATACTTTTAAAAATCGAATTTTTATTCCGTTATTCAATATATAAAAAAAATCGAATTTTTATTACTATGTTATATAGATAAAAATTATATTTTTATCATGCTATTTTCCATATAAAGATTTCGCCTTTTCTAAAATAAAGATTTCGCCTTTATAAAAACATAGACTTCGCCTTTTCAAATTTAAAGATTTCATCTTTATAAAAATCTCATTTTTATTTTTCTACACATATAAAGATGATATTTTTAATATTCCTATCATGTAAAAATTATATTTTTAACTCTCTACCTAACCAAAAATCATATTTTTTACACCTTCTATATAGTAAAGATTATATTTATAATACATTAAAAATATAAAAATCATATTTTTATTACTTAAAAAAAATATAAAAATCATATTTTTACTTCAACTTCTTATATAGAAAAATCGTATTTTTCTATTCAACTAAAAATCAAATCTTTACTATATAAAAAAAATATTTTTACCTCGCAAAACAATATATAAAAATTCGATTTTTACTTCGTAAAACCATATATAAAAATTCGATTTTTACTTCGTAAAACCATATATAAAAATTCGATTTTTACTTCGTAAAACCATATATAAAAATTCGATTTTTACTTCGAATTCACACACATACCAATTGGAATTATATTTCGACAAGGATAGGTAAAATAAAGAAATAAAACTAATTAAATGAATAATAATGATATAAAAAAAAAATACAGTAAAAATAGAAAAGGGAGGGAGGGCCGTTCATCGTCGGAGGGCTGGGCAAGGGTGCGCCGGGGTAGGGGAGTCGCAGGCGGAGGCGGGAAGCTCCGGTGGTGGCTGCGGTCTAGGGTTGGAGGCGCCCTCGATTTGGGTGGAAATCGAACGGGTTGGAGGGGCTACGGCTGTTCGAGTGGAGAGAGAACGATGGGAGGAGGGTCGAGGGCGTCGATGGTGGCTGAGGGATGGGGTGCGACGCCATCGGTGGCGCAGGCGGCGGTGGGTCCGTCGTGGAAGCTAGGGCAGACGAGGTCCATCGGGGTTTTTTTCTTTTTTTTTCTTTTATAAAGGAGCGTTGACTGGTAAATGAAGGAGAGAGAGGGAGAAAGGTAGTTATAGGTTTAATTATATTATTTTATTTTTATCTTAATCTCCATAGTTGACTTTTCTGTCGAAGTCGAAACGAGACCCACCGACTGTCGTTCCCAGCGTTTTACCCCCATTCCGAACACAATGGGATATGTATCGTAGGCCAATTCGATTGTTACGATCAGTTTCCGTTAAATTTAAAATATAAATCTATATATATTCAATTTAAACGCACATTTCAAATTACCGGGGCCACATACTAACTCTAAAAATTCCCAGAAAAATATTTCTAGCTTCGTATTGACGATACGGTCCTAACAAAACTAGTTTCGTCAAATTCTGAGACCGTTGGAAAAATGGCCATTTTTCAGTCGATTAAAATCAACTGAAACTGGTCAAACGCGTTCTCCTTTGCCACGCTCACATACTGATTCAGAAAATTATGAAATTTGAAACCTAGCAATAATTTGACACTGCGGACCCAAAAAACTAGTTTCGTCGAGATCCGAGGTCATTTGCAAAATGTCCATTTTTAAGGGCCTGAATTCCATAGCGACTATTCAGAATTTTCAACTGGACATATCTTTTGATTCCCGCTATGAAATCTTGATTTTTCGGATTCGTTGGAAAGATATTCACGAATGGATCCTAATGTTTTTGGTTTCACTAAAATCTGGATTGTTTTGCATCCGGTATATTCTATTGAAGTTTGAAATCGAATTATCGAACTACTGCGCCATTTTCAATTCTATTTATAATTATACATAATTATTTATATTCTAACGACGGCGTATATAATATATACGTTCTAATTATATTCAAAATAAATTTTTCGTCGTTTTTATTTAAAATAATCTATTTTAGATATGCAAAATTCGCTAAAATTGCTAAAATAAAATTTTTAAACTGGCCCAGATTTTCCGGGTTGTTACAAACACATATCGTATGAGGAATAAAGATATATATCTATCTTCTAAATTCCTGCACAATATCCGTATAGTCACAGAATCCAATATTGAAATTTCACGAAGATGATTTCTATTCAAATCCATTCCATTTCATACATTGAAAAATTCTGTTTAGATTAAAATCATTCACAAATCCAATTTATTTATTTAAAAACGTTGGATTATCTTTCTTGTTAATAACTACTTAATTTTGATAAAAATATATTTTTTATCTTTACATACGTGGAATTTTTCATCCAAAATATTTTCAAATCATTTATTATGATTTTACACAATTTATTAATATTCTTAATAATTTTATCAAGTTCCGTACAGTAGGTTTACAATAAAGGCCAATGAACTGCATCCATAGCGACCTATTCCTAAACTGATTTGGACATACTTCCAAATCCAACCGTTAGATTTCAAATCTATTATAATCATTGGAAATCCCTTTCCAATACGAACCCTACGGTTCCCGCTTTAGGAGAATTCTACGGTCGGATCTCCGTAATGTCAATTTAAAGTCAGTGGTCGAAATTCCCAAATGGTCGCAGCGCGACGCGTTCTATTCAAACCATTAATACATATATATATATATATAATATATATTTCTTTCAAAATGTGTTTTATAAATTCGTTTTAAAAATGATTCCCACTTTCATTTCAATTTTGATTCAAAATTGAATACTCCCTATCATTATAATATTTAAATGATAGTCTTCTCAAAATATCAGATTTTGAAATCATTTCCTTTTCGATATTCATTATAAAAATGAATAAAATCGATATAAATATCGCTCGCGTTAAAATGGCGCATAAATAATCAACACGGCTTCACACATTTCAATATTTTCGTGTCCACCCAAAATCGGACATCAAATTCACATTTTAATTCTTCACTGAATATTATTTTAAAATATTCGTTTTTTGAATTGGAATCATATCCAATCCGTTACCATATAATTTATTTATATGGATTTCATACAACACATGTATACAACAACAATGATAACCAATCGTCCATCATCCAAAGTGCATTCTGCACTATATAAGCATTCTAATAAATAAATAACGCTTACTAAAGTCTGTCAACCAATCGATTGACAAACAACTAAACAATTGGGATTAGTGTACGCAAAATATCATCCCAATACCCGTGTGGGGTTTCAACCAACAAATATTGAATATTATTTGTGCCGTTGGGTGATGTGTAAAATTTGTCGTCCCAATCAATGTCAGTTAAATGGGTGTATGTAAACAAATCTTCCGATTTGTAAATGAATATTTATTTTTGTTTCAGGAGAATTTTATGTCGTTCATATATACGTTAAAAATTATATTTTTAACGATTAAATATTTATTTCAACACATGACTATTTTATATGGTTCATTTATATAATAAAAATCATATTTTTATTGTTCAAACATTTTATTCAACATACAAATATTTTTAATAGTTTATTTCAGAAAATTTCGGCATTATAACGACGCGATATTAGAACCGGAGTAATGTCTAGCATTACCCCTCTCGTGATACTGGCTCGCGCCATACATAGCCATCAATCCAATCAACAAAACCACAATACAATCATTTCTCAACACAACCAAATTTACAACCACAATTCAATCCATACCAACAAACAACCATGTTTTTTACAAAATAAATAGTGTCAAGAGCTACTAAGCCCCATCTGCAATCTATGTATATATTTAACTGTAAAATAATTTGAGTGAGAAGACGTTCTCACTTTGGGATCCACTCCGCCATTGTTTTTTGACGCTCTGATTTGCCGTTTTGGTTCTATAATTTGCAAATAAGCTCCAATCATCACACGATCTTTTTTTCTAGCTTAAATGCGTCATTCCGGGCAACTTTCGCCTAATGGCCTTTCTTCTGAAAATACTCCATTTCGCCAGAATTTGCGAAAATACATTATTTGGACTGCTGACTTTGGACGAGTTTTCCGGGCGACTCAGCAATCCAAAATACGGCTTCCATATACTCAAATCAAAGAGAAAACCATGCTCTTCGATTTTGGCACTATGGAGTTTTGGACAGAAGCGCACGGTTGGGGAGTTATTGGCTCCGGATTGTCAAGGAGTAGAACCCATAACTGAAAATTATAATGGTCAGATTTTTTTAGAGGAGAGGGCTTCACAGTGGCTATGGGGGTCGAGGGAGGTAGCGCAGGGGGTGCTGAGGCGGTGAAGGGTGGTACATTGGCCGGTGGCGGGGGCTAGGCGGCTAGAGCGAGGGTTTTGGGTGTTTTAAGAAGAGAGAGGGAGAGAAAGGAAGGAGGAGAGGAAGGGGGTGGAGGTTCTCCAGTGTGGCGGCGCGACGGTGAGGTGCAGGGGGCGCGATGGTCGGAGGCTTGGGGCAGCGCGGTGGAGCTGAACAATAGGAATTTTTTTCTTTGTTTTGAACGATGGACAGAGAGTGAGGGAGGGTTGACTAAATATATATATATATATAGTTCCAGAAAGTTACTTTTTAATTCGAACCCAACGAATGCCGCCTCCAGCCAAGTACCCTCATTCCGGACACAATGGGATATGTCCCGTAAGCCAATTAGACCGTTTCGATCAGTTTTCATCAAAATTAAAATATAAATTAATATATCATTCAAAATTGATTTCAACGTACGTTTTAATTTCCCGGGGCCACATACTGACCCCAAAAATTCCAGAAAAATAAATCTAGCTATGTTTTGACGATATGGTCCTGACAAAACTAATTTCGTCGAATTTGGAGACCGTTTGAAAAATGGCCATTTTGTTGGCTTTTAAATTGAAACTGAATTGACAAAACACGTTTTAATTTACTGCGCTCACATATTAATCCCATAACTTATGAAAATTGGAATCTAGCGATAATTTGATATTCCGGATCCAATAAAAGTGGTTTCATCGAAAAAGGAGATCGTTTGCAAAATGACTATTTTTAAGGGCTATATATTATAGATAATATATATAAATTCCATTGCGACTATTCTGAATTTTAAACTGGACATAACTTTAAATTTATAAAGTGAAATCTAAGTTTCTTACATTCGTTAGAAAGGTATAACTAAACAAATTCAAATATTTCTTGTTTTACTGAAATCCGATTTATATTGAATTATATATATTCAGTTGAAATTTAAAATCGAATTTTTAAATTACCATGCCATTTCAGGCTCTATTTATTATAAATATAAATTTATACGTTCTAACTTCGATTTAAATATTTTTTTAGTATTTATTACTTAAAATAAATCATTTTAAATATTTAATATACATTAAAATAACTAATTTTTTTTTTTTAAATTGGTTCTGAATATCCGGGTTGTTGCGGTATATATACATGTTCTAAACCCTAAAACCATAATCAAACTTTACTAGGTACAACGACAAATACCCTTTCATTAAGCTTCCTTTTGTCTTTAGCAATAATGATTCATGACGCCTTTTTTTGTCTCCACTAAAGAAAGAGGGAGAGTGAGTGGGGTCCTCCACTAATCTTCTATTTGAATTGATTCCTTCTCCATTGATTGATTTCCTTTTTTTGCTAGGCATTGATTTCCTCCTTTTTTTCCTTTGTATGCATATATATCTTTATGAAGTCCCCTTCCACATGCAACAAATTTCTACAAAAACATGAAAAATGTCCAAGTAAAAATTCTCAAAATAACATAAGCACAAAAATGAACGTTTCCCCCTATATGATGATCAATGCATGATGTTTTGAAATCAATTTAACCATGATAAAATACCCACATATGAAATTTAATTGCACTAAACAAGAATAAATATGTGAATGTAAATGTGCATTTTTACGTGCACATCAAATGCCCCCACACTTGTCTTTTTATTCGTCCTCGAATACAGTAAAAAAAACTAAGATAAATCCACTTTCGTAGGGAGCACGATTGCATTGAGCGTATGCAACAAGCCTTTAAACCTTTGGATGTCCCAGTAGGACTAGTGTTGTCTAGTGAGTATTTTCAGCTGATACTACCCACAAAATCCAAAAGTTAAATACAAAAATATTTACAAAATATGGATTTAAAAAAAATTACGAGATGAATGCAAGTTTTTAGAGGAATATTTACAAATGGATAATTTGCTTTTAAATATTACATGAACGAGTTAACACAAAAATTTGGGTCACTATGAAATTTGAGTCTGTTACTAATAAAAACTTCAAACAAAAGTCATGTTATTGTCACAAACTCCTCCAGCTTGGCCAATCGTTTTGGTAGAAACATAGTGTAAATATGAAATGAATTCTATACTCGATATCAACAATCGTAAAAATGGCATCTCAATTTCCTTTTGGTTAACAAGTTAGGTCGAATAAGTGAAGATAGTGTTTGGACTTCAAGTGCTTACCCTCTCATTATTTCAAAATATTTACATTATTATTATTTACAAATACCTAGGTATACCAGCTCTACACTGCATTATGAGTTACGTGAGGGTCGGTAATCCTTTGGTGTCCTACTCAAGGTATACCGACACTGACTTTATCAATAAGATGTCGGAAAGGGCTTGATGGGTTTGCACACCAACGCTAAATGTACTAGCAATGTTGGATACACTTGGATTATTATATACAAACACACACACACACACACACACTCTTTTTCCCCTTTTTTCTCTTTTTTTTAACCATAAGAGAAAGAGTTAAGCGAGAATATCTTAGCACAACTTTACTTAAAAGATCTAAAATGTTATCGCAAGTGGTCTAAATCAACCATTCAATTAATCGGATTACAACTTAGAAAACATTTCATACTCATCACCTACGAATCTCCCTATTACACCAACTTTGCACATAATTCAAACTTTTCTTTCGTTGTCCGTTAAGAGAAGTAAATTTCCAAACTTTTTAATCGAACGACCAAAATTATATGTTAACTCCATTATGTCTTATTTAAAAGTAGATAGAAATGCGAAACTCTTTCTTTTTTTGAATGAAAAAAGAAAGGAAAATTCTATGCAAAACCAAAATAAATATGAAACTCCCCCCCCCCCCCCACACACTTGATTTGGACTGTGTCCCCACAGTCAACCCAAATGGAAAGAAAATGAAAATTTTAAAATATGACTTATATTTACAAGAGAAAGGGAAAAAATATTTACAGTATATCAGAAAAATATATTGACAAGAGGTAAATGAAAAAGTCTTCTAAAGACCGATTCATTAGTCTCTTCAAGTATGAGAGACACGACTTAAGCTGAAAGACCAAATCGTAAAAGATTTTGAAGGTGGTTGTAGATTTGGAAAAACGAATGTTGCTTTATTAAAAATCAAATGAGTTGTTTTGTTTTTGAAGATTTTTGGGATGGATTGAATAATAGATTGAATTTCATGTTTATTTTCACAAAATTGAATTTCAAAATTGCCATTGAAAAATTCTTTTGAATTATTGATTTCAAAATCAAAATGGTGATTCAAATCTACCTCTTTAAAATTCAACTCATTTTCGAAAAGTCCAGAAAAATCGTACTCATTAAATTCATCTTCCTTTGGTGAATTATCAACAACTTCAGTGCATGTACTATTTTCAAAATCCAAAGTTGTTGTTTGAAAGTCATTATTTTCATAAAAAGGAATATCAAATTTGAGATTTGGTTCCGCCCTCTCAAAAGAATTGAAATCCAACTCAATTACCATGTTTTCAACAACTTCATTAAAAATGTTATTTTCAGTTTCAAAATTTGTTATTTGAAAATCGTTGATTTTGGTAAAAGATGGATTATCATTCGAATCGTCACATGTTCGGTTTTGATTATTTTGTTTTTCACGAAAATTCAAGTAGTCGTGAAACAACAAATTCGTGTGATTATCATGAATTTCATTAATTTGCTCAGCAAAGACAAATTTATAATTATTTACATGAGAATTTTCAATCTAAAATTGCTGTGGACAAAAAATTTCAGTTCCACCACAACTGAAATTATTCCCATTGCCAAAACCATTTGAAAAGTTATTCACATTTCTATTTTGAATTTGCAATTCATTTTGGAGTTCAAAATTGGATTGATAAGGGTTATAATCAAAATCATTAGAATCTGAAGTTGAATCTGAATTTTGATTGTTTTGAAAACTTTGACTTGAATTATTGCACAAATATGAATCTGACCATTCATTTATTCTTTGATTTTGTTGTGTGCTCATTTCAAGTAAAGATTCAATTTTTGTTTCAAGAATTGAGGATTGATCATCATTTTGAAAATTTTGTGGTGCAAAATCAGGATTATTTTGAAAATTTTAACTTGATGGTGTAAAATCTAAACTGTTTATACTATAGTTCTTATTAAAATATCCATATGAATTTGGTGTAAAATTATATGGATTATATTGATTTTCACCACTATCGTAAAATCCGTAGGAATAAAGAAATTGAGACATTTTCAAGAAAGCTTTTTTTTTTGAATTTTTTTTAGAGAAAAAAATATTCATAAAAGAATTTTTTTTTTGGTTTTTTTTATGTATGCATGAACCTAATGCAACTATATGAATGCAAATTACTTATTTACAATTTTCTAAAATTATATAATGACGGTTAAATTAATTTCAATAAAAAAATTCTTAGCCACTTAACGGACGGGAGTTATCGGTGCACCAGGAATCACCCTAGCAATATAGCCAAAGGTTTAAGTACCTTCAGAAGAACAAACGATATAATATTTACGAATCACCAGAATATTTATAAATGGTTATTATAGTCTAGACACCGAGAAATAATTTGTTAGAAAGAAACCAGTTTGTCATAATATAACAATGTCCTTAAATAATAAAAATAAAATGAGATGAATGCAAAACGGAAATTAAACGTGAACTACAATGCAACTACAAATGAATTTTTGTGCATTTTTTGTGAATGCAAATACAAGCAATCAACAATGCGAATAAAATAAAAACAAGGAAAGAAAACATATACCAATGCGTGCAGAATTTATTAGCAATTTTAATTATAAGCGGCAATTTTTGTTTTAAGCAAGCGCAAAGCAAAGCGGTGCAAAGTGAAGTTAAGCAAATCAAGTCCCTTCTTTTCCTGATTTCCTGCAGCCTGAAATTAGATTTGTACAAGGAAAGATAGAATAATTTTTTTCTTTTTCTTATTTTTTTAAAACATAAAAATCAAATGAACAAGTGACAACCTACACAAAAGCAAAGCTATATACACACACAAAACGATGGGCGAATCACTCAAGCATAATGGGAGAACTTTTTTTTTTACAACAATAGACAAGGGAAACCAAATCCAAAAGCCAAGTGCAAAAATAAAATAAAACAGGTTAAAACTCAAACTCGGCCCACTACCTTGACCGAACTTATTCACAAAAACAACCTATTTATACTGATCCCACACCGGCCGACTTCATAAAAACGCAGTCCCCCGTTTTCTTTTCTTTTTTCTAAAAAATATATATTCAAATACGCAAAAACCAAATCCAATTAGAAATAGAAATATACGACCTCACAATTTTTTTAATCCAGATTGGCACTTCAGTGTTATGATTTAAGGCAAGGTCGTAGTGCTAATTTGGGGATTGATGAGAGCACGAAATGAAGAGGTGCTCGTGGAGATCATTTGAGAAGAGCGAGCGTGTGGTTGGAATGTCTGGTTCGAAGGGATGATAATAACGGTTCCGTGGGGGTGAGTTTGGGAGAGATAAATTGATTTGCAGTGGGTGTTTTAGGTAGACAGTGGTGTACTGCTGTGTATGCATGGCAATCAGAATGGCAGCAGTGGTGATTTGTGGTGATTTTATGGAAATGAGTGAAGACGGGCTAATGGCTTTGTGAATGAACTTGGGGATGGTGAGTTGTTATGTTGAAGACTTGAAGTGATGTAACTTGGAGTGAAGGTCAGTGGCTTGTCGATCTGGTGTGAATTGCATGGTAGAGTGGTTGTTGTTGAAATGGCCGAGCAAAGGTATAGCACAAGTAATTGTGGTGCTGTATGGGTTTTCGTAGAGGGTGATGAAGTGTTTGGAGAAGTAGGATTGTGGTGGCATTTGTGAGAAGATGGTACTGGATCTTCGGTTGTGAATAGTGGCAGACCAAATATAAAGTAGGGAGAAAAAATTGGAAAGATTGTTTTATTTTAGTAAAATAAGAAATATGATATGTTGGAAAGGAATTTTAAAAGAATTGGCAATAAAAAGAGGAAAGAAGATGTAATGGGAAAGAAATTGTAAAAGAAAAGAAATTGGAAGAAAAGTGGAAAGGGAGAAATATTAGAAAAAGGGATTTTTTTTTTAATATTGTGAAGAAAGAAGGAATTCGTACAAAGAAGGGAAAGAAATAGATGGGAAAAGGAGAAGCAAAAAAAAAAAAGAAATTGCACAAAAATTAGCAAGAAATTTTATTTGTTCTTTTTTTTAGAAATTTGTAAAAGAAGGAAGGATTGTAAGGATTGGAAAGACAGATGGAAAGAAATCGAAAATGTAAGTGGAAAAGAATTAAAAGAAAAGGGAAAGAGAACTACAGACAGAGGAAAAGTAAAGCAATAATTTTGGGTTTATATATATATATATATATATATGTATATTTATATTTTTTTCAAAGAATTGTAAAAAAAGAAAGAAATTTGGAGAAAATTTGGAAAGAAATCAAAGAGAGGAAAGAAATAAAAGAGAAAAATGTAAAGTTTTTTTTTTATTTGTAAGAATTGAAAATGAAGTGAAGGTGGAAAGAAATAGATGACAAAAAGGAAAGAAATAAATGAAAGAAAGAGAGCAAATTGTATTGAAAACAGGAAAGAAATTGAAAAAAAAGGTAAGTGCTTTTTTTAAAGAACAAAAACACAAATACACATACCAAAAACAAATAATGCACAATTCAATATACACACAAACACAAGAAAATAAAATAAAAAACACAACAAGATTTTTTTATGAAGAATAAAGCAAAATAAACACAACTAAGCTAAGACAAAAAAAAGTACACAAAATACACACTTTTTTTATAAGAACAACAAAATTAACCCGAAGAATAAAATTAAAATTAATTAACTTTCCCCGGCAACGACGCCAAAAACTTCTTCGACGACAAATATTCTATGAATTAGAAAACCATTGCAAAGTGTAATAAACTAAAAGCGCACGACGTGCACTTCTAGTACGTTAGTGAATACGAGTCGATCCATGGGAAATTAAACAATTTTAATTATATCCAGTCAAATTAAACCAAATTTGAGTGAAGTTTTAACTACAACTACAAATAAGCTAACAAGCTAAAACTGATAAAAGCTATGAGATAAATGACAACTTGCGAATAAATCCACTTTCTAGATCATGTAGTTCAACGAGTTATGAAATCATGATATCTTTTTTTCTTGTCATTTGTGAATTTAATTCCAATGAAGAATGAACAAGTTAAAATCGAAATATACTTTAAGCATGGCGTATGAACTATTAATTAGAACTGTAGACCATCAAATTTTTGATTTCAACCTCCACTTAATCAACATCATTACATGTAGATGAAGAGGTAATTAGTGAACATATGACTAAGCATAGCCTATTTAGTGTTAACAATATAGACTATCAAATTCAATAATGAACACAAACCAATAACATCAACTTGACATGAAGCACAAAAAGAGAGTATGAATAAATAAATTATGTTGCATCTACATAATCAAGAGAGCTTCATTACACCTAAGTTGAAAGGGATTAAACTCTCATATTTGTTATTCTAACAACAAAAGTAGACTGTAACATAAAACAAAAACAAAAGAAAAAAAAAGCAAAATAAAGGACAACCTATTCTATTTGCATAAAAGAAGAGAACATGTAAATAAAAGACAAATAATTAAAATTGCATTAAAAAGAGATATTACAGAAAATTGGCTGAGAAGCCATGGAAGAAAAAGAAAGAACTTTTGTTTCTGATCCTAAAAACTAACAAAGGTAAGGATAAAAAAGAAAAAGAGAGCCTTTACATGAACATAAAGGAGGCATATATACATGTTCTAAACCCTAAAACCCTAATCAACTTTGTTGGGGGCTACCATAAATACCCCTTCATTAAGCTTCCTTTTGTCTTTAGCAATAATGATTCATGAAGCCTTTTTTTGTCTCGACTAAAGTAGGAGGGAGCGTGGGTGGGGTTCTCCACTAATCTTCTATTTGAATTGATTCCTTCTCCATTGATTGATTTCCTTTTTTTGGCAAGACATTGATTTCCTCTTTTTTGTCAAGGCATTGATTTCCTCTTTTTTTCTTTGAATGCATATATATCTTTGTGAAGTTCTCTTCTACATGCATCAAATTTCTACAAAAACATGAAAAATGTCCAAGTAAAAATTCTCAAAATAACATAAGCAAAAAAATGACCATTTTCCCCCTGTACGGTGACGAATGCATGGTGTTTTGAAATCAACCGAATTATGGTTTAAACATGATAAAATACCCACATATGACATTTATTTGCACTAAACAGGAATAAATATGTGAATATAAATGTGCATTTTTACGTGCACATCAGCACTCCATAGAAAATAATGTCAAATCAAAATCATAAGGGGCTCGATAAGGATAATATGATGAGGCAGATGGAATACCCACGGTAGGATCCTACCGCTTGCGACTCCCGGGCCGGTGATAACGCATAGTAGCAACTATCGCCCACCTCGAACGACACTCCCATAATCAAAAAGGGTGCACCCAAATCAATCACAATAGTAATAGAGAAGATATCGAAGAAGCATGTCCGATCATAGGTGCGACCTCCATTAACCCGGGTATGGCTCATGTTTTAGTCATTTTAATTATGACCCGAAAGTCAAGGCCAATCCATCATCGTTCTCTTTCTTCAAATCCAATAATCGCCTCCATATCATCCAAATTCTTTTCTAGAACTCAGCCGTGTACACAGTTGTTAAAGTGGTATCGGTATTGGCACCGAGTAAGACATCTACTGCCTCCGGTCTCTTTAACAACCAAACGTTTACATTTTTCACACCGTGGCCATTATATTTGAAATCGTATTTTAAAGTATTGCAAATCAATTATTTCAAATAGTTTCCAAAAATTGATAATTCAAATAGTTGGATCGGTTAAGATTACAAATCCAATATTCATAATTCCTTTGCCAACCATTGGTTTTAAAGTTTCAACTTTCTCGAGATATCGCTATTGCTCGAAACACTTTATTTCACCCTTGGATTCACTAGACTGGATTGGACATAGATCTTATTCGAATTATAAAATATATTTAGAAAAGTTAGGTTTGAAAAAATTAGTATGGGTAGATTAAATTGAAAATAATGTATATACATACATATATATAGTTGAATAACTATTATAAAATTCATATAGTTAAAGTGATCAAATTATTTTATAAAGGAGTATTGAAATAATATTAATCAATACAAACTAAATCCAAGTCTCACAATTTCTTTTCCCAACTAGATTTCATACTTATATCAAATTCCGTTTTTATAATAGTTCCCAAAACAACTTCAACTTAAGTTATTAACCAAAGGATGATTTGTTAAATGCCAAATTTGTTAACAAAACTCGAATTCACCATGACTTAGATAAGCACATTTCTCTTATACTTGAATTTGACAAATTTACATTTTTGACAAATCCTTCTTACATTAAAATAATGGTAAGATATCATTTGACAAAATATATATTAAAATAAGTTCTAGAGCATTTAACAAGTCTTTGAAACCCTTTATATTGAATTACCAAATTTTAGACTTTTATGGTATTAAATTTATTTATAAACAAAAAGTATATGTAGAATTTATTTAATTTAAATAAAAATGTAAACTTGCATGATCACTTTGAATTTCTTATAAGAATTCAAGTTAGATTTGAACAAAATTCCTCTAAACATTTCTTTACGCATTTTGGAAACTTTTCATTAAAATTTCTTTTACAAAATCGATATAATATTTTAAAATAATTTATTTTTATTGACCACGATGTCCGTATATAATTTTCTACCCTATGGTCAAGTGATACAAATATTTATCATTTCAATTCGTTCTTTAAAATATTCGAACCCCGAGTATGTATCATTTCAACCCGCATCCCAAATCGATTCAAATATACGGGGGGTTCGGATATATATCATTTCAACCCGATGTGGTTTTCTAATCTATAGGGAACGTGCATGATGAGAACAGTAAACATAACATATCATATCGCAACCAATTGTGTCATATAAGGGAACGGTGTGTGTTTGTCGCATGTGCACAATCACAAAGCAAACAAATCTAGAGCACCTAACATTTCATTCAACATCTCAAGTTTTTAATTCACTTAATAATCAATTAGTCGCGAGTGAGAAAACTCACCTTTCGAGGCAAAGGAGACGAATGCAACATTGACACGGGAATTTGAGAATGTAGCTTCATAGCCAAATGGCGAATACGAATCCAATAAATTCATATACACATATACATAGACATATATATGTATACAAATGCAATATTGGAAAGCATGAACCCCATTCCAACTCGACCCTCTATAGGAATGACAGGCGAACTCAGATTCGCTCTACTTGGCTCATGTCTGACACTCCACTAGAGTTTACCAAGATAATAAATCAAAATTGACATTTTAAAGGGACATACACGAAAATATATATTTGATAATCAAGGTAAACTCGCCTGCTGGGATCGAATAGACAACAACGGGACTGCATGGACAAACATGAGATGGAATCCAAATTCAGAGCCTAAGACAGTAACCCCAAGTCCACTACAGCAACCTTTCAGGCATTTCTCCGAGCACCTGGAGTGCTTATATTTTTTTTATATATATGGCATCCTACTTCTCATCTTTTCCCTCACTGGTATGACACTGGCATCGAGTTATATAGTGCCTAGATTCGTGTGTGTACTCGCTAGAGAATCTAAGAAGGAACTTCATCGTTTCTTCCTTGGGTTGCAGGCATGGGTTACACTGGGAAAGGATGCGCGGAAGAAATGAATAGGAGGCAAAGGTCTGGTCCAATCCGGTCTCGCACACATGCAGGTGCGATCGTTGGAGATTAAGCAATCGATGGGGAAAAGAAAGTGCGTGTCAGTGCTCAAGAGTGATAGAGTGTGTCCTCAATCGTGTGCGGTATCCGAGTTTGGCCTAGTTTAGGTGGCAACATTGCGAGGTGTGGAAGGGCGCAGGCCGTGAGGCAACGCGATGGCTGAGCGCCGGTGGTGGAGGCGTTGCGGTAGCGGCCTGATCTGGTGGAAAGTTGGCAGCGCTCTTACTTGGACCCGAGGCCATGGGCAAAGCTGAAGAAGAAAAATCAGCGGAGGAGGCTATCCCCTTTTTGCATATTTTGGTTTCGAGAAGAAATAAGGAAAGAAGGAAGGAGGGACGTTATTTGATTGAGGAGGGCATTCAGATTTAGTCCCCCTTTTCCCCTCTTTTGACCAGTGTTTGTTCTGAGATACAGGGAAAAGGCAATAGTCGAATATAAAGAGAAGGGGATGGAATCAGTGACAGACATAAACGAACGCATAGTTATGTTTTCTCTGCTATTTCAAAACGTGGAGAAGTCCACAAAGAAGGATGGACAAGTGTAGAATATACAACAAAGTAAAGATAAGTGGAGAAAAATCTCAGTAGCAAATCCTGAACCCAATTTTTTTCTAGATATGGTTTGAACTATACAGTGGGCTGAATGAGAGTACATAATTTAAACGAAAAATTAGCTTAAAATAGGAAGTGCACGGTTGATGGAATGAAGTATACAACTATATTGGTTACGAGTTCTAAATCAAATCTCACCTACTGATAAATTAATTCAACCTGAGCCGATATTATGCGTATTTCATAACACATACTAATTCTTTGTTTCATCCAATCGATCACGATTACATTTCCAAAAATCAAATTATACTCAATGATTGTTTCACATAAAAAAATATTCTTAACTAAAATTACACCGTTTATATTACAAAATTAAATAAATTAAATTAAATTTCTTCTTAAGTCAAATTGTAAGAAGAATATTTCAAGTTTGTTAAATTTTAAATATTAAATTTTTGTAATCTAATTTAACTTTTTACATTTCAACGTCAAATACGATGCAATGATTATTGCTACCATATCGATCGCGCTGACTAGTTTAAAATGTAGCGACAAGCTCCGACATTTCATGACAAAATAAATTAGATTACTTTCATGTTACATGTCCAAATTTTCAACACTTATCATTATTTATAATTTAGATATTTTGCCCTTTTGTTTGCATAAAAGATATCAAATTTCTACTTACACTATATTTTACTAACGACATACAAGTTTCGCACAATATAAATTTTACATTTTAACACACTGAAAATTCCGGTTCGTTACATTCTTCCCCACTTAGCGCTTTTCGTCCTCGAAAAGGGAACGTCATATGAATTTAAGTCGACATACATAACAATAAAAATACTTTACTTAGTTTAAAACTTGTTAGGAAGAAAAATAAGTTCTAGATTTTAAAGCTCAAAATTTTTCTAATACCTGAAATTTATGGAAAATTTGGACAGCATCTTCTTTGTATGGCTTGCCCGGAAAAATTTACAAATCTATACTATCTGTACTACATTATAATTACAGAGTTCGAATTGGAGAGCTCAGAGGCATCCTAGAAAATGTAAAACTCAAAGGTCACGTTTTTTAATGCTTTCTTTTGGTACAAAGCTTTTCATACCTGCGTTGTCATCAAAATCCTATTCGCATCATCTTTTCTAACCCAACTTTTCCTTTTCTCTCTCATAAAAAACCCTTGGATATTCACGCCACTTCCTAATTTTATCATTTCACCCACCGTCGACCTCAACTTCTCCCCTTCCCACCGTCGCCAGCATCTTCGACTCCGGATCCCCACCATAGTGCAGCTCATCCTACATCAACAGCCTTCGGGAAATGAATAATTTTCACCAGATACCTTTTAATTGTTTTCCCCTTCATCTGTTGTCACCAATTTAGGTTAGCATTTCGTTTCACCTACAGTTTCCTATAATTCATGCATTTTATTATTTTTCCAATTTGTTCAAATCCAGACCGACTTATCAGATAAAATTTCTCTATGTTTTCTAGATCGTCATGGACCAGGATATAAGGAAAGCGTGGATCTGAGTAATAAACTCATGGTTGGATCTATGATTATTGCTATTGCATTATTTAATCTGTTTTATTCAAAGAAGATTCTAAAGAACCCAAAGTAGCAGGGTAGATCTCATCTAAAGTATAGTTTTATAATACATGTTTCTTCTCAACATACGTAAACTGAGAAAACTGAATTTCTGACATTGGTTGACAGTTAAAAGCATTTCAATCCCCTTTGTATTTCCAACTTGAAATTAATATGTTTTTTTAAAATGCAAATAATAATAATAATAATAATAATAATAATTTTTTTTAGAAATAGCTAGCTTTGTTTTGTCCTGATTGTGATTACTCTCAAATGATGATCATAATTATAACGTTCTAATAACCATTGATGGACTGTTCCCTTTGGAGACGTGAGACTGAGAAGAGAATAGTTCTATTATACAGGTTTGTTGTGCGTGTTTACAATTAGGTTACGACTTCTATCCTTACTCAAAGCCAATTTGTAATTTTACGACGCCAAAAGATAGAACTAAATTTAATATAAAATATAGATGTTAAAATGAGTGATGGGAGTTAATATGTATATTTTCCCCCTAGCATAGGCTTTTTGGAAGCAGTAACCTGTCATATTAATTCGCAATATTTACATTTTATAGTGGTTGAATACCGAGCGAAGAAATTCCTATTAGCCTTTGTTCTGCTTTATATTTATAAATCAACTTCCATTGTTTTAGCATCAAGTTTTTCGGTTTGATGTCCTTGAATCAATATATTGCACATGATCACTTGCTCTTTTTTAGTTCTCCTATTCAACGTTGTTTCATATGATTTTGAAAGACCTTCATTTGAAGATTTAATTTACTACGTATCAAAAGACTTATAAAGGGTTGTTTATACTTCCTTTTACATCGTAAATATGTTAATAAATGGGTTTCATTTTAGTTTGTGGACTGTATGGAAGTGATTACATGTAGATTGATTTTTTTTAAAAAAAACATGTTTTGATTCAGCTGTAAATGAAATACCACTTCAAAATCATCTAAATTTCGGAAGAGTGAAATATCATAGAAACATTTCAATTATTCTTACAAAACCGTCTCATCTTGGTATTTCCAACGAGTCCATGAGTGTATATGCAACTTCTAATTGATTATAATTATTTTTAGCTCCTGTCGATGCTTTTGTAGTCTTTAACGATTGCATATCAATACAATACTTATTATTTTTTCATTTATGACCAAAAACAGGAATGAATTCTTTTGTTTGTTAGCACTGGAGTTAAAAGTCATGAGCTTATGGATGACATCAGGAAGGTTGCATCGCCAGAACAAGGTATTAGTCCCCTACGATTATGCTTCAGCTTATGTTGCTATTTTAATACAAGGTATTCTTACCATTTATATAAAGCATTTAAGACCTAAAGTGTTAATATATTTCCCACCATTTAAAACCATCATTCAACTTTATTACAAGTCATAGTGGCACTATATTTTTCTATGTAGTGAAAGCCATGAATGGCATCCCATAGTAGTTGACATGTTTAACCATACAATATGTCACTGTTGAATTTGTTATATGCAATAAATTAGGTAGCTGAGTGATGCACATGTTATAAAAATATAAAACGTCAAAGGTTGTCAAAAGGCATACACATAGAGTTGGTTTAGGACAAGAGAAATATTTGCTGAGCATGTTTAGAACGATTCTTCTGGTATCCAGTACACTTAGTTATTAATGCATTTGCTGGTTTCATCACGGTAATTAGGTATGAGGTTGTTCTAACATCTTAATTCAGGATCCAGCATGATGTATTATTTTGTGAACTATTTTGTCTATGAATAAAATGACACAAATGCTTCAATTGCAAGCTGATCATAATATATATACTTCATAATTTCCCAGAGACACCCTTTATACCGTTAGTTAGCTCGCTATAATATATATACTTCATAAAGGCTTATGTAACACGATTTTTGAAATATTTCATTTAGAATCCATGTTAGGCAATGAAATAGATACTTTTTAGTTTCAGTAACAAATTTGGGCGCTTTAGTACTAAACACCATTCATGTAACCTCATAGGTGATTCATTTATTCCTTTTATACTATGCATACACATATGGGTAAAAGAGGCAGAGAGTAGTTAAAACTATTATTTATAGAAAAGGGTAAATGCTGTATAGCTGGTGATAACACTAATTTAGCAAAAAAAAAAAAAAGCTCCCTTTCTATTATATGTAAAGTTGTAAACATACAAAGTAGATTCTAAACTGATTGTAAACAACATCAGTAAAAGGAAAATGAAATAAATTAACTGATCAATAAAAAGGAATGACAAATTCTTCGCTTTTTCTTTTCAATATTCTATTCTTTTCCTATGGACAAAAATTGTACCTACCATACAAAAATGATTTGAACTTAGTATAAATACTTTAGTGCAGGTAGCCCAGAACGTCAAGTATCATGCATTAAAAATAATATCATATAATCATGTTTAATCGCTAAAAAATGGTTGAACAGTTGTACAAGTAGAAGGAACAATTAATTTGTATATATTTTTCCCCTTTATTTGGTGCTGCAGTCATTTTAAATAAAATAAATATATTTTTTCTTCAGTTAATGCTGCTGTCATTTTAAAGGAAATAAATATTCTGTGCATTTATAGATCTGTGCATAGATCTAAACAGTTGTACAATTTTGAGATTTTTACAACTTCAAATTTTTATTTTTATTTTTAAGTTTCATTTAAAGGTGCATAATTTATAATTGCCTTTTAGTTCTATTAAATGGAACTAAAATGACATTCAAGGTCAGTCTACCAATGCATTTTTATTTATCTATTATTTATTTCAGTACGCAACCAGAAACTTTTAAAAAAAAATTACATGTGTTGACTTCAGATGTTGTTTTTGTTGAATTGGACTTTATTGCGACGTTAGCATTGTCCATACACTAAACATGAATTTTGTGGCCTTTGCTTTTACCTTTAAATTAGTGCATCTAACTTTATTTAGTTCCCATTTTTTACCCATGGAACTCAGCTCAATTCCTGGCTTTTGTAAATTTTATTCCAATCCAATGAGTATGTTATATTTTATTTTTAGGTGGAGATAATAGAGGCAAACTTTTCAACAAAATGATACTTTTTTATTACTTGGTTTATTTTTGGAGTCCTGATTAATCACTTAATTTAGTACTTGATGACTATGTATTCCATTTTCTCATACTCTTTCTTTAGTCGTAATCTTATAATAATTGACATCGTATTTTCTGCTGTGGTTTATGCCATGAATGAAGTAGGATTTTATCTTCATGTCTACAGGCTTCAATAATGATTAAACAAAAGCTCGAACGGCATGCTGTGGTGCATGGAGACAAGTCATTACCAGGTGAGTAACCTTGAAAATTCTTACTTTAGCTTAAAATACGTATTATCAAATTAGGGTGTGTGAGTTTGAGTGAGTGAGTGTGTATGTGTGTCTACATACGTGCATGCATGCATGCATACATACATATAATAAATTCGTTGAAAGTTATTTACATTGTGGAATACAACCATAAAATTTGGATGCTTTATCCATGTCATTTAGTTGGAGTCTGTTACAATGCTTACTCAGGAATCAAACTAAAAGTACATGTAGAAACATCAAAGAAGCTTTATTGATATAAAATTTCTTTCCATAAAATTTCCATTAATAAACTTAATGTATATTGTTGATGTTGTAAAATTTTCTATCTAAATCCAATTTTGTACTTCTATAATATAACATATATGTGATTTGGTTACTAACTGGGTAGTACACTCAATGATACATGTCTCATTAGTGCACTTGGAGATGCATATCTTATTAGTACAACTTACATATTTTATGCCAATGCAATGGAAAATATATCATTATATAAAGTAGAATCAGCCATATATGATTTATTATAAATGAAAATTGTATCCCTTACTTTAGAGTAGTTTCAATTTTCCATGTATTTTCAATGTCTTTTATTTTGGTTATTGCATAATTGTTCAAATGATTGAACTCAACAACTGTAAAATATACTATGTCTATAAATCAAACCCTTAGATCTGAACAAATCAAAGTTAAATGCTGCATTAACAACTATGGACTTTGGCAAATCTGTATCCGTGGGAGAGTGATGAAAAATTAAGGGCTTTTGACTTTTGAGAGGTTAAGTTTAATGTTAGTCTAGCCTTTATTTTACAACTATACTTGCAACAATTCTTTTCTTTAATCTCAGCTTGGTGGCTTAGAATGCGGTTATATATATAGGACTAGACGTAGATATATATGACTAAACATGCTAGAAAATCTTTGTTTCTTGAATATTATTCTTATAAGCTATTACAGCTAGGATTTTTGAATTAATATTTTATTCTATGATTAAATAACTATGCACATATATAGAACTGACACATGTACCTGATATATTCATCATCGAAAGACAAATAGGTCGCAACGCCTTTCTTTTATGCTTATCCTCAATCACATATGCTCGTGATTGGTTGGAAAATTCTAATTATAACCTGAATATTTTCTCAACGGGTTTTTTTTATGCTTATCACTTTTTCCTTCACATATAATTTGATCCCTGCATGAATGTATGCATTTAAATCACATGCATTAGACTGGGGCTTAGCCATATTTGTTGCTATAGTTATTAATATTGAGTACAATTAGAAAAATCAGACAAAACAGTCAATAACAATGCGTGCTTTTTAACCAGAGTTCCAAACGAACATTACATATTGTTGAGTTTTATGAGTAAAACCCATTCAATGACTTAAAACATTTGTGTTGTGCAGATAAAAGAGATAGACTTCGATAGAATTTGTTCGGCAGCATTTAATCCATTAATGCTCTTATTCAGATAGTCAAGTAATACTAATTTAGAAAAAGTTACAGATAATATTCATATTAGTGATAAAACAATATTAATTTATTGGCAATTCTGATTATTGTTGTAGCGGTTTTAAACAAATGACCATTGCTTACATGTAGGAAAATTCCTTTCTTTCTGGATAGATATATTGATAGGTAGATTCGGATGTTTTTCACACTAAATAAGTTAAACAAATCTTGGAATAAAATTATTTTCCACGATTCAACATATAGATTGCCTAAGTTATCACTTTCTCATTGCAAAACCAAATAAGTAATGGAAGGAAAAGAATGGAAGAGGGTTAAGGTTTAACTCATGAAGTACACATGGCATCCACAATGACATGAAGAGTATATCACATGTCCATATACTATTACCGTAGGTAGCTTGATATAACACTTATAAACTTAGGAATAAACTAAACAAATTATCAAAAGCTAAGTGATTTTGGCATAAATCTAAGGCCAATTGCACATTATGAACATACATACAATCTCTTTAGAAACGTGTAATTTCTTTAGGCAACGTATTGTATTTCTATTTGTAATAACCCGGAAATCTGAACCAATTTAAAAATTTTATTTTGGCAATTTTAGTGAATTTTGAATATTTAAAATGAATTATTTTAAATAATAACGACGAAAAATTTATTTTGAATAGAATTCAAACATATATATTCGAATCGTCGTTAGAATATAAATATTTTATTTTAATTATAAAAGGAAATGAAAATGGCGCGGTAGTTCGATAATTTGATTTCAAAGTTCAAATTAATGTACCATGTGAAAAATAAACCAGATTTTAGTGAAACCTAAAATATATGAATCTAACTGAGAATATCTTTCCAACGAATCCGAAAAATTGAAATTTCAGAGCGGGAATCAAAAGATATGTCCAGTTGAAAATTCTGAATAGTCGTTGTGAAATTCTGGCCCTTAAAAATGGAAATTTTGCAAACGACCTCGGAATTCGACGAAACCACTTTTGTTGGACCCGTGATGTCAAGTTATTGCTAGATTTCAAATTTCATAATTTTTCGAATCAATCTGTGAGCGTGGCAAAGGAAAACGCATTTTACCAGTTTTAGTTAATTTTAATCTACTGAAAAATGGCCATTTTTCAAACGGCCTCAGAATTCGACGAAACTAGTTTTGTTAGGACCGTATCGTCAACACGAAGCTAGAAAATATTTTTTAGGAATTTTTCGAGTTAGTATGTGGCCCCGGTAAATTGAAATGCGCGTTCAAATTCAATATATAGAATTATATTTTGATTTTGACAAAAACTGTTCGAAACGATCGAATCAGCCTGCGATACATATCCCTTTGTGTTCAGAATGGGGGTAATTAGCTATGGACGACAGGCGGTGGGTCTCGTTTCGAGGTCAAAATAAAAAGGTACCTTGTTGAAATAAATAAATAATTAATATATATAAATAATTTTCTATATCCCCCCATCTCCCGTTCATATCTCAAAATAAAAAAAAAACGACGAAGGGAGGGAGGCGCGATTCGCCGCCGCCACCAGCCAAACCGACCGCAACCCCCCTAGCCTCCGCTCCACCCTCTTCTTCCCCCCTCCTCACTCCATCGAAGACGCAACCCCCCTAATTCGAACGCAGCCCCCCCACAAATCGACCGCACCGCCCCACCGACCTCCGCACCACCCCACCGACCATCGCACCACCCCACCCACCTCCGCACCACCACATGAACCTCCAACAACCCTCGCGTCTCCCAATATTAACTATCAGTATTTTTCATATTTATTTTTCTATTTTCAGTTATCATTTCTTTTGTTTAAAAACTGATTTTTCTTTTAAAACAAACTTGATTTTTAAAGAAGTAAAAACTTGATTTTTTTTAAAGAAGTAAAAACTTGATTTTTAAAGAAGTAAAGACTTGATTTTTAAAGAAGTAAAGAGTTGATTTTTGAAGAAGTAAAGAGCTGATTTTTAAAGAAGTAAAAAATTAATTTTTAACGAAGGAAAGTTGGATTTTTAATGAAGTAAAGATCTGATTTTTAGCAAAGTAAAAATATAATCTTTATTGTGAGAAGAACGATGTAAAAATATAATTTTTATTATGAAGTTAGCATTATAAAAATTGATCTTTAGTAGTATAAAAATGCGATTTTTATATAGTAGAGATAGTAAAAATATAATTTTTATATGATCTAAAGGATAAAAATATAATTTTTATCTATATAGTAGCAGTGTAAAAATATAATTTTTATCTATGTAGTAGCAGTATAAAAATGTGATTTTTATATACATAACAACAATATAAAAATATGATTTTTATATATGTAGTGGCTACGGACAAGGAAATTGATGAAAGGTGAGATCGGTGAAGATTTTCTACATAGGAAGAGTCGCGGCGTTTGGTTTAGCATATCTATGAGAACTCCTCACCTTTAATTTATTTCTAGTTTGAAATATATACTAGGATGCAGACGGTGTTTAGTAGCACCCGACACCCGTCGTCCACAGACCATGGACGCATTGTATGCTTACTTGTTTGATTTTGATGTGTAGTTGATTGTGTGATGTGATATGAAATGAAATAAATATTTATATAGTTAAAATATTTTATAGTTAAAAATAGAATTTTTAACGTGTATTTAAAATTAAATGAATATAAACAAATCGAACGATTTGTTTATATACACACATTTGACTGATATTGATTAGGACGATAAATTTTACACATCGCCCAACTGCACAAATAAAATCTGTGTTTGATTGTTTGAAAACCCCACACGGGTATTGGGGTGATATATGACATACACTAATCCCAATAATTAGTTGTATGTCGATCGATTGATTGACAGACTTTTATAAGCGTTTAATATTTATATTTGATGCTTTTATAGTGTAGAATGCACTTTGGATGATGATTTATTATTTGTCATTGTGGATATATACATGCGTTGTATGGAAATCCATAGAAATAAAATCTATGGTAATTGATTGGGCTTCATTCCAGTTTTGAAAAGAATATTTGAAATAGAAATATTTGAAAAAGTAATATTTGAAATAGAATATTTGAAAATAGAAATATATGAAGCCGTGTTGATTAGATTGACGCCATTTTGATGCAAACGATATTTATATCGATTATATTCGTTTTCATAATGAATATTGAAAAATGATTTCAAAATCGAATATTTTGGAAATGAATTCGAATTGAAATTGAATAGAAATGAATTTAAATTGAAATTGAATTGAAATGAATTCGAATTGAAATTGAATAGAAATGAATTCGAATTCGAATTAAAATTGAATCGAATTGAATTCGAATTGAAAATGAATTCGAATTGAAATTGAATAGAAATGTATTCGAATTGAAATTGAATTGAATTGACAACGAACTGAAATTGAATTAAAAATCGATTTAAATTGAAATCAATTTGAGATGAATTTAAAACGAATTTATATTGAAAAATTCAATCTCGATTTGAATTTGAAAATGAAGTTGAAATCGTTTCGAAAATGAATTTAAAACGATTTATAAAATACGTTTTAAAAGCAAATCGACGAAGTATATATTATATATATATAATATAATGGCCTGAATAGAACGTGTCGCGCTGCGGTAGTTCGTGAATTTCGACCATTGACTTCGAATGGATATTGTGGGAGATATGACCGTCGGATTCTCGTAAAACCGGAACCGTTGGGTTTGCATCGAAAAGAGCTTTCTAACGAATATTAGAGATTTGAAATCTAACGGTTGGATTTGGAATTATGTCCAAAACAAATTTGGAAAAGGTCGTTGTAAGTGCAGTTCGATGGCCGTTGATGGAAATCGACTATACAGGCCTTGATTAAATTATTAAAAATAGTAATAATTCGTGTAAAATCATAAGAAATGATTTGGGATGAAAAACTCCATATTTGAAAAGATAAAAATAGATTTTTATCGAAACGATCTAGTTTTGTACTAGAATAATAATTTGTTTATTTTTAAAAATAAATAAATTGGATTTGAAATGGTTTTGAAAATAACCAGGATTTCCAATAAGTGAATTGGAATGGATTTGAATCGAAATCATCTTCGGAATAGTCCGATGTTGGATTTCGTGATTATGCAGATGTTGTTATGGAAATTTGAAAGATATATATATCGTTATTTCCAATACGATATTTGTTGATCGTAGAATTTGATATTGAAAATAAGCTGATATATTTTCTATTCAGAGCCTTGTATTTAATATCAAATGTGATTTGGGTTTGTCATGAATGGTGTCTTCATTAACACTGTTCTTAAGCCCAGTTGAGAAAAAGATTAAATCTTTTTATTTAGATTCAATGAGGTGAACCAATTGAATGGTATTAAATTGGGATTGAATTTGGTTTAATTTTTGGGGTTTATCGTGAACCGTGTTTTAAATGACACTGATTCTTTAACCCAGTTAAAGATTAAAACTAAGTGGAGTTTTGATGAATCTTTAATTAGATTGAAAAGATCGAGAATGGAGTATCATCAGTTTTACTCCAGGCGGTAGTTAAACCTTTAATTAGATTTGAACGTGAAATGGTAATTGAATTTACCGATAACACCGTGGTGTTAGATATGAAGTATGACCATTTTTACTTCATGGGATATATAGGTTGGGATTGGGAAATAAAATAAACAATTACTTTGGTGTGGTTCGCTAATCCCAACTAGTTTGAAGTGATATTAAAAGGAAGATTAAAGAATAAATTTAAAAGAATTTATCTTTGATAAAATTAATGGGAACCTTTCCCTAAGAATGTGAAGTTTAGAAACTAACTGTAGGTTGGCTAAGATGAATGGTTTCCTGGGTATAGATCTGATGTTGGTTTCGGCCTTCGGGGTTAATATTTGGGGAATTATTCTCTTGTTAATTTACGGTTAGTGACTGATGAATTGGAATGAGGCATATGTTGTGTTTGTGTAACACTTGTTTATTATATACGCGAGTTATTCAGGAAGACCGGGTTTATCCCA
Source organism: Allium sativum (assembly GCA_030737875.1). Classification (NCBI taxonomy): domain Eukaryota; kingdom Viridiplantae; phylum Streptophyta; class Magnoliopsida; order Asparagales; family Amaryllidaceae; genus Allium; species Allium sativum. The sequence continues at coordinate 857,094,715 of CM060915.1, read as the reverse complement.
TTTTGAATAACTGATTCGACGGGGTGTCGAAGATGAAGACGGTGGTTGAAGACCGGAGGTCTTCACGTCGTTTGGATAATTACTGATGATCTTGATTGGGTCGTACACCCAAGAGGAGGGAATCGGTTGGTGGTCGTCCAGACGTACTTGGAGATCGATGGATATGCGGGGTACTAGGTGCCTCCTGTTTCGTTCAGACCCAGAACGGACTTGTAAATGGACTGTGTGTCTGACATCGGATATCATTCTGTGTGACTGATATCGGTTGCATAGAGTGGTTTGCCTGTGTGGCATGCTAAGATGCAAATGATCAAGGCTTCTATTGAAAAGCAAAGTCTTGTGGTTGATGATCAAAGCACGGCCTGTGTGGCATAGCTTTGTGTAGCGTTGATTCACGAGCCTCACACCCCGGTTGTGAACCAGTAACGGGAGAGGACATCCGGGAGAACAAGCGTTTCCTTCTAGCTAGAAGTGGCGTCGGTGATTTTACACGCCCTGACGAGTTTGACTTATGTGGTTGTTGTTGTTGGGAGGCGCCTCGGATATATCAGTCGTTCTCGAACCGATGGAGTCATTCGTTGGCTCATTTACGCCCCATAGGGCGGGGAGACGTAGTGTTCAGGATTTCGTCTAATCCACATCGGTGGACCGACCCTGACGCTCCAAGGGTCGATGCGTTCTGTCCCTGAGACTCGGGCTAGACAGTCTCGAATCAGTAGAGGACGATCCCTGGCCTTGGTTCACAAATGGAAATCCAACTTCCAAGTACGTGACTTTGTGGTTTATTTGTAGAGCCTAGTATTGACGACATGATATATGGTACCCATGCCGCCTATGATTGATACTTATGATTTGAAGTTGTTTTATACACTATGCACTTATAATAGTATCAAATGATTTTTTTTAAACGTACTAAGCATAATTGGCTATTATAAGGGAAAACCCTATCCCCCGGTTTGCGTTGCATTATGTGATAGGACCTGGGTCTTATAATAGCTTCATTTTTCCAAAAAGCATTGCGCTGTTTTGTTATATGCACTGGTATTCTTGGGAGGAAACCCGTTCCTTGTTATACGGCGTGGTCCCTTGATATATCTGATTTAAAGTAAAGTTTTAAATAACTCTTTAGTTCTCACACCAGTCCCATGACTGACCTGGAGTTTATTGTTTTAACCTAAACTCTGGGTGCCGTTATTTTGACACGGGCAGCTAGTAGTTTTGGTTTTACAGATTTATATTCACAGGATCCTGATTTACAGCTGGAACGATATTCGGAAAGCTCTGTATCCGTGTATTACTTCTAGTTGTGTATTGTATTATTTTCCGCTGCTTTGTAATGTATTGTAATCTCTCATATTTTAATTTCTGTGTAATATTTATTTATACTCTGTATATTCTTGTATTCTAATGGAATTGTTTAATATACAATGAAATGTTCTCCTGTCTGCGTTCTTTTGTGGCTTGTTCTCAACTCAATCCGTGATTTCCCGCAAGGGGGATTTCGGGTCGTCTCAGCTGGTATCAGAGCTTTGGTTTACAAAGCTCAGAGAACAAGACACATTAGAACCATACGAAAGAATTCATCAGATATTGGATAAGTAATATCCAATGAGAATAACTCGTTAGAGATGGGATCAGTAGTATCCTAGAACAAGTGTGAAGGGTAGTGTTTTTGAAATAAAGGTGAAAACAAATTTTGTTTTGAAAATATAAATCAACTATTCGTATTTGAATATTTATTTATATTGATTTGGACAATCCAGTATATATAGATTTTGCGTATACGTCTGATCCGTGTATATTTGAAGTTTTAATATACTGGATAGATATAGAATCACTCTAGTCGCTCGGAGATGATTCTGATGATGCCGTGGCGTCATCAGCATTTATATTTGAGTGTCGAAGGTAAGATATCTATATATTTCCATTAGACTGGCGTGAGAACCAAAAATTAGATAGGGCTTATAGTTGCGATTTGGCATCAAAAATATGATTTTTAGACTATGTATCAAAGTTATAAATTTGAAAAGCTAATCAACTAATTGATTGTTGATTGTGTTGTTTGATTATATAAAATTTGAACCATTTAGCCAAATTGTACCAAATAGTGAATTGTATTGAAAATTAGTCGCATTTGCATGCTTGTACTTGTACTTACATTGAACAGGTCATAGCAAGGAGGATAGAGCAGAAGAATAAAATTGTTTGCCCGACAAATAGGTACATATTTACCATAATTTACTGTTTTGTTTGGGTGATGATGATTTTATGAGCCGATTGGCTTTTTCGTTTTCTTTTGGATTGAATAAGGCCATGGGAGACTATATGAAATATCCCGAAGTCCCCAATGCAGGGGAGGTTAAGGCGAAATTTTTCAAAAATTTAGGGTGCTAGCAAAATTTTTGTTAAATTTGAAAAGTTCTTAGAAACTGAAAAGTTGAAGAACTTAAGCCGTAGAGAAAATACTAAAAGTTGAGCTGATTTGTGAAACAACTTTCGGTTTCGTTTCTTTTCGGGGACGAAAAGTTTTAAGTGGGGGAGATTGTAATAACCCGGAAATCTGGGCCAAATTAAAATTTTTATTTTGGCAATTTTAGCGAATTTTGAATATTTAAAATGAATTATTTTAAATAATAACAACGAAAAATTTATTTTGAATAGAATTCGAATGTATATATTTATTCGAATCGTCGTTAGAATATAAATATTTTATTTTTATTATAAAAGGAATTGAAAATGGCGCGGTAGTTCGATAATTCGATTTCAAAGTTCAAATGAATGTACCGGGTGCAAAATAAACCGGATTTTAGCGAAACAAAAATATATGAATCTAATTGAGAATATCTTTCCAACGAATCTGAAAAATTGAAATTTCATAGTGGTAATCAAAAGATATATCCAGTTGAAAATTCTGAATAGTCGCTATGGAATTTTGACCCTTAAAAATGGAAATTTTGCAAAGGACCTCGAAATTCGACGAAACCACTTTTGTTGGACCCATGATGTCAAGTTTTTGCTAGATTTCAAATTTCATAATTTTTCGAATCAGTCTGTGAGCGTGGCAAAGGAAAACGCGTTTTACTAGTTTCAGTTGATTTTAATTGACTGAAAAATGACCATTTTTCAAACGGCCTCAGAATTCGACGAAACTAGTTTTGTTAGGACCGTATCATCAACACGAATCTAGAAAATATTTTTCATGAATTTTTCGAGTTAATATGTGGCCCGGTAAATTGAAATGCGCGTTCAAATTCAATATATAGAGTTATATTTTGATTTTGACGAAAATTGTTCGAAACGATCGAATCAACCTGCTATACATATCCTATTGTGTTCAGAATGAGGGTAATTAGCTATGGACGACAGGCGGTGGGTCTCGTTTCGAGGTCAAAATAAAAAGGTACCTTTTTGAAATAAATAAATAAATAAATAATATATATAAATAATTTTCTATATCCCCCATCTCCCGTTCATATCCCAAAATAAAAAAAAACGACGAAGGGGGGAGGCGCGATTCGCCGCCGCGACCAGCCAAACCGACCGCAACCCCCCTCCCCCCAGCCTCCGCTCCACCCTCTTCTCCCCCCTCCCCTCACTCCATCGAAGACGCAGCCCCCCCCCCAATTCGAACGTAGCCCTCCCACAAATCGACTGCACCACCCCACCGACCTCCGCACCACCCCATGAACCTCCAACAACCCTCGCGTCTCCCAATGTTAACTGTGAGTATTTTTCATACTTATTTTTCTATTTTCAGTTATCATTTCTTTTGTTTGAAAACTGATTTTACTTTTAAAACAAACTTGATTTTTAAAGAAGTAAAAACTTGATTTTTTTAAAGAAGTAAAAAACTTGATTGTTAAAGAAGTAAAGACTTGGTTTTTAAAGAAGTAAAGAGTTGATTTTTAAAGAAGTAAAGAGCTGATTTTTAAAGAAGTAAAAAGTTGATTTTTAACGAAGGAAAGTTGGATTTTTAATGAAGTAAAGATTTGATTTTTAGCAAAGTAAAAATATAATCTTTATTGTAAGAAGAACGATGTAAAAATATAATTTTATTATGAAGTTAGCATTATAAAAATTTGATCTTTAGTAGTATAAAAATACAATTTTTATATAGTAGAGATAGTAAAAATATAATTTTTATATGATGTAAAGGATAAAAATATAATTTTTATCTATATAGTAGCGGTGTAAAAATATAATTTTTATCTATGTAGTTGCATTATAAAAATGTGATTTTTATATACATAGCAACAATATAAAAATATGATTTTTATATATAGTGGCTACGGACAAGGAAATTGACGAAAGCCGAGATCGGCGAAGATTTTCTACATAGGAAGAGTCGCGGCGTTTGGTTTAGCATATCTATGAGAACTCCTCACCTTTAATTTATTTCTAGTTTGAAATATATGCAAGGATGCAGACGGTGTTTAGTAGCACCCGACACCCGTCGTCCACAGACCATGGACGGCTTGTATGCTTGCTTGTTTGATTTTGATGTGTAGTTGATTATGTGACGTGATTTGAAATGAAATAAATATTTATATAGTTAAAATATTTTATAGTTAAAAATAGAATTTTTAACGTGTATTTAAACTGAAATGAATATAAACAATTTGAACGATTTGTTTATATACACACATTTGACTGATATTGATTGGGACGATAAATTTTACACATTGCCCAACTGCACAAATAAAATATGTGTTTGATTGTTTGAGAACCCCACACGGGTATTGGGGTGATATATGACAAAAACTAATCCCAATAATTAGTTGTATGTCGATCGATTGATTGGCAGACTGTTATAAGCGTTGAATATATATATTTGGTGCTTATACAGTGTAGAATGCAATTTGGATGATGATTTATTATTTGTCATTGTGGATATATACATACGTTGTATGGAAATCCACGGAAATAAAATCTATGGTAATTGATTGGGCCTCATTCCAGTTTTGAATAGAATATTTGAAATAGAAATATTTGAAAAAGAAATATTTGAAATAGAATATTTGAAAATAGAAATATATGAAGCCGTGTTGATTAGATTGACGCCATTTTGACGCAAACTATATTTATATCGATTATATTCGTTTTCATAATGAATATTGAAAAGTGATTTCAAAATCGAACATTTTGGAAATGAATTCGAATTGAAATTGAATAGAAATGAATTCGAATTGAAATTGTATAGAAATGAATTCGAATTGAAATTGAATAGAAATGAATTCGAATTAAAATTGAATCGCATTGAATTCAAATTGAAAATGAATTCGAAGTGAAATTGAATAGAAATGAATTCAAATTGAAATTGAATTGAATTGACAATGAACTGAAATTGAATTAAAAATCGATTTAAATTGAAATCAATTTGAGATGAATTTAAAACGAATTTATATTGAAAAATTCAATCTCGATTTGAATTTGAAAATGAAGTTGAAATCGTTTCGAAAACGAATTTAAAACGATTTATAAAATACGTTTTAAAAGCAAATCGACAAAGTATATATTATATATATAATATAATGGCCTGAATAGAACATGCCGCGCTGCGGTAGTTCGTGAATTTCGACCATTGACTTCGAATGGATATTGCGGGAGATCCGACCGTTGGATTCTCCTAAAACCAGAACCGTTGGGTTCGTATCGAAAAGAGCTTTCTAACGAATATTAGAGATTTAAAATCTAACGGTTGCATTTGGAATTATGTCCGAAACAAATTTGGAAAAGGTCGCTGTAAGTGCAGTTCGATGGCCGTTGATGGAAATCGACTGTACGGGCCTTGATAAAATTATTAAAAATAGTAATAATTTGTGTAAAATCATAAGAAATGATTTGGGAAGAATTGGGATGAAAAACTCCATATTTGAAAAGATAAAAATAGATTTTTATCGAAACGAACTAGTTTTGAACTAGAATGATAATTTGTTTATTTTTAAAAATAAATAAATTGGATTTGAAATGGTTTTGAAAATAACCAAGATTTCCAATAAGTGAATTGGAATGGATTTGAATCGAAATCATCTTCGGAATAGTTCGATGTTGGATTTCGTGATTATACAGATGTTGTTAAGGAAATTTGAAAGATATATATATATCGTTATCTCCAATACGATATTCGTTGATCGTAGAATTTGATATTGAAAATAAGCCGATATATTTTCTATTCAGAGCCTTGTATTTAATATCAAATGTGATTTGGGTTTGTCGTGAATGGTGTCTTCATTAACACTGTTCTTAATCCCAGCTGAGAAAAAGATTAAATCTTTTTATTTAGATTCAATGAGGTGAGCCAATTGAATGGTATTAAATTAGGATTGAATTTGGATTAATTTTTGGGGTTTATCGTGAACCGTGTTTTAAATGACATTGATTCTTTAACCCAGTTAAAGATTAAAACTAAGTGGAGTTTTGAAGAATCTTCAATTAGATTGAAAAGATCGAGAATGGAGTATCACTAGTTTTACTCCAGGCGGTAGTTAAATCTTTAATTAGATTTGAACGTGAAATGGTAATTGAATTTACCGATAACACCGTGGTGTTAGATATGAAGTATGACCAGTTTTACTTCATGGGATATATAGGTTGAGATTGGGAAATAAAATAAACAATTACTTCGGTGTGGTTCGCTAATCCCGACTAGTTTGAAGTTATATTCAAAGGAAGATTAAAGAATAAATTTAAAAGAATTTATCTTTGATAAAATTAATGGGAACCTTGCCCTAAGAATGTGAAGTTTAGAAACTATCTGTAGGTTGGCTAAGATGAATGGTTTCCTGGGTATTGATCTGATGTTGGTTTCGGCCTTCGGGGTTAGTATTTGGGGAATTATTCTCTTGTTAATTTACGGCTAGTGACTGATGAATTGGAATGAGGCGTATGTTGTGTTTGTGTAACATTTGTTTATTATATACGCGAGTTATTCAGGAAGACCGGGTTTATCCCATTCTGAATAACTAATTCGACATGGTGTCGAAGATGAAGAAGGTGGTTGAAGACCGGAGGTCTTCACGTCGTTTGGATAATTACTGATGATCTTGATTGGGGCGTACTCCCAAGAGGAGGGAATCAGTTGGTGGTCGTCCAGACGTACTTGGAGATCGATGGATATGCGGGGTACTAGGTGCCTCCGGTTTCGTTCAGACCCAGAACGGACTTGTAAACGGACTGTGTGTCTGACATCGGATATCATTCTGTGTGACTGATATCGGTTTCATAGAGTGGTTTGCCTGTGTGCTATGCTAAGATGCAAATGATCAAGGCTTCTATTGAAAAGCAGAGTCTTGTGGTGGATGATCAAAGCATGGCCTGTGTGGCCTAGCTTTGTGTAGCGTTGATTCACAAGCCTCACACCCCGGTTGTGAACCAGAAATGGGAGAGGACATCATGGTGAACATGCGTTTCCTTCTAGCTAGAAGTGGCGTCAGTGGTTTTACACGCCCTGACGAGTTTGACTTATGTGGTTGTTGCTGTTGCGAGGCGCCTTCGATATATCGGCCGTTCTCGAACCGATGGAGTCATTCGTTGGCTCATTTACGCCCCATAGGGCGGGGAGACGTAGTGTTCAGGATTTCGTCTAATCCACATTGGTGGACCGGCCCTGACGCTCCAAGGGTCGATGCGTTCTGTCCCTGAGACTCGGGCTAGACAGTCTCAAATCGGTAGAGGATGATCCCTGGCCTCGGTTCACAGATGGAAATCCAACTTCCAAATACGTGACTTTGCGGTTTTATTTGTAGAGCCTAGTATTGGCGACATGATATATAGTACCCATGCCGCCTATGATTGGTACTTATGATTTGAAGTTGTTTTATACACTATGCACTTATAATAGTATCAAATGATTTGTTCTAAACGTACTAAGCATGTTTGGCTATTACAAGGGAAAACCCTATCCCCCGGTTTGCGTTGCATTGTGTGATAGGACCTGGGTCTTATAATAGCTTCATTTTTCCAAAAAGCATTGCGTTGTTTTGTTATATGCACTGGTATTCTTGGGAGGAAACCCGTTCCGTGTTATACGGCGTGGTCCCTTGATATATCTGATTTAAAGTAAAGTTTTAAATAACTGTTTAATTCTCACACCAGTCCCATGACTGACCTAGAGTTTATTGTTTTAACCTAAACTCTAGGTGCCCTTATTTTTACATGGCAGCTAGTAGTTTTGGTTTTGCAGATTTATATTCATAGGATCCTGATTTACAGCTGGAACGATACTCGAAAAGCTTTGTATCCGTGTATTACTTCTAGTTGTGTATTGTATTATTTTCCGCTGCTTTGTAATGTATTGTAATCTCTGATATTTATTTTCTATGTAATATTCATTTATACTCTGTATATTCTTGTATTCTGATGGAATTGTTGTAATATACAATGAAATGTTCTCCTGTCTGCGTTCTTTTGTGGCTTGTTCTCAACTCAATCCGTGATTTCCCGCAAGGGGGATTTCGGGTCGTCTCACTATTCTTTTCGCTGTTTTTACAGTATCTAAGGGTTAGTTTTTCTCAAATTGTTGATTTGTTGTATACAATGTCGTGATATTTCATTTGTAGGCTCAGAAGCTTGATGCAACACTTGGGAATGATGTAGCAGTTCTCCATAAAGAATCAACTTTGTGGCTAATTATCGAACAAAATATTAGATTGGAATTTTCCATGTATAACGTGGATGCACTTGAAAAGGATACTTTAGTAAACCAGATGGAAGGAAAGAAAGGTTGGTTTTTAAACACTTATTTAATAAGGTTTTCGATGTTAGCTCACTTAGTGGTGTTATAATTGATTATATATCATGCGGCTGTATAAAAGTCTACGTGCCCATTTGTACCAATTTCATGATTAACTACATTTTCATCTTCTATCCATGTTATAATTACAAAGGCTTTTGGCTTTAATATACAAGCTAATCTTTCTATTACAATAGAAAATGCTTAGGTCCCTGTTAAATGAAGACTCATGAGTGGCATACACAATTGAGTTATACGAACATCAATATTGACATTTTATTTTCTGTGCATCATTCTTTTTTAGCTTCAGTGTCTGAGTGAATTTTTTTTGGGGTAAATTTTTCTATCTTCATCATGTGGAAGTTACTCCGAGTTAAAAAAATTGAGAACCTAACGATAGTCGTTTAAAAATTTAACTATGTATTTACCAAATATGTATTTGTATACCTTCTTAGAATCATAATTTTGTTTGTAAATATTATTTTTTTCCCCTTAATAATCCTAATAATAATGACTTCATGATACATATTATTACAGACTAATTTATAGGTATAGCATTTATTTTTCTTCGTTGACAGACTGACACTCTATTAGACAACTTTTTTGGTACTAAAATACAATAGTACAAATGTAATTTTATTGTTTACAACGATGAATGTTTTCTTCTTTTAACCAACACATCTATCCTATTATACATATAAACATAAAAGAGAACATTGGATAGTTTGTGTTCTCTTCTGTCAGCTAACCTGAATCTTTAAACTGATTTGACTGCTTTAATCAAGCTTTTTATGCTTTTCTTCTCTTTTTTAAAGCTAGGTTGTTCTCTATCAGTACATACAATAATGCATAATATAATTTTGAAGAGAAATATGCTATTTTGTTTCTATCTCCGTTAACGATAAGCTTTCAAATCAACATGTGGTGCTTTGTAAAAGGAACAATGAGTACCATAATAATGTCAAAATATAAATGAGTTTACCAAATTGAAGCATGTGTTTTCCTTCATTTATTGTATGAAGAAATGTATTTTGTTGTGTGCACAATCAGCAAATAATGATAGAAAACAGTCACCCCAATTTCATAAATTTTTATCCAAAATTGTTAATTGCTTCACATGACCACATCTTTTAAGGAATTAGATTAAAATGGAGAAATCAGATCACATGAGACGTCTTAAATAAGCTTTTATTTATGATGAACTACGCAAGGAAATTTTTGAATTTAAGGAAATTGTTTATCATTCTATGGAATCATCACGATTAAAAGAAATATACATCTTTTAAAATCTATACCACTTATTTTTCTTTTGCAATGCTAAAAATGAACTTTTCTAAACCAGCTTTGGTAATATTTGTGTCCATAAGAATAAAAGTTTGTAATTGTTGATTCATGCATGTTCTTTTTTTCTTTTCTGTATATTAATAAGTTTAACATAAATAATTTAAAATTAGGTTGAAGTGCATCTTATTTCAGGGTAAGAATTTTAGCACTTCTAAATAATTAGTCTTAAGGACATTTTACAGAAAAGGTAAATTCATTTATCTTTTTAAGTTATATAGAAAACTGATAAAAAAAATATCATTTCTATATAACTGAAAATGATAAATGGATTTAACTTTTTTTATGTAAAATACCATTAAACCTGATTCTTCAGAAGTGCTATCCTTAAAATCCATCACCCTGGAAAAAAAAATTGAGTGAAAATCCCCATTTTGAGTTGTGGTAATATAAGCAGTTGTCATAAATGCAAATTATGTATAGTTTATAACTTAGAGAATTACTCGTTTTTTCGAAGATGTAAACCACATTTAATTGATTAAGATAAATAGCCTGAATTAGAAGCATAAACTTCTCTATGACAGTAGCACTCTCCATTTGTCAAAGTTATTATATTTAAGTTTCTCTTTTCATTTGGTTGCTAAGTACTAATTTGTTGGACTAATTAATCCGAAAAGAGCTAGCAGCATTACATGCTACATTAGTCAGCTAATCTTGGACCATTGCAGTATCATGCAATCAAATTTTTTATGCTTGAATAATCATTTCTTTGCATGCTTGATAGTATTATGTTTATTGATAAATTGATCCCTTTCCAAATTCTAAAAAAAAACTAATTTTGAACTAATTTCTAATTTTATTTTTCTTAAATACATGGATGGTTGGGTTGTTTTAGATAAGATTTTATTTTATATTTCCAATTCTTCAAAATTTCATAATTTTCCATGTAGTTAGTTTTGTGACTAATTTTGGCTAGAAAATTAATTTGTGCCTTTTGTAAGAAAAATTAAAAGTCAACTGATGTTTGACTGATAGCTTCTAGATAGTCAAACATATGCATGTCTTGATTCATGAACCTAACTACAAAAATGCTTTACAAATTATCATTTGATTTTATGTTTTTTGAATATTTTCTTCTTTTTTAATTTAATATGTTGCTTATGCCTTATTTCATCATGGATTTTTTACTTTTCACCATTCTCCTTTTGGCCCATCTTTATTATTCCAGTATCGCATATAGCATCCTTTTGGTTTCCTATTTCTATTTTCAGGGAACAAATATTTGATAGTTAAACTCACACATTTATTTCCAGCAAATCTGTGATTTTATTTCCAGCAAAAAGGTTGACACATTTGAGGGTTGCAAAAGCAATATATAGTAACTGAAATTTGCATCTTAAATATAAAATCTTATTCCAATGTAAGATTGTAAATATTCTGAAAAATAAACAATACCACTACCTCAAGTTTATTTTTAGTGAATTCTGAAGCTTTATTTAAAAAATCCAGTAGTTTTATTGTTATAATTAAAACGGCCAAGTAGTAATAATAATAGCGAAATTGGCAAGTATTTTGATAAGTAACCATAAATTTCCACGTAGGATTTTAGATTTTTATAATCTGAATTTACATGTAGGATTAAGATCTAAGAAAGAATGTTTGACTTGGGAAATGACAACTTATTTTGTAAAAGATGTTTCTGAAAAAATTGCTTCCTATTGATGTGTAATTATTTTCATTATATAAACGATTACTTAAATATAATTGACATGTAGACAATCAAAATTTGATATATTTAATAGTAGAGATTTTGAATATAAAAAGCATGAACAAAGGCTAAGCTAAAAAGATCACATTTTGTATACATACAAGTGTCCAACTCAAGTTGTTTAAATCAGTAATTATTTTTAGATGATGTTTAAAAGATGTTCCAAAAAGTTACATGTTTTCAATCTGTATCATAGTTTTTTTTTTGAAAGAATAATTACATTTCTGTGATTAACTGTTATTTATTTTCTATTGATATTTCAAGAAATGTATATTGGTTAATATTGATCAAACTTGCATATCCAAATTTGATTCACATGCCATATAATCCTCTTACTGTCTGTATATAATATGGTGATATGGATTTTAACATGTACCTCACATTTTCTTTACTGATGTTTTTTTGACATTGTACATAGGGTGTTGCATCCAAAAAAAATTCCCTTCCTTATCCATTTTTAGAGCACCTTCAACAATGTCCTAATACATTATCAAAGCCTGCAGTTACTTCGTTTCTTAATTAGTTCTTTCTATGATATACTATTATCCTAATACTAATATACTTTTTTATGCAAATGCTGACTGTCAAACCTACAGTATGGGATGTGCATCTTGAGTGGGAAGGTGGAAAATCAGGTTGTATTCCATGATAACATGTGGCCTCTACAATGAATTAAATGCATGTAAGTTTACTTTTCTCTACTTGATAGGTATGGCTGTATTTGTTTCTATATACTATACATATATTAGAAAATATGTGCAACTCGTGGTCATTAAAATTGTGATGGTCCTTATGTAGTTCTATGTTTAAACTCATTTTTAATGGATGCCTTGCTTGGGATACTCAATATTATAAGAAGCTCCAATAACGACTTAATCACAAACTATTCAATTCTACGTCAACTTCAAATAATTATTGCTGCCTTCTTGGAAATGTTTTAGTTTTATAGTTGATTTGTTTACACTTTTATCAAATATTTCTAAAATGTAATCCACAAACTGACTAAAAATAATAATTGCAATGTAGTTCTATGTTTAAACTCATTTTTAATGGATGTCTTGCTTGGGATACTCAATATTATAAGAAGTTCCAATAACGACTTAATCACAAAACATTCAATTCTACGTCAACTTCAAATAATTATTGCCGCCTACTTGGAAATGTTTTAGTTTTATAGTTGATATGTTTACTCTTTTATCATATATTTCTAAAATGTAATCCACAAACTGATTAAAAATAATAGCTGCAAATATAATGATAATGATTAAATTATAAAAGTTGGTAGCTATTATTAAATTGAAGAAAATTTAGTGTTATGCAGTTACCTATGCCAGACCAGTATTATATCCGCTTAAACGTGTTGTTAATTATAGAAGCATGTTTCGCATACCTACAGAAAAATTATAAAATTTATGTATGACTTCATAACTATATGTAGAGCAATCTTCTGTTTTGAACATTACGTGCATTTTAAAGAATGCGTGATACTATTTTAGCTGTGGCTAATTTAACATAATAAATGTTACTTAGGGAAATTACTGGTCTATGTGATACTAATTAAATAACAACCAAATACTTGCAACATAGATAACATATCTTAACTAATATTTGATTGCTTTATTATTTTATTATTATTAGTCTAAAGCATCAGACAGGTTATTAAATGCTAAATGGCTTTTGCTTGTGAGTTTGTCATAAAGTATGTGTTGAAAAAGAAATGAAAAAGAGAGAGACAAGTTTTTCAGAATATTTCCATTCAGTTATATTGCACTCAACAGCAACCTTAATTTATAGCCATGACACATACAATAGCAATAAATGTACATTTGTAATTTTCAAGAGAGTAATTAAGCTAATACAACTTCGTAGGATACACTGAACTTAAGTTACATGGAAAGAGGAGAAATTAATATATTTAAAGTTCCAGTGTGTCACTTGGGAGGAGGAGGAGAAATTAATATATTAAAGTTCCAACACTCCCCCGGTGAATAGGTGTTCTCCATTCCCAGCCAGGAGACGATTCTTTCAAAAACTGGGTATTTCAAACCCTTCGTGAAGATATCCACAAGTTGATTTTGTGAAGAAACATAAGGAGTACAAATCAAACCACAATCAAGTTTCTCTTTGATAAAATTCCTATCCACTTCAATGTATTTTGTTCGGTCATGTTGAACTGGATTGTGGGCTATACTAATTGCTGATTTATTATCACAATAAAGCTTCTTAGGTCCATCCCACCTAATCTTCAAATCTTCTAAGATAATCTTCAACCAAAGTACTTCACAAATACCTTGTGCCATAGCCCGGAACTCAGCTTCAGCACTAGAACGGGCCACAACATTCTCCAAGTTACAAGATTTCCTCCGAGAAACGTACAATAACCTGTAGTGGATCTTCGATCAATGACTGAACCTGCATAATCAGCGCCGGTAAAAGCCTCAAGAGTAGTACTCCCGTTCCTTTTAAATAAAATCCCTCTTCTCGGAGTTCCCTTAAGATATTGCAAAATCCTATGAGCTGCAAGTAAATGAACTTCCCTTGGATTGTGCATAAATTGACTAACCACACTTACAGCAAATGCAATATCTGGCCTTGTATGAGAAAGATAAATTAATCTTCCAACCAACCTTTGATACATTTCTTTATTTACCACTGCACTTTCTTCCACCTTATCCAACTTATGACTTGGATCAATAGGACTACCGACAGGTTTACAAGCTAGTTTACCCGTTTCCTTGAGCAGATCTATGGTATACTTTTGTTGAGATATGGAAATACCTATTTTTGAGTGAGCTACCTCAATTCCTAAAAAATACTTTAGTCTCCCTAGAGTTTTCATTTCAAACTCTTTTGCCAAATGTTGAGTCAAGACTTGTTGTTCCTTCCAATCACTTCCTGTTACAATGATGTCCTCAACATCTACCAACAACACTGTTACTCCCCCTGAAGTAGAGTATTTAATGAACAGTGTATGATCTCCATTACTTTGTTTGTACCCTAAGACCATCATAGCCTTAGTGAACCTTCCAAACCATGCCCAAGGTGACTGTTTCAGCCTATATAATGCCTTTTTCAGCCTACAAACAGAATTGACAGCAACATTTTTCCCGTATTCGGGTGGAATCTCCATATAAATCTTCTTCTCAAGCTCTCCATGTAAGAATGCATTTTTTACATCAAACTGCTGTAATTTCCATCCGTAATTGGCAGCAAGGGATAATAAAACACGAACAGTATTCATTTTTGCTACTGGGGCAAACGTTTCTGAATAATCAATGCCATAGGTTTGTGTGAAACTTTTAGCTACCAGCCTGGCTTTATATCTTTCAATTGTCCCATCAGACCTGTATTTTATTGTATACATCCATTTGCAACCGACTGGTTTCTTCCCTTCCGGCAAGGTAACCAACTGCCAAGTTTTATTCTTCTCTAGTGCCTCCATTTCCATATCTATGGCCTTCTTCCAATCTTTATTGGATAATGCCTCAAAAACATTAGTGGGAATTTTAATGGTGTGTTGGTTTGCAAGAAAGGTTTTATAATTATGAGAAATTTTTCGATATGAAGTATACTTTGAGAGAGGATATAGTGGCCTTTTTGTACATTCTCGAACCACCTTTCTAATGGCAATTGGGAGGTCATGGCAATCTTCAATTGTAGATTGTTTTATTTCATTTTGAGGGGCTGAAATGTTATCTTGTAAATTTGAAAAATCATGTAAATCTGAAAAATCAGAATTTTTTACCTGTATCGAAGGACTTGGGTTAGTCTCTTGGACATGTATCGATTCAGGAATGGCCTTCATTCTTCTTGTGTACACTGAATTCTTTCGAAACTTGTCATTTTCAGCTCTGTTTTCAGCCAGTGCTTCAGATTCAAGACTATTTTCAGCCAATGCTTCAGATTCAAGATTATTTTCAGCCAATGCTTCAGATTAAAGATTATTTTCAGCCAATGCTTCAGATTCAAGATTATTTTCAGCTTCATTTCCGACCACTTCTTTTGACTTTTTCTCATGGGAGTTTGTTTCAAGGTGAGGAAGGCTAAAAGTTTCAAGATTATTTATCTTATCTTCAATAAGACTCTCCCCCTGAAGATAAGGTTGAGTGAAGTAGACTTGTTATTCATGAAAAGTAACATCTCTGGACACAAAGAATTTTTTTGATGGAGGATGATAGCACTTATATCCTTTTTGAGTAGTAGAATACCCAACAAAGACACATTTTAGAGCTTTAGGATCAAGCTTTCACCTACCTTGACTATGGATATGAACAAATGAGACACATCCAAAAAGATCCGTGGTGCAAGATTATTAGTGGTGGAAAAGTTTGGATAAAATGAAGTAAGAATATCCACAGGACTTTTAAACTCCAACAATCTAGAGGGTAACCGATTAATGAGGAACGTTGTTGTGAGAACAGCCGCTCCCAAAGATATTTTGGAACATTATTTTGAAACAACCATGCTCGAGTTTGGCTGAGAAGATGGCCATTTTTCCTTTTGGCAATTCCATTTTGTTGTGGTGTTTTCACACAAGAAGACTCATGGATTATTCCTTCTTTTTCACAAAAAGGAGTAATGACATGATTGATAAACTCCGTTCCATTATCATATCAAATTCTTTTGTTATTCGTACCAAATTGATTTTTTATTATTGAGAAAATTTTTGTGAGAACAATGTTTACTTCAGATTTATTTTTAAGAAGGAAAAGCCAAGTGACTCGGGTACAATCATCTATGAAAGTAACAAACCATCGAGCCCCGGACACACTTGGAATAGTGGATGGACCCCAAACATCGGTATGGACAAGCTGAAAAGGAAACATGCATCTTTTGTTATTTAGAGGAAAAGGTACATGCTTATGTTTTGCAATTTGACATACTTCACAGTGAAGAGTCTCAATTTTCACTTCAGAGAATAAAGATGGAAACATAATTTTGATAACTGCAAAAGAAGGATGTCCTAATCGACAATGGAAAAACAAAATTTTTTCTTTGCATGTGAGGAGTGACTCTGATAGCAATGAGCAAGATGATAATTTTTTCCTGTAATAAACTGATTTGGTTCTTTAAGATAATAGAGGTCATTCCCTTCTCTAGCATGTTCAATCATCCTGCCTGAATCCTTGTCCTGAAATACACAATGATTGCTGTGAAAAATGACATTACATGGTAAGTCTTTAGTAAGTTTTTGTACAGAAATAAGGTTTGTGGATAGTTTTGGAACATGAAGGGCATTTTTTAAGAGAATGGAAGGAGTTATTTGAATGTCTCCAGCCAGCCACTGTTACTAGAGTACCATCAGCAGTGGAAATTTTCTTATTACTAGGACTGGGATAATATGTGGAGAAGTGCTTGGATGGTGTCATATGGTTGGTGGCTCCTGAATCTAAGATCCAAAGGGAAGTAGGAAGTATGTTTGAGACATTAAATCCAGATGAAATTGGAAGCATACATGAATATGCCAAAGTACAACTACCTGTTAGTTTCTCCAATCTATTAAGGAAAGTCTTCATTCTTTCAATTTCTTCTTGAGCAAATGGATTTACAAGCTCCTCCTCCATGGTTGCGGAAAAAAATGGAACTAAACAGATGGTGTTAAATTGGAAGAACTTAACAGCAAGTTTTGCCCAGTCAAAATTTTCTCAATAATTCTTTGCAGAAGTAGAGTCTCCTAGATTAAGGCTCTGATAGCATGTTGAAAAAGAAATGAAAAAGGGAGAAGTTTTTTCAGAATATTTCCATTCGGTTACATTGCACTCAGCAGCAACCTTAATTTATAGCCATGATACATGCAATAACAATAAATGTACATTTGTAATTTTTAAGAGAGTAATTAAGCTAATACAACTTATGATACACTGAACTTAAGTTACTTGGAAAGAGGAGAAATTAATATATTTAAAGTTCCAGTGTGTCACCTGAGAGGAGGAGAAATTAATATATTAAAGTTCCAACAGTATGTTACTAGATAATATACAGTGTTAGGTAAACAAAAAATACTGTCAAAAAATTAGTATTCCATAGTCACCAAAATAATAAATTTGATAACTTTCATGATAGAACAATATAGAATTTATATCACATTCTATCTTTTCAATTAAATTGTAATTTTTGGATTCATCATTTTAATACATACCACTGTCAAAGATTCACATTTTACCAATTATATGTTTGCTCTGATTTTATTGAAGCAATATTTGTCAATATTACGTCAATTTAAAACCATGTTTATGGAATTGGTATAAGTTACCTTATGCGTAAAAATTGTACATGTGTAATGGTTGATTATCATGACATTCACAAAAATTTTGTTAAGTTTAATTTGATTTCATAACATTTTTAGCATCAGTGATTGCAAGTAGACTATTTATGCTATTAACCTACCGATAAAATATTATTTGGTACCAATAAAGATTTTGCCTCAATATAAGAAGTAGAAGAGAAACATAATGCTTTTCAGCAAGAAACTAGTTTTGGCATATGCCATTAAAAATAAATTTGATTTTGCTATGACGTAGTTTTTCAAATTCCAAATTAATATCAGCGGGCAAGATGAAAGTAATTTTGAACTTCTATTTATAATCATTTCTGTTAAAATCTAATAATTAGTGATGTCTATACATACGTGCGTAGAGCATGAAACGCATTAAACAATTTTTCCAAACTTATGGAAAGCTCTTACCAAAATATAACATTCTAACTTCTAGGCTTCCATATTTACTGAATATGAATTATTTGAAAATTCATGATGTTGTGCCATTATATTATATATTTATTGTCGTATCCAATTATAATATATAAACATATCTTTTTGTTGGAAGAAGAGTAAAGTGGTTGAGGCAAACTAAGTCCCACATCGGGGAAATTTGTGCCTTATGCCACTACTTATACTAATGCTTGATGTATTATATCAATAGAAAGAGGAGATGGAAGAGGGAGAGACAATGGCATGATAAAACATTCATGCTAATATTTAAAGGTCAAAGATAAAGGGCCTTGGGCCTTGGGGCTCTTGGGGTCTGTGATTAATTGGGCCTCCGATGGGCTCGCTGCGGAGCCGCTATTTTTTGAATTTGACCGCGCGATTGCCAACGGAAATTTCTGTTGGTAAAGGGTTGCAACCTTTCCAACAGTCATAGCCGTGGCAAATCGAACAGAAGCACCTGTTCATAAGAACATGCCTCTTCCAGCCTATATATAGGCCTGCAGTATTCGAATCAAATCACGAATTTGAAGTCTAATTTCTCTCCTCCTTGTTTTCTTCTTCCTCGCTCTGTTCTGCATCAAATATATACAGAAGCTCTCTTGCGTTCGTCGTCGATTTGTGACTGTAGCGCAACATCACAAATACGGTCCGTTTCATCCTTGGGAAACGATTGCTCATCATCCTTCCGCGCCGTAGAGGGAGCAACTTCGTTTCAAGGAAACAGCGCTCGCTGGACTCGGACAATAGTCGGTACTGCTTCTTTCTCTTTCTCTGGATATTTGCTGTATCGGTGCATTCCCTTGCATACTTGTGGCTGAACTTTGTACTTGCAATTTGCAATATCATTGAATCAGTCTTGCTAACGCTTAAAGGCGTTACTGTTCATAGAAACGGTTTTTGCACGTTTCTAGTGATTGGTTTCTAACAATCTTGAAATGAAGTTTCTAACAGTTGCTTTCATTTGCAGACGACAATGTCGCAAAACAGCAACAGCAAATCTGTGCCGACACTGACTGTGCCACCGGCTCCGTCTCTGGTTCCACCAACTGTCCCATATTCGCATGGCGAGAGACCAGAGAAGTTTAATGGCCAGGATTTCAAACGCTGGCAACAGAAGATGCTTTTCTACCTAACAACCTTGGGCCTGGCCAAATACATTACGGAGGATCCACCGTTTGTTGAAGAATTAGAGCCAGACGCCACCAAAGTTGAGGCTTTTACTACATGGAAGAATTCTGACTTCATCTGTAAGAATTACATTCTCAACGGATTAGATAACAGTTTATATAATGTATACTGTACCGTTGAGACTGCAAAGGTTCTCTGGTTATCACTTGAAAAGAAGTACAAGACTGAAGATGCCGGAATGAAGAAATTCATCGTCGGAAAGTTTCTTGACTTCAAAATGGTCGATTCCAAAACAGTCGTCAGTCAGATTCAAGAACTCCAAGTTATCATTCATGAAATTCACGATGAAAAGATGGTGTTAAGTGAGTCATTCCAAGTGGCTGCCGCTATCGAAAAGTTGCCTCCATCATGGAAGGATTTCAAAAACTATTTAAAGCATAAGCGCAAGGAAATGACCATGGAGGATCTGATTGTTCGTCTGCGAATCGAAGAAGACAACAGAAAATCAGAGAAAAAGGCTACCAGTTCATTGCAGGCAAAAGCCAACGTGGTTGAGGATGAAAAGACAAATAAAAGAAAGCACGAGCAGAATCCTAATGCAAAGAAACAAAAGAAGTTTCAAGAATCTTGCCATAATTGTGGGAAGAAAGGCCACAAAGCAGCTGTGTGTCATGCGCCCAAAAAGAAGAAACCTGAAGCAAATATGGCAGGAAATTCAGAGGATGTCACAGATATGGATTTGTGTGCAGTTGTTTCTGAATGCAACCTTGTTGGCAACAACAAGGAGTGGTTTCTAGACACAGGAGCCACTCGTCATATATGTGCCAACAAGTGGGTGTTTACAACCTACAAGCCTGCCACTGATAACGAGCAACTATTCATGGGTAACTCGTCCACGTCAAAGGTTGAAGGCAAGGGAAAGATTGTACTGAAGTTAACTTCTGTAAAGGAACTAAAATTGAATGACGTTCTCCACGTTCCAGAAATCCGCAAGAACCTGGTTTCAGGATCGTTGCTCAGCAAGCATGGTTTCAAACTAACATTTGTTGCTGATAAGTTTGTAATATCAAAGAACGGAGTGTATGTTGGAAGAGGATATGTGTGTGATGGCTTGTTTAAAGCAAATGTAACCACTGTTGTACCGAACAATGATATGAATAAAAGTGAATCTTCTGCTTATATTGTTGACTCTTCTAACATATGGCATTCTAGATTAGGGCATGTAAATTTTGATACATTGCGAAAATTAATTAATCTAGAATTCATACCAAAATGCAATATAGATTCCAACTATAAATGTCAAGTTTGTGCATAAGAAAAAATGACTAGAACCTCGTTTCATCACGTTGAACGAGAGACCGAACCTCTAGAATTAATACATACTGATGTATGCGATTTGAAAATGTGTCAAACTAGAGGTGGAAAGAGGTACTTTATCACATTCATTGATGATTGTACCAGATACTGTAATGTATATCTCCTTAGAAGTAAGGACGAAGCAATCGACATGTTTAAACAGTATAAGGCAGAAGTTGAGAATCAACTCAATAAGAAAATAAAATCTTTAAGAAGTGATAGAGGAGGAGAATACGAGTCTCCGTTTGAGGAATTTTGTGCTGAGCATGGAATTATACATCAAACTACAGCCCCGTATTCACCTCAATCCAACGGTATAGCCGAACGGAAAAACAGAACTCTTAAAGAAATGATGAATGCCTTACTAATTAGTTCTGGATTGCCAGATAACTTTTGGGGAGAAGCTATTCTTTCGTCAAATCACATCTTGAATAAAATACCACGAAAGAAAACATCAAAATCTCCACATGAACTTTGGAAAAATAGACCACCATCCTACAAATACTTGAAAGTGTGGGGGTGTCTTGCCAAAGTAGAAATACCAAAGCCGAAAAAGGTCAAAATTGGACCAAAGACTATAGATTGCATATTCATTGGATATGCTCATAATAGTAGTGCATATCGATTTTTGGTGTACAAATCTGAAATTGATGATATTCATGAAAACACCATTATCGAGTCTCGAAATGCAAGATTCTTTGAACACATTTATCCTCTAAAGACCTCTACTGAAACTAGTGTTCAAAAGAGGCCAAGAGATTCAGATACTCCCGAGGATAATGCTGATCAAAGAGAAATGAATGATGAAACTGAGATAGAGGAACCGAGAAGGAGCAAGCGACAAAGGACCTCTAAATCCTTTGGACCTGATTTCTATGCATATATGATAGAAAATGAACCTCTAACTTACCAACAAGCAATGTCATCTCCTGATGCTCCTTATTGGAAAGAAGCCGTCAATAGTGAAATAGAATCCATTCTACAAAACCATACGGGGGAACTAGTGGATCTCCCTAAAGGATCAAAACCACTAGGATATAAATGGATATTTAAGAAGAAACTAAAGGCTGACGGCTCAGTAGACAAGTATAAAGCAAGACTTGTAATAAAAGGATTCAGACAGAAGGAAGATCTGGATTACTTTGATACATACTCTCCAGTTACCAGAATAACATCAATTAGGATGCTTATTGCAATCGCATCTATATTGAATTTGGAAATACACCAAATGGATGTGAAAACTGCGTTTTTGAATGGTGAACTGGAAGAAGAAATATATATGCAGCAACCAGAAGGGTTTCTAAGCCCGGGAAATGAAAATAAGGTGTGCAAATTAGTAAAATCACTTTATGGCCTTAAACAAGCTCCAAAACAATGGCACGAGAAATTTGATGAAACTATGTTATCAAATGGATTCAAAATAAATGAATCAGATAAATGCGTATATATAAGATATACAGATATTGGATATGTCATTGTTTGTCTTTATGTTGATGATTTACTAATCCTAGGAAATAATAATGCCATAATAAAATCTACGAAGGATATGTTATCCTCTAGATTCGACATGAAAGACCTAGGAGTGGCTGATGTAATCTTGGGTGTGAAAATTATAAAAACACCACAAGGATATGCATTATCTCAGTCACATTACATAGCCAAATTACTTGAAAGGTTCAAGCAGTATAATATAACCATTGCGAAATCACCAGTGGATTTGAACCAAAATTGGGTAAAGAACACCGGTGATGGAATATATCAACTTGAATATTCTCGTATACTGGGAAGTATCATGTATGTCATGAATTGCACTAGGCCTGATATTGCATACGCTATAAGAAAGCTGAGTAGATATACCAGTAATCCTGGTAAACATCACTGGAAAGCAATAATCAGGGTCCTAGGATATCTGAAATACACACAAAACTATGTGTTACAATATGAGAAGTATCCTTCAGTGGTAGAAGGATATAGTGATGCCAATTGGATAACTGGCTCAAATGACACAAAATCCACAAGTGGATATGTGTTTACATTAGGAAATGGAGCAATCTCATGGAAATCATCCAAACAGACTTGCATAGCAAGGTCGACAATGGAATCGGAGTTCATTGCTCTAGATAAAGCCGCAGAAGAAGCAGATTGGCTTAGGAGTTTCTTGGAAGATATTCCAAACTGGGAAAAACCGGTACCTCTAATATGTATACATTGTGATAGTCAATCTGCTATAGGAAGGGCAAATAGTACATTGTATAATGGTAAGTCTCGACATATTCGTCGTAGACATAAAACCATAAGACAACTTCTCTCTAATGGAGTTATCACTATAGACTATGTAAGGTCAAAGGATAACATAGCGGATCCACTAACAAAAGGCTTGCCAAGAGAGAAAGTTCAAACCTTATCGATGGGAATGGGCTTAAGACCTATGAACTAAAAGTTTTCTAAAGCGGAAACCCCACCTAGTTGACTGGAGATCCCAAGATCTAGGTTCAAAGGGACAACTAAGTTTAAGATAAACTTGATGGCACTGTTAAATACAAACCATTCCTATGATAAGTCAGTGCACAACCCGTCGGAGAATAGGATAAGATTGGCTTTTAATGATGTCTATACTGTGGTGTTATAAAGAACCAAGTGGGGTATTACGGGATACTCTTAATAGAATCACCTATGTGAGTGCGAAGGCGCCGCTTCAAGAAGAATTGTAAGGTCGAATTCTTCAAGCACTCATGAAACCAAGGCGGTGTTCATGGCAAAAACGAACACAAACAGAGAACCAAGGGGTTAAAGAGCATTTATCATGTGTTATCTTTATAGACTTACACAAACGGCTTACAGTTCAAAGACAGTCCAGTCTACTGATTCGCCAGTTAGTTATAACGATAAAACACTAGAAAAAGTTCAAGGCTTCTGAGCTACTTTTACCGATATGATAAATGTTACACAAAGTTTCAGAACAGATTATACAACCACTCACTCATGTGGGGGATTGTTGGAAGAAGAGTAAAGTGGTTGAGGCAAACTAAGTCCCACATCGGGGAAATTTGTGCCTTATGCCACTACTTATACTAATGCTTGATGTATTATATCAATAGAAAGAGGAGATGGAAGAGGGAGAGACAATGGCATGATAAAACATTCATGCTAATATTTAAAGGTCAAAGATAAAGGGCCTTGGGCCTTGGGGCTCTTGGGGTCTGTGATTAATTGGGCCTCCGATGGGCTCGCTGCGGAGCCGCTATTTTTTGAATTTGACCGCGCGATTGCCAACGGAAATTTCTGTTGGTAAAGGGTCGCAACCTTTCCAACAGTCATAGCCGTGGCAAATCGAACAGAAGCACCTGTTCATAAGAACATGCCTCTTCCAGCCTATATATAGGCCTGCAGTATTCGAATCAAATCACGAATTTGAAGTCTAATTTCTCTCCTCCTTGTTTTCTTCTTCCTCGCTCTGTTCTGCATCAAATATATACAGAAGCTCTCTTGCGTTCGTCGTCGATTTGTGACTGTAGCGCAACATCACAAATACGGTCCGTTTCATCCTTGGGAAACGATTGCTCATCATCCTTCCGCGCCGTAGAGGGAGCAACTTCGTTTCAAGGAAACAGCGCTCGCTGGACTCGGACAATAGTCGGTACTGCTTCTTTCTCTTTCTCTGGATATTTGCTGTATCGGTGCATTCCCTTGCATACTTATGGCTGAACTTTGTACTTGCAATTTGCAATATCATTGAATCAGTCTTGCTAACGCTTAAAGGCGTTACTGTTCATAGAAACGGTTTTTGCACATTTCTAGTGATTGGTTTCTAACACTTTTTACATGTAATTCATCTTGATTTATTACTGCATTTACATTACACAATCTTAATGTAGATGTTTTCTTCCTATATTATTTCTTTTGCAAATTAGTTATACTTTACTTTTTGGTGTAACAAGAAGGATTTTTGTCCATCGAACATGAAATGCTTCCGTAATGCTCTTACCAAAATATAGTATTGCATGCTTTCATATTTACCAAATATGAAAATTTTGAAAATCCATGATGATTTGTATTTATAGTAATTATTTATTGTCTTACCCAGATATATATAGAAACATACCTTTCTTACATAAAATTCATATTTATTTGTTATTGTGTTTGTACTAAACATGAAAGCATTTATAGCTGTTTTTGCAAATTAATTATTCTTTACTTTTTGGCCATTATTTTCTTCCTATGCTGTTTTTGCAAATTAATTATTCTTTACTTTTTGGTGAAACAATTTATATTGATACATTTATAGCTATTAATGTGTTCAAGTTTGAAATAATTGGACTTCATCAACGAAAGAAAAAAGAGCACATTTCTCTTATTATCTTAAATGCTGACTGGTCTATCAGGAAGATGAAATTGATTATATTACCATTTCTTGAGAGAAAACCATTATTATTTTTGTTGTGGATTGTAACTTATAGATATTCAAAGTTAGATTCTTCAAATATGAATTATTTAACCATTCAGTTATTGGTGCTTAAGCAATTAATAAGGTAGAAATGTATTACAATTCTACTTTCTACTTTGTGAAAACCTGTAGTGCGCTGAAGAATAAGGCTTACTACAAATTGGTGCTCAAAATTAATGGGGAACCTCAAGTTTCAAATAAATTGATATGCCTACTATATATTGCAGTGTTTCTAATCGTGATTTTGGTATGTTTTCAATATATATTTTGATTTGATAATTTCTTTTATTAACATTTTTGTAAAACTCCATGTGGATATGATATTATTGCTCAGAACAAATGGTGTTCACATCTTAGTTGTACCATAAACTACATGATGTTTTATATTATAAAAGTGCCTACATAATCACATATTACCACTTTATAGCACCTGGATATAATTAATATTAACATGTAAGAACTAGCTAGAATGAAATGCATGGCGTCAAATGGGGAATGATCTGATGTTGAGGACTGAGCTGGATTGGAGCATATCTGGACAGAATGTATTATGGAAACTGGAATGTCTGAGCTAGGAATGCTGAGAATTGGGTGAATACTAAAACATAAGGCTGGGTTATATGCATAATGCTTGCAGCAGTGTACACAAGTGGCAGATGCTGGTGAACGAGCTTAACAGCATTTGACTGAGGTGACTAAATTGAACTGAATTGCTTTTGAACTGGAATTTTTAGTTTGAGAACTACTTTCAACTGAATTGATCTAACTAAGCTAACCGGGTGGTGCTTGAAAGGATTACTGCAATGCAACCTGAGCTGACGTAGTCGAATTGATGTCTGCAAACAGAAGTGCATATATTGTTGTTCATTTTAACCGCTAACGTTTAGATAAAGCTTCATCCTATATTCAATTTTTCTATTTGTGCAAGATTTATGAATATACTTTAAGTTATGTTAATGATATAAGATGTTCGATCCCTGCCACTGTGGATTGTTAATATGATAAACAGATGCCTTCCTACCACTTAGTTCACTCTCAACTTTTTTATGTCTAATAATTAGCATTTTCTTTTTAAATATAAGGTATAATAGAAAAATCATTTGATTGGTATTTACTTCCAATCAAATCTTTCTCCATTTTATCGTGCAAGGGGATATAATCAAGTCATGAATTATGTTAGCACTTACTACCTTTAGACATTTATTACATACAAATATGTGTGTGATTTTTAGAATGATTTCAAACATAAATCTATATAGTATCATGCACATGCAAGTTGTTCACCATTAATAGGAACTAGCATGTCATTATGTGAGAAAGCAGAGATAACTAACGGACATCATTTCTTTTACTACAAACATAAATTATATTCAATTGTTTGACATTACATAGAAAGTGCTAATATTTTAATTTTCAGAGGACGGCTCACACGCACTCTTTGAGTGAAAAGAAGTTGGCTGTGGGTATTTTACGCACGTAGCTTTAGGAAGATATGTCGTACAACTTCGCATGTGAGGCCATGATAATATCGTTATTGTCTATACTATGTATTACTATTACCCATCCCAGAATGGCTAACTTCAAGGTATGCCACGTCATTCTAAACGCTGTATAGTCAGCTTCTTCCTACATTTTAATTCCATCATATTGCTCTAACTCTTATTGCAGTTTACAATCCTCAGTCAGAATAAGAGGCAAACCAATGCCTTTCGGTCCCTCCGATGGCTATTATTCTTCGCTCATGCTCGAAGGTTCCATTTCCTTCCCCATCGATTTCTTTTGGAAGCTATCTTTCCTCCTCTCAGCATGATTTTAGGTGGCCTGCGCTTTTGTACATGCTCTGCTCTTTTTACTTAATTAACAATCCAACCTTGGTGGCTCTATTTCCTTCCCCACCGATCTGTTCTGTCATCCGTCTTCCCGCAGCAAAGAGTGATTTGAGGGGTCTGCGGCTTTTTTGAAGCTCTTCCCTTTTTACCTAATTAACCATTGAATTTCAGACGGACTTTGATGTTAAAAGTGACAGATGCTGAACCTTATGGAAGATCTCCCAACAGCTAAAGACCTAGTTAATGTTGGTTTTTCTATTTTTTTCATTCATTTTTTATATTAAACGACTACTGCATTCTCATGTTCGTAGTAATCGAAATATGGATTATACTTTTTTGGTTTTAGCCGTACTTTTAATCTTTAAGTATATGATGGAAAGATTATATTTTTGTTTGTTTTTCCTGTCAAGTTTTATATATTTCGAATTTGGAGCAATGTATATTTACAAATTTTCTCCTTCAATATTTATATGAAACACAACAAGAAAAACCAAGTGCTACATTACGAGTAACACGAGAATGAAAGTTATTGATAGTATATAAGTGTCTTTATGGTTAGCTCTTTCATGACGAAGCTTTATTTGTTCTTCAGCAATGTAGCTAACAACATTATGTCGTATTCAGATAGAAGGTTGTCCAATATTCGAAGTTGCTTAACTGGAAAATTTGAGATTATGAATGGGATTCGAAGAAATGTGTTATTTGAGAGATCATCGTGAACTAGATTTGCTACTTCACAAACTTTTAGCTTGAGGTTATTCTCTATTGCTAATAATATTCTTTCATGGTTAGTAAAAGTGTGTTATTTCCATGTTTATTTTATCTCCAAAAATGCTACTATGACAAAAACAGTTTTTATCAAAAAATACACCAAGGACAAAAAAATAGGAGGCCCACCTCCTGAATTACACAAATACCCCTCTAAATTAATTGCATACCACTCCTACATTTCAGATTTACCCATATTTCTTACTTTTTGACAAAAACTTTTTTCGGGTATTGTAGAATAACTCTTTTATCTTTCTTTGTTTTTCCCCTTATTTCCTTACTAGGTAGTTCAGTTGTTCTCTCTTGACATTTAGGGTGATGTATTCACTATAATTTATGCAAACAGAAGTAGGTTCTTGATTTGTATACATGCTACCTTCAGTATAGATGCTATCTTTTAAAATGTTAATGGAATTAAATTCTCAAAATCATTAGAGAATCACGTTTGCTAACTTCATATATTCAATTTCGGTTGATGGACAATAATAATGAGCATGCTTTATTCTGTTAATTATTGAAGCTACCATTTTCAGTAGTAAAAGTGATTCTTGTAACATAATTTGTCTTTTAGAGTTCATGGGTAAATTTTTAGCAGTGAAAGTGAATTTTCTTCCCTACATTTGTGGATAATATTATATTGTACCAACAACCAAAAACTGGTGCATGACGTTCAAACTGTATTACGATGTAATCATGTTTCATGTTGCCTATGTATAGAATAGTACTGCCTATTAAAATTTTGCATGGATATGATCAAGTTGCACAACTGTAATGGTCTTCTGTAGCCTCACTAATTTTTTTTTCTGATGAAATTTTAGATTACAATGAAGTCTAACTTTCTCCGCGTAATTCTAACCAATAATTAATGTGTATTTTTCAATAGTATCAGATTTAGAGATATGCATTCACATTGTCTAAAGTGGTTTTGTTTATGCAAGCGGGTTTAACTTCCTACAAGATAATATTCAAGTGATAGCTGGCAGATATACCCATGTAGTGTTGATGTGGCCAATTAAGCTGGCATAATTATTAGTCAATATTTAACCTTTATTTGTTTGTGTAACAGCTGCAAGACAGGAAAAGAGATATGTCACCAAAGGAAAGAATAACGGACACTATATTGTTATTAACGTTACTTTTTATTTTGTATATACAACTGTTTTAATGTCAGTTCTATGGCGATTTTGTATCTCTTAGGGGAAAGTTTTGTATCTCTTAGGGGAAGCTCACTGTCCACGTTATCTATTAGTCAAGCCTTATGGATAGGGACGAAGGCAAGGGGAGCTAAGTAGGGGCCATGGCCCTTTCCTTGATTTTAAAATATTAGAAAAAAAATTACCTTGTTAATACAAAAATTGTCATTTTAAAGGCATTTTTATTAGTATTTACACAATATTTTTGTCTAAAACTTGATAATATCAGATATTATAGATTGAAATTAAGATAAATTCAAGGTAAACTGGTATATATATATAAAAAAAATATTTGCCCCCCCTCCCCCCGAATCCGCCCCCGCAGAACCGATTCCTAGCTCCGTCCCTGCTTATGGAAAAGAGTTATGAGAATATTTTGTGTCAATACATAATAAAAAATTTAGACAATATTATCTTTAAACAAAAATAATAAATAATGCTGATTTAAGTTCAATATTTTTCTTGTATAGGCAAAAACATGATAATTGCACATATGAAAGCGGGCAGACTGAAGTCAGGAAAGTTGTTGATATGCAAGGCATAGCTGAATTGGCCAAGTGTATACATGAATTTCTACTTGCTTGATGAAAGTACTGATATATGTAGCATGTAGGTGAAACTGGAGCTGTCAATAGCTAGAGCATGCATGATGGACGGTATCAGTAGAGCAAAAACTACAGCATGTGCGATAGTAGCTGAAGCGTGCATGTTAGGGAGTGTCGTTGGACCACAATAGGAGGAAGTATAGCATGAATTACAGCAGCAGATGCATGCATGGTGGAGAATGTCATTGTTAAACTTGCATTCGGAGTTAATATATAAAACCTTAAGTTGTTCGTAATTGTACGTTCATGACCTATTAAATATATAACATGTGCCATAGTATTACATAATTGTTTGCCTTTTACTATGCCTCAATGATTGGGCATGTTTTGAGTGTATGTAATGTACCTAGAGAGCTATATGTTGGAATATTTCGACAATTGGTCACATATGTAAAATAAATTGTGTTATGCTATTTTGGTATAAAGCCGAATTACAAAATGCCCCGGTATCTACACATTAGGCCCATGATAACTTAAACTTTAAGCTTATTAATTCTAATCTAAAATTAGATCACTTTAATTAGGCTTTACACTAAAATAGCATAACACAATTTATTTTACATATGTGACCCAATTGTCAAAATATTCCAACACTATAGTGCCCAAGAATGATTTGTAATTTATTTTTAATCCAGTTGGCAGGAAGTGTTTGCCATTCGTTTTAATCTTCCATAGAAAGTTTAAATATAAACATTGAAAATATCTGATCTTTTGCTTCTTAGCTTGAAATGAAATATTTTTTCTATATCATATTCACGCAGTGTCTACATGTCAAAATTAAAGTGATTATCATGATTTTGCGGTTTGAGTTGTATATTATATTATTTAGCAGAAAAGTATGTAGCAAAGTATGATGGAGCAATTTTAATGTGTTTTGCTAAAAACTCGCATGTTACACAAGAAAAATTCCCGTCTTTATACACAAGTGACTAACCTGGTTGATACACGTTTTTTCTTCAATAAATAGCAATGAAAGTTAACAATTTAATAAAAGGATTAGATAGAAAAATGTTAGTTCATGCATTTCATAAATTTCATATATTAGAATGAACGGGGGTTATTTCTAATTACAAAGAATGTATAACTACAAGCCGGGTGCGTAGCACGGGTTCGCACTTGTACAATATATAGCAAAATATATCTCATCCACACAATGAGGCATCCCAATATAGGGGAAACAAAACAAAAACAACGTAAATGCAATATGTAAACCGAGATATGTACCTTATTTAGCGTTTTAAAGCGTATTTGCTTATTTTTATTTGCATTTGCGTAAAAGTGAGCTCCATAGCGAAGCACGTACCCTTGCAGCCTACTAAAAATCTCAACAAATATACGAGAATCAAGTAAACATAGAGTAAAATAAATATGCATAACATATAACATAACAAGCACAACATGTCGATAAATATGAAAACGAAATCACAAACAATTCACATAAGTTATGTTAACATTTGCATACACTTTTTATTATTGTCTAACCTATTGCCTTCTCCGTTTATTTTCTATATGTTTTTTTTTACCAAAAAAAAATTCATGTTGTTTCTTGCAAGGTTCGAATGATGATAAGATTTACAAAAGTATTAATTTTTTTATGTTATTGTTTGCTTTCCATATTTTATCGGACTATAAGAATTGACTATTAGGGAGAAACATTTGAATAACCAGAAATTTAACTAGTCTAAAAGAATCAATATTTATTTCTATGCAACTTAGTTGCAGCTTGGAATGCAATGATGATAGGAAATATGCGCTGTATGGAAATTAGTCTATTTCGAACAAGTAGTCGAAAACGGAATAGCAACAGTTAGTAGTTATCGTACATCTCTTATTTTATTTTAACAGCAGTTTTTTTTTCAAAACCTGCTGCCCTCCTTTGGTTTTGCAGCGAATATTAGACTGTACATACAATGAAAAAAAATATTTGGAGTTTAAGGCCAAAATCAAGGGTAATGGTTACACAAAAAACACAATTTCCAGATTCTTCCATTCAAACCTGCTTTACAAGAGGCATATAAATAATATGAAGGCGTTTATGGATGACTTATGAAGTACTCACATATTATAAAAGGCATACCAAAATCATTTGTTTTGAACAGTTAATGAAATTTTAGCTAACTAATTTATTTAAGGAAAGTAGGTTATATAGTTATGCCAGCTAGTATTTATAATTTTTATTTATCCCGTCTTAGAAACACAGTGCAAATAACATTACATTTCTTTATGCTTATTGGCATAACGTGGTAGATCATATATCTCATAACATTTAAATTTACAAATTTTATACAGCTTGGAATCATATAGTGTTGCAAAACAGAAATTCACTTAAATAAATATGTTATATAGATTAGAATGAGAATAAGACCATTGACTGTCAAATTGCAAAACTACCAAGATTCAAAAAAAAAATGTAACTAACAAATCCTTAACCAGTGTTAATAATAATAAAAGATTCTTGTCATACAGAGGTGTTAAAACCAAACTTTGATTTCAACACCAAAGGTGTTATGCAAACACTTTACATAGCGGTTAGAGTGAGACCACAATCACAAAATAGAAAGCAAAAAAATGCAGAACATGGATTTTTATAGTGGTTCGATCTAGGATGGATCTACATCCACTTTGAGAGAATCTTTCATTATCACATGCAAATTTATAAAGTTCGAATACTCTCTCATTACATAGATTTTCATCCTCACACGCTTTTCTCTATATTTAATCCAAAAAGGCAAAGGAAGTAGGAAAATCCTCTAAGTATAGCAACTGGAGAAGTGGATCTATGATTCTTCAAACTTTTGAGTGGATTTTCGTGATTTGATGGAGAATTCCATGTTTGATCTTAGATAGGAGATGATTGGAGATGTAGAATCACTTAAAATTGTTGAGGAAATGGTTGGACAGCCCTTCGGGATCATAAAATTCGGCCCCCCTTCGTGAAGGAATAAGGGGGTATTTATAGGTAAGATTCAGGCCAGGTGGTAATTCTGTAATTATCTCGAACCTCCTTTAGACCGTCGGGTGACCTAAAGGCCTCACAATCTCATCCTATAACCCAAAATAACAAGGCTTGAGGTGGAACGAGCAAAATCAATACGGGACGACTTAAATTAATGTGGAGAAGGTCAAAGTCCTCATGTGTCACGATGGCGTGAGCTAAAGCAAGGCGGAACGGCTAAGCATTCCAACGAGCTAAGGATTTTTTAGCTTGGAGAGATAGCGGAACGACTCATAGAACGAGCTGGTGCCACGTGCTTGCTTGGTTTTCCCATTCTTGCTTTGTTAGGTCATAGAGTGACCTAAAAATCCCTGTGGCATGATCCAAATCACTTAGCGGGCAACAGAATAGAGGGACTAAGGTTCTGATGAGCTAAGGAGGTAATGAGCTTAAGGTATAGCGACCCAAACCATGACGACCTAAATACTCCTTGTGAGCTAAAGTGCTAAACGGTTCAAAACCGATGAAAGAACTAAATTGCGGGAATGACCTATATTCCCTAAAGCACCTAAAACGAGCCAAAGTACAAAGGGGTCTAAATGCTTTATCCCTTTTTAAATCTAAAGGTTTGCGACCTACCATTGCTTCACGAGGATGACCCAACTATGTTTTTCATTTCTAAGCCATGTTTTGTGGATTAACATTTGCCCCTCGAAGTTTGTATTTATTGAAAATAATACAAACTTCGACTTAGACAACTTTAATCCTTGTTAGGTCATGCTGATCTTTAGATCGCATTAAGCTTTAAATCGTTCTGGATCTTGGATCGTGCTAACTTCGTATATCTTAGCTTAGGTCTCTACTCAGTTTTTAGGTCGGCCGCGGGCCTTGAGTATAAACTTGGTTTCACATCTCTATTTGGTCGTCAAGGGCCCTTCAAGATTTCAGGTTTTGGCCCGTTTGCACTGTCTCCCTTTATATATCGGTTTAGGCCGCTAATCCCTCTTTTACTCTTTTCTGGAGATAGCTCAGTAATGGCGGTTCACCTCTGAGAATCAATCTAACTTCCAACTGATGCCTTGAATCTAGAAAACATCGATCAAGTCTTTCTTTCTTCCCGTGATTTTGAGTTCAACAAATCCGATCAACCGTTTAATTGAAGGCGATTCGATTTTTCCTGAGGTCCGTTCTCGTGAATACGAAGCTTTTCGAAGAGCCACCGCGGATAACTCCCACTCAAAGTTAGGTTTGATTTCACCTTGTTTTTCTTGATTTCAATGTTTGTTCGAATCTGATATGAGAATTTCTTATTATATGAGATGTTTTTGAATCGAATTGATTTTGGGATTTATGGAGTTGTAGGTTTGTGTAACTCGCATACGATCTCGAATTGTTTAATGAATGATGATCATGCTGGGGTTTCTGAAATAATTTTTCCTTTGAATGTGTGCTTGCTTTTGAAATTGTTTAGCAACTTTACAAGTTCATTTTGTTGCCGAATGTCCCATGTCAACAAATTCTTTAATTCTTCGGATTTTAGGTCATCAAAATAGCCGAAGCTTTTAGGTCACTGCAGCAAACATTGTCTTTAGGTCGTTATTATGAACCTAAGCCTTAGGCCATGAAATAGTTGGGGGTTTTATCGTTATTGCAAACTTAAACCATATTAAGCTAGATCCAAGGTCGTTATTTCAAACTTATACCTTAGGTCGTTAAAGTGAATTTAGTTTAGGTCGTTGTTCTGAACTAAAACTTAGGTCGCTAGAGCGATCCAAGTCTTAGTTCATTATCACAACTTAACGCTTTAATTCTTCAAAAACGACCTAATTGCTTTGAGTTGTTATAACGATCTAAATTCTTAGCTCGTCTAGATGATCCAAACATTTAGGTCGCAAACTCAACCTTTTGGACCGCAAAACGACCTAGGCCCGCAGAATGACCTTAACTTTAGAAGATCTTGGACGACCCAAGACTTTAGCACCTGAATCTAAACATTTAATCTTTGTACTCTTCATCGTTTAGTTCTTCAAAATGCATGACTTTGAACCTGTTTTATGTCTATGATTCGTTTATAGATAAGGTTGTTCTTGTAGAATGACTAATAGGCAGCAAACATGTGTTCATACTGAAGGGACATCGTCTGCTCCAATCAGTACTTCTATAGCAACTGCAGCCCCACAACCTTTTCCAAATCCTGTTCAGCTTAGTAGCCTGCCGACAGAAAGACATTCTACCATGCTCGACCAAGAACACTTTAAACAACTGTGTAGCCAATTTAGCATCCCTATTACAGATGCAATCTTACGAGGTGAGAGCGTATTCGCGGATCAACCCCCAGCGGGTTATGTAACTGTGAATCGTCATATGCTAGTAGGCGGTGGTGTTCCTCACTTTACCCCTTTCATAGAAACAATCCTGAACCATTTAGCCATTGCTCCTTTTCAACTTCATCCGAATGGTTATACCATCTTATTAGGGCTTTATATTCTTTCTATGCAAGTTAGGGAGCATGAACCGACTTTTTCAGAGATCTGCTACTTTTTTTCATTTATAAAAAGGAAGGACACCCAATATATCACACATGTCAAGGGTGCAAGAAATCGTAAGCTTGTAACCAATCTACCAGAAAGTGTTTCAGGGTTCTTAACTCAGTTTTTCTTCGTTCGTTGTCCTAAAACCTTTCGTGGGAACTGGAAAGAAGGAAGTAAGCATATTCTATAGGCGATTTTTCTTAATTTCTTTAAAAAATAGTTTCTCATAACTTCTCTTTTTAACTTCAGTTGTTCCAGCCCCAATCAAGGACAACTGCCCTCACTTAAAGCTGTATTTGAAACCCTAAAAGCTGTTGATGAGTCTAGAAAAGGTAGGAAGCATTTAGTTACAGAAACAACTCTTTGCCAATATGAACTACTCAATCCTTTAAGGAAGTTTCCCTCTAAGGGAGTGCCTCCAACTCCCAGACCTAATCCCGCGGAACAGGACACCGGTACCTCCGGTGGCGATGATGAGACTCAGGGCCAAACGGTTGACCCTGCTCTGAAAAAGTGCTTTGAACCTATTGGTAGTAGTACATCGCCCTCAAGAATGGCTTGTAATGAGGACAAAACATTTAACCAACATGAGGGAGAGGGTCTTCTAACCTCAACTGAACTAGCAGAGAAAGAATGTACCACTCCTAATCCTATATCAGAAACTGAGCAGATTGGGAGAGATGAAAGAGAAGGCAACATTTCGGATTCTATACATGAAACTGAACATGCTGGGGAAGGTGAAACTGCATGAGAGATTGACCCAAACACTGAGACGATGGTTGAGGATCCTTTCATTCAAAATGTAACAGAGGAAGGTTCCACAGGTACCTTTGATAACTTGGGCGACCTTAACTCAGCTAAGTACCTTAGCCAGGGCGTCATTGT
The DNA here is from genome assembly GCA_030737875.1 of Allium sativum. Taxonomy (NCBI): domain Eukaryota; kingdom Viridiplantae; phylum Streptophyta; class Magnoliopsida; order Asparagales; family Amaryllidaceae; genus Allium; species Allium sativum. The sequence goes on along the minus strand of CM060915.1, from coordinate 857,058,552 downwards.
TACCCAATCTCTCGATCCTCAAAACAAAATTACAACAGCTAGTATAATGGAGCCTCCTGTTTTTAAGCTAGGAAAGTTGCTGAAATATCAAGGAATTTCTTTAGAATGAACTAGGAAAAATGGTTCATTAATAGTAGCACTTTTAGAAAACATGTCTAATATGTATATATTTCAAAATTCTTTCACCGATTTCACAATTTACCCCAGTACTTTATAGTTTAAGTACTAAAAAGCTTTTCTCATCTTTCTAGATTCAAGGATGCATGGGAAACACTTGTCAGATTTCAGGAAGAAAAGCAAAGCATACAACCCGAAGCATCTCTTACAACCCGAGCCTTTGTGATAGCCGCAACAATCCAAGTAGTCCTACCCTCCGCCGCCTCCAAAATCTTCTCACAAGCCTTCACATGCATCTGAACATGAGTTTACTGATGAGCAAAGGCAAAAGGTACGTGATGAAGAAGAGGAGGAAAGAAGGAGACGCGCTTGGCTTAGGGATGATACCCACGATAAAGAAGGTCGTGGGGAGAAGCAAGGGAAGGATAATCAAGGGGAGGATGGCCCACATAAACGCTCTTGATTAGACAAGCTTCCTATAGTTCCCAGGTTGGTTCCGTCTTTTGGTCCTCTTGGTCCTTTTGCTGAAATCCACTCAATTATTCACAAGCCACATTATGAACCTGAGCCAGCACACACTTCTCTGGCTGAACGATTCAAGGGTTGGAACTTGAAAGGGATACTTTTTTATTGTTGCATAAATCCAACTGATGTTGATGACATAGCCAAGGAAGTAGATGTCGTAACAAGGCAAACGCATACCCAGCTTGATACTGCTAAGAGCCAGCTTGACACGAAGCTAAGTATTGTCAGGGACCATGCTAAGGAACAGTTGAGCAGATGGAATAAATTTTGCGATGATCTCCAAAAGCGTAATAACACTAATCTTGCTATGGTCGCTGCTCTGTAGAGTGATAAGGCCAAGTGGGAGGAAGCTTAGATTCTCATGAGGCTACCATTGCCATTCTTACTAAAAGAAATGCAGAATTAGAGGGATTAGATACCGAGAATAAGAAACTCAGGGAAGAGCTTGAAGCTGCTAAACAAAAGGAAAAGGAAGCCCTAACTGCCAAATGCAATGCTAGGGTCACATTGTCTGTGGAAAAGGATTTTTCTAGACAATATCATGAAGTTGCCCAACTTAGAGAAACCATCAACCCCTTGAAAGCTTCCAATCATATATTGATGACTAAGGTTGAATCTTTTGAGAAGGATAAGAAGCCTACTGAGGAAACCCCCAAAAAGGCTATGGACGAGGCTGATGCTGACATATTTCAGTTTTATGTTTTCAGTGCCACGAGCCGTGGGAGTATACTCTACTTAGGGGACAACTTTCTCACTACCTTGGCACTCGTTTGGGAACAAGTACTTGAAATTAATGGTGGAGATCATAGCGAAGACGATCTCATTAATGATCTTTTAGACGATAGGTCCAAGAAGGCTCTAATAGAGGGAAAAGCCCAGTTGAGACACGATAGGGCTAGTGCTTTCGAGGAGAAAGTTCAAAATTAAACCAACATTGATCCTCCTGTTGATCCTTCAAATACTGGAGCTTCTAATTCACAAATTTATGTGAATCCTCCTGTTACTTTGGCAGAAAAAGTCGTAGGCACGGAAGAGCGCATTGTTGGAGAGAATGTTATCGAGGAACGTGATGGAGATGATGAAGGTGATGATGAAAACATAGACAACTGGAGAATTGAGAGCAAAGATATCCAGGAAAATCTTCTAGATGTAGGTAAAATCGAAATTGACTTCACCATGCCATACTTAGAATTCATTTTTGATTCACTTGGGTCTCTTGCCTCTTACACTCAATACTTCCATAATCTAGCTTTAATTTCACCTCTACCTTCTCCTGCTATAGGCAAAGCAACAACAATTGAAGTTGCTATAAGTGATTCACCCCTGATGACTATTCCCCTTGCTCCCATTATTACTCCCCCTCCTGCTAGTGACACATCCGTACTTGTCATTACAACTCCCGGGTCACAGGATGCTAAAATTGGTGCACTCTCTGACTTAGAGGATGTTGATTATACCCTTAGCGATGATGTTGGAGCGACAGAAACTGATGAGAGCCCAAAAGATACAGCTGAGGGTCAGAAGAAGAAATCAACCAAACCCCCGTTGTCTTCGAAGCGCAAGAGAAAGAAACGTGTTATTCAGAATACAGAAGCTATTACTTTGTCTTCTCAAGAAAATGCAAGTGATGTGGCAGAGACTCCTCCTCCTCCTCTCAACAAACCAACTCTAAGGTTAAATGATAAGAAGAAGTAGTGCTCAGAACCAGTTTATTTTGCTTCTCGACTATTCTCTTTTATATGTTGCATTCAGATCGATTGTATATGCGGGTGTCGGTCCCCGCTTATTGCTTTATGTTAATCTACATCTGAAACTTCTGTATTTGATTCGTGACTTGAAACTTCTGTATTTGATTCGTGACTTTGTGACTGTATGATTTGACTACGTGTTGCTATGATGAAAATGTGTTTTGCTTATTGTACTTAAGCTTTTGCTTTAGCTTTGCCGCACTTTATTGCTCTTCATTCCACACTTGTTGACTTTTCATGTTCACAACACAAATAATTTTATACTACAAGTCATTTGTTATTGCAATGTTTGGTATTATAATGACCTCATGGCACATTTTTGTAAATTGATTTTTCAGTTGTAGCCATGAATAATTATTAGCTGGATTTACTTAACCAATTTTACTGAATTTCCTTGATTCTGACTGGGGCTATTTTTTAGACTTCTTTTCCATGAATAATCACCTTTGTGCTTATCATAGTATCGAAGTTTTTGAGTTTGCCTTAGCCATTTCAAGGTTCAACTTTGTTAGTCAGAGTAATCCTTGTAGGTGCCAAACTTACAGTGTGAATTTGTGACGAGCTTATGGTATGTTTAAGTGAGCATTATTGAATTTCCTTAATGTGGTGGTAATTCCCCCATACCAAAATTCGTCACGAACTTTAAAGGTTAGGCATGATATTTGTGATCGACTATGTTTGGAATCTCTTGGCCATGTGTTTTTGCCATCAGATTTAAAATTATCTGGCTTGCTCATGACCCAAGGGTTTCTGGACTAGTCGATCAAGCTCAAACCTTTTAGTGGAGAAGAAACTTTGTTACTGTGCCCCTTCTTAAGAGGTCTTGTATTTTATCATGTTCAATCATATTTCTTGCTAACCTAGAAGCCCAGGCCCTTTGGAGATCAGATTTGAACATATGCCCCCGAAGAGGTCTTGGTTTTCGTGCCTTCATAGAGGTCTTTTGTAAACCCGTTATTCGTTGTGGCTAAAAGATTCAGCCGCTTATAGAATTTGTCGGGTGACTTCAAAAAGGTCTTTGGGTCCGTCACTAACCGAACTTGGAGGACCCGGCTTATGGTTGGATGCCCCCGAAGGGGTCTTTAAAATCCACCGATAGCTGGATTTGGAAGATCCAGCATTTGTTTGGATTCCCCCCATAGAGGTCTTTTGAATCCCAGGGTTTTTTCATAATCGGGCCATGTATAAATGGCATTGACGATCGATTAGGTGCCCCTCAGGGAGGTCTTTTGCTTAAAGGCTCAGTGTTTTTCGCAATCTGGCCGTGTATAAATGGCACTGACGATCAACTGAGTGCCCCTCGGGGAGGCCTTTTGTGACGATCCCAAAATCCGTGTGACGGTATTAAGGATAATCATTGGAATATAACACATCAATCATCATAGCAGAGTACAGATAATAGCAAAAACAATAAATAGAATAATTTTACATAGATATGGCAGCGGAATCATAATATGTAACAACATCAGAATAGCACAACGTAGGATATAACTTAGTAAATAAAAGGGGAATGATCAGTTACCATCGCCATAGGCGGAATATATACATGTAGTGAGACATAATAAGGTTATAAGTCTACATCGCCGGAGGCGGTACATATACATATGATAATAAGTACTGGAAGTAAAGCAGTCTGCATCGCCATAGGCAGAATCATAATACATATACAATAATGGCGGAAAATGTCAAAGTCATCTCGGTGAAGTCAGCCTCGCCATGAGCCAAAAGTGCACTCCATACTACAGTGCTGAGCCAAAACAACCTGTCATTTGTGAACTAGGCTGCCCGTGTGAAAATAAGGGCACCCGCGTTTGCAAAGTGAAACAAACAACGAGTCAGTCATGGGGACTGGTATGAGAAATCTACTTAACAGTTTAAAACAACAGTAATAAGCAAATCATAGGACCACGCCACTTTCGCGGAACGGGTTTACTCCAGTGATTGCTGGTGCATTTAAAACAAAGTAAATTCTTTAAAACAACGCAATGCTTTTGGAAAGAATGTAGTCGTTATAAGACTCAAGTCCCATCATACAATGCAAAGCAAACTGTAGGATAGAGTTTTACCTTATAATGGCCAAATATGCTTACTACGTGTAACGCAAAATCATTTGATATTATTACTAGTGCATATATGTTTCAAAAATGAATAGCATCATAAATATCAATCATAGACGACATGAGCGTCCCATGCCGCTATGTCACCATACATAAGTTACAATCAAATCCGTTATCTCGTATTGGAAATTGGATTTCCATCATGAGTCGAGGCAAGGGCCAAGCTCCTCTCCGCTTCGAGACACTCTAGCAAATGCCTCAGGACTACACACTCTGGGTAACCCTTGGATCTTCGGGGCCAGTCCTCTCTTACGTTTGAGGACTAATTATTCCTGAACACACGTTTCCCGGTCCTTACAGACCTAAAATCGAGGCGCCTCGCATTCCAACAACCACATAGGTGAAAAGTAGATATAAATGTCAGGGATGGTAGGTCACTGACACCACCATAGCTAGAAATAAACGTCGTGCTCTTCCCCCAGTCCTTATCCCGTTTTTAACTCATATCGAGGTGTGAGGCTCGCGAATCCACGCTATACACAAAGCCAGGCCACGTAGGCCGTGCTTTGATCATCAAACACAAGACTTTGCTTTGCAACAGAAGCCTTGATCACTGCATCTTGGCATGCCACATAGGCAATCCACTCCATACGACTGATTTCTATCGATATATAACCTCTGAGCTCGTACGTCTCAGAGAAGGGCGTTAAGCAAAAGAATAAATTCTCCACCGCCAAACAGGTATATATTTAACAGAGATCAATAAGTATAGAACAAAATCCAATGTCAGACACACAGTCCATTTACAAGTCCGTTCTGGGTCTAAACGAAACCGGAGGCGTCAAATTCCTCGTATATCCGTACAATCAACACATACGTTCAGACGGCTACTACTTCCGTTCCTTCACGGTAGCTACTCCAATCAGGAACCTCAGCAGCGCCCATCCAACCGATACGAAGATCGTCGGTCTTGAATCGTCTTTGTATTTTCGCCTTCGAATCGTTTGATCAATTATTTGAAATGAGGGTTAGCTTGGCCTTTTCAAGTAATTCACGTATAGTTAGAATTCAAATCAATTCTTTCCATGGTAATATTATTTGACATTCATATTTCAGTTCTTTAGTATAATTTTCGTGTCAAACACATACAACCATCAAATATCAAGCAGATCAAGCCAAATTGGTTTATTTCGAATCCATGTTGCTTATAATATTTTATAACGATTTTTCGACATTTTTATTTATTTAAAATTGGCCATATTTAATTAAAAGACGTTTCAGGTCGTGCCGTGGCGCTGGCGCTGTTTTTCCCCTAATTTGTTTTACACATATCGGAAAAACTAACCGTTGGATTTCTACAAAGTCTATATCACTGGGAAGATATTCCCAAAGCGAACCCAACAGTTCCAGTTTCGTGAAAATCCGATGGTCGGATCTTCACACTAGTCGTTTGAAGTTACGGTTTCAAAATTCGAACTGCAGCGTCGTTATTTGATTTAATTTAATTATATTTATATTTATATATAAATATAAACGCTTCTGGCGCTGTTTTTCTTCAGATTTGAATTAAACATTTCAGGCAATCCAACCGTTGGATTTTTACAAAGTTGGTGCCGTTGGAAAGACATTTCCAAGGCGAACCCAACGGTTGCGGTTTCGGGAAAATCCGATGGTCGGATCTCTCGTACTAATCGATTCAATTTACGATTTCAAAATACGAACTACATGGCCTCGATCCCTTTCAATTCTATTTATATTTATATATATATATATAAATATAGTTCATTCTTTAATTTCAATATCATTTTCACTTCAAATATTTCACTGATGCCTTTATATTTCGAAAAATTTCGCCATAACCTCCTTTGTACGGGAAGGGGTTTGGAAATTTATTGGGCCGTGTTAGGTACCCAATAAATCCAATAAAGCATCCATATATTTATATTGATATATTCTTGTGTTTACAGGGGAGCGTGTATTGATAATAACTCCAGAGAATAAATTCTCGTCACCCTGTCAAGCCTGAGGGAGCGTGTATTTTTAATTACTCCAGAGGATAAATCCTCGTCACCTCGTCCCATGTGGGAATAAATAGTCCATGTGCCGTATCTAATGACTAGAGAGACGTGATTATTGTCAACTCCAGACCCGTGTGGGTTTTTTATTAATATGGCAATTTATCGTTATATTTTATATAGTCCATATCAGTCATCAGTTCAACCTGTAGTCTATAATCATTGCCATACAAGCCTCTCGCTCATATGGTAAATCTTCAACCTCATCACACAAGCTCCAAATGCTTATGTGGAATATGATGAAGTATGCCTATCGTCAAGAAGTATGCCATGTAATGTAGATCAAAATTTATTGTCACTATCCTATGGTGATGTTTATTATTTCACACAGAATAACCAGCACTCCGCATCCAATGGCATTCACAGGAGTTGATATAAAAATAAAATTGCGTAGCCAACTCATCAAGGCTTACCTATTTGTCGGGCACGCAAATAATTTCTTTACTCTACAACTAATCCATTTTTCCTATTCGACACATGTATATATATGCAGAACAAAGCTAATAATAATATTTCTAGCGAACTAATATTTATTTCAACACGTGTGTATTTTTACCAAAGCGTATACATGATAAAAGTAATATTTTTATCATCAAAAATATTTATTCAACACGGGGATGTCTTTAACACTTCATATTCACAATAAAATGTAATTTTTATTGTCCATTCAATTCATTTTAAAATACTAATAATATTCAACACATGAATTTCAATTCAACGAATGAATTTCAATTCAACACATGAATATTCTGTATAGCTTGTATATATATAAAAATGTGATTTTTATCGCTAGAGCTATTTATTTAAAATTCGAATAACATTCAACACATGAATTTCAATCCAATGAATGAATTTCAATCCAACACATGAATATCCTTTACAGTTTGTATATATATAAAAATGTGATTTTTATCGTTAAATCTATTTATTTAAAATTCGAGTAATATTCAACACATGAATTTCAATAAAACGAATGAATTTCAATTCAACACATGAATATCCTCTATAGTTTGTATATATATAAAAATGTGAGTTTTATTGCTAAAGCTATTTATTTAAAATTCGAGTAATATTCAACACATGAATTTCGATTCAACGAATGAATTTCAATTTAACATATGAATATCCTCTATAGTTTGTATATATATAAAAATGTGATTTTTATCGTTAAAGCTATTTATTTAAAATTCGAGTAATATTCAACACATGAATTTCGATTCAACGAATGAATTTCAATTCAACACATGAATATTGTTTTCAACATATGTAATTAATTTCAACAAATGAAAATTATTCTAACACATGAATATTTCAGAAAATTTCGGCAGCATAACGGCAGGGTAGTTAAAATCGGGACTGTCCCTAGTACGGCTCCTCGCTCTACCTTAAAACCTCGTGGTTTTTGACAATGGGGAATCATGCATCTAGTTCGCATGCAGGCGGCATGTTTTATTTTCATTTCCACAATCCTATTCTAATTTGTTTCAACCACAAGAGGGTATTTTTCAACCACAAAGGTATTTTTCAACCACAATATCAACTACAAACAATTATTTCCAACCATTCGTCATACTATATAGTTTCACGCCAATCACAAGCAATAAATATCGTCCATGGTCTGTGGACGAGGGGAGTATATATATATATATATAATTTCTATATTTCACTTGCATTTCATCACAATTCAAAGCATATATGTTTCATACAACGCTTGTATAATTTATACATCGCTAATATAACTTATACAACACATGTGCATGAGGTATACAATGCATATATAATTTACACTTCGCTTATATAATTTATACAACACGATTCCATTCACACAATTTAATTTAGATTCCTCACATTGGTTTTTGAAGTGCTAAAAATCGCATGTAGATTAGAAAAATCCGCGGCTTCTGCTAGATGGTAGAGAGCCTCCCTGCGGTCCCGATGTTTCATGTTTCATCGAATTTCGTTAACACACTAAAAAGATATGATTTTTCAAAGTTTTGCAACACTTAAAAGTGTTATTTTCATTTCAGAAATTTCAGAGCCGGTACCTTCCCAAACCTTCGAAACTAGGTTTATATTTTTCGATCGATCTGTGCAGTATCGTCACGATCGGATGCTGCAAGTCGAAGAGCTTCAAACAGGCTCTCCAGCGCCTGTGGTGGCACTCAACTCGATGGCCCCTCTGATGCTCGGCGGCGCTCCAAAGGTGGTGACTTCCTCGCTGGAATTCGACACCAATACCAAATGGTTTCACGCGAGGCTTGGATTGATTGAAAGAGGAGGGGAAGGCGAACGGAAAAGTCAACTAGAGGGGGTGGCAAAAACGCCTTTGGCGGTGACGATCTGGCCTGGAAGTTTTGAGGGTGTTTCCTTCGTTCGTTCGTAGGGGTTTGACCGATTTTCTGATGAGAGAGAAAAGTGAGGATATTTCTTATTATATTTAATTTTAAATTCCCAAAATATCCCTTTGAACAAACGTACACCAATTTCAACCCAACGACTGTCGCCCCTAGCTAAATAACCCCATTCCGGACACAATGGGATATGTTTCATTGGCCAATTCAACTGTTATAGTCAGTTATTTTTCAAATTAAAGTATAAAACATTTAATATTCAATTTGAACGTACATTTCAATTTGCCAGGGCCACAAACTGAATCGAAAAATTCTAGAAAAATAAATCTAGCTTTGTTTTGACGATACGGTCCCAACAAAACCTGTTTCGTCGAATTCTGAGATCGTATTCAAAATGGCCATTTTCAGGTCGACACATTTTAACAAAAATTGACCAATCACATTTTCCTTTTCCCTGCTCACATACTAGCTTCAAAAATTATGAAATTGTAAACCTAGCAATAGTTTGACATCGTGGTTCCAACAAAATTGGTTTCGTCGAATTCCGAGGTCGTACGCAAATCGTCTATTTTCAAGGGCTATACAATCTATATAGCGACCTTTCTGAAAATTCATTTGGCCATAACTTTTGATTCCTTCTACGAAACTTCGATTTTTCAGATTCGTTAGAAAGGTATTCATAAACAAATTTAAATATTTTTGGTTTCACTAAAATCTATTATATTTTCCACCCGGTACAGTCAGACAAAGTTTGTATTCAAATTTTCAAACTGCCTCACTATCTCCAATTCATTACTTTATTGAAATATGCTATTTCAATTGTTTAAATTCTTTGACAATAACCAATTTTAAAAATTTTAAATTGGTTCACATTATCCGGGTTATTACAATCTCCCCCACTTAAAACTTTTCGTCCCCAAAAAGGAAACAACAGCAAAGTAGGAAACAAAATGTAAATGCAAAGTATTGTAAAGGTACCTTGCACCGGAGTTAGTCAGAGATGTCCACTCTGCATTTGGGGTAGGCTTGCTTAATGCTTTCCTCAGTTTCCCAAGTACAGTCTCTAGAATCACTACTCCACTGCACTTTAACTAAATGAATCTTTTTGCTCCTTAGCTCCCTAGTTTCTTTGCCAACGATCTTCAATGGCTCTCTTCTGACTGCTAATTCTGGAGTTATTTCCAAGTCTGGTTGTGCTACTTCTTCTACAACAAGATCCGGGTCATGCACATGTTTTCTGAGTTGAGACACGTGGAACACATCATGCACACTAGGCAACCAATCAGTAATGAAACCCTATATGCTAGAGTTCCAATCCATTCAAGTATAGGAAAGGGACCAATAAACCTCGGTGCCAACTTCCCAGTTTTGCCAAATCTGATTACTCCCCTCATCAGAGAAACTCTTAAATAAACATAATCGCCAACGACAAATGATAAATCTCTTCTTCTCGCATCAGCATAACTTTTCTGTCGGCTTTATGCAGTTTTCAATCGCTTCTTGATGAAATAGACTTTATCAGATGCTTCTCGAATCATATCGGGCCCCAACACAAGTCTATTGCCAGGTTCTACCCAACATGCGGGAGATCTGCACGGTCTACCGTATAATGCTTCAAATGGCGACATTCCAAAACTTGCTTGATAGCTATTGTTATAAGAGAATTCGGCCAAATGTAAGTGATCTTCCCATGACCCACCAAAATCAATTATGCAAGCCCGCAGTAAATCTTCTAGAATTCTATTCACCCGCTCAGTTTGGCGGTCTGTCTGAGGGTGATAAGCGGTGCTTAGATTCAATTTGGTTCCCAATTCTGTCTGGAATGCTTCCCAGAATTTGCTAGTAAATAGGGGATCTCTATCACTGAATATATTGAGCGGCACTCCATGCAGTTTAACTATTTCTTTGAAGTAAATCTGTGCTAAACTTTGAGCCGTTCTGTTGGATCTGACAGGTATGAAATGGGCAGTCTTCGTGAAGCGGTCTACGATCACCCATATACTGTCGTTTCCTTTCTTAGTTCGAGGCAAACCATCAATGAAGTCCATCGAAATTTGCTCCCACTTCCATCCTGGAATTTCTAATGGTTGTAATAGTCCAGCCAATTTCTGTTGATCGCTCTTAACTTGTTGACAGGTGGGACACCGACTAACATATATTGAAATGCCCCTTTTTAATGACTTCCACCAGAACATACGCTTAATATCATGGTACATTTTGCTAACTCCCGGATGGATACTCAGTTTAGACTTGTGGCATTCATCAAGTACTTCCCTTCTGAGCTTTGAAATTTCTGGTACACAAATTCGCCCTCGTAATCTTAGGACCCCTTGGCTATCTAGGCTAAAATCTGAAGTTTTTCCTTCTCGGATCCACTGACTAATCCTTTTAATAAGTTCATCGTCGTTCTGGAGAATAGTAATCTTATCTTCTAGGGAAGAAGTAATAATAAAACTGGCGATGATTTCATTCTTTCTGCTGAGCGCATCTGCTACAACATTGGCTTTCCCTGGAGTGTATAGAATCTCAAAATCGTATGCTGCAAGGAATTCTAACCAACGCTGTTGTCTCAAGTTTAGATCTTTCTGAGTGAATAGATACTTCAATGATTGATGATCGATAAATAGTTCGAACTTCTCGCCCAATAAATAATGCCTCCAGATTCTCAAAGCAAACACGATAGCTAACAACTCAAGATCATGAGTTGCGTAGTTTCTTTCATGCGGCTTCAGCTGACGGCTGGCATAAGCGACCACTTGGCCCTTTTGCATTAATACTGCGCCTAGCCCTCTAATAGAAGCATCTGTCCATACAGTCAAGTCTTGGTTGCCTTCTATAATTGTCAATACTGGAGCAGTTGTCAATCTTAGTTTCAGCTCCTGGAAAGCTTCTTCACATTCGGTAGTCCATTTGAATTTCTCATGCTTCTTTGTAAGCTTTGTTAATACACCAGATATCTTTGAAAAATCCTGAACGAATTTACGATAGTAACTAGCCAATCCAAGGAAACTTCGAACTTCTGTGGGGGTAGTAGGCTGTTTCCAGTCCTGAATCACTTTAATTTTGCTTGGATCTACAACAATCCCTTCCTTTGATACGACATGGCCAAGGAACTTAACTTCTTCTTGCCAGAAGATACACTTAGAAAATTTAGCTTTCAAGACATTTCTCCTCAGAATTATCAATACTTGTTCTAAATGTTTTGCATGCTCGCCTTCCGACTTGGAGTAGATTAAAATGTCATCGATGAAGACCAGAACAAATTTATTCAAAACACCACGAAACACTCTGTTCATAAGAACAACGAAGTATGATGGAGTGTTACACAGGCCGAACGACATTACTAACCATTCGTAGAATAAATCGGGACCCCTGAAGGCTGTCAAAGGAACACAGTCTTCGGCTATACGCAATTGGTGGAAACCTGTAGCTAGGTCCATTCTGGAGAATACTGTCGCCCCATTTAATTGATCTAACAGGTCATCTATCTGTGGCAAGGGATATTTGTTCTTCAGTGTCTGCTTATTGAGATCTCGGTAATCAACACAAAGTCGTAGAGTACCGTCTGATTTCGGGACAAACACTACTGCTGCTCCCCAAGCTGAAAAGCTTGGTCTGATCAGACCTTTCCAAAGCAATTCTCTGGTTTGGCTGCCTAACTCTTCTTTTTCTTTCGCGGCCATTCTTCTAATTGGATGTACTACTGGTCGGGCGTTTGGAATTAGATCTATTCTGAATTCAATTTCTCTTTGCGGAGGTAAGTTTTCGACTTCTTCAAACACATCAGCATAGTTTTTATCGACCGGTATCACTTCTAATGAAGTGGGAGTAACTTCTAAAGCGGACCAGAATTCTTTTCTATTGGTTTCTGAACCGAGACATGGTATAGTTATATGCCCAAATTTTGTTTTAACTTTCACGATTCTTTCGGCACATCTAACTTCAGCCTTATATTTGGTTAACCATTCCAAACTGAGAATAACATCGAATTCAGATAAATTCATGACTATTAAGTTGATGGGAAACTTGTAACATGAATAAGAGATAGGCACTCTGCAGTACGAACTGAGAACAATAGAACCTCCTATCGGGTTTTGAACTTTAATTGATTCTTTAAGATCTCTTACTTTTAACTTTAACTTACTAACTGTGTCACTATAAATGAAGCTACGTGATGCACCAGTATCAAAAAGTACAAAAACAGGAATATTTTTAATGGTAAGGGTACCTCACAAGACGTCGGGTTTACCTGATCCATCGGTGATAGCTGGCGAGGTCTCCCCGTCATAAACATGAGCCACTTGTGCATTCTTCTTTAAAGGACAATTCCTGCTATAGTGCCCTTTCTTATGGCAGTTGTAGCATTCGGCTGAGCTGCGGTCTGGATTTGCCTTTAGTTTCTTTGGGGCTGTGCACATATTCGAAAAATGTCCTGTCTTTCCGCAGTTGTAGCAGCTTCCTTTTGGGTACCGTTCTAGATTGCTGAGTAGCAGCTGCTGCAATGCTGGACTCTGGCTGATCTCCTGAAGCTTTGCGCTTGTTTCCAGCTTGGCTTTTGGCGCGGTCTTGGTTGGAGTGTCTTTCATCCAGATCTTCGTAATTGCAGGCCATTTCTACCAATTCTGAGAATGAGAGTTTGGTGTTTCTCATGGCCCTGTCATGGTACTTGCGTCGTAGCCCAAATATAAACCTCTTGTTCTTAGCTTTGGTTGTCATAATCAGCTCTGGAGCATAGATTGACAGCTGAGTGAATTTGTTGAGGTAGTCTTGGATAGAGAGATCTTCCTGCTGGAGATTAGCAAACTGATCATGCATCCGCTCTAAGGCCTGCTCAGGTATGAACTTTTCCTTGAACATGGTCTTGAATTGCTCCCAGGTCCTAACAGTACCCTCCACATCTTCGGAGGTGATGGCATCCCACCACAACTCGGCTTCTTCTTGCAAGAGCCAAATGCCTAGACGTGCCTTGTTGTGGGTCCCCAGTTCCATGCCCTCAAAAATCTTTTCACAAGTCTTCAACCATGCAATAGCCTCTGTCACTGTACCAAGGCCAGAAAAGGGTTTTCCTCCTAGGTTCCTGTATCTCTTTGCTACTCTATCAAGCTCAAAGTCCTGGGGTGCTGGTGGTTGTATAATAGGACCCTCCTCAACTACGGGGATATTCCCCCGTCCTCCTGCTCGGCCTCCTTGGCCACCTCTGGCTGCTGCTGCTCGTGTAGCCATCAGATAAAGTACTGTATAAGCAAGAGAAGAGTCAAGCTCACAGAAATGATAACTTTCATATATGATAAAGCAGAGGAACATAAGGAAAGGTAATGATGTACTGATCAAATTTTTTTGCTAATCTGCTTAGCACATTCTAGGACATCACTGATCCTATCTCTAATGAGCCACTCGCCTTAGAACACTACTAATTCTATTCTGACGAGGTGATTAGTGTGTTAGATTCCGGAACTAAGGTTAACCAAAGCTCTGATACCAACTGTGACGATCCCAAAATCCGTGTGATGGTATTAAGGATAATCATTGGAATATAACACATCAATCATCATAGCAGAGTACAGATAGCAAAAACAATAAATAGAATAATTTTACAAAGATATGGCAGCGGAATCATAATATGTAACAACATCTGAATAGCACAACGTAGGATATAACTTAGTAAATAAAAGGAGAATGATCAGTTACCATCGCCATAGGCGGAATATATACATTCAGTGAGACATAATAAGGGTATAAGTCTACATCACCGGAGGCGGTACATATACATATGATAATAAGTACTGGAAGTAAAGCAGTCTGCATCGCCATAGGCGGAATCATAATACATATACAATAATGGCGGAAAATGTCAAAGTCATCTCGGTGAAGTCAGCCTCACCATGAGCCAAAAGTGCACTCCATACTACAGTGCTGAGCCAAAACAACCTGTCATCTGTGAACTAGGATGCCCGTGTGAAAATAAGGGCACCCGCGTTTGCAAAGTGAAACAAACAACGAGTCAGTCATGGGGACTGGTATGAGAAATCTACTTAACAGTTTAAAACAACAGTAATAAGCAAATCATAGGACCACGCCACTTTCGTATAACGGGTTTATTCCAGTGATTGCTGGTGCATTTAAAACAAAGTAAATTCTTTAAAACAACACAATGCTTTTGGAAAGAATGTAGCCGTTATAAGACTCAAGTGCCATCATACAATGCAACGCAAACTAGAGGATAGAGTTTTGCCTTATAATGGCCAATTATGCTTAGTACGTGTAAATCAAAACCATTTGATATTATTACTAGTGCATATATGTTTCAAAAACGAATAGAAACATAAATATCAATCATAGACGACATGAGCGTCCTATGCCACTATTTCGCCATACATAAGTTACAATCGAATCCGTTATCTCGTATTGGAAATTGGATTTCCGTCATGAGTCGAGGCAAGGGGCAAGCTCCTCTCCGCTTTGAGACACTCCAGCAAATGCCTCAGGGCTACACACTCTGGGTAACCCTTGGATCTTCAGGGCCGGTCCTCTCTTACGTTTGAGGATTAATTATTCATGAACACACGTTTCCCGGTCCTTACAGACATAAAATCGAGGCGCCTCGCATTCCAACAACCACATAGGTGAAAAGTAGATATAAATGTCAGGGCTGGTAGGTCACTGACACTACCATAGCTAGAAAGAAACGTCGTGCTCTCCCCGCAGTCCTTATCCCGTTTTTAACTCATACGAGGTGCGAGGCTCGCGAATCCACGCTATACACAAAGCCAGGCCACATAGGCCGTGCTTTGATCATCGAACACAAGACTTTGCTTTGCAACAGAAGCCTTGATCACTGCATCCTGGCATGCCACATAGGCAATCCACTCCATACGACTGATTTCTATCGATATATAACCTCTGAGCTCGTACGTCTCAGAGAAGGGCGTTAAGCAAAAGAATAAATTCTCCACCGCCAAACAGGTAGATATTTAACAGAGATCAATAAGTATAGAACAAAATCCAATGTCAGATACACAGTCCATTTACAAGTCCGTTCTGGGTCTGAACGAAACTTGAGGTGTCAAATTCCTCGTATATCCGTACAATCAACACATACGTTCAGACGGCTACTACTTCCGTTCCTTCACGGTAGCTACTCCAATCAGGAACTTTAGCAGCGCCCATCCAACCGATACGAAGATTGTTGGTCCTGAATCGTCTTTGTATTTTCGCCTTCGAATCATTCGATCAATTATTTGAAATGAGGGTTAGCTCGGCCTTTTCAAATAATTCACGTATAATTAGAATTCAAATCAATTCTTTCCATGGTTATATTATTTGACATTCATATTTCAGTTCTTTAGTATAATTTTCGTGTCAAACACATACAACCATCAAATATCAAGCAGATCAAGCCAAATTGGTTTATTTCCAATCCATGTTGCTTATAATATTTTATAACGATTTTTCGCCACTTTTATTTATTTAAAATTGTCCATATTTAATTAAACAACGTTTTAGGTCGTGCCATGGCACTGGCGCTGTTTTTCCCCTAATTTGTTTTACACATATCAGAAAATCTAACCGTTGGATTTCTACAAAGTCTATATCACTGGGAAGATATTCCCAAAGCGAACCCAACGGTTCCAGTTTCGTGAAAATCCGATGGTTGGATCTTCCACACTAGTCGTTTGAAGTTACGGTTTCAAAATTCGAAATGCAGCGTCGTTATTCGATTTAATTCAATTATATTTATATTTATATATAAATATAACGCTTCTGGCACTGTTTTTCTTCAGATTTGAATTAAACATTCCAGACAATCCAATCGTTGGATTTTTACAAAGTTGGTGCCGTTGGAAAGACATTTCCAAGGCGAACCCAACGGTTGCGGTTTCGGGAAAATCCGATGGTCGGATCTCTCGTACTAATCGATTCAAATTACGATTTCAAAACATGAACTGCACGGCTTCGATTCCTTTCAATTCTATTTATATATATATATATATATATATATATATATAAATATAGTTCATTCTTTAATTTCAATATCGTTTTCACTTCAAATATTTCACTAACGCCTTTATATTTCGAAAAATTTCGCCATAACCTCCTTTGTACGGGACGGGGTTTGGAAATTTATTGGGCCGTGTTAGTTACCCAATAAATCCTATAAAGCATCCACATATTTATAGTGATATATTCTGGTGTTTACAGGGGAGCGTGTATTGATAATAACTCCAGAGAATAAATTCTCGTCACCTTGTCAAGCCTGAGGGAGCGTGTATTTTTAATTACTCCAGAGGATAAATCCTCGTCACCTCGTCCCGTGTGGGAATAAATAGTCCATGTGCCTTATCTAATGACTAGAGAGACATGATTATTGTCAACTCCAGACCCGTGTGGGATTTTTATTAATCTGGCAATTTATCGTTATATTTTATATAGTCCATATCAGTCATCAGTTCAACCTGTAGTATATAATCATCGCCATACAAGCCTCTCGCTCGTATGGTAAATCTTCAACCTCGTCACACATGCTCCAAATGCTTATGTGGAATATGATGAAGTATGCCTATCGTCAAGAAGTATGCCATGTAGTGTAGTTCAAAATTTATTGTCACAATCCTATGGTGATGTTTATTATTTCACACAGAATAACCAACACTCCGCATCCAATGGCATTCACAGGAGTTGATATAAAAATAAAATTGTGCAGCCAACTCATCAAGGCTTACCTATTTGTTGGGCATGCAAATAATTTCTTTACTCTATAACTAATCCATTTTTCCTGTTCGACACATGTATATATATGCAGAACAAAGCTAATAATAATATTTCTAGCGAACTAATATTTATTTCAACACGTGTGTATTTTTACCAAAGCGTATACATGATAAAAGTAATATTTTTATCATCAAAAATATTTATTCAACACGTGGATGTCTTTAACACTTCATATTCACAATAAAATGTAATTTTTATTGTCCATTCAATTTATTTTAAAATACTAATAATATTCAACACATGAATTTCAATTCAACGAATAAATTTCAATTCAACACATGAATATTCTGTATAGTTTGTATATATATAAAAATGTGATTTTTATCGCTAGAGCTATTTATTTAAAATTCGAATAACATTCAACACATGAATTTCAATCCAACGAATGAATTTCAATCCAACACATGAATATCCTTTACAGTTTGTATATATATAAAAATGTGATTTTTATCGTTAAATCTATTTATTTAAAATTCGAGTAATATTCAACACATGAATTTCAATCCGGCGAATGAATTTCAATTCAACACATGAATATCCTCTATAGTTTGTATATATATAAAAATGCGATTTTTATTGCTAAAGCTATTTATTTAAAATTCGAGTAATATTCAACACGTGAATTTCGATTCAACGAATGAATTTCAATTCAACACATGAATATCCTCTATAGTTTGTATATATATAAAAATGTGATTTTTATCGCTAAAGCTATTTATTTAAAATTCGAGTAATATTCAACACATGAATTTCGATTCAACGAATGAATTTCAATTCAACACATGAATATTGGTTTCAACATATGTATTTAATTTCAACAAATGAAAATTATTCTAACACATGAATATTTCAGAAAATTGCGGCAGCATAAATACAGGGTAGTTAAAACCGGGACTGTCCCTAGTATGGCTCCTCGCTCTACCTTAAAACCTCGCGGTTTTTGACAATGGGGAATCATGCATCTAGTTCGCACGTAGGCGGCATGTTTTATTTTCATTTCCACAATCCTATTCGAATTTGTTTCAACCACAAGAGGGTATTTTTCAACCACAAAGGTATTTTTCAACCACAATATCAACAACAAACAATTATTTCCAACCATTCGTCATACTATATAATTTCACGCCAATCACAAGCAATAAATATCGTCCATGGTCTGTGGACGAGGGGAGTATATATATATTGTTTCTATATTTCACTTGCATTTCATCACAATTCAAAGCATATATGTTTCATACAACGCTTGTATAATTTATACATCCCTAATATAACTTATACAACACATGTACATGAGGTATACAATGCGTATATAATTTACACTTCGCTTATATAATTTATACAACACGATTCCATTCACACAATTTAATTTAGATTCCTCACATTGGTTTTTGAAGTGCTAAAAATCGTACGTAGATCAGAAAAATATGCGGCTTCTGCTAGATGGTAGAGAGCCTCCCTACGGTCCTGATGTTTCCTGTTTCATCGAATTTCGTTAACACACAAAAAAGATATGATTTTTCAAAGTTTTGCAACACTTAAAAGTTTTATTTTCATTTCAGAAATTTCAGAGCCGATACCTTCCCAAACCTTCGAAACTAGGTTTATATTTTTCGATCGATCTGTGTAGTATCGTCACGATCGGATGCTGCAACGTCGAAGAGCTTCGAACAAGCTCTCCAGCGCCTGTGGTGGCACTCAGCTCGGTGGCCCCTCTGATGCTCGGCGGCGCTCCAAAGGTGGTGACTTCCTCGCTGGAATTCGACGCCAATACCAAACGGTTTCACGTGAGGCTTGGATTGATTGAAAGAGGAGGGGAAGGCGAACGGAAAAGTCAACTGGAGGGGGAGGCGAAAACGCTTGTGGCGACGGCGATCTGACCTGGAAATTTTAAGGGTGTTTCCGTCGTTCGTTCGGAGGGGTTTGACCGATTTTCTGATGAGAGAGAAAAGTGAGGATATTTCTTATTATATTTAATTTTAAATTCCCAAAATATCCCTTTGAACAAACGTACACCAATTTCAACCCAACGACTGTCGCTCCCAGCTAAATACCCCCATTACGGACACAATGCGATATGTTTCGTTGGCCAATTCGACTGTTACAGTCAGTTATTTTTCAAATTAAAGTATAAAGCATTTAATATTCAATTTGAACGTACATTTCAATTTGCCAGGGCCACAAACTGAATCGAAAAATTCCAGAAAAATAAATCTAGCTTTGTTTTGACGATACGGTCCCTACAAAACCAGTTTCGTCGAATTCTGAGATCGTATTCAAAATGGCCATTTTCAGGTCGACCCATTTTAACAGAAATTGACCAATCACATTTTCCTTTGCCACGCTCACAGACTAGCCTCAAAAATTATGAAATTTGAAACCTAGCAATAGTTTGACTTCCCGGATCCAACAAAAGTGGTTTCATCGAATTCCGAGGTCGTATGCAAAATGTCTATTTTCAAGGGCTATACATTCCATATAACGACCTTTCTGAAAATTCATTTGGCCATAACTTTTGATTCCTGCTACGAAACTTCGATTTTTCAGATTCGTTAGAAAGGTATTCATAAACAGATTTAAATATTTTTGGTTTCACTAAAATCTGATATATTTTCCACCCGGTACAGTCAGACAAAGTTTGTATTCAAATTTTCATACTGCCTCACTATCTCCAATTCATTACTTTATTGAAATATGCTATTTCAATTGTTTAAATTCTTTGACAATAACCAATTTTAAAATTTTAAAATTGGTTCACATTTTCTGGGTTATTACACCTTTAGTTTAGAGTTTCATCGCCTCATGGGGAGGATGCTAATTCATTTATCGAATTTCACCACGATTTGTTAGAACTAGGGTCCTGGATCTTGCAATTTAAAATATGCCCTCACGGTGAAACTTACAACTTTGTTTACAGTATGAACGCCGCATTCCTTAACTGTTCAGTTCCTGGAGCCCCTTGTTCATGAGGTTGTTCTCCACATCTTCGTATTTATTGTGAACGATGTTTTGAATATTGAACATCAGGCGCTTGAGCTATCCCAATCGAGATGTGCTATAACGGTCACCAGGTTTTACTAGGTTTAAGATGTGTCGTCGTCCATTTTTGGGGGACATGCAGTCAAAATCGAATTTAAGCAACTTGTAAACAAGAATTTGCAAATGTACGATTTAGGCAAGTAAAGTAGTTTCTTTCGTCAATATGTACAAAGCTTGAGACAACGTTGCATGGTATTTACAATGCATGATGTTTACAACCTGCAAAATGAAAGAATTATTAAACGAAGTAATGACGGAGATGTATGATATTCCAAGCTCTCGGAAGTTGGGTCCCGTCCGTCGTTTTTAGTTCGAAGGTGCCATCCAAAAATTTTTGGCTTCTCATATACGTTCCTTCCCAATTGGGTCTGAATACTCTATTTCCTATCATAATTCTTTTCAGAACAAGGTCCTCAATCTGAAAGGTTCTCCATTTGACTTTAGCATTAAAATGTCTAGCTATCCTTCTTTGATGAGTAGAAATCCTAAGTTCTGCTTCTTTCCTTTTCTCTTTAAGCAGGTCGAGCGCCTCGAGTTGCAGCTTCTCATTCTCCTTTCGGTTAAAGTGGATTCTTCGTTGAGTGGGAACTTCCAACTCTACCGGGATCATAGCCTCAGATCCAAATGCAAGCGAGTAAGGAGTATGCCTAGTCGCAGTTTTGTGAGTTGTACGATATCCCCATGGTGCAAGCAAAAGCTCATCTACCCGACCACCTTTAACTTTTTCAAGATGCTTTTTGATAGTTAACTTTAAAATTTTATTGATTGCTTCGACTTGCCCGTTGGCCTGCGGATGAGCAACGACTGCAAAACTCTTCTTAATCTTGTACTTGGCACAGAAATCTAAGAATTCACTACTTTCAAACTAAGTTCCATTATCCGTGATTATTTTCTGTGGTACCCCAAACCTGCAGATGATGTTCTTTAGGACAAGGTTGATCACCTTTTTTGAAGTAATAGTAGCTAGTGATTCAGCTTCAGCCCATTTAGTGAAATAGTCAATTGCTACTATTGCATACTTCATAATTGATTTAGTTGTAGGCAATGATCCAATTAAATCTATGCCCCAGACGGAAAATGGCCATGGGATGACCATTTGAATCTGTTCTGTGGGAGGTGCTCTCGTAATCTTTGCAAATCTTTGGTATCTATCACACTTCTTAACGTAGGTCATTGCGTCCAGGTTCACATCAGGATAGAAGTAGCCATATCGAAGAATTTTATTGGCTAGTGTTTTACCACCTGTGTGACCTCCGCATTCCCCTTTATGTAGTTCGGCCAAGACTGCTCTGGACTCCCCTTTGGTTACACATCGCAGCAGTGGCATAGAGAAACTTCGCCTATATAACCTTCCATCTTGGATAAGGTATAACGAAGCTTTGCGCAATATTTTCCTCTGCTTTTCGGCTCTTCTGGAAGTGTTCCATTATGGATATATTTTTTGATTGGGTTTATCCAGGATATAGGCTCTTCAACTGTCTCCATGATCCAATTAATATCCACTTCTTCGATATTAGGGGTTGAAAGGACTTCGATAGATATAAGACCCAGAAACTGCGCATCTTAGGAACTAGCATATTTTGCGAGAGAATCTACCTTTGAATTTTCTTCCTTGGGAATATGAGATATAGTGTAGTAGTCAAGGTCATTGAGAAGCTTCAAAGATTTGGTAAGATAAGTAGGAAGGTTTCTGACTTTGGTTTGTAATTCTTTGCGGACCTGGCATACTTCCAGCTGAGAGTCACTGAAAATTTGCAAGGTTTTCGGATTCAGCTCTTTCTCTAGTTTCAGCCATATTATCAATGCTTCATATTCGACCTCATTATTGTTTGATGGGAATTCCAATCTTAGGGCGTAGCATAGGGAATGGCCATCAGGAGTTTCTAGGACAATTACAGCCCCTGAACAGTAATCATTTCTGGATCATCGATGTACAGCTTCCAACTAGCCACCGTCTCTAATGGTTCCTCTGTTTCTTCTCACCTATCCAT
The DNA here is from genome assembly GCA_030737875.1 of Allium sativum. Lineage (NCBI taxonomy): Eukaryota > Viridiplantae > Streptophyta > Magnoliopsida > Asparagales > Amaryllidaceae > Allium > Allium sativum. Next base: position 857,035,883 of record CM060915.1, on the reverse strand, counting down.
GAACTCGGCGATAAAATCCGCTAAAGCCTGCCCATTAATAGCTCTTAGAGGGTGATAAGTGATGTCATATTGACTCAGCTCTATGTTCCACTTCAACAACCTTCCTGAAGTTTCTGGGCAAAAGAGAACTTGTCTTAGTGGCTGATCAGTGAGAACCTTTATAGGATGGGATTGGAAGTACGGCCTTAGTTTCTTTGAGGAAATAAGGAGGCAATATGCGAGCTTCTCTAACTTAGGATCTTTTAGTTCTACCCCAGCGAGCCCTTTGCAGATGTAATAAACTGGCCATTGGACCTTGGCATCCTCCCGGACAAGCGCAGCGCTTAAGGCATGTGATGAGACAGCTAAATATAGGAATAGGTCATCTCCATCTTTGGGTTTGGAGAGCATCGGTGGTGACTCCATGTGCTTAATCAACTCTTCGAAGGCTGTTTGGCATTCAGGAGTCCATTGGAAATCTTTCTTTCCTTTCTTCAAAGCATTGAACAGCGGAATGTGTCAATCCGCTGTCCTAGAGATAAATCGGTTAAGTGCAGCTACCTTCCCATTTAAGCTTTGAAGCTCTTTCTATGTCCTTGGAGCACGCATCTCCCGTAAGGTTGTGAATTGAGAAGGATTCGCTTCAATGCCTCTGGCGTTGACTATGAACCTGAGAAATTTTACTAATGAGACTCCAAATGAGCATATAAGCGGATTTAGCTTCATCCCATATTTTCTGAGGATATGAAACATCTCAGCCAGATTTTCCAAATGATCATTGACTTTCTTCGGTTTCACCAGCATATCATCTACATAGACTTCCACTGTGTTTCCGATTTGGGATTTGAACATGGAATTCAAAAGGCAGTGGTATGTTGCTTCTGCATTTTTTAGTCTGAACGGCATAACTTTATAGCAATACAAGCCTCTATCTGTTATAAACTCATGTTCTCTTCATCTGGCTTATGCATCATAGTTTGATTGTACCCGGAGTATGCATCCACAAAGGATAACAGTTCGTTCCCCGCTGTCGCATCGACAAGTTTATCAATTCTAGGTAATGGGAAACTGTCTTTGGGACGTGCCTTATTAAGGTCCGAATAGTCTATGCACACTTTCCATTTACCGTTGGACTTTTTAACAAGGACCGGATTGAAAACCTAATCGAGATATGTAGATTCTCGTATAAAGTTATTCTTGAACAACCTATCTACTTCTTCTTTTAATGCTACAGATCTTTCAGGTCCTTGAATTCATCTTTTCATTTTTACTGGAGTTAAACTTGGATTAATATTCAATTTATGTAGTATTACATCAGGTGATATTCTGCACATATCGGAATGAGTCCAAGAGAAAACATCAAAATTTGCTTTTAAAAACAAATTTAATTCTTTCTGCAATTTCAGGCCCAGGTGAGAACCTATTTTCAAGACTCTATCAGGATTTTTGTCATGTACTGGAATAGAGACTATGGATTCAGCTGGTGCTGCTCTAATCTCCTCTACACTGGATTTCCTTGGATTAATCTCCTTCTAAGCTCCACTGTGCTCGCGAGTGTGAGGGCCTCGCCCTAATTGCTATACAGGGGAGTCAAGAATGCGGAGCAAAGGCTTCACATCTTCAGTTCCTTCTTCCTAGCTTCAACAAGTTCCGCAATATAACACTTCCTTGCTGCCTTCTGGTCACCTTTAATCACGCCGATTCCATTTGGTATAACATTTTCGGTTGTTAAATTATACCAAATGCCATTTTTATTTAAACATAACATTATCTAAATAAATGGACATTTCTATTTCACAATAACATTTCTAATAAAAGGATATTTTTAATCTAACCTAATATTTCTAATAAAATGATATTTTTTAATCTAACATAACATGTTTCTAACATAAATGACCATTTAATTTACATAACATGTTTCTAACATAAATGACCTTTTTATTTACATAGCATGTTTCTAACCAAAATGACCATTTTATTTACATATCATGTTTCTAACCAAAAAGATATTTATGATTTCACACAAATCTATTTTAAACAAGATGACATCTGTGTTTTCATACAATCCTATTTTAGCCAAAATGATATCTATGATTTCATACAAATCTAATTTAGCCAATATGATATTTTTAGATGACAATTCTAATTCACATAAAAAGGATATTTTTTTATATGACAATTCTAATTCACATAAAAAGGATATTTTTACATGGCAAATCTAATTCACATAAAAAGGATATTTTTTTATATGGCAATTCTAATTCACATATAAAGGATATTTTTATATGACATGACAAAGCTTAAATTATTAGCTCCATAAATACAATTCAACATATCACCACAACCAGAATCAGTCAATCAATCTCAATTATATACGGCGCATATATTTAATATCACAGTCAATATATATATATATATATATATATATATATATATATATATTCTAGATATATATATATATATTAAATTTAAAATTTAAAATTTAAAATCGAGAAAGCGTGGTTTTAAGAATAGACGATGACGTAAGTTGATACGAGCACGGAGCATGATGCACCCTTCCAATTACAAGCACAACTATGCTCTTTTTAACAACGTGATATGAAAAGATTCACAGATCAATACCCGAAGCAATTTAAATGAAGGGAGTGAAAAGGATATGGCTAAGGAAGAGGGATTTAGATGTTTACAAAATTTTATAAAAGTGAACAAGATTTTGGTCATTTTAAAATAATATTTTGGACTAGTAAACATTGGAATCTGAAAAAGTCATAAACATAAAATTTATTGCAAATTCTTTTCTCTTCAATCTTAAAAAAAAAAATTGGTTTTCGATAAATTTTGAAAAATATATGATCAAAACAGTGACAAACAAATATTTAGATCAGAAATCTGGGTTCGAAAATGCATCATAAAGATTGTCAATTTCGACCTAGAAATATTCAAAATTTGGAAAAGTGTTCAACATAAAAGTTGTAGATCTTTCAATTTCCTCCAATTTGAAAAAAAAGTAATATCGATTTGGATTTCTTATGAGGAAGTTATGGTCTTTACAAAACAGATCAAAATCTGAAAAACAAATTAGAAAATATAAAGAGGAAAAGGAAGAAAAGATTGATGGATTTGATTTGGTTTGAGAAATGTCTCCATGATAATTTTGATGTAGATCAAGATTTTGAAATTTAGGCTTAGAGTTTGATTTTAGAAAGTAAAGAAAAATTAGATATGAAAATAAAACATAGGTTAAGAATGAAAAGATTTAAATTTTATCATGATTTTGATTGTTGAGAATTTCAGAGAGGGAGAAGGAGAAAAGGGATCTGAGATGTGAGAAGGAATGAGGAAGGGGAAGATTACGTTATTTATTCACGTATGAGAAACGCTTCAGACACTAAACGTAAGTAACCGCTTTAACTCATAATATTCCTCTAAGCCCAATAAGAATAATCCAAAATCTTATGAACCAACGAAATAAATATTCATTTGTGTTACATCATATTAACAAACTATGAACAATTTTTAATAAATCTTTACTACATAAAAATGTAATCTTTTATGTAAACACAACTTTATAATCTTGAATCTTTTAGTATGATTCTTACATACATTAAAATGTAATTTTTAATGTAAATACCATTTTATTAACTTTTCTATCCAAACCAACGTTCATTTTTCATATACAATAATTAAAAATGAAAATCTTTTTTCTTGTTTAACCTTTTCAATTCAACAAATGAATCGTTTTTCATATTTTCTACCATACAATAAAAATGTAAAATTTTTATTGTTTAACTTTCTATCCAAACAAATGAATCACTTTTCATATTTCTTATTTACAATAAAAATGTAAACTTTTTATTGCTTAACTTTTTAGTTCAAATTTCAAAAGTAAATAACAATGAGATATAGAGAATAAAAGGAAAGAGATGAATGCTAGATTAATTATTTAATGCTAATTATTAGAAGGTTTGCAACTTTTCAAATTTCAAAACATATAGTAGTAAATATCATGTGATATTACATAGATACATTAAATGTTTTACGCTATTATATTTTTTTGTTTGCTTTTTTTTCCAATAATTTATTATAATAATGGAATTTTTAAATTCTTACACATTTTCTAACAAAATTTCCTGAAATAAATTTTTTAAATTGGTTCTGAAAATCCGGGTTGTTACAATCTCCCCCACTTAAAATCTTTTCGTCCTCGAAAAGGAACGGAGCTGAAAGTTGTTTAACTAACCAACTCAACTTTCATTTTTTTTTTGGTTTCAATAATTTTATTAGTTGAACTAATAATCACATAACACAATCATCCATCAATTAGTTGATTAGCTTTTCAAATATATATAACTTTTATATATTCAAAAATCATATTTTCGAAGATCCGATTATGCGTATTATCACAAATATGTTAATTATAACATGTCACTCTCAGCTCTTTCTAGGGCTGTAACGACCCGGATTTTGAGCGACTTTGGTTATCGACGTAAGCTCGACGTCGATAACCAAAACATCGAAAAATCCCGGTAGTTAATGAAAGAAATTAGAAGGTGAGAATAGATAAGATAGAAACTTAGAATAGAAGAAGAAGAAGAACACAACATCAGAGTAACACGAACCTCACAGCGGAACGAATAACATATAGTAGATAACATAACTTTGAAATATAACAGTTATGTATACAATAGCACTTATCAGAGTACAGCACTTACAACACAGCGGAAAAAAACTATAGCTATATGATCATGAAGCCTCCTGCTCCACGCTCTTCCAGTATATCTGTAAAACCCGACTACTTGACTACCCGTACAAATTTAGGCACCCAAGAGTTTAAGGGAAAACAACAAATAAACTCCGGGTCAGTCATGGGACTGGTGCGAGTAAAACAGTTTAAAACAGGTATATGAACAAGTAAACGATATCTCATAAGACCACGCCGCATAACGGAACGGGTTTTTCCCTTATGAGAATCCAAAATATCTTTATATCAAAACCTTTTGATATTAATATAATGTCTATGTACAAATAGATATCAACTAGCAGAAACGCTTTCATCTCACGTTCTACATATATAGTATACAATCAAAATCGCAAGCACGTACTGGATAATGGATTTCCAACTATGACAAGGTATGGAATCACCTTCCGATCAGTGTACTCTAGGAACGATACACTGGAGTTCAACAAGAACATCTTGCAACTCAGCCACACATGACCGACCACTCATTCGCTTGAGTGTATCGAATGTACATCACCAACGGTTGGGATCAGCAACCGTTCCCGTATATATATATGGGACAACATTGATAGATTAAAAGAAGCAAATGAATATTCACTAGATAGGTGATTAAACACCCTACTTCGGTGCGACCGACTTAGCCATGTTGCCTGCCCGATTTCTGTCATTTACCGGATGTGAGGCTAGAAGCTACGCTTTATCATCACATCAGATTCACTTCGAATGCCACATTGTCAGATCCATCGAAAATCACTAATTTACGTCTACAACCATACATTACGTGTCAGCTAAAAGAAGTTTCCTTCTCCGCTTCCACTCTTGGTACGGTTGGAGAAATCAATGTACGTGATTGTCTGGAAATACTCTGTCAGACATCCATCTTCATTCACTTAGAATGTCACATCGTCATACCCGCCAAATCACAAATTGACTTATCTAAAAATAACACGGGTATACAGCTAAGAGAAACGAATTCCTCCGCCACCAAACGTGAATACGTTTGAACAGATCAACTTACGCGATCCGTTGGATATACTCTGTCAGACCTTCGTCCATACAAGTTGTCCTGGGACTGGACAAACCGAAGGCACTATTCTGTAAACAGTATAGCCCTTGCATTTTACTCCGTCTTCAATTATCTTTGGCATATATGATTCGCGGCGCTTATGCCAATACAGAGTGGTTCTATGGATAATAATCCAACCGATCTCTCCATATTAACAACGTTAAAATGGTCAAAAACTTCGATAGTCTGTGAGTTAACTATCAAAGAAAAACAAGTGTGCAAACAACGATATTATTTCCAAATGGAAATTATATCGAACAAACATCATTTAACATAACTCTCTTTAGTTCATTAATTTACTTATCTCATGTTTCCCTATATTCTAAATTCTTATTTTCTTTTATCAGAAAACATTTCTGATTCTCGTTTGGAAAACATTTCCAAAACTCCTTTACGATCAAACCTTACCATTTCTTAGTTAAGAAGGAAGTCATTCAAGTTGGGGTATAATTACCTCTCAGACCTTAACTGAACAACGTTATAACTTCGAAATGGTCAAAGTTTATCTTTTAACCTTTAACAACTTCTTTACGCCTTTCTCGGATCCAATTTTACAAATCCACTTCTATATTTAAAACATTGGTTATAACAATAACGTTATAATCCTTACTTTCGAATTATCTAACTATAACTATAACTTCTATTCTTATTAGTGAATAATTAACCTAACACTTATTTATTTATAGATAAATAAATCTCTTTTTAAACACTGGAAAGTATAAGTACTTTCCCGAATTCGATATAAACCGAATTTGCCGATTAACTCTCTTCGAGAAATCTCTATTTGATTAACTCTTCTTCGAATAACCTATATTCGATTAACTTCTTCCTTTTCAAATATCTCATATTTGAAAATCTTACTTTCGAATAAACTATATTCGAAAATCTCTTTCTGAACTCTTGTTCGATGAATCTCACTTCGATCAACTAATATTCGATAACTTTTCCTTTCCAAATATCTCATCTTTGAAAAAAAACTCACTTCGATTAAACTATAATCGATAACTCCCTTCGATGAAACTAACATCGATAACTCCTTTCGATGAAACTAACATCGATAACTCCTTTCGATGAAACTAACATCGATAACTCCTTTCGATGAAACTAACATCGATAACTCCTTTCGATGAAACTAACATCGATAACTCCTTTCGATGAAACTAACATCGATTTATTTAACTCAACGAACTTAACTCGACTAACTTAACTTACTTGGTTCGACCAATTCGATTCAATTATCTAGGCTCGACTAACTTGGTTTATTTAACTCAACTTGATTTACTCCTATCGAATAACTAATATTCGATTTAACTACATTTAACTCTATTTGAACAAGTACTATTCGATTAACTCTATTCAACTATATTCGACTAACTCTATTTAACTCCATTCGAACAACTACTATTCGACAACTCTATTTAACTCCATTCGAACAACTACTATTCGACAACTCTATTTTACTCCATTCGAACAACTACTATTCGACAACTCTATTTAACTCCATTCGCTTGACTCTAGATCGCAGCGATCACAATGGTTACGCCTGATTCCCTCAGGAAACATCCGACCGCCTTAGGCTATTTACAGCCCTGCGAATTACGCTAGCAGTCGTACAAGATGGCAACTTACCCTGAATACTATGTTTGACTAACTCTGTCTCAAATAACTATATTTGATTAACTCTAGTTCGTTTTAACTCTAATCGATTAACTCTAACTAATTAACTCCAACTGGTTAACTCTAACTGATTAACTCTAACTGGTTAACTCTATCTAATTAACTCCAACTGGTTAACTCTAACTGATTAACTCTAACTGGTTAACTCTATCTAATTAACTCGACTTGACTAACCCCTTTTCGAATAACATATTCGATTAACTAACTTTCGAATACCATATTCGATTAACTAACTTCGAATACCATATTCGATTTACTAACTTCGAATACCATATTCGATTAACTAACTTTCGAATACCATATTCGATTTACTCCCTTTGAATACCATATTCGATTTCTCCATTCGAATGTCTATATTCGATTAACTATCTTCGAATACCATATTAGATTAACTCCTTTCGAATACCATATTCGATTTACTCCCTTTGAATACCATATTCGATTTACTTTATTCACTTTGTAAAGATTTCCTTTTTAACAACGTTTTATTCATTTGAAAAGATTTACTTTTAAATAACGGTTCTACCCTTTAAAAAAATGATTTCCTTTTATAACGTTCCTTTTCAATTCTATTTGTAAATGGTTTACAAATATTCCCTTTTCAAATTTATTCTTGAAATATTCTAACTCCTTAAATTCTCGGGAAAATTCGCCATAACCTCCTTTGTATCGGGAGCATCGGGAGAATCCCCAAACTCGCCACACAGGCCTTTCCATTCAAAAAGAAATGTTTTGAAATTATTTCCTTTTTGAATATCTCCTCTTTATAAATATTCCAATTTATAAACATTTCTTATTTATAAATATTCCACTTTATAAACATTCTGTTTTTCAATATCACTTTGAAAATCTCCTTTTCCCATTCCGATATGTTATGGTATTCAATCATATCAAATCACGATGTTCAATATCGTCCAAGTACATATAATAGCCCACAGATTTTATGTCACATCATATAACAATATATGAAAAACAATAAAATAATTGTTGAGGAATCCAGTTGGATCCCTCCAACCTGTTTCCCTGCATCACAGATGTTAGCCAATATAATTAACATCGATTTCACTTCACTGTGAAATATTCTGATAAATAGAATCAACATATAAATATTTAACGGTTCATATATATATATATATATATACAAATATATATATATATATAATTTCTACTAACTGACTAGCAGTTCAATCAATCAACCAACACACAGCAATCAACAGATGATTAACAGTTCTAAAAATACATTATAAAAATATAACTGTTCAGAGTTGGTGAGTTTTACTCACAGTTGCGCGTTAACCGTTGAATAACGGTTTGCGTTATTCGACTCAGTCGGACAATTTATTTCACCATAAATTGTAACTAGCTCGGATTCACTCCTCGTCAGCTCCAGTGTGTAGCCACCGTCCATACGATCCTATCGGATCTTGTTTCGCTGAGTTTCGATTACGTATGAATAAGTTATGGGTTATACAAGTTTTGACTTAATTTAAATAGTTTAAATAAATTAAACTTTGCTATTGGGCCTCACCCAATCAAACATATCGGCCCACTCCATCAATGAAAACCCGTCTGCATCCTCTCGTCTTCCCCAAACAAGATAAATCCGTCGCTCCTCTCAGTATTTCGAAACCCATAATCCACCGTTGACCATCACTTTGACCACACTTATCACCTCCTCCGTCCATCTTTTCCAAGCGCCACCACCACCAAAACTTTTCCCTTCGCAGACCCTACCTGACCAACCCCTCCTTCACTTGCTCGCACGCTTCCAATCGAAACCGCCTGTAGCCCATTCGAACCCTTGACTCCCCGTTGACCCACAACCGATGCTTCCCCGTTCAACTAACGACTTTGCAATCTCCACCATTCAACTCGCCTCCTCATCCTACACCATCCATTCACCTCAAACTCTGCTCCAACGTGCTCCAGACAGGTCCGACCTGCTGGTGAAGCCACGGTTCGCATATCCCCTGTGACGATCGAAGTCGCCCAAACTGGTGTAAATCTCCACCTCATCGTGCCGCGAGTCCATCCGGGCACCTAGTTCAGCCTTTGACTTGATCAAGCTTGCCGGAACCCAAAGCAAAGCCTCGCTGTGAAAACTTGGACCAACCCAAATTTAATCGCTCCAAAATCCACTACTACTGATGTGAAGCGCTCGAGCATCCCAGTACAATAGATCTAACTTTGTTCGATTCCATTTAGGAAGTGGTTTGATTTAATTGAATGAAGATTAAACATTTGTGGCGGCCAATTTATTTTGTTGTTTGCCGAGGAATGAAAATTAGGTCTTAAGGTAGAGAAGCTAAAGGTACTTATAAGGTTTGGGTTTGCGGAAAAGAGGTGTGGTGGCCTTCGTTAGTCCACACAAATGCTTTGTATACTTCTGAGTTTTGTATAATCTATATATATGATTATACATGCATGTATATCTCGCTACTGACTGAAATATATATGCCGTTGTGATCAACACCGTTTCACGATCCCAAAAATATAATAATATCGGTAGTTCAACTCATATTTTAAAACCCCAAAATGTTGATTACAGGGTGCCAAATACTCCAAATTAAAAGTTGCTTATTTAATTAATTAGAAATTACCATAAAATTCTAAAAATTAAATTATCGTGATGTCCCAAAAGAACCTTGTCTGAATTCACACCCGATATCTAGTTATTTTGAAATAACCGTTATGGCCGATAAACGATTCTATAGCGACTATTCTGAAATTTGATTTGGACATATTTCAAAATCTACATGACGAAATCCCGATTTTTCTCTTCCACTAGAAAGATATACTCCATCAGCTCCACACGTTTCTTGTTTCACAGAAATCCGGTTTAAAACGAATCATGTACATTCAGTTGAAGTTCAAATCGCCAAATAGCGAACTGCAGCGTCATTTCAAGCTCGTTTATAAATATATTATACTATACGTTCAACTGTCGTCGATTCAATATATTCGTTATTATATTTCGAATCGAAACTCCACCAAATCTCGTATGCTATTCAATTCACACGATATTGTGAATTTCACTATTTCCGACTATTTCGACATTATAATATATTATTATATTATAATTATTAATTAAATATTCAATATTATTTAATTAAACGATCATTAACTTCTCTAAATCACCAATTATATAATTAAATAAATTAATTATATATATCTCTAAAAATGCGGGTCATTACATTCTTCCCCACTTAAAATAATTTCGTCCTCGAAATTGCTAAGTTAGAGGACGACCCTATCTATTGGAATTCCTAAGATTTGTTCACACCTTAATTCTGATTTCAACTGAACCAATTAATATTGATTAAAATATTTATTCATTCCAACTAACTAAAATTTTCAAAAATTTTGAAAATTTTCTAACACTTTAAATTTTCGGAAAATTTCGCCAGCGTTTCCTTTGTATGGGGTTATCGGAAAAATTCAAACCTTGCCACACAGGCCCTCTCCAATCCCAAAGAAAATCAAACAGCCAAGCGGCTTGCCAATTCGGCTCATCAACATCTCAAACCCATATGAAATATAAACTTGTACCTTTTTGTCGGGCATATCGCTGTATCCCTGCTATTCGTTACCACTTCTGCATATAACAATGCATTACCAACTTGATCTCCAATCAGTTCATTCTCAAAACCAAATCATTAGCTTATACCTAAGTCGGATTCTATTTCAACTCGAGTTCCATTCTCGATTTCAACTCTTAGCTCATCAATTCAATTCTATCCTAGATTATTCTATAATCAAATCAAGTTTTATTTAACTTGGTTCAAGTTAAATTCCAATTTATTTATTCAATTTTTACCATCTCAATCTCATTAACTTCATAAGTTAAATTCTATTTCCTGGGTTTCTTTTAAATCAATTTTAAATAACAATACCAATTCAAAACATTTGAATTTCTAAACAACTTGTTTTCTCAAAACAATTCAAAAACAAAACCTTTGGTAGTAATCTACCACTCAGAAACTCGAAAATCACACCGATGATACTGCGCAGTCATCATCGGAATTATTTTCCAGCGACCCAAGTGATTTCAATACTATATCATTTCAAAACCATTACTGAATACTTCCATTTTGAAAACATTTCAAAATCTCCCAGGAACTTAAAATTTCCTTATTTTAATTCCAAATCTGATTTAAATTCATATTTAATTCATCTTATTTCATATACTTTACTTATATGAATTCTGATTGGTTATATATAACCATTTCACTTTATAATCTCATTCGATTATAATTACAACCAATATATCTAATATATGATAATATATTACATATCCATACTGTGTTGGTCCATCGTATTCAAGTGTTTATTTACTCCTACCGATACAGTGGATCAAACTGATCGACCAGAACTCATAAACAACCCAGCCAATGAATCCCCACAATATAAAACTATTTTATATAAAATACAAATACGCACTCGTATATATACACTCAAACTCAATCTAGGGTATTACTTACCCTATCTCTACCGAGTCACGCCACAGAGCCAAGGTAATTCTTAACTTAAGCTCTGATACCAACTGTAACGACCCGGATTTTGAGCGACTTTGGTTATCGACGTAAGCTCGACGTCGATAACCAAAACATCGAAAAATCCCGGTAGTTAATGAAAGAAATTAGAAGGTGAGAATAGATAAGATAGAAACTTAGAATAGAAGAAGAAGAAGAACGCAACATCAGAGTAACATGAACCTCACAGCGGAACGAATAACATATAGTAGATAACATAACTTTGAAATATAACAGTTATGTATACAATAGCACTTATCAGAGTACAGCACTTACAACACAGCGGAAAAAAACTATAGCTATATGATCTTGAAGCCTCCTGCTCCACGCTCATCCAGTATATCTGTAAAACCCGACTACTTGACTGCCCGTACAAATTTAGGCACCCAAGAGTTTAGGGAAAACAACAAATAAACTCCGGGTCAGTCATGGGACTGGTGCGAGTAAAACAGTTTAAAACAGGTATATGAACAAGTAAACGATATCTCATAATACCACGCCGCATAACGAAACGGGTTTTTCCCTTATGAGAATCCAAAATATCTTTATATCAAAACCTTTTGATATTAATATAATGTCTATGTACAAATAGATATCAACTAGCAGAAACGCTTTCATCTCACGTTCTACATATATAGTATACAATCAAAATCGCAAGCACGTACTGGATAATGGATTTCCAACTATGACAAGGTATGGAATCACCTTCCGATCAGTGTACTCTAGGAACGATACACTGGAGTTCAACAAGAACATCTTGCAACTCAGCCACACATGACCGACCACTCATTTCGCTTGAGTGTATCGAATGTACATCACCAACGGTTGGGATCAGCAACCGTTCCTGTATATATATGGGACAACATTGATAGATTAAAAGAAGCAAATGAATATTCACTAGATAGGTGATTATACACCCTACTTCGGTGCGACCGACTTAGCCATGCTGCCTGCCCGATTTCTGTCATTTACCGGATGTGAGGCTAGAAGCTACGCTTTATCATCACATCAGATTCACTTCGAATGCCACATTGTCAGATCCATCGAAAATACTAATTTACGTCTACAACCATACATTACGTGTCAGCTAAAAGAAGTTTCCTTCTCCGCTTCCACTCTTGGTATGGTTGGAGAAATCAATGTACATGATTGTCTGGAAATACTCTGTCAGACATCCATCTTCATTCACTTAGAATGTCACATCGTCATACCCGCCAAATCACAAATTGACTTATCCAAAAATAACACGGGTATACAGCTAAGAGAAACGAATTCCTCCGCCAACAAACGTGAATACGTTTGAACAGATCAACTTACGCGATCCGTTGGATATACTCTGTCAGACCTTCGTCCATACAAGTTGTCCTGGGACTGGACAAACCGAAGGCACTATTCTGTAAACAGTATAGCCCTTGCATTTTACTCTGTCTTCAATTATCTTTGGCATATATGATTCGCGACGCTTATGCCAATACAGAGTGGTTCTATGGATAATAATCCAACCGGTCTCTCCATATTAACAACGTTAAAATGGTCAAAAACTTCGATAGTATGTGAGTTAACTATCAAAGAAAAACAAGTGTGCAAACAACGATATTATTTCCAAATGGAAATTATATCGAACAAACATCATTTAACATAACTCTCTTTAGTTCATTAATTTACTTATCTCATGTTTCCCTATATTCTAAATTCTTATTTTCTTTTATCAGAAAACATTTCTGATTCTCGTTTGGAAAACATTTCCAAAACTCCTTTACGATCAAACCTTACCATTTCTTAGTTAAGAAGGAAGTCACTCAAGTTGGGGTATAATTACCTCTCAGACCTTAACTGAACAACGTTATAACTTCGAAATGGTCAAAGTTTATCTTTTAACCTTTAACAACTTCTTTACGCCTTTCTCGGATCCAATTTTACAAATCCACTTCTATATTTAAAACATTGGTTATAACAATAATGTTATAATCCTTACTTTCGAATTATCTAACTTTAACTATAACTTCTATTCTTATTAGTGAATAATTAACCTAACACTTATTTATTTATAGATAAATAAATCTCTATTTAAACACTGGAAAGTATAAGTACTTTCCCGAATTCGATATAAATCGAATTTGCCGATTAACTCTCTTCGAGAAATCTCTATTTGATTAACTCTTCTTCGAATAACCTATATTCGATTAACTTCTTCCTTTTCAAATATCTCATATTTGAAAATCTTACTTTCGAATAAACTATATTCAAAAATCTCTTTCCGAATAACTCTTGTTCGATGAATCTCACTTCGATCAACTAATATTCGATAACTTTTCCTTTTCAAATATCTCATCTTTGAAAAAAAACTCACTTCGATTAAACTATAATCGATAACTCCCTTCGATGAAACTAACATCGATAACTCATTTCGATGAAACTAACATCGATAACTCCTTTCGATGAAACTAACATCGATAACTCCTTTCGATGAAACTAACATCGATAACTCCTTTCGATGAAACTAACATCGATAACTCCTTTCGATGAAACTAACATCGATTTATTTAACTCGACGAACTTAACTCGACTAACTTAACTTACTTGGTTCGACCAATTCGATTCAATTAACTAGGCTCGACTAACTTGGTTTATTTAACTCAACTTGATTTACTCCTATCGAATAACTAATATTCAATTTAACTACATTTAACTCTATTCGAACAAGTACTATTCGATTAACTCTATTCAACTATATTCGACTAACTCTATTTAACTCCATTCGAACAACTACTATTCGACAACTCTATTTAACTCCTTTCGAACAACTACTATTCGACAACTCTATTTAACTCCATTCGAACAACTACTATTCGACAACTCTATTTAACTCCATTCGCTTGACTCTAGATCGCAGCGATCACAATGGTTACGCCTGATTCCCTCAGCAAACATCCGACCGCCTTAGGCTATTTACAGCCCTGCGAATTACGCTAGCAGTCGTACAAGATGGCAACTTACCCTGAATACTATGTTTGACTAACTCTGTCTCAAATAACTATATTTGATTAACTCTAGTTCGTTTTAACTCTAATCGATTAACTCTAACTAATTAACTCCAACTGGTTAACTCTAACTGATAAACTCTAACTGGTTAACTCTATCTAATTAACTCCAACTGGTTAACTCTAACTGATTAACTCTAACTGGTTAACTCTATCTAATTAACTCGACTTGACTAACCCCTTTTCGAATAACATATTCGATTAACTAACTTTCGAATACCATATTCGATTAACTAACTTCGAATACCATATTCGATTAACTAACTTCGAATACCATATTTGATTAACTAACTTTCGAATACCATATTCGATTTACTCCCTTTGAATACCATATTCGATTTCTCCTTTCGAATGTCTATATTCGATTAACTATCTTCGAATACCATATTCGATTAACTAACTTCGAATACCATATTCGATTAACTCCTTTCGAATACCATATTCGATTTACTAACTTTCGAATACCATATTCGATTTACTCCCTTTGAATACCATATTCGATTTACTTTATTCACTTTGTAAAGATTTCCTTTTTAACAACGTTTTATTCATTTGAAAAGATTTACTTTTAAATAACGGTTCTACCCTTTAATAAAATGATTTCCTTTTATAACGTTCCTTTTCAATTCTATTTGTAAATGGTTTACAAATATTCCCTTTTCAAATTTATTCTTGAAATATTCTAACTCCTTAAATTCTCGGGAAAATTCGCCATAACCTCCTTTGTATCGGGAGCATCGGGAGAATCCCCAAACTCGCCACGCAGGCCTTTCCATTCAAAAAGAAATGTTTTGAAATTATTTCTTTTTTGAATATCTCCTCTTTATAAATATTCCAATTTATAAACATTTCTTATTTATAAATATTCCACTTTATAAACATTCTGTTTTACAATATCACTTTGAAAATCTCCTTTTCCCATTCCGATATGTTATGGTATTCAATCATATCAAATCACGATGTTCAATATCGTCCAAGTACATATAATAGCCCACAGATTTTATGTCACATCATATAACAATATATGAAAAACAATAAAATAATTGTTGAGGAATCCAGTTGGATCCCTCCAACCTGTTTCCCTGCATCACAGATGTTAGCCAATATAATTAACATCGATTTCACTTCACTGTGAAATATTCTGATAAACAGAATCAACATATAAATATTTAACGGTTCATATATATATATATATATACAGAGATATATATATATATATATATTTTCTACTAACTGACTAGCAGTTCAATCAATCAACCAACACACAACAATCAAAAGATTACTAACAGTTCTAAAAATACATTATAAAAATATAACTGTTCAGAGTTGGTGAGTTTTACTCACAGTTGCGCGTTAACCGTTGAATAACGGTTTGCGTCGACTCAGTCGGACAATTTATTTCACCATAAATTGTAACTAGCTCGGATTCACTCCTCGTCAGCTCCAGTGTGTAGCCACCGTCCATACGATCCTATCGGATCTTGTTTCGCTGAGTTTCGATTACGTATAAATAAGTTACGGGTTATACAAGTTTTGACTTAATTTAAATAGTTTAAATAAATTAAACTTTGCTATTGGGCCTCACCCAATCAAACATATCAGCCCACTCCATCAATGAAAACCCGTCTGCATCCTCTCGTCTTCCCCAAATAAGATAAATCCGTCGCTCCTCTAAGTATTTCGAAACCCATAATCCACCGTTGACCATCACTTTGACCACACTTATCACCTCCTCCGTCCATCTTTTCCAAGCGCCACCACCACCAAAACTTTTCCCTTCGCAGACCCTACCTGACCAACCCCTCCTTCACTTGCTCGCACGCTTCCAATCGAAACCGCCTGTAGCCCATTCGAACCCTTGACTCCCCGTTGACCCACAACCGATGCTTCCCCGTTCAACTAACAACTTTGCAATCTCCACCATTCAACTCGCCTCCTCATCCTACACCATCCATTCACCTCGAACTCTGCTCCAACGTGCTCCAGACAGGTCCGACCTGCTGGTGAAGCCACGGTTCGCATATCCCCTGTGACGATCGAAGTCGCCCAAACTGGTGTAAATCTCCACCTCATCGTGCCGCGAGTCCATCCGAGCACCTAGTTCAGCCTTTGACTTGATTAAGCTTGCCGGAACCCAAAGCCAAGCCTCGCTGTGAAAACTTGGACCAACCCAAATTTAATCGCTCCAAAATCCACTACTACTGATGTGAAGCGCTAGAGCATCCCAATACAATAGATCTAACTTTGTTCGATTCCATTTAGGAAGTGGTTTGATTTAATTGAATGAAGATTAAACATTTGTGGCGGCCACTTTATTTTGTTGTTTGCCGAGGAATGAAAATTAGGTCTTAAGGTAGAGAAGCTAAAGGTACTTATAAGGATTGGGTTTGCGGAAAAGAGGTGTGGTGGCCTTCATTAGTCCACACAAATGCTTGTATACTTCTGAGTTTTGTATAATCTATATATATATATGATTATACATGCTTGTATATCTCGCTACTGACTGAAATATATATGCCGTTGTGATCAACACCGTTTCACGATCCCAAAAATATAATAATATCGGTAGTTCAAGTCATATTTTAAAACCCCAAAATGTTGATTACAGGGTGCCAAATACTCCAAATTAAAAGTTGCTTATTTAGTTAATTAGAAATTACCATAAAATTCTAAAAATTAAATTATCGTGATGTCCCAAAAGAACCTTGTCTGAATTCACACCCGATATCTAGTTATTTTGAAATAACCGTTATGGCCGATAAACGATTCTATAGCGACTATTCTGAAATTTGATTTGGACAGATTTCAAAATCTACATGACGAAATCCCGATTTTTCTCTTCCACTAGAAAGATATACTCCATCAGCTCCACACGTTTCTTGTTTCACAGAAATCCGGTTTAAAACGAATCATGTACATTCGGTTGAAGTTCAAATCGCCAAATAGCGAACTGCAGCGTCATTTCAAGCTCGTTTATAAATATATTATAAACTATACGTTCAACTGTCGTCGATTCAATATATTCGTTATTATATTTCGAATCGAAACTCCACCAAATCTCGTATGCTATTCAATTCACACGATATTGTGAATTTCACTATTTCCGACTATTTCGACATTATAATATATTATTATATTATAATTATTAATTAAATATTCAATATTATTTAATTAAATGATCATTAACTTCTCTAAATCACCAATTATATAATTAAATAAATTAATTATATATATCTCTAAAAATGCGGGTCATTACAAGGGCATTACTAACCCCATCTCTGACGAGTTTTCTCATTCTAGGATGCCACTGATCCTATCTCTAATGGGTATTCTTTTATAGGATATTTCTAATCCAATCTCTGATGAGTCTTTTGTTCAGTTCTAACGAGTTGTACCCCAAAGATTTGAGCTAACCAAAGCTCTGATACCAACTGTAATGATTCGGATTTCGCTCGGACCTAATCGATCGCAAAATCGACTAAGACCGTTCACAAACCCGAATACGCTGATTCTGCGCATACAGCACATCAGAAAAAATAATAGAAGACTTTTATAAACATTACAGTAATGTTACATCAGAGTACAAAATATACCAGAGTACATCGAATAAAATACAGCGGAAGATAAATTTACAATGAATATAATACAGTGCAACGGACCCAAAATCTGGTACAGTGGAAGTCTATCAATGCTTTGGACACAGATTTAAGCTTCGATCCAGAATCCTGCTCAATATATCTGCAAAATAAGCCACTCGACTACTCGTGTGGAAAAGATGGCACCCGTGTTTGCAAAGTGAAACAAACTACGGGTCAGTCATGGGACTGGTATGAGAAATCTTTCCTAACTTATCTAATAATAAGGCTAATCATAGGACCCCGCCGCTAATGCAGAACGGGTTTACTCCATTGTATTGCCAGTGCATGGAATAAAGTAAATCGTTAAATAGTGCAATGCTTTTTAGAAAAATGAAATCATTATAAGACTCAAGTCCCATCACAATGCAACGCAAACCGGAGGATAGATTTTTAGCTTATAATGATTAAACATGCTTGATACGATAAAACGGATTTGATATTATTATTAGTGTATATATGTTTCAAAAACATTTCAATCATAATGTATCAATCATAGACGGCATAGCTACCATATACTATGTTGCCATACTAGTTCTGCAATCAAAACCGCATGGTGTCATATTGGAAGTTGGATTTCCACTAGGAGTCAAGGCTAGGGACGATCTCCTTACCGATTCGAGACACTATAGCAATGTCTCTGGATCACACCCACGGGCAACCCTCGGATACTACAAGGCCGGTCCACAAATACTTTAGTGGATTGGCAATTCCTGAACACACGCTCCTCGGTCCTATTGAACCTATAAAATGGTCACAATCGACCAATAATCCGAGGCGCCTCATTCCCACAACCACATAAGTAAAATGTCAGGGATTGCAAAACCCTGATACCACTTCTAGCTAGAAAGAAACATGTGCACTCCCTGCATTCCCTTATCCCGTTTCTGACTCTTACTAGGGTGTCAGGCTCATGAGGTAACGCTATACACAAAGCTATGCCGAAATAGGCTATTCTTTGATCATCAACCACAAGGCCCTGCTTTTCAACAAAAGCCTTGATCATTTGCATCTTGGCATGCCACATTGATAATCCACGCCATGTGATCGATAACTACCAATATATAACCTCTGATCTCGTGTGTCCCGGAAAAGGGTGTTAAGCAAGAGAATAAATTCTCCGCCACCAACAGATATATATTAAATAGATATCAATTTACAAGGAATGAAATCTAATGTCAGACATACCCCCATTTACAGGTCCGTTCCGGGTCTGAACGAAACCGGAGACACCTTATTCCTCGTCCCGTATGTCCAATACAGAAGAGAGATTCTCGCATATCCGGACAATCAACAAGTACATCCGGACAACTACCACTTTAACCCTTCCCTGGGAGTGACCCAGTTCAGGGCATCAGTAGTCGCCCATTCGATGTGAATATCGCCGGTCTTCAATCACCGTCTTCAATGTCTTTGACTTCTAATCGTCGTAATAATTATTCAGAATGGGTTAAACCCGGTCTTTCCGAATAATTTGCGTATTTTATAATAAAAAACCAGGTGTTATAAATACACATCATACGCCTCATTCCAATTCCAAATATTCTTTTAATAAAATATTCATATTATAAGGGAAAGATTCCCATCAATTTATCAGAGGTAATTTCTTTTAAATTTATTCTTAAATCTTCTTTTTAAAGATTCAGTAAAACTCCAATTTGATTTTAATATTAAAAATGATTACTTTATGATTATTCAACTTTAAGAAATTAATCTTATCTTTAACTGGGTTAAAGAACCAATGTCATTTAAAACACAGTTCACGATAAACCCAAAATCAACTTCCATTAAATATGGAATTTTCACAGAAATCAAATCAATATATAATCGATATAAATTTCCGTATCAGACAAATAATATAAATGGAATAACGGCAAATTCTTTTGAATTCCATATATCGTAACAGTCTTCTTTTGCAGAAGCCTATCTCGATTATTATCAAATCGAATTTCCACTCAATTCCAATTTAATATATTAAATTGGAAAACTTGACTTTGGAATTTTTTTATTTTTTTCTTAATAAGAGATTTATAAATTTCAAATTATATCTTCACTGTTAACTGGGTTAAAGAACAAATGTCGTTTAAAACACAGTTCACAATAGACCCAATTCACATATTACAAAAATTATATCTTCACTGTTAACTGGGTTAAAGAACAAATGTCGTTTATATAAAAAGATTCTTTATGCAAAAATATTCTTTATATTACAATGTTCTTTATTTTAAAATATTCTTTATATTACAATGTTCTTTATTTAAAAATATTATGAATTGGAATGTGACTCAATCATTTACTGTATAAATTCGGTTATATGAATTTCATACATTGCATGTATACGACAATAATGAGAAATAATCATTAAACCACCAATTTACATCCAGAGTGAAATTTACAACTATATGAGCATTAAAATGAATAAATAACGCTCATGGCAGCCTGTCAATCCATCGATTGACATACAACTAAATATTGGGACTAGTGTATGTCAAATATCATCCCAATACCCGTGTGGGGTTTTCAGACAACAACAGTTCACCTAAATAAATCATTGGTTAATGAACTTAACCAATTTTAATTCCGCTAACATGTTGATAATAAATAACAAACATGTTATTATATTCCTAATGCCAAATGAAAATGTATTTTACTCGCAAAATCTCTCTACATGTATCTAATGTATAATTTGACAATACAAATGTCACTTTGATTTGCATACAAATTCTATTGTATAACTTAACAATAAAATGTCACTTTAATTTACATACAAATTCTAATGTATGTTTTGACAAATAAAATGATTCTTATATCTGCATATAAATACTATTGTATGTTTTGCAAATAAAAACGATTCTTATATTTGGATATAAATTCTATTGTATGTTTTGCAAATAAAAATGATTCTTATATTTTTGTTAACGACTCTGTTTCAACAAAATGATTAAAAATGATCTTTTCATTTTGGTTGAAAATTCTATTTCAACAAAATGATTAAAAGTGATAATTCCATATTGTTAACAACTCTTATTTTAACCAATTGAAAAAAAGTGGTAATTCATATTGTTCACGATTCTAATTTAACAAAATGAATAACAAATGATAATATCATATTGTTAACAATTCTAATAAAACAAAATGAACACAAATGATTCATTTCATTTTTGACAATTTTAATTTAATAAAATGGCATATTTATTTACATACATTTTTCTATGTATTCTAATGACAAATAAAAGAACAAATTATTTGTGTAAAATGTTCTATGTATTATAATGACAAATAAAAGAACAATTTATTTGTGTCAATATTCTATGTATTCAAATGACAAACAAAAGAACAATTTATTTGTGTATAATATTCTATTCAACATAACAAATAAAAATGATAATTTTATTTGTTTACAATTTCTATATAACAAAAATAATATTTTTGTTTTACCACAAATCTATTTAACAAAAATGTTATTTTGTTTTGGTTTAACTGAAATCTCCTTAACAAAATGTTATTTTTTTTTAACTCTTATCTAATTAACAAAAATGTAAATTTTGTTTTAATCGAATTCAAAAATGTTAATTATGGCTTCAACCATTCTAATTAACAAAAATGATAATTTTTGTTTCAACAATTCTATTTTGACAAAAATGTTTATTTTTGTTTCAACCTTTTTAATTGACATAAATTTTTATTTTTGTTTAATCCTTTTTAATGAACAAAGATGTTTCATTTTTCTTAATGAAAAAATATGTATATTTTTACAAAAATGTGTATTTTGTTCAATAATTCTAATTTGACAAAATGAACATTTTTCTATTTACTTACATTACATTAAAAATGTGAATTTTTTAATGTAAACATGTTTTTATTTAAAACATGAACCTTTTTCTATTTTTATTTTAATTCAACAAAATGATAGAACTTGATATTTCATGTTTGTTGAAAACTCTAGTTCAATAAAATGTATAAAAATGGACATTTCATTTTCTTTATTGAAAGTTCTAATTCAACAAAACGACAAAATTTGATATTTCATTTTTGTATTATTGACGATTCTAATTAAACACAAATGACAATTATATTTTGTAAATTTTAATTAAACACAGATGACATTTATATTTTGTCAATTCTTATTTAACACAAATGACAATTATATTTTGTCAATTATAATTTAACATAAATGACAATTATATTTTGTCAATTCTAATTTAACACAAATGACAATTATATTTTTTCAATTCTAATTTAACACAAATGACAATTATATTTTATCAATTTTGATTCAGCATAAATGAAATGATTTATTTTGTCAACTTTGATTGAACATAAATGACATGTTTTATTTTGTCAACTTTGATTCCACATAAATGACATGATTTATTTTGTCAACTCTAAAAAAAAACATTTATTTTCTAACTAAAAGTGACATTTTATATTCTAGCTAAAAATGACATTTTTATTTAAACATAACATCATCTAAATAAATGGACATTTCCATTTCACATAACATTTCTAATAAAAGGATATTTTTAATCTAACCTAACATTTCTAATAAAATAATATTTTTAATCTAACATAACATGTTTCTAACATAAATAACCTTTTAATTTACATAACATGTTTCTAACATAAATGACCTTTTTATTTACATAGCATGTTTCTAACCAAAATGACCTTTTTATTTACATTGCATTTTCTAACCAAAATGATATTTATGATTTCGTACAAGTCTATTTTAAACAAGATGACATCTACGTTTTCATACAAACCTATTTTAGCCAAAATGATATCTATGATTTCATACAAATCTAATTTAACCAAAATGATATTTTTAGATGACAATTCTAATTCACATAAAAATGATATTTTTTTATATGACAATTATAATTCACATAGAAAGGATATTTTTATATGACAATTCTAATTCATATATAAAGGATATTTTTATATGACATGACAAAGCTTAAATTCTTAGCTCACATAAATACAATTCAACAAATGAATCATTTTTCATATTTTCACTTATACAATAAAAATGTAAACTTTTTATTGTTTAACTTTTTATCCAAACAAATGAATCACTTTTCATATTTATCATTTAAAATTAAAATGTAAACCTTTTATTGTTTAACTTTTTAATTCAAATTTCGAAAGTAAATAACAATGAGAGAGAGAGAGAGAATAAACGGAAAGAGATGAATGCTAGATTAATTATTTAATGCTAATTATTAGATGGTTTACAACTTTTCAAATTTAAAAACATATTGTAGTAAATATCGTGTGTTATTACATAGATACATTAAATGTTTTACGATATTATATTTTTTTGTTTGATTTTTTTTTCAATAATTTATTTTAATAAAAGAATTTTTAAATTCTAACGCATTTCTAACAAAATTTTCTAAAATAAATTTTTTAAATTGGTTTTGAAAATCCAGGTTGTTACATAATTTCATTGTCAAGCACCATGGAGCCATTATTAACCTAAATGCTGCCAGGTTGGTCTCCCAAGGAAGGCTTATAAGCCGAAAACTCATCGACTATGACGAAATCTTGCTTTATGGCAACTTTTTGTTTTCCTTCTTGGAGTTCGACGAGCAGGTTGATGATGCCAATCAGTTGAGTGTGTTCCCCCATGAACCCATGGATTTTATTCTAGCAAGCCTTCATGTCATCCATGGAAAGGTTCCTTCTATTGAATGCATTAGTCAAAAGGACATTGATGGATTCCCGCTGTCTACCAAAACTCTTCTCTCGGAAGGCTCTACATCTCATTAGTGTACTTCACAATGTCCCCCTTCCCCCCCCGGTTCTTCCACCTGAGTGAGGCCCACCCGAGATGGTGTTGATGATCAGTCTTGGAATGACATCAACCGGAGCGCTCTCATTCTTTCTAAACTTCCCCACAGATGCTCCTTGTTCTTTGAGCAGTTTGAGTATTTTGTTGGTTCTTTGTATATTGCTGGAGTCTGTTCTTTCTTATTAATTCCTCAATCAAGTTCTTTAGATGTTTGCACTCATTCGTATTATGGACTGGTTGGTTGTCAAACCGACAGAACCTACCTTATTTTATTGCAACATCACTGACCTTTGCTTTCTTTAGTGTTGGATACTCCTCAGTATCATTAGTTCCCATGAAGATGTTTTTTTATGGTGTCGTTCAAAGGAGTCAACTCTGAATTTTAAAAGAAGCGGAATTTCTTGTTGGCTCGGTTATCTTTTCCATCATTTCTCCTTTTCTAACCACCAGGATTCTTTTGGCCGCCTTCTACATCATTATTTTTCTTCTCGGGCTGTGCACTGCTTTCAAGAATATCCATGGCATAAGCTGGATCTTCATCCACACATGTATATTCCTCAGCCTTGTCGAATAGTTCCTCAAGCATACTTGGCTTCTTCTTCTTGATCCATCGTCCAAGTTTGGTCTTTTTGCTTATGGCTCCCTTTAAAGCCATTAAAACCAAACGAGGCTCATAAGTCCCCGCCATGGCTGCAGGAGTGTTGAAACGGGTGAGAAAAGCCTTGATCGGTTCTCCTGGCCTTTGCTCCAGCTCGTTCAACTCGATGACATCCCGTACCTTCGTAGCTTGGAGCCTGAATTACTCTCTGAATAGCTTGGCCAAAGTATCAAAATCTTCCACAGACTTGGGTGGTAACTTTGTGAACCAAAGTGAAGCCACTCCTTCGAGGTAAGTTGGAAAGTACAGGCATTTCAGCTCATCTATGGTGCGTGCTCCATCCATATGCTGATCATATTTGAACAAGAACACATTGGGATCACCAGTCTCATTATAGGCTTGCACCGTCGGAGGTTTGAACTTACTTGGGTATGGAGCCATCTTGATCCTCTCCGTGAGTGGAGTTTTGGTAGGAGCAAACCCCCACTCCTTCTCATCATCTTGCTTTTTCAAGATTTTCTCCATGATCTTGCGAACTATTTCCGATATGCGCTCCTCTTCATTGTGCTAGTCCATGGGGCAGATGCCATCATCCTTACCAGATGTTTACCTAAGCAAATGGTTACGGTTCTGATTCCGTGGCCCTGGGCCTCCCTCTTGGGGATGTTCCCCTTTGGAGGTTCCAAGCACTTGTCGAGAGGTTGCTTTATCAGAGTGGTTGCGTGTGGGTGGTTTAGCTTCCTTATGTTGAGGATCGTTAGGGTTTGCAATCTATTGGACATAATTTTTTTGATTTGGACTTGAAGAGGAAGATCCCTCATTTTCTATATGAGCTATGTAAGCCGATTTAGCACGAGCGGTGTTCATGGTAACTTTTGTCGTAGTGGCCTGCGTGGCAAACATAGACTCAAGTTTCAACAGCATGGCATTATTTGCAATATTCATTTGACTTGTTAAATCTGCAACAACTTCGTCCAACTCTCTCCTCGTTCCAGCCGTACCAACCTTAGAAGTCTCACCAACTTCGAATTGGTTGGTGAGTGGAGTAGTTTCGTTGCTGGCGGCGTTGTTGGTCTCTTTGACAGTTTTACTAATAGTCTTCTTCGATGGTATACCCATGATTTCGGACAAAGACTTGAATCTGAAAGAAAGTTCATCGATTGGCCTAAATCGTAGACTTGTAGGATCTATGGTAGAAGCTGGTTTAGAATTCCAAGGGTTAGCTCTTAGGATTGAGAGAAGTGTGAAGGAAGGAGATGCAAACGGGCCCCACGGTGGGCGCCAAATGTTAAAACCAAACTTTGATTTCAACACCAAAGGGTTATGCAAACACTTCACCTAACGATTAGAGTGAGACCACAATCACAAAATAGAAAGCAAAAAATGAAGAACATGGATTTTTTATAGTGGTTCGATCTAGAATCGATCTACATCCACTTTGAGAGGAACTTTCATTATCACATGCTAATTTACAAAGTTTGAATACTCTCTCATTACATAAATTTTCATCCTCACACACTCTTCTCTAGATTTAATCCAAAAGGGCAAAGGACGTAGGAAAATCCTCTTAGTATAACAACTTGAGAAGTGGATCTATGATTCTTCAAACTCTTGAGTGGATTTCCATGATTTGATGGAGAATTCCGTGTTTGATCTTGGATAGGAGATGATTGGAGATGTAGAAATCACTTAAAATTGTTGAGGAAATGGTTGGACAGCCCATCGGGATCATAAAATTCGGTCCCCCTTCATGAAGGAATAAGGGGGTATTTATAAGTGAGATTCAGGACAGGTGGTAGTTCTGTAATTATCTCGAACCTCACTTAGACCGTTAGGCAACCTAAAGGCCTCACAATCTCATCCCACAACCCTAAACAACAAGGCTTGGGGAAGAATGAGCTAAATTAATACAGGACGACTTAAATCAATGCGGAGCGGGCCAAAGCCCTCATGTGTCACGGTGGCGCGAGCTAGAGCAGTGCGGAATGGACTAATCATTCCAATGAGCTAAGAATCTTTTGCAGCTTGGAGAGATAGCGGAATGTCCCAGAGAATGCGCTGGTGCCACATACTAGCATGGCTTTCCCATTCTTTATTTGTTAGGTCATAAGGTGACCTAAGAATCCATGTGGCATGACCCAAACCACCTGGTGGGCTACAGACTTAAGAGACTAATGTTCTAACAAGCTAGGGAGGTAATGAGCTTAAGGCATAGCGACCCAAACCATAACGACCTAAATGCTCCCTGCGGGCTAAAGTGCTAAACGACTCAAAACTGATGAACGACTTAAAGTGCCGGAACCACCTATATTCCCTAAAGCACCTAAAACGAGCCAAAGTACAGAGGGGCCTAAAAGCTTTATCCCTTTTCAGATCTAAAGGTTTGCGACCTACCATTACTTCACGAGGACGACCCAACTATGTTTTTCATTTCTAAGCCACATTTTGTGGATTAAAAAAAGGAATGAAGATAAATATGACAGTCCACTCCTATTTGGTTTAGGTTCAGTTTTTGTAAATTCCAACATAGCGAACAGTCACAGAGATAAAATTTTAACTAAATCTTGTTTATTCAGATAGCAAATTTTTCTTTAAGCCCAGTACACATATTTTCCAGAATATCTTAAGTTCAATGTTAGTTTTCATTATGCTTATAGATCTATTTAGGTCCATAGGTTTAAAGTACATAAATTTCAACACAACCAGTATTCTAGTTCTATGTTCACATAAAGCAAATTATGGTTTTACAAGTACCTTAAAGGTATCACATTAGCATCTTATTTCATTGATTCAAAATTTCTTATTTTTGACACGTTGCTCAAAATCAAATTTTATCTCCATACTTCTTTAACTTAGCATAAAATTCTAATGTTTCAAACCATTGTACTTATAACTCATTTATCCCGAAGTTATTTAGTTTTCCGCAACCATTTGAATTCCATAAAAATCATTATTTATTACAAGTCATCCAACTAGTTTTACTTATATAAATTCTTCAATATATTATTGATTAGTTCATAATTATATAGCTCATTTCAATTTATCATTGCAGCTTTTTTTTATTCCCAATTATCTTAAGAGAATAAATGACAAAAGGTTTCCAAATTGCTTAGTTTACGCGATTCATTACAAATATTTAATTACAAAAAAATATCAATATATTAATTATTTATTCACACAAAATTTATTAATATACACCCATGTCTTCTTTAAATTTTTATTATTACTCTTCCTTAAATATTTACAAAATAAGGTTTAAGTATTAATTCGACGACTAAAATAGAAATATATATTTATCCCACTTTCGAAACCTGAAAATAAATACTAACGATGCTGCAGTCATCACCTGATTCATTTCCAAGCGACTTGAGGGCGATTCTATATCTATCTAATACATATAGGACCTTGTATATACGTTAGCTAGGCGTATATCCCAAATCTCCACGTACCTGATAGCCTAGTTTTGTTTTTGATGTCAAATACAATACTAGAAACACTTATCTTTTAAAACAAGGCATTACAATATTTTCTATATGCAAAATTTCTAAATATAAGTCGTAGTGGAAATTTTTTCCAAAATGTATTTTATCATAACCTTTCAAGCAGGGAAAATATACCTCCCCCACTTGTTTGCTTTATCAAATTTTGACTATAGCTGTTTATATATTATCTTAAAATTTTCAATGGAAAATTAAATAAATGTTTTTATTCTCAAACATATATCATAGGATTTCCCTTATTACTTTTATGTTTAAACACATATCATTTTACAAGCCTTAAGTTTATTCTTTGCTTTATTCATACTTATAGAATCCCAACATGTATACAAGTTGCTATTTTCAAATTCCGCATCCATATATAGAAATTTAGTTCTAAGAATACTCTTACAGGTGTCAAATTACTACTTTTAATACATTATTCACATCAACTTATATTTGTACAGACTGAACTCACATTACACTTGTTTATGTAGTTTTACTATTCTTTAGTCATAAAGAATTAAACCAAGTCATTTGTTTTTCAACATTTCAATTTTACAAGTTCTACTTGTCTCTATGTAACAGCCCGCATTTTCATATCGAAAGATTGTAAAATATATTTGTTTTATTCTCTAAGGATTGGATCATTCTCATCTTTTAATATGTTATTTATGGGGACGTGATGCATGTCCATAATTTTTATCGATTTTGTTTGTGACCATTTTGCCTCTGTCAGCCTTGTACAAGGCATAACTTTTGACTCAGGTCAAATAAGAGGGTGAGACCTGTGCCATTGGAAAGGAATTGATGACTGCATTTCCGTAGAGTGGTTACATTAAGGATTTGGCTCAGCGGTTTGGGAGAAATCGCTATTTTAAGGTTTTTCAGTTGGCTATTCAGGTTTTGGAGCCTTAGTGGAATACTATAAATAGGGGGTGAGAGTGGAGGGAAAAGGTTTACTTTTTCCCATTCTCTCATTTAAAGGCATTTGATCTCCTTCTTCCTCGTACACCTTTTCACCATTAAAAATTCAAATCTAAGGGAGGAAATCGAAGATCTACACCATTCAAGGCTAGATCTACATCATTTCAAAGGCGAATTCATCAGATTGAGGTGTTTGACTCGGAGTGCTCCCTGTCCGGATTCTTATTTCTATCATATTTGATTGTTTCGGCAAATCGGTGAGTGATTTACATCTCTCACATGAATGCAATGAAGTATATGAGTGTTTGTGCATGTTTCTCATCAAATTGGGATGTTTTATCATAGATTTACACCATTATAAGTTCATTTTCATATGCATCACCATATGATCTAATCTAACAAGTTTTACTCGTTAATTTCATGTCATTTTACATGTTTATGTTAGTTAGATCTCTCAATTTGATCATATGTTCATTTTACTGGTTTTTGGTGAGATTTATATCATTTTTGTGGTAATCGTCATATTCATGTGAACAGTAGTGTTGTGATATGTTTATGATTGTGTTTGATGATTTTAGTTGAGTTGGTTTCGTTGGATTCATCGTTTGGCGAAGTTTTGGTCAAAATCGGAGTTGAATTGCAATATGCAGAAATTGGCTCAGCCATAGGTTGAATCGGCCAGGAATTGACTCGGCCATAGGTTGAATCGGCCAGAAGTCGGATTGAAACGAAGTTGGATCGGACAGGAGTGGATCGAATCGGGTCATATTCGGATCAGGTCATATTCGGATCGGGTCATATTTGGACCGGGTCATATTTGAATCAGATCGGTCATTTAGGGGATTAGATCGGTCATCTTGGTTTGGATCGGTCATTCAGGGGATTGGATCGGTCATCTTGGTTCGGATCGGTCATCTTGGTTCGGGTCTGCTTAGTTTGGATCGGGTCGGTCTGAAAGATGGTTGATCGGCATGTTTTTAACAGCACTTTTAAACGTTGTGGTTGATAGTAATGATGCATTGGTTGGTTTCCAACAGGGCCATTTTCGAAAAAAGTACGTTTTTTCGGGTATGACTCAGATTTGGAGAAAAGGTCCGAAAAATATATTTTTCGGGGGCAACCCCCCAAACTCTAGCCGCAGCGTAGTGGTAATTGGCTCGGTGATGATGTGACTTCGAAGTAAATTGAAGTAGGAAGGTTTGAAGTGTTGAACATGTTCTTTGATCAAGGTGGAAAAATGAATGAGGTGGCTACTCAAAGGTTGTGAGTTGGTGGATAATGGTTGCTCGAGAATGTTGCTTGAGCTATGAGATGTCGTCAAGGTTGGATGACTAGAGATGCGAAGGCCGAGAAGTCATCGTTGTCGTAAGTTCTAGCAGGCTCAAAGCAGGGGTACAATGGAGGCACCTAATAAACTGGAAGGTTGCTGGTCGAGTACCTTGGGTTTTATTGAAAGGCCTAGTTGTCAATGTAACAACCCGAAAAATCTGAGCCAGTTTAAAACTTTTAAATTGGTTATTTTAGTGGATTTAAAATATTTAAAACAAATATTTTAAATAATAACGGTGACAACTATGGTTTGAATAGATGTTTGAAAATAAATATAATTATTTTAAATTATAAACAAGGCCTGAAATGGCGTGGCAGTTTCAAAATTGGAATTCAAACTTTGACTGACTGTACCGGGTGCAAAATAAAATGGATTTTAGTGAAACCATAAATATTTAAATCTGTTAGTGAATATCTTTCTAACGAATCTGAAAAATCGAAGTTTCATAGCGGGGGTCAAAAGTTATGGCCAAATGAATTTTCAGAAAGGTCGCTATAGAGAATATATCGTCCTTGAAAATAGACATTTTGCAAACGACCTCGGAATTCGACGAAACCACTTCTGTTAGATCGGGGATGTCAAATTATTGCTAGGTTTCAAATTTCATAATTTTTGAAGTTAATGTGTGAGCGTGGAAAAGGAAAATGTGTTTTGGTCAATTACAATTAAATTGGATCGACCAGAAAATGGCCATTGTTCAAACTGTCTCAGAAATCGACAAAACTAGTTTTGTTGGGACCGTACCGTCAAAATATAGCTAGATTTATTTTTCGGGAATTTTTAGAATCAGTATGGGGCCCCGGCAAATTGAAATGTACGTTCAAATCGAATGTTGAATGTTTTATATTTTAATTTGAAGAAAAACTGACTGAAACAGTCGGATGGGCCTACGAGACATATCCCATTGTGTTCAGAATGGGGGTATTTAGCTAGGGACGGCAGTCGTTGGGTTTGGATTCAAGTTCATAGGAGATAAGGGGTATTTTATAAATTTAAAAATATATAAATAAATAGAAAAAATTCCTATTGGCTCATTCAAACTCTCTCTCCCCAGATCTTTAGCGATGAACGGCGGCTCCCCTTTCATTCCTTCTCTCCTCCTAAGTTTGAACCCTTCGGGAAAAGGTACAGCCTTTGTTTTCTTGAACTGAAAATAACACTTTTAAGTGTTGGAAACTTTGAAAAATCGTATCTTTATCTTGTGTTAACGAAAGTCGATGAAACAGGAGACATCGAGACCGTGTGGACGTCTTCTACATTCTAGAAGAGACCGCATATTTTTCTGAGCCTTCTGCTATTTTTGGTGGAGTGGATCCCAATATGAGATTTCTAATTTATAAACGATGGAAAACAACGATGTATAAATTATATAGTCGATGTATGAGTTATATAAGCATTGTACACCTCATATATAAGCGTTGTATAAGTTGTATGTTCGATGCATAAGTTATATATGCGTTGTAAAAATTATATATGCGTTGAAATAAATTGAAATGAAGTGAAATGAAATTGAAATATATATATACGAATATATATATACACACTCCCCTCGTCCGCAGACCATGGACGATATATATTGGTTGTGATATTGTTTGGATTATTGGTTGATGTGAAATTTGGTGAATATCATGAATGGTTGATTTGAAATGATTGATAGTGATTGAAACCCCAATAGGATTAGTATATGGGAAAATTCTCCTGCGTGCGAACTAGATATTGAAAATCCCCATTGTCAAAAATCGTGAGGTTTTAAGGTAGAGTGAGGAGCCGTACTAGGGACGGTGCCGGTTTAACCTACCCTGCCGTTATGCTGTCGAAATTTTCAATAATATTCATGTGTTAGAATTATTTTCATTTGTTGAAACTATATTCATGTGTTGAATAGAAATTCTTGTGTTGATGAAGTTCATGTATTGAATAAATTATTTGAAAGATAAAAATCACATTTTTATTATATATATAGCCTATATAAAATATTAGTATTTTAAATAAATTGTTTTCAACACCAAAAATAACATTTTTACCTTATGTATAAACTATGAAAAATAATCGTGTTTTGAAATAAATTGTTTTACAATAAAAATCACATTTTTATTATATATATCAACCATAGAAAATATTCATGTGTTGAATAAAGGACTAGAACGATAAAAATCATATTTTATCGTATGTGTGAAGTCGAAAACACTCATGTGTTGAATATATAGATTGAACAATAAAATCTACATTTTTATTGTGAATATGAAGTGTTAAAAATGGTGATGTGTCGTATAAATATTTTTGATGATAAAAGTATCATTTTTATCAAATATATAAATTGGATATGTTTTTGAAATCAAAGAAAGAATTATATTTATATATATTTATATAAATATTATTAAAATATAGTGAATACCGAAGCTGCAGTTCGTGTTTTGAAACCGTGATTTCGAACGATTAGTGCGGGAGATCCGACCATCGGAATTTCCCGAAACCGAAACCGTTGGGTTCGCTTTGGAAATATCTTTCCAACGACACAACTTTGTGAAGATCCAACGGTTGGATTGTCTGGAATGTTTAATTCAAATCTGAAGAAAAACAGCACTAGAATCGATTATATTTATATATATAAATATAAATATAATTAAATTAAATCGAATAACGATGCTACAGTTCGTATTTTGAAATTGTAACTTCAAACGATTGTACCGGGAGATCCGACCGTCGAATTTTCCCAAAACTGAAACCATTGGATTCGTTTTGAAAAGATCTTTCTAATGATATAAAATTTGTGAAGATCCAACAGTCAGATTTTCAGATATGTGTAAATCAAATCTGAAGAAAAACAGCGCCACGGCCGCGTTATGGCCTGAAGCGTCGTTTGAATTGGCTATTTTTAAATAAATAAAAATAGCGATAAATAGTGATAAAATATTATAAATGATATGGAATGGAAATAAACTGAATTTGCTTGGTTTATGTGATATTTGATGGTCGAATGTGTTTGACGTGAAAGTTACATTAAAGAACAGAATTAGTGATGTCGAATAATTTAACCATTGAAAAGAATTGATTTGAAATTCTAAATATATGTGAATTAATTGAAAAGGCCGAGATAATTCTCATTTCAAATAATTGATCGACGATTGATAGTCGAAGATATGAAGATGGTGCAAGACCAATGATCTGCACACCGAATGGAGGGGTGTTACTGATGCTCATGATGGGAGTAGCTACCTTGAAGGGGTTGAAGTAGTAGCCACCCGGACATACTTGTTGATTATACGGATATGCGAGGTATTGAGTGTCTCCGGTTTCGTTCAGACCCAGAACGAACGTGTAAATGGACTGTGTGTTTGACATTGGATTTTGTTCTATGCTGATTGATCTCTATTAAATATATATCTGTTTGGTGATGGAGAATTTATTCTCTTGCTTAACGCCCTTCTCTGAGACATATAAGCTCAGTGGTTATATATCGATAGAAATCAGTCGCATGGAGTGAATTTCCTATGTGACATGCCTAAGTGGCAGATGATCAAGGCTTCTGTTGAAAAGCAAAGTCTTGTGGTTGATGATTAAAGCACGGCCTGTGTGGCATAGCTTTGTGTATAGCGTTGTTTCGCGAGCCTCACAACCCGGTAAGAGCCAGAAACGGGAGAAGGACTTCAGGGAGGACATGCTTTTCCTTCTAGCTAGGAGTAGTGCTTTGGGTTTTGCACGCCCGAGTATTTTACTTATGTGGATGATGGAAAGCGAGGCCTCGGTTTGCTTCGGTCTCTTCGGAGTCGATGGTGTGGTTGGATATGACCAGTGATGCCCCATAGGGCGGGGAAACGCAGTGTTTAGGAATTTTTAATCCACATCGGTGGACCGACCCTGACGATCCAAGGGTCGATGCGTTCTGATCCTGAGGGGCGGGCTAGAGCATCTCTAATTCGGTAAGGACTATCTTTTGCCTTGGTTCATGATGGAAATCCAATTTCCAAATACGACACCGTGCAGTTTTGATTGTATATATATATATATAAATATATATATGGTGACATGGTATATGGTACCCATGCCGTCTATGATTGATAGTTATGATTGAAATTGTTTTTGAAACATATATACACTAGCAGTAATATCAAATGATTTGTTTTGCTCGTATCAAGCATATTTTGGCCATTATAAGGTAAAACTCTATCCTCCGGTTTGTGTTGAATTGTGTGATGGGAACTGAGTCTTATAATGTCTTCATTTTTATAAAAAGCATTGCGATGTTTAAAAGATTTATTTGTTTTAAAGCACTGGCAATTCAATGGAGTAAACCCATTCCGCGAAAGTGGCGTGGTCCTGTGATTGGCCATATTGAAAAATGTGTTAAGTAGATTTCTCGTACCAGTCCCATGACTGACTCGTAGTTTGTTTCACTTGCAAACTCTGGTGCCCCAATTTCTACACGGGCAGCCTTGTATTCAGGTTTTAGCAGGATTTTTCTGGATAGCTGGAGCTGAAGCTGGATTCTATCATTTATCTCTTTTTATGCTGTTCAGCTCCTGTTGTACATATTATGTTTTGTTTTCCGCTGTAGACATTTATGTATAACTGAACTGTATTTGTACTATTTGTACTAAGTATGATCCTATATACTGCGTTACTCTGATGATTACGTTTATCCAGTGTATTCTATTGTACATTATCTGCTGTATTTAATTATTTCTATTATATTGTCATTTTTTATGTGTTATATTCCAAAGATTACCCTTGCACCGTCCATATCGGGGTTTGGGGTCGTCACAAACGTGGTATCAGAGCTTTGGTTAAGCTTAGTTCTGGAATATAACATATTAACGAACTCGTCAGAAATAGAACCAGTAGTGTTCTAGGACGAGTAACTCATTACAGATAGGATCAGTAATATCCTAGTATGAGTAGAGCAGAATGGAATACACCTCGATAGATGCGTTTAGATTCAAGTATATGTCTCTATACTTTAAAATATCTTTTCTGTTGACCTGACACTTGGCCTGCTATTTGCAGAAGTATTAGAAAATGAGTGCCAGAAACAGAAGAAGTAATACTGATCCAGATATAGAAGCTCTATTTATGAAATATAGAAATCTGGGTGGAGTACCGTTCTCAGGTAATGAATCTATCATTCAAACACAAGCATGGGTGCGCTCTGCTGAGAAAATCTTTGAAGGTTCAAACCTGAGTGATGAACAAAAATTTTTTATAGCGTCTTGGGCACTCAAAGACGAGGCTTTGTTCTGGTGGGATTCGATTGTTAAAGATAATCCAGAATGTGATATCACCTAGGATAGGTTCAAAGAGCTTTTCAGTGAAAAATTTATTCCTCCAGAAGCAACTGAGCGGTTATGTGATGAATTCTACTATTTGATACAAGGAGATATGAATATCCCAGAATATCATAAGAGATTCAATGAACTTTCTCATTTTGCCCCTCATCTAATTCAAGATCCAAAGAGGGAGAATTTGAGGTTTATTAATGGTCTTCAAAGAAAATACCAGAATAAAGTAGTGGGGCATGTGAAGCTTCCTTTTTCTGAAATGATATACATGGCCTATCAGTAAGAAGATCTAAATAATCGAGGTCTTTTAGTCGATGAAGAGGAAGTTATCTCGAGCAACAAAAGGAAATTTGAAGCTGATAGCCCAGAGGCGAGTACACAGCCTGGGGCCAGTATAAAGTCTGAGTTCAGAAGGAAGACTAGATTCAGTAAGAAAAAGGTTGAGTCTGAGGAAGTGCCAATAACGACTGCCACATGCTCGAGCTGCAAAAGGCGAGGACATTTGGCGATAAATTGTAAATCTTGGAACGAAAGGAAGAAGGATAAATCTAAACCCAAGAACAAGTTCCAAGAGAATAGAAAATGTAGTCATTGCCATCGGACTGGTCATCTTGAAAAGGTTTGCCGGCTCTTAAAGAAATCTGAAAAGATTCAAGTAAATGAAGTGGCAGAAGTTCTGGGAACCTCATCCGATCAGGAAAGGCCAGATGTTTTAGAAGGCACTCTTATTGTCAAGGATATTCCAGTTAAAGTATTGTTTGATACAGGCGCGTCGCGAAGCTTTGTTGCAAAGAATGCGGTTAAGAAACTGGATTTGAATTTGAAGAAGCTCAGAGAACCAATGACTGTTCATAATCCGGTTGGGGGTTCCCTTGATCTTAATTGGGTTTGTGGAGTGCCTGTCTCTTTTTCCCGTTATCGGTTCCCCACTATCGCGATCGTCATTAATTTTACAGAATTTGATCTTATCTTGGGGTTAGACTTGTTAACAAAATATGAAGCAGAGGTTAAATGCACCGATAGGGTTGTTAAGGCAAAAACAAAGTTCGGGGAATGTATAACCATTCCATGTGAAGGCCCGAATTCTGATAGAAAGGATTTCTGGGTAGCTTTAGATGTTTCTCCTGCTCAACTAGAACCAGTTCCTGTCTGTAACACCCCACCTCCGCTAGGGTCACTCACAAAGGGAATGCACAAGGTTTGGTGAAGCATTATCGAGGTAAACATGCATAGAAATATTACAAGACAGAACATATATAAAACAACGGAAGTAAAACAAATTTCATTACCTTATAAAATAAGGTCTAAAGCCTTTTACATCAGAATACATTAAAACCTGTCTTGCAATAGTAAAGAAGCATAAAACCTTTTCATAAATTATTCCCCAAATAAAACAGTAAGGTAGCCATAGCTAGGAAAAGTCCAAGCCATGCAGGATGATCTTCAAGCAGAGGAAGTCCGATCTAAATAACAGTGTTTCCTCCCTGAAAACCTGGGAGGGAAACGGAAGACAAAGAGGCGAAAGAAAACGGGGTCAGTCATAAAGACTGGTAAGTCCTATCTACTCCCAGCATAAAAACAGGTAAAGGTAACATGACATGCATAAACTGAAAGTAAACATAAGGATGATGATAAGATAGATAAGCTAGACCAAGATAACAGGATGAGCTACTGTATCAAGATAAACTAAGGTATCATGATAGACTATGGTGTCAAGATAAATCAAGGTATCGCATCGTCAGATTTCTATCAAGTATAATATCCCAAGGTATCTATCATGTATAACATCCCACGGTATCTATCATGTGTATTTGCTCTGCACCCCCCCCCCCGTACTAGTATCCTAACCCGTGTCATGAGTTAACTATAAAATGTTCCTTGACGGAGGTCATGAAATGGTCCATGTCAACCTAATATATCGCAAACATAGGTTTCCCTAACTCGCATGTTTCTTTCCATGTATAAGTTCAATCCTTTGCCGTAGGTCGTACAGACGTTCCCATGTAAATCTATACCACCTCAACGGAGTACCATTTTATCCTTGAAGTTGTTTTGGAATGCTACCCTTGATCTGGTTATGTTTTCTTACCATGAACTATCGCGTGTTCACCTAGGGTTTATGCCACTTAGGACTGCTAGGGATTATGCTACCTAATGAACGTTTTCGTATCTCGGTTTGGGTTTTAGCCACCTAGGGCTACTAGAGATTATGCTACCCATCAACCGCGCCCTTTTATCCCACGTATGAATCGTGAATCGTTTTCCATGTCTAGACGCACACGTATCTCAATGTGCCATCCGAGTTCCGTGCCAGGGCAAGTCAAGAAATACGGAACTCGGTCGGGAGTTTTAAGTCATCTGCCGATGCAGATATCAAGGTCTGTTTTTGTATCCGTGGCTATGGTCCCACGTGACCCCTCCCTCAACTACTGAAAGGAAAAACAAAAAAAGTCATGTATGAGAACTACAATAAGGCCATCGATGCCCCCTTCCCGGACGGCCAACCTCACCCATACCTAGATAGCAAATATGGTCTGTTGGGTGTTCTCTGCCTTTCCGTACGTCCACGATTGACTAAAGATGGTAGGTGGCCGACGATGTGCTATCTAGGGCTACCGTAAAAATATTGTCGACCCCACGCTAATCCACCCCAGTCTTTAGGTTGCTCGCACAGCAACCAAGGCTTACCCTTGGTTCTTCTACCGCAGACCTTAACCTCTGTGAGCCCAGGTTTCGTAGACCATCCACAACCTCACAGAGGGATACCAAGAGTATCCTCACGTTCCCCGAAACTACCGCTTCATCACCCAGTTCGTTGGAGCCTTTATCTAAGTCAGATAATTTGCTCCTCCTCGTGTGTTTAAGCGATGACCTACCGTATCGGGTTACTCATCTATCTGTGAACTGGTCCAAATTCCTTGACTAAGAATTATTACTCAGTTATCCTAAACTAAGGTTTATCACTTAGTTCCCTTTCCCGTTATACTTGTTAACTACGATTTCCCACCTAGTCTCCTGAACTAGGGTTTTGTTAAATGGGTTAAGTGTTGTCATTCCAGTTCATGACTAAACCCGCCTACGAATCATGTCAAGATTGGATAAGTATTTAAGCTCAAGACTTTGCCCTACAAGTTGGTTAATTATACCAAGAAGCTCATGACTTAACCCTATTCAATTATCAAGTCAAATTGGTTAAGTATTAGTTTGTCTTGACCCTATCAGATTATCGTGTTAGATTGGTTAAGCATTGATTATCTTAACCCCATCAGATTATCGAGTCGGATTGGTTAAGTGTGGGTTATCTCAACCCCATCCACTAATCGTATTACAATGGTTAAGTATATTTAAACGGTCTTGTGACTTAAACCTATTAAGTTCTCATATTAGATTGGTTAAGTATAGGTTACTTAACCTCATCAAATCATCATGTATTATTGGTTAAGTATAAGTTACTTAACCCCATTAAATTATCACGTTTAGTTGGTTAAGTGTTGGTTACTTAACCTCATTGAATTATCAAGTTTAGATTGGTTAAGTGTTTAACTTAACCCCATCGTATTACCGTGTTTAGATTAGTTAAGTCTAGGTTAACTTAACTTCATCAAATTACCGTGTTTAGATTAGTTAAGTATAGGTTACTTAACCCTATCTAATTACCGTATTTAGATTAGTTAAGTGTAGGTTACTTAACCCCATCTAATTACCGTGTTTAGATTAGTTAAGTGTAGGTTTAGCTTAACCCCATCCCCTAACTGTATTTTACGGTTAAGTGTCATTAAGAAATCAAGTCCGGTTTAACTTAACCTACCCATTCATGTCATATCGGTTAAGTGTCATTAGTCAAATTTACTTAACCTTATCATGTGGCATTAATTAAATTAATGCACTCTCAACCTCTCACATTAGACCTTGTTGTGGTTACTAGTTAAGCCGGGCGGGTCTGGGTAGTTTTACACCATAACCTAGTCTAACCTCGGGTTTCAAGCGCGATATGACCAACTACCCACATTGGGTCCTATTGTTTGTAGCCACTGGATTTGTCGGGCGGGTCCGGGCAGATTTATGCTACAAACTCAACCCAACCTCGAGTTGGCCACTTCCATGTTTTTCCACGTGTCATGTTCATGTCAAGTTTAGACCCCTTTTTAAGCCCATATTTTCATGTAGCCCCATGTCAAGTTTTCGTGTCATATTCACGTTATTTATCATTACATGTTACATGTAATTTCATGTCAAGATCATAGCCAATTTTCAAGTTTGCCTAAACTACCCAAAGCGTGTCCCCAACGCACATGAAAGCGAATCAACATATTTGGGATAATATGACGAAGATGGGTACAAGATGGCAAATATGAATCACAAGTTAAACATGGTGAAAATTGAGGCAAAGGTGTTCACATAACTAGCATATTGCATATTGGCCTCAAAACATGCACGATGTCATTAAGGGATTGGCCACAAACGTGAATAATATCATAAAGGATTTGGCCTCAAGCATGCAAAGTATCATAAGGGGTTTCGGTCTCAAACATGCATAATATCATAAGGGGTTTGGGTTCATTTATATGCATAAGCCCCAAGTCATGTTCATGCACATATTTCACAAGTCAAAGTGGTTCCAAGTGTTCATGCCAACTTCCCACAAGTAAAGGTTCAATCTTGCATGGCAAACTAAGTCCAATGCAACTTGGGTAACTTGATTTAGTCACTAAACATAGCCTAAAGTCATAGGTTCAAGCAAAAGAGACATGACAAGGTTCATATAGGCTAGCATACTTAGTTTAACCTCGTTTTATTCCATGCCATCATTAAAACTTCCGTTTAGATCAAGAAGTAGCTAGAACTTACATAGCGTCGCAAGAGGGCTAGGAGCATGAATCGTCTTTACGAAGAAAGGTGGATCCTTTGTTGAAGAATCGTCATGAAATTTGCATAGCAACGTTGATCTACCCTCGATTTGATGTAGAAAGCTTGCACCTTTTGATTTGAACCCGGTTTGAATGCAAAAGCCCTTAGGGTGGGAGATGGAGGCCATGATCAAGATAGATTTTGGCAGCACTTAGTTGCTAGAATGATTTTTAGTGATTTAGGTTAGGTCCTAGGGTGTTTTTATAGGAGTAGAGACAAGTTTAGGCCATAGGATTAACCCTAGTTTAGATCTAAACCATCAAAAATCGTCACAGGCCAGTAGAACAGACCAGAGAACCAAAACAGGTGCACCAGGCCAGCCAGGGTCAAGCCAGAAAGCTGTGCAGGTTTCTGGCTCGACACGGGCGCACTTCCCAAGTGCGCCAGTGTATTTTTGTGCTGACGCACCTCACAAGTGCGCCAGTGCATTCTGGCTTGTTTTCGGTTTTTCTGCCTAACTTCGTTCGTCCATATCTTCTTCATATGGACTCCGATTTTCGAAAACTCGGACTCTATTTCGCGTATTTTTCCGAGAAGAACGCAATGGTGCAACCTGTTTCTCCTGATTCAGATTTTATAATTAAATTCTGCCTTGATTCTTGTCTTAGCATGTTGTAAAAATTCGGGTTGTTACATTCTCCCCGACTTAAAGGATTTCGTCCCCGAAATCTCCAAGTTTGGAAGAATGTATCCTACCATCCATCATCCATCTACTCAAAACATCATCCACAGGCAACCATGGTCCTTAAAAGACTCCTAATGCTTTATGAACACATGCAGAAAGTGTGTGTATATGTTCCTTAGCTTAAGCTGATGATCAGGCCTGAATGATCTTTCTAATGCAAAATATGTTTTGTGCCATGAGTCCAACATGTATGCAAATAGTCCTAGTCATATAAAAACTATATGTTTGCACAACCATTCATCCACATGCAACATCCACATGATAACATATTCAATTTCATCCATAAACAAGTACAAATACTCATGCATATGCAATATGAAATGTGACTGAATCGACCTAGTGTCTAATGTGTATTCGCGCATCCACGAGCAACCACTTGCAACCATTTGCAACCATATCAATCATAACATGTTTCAAATACATGTTTACATCCATAGGGTTCTACCTAAGGTTCCCAAGATAGGATCGAGGAGATAAACAAGATAAACTCCTTACGGGGTTTGCAACGGAAACAGGATCGAGAGGATATCCACCAAGCGATAGCATGCAAGCAAGCTCTACAGGAGAACCAAGGATCAACGATATACTCTTAAAAAGAGATATGATGCGCGCGTTTAAGCCGCATTTCCTTAAGTTTAATTCCAGTGTGCCTTGACCACCTTTGACTTCATGATTTTCGTAGCTCCTTGATTCTTATTTCCAAGGTATGAGTTGGAACTCATTTCACTGTCGCCTCTCGTTTCACTTTCACTTATTCTTCCCCTAGTATGCTTGGCCCAAACATATCTGCGTACTCATGCAAGCTCTCCAAAATTCACTAGTGAATTCTGGATCTCGTTTACCGATGCCAATCCATGTTACCACGTGCACTTACTAGGGTGATTCCTATAACCCACGCTTACGCGGAATGAGCCATCCTCCTTATTGGCGAACTTTAATTGATCGGATCAGAGATTTCCGATAAATGCATCAAGTGATTCCTGGTAACTAACCATGACAAAACCTAAATGGTTATACGAGACATCGAGGGTATTACCAAGGCAAGTTAAGAGTTTAACTACCCTCCTTTCAAAACCGTGAATGGCAACCCTTACTGGATAACCACTTCATCCCTAGAATCCATCCATAGCTCAACAATAGAAGCATTGCTTCTAATCTCAACACTTGGCATTTACACTCTTAATTCCAAACAAGTCATGAATAAATGGACCGACCCTCCAACAGGATTTGAGACAAAAATGGGATCCTCTACCACGCTAGTACTAATGTGCAGAGACTCAACTATCGAAGTAGACTTAAATGATGCGATGATCAAAACAAAGTCTGGACGGGATGGTAGAAAAGAAAGGTTAAACCTTTAACAGAAACGATACCATCCCTCTTAGGTACGCTAGGAGTGAGAGCATACAATTGCCCTCTCGTTGATCTTGTCCTTGTCTTCCTTCGTGGACTAATCCATACCAACAAGTTGCTTATCCTTACGTCCGTGTCCTTTATCCTTGCTCTTATTACCCTTCCCTGTAACACGGTACAAGCCTCTCGAGAACCACCTCCATCTCACGGAAAACACTTCGTAGCTAGACAAGGATTAGTTGCCGTTAAAACCACTGTGACTACAGATGGAGAAAAGAAAGGAAAAGAGATTCGATCAAGGAAACAAAGGATAGTGCTAATGGCTTTTGGGGAATAGCCTTTAAAAATAAAACCTTTCTTGAAAAATGCTTCTTTGTAAACGGTTTCTCAAATAGTTTTCAGAAGGTTTTAAAAACTTTTTCCCAGCCTGGTAACCTTCTGCTCTGATACCAAATGTAACACCCCATCTCCGCTAGGGTCACTCACAAAGGGAATGCACTAGGTTTGGTGAAGCATTATCGAGGTAAACATGCACAGAAATATTACAAGACAGAACATATATAAAACAGCGGAAGTAAAACAAATTTCATTACCTTATAAAATAAGGTCTAAAGCCTTTTACATCAGAATACATAAAAACCTATCTTGCAATAGTAAAGAAGCATAAAACCTTTTCATAAATTATTCCCCAAATAAAACAGTAAGATAGCCATAGCCAGGAAAAGTCCAAGCCATGCATGATGATCTTCAAGCAGAGGAAGTCCGAACTAAATAACAGTGTTTCCTCCCTGAAAACCTGGGGGGGGGGGGGAACGGAAGACAAAGAGGCAAAAGAAAACGGGGTCAGTCATAAAGACTGGTAAGTCCTATCTACTCCCAGCATAAAAACAGGTAAAGGTAACATGACATGCATAAACTGAAAGTAAACATAAGGATGATGATAAGATAGATAAGCTAGACCAAGATAACAGGATGAGCTACTGTATCAAGATAAACTAAGGTATCATGATAGACTACGGTGTCAAGATAAATCAAGGTATCGCATCGTCAGATTTCTATCAAGTATAATATCCCAAGGTATCTATCATGTATAACATCCCACGGTATCTATCATGTGTATTTGCTCTGCATCCCCCCTACTAGTATCCTAACCCGTGTCGTGAGTTAACTATAAAATGTTCCTTGACCGAGGTCATGAAATGATCCATGTCAACCTAATATATCGCAAACATAGGTTTCCCTAACTCGCATGTTTCTTTCCATGTATAAGTTCAGTCCTTTGCCGTAGGTCGTACGGACTTTCCCATGTAAATTTATACCACCTCAACGGAGTACCATTTTATTCTTGAAGTTGTTTTGGACTGCTATCCTTGATCTGGTTATGTTTTCTTACCATGAACTATCGTGCGTTCACCTAGGGTTTATGCCACTTAGGACCGCTAGGGATTATGCTACCTAATGAACGTTTTCGTATCTCGGTTTGGATTTTAGCCACCTAGGGCTACTAGGGATTATGCTACCCGTCAACCGCGCCCTTTTATCCCATGTATGAATCGTGAATCGTTTTCCATGTCTAG
Source organism: Allium sativum (assembly GCA_030737875.1). NCBI lineage: Eukaryota > Viridiplantae > Streptophyta > Magnoliopsida > Asparagales > Amaryllidaceae > Allium > Allium sativum. The sequence goes on along the minus strand of CM060915.1, from coordinate 856,991,291 downwards.
ACGCACACGTATCTCAATGTGCCATCCGAGTTCCGTGCCAGGGCAAGTCAAGAAATACGGAACTCGGTCGGGAGTTTTAAGTCATCTGTCGATGCAGATATCAAGGTCTGTTTTTGTATCCGTGGCTATGGTCCCACGTGACCCCTCCCTCAACTACTGAAAGGCAAAACAAGAAAAGTCATGTATGAGAACTACACTAAGGCCATCGATGCCCCCTTCCCGGACGGCCAACCTCACACATACCTAGATAGCAAATATGGTCTGTTGGGTGTTCTCTGCCTTTCCGTACGTCCACGATTAACTAAAGATGGTAGGTGGCCGACGATGTGCTATCTAGGGCTACCGTAAAAATATCGCCGACCCCCCGCTAATCCATCCTAGTCTTTAGGTTGCTCGCACAGCAACCAAGGCATACCCTTGGTTCTTCTACCGCAGACCTTAACCTCTGTGAGCCCAGGTTTCGTGGACCATTCGCAACCTCACAGAGGGATACCAAGAGTATCCTCACGTTCCCCGAAGCTACCGCTTCGTCACCCAGTTCGTTGGAGGCTTTATCTAAGTCAGATAATTTGCTCCTCCTCGTGTGTTTAAACGATGACTTACCGTATCGGGTTACTCATCTATCTGTGAACTGGTCCAAATTCCTTGACTAAGAATTATTACTCAGTTATCCTAAACTAAGGTTTATCACTTAGTTCCCTTTCCCGTTATCCTTGTTAACTACGATTTCCCACCTAGTCTCCTGAACTAGGGTTTTGTTAAATGGGTTAAGTGTTGTCATTCCAGTTCATGACTAAACCCGCCTACGAATCATGTCAAGATTGGATAAGTATTTAAGCTCAAGACTTAGCCCTACAAGTTGGTTAAGTATACCAAGAAGCTCATGACTTAACCCTATTCAGTTATCAAGTCAAATTGGTTAAGTATTAGTTTGTCTTGACCCTATCAGATTATCGTGTTAGATTGGTTAAGCATTGATTATCTTAACCCCATCAGATTATCGAGTCGGATTGGTTAAGTGTGGGTTATCTCAACCCCATCCACTAATCGTATTACAATGGTTAAGTATATTTAAACGGTCTTGTGACTTAAACCTATTAAGTTCTCATATTAGATTGGTTAAATATAGGTTACTTAACCTCATCAAATCATCATGTATTATTGGTTAAGTATAAGTTACTTAACCCCATTAAATTATCACGTTTAGTTGGTTAAGTGTTGGTTACTTAACCTCATGGAATTATCAAGTTTAGATTGGTTAAGTGTTTAACTTAACCCCATCGTATTACCGTGTTTAGATTAGTTAAGTCTAGGTTAACTTAACTTCATCAAATTACCGTGTTTAGATTAGTTAAGTATAGGTTACTTAACCCCATCTAATTACCGTGTTTAGATTAGTTAAGTGTAGGTTACTTAACCCCATCTAATTACCGTGTTTAGATTTGTTAAGTGTAGGTTTAGCTTAACCCCATCCCCTAACTGTATTTTACGGTTAAGTGTCATTAAGAAATCAAGTCCGGTTTAACTTAACCTACCCATTCATGTCATATCGGTTAAGTGTCATTAGTCAAATTTACTTAACCTTATCATGTGGCATTAATTAAATTAATGCACTCTCAACCTCTCACATTAGACCTTGTTGTGGTTACTAGTTAAACCGGGCGGGTCCGGGTAGTTTTACACCACAACCTAGTCTAACCTCGGGTTTCAAGCGCGATATGACCAACTACCCAATGTGGCTCCTATTGTTTGCAGCCACTGGATTTGCCGGGCGGGTCCGGGCAGATTTATGCTACAAACTCAACCCAACCTCGAGTTGGCCACTTCCATGTTTTTCTACATGTCATGTTCATGTCAAGTTTAGACCCCTTTTTAAGCCCATGTTTTCATGTAGCCCCATGTCAAGTTTTCGTGTCATATTCACATTATTTATCATTACATGTTACATGTAATTTCATGTCAAGATCATAGTCAATTTTCAAGTTTGCCTAAACTACCCAAAGCGTGTCCCCAACGCACATGAAAGCGAATCAACATATTTGGGATAATATGACAAAGCTGGGTACAAGATGGCAAAGATGAATCACAAGTTAAACATGGTGAAAATTGAGGCAAAGGTGTTCACATAACTAGCATATTGCATATTGGCCTCAAAACATGCACGATGTCATAAAGGGATTGGCCACAAACGTGAATAATATCATAAAGGATTTGGCCTCAAGCATGCAAAGTATCATAAGGGGTTTCGGTCTCAAACATGCATAATATCATAAGGGGTTTGGGTTCAATTATATGCATAAGCCCCAAGTCATGTTCATGCACATATTTCACAAGTCAAAGTGGTTCCAAGTGTTCATGCCAACATCCCACAAGTAAAGGTTCAATCTTGCATGGGAAACTAAGTCCAATGCAACTTGGGTAACTTGATTTAGTCACTGAACATAGCCTAAAGTCATAGGTTCAAGCAAAAGAGACATGACAAGGTTCATATAGGCTAGCATACTTAGTTTAACCTCGTTTTATTCCATGCCATCATTAAAACTACCGTTTAGATCTAGAAATAGCTAGAACTTACATAGCGTGGCAAGAGGGCTAGGAGCATGAATCGTCTTTATGAAGAAAGGTGGCTCCTTTGTTGAAGAATCGTCATGAAATTTGCGTAGCAACGTTGATCTACCCTCGATTTGATGTAGAAAGCTTGCACCTTTTGATTTGAACCCGCTTTGAATGCAAAAGCCCTAAGGGTAGGAGATGGAGGCCATGATCAAGATAGATTTTGGCAGCACTTAGTTGCTAGAATGATTTTTAGTAATTTAGGTTAGGTCCTAGGGTGTTTTTATAGGAGTAGAGACAAGTTTAGGCCATAGGATCAACCCTAGTTTAGATCTAAACCATCAAAAATCGTCACAGGCCAGCAGAACAGACCAGAGAACCAAAACAGGTGCACCAAGCCAGCCAGGGTCAAGCCAGAAAGCTGTGCAGGTTTCTGGCTCGACACGGGCGCACTTCCCAAGTGCGCCAGTGTATTTTTGTGCTGGCGCACTTCACAAGTGCGCCAGTGCATTCTGGCTTGTTTTCGGTTTTTCTGCCTAACTTCGTTCGTCCATATCTTCTTCATACGGACTCCGATTTTCGAAAACTCGGACTCTATTTCGCGTATTTTTCCGAGAAGAACGCAATGGCGCAACCCTTTTCTCCTGATTCAGAATTTATAATTAAATTCTGCCTTGATTCTTGTCTTAGCATGTTGTAAAAATCCGGGTTGTTACACTGTCGTTCCTGATAATATTTCGGTCGACATTGAAAATATCCCAGTTGTCAAGAATTATGCGGATGTGTTCGAAGAAGTTGTTAGCTTACCTCTGCAGAGAGAAATGGATTTCAAAATCTCTTTAGTTCCGAATGCAAAGCCAGTAGTTCACGCTATTCGAAGAATGACCTTGAAGGAAAAAGAAGAGTTAGATAATCAAACTAGACAACTTGTGTGGAAAGGTCTGATCAGGCCTAGTTTCTCTGATTGGGGAGTAGCAGTGGTATTTGTCCCAAAGTCAGACGGTACTCTCAGAATATGTGTGGATTATCATGACTTGAATAAGCAGACGCTGAAGAACAAATATCCATTGTCGCGGATTTATGGTCTGTTGGATCGATTGAATGGCGCACAAGTTTTTTCCCGAATGGACCTAGCTACAGGTTTCCATCAACTTCGTATTGCCGAAGAGTGTGTTCCTTTGACAGTATTCAGAGGCCCAGATTTATTCTACGAGTGGTTAGTAATGTCATTCGGCTTATGTAACGCTCCAGCGTATTTTGTCAATCTTATGAACTGGGTATTCAGAGGAGTATTGAATAAATTTGTTTTGGTTTTTATTGATGATATACTGATCTTCTCTAAATCAGAAAGCGAGAACGAAAAACATTTGGAACAAGTGTTAGAAATTCTCAGAAAGAATGTTTTAAAATCCAAGTTTTCCAAATGTATATTCTGGCAAGAAGAAGTCAAATTTCTTGGCCACGTCGTGTCAAAGCAAGGAATTTCAGTGGATCCTAGTAAAATCACTGCTATTCAGAATTGGAAACAGCCTCATGTGCCCACAGAAGTCAAAAGTTTTCACGGATTGGCCAGTTATTATCGGAAGTTCGTTAAGAATTTTTCGAAGATATCTAGTCACTTAACGAAGCTTACTAAGAAACATTCGAGATTCAATTGGACTCCCGAACGTGAGGCAGCTTTCCAGAAGCTGAAGTTAAAATTGACGACTTCTCCAGTGCTTACAATTATTGACGACAATCAGGATTTAAAAGTCTGGACCGATGCTTCTAAAGAAGGCCTTGGCGCAGTGTTAATGCAAAGAGGCCATGTAGTCGCTTATTCTAGCCGTCAATTGAAACCCTATGAAAAGAATTATGTAACTCACGATCTTGAATTGCTAGCTATCGTGTTTGCTATAAAAATCTGGAGGCATTATCTATTGGGTGAAAAGTTCGAATTATACACTGATCATCAATCATTGAAATATTTATTCACCCAGAAAGATCTGAATATGAGACAACAGCGTTGGTTAGAATTTCTCGTGGCATATGATCTTGATATCTTATATACTCCGGGGAAAGCTAATGTTGTGGCTGATGCGCTCAGCAGAAAGAATGTCATTATCGCCAGTCTTATCATCACGCCTTCGTTGATTGATAACATATCTGCTCTTCAGAAGGATGATCACTTCATTCAGAAGATCAGAGAGAGAATTCAAAAAGGAAAGCCCTAGAGTTTTCAGGTAGATAACGAGTGCATTCTTAGGTTAAAAGGCCGAATATGTGTGCCAAACATTCCTGAACTCGGGAGAGAAGTATTAGATGAATGTCACAAAGACAAGCTTAGTATCCATCCAGGGGTGAGCAAAATGTATAATGACATCAAACGCACTTTCTGGTGGAAATCTATGAAAAGAGACATTTCTTTATATGTTAGCCGGTGTCCTACTTGTCAACAAGTCAAAAGCGATCAGCAGAAGCTCGTTGGATTGTTGCAACCTTTGGAAGTTCCAGGTGGGAAGTGGGAATAGATTTCTATGGATTTCATAGATGGTTTGCCCAGAACCAGGAAAGGAAATGACAGTATTTGGATGATCGTAGATCGATTTATGAAGACCACTCATTTCATACCTGTCAAATCGAATAGAACTGCTCAGAGTCTGGCGCAGATTTATTTCAAGGAAATAGTTAGACTGCACGGAGTTCCCATGATTATAGTTAGTGATCGTGACCCGATTTTTGCTAGTAAATTATGGGAAGCATTCCAAGCAGAATTGGGAATGAAACTGAACTTGAGCACCGCATATCATCCTCAAACAGATGGTCAAACTGAGAGGGTGAATCGTATTCTTGAAGATTTATTGCGGGCTTGTGTTATTGATTTTGGCGGATCATGGTAAAACCATTTGCATTTGGCCGAATTCTCATATAACAACAGCTACCAGGCGAGCCTGAAAATGTCTCCATTCGAATTATTGTATGGTAGACCGTGCCGATCTCCTACTTGTTGGGTAGAACCTGGTGATAGACTTGTATTGGGGCCAGATATGATTCACGATGCTGCGGATAAAGTCGATTTCGTTAAGAAACGATTTCTAGTCGCTCAAAGCCGAAAGAAAATCTATGCAGATAAGAGAAGAAGAGATATATCATTTGTTGTTGGCGACTATGTATATTTGAAGGTATCTCCGATGAGAGGAGTCATCCGATTCGGTAAAACAGGGAAATTGGCACCCAAATTTATTGGTTTGTTTCCTATTCTTGAATGGATTTGAACTCTCGCATATAGCGTTTAATTGCCTGATTGGTTGCCTGGAGTGCACGATGTATTTCACGTATCTCAACTGCGAAAGCATGTGCATGATCCAGATCTTGTTGTAGAAGAAGCCTCACAACAGGATTCAGAAATCACTCTAGAATTGGCAGTTAGAAGAGAGCCGATGAAGATAATTGGCAAAGAAACCAAAGAGCCAAGGAATAAAAAGGTTCACTAAGTCAAAGTACAATGGAGTGGAGATCCGCGAGATTGTACTTGGGATACCGAGGAGAGCATTAAGGAAGCCTATCCTAAGTGCTGGGTGGATGTCTCTGATTGACTCTGGTGCAAGGTACATTTACCATATCTTTGCATTACCATTTTGTTCTCTACTTTGTTGTTGTCTTCTTTGCATGGATGTAAATTTTTAATCATATAGTCTGAATGATTTTAAAAAGAGTATATGAATTAATTAGTATATTTTTTAAAGTTAAAAACAAATTGATTTTTGTTTGGGTTGTGTGTTTGTGAATTTGATTAATTGAATTATTAGAATGATAGTTAATTTAATCAACGAAGGAATGTTAAATTTATGCAATTAAATCACACGTTGAACTGGTTTAAAAATAGATAGAAATATATACATGTGCATTATATATGTTTGAACAGGTAAATGGATTAGCTGTTGAGTAAAGAAATTACTTGTGTGCCCGACAAATAGGTAAACCTTAATGAGTTGGTTGTGCGATATTATTATTATATCAACTCTTGTGAATGCCATTGGATGCGGAGTGCTGGTCGTTCTGTGTGTAATAATAAATGTCGCCATAGGATAGTAACAATTAATTTTGAACTACACTACATGGAATACTTCTTGAAGATAGGCATACTTCATCATTTACCACATAAGCATTTGGAGCTTGTGTGACGAGGTAGAAGATTTACCATACGAGCGAGAGGCTTGTATGGCGATGACTATATTTTACAGGCTGAACTGATGACCGATCTGGACTATATAAAATATAACGGTAAATTGCCAGATTAATAAAAACCCCACACAGGTCTGGAGATGACAATAAACACGTCTCTCTGGTCATAAAGGCACAAAACCATTTATAGGTGACGATAATTTATTCTCTGGAGTTATGATCTATACACACTCCCCTGTGGACAACGGAATATACCACTATAAATATGTGCATGCTTATTAGGATTTATTGGGTACCTAATACGGCCCAATAAATTTCCAAACCCCTCCCCGTACAAAGGAGGTTATGGCGAAATTTTTCGAAAATTTAGGGTGTTAGCCAAATTTTTGAAGAATTTGAAAATTCTTAGAAACTAAAAAGTTAGAGAATGGAAGCCAGATTGAAAGTAGAGTTGGTTAATTAAACCACTTTCAACTTTGTTCCTTTTCGGGGACGAAAGGTTTTAAGTGGGGGAGATTGTAACAACCCGGAAAATCTGAGCCTGTTTAAAATTTTTAAATTGGTTATTTTAGTGGATTTTAAATATTTAAAATAAATATTTTAAATAATAACGATGAAAAGTAAGGTTTGAATCGATGTTTGAAAATAAATATAATTATTTTAAATTATAAACAAGGCCTGAAATGGCGCGGTAGTTTCAAAATTGGAATTCAAACTTTGACTGACTGTACCGGGTGCAAAATAAAATGGATTTTAGTGAAACCAAAAATATTTAAATCTCTTAGTTAATATCTTTCTAACGAATCTGAAAAATCGAAGTTTCATTGCGGGGGTCAAAAGTTATGGCCAAATGAATTTTCAGAAAGGTCGCAATAGAGAATATACCGCCCTTGAAAATAGACATTTTGCAAACGACCTCGGAATTCGACGAAACCTCTTTTGTTGGATCCGGGATGTCAAATTACTATTAGGCTTCAAATTTCATAATTTTTGAAGTTAATATGTGAGTGTGGGAAAGGAAAATGTGTTTTGGTCAATTATAGTTAAATTGGATCGACTTGAAAATGACCATTTTTCAAACGGTCTCAGAATTCGATGAAACTAGTTTTCTTGGAATCGTACCATCAAAACATAGCTAGATTTATTTTTCGGGAATTTTTAGAATCAGTATGTGGCCTCGGCAAATTGAAATGTACGTTCAAATCGAATATTGAATGTTTTATATTTTAATTTGAAGAAAAACTAACTGAAACAGTCGAATGGGCCTACGAGACATATCCCATTGTGTTCGGAATGGGGTTATTTTGCTAGGGACGACAGTCGTTGGGTTTGGATTGGAGTTCGTAGGAGACAAGGGGTATTTTAGAAATTTAAAAATATATATAAAAAATATTAAAAAAATCCTATTGGCTCATTCAAACTCTCTCTCCCCCGATCTTCTGCGATGAACGACAGCTCCCCCTTCATTCCTTCTCTCCTCCTTTCTGGCCGCCACGCTCACCAAAACCACCCCCTCTAGTTAAACTTTTTGTAGATCTCGATCTCCCCTTCAGATCCATACCTGCTGCACCTCCCCTCGTCTCTACATCGCCGAGAACCATCGCCCCAAAGTTGCCGCCTTTGGACAGCCGCCGGTCGCACCTGACGTTGTCGATATGAGCAAGACTGGTGGCGTTGGAAAGCTCCTCCAACCCTCTTCGACGCTGCAGCACTTGATCATCCAACCGCTTCACAAGTCGAGCGAAAATTTAAAACCTAAGTTTGAACCCTTCGTGAAAAGGTATGGCTCTTTGTTTTCTTGAACTGAAAATAACACTTTTAATTGTTGCAAACTTTGAAAAACCGTATCTTTATCGTGTGTTAACGAAACTCGATGAAACAGGAGACATCGAGACCGTGTGGACGTCTTCTACATTCTAGAAGAGACCGCATATTTTTCTGAGCCTTCTGCTATTTTGGGTGGAGTGGAACCCAATGTGAGATTTCTAATTTATAAACGATGGAAAACAACGATGTGTAAATTATATAGTCGATGTATGAGTTATATAAGCGTTGTACACCTCATGTATAAGCATTGTATAAGTTGTATGTTCAATGTATATGTTATATATGCGTTGTAAAAATTATATATGCGTTGAAATAATTGAAATCAAGTGAAATGAAATTGAAATATATTTATATATGAATATATATATACTCCCCTCGTCCACAGACCATGGACGATATATATTGGTTGTGATATTGTTTGGATTATTGGTTGATGTGAAAGTTGGTGAATATCGTGAATGGTTGATTTGAAATGATTGATTGTGATTGAAATCCCAATAGGATTAGTATATGGGAAAATTCGCCTGCATGCAAACTAGATATTGAAAATCCCCATTGTTAAAAACTGCAAAGTTTTAAAGTACAGCGAGGAGCCGTACTAGGGACGGTGCCGGTTTTAACTACCCTGACGTTATGCTGCCGAAATTTTCAATAATATTCATGTATTAGAATTATTTTCATGTGCTGAAGCTATATTCATGTGTTGAATAGAAATTCATGTGTTAAATGAAGTTCATGTGTTGAATAAATTATTTGAAAGATAAAAATCACATTTTTATTATATATATAGCCTATATAAAATATTTGCATTTTAAATAAATTGTTTTAACAACAAAAATAACATTTTTACCTTATGTATAGACTATAAAAAATAATCGTGTTTTGAAATAAATTGTTTTACAATAAAAATCACATTTTTATTATATATATCAACTATAGAAAATATTCATGTGTTGATTAAAGGACCAGAACGATAAAAATCATATTTTATCATATGTGTGAAGTCGAAAACACTCATGTGTTGAATATATAGATTGAATATAAAATCTACATTTTTATTGTGAATATGAAGTGTTAAAAAAGGTGACGTGTCGAATAAATATTTTTGATGATAAAAATATCATTTTTATCAAATATATAAAGTGGATATGGTTTGAAATCGAAGAAAGAATTATATATATATATATATATTTATATAAATATAATTAAAATATAGTGAATAATGAAGCTGTAGTTCATGTTATGAAACTGCGATTTCAAACGATTAGTGCGGGAGATCCGACCATCGAAATTTCCCGAAACCGAAACCGTTGGGTTCGCTTTGGAAATATCTTTCCAACAACACGAACTTTGTGAAGACCCAACGGCTGGATTGTCTGGAATGTTTAATTCAAATCTGAAGAAAAACAGTTCCAAAATCGATTATATTTATATATATATATATATATTAATATAATTAAATTAAATCGAATAACGACGCTACAGTTCGTATTTTGAAATCGTTACTTCAAACAATTGTACCGGGAGATCCGACCGTCGGATTTTCCCAAAACTAAAACCATTGGATTCGTTTTGAAAAGATCTTTCTAATGATATAAAATTTGTGAAGATCCAATGGTCATATTTTCAGATAATCAAATCTGAAGAAAAACATCGCCACGGCCGCGTTATGGCCTGAAGCGTCGTCTGAATGAATTGGCTATTTTTAAATAAATAAAAATAGCGATAAATAGTGATAAAATATTATAAACGATATGGACTGGAAATAAACTGAATTTGCTTGGTTTATGTGATATTTGATGGTTGAATGTGTTTGACGTGAAAATTACATTAAAGAACAGAACTAGTGATGCCAATAATTTAACCATTGAAAAGAATTGATTTGAAATTCTAAAAATACGTGAATTATTTGAAAAGGCTGAGTTAATTCTCATTTCAAATAATTGATCAACGATTGAAAGTCGAAGATATGAAGACGGTGCAATACCGATGATCTGCATGCCGAATGGAGGGGTACTGCTGATGCTCATGATGGGAGTAGCTACCTTGAAGGGGTTGAAGTAGTAGCCACCCGGACGTACTTGTTGATTGTACGGATATGCGAGGTATTGAGTGCCTCCAGTTTCGTTCATCCCTAGAACGAATGTGTAAATGGACTGTGTGTCTAACATTAGATTTTGTTCTGTGCTGATTGATCTCTATTAAATATATATCTGTTTGACGGCGGAGAATTTATTCTCTTGCTTAACGCCCTTCTCTGAGACGTACGAGCTCAGGGGTTATATATCGATAGAAATCAGTCGCATGGAGTGAATTGCCTGTGTGACACGCCTAAGTGGCAGATGATCAAAGCTTCTGTTGAAAAGCAAAGTCTTGTGGTTGATGATCAAAGCACGGCCTGTGTGGCATAGCTTTGTGTATAGCGTTGTTTCTCGAGCATCACACCCCGGTATGAGCCAGAAATGGGAGAAGGACTTCAGGGAGGACATGCGTTTCCTTCTAGCTAGGAGTGCTGCTTTGGGTTTTGCACGCCCGAGTATTTTACTTATGTGGATGATGGAAAGCGAGGCCTCGGTTTGCTTTGGTTTCTTCGGAGCCGATGGTGTGGTCGGATATGACCAGTGACGCCCTATAGGGCGGGGAAACGCAGTGTTTAGGAATTTTTAATCCACATTGGTGGACCGGTCCTGACGATCTAAGGGTCGATGCGTTCTGATCCTGAGGGGCGGGCTAGAGCGTCTCGAATTCGGTAAGGACTATCTTTTGCCTTGGTTCATGATGGAAATCCAATTTCCAAATACGACACCGTGCGGTTTTGATTGTATATATATGACGACGTGATATATGGTACCCATGCCATTTATGATTGATAGTTATGATTGAAATTGTTTTTGAAACATATATACACTAACAATAATATCAAATGATATGTTTTTCTCGTATCAAGCATATTTTGGCCATTATAAGGTAAAACTCTATCCTCCGGTTTGTGTAGCATTGTGTGATGGGAACTGAGTCTTATAATGGCTTCATTTTTATAAAAAGCATTGCGTGTTTAAAGATTTATTTGTTTTAAAGCACTGGCAATCCAATGGAGTAAACCCGTTCGGCGAAAGTGGCGTAGTCCTGTGATTAGCCATATTGAAAAATGTGTTAAGTAGATTTCTCATACCAGTCCCATGACTGACTCATAGTTTGTTTCACAATCTCACATGGACTATCCAAAGTCGAGGGAGATGTTCTTTGAGTGCTTAACTGATATTGGTCTAGACCTCTAGGGAGAGTACTTGGGGCATGTTAAACTCGATTAGGGTTGTCTTCGTGAGACTTATTTAATCTGGATGTCATGTGTGTTTTCCATGATTGAATGGGTGTTCTGGTTTCTATGGATGAATGGTTGAATTGTTATTGTAAAGGCTATCGCTGTCCAATGTAGGGAAGATAAGGTTGAGTTCTTCTCTGGTGTTGTGGGTAGATTAGTATGTTTATCTTCCTTTCTCATACACTTTATTTATGAAGTTTGTTAGCTGTTTTATCGCTCACTAAGACCATGGTCTAACTCAAGGTTTTATGTTTCCTCTTATTACCTTGGGCTGTTCATCCGGTTGTGGATGGGCAGACTAAGTAGCAGGTGACAAGTGATGATTTAGTGAGGACGATGGTGTTGATCGGTGGTGAGCAGGAGACTCACGTAACAGTTTTACTACTATCTAATAATTGGGTTTTCGCTGTTTGCTTTTCTGAATAATGTAGTGAGGCAACTTTGTATAAACAGTATTTCCAAGTTTGTGGATAATACTTTCTGCTTATATGAAAGTCTTGTGTTTCTGCTTCACTATTACTACCTGTTGTATATGTTCTATTATATTTTATCCTTGCACTGTGAGTTGACGACAAGTTCCGCTTGTGTTTACCTACCCTGATGATCGTCCATGACTGCCTTGCACACCTTTCAGTGCATTATTTCTTTTGTATAGTGCGGGGGTTATGAGCGGCCGTCACACACTAATTTACTTTTATATAGTTTACTAGCTCACTATTGAATTGTCCTTAGTATAGTGTTGTAAGATAACATATAGCTCATTACTAATGAATCTTCAATTCAATTTATTTAGTACAACCAAGTGCTTAACACCTAGTTATTTATTCATGGTTTACGGTAAATTCCCATGTCTCTGTTTAACTCAATTCGAACAAAGTTGGATCACAAGCTAGAAGCTGCTCGAACGGATGAACAAAATCAAATGGACTTACCAACAATAATTTAAAGGAGATTCAGGTTTTAGGAAGCGATGACTTCTAAATTTCTAAGACAAAATAAAGTCAGATGAGACTTAGATTTGGAAAACTCAACCTAAAAGGAATTTTAACTTAAAGACCGAGACCGAAGGAATGGAATTTAAAACAAGGATATATTTTTAAACAAGGCTAACATTTCAAAATATTTTTATATATAAAGAAATCCTTTTAAAATTCCTTAAATTCATTTAAAAATATTTTTATTTTCAAAATACGCTCTCTCGGGTATGATTCTAAGATGATTTTACTCATTCTAGGATATCACTACTCCATCTTTAATGAGTGGTTCAACCTCATAAGCTTAGCTTTGTATAACCAAAGCTCTGATACCACATTGTAAAGACTTAGCATTTTGACCATCTCAAATCGATAATTAAAACAACTCGAACCGTTCAAAATGACAGGTTGTTATTGCTTATGTAGTTGAAATACAAAATCATCATAGAATCACAGACATAAAACACAAAATATCTCACAACGAAAGTAAAATTTATACAATATTACAAAAATCTTTTAAATTTACATGATGTCAGAGTATAGAAATAAATATAGATACAACAGAAAAATGAATATAGAATCATACTTATATTCGGTAATGAGCAGAGATAGGAACATCTGCATACCACATAGTAGATGGATGGCTGGATCTCCAACAAATCTCAAGCTCTAACAGATATATCTCTAAACTGGAATACTCGGTCTGACCCGAGCATTTTGCAAGGAATAAAACAAACAAAATACCCGAGTCAGGACTAACATTCTCATATAAGTGAATTAACTCAAATGACACGTTTAAATGGAATGCATCAGTAACTTAGAAGACGTTTGGGATTTCCATCTTCTAAGGATCCATGAAACTAATACAAATAGTATAATATGCTATTATAATAGTGTCTATTCAGTAAAGTAAATATATCAAAATAGTGTAAGCAGGATTACCATGATTACCTCCTTACACCGTTTATAAGCCTTGTAGTCAATACAATACCGTAAATTCACCGTACTGGTGTTATCAAAGGGCAGTCCATAGAAAACAATGTCAAATCAAAATCATAGGAGGCTCGATAAGGATAATATGATAAGGCACACGATGAATACCCATGGCAGGATTCTACCGGATTGTGGCTCTCGGGCCGGTGGTAATGCATAGTAGCAAATACCCCCCACCTCGAACGACACTCCTATAATAAAAAATGGTGCACCCAAATCAATCACAATAATAATAGAGATGGTATCGAAGAAGCGTACCCGATCAAAGGTGCGACCTCCATTAACCCGGGTATGGCTCTTGTTTTAGTCATTTTTATTATGACCCAAAGAACAAGGCCAATCCATCAGCGTTCTCTTTCTTCAAGTCCAGTAATCGCCTCCATACCATCCTACTTCTTTTCTAGAACTCCACTGCGTACACAATTGTTAAAGTGGTATCGATATTGGCAGCGAGTATGACATCTACCGACTCCGGTCTCTTTAACAACCAAACATTTACGTTTTTCACACCGTGGCCATTAGATTTGAAATTGTATTTCAAGTATCGCAAATCGATTATTTCAAATATTGTCCAAAAATTGATTTTTCAAATAGTTGGTTCGATTAAGATTACAAATCCAATATTCACAATTCCTTTGTCAACCAATGGTTTTAAAGTTTCAACTTTCTCGAAATATCGCTATTGCTCGAAATCCTTTATTTCACCCTTGGATTCACAAAACTGGATTGGACATAGATTTTATTCGAATTATAAAACATATTTAGAAAAGTTAGGTTTGAGAAAATTAGTATAGGTATATTAAATCGAAAATAATGTAAATACATACATATATGTATTTGAAAAACTATTATAAAATTCTTATAGTTAAAGTGATCAAATTATTTCATGATGGAGTATTTACAAAATCAAGAAATGCGAAAAATCGCTTTTATGAAATTATAATTCTATTCAAATAATATTAATCCAATCAAAACTAAATCCATGTCTCACAATTTCTGAAACGACCCAAACTTCCCCAGTAAGGAAAGCACAGATAGCTTTGAGAACAAGCCACAAAAGAACGCAGACAGAAGAACATTTCATTGTTTATAACAACAATTCCATCAGATTACAAGAATATACAGAGTATAAATAAATATTACACAACAGAAAAATACCAGAGATTACAATACATTACATAGCAGTGGAAAATAATACAAAATACAACTGAAGAAGATACACGGATACAGAGCTTTCCGGATATCGTTCCAGCTATAAACCAGGTTCCTGTGAATATAAATCTGCAAAACCCAAAACTACTAACTGCCCGTGTCAAAATAAGGGCACCCAGAGTTTAGGTTAAAACAATAAACTCCAGGTCAGTCATGGGACTAGTGTGAGAACTAAAACAGTTATTAATCTTTATTTTAAAGTTAGGTAAATCAAGGGACCACGCCGTATAACACGGAACGGGTTTCCTCCCAAGAATACCAGTGCATAAAACAACAGAGCAATGCTAAATAAAGAACAATGAAGCTGTTATAAGACCCAAGTCCCATCACACAATGCAACACAAACCGGAGGATAGGGTTTTACCTTATAACAACCAAAGAATGCTTGATACGCTAAATTTCATTTGATACTATTATAAGTGCATAGTGTATAAAACAAATTCAAATCATAAGTATCAATCATAAACGGCATAAGCGCCCCATCCCACTACGTTGCCATACTAGGCTCTACAAGTAAAACCGAATTATCACGTATGGGAAATTGGATTTCCGTCTGTGAACCGAGGCCAGGGATCGTCCTCTACCGATTCGAGACAATCTAGCCTACCATGTCTCAGGACCCAGACTCAGATGAGCCCTTGGATCGTCAGGGTCGGTACACCAATGTGGATTAAAATGCCTGAACACTACGACTCCCCGCCCTATGGGGGTAAATGAGCCAAATGACTCCATCGGCTCCACACAGTCGCCGATATATCCGAGGCGCCTCGCAACAGCAACAACCACATAAGTCAAACTCGTCAGGGCGTGTAAAACCACTGACGTCACTTCTAGCTAGAAAGAAACGCACGTCCTCCCTGATGTCCTTCTCCCATTTCTGGTTCACTACCGGGTGTGAGGCTCGCGAATCAATACTACACAAAGCTATGCCACATAGGCCGTGCTTTGATCATCAACCACAAGACTCTTCTTTTCAACAGAAGCCATGATCATTTGCATCTTAGCATGCCACATAGGCAAACCACTCTATGCAACCGATATCAGTCACACAGAATGAAATCCGATGTCAGACACACAGTCCACTTACAAGTCCGTTCTGGGTCTGAACGAAACCGGAGGCACCTTGTACCTCGAATATCCATCGATCTCCAAGTACGTCTGGATGACCACCAACTGATTCCCTCCTCTTGGGTGTACGGCCCAATCAAGATCATCAGTAATTATCCAAACAACGTGAAGACCTCGGATCTTCAACCACCGTCTTCATCTTCGAGACCACGTCGAATCAGTTATCTAGAATGGGATAGACCCGGTCTTTCTGAATAACTCGCGTATATAATAAATAAGTGTTACACAAACACAACATACGCCTCATTCCAATTCAGAATATTCTTTTATTCAAATATTCTTATACTTTGGGAATGATTCCCATTAATTTTATCAAAGATAAATTCTTTAAATTTATTCATTAATCTTCTTTGAATATCAATTCAAACTAGACGGGATTAGCGAACCACACCGAAGTAATCATTTATTTCCCAATCCCAACCTATTCGTCCCATGAAGTAAAACGGGTAATACTTCATATCTAACACCACAGTGTTATCGGTAAATTCAATTACCATTTCACGTTCAAATCTAATTAAAGATTTAACTATCGCCTGGAGTAAAACTGGTGATACTCCATTCTCGATCTTTTCAATCTAATTAAAGATTCATTAAAACTCCACTTAGTTTTAATCTTTAACTGGGTTAAAGGATCAGTGTCATTTAAAACACGGTTCACGATAAACCCAAAATCACATTACATTAATTATCAGGTTAAAGAACAAGTGTTATTTAAAACACTGTTCACGATAAACCCAAAAATCAGTACCAATTCAATTCCAATTAAATATCATTTAATTGGTGCACTTCATTAAATCTAAATAAAAAGATTTAATCTTTTTCTCAACTGGGCTTAAGAACAGTGTTAATGAAGGCACCATTCACGACAAACCCAAATCACATTTGATATTAAATACAAGGCTCTGAATAGAAAATATATCGGCTTATATTCAGTATCAAATTCTACGACCAACAAATATCGTATTCGAAATAACGATATAAATATATCTTTCAAATTTCCATAACAATACCTGTATTATCACGAAATCCAATATCGAAATATTCCAAAGGCAATTTCGATTCAACTCCATTCCAATTCAATTATTGGAAATTCTGGTTACTTTTAAAAACCTTTTCAAATTCAATTTATTTATTTAAAAATAAATAGAACTATAATTCTAGTTCAAAACTAGTTCACTTCGATAAAAATCTATTTTTATCTTTTCGAATGTGGAGTTTTTCATCCCAATTCTTCCCAAATCATTTCTTATGATTTTACACAAATTATTACTATTTTTAATAATTTTATCAAGGCCCGTACAGTCGATTTCCATCAACGGCCATCGAACTGCAGTTACAGCGACCTTTTCCCAATTTGATTTGGACATAATTCCAAATCCAACCGTTAGATTTCAAATTTATAATATTCGTTAGAAAACTCTTTTCGATACAAACCCAACGGTTCCGGTTTTAGGAGAATCCGACGGTCGGATCTCCCGTGATGTCTGTTCGAAGTCAATGGTCGATATTCACGAACTACCGCAGCGCGACGCGTTCTATTCAGGCCATTATATTATATATAATATATATAATAAATACTTCGTCGATTTCCTTTTAAAACATATTTTTTAAATCGTTTTAAATTAGTTTTCAAAAACGATTTCAACTCCCATCTCAAATTCAAATCAAAATTGAATTTTCCTATATAAATTCTTTTAAATTCATTTCAAATCAATTTCAATTCAAATTGATTTCTAATTTGATTTCAGTTCTAATTCAATTAAATTCAATTTCAATTTGAATTCATTTCTATTCAATTTCAATTCGAATTCATTTCTATTCAATTTAATTCGAATTTCAATTCTTTTCAAAATATCATATTTTGAAGTCACTTTCGATATTCATTATAAAATGAATAAAATCGATATAAATATCTTCCACGTTAAAATGGCGTCAATCTAATCAACACGGCTTTATATATTTCTATTTTCAAATATTCAGTTTCAAATATTTCTTTTTCAAATATTTCTATTCAAATATTTCTTTTTCAAAACGGGAATGAGGCCCAATCAATTACCATAGATTTTATTTCTATGGATTTCCATACAACGCATGTATATATCAACAATGACTAATAATCAACCATCATCCAAAGTGCATTCTACACTGTATAAGCATCAAATATAAATATTTAATGCTCATATCAGTCTGTCAATCAATCGATCGGCATACAACTAATTATTGGGATTAATGTATGTCATATATCATCCCAATACCCGTGTGGGGTTTCAAACAATCAAACACAGGTTTTATTTGTGTAGTTGGGCGATGTGTAAAATTTATCGTCCCAATCAATATCAGTCAAATGTGTGTATATAAACAAATCGTCCGATTTGTTTATTTTTATTTCATTTTATATACACGTTAAAAATTCTGTTTTTAACTATAAAATATTTTCCACTATAAAATATTTTGTTTCAACTATATAAATATTTTATTTCATTACACATCACATCACACAATCAACTACACATCAAAATCAAACAAACAAGCATACAAGCCGTCCATGGTCTGTGGACGACGGGTGTCGGGTGCTACTAAACACCGTCTACATCCTAGTATATATTTTAACTAGAAAATTAAATTAAAAGTGAGAAGTTCTCACCCAAGCTATACCAAACACCGCCACTCTTCATATGTAGCAAATATTGTCGTTCCCGCCTTTTGTCACTTTCGTTGCCCGCACTCACTACATATATAAAAATCACATTTTTATATTCTCTAGTGTATAAAAATCATATTTTTAATTCGCTACATATATAAAAATCGAATTTTTTACCTTCACTTCATTATAAAAATTATATTTTTATCTTCACTTCGTTATAAAAATTATATTTCTTTATCGCTCTTCTTCTAATAAAGATTATATTTTCATTATCATACCTATATAAAAATCATATTTTTAATATGCCACTAGTATAAAAATTATATTTTTAACCTTTCTATATAATCAAAATTATATTTTTAACCTTTCTATATAATAAAAATTATATTTTTAACCTTTCTATATATTAAAATTTAATCTTTTATAAAGTAACAATCTAACCCTTTCATGTAGAAAAATTATATAAAGAGAAACCACATTTTCATTTCAAGGCGATGTATATAAAAATCATATTTTTATCATTATACATAAATAAAAATTCATATTTTTATTTCTAATTTTTTTTCTAAAACTAATGCCACTTTTATATTTAAAAACAAAGCTATATTATTATCTCTTTTTTCTTCCAAAGAAGAATCTATATTTTTATTCATCGCAAAGTCATATTTTTTCTTCACAAAAATCCTATTCATATTCAAAGAAAAAGTAGATTTTTCCAATGTTATATAAATTAAATAAAACTGATTTTTACAAAAGTATATATGATAAATAAAAATAACCTTCTTCTCCATCGTTACTGCACTAGACCGCAAAACCCATCTTCGCGCAACTGGGGTTGCTTCCAGCTCCTTCAGGCGTTGACCGAAGTTCGATCCGTTTGCACCACTAGGTGCGGCTTCGCACCTCCTTCCTCTTTCCCTAAAACCGGTGAACTCGACGCCACATTAGCGGCGTATGGCACCCTCGATTTGGGGTTCCGGGGGGGGGGACGCGATTGGAGAAGGAGCGCTGGATCCGGGGGGGTGCATCAGCGATGGGGCGGAGCTTCTGGAGGGGCGGTGGTCTTCACGGCGGCGCGTTGGGGAAGTTCGATGGGATCCGTCGTTCTCCTTTTGTTTTTGTTTTTGTTTTTGTTTTTTTTCTTCTTTCTCGTTTTCTGATTCACGATGAAAGGGGGGTAGGGAGTTGACTAGGTTAGTGGAGAGAAAACGGGGGCCTTATATAATTTTATTATTATTTTATTCCTCTAATTTTCAAAAAGTAACTTTTTATTTCGAACTCGAAACGACGCCCAACGACTGTCGCCCCTAGCGTAATACCCCCATTCCGAACACAATGGGATATGTTCGGTAAGCCAATTCCATCATTTTGACCAATTTCTGTCAAAATCAAAATATAAATCTATATATTGAATTTTGAATGCACAATTTAATTTACCGAGACCACGTACAATCTCTAAAAATTCCCAAAAATTTATTTCTAGCTTCGTATTGCCGATACGATCCTAACAAAACTAGTTTCGTTAAATTCTGAGACCATTTGAAAAATGGCCATTTTCCAGTTGATTAAAATCAACTAAAACTGGTCAAACGCTTTTTCTTTTGCCACGCTCACATATGGATTTGAAAAATTATGAAATTTGAAACCTAGCAATTATTTGACATCGCAGATCCAACAAAAGTGGTTTCGTTGAATTCCGAGGTCGTTTGCAAAATTCCCATTTTTAAGGGTCAGAATTCCATAGCGATTATTCTGAATTTTCAATTGGACATAACTTTTGATCCCCGCTATGAAATTTCAATTTTTCGGATTCGTTGGAAAGATATTCTCGAATAGATTCGAATATTTTTTGTTTCGCCAAAATCAGGTTTATTTTGCACCCGATACATTCATTTTAATTTTGAAATCGAATTATCGAACTACCGCGCCATTTTCAATTCCTTTTATAATTATAAATAAATATTTATATTCTAACGACGATGTATATAAATATATACATTCTAATTCTATTCAAAATAAATTTCTCGTCGTTTTTATTTAAAATAATTCATTTTAAATAATCAAAATTCACTAAAATTGGCAATTTAAAAATTTTAAATTGGCTCGGATTTCCGGGTTATTACAATCTCCCCCACTTAAAACATTTCGTCCCCGAAAAGGAACGGAGCCGAAAGTTGTTTCACAAATCAACTCAACTTCGAGTATTATCATTATAGCTTAAGTTCTTCAACTTTTCAGTTTCTAAGAACTTCTCAAATTTTTCAAAAATTTGGCTAACACCCTAAATTTTCGAAAAATTTCGCCATAACCTCCCCTGCACCGGGGACTTCGGGATATTTCATATAGCCTCCCATGGCCTTCTTCAATCCAAAAGAAAAAGAAAATGCCAAGCAGCTAGCCAATCGGCTCATAAAATCACCCAAAACTCAAGAAATACAATAAACATGTACCTATTTGTCGGGCAAACAATTTTATTCCTCTTCTCTAGCCTCCTTGCTATGACCTGTTCAATGTAAGTACATGTATATGTATGCAAATGCGACTAATTTTCAATGCAATTCACTATTTGATACAATTTGGCTAAAGGTTCAACATTTAATTATTCAAACAATAATCAAACAACACAACTTGCAATCAATTAGTTGATTAGCATTTCAAACACATAATTTTGTTATATAGTCAAAAATCACATTTTTGGTGCCAAATCACAACAATAGGCCCTATCTAATTTTGATTCTCACACCAGCCTATGGAAATATATAGGAATCCCACTTTCGTCACTCGAACATAAATTCTGATGATGTTTCGAACCACCATCAGAACTTCTACGAGCGACTAGAGTATGATTCTATATCTATCAGATATATTTGAGGCTTTAGTACACGTGGATCAGACGTATATTAAAATCTCTATATACTTGATTGTCCAAATCAATATAAATAAATATTCAAATACGAATAATTGAATTTAATTTTCTAAAAAAAATTGTTATCAATTTAAAAATATACTCTTCACACTCGTTCTAGGATACTACTAATCCTATCTCTAACGAGTCATTCTCATTGGATATTACTAATCCAATCTCTGATGAATTCTTTCGTATGGTTCTAACGTGTCTTGTACTCCGAGCTCTGTAAACCAAAGTTCTGATACCAAAATGAAATGACCCGAACTTCCCCAGTAAGGAAAGCACGGATAGCTTTGAGAACAAGCCACTAAAGAACGCAGGCAAAAGAACATTTCATTGTTTATAACAACAATTCCATCAGATTACAAGAATATACAGAGTATAAATAAATATTACACAATAGAAAAATATCAGAGATTACAATACATTACATAGCAGCGGAAAATAATACAAAATACAACTGAAGAAGATACACGGATACAGAGCTTTCCGGATATTGTTCGAGCTGTAAACCAGGTTCCTGTGAATATAAACCTGCAAAACCCAAAACTACTAGCTGCCCGTGTCAAAATAAGGGCACCTAGAGTTTAGGTTAAAACAATAAACTCCAGGTCAGTCATGGGACTGGTGTGAGAACAAAAGCAGTTATTAATCTTTATTTTAAAGTTAGGTAAGTCAAGGGACCACGCCGTATAACACGGAACGGGTTTCCTCCCAAGAATACCAGTGCATAAAACAATAGCGCAATGCTAAATAAAGAATAATGAAGCTGTTATAAGACCCAGGTCCCATCACACAATGCAACACAAACCGGAGGATAGGGTTTTACCTTATAACAACCAAAGAATGCTTGATATGCTAAATTTCATTTGATACTATTATAAGTGCATAGTGTATAAAACAACTTCAAATCATAAGTATCAATCATAGACGGCATAAGCGCCCCATCCCACTATGTCGCCATACTAGGCTCTACAAATAAAACCGAATTATCACGTATGGGAAATGGGATTTCCGTTTGTGAACCGAGGCCAGGGATCGTCCTCTACCGATTCGAGACAATCTAGCCTACCATGTCTCAGGACCCAGACTCAGGTGAGCCCTTGGATTGTCAGGGCCGGTCCACCGATGTGGATTAAAATGCCTGAACACTACGTCTCCCCGCCCTATGGGGCGTAAATGAGCCAAATGACTCCATCGGCTCCACACAGTCACCGATATATCCGAGGCGCCTCGCAACAGCAACAACCACATAAGTCAAACTCGTCAGGGCGTGTAAAACCACTAACGCCACTTCTAGCTAGAAAGAAACGCATGTACTCCCTGTTGTCCTTCTCCCGTTTTTGGTTCACTACCGTGGTGTGAGGCTCGCTAATCAACGCTACACAAAGCTACGCCACACAGGCCGTGCTTTGATCATCAACCACAAGACTCTGCTTTTCAACAGAAGCCTTGATCATTTGCGTCTTAGCGTGCCACATAGGCAAACCACTCTATGCAACCGATATCAGTCACACATAATGAAATCGCATGTCAGACACACAGTCCATTTACAAGTCCGTTCTGGGTCTGAACGAAACCGGAGGCACCTTGTACCTCGCATATCCATCGATCTCCAAGTACCACTGGACGACCACCTACTGATTCCCTCCTCTTGGGTGTACGGCCCAATCAAGATCATTAGTATTTATCCAAACGACGTGAAGACATCCGGTCTTCAACCATCGTCTTCATCTTCGACACCACGTCGAATCAGTTATTCAGAATGGGATAGACCTGGTCTTTCTGAATAACTCGTTTATATAATAAATAAGTGTTACACAAACACAACATATGCCTCATTCCAATTCAGAATATTCTTTTATTCAAATATTCTTATACTTTGGGAAAGATTCCCATTAATTTTATCAAAGATAAATTCTTTAAATTTATTATTTAATCTTCTTTGAATATCAATTCAAACTAGATGGGATTAGTGAACCACACCGAAGTAATCATTTATTTCCCAATCCCAACCTATTCGTCCCATGAAGTAAAACTGGTAATACTTCATATCTAACACCACGGTGTTATCGGTAAATTCAATTACCATTTCACGTTCAAATCTAGTTAAAGATTTAACTATCGCCTGGAGTAAAACTGGTGATACTCCATTCTCGATCTTTTCAATCTAATTAAAGATTCATTAAAACTCCATTTAGTTTTAATCTTTAACTGGGTTATAGGATCAGTGTCATTTAAAACACGATTCACGATAAACCCAAAATCACATTCCATTAATTATCTGGTTAAAGAACAAGTGTTATTTAAAGTGAATATTAGGCTCACGTCCCTATTTTGAAACTTAATTAGGCTCACATCCGGTCATAAACTTATTGTAAATTAGGTCCCTGTTTTCAAAACTTATAAAATAATAATTAAAAAAAAATAAAAAAAATTCGTAAATTAGTAATAAAATATATTACGCATTATAAAAAAAATTCAGTTCAAAAAACAACAAAAATAATGTGAGAAAGAAGAAAACAGCAAAAAAACAGAAAAAACTGCAGTTAAATGCATAATATTATGCACCTTTTTGATTTTATTGCATGCATATATGCAATTATTGCAGTTCTTCCAGCGGATAGATTTAACAAAATTTTTCAGTTCATTTTTATTTGCATCCAAATGTGCAAATTTCTCAAAAAAATGCACACATGTGTGCAACATTTTTATAGGATAAAAAGTAGGGACCTAATTTATAAAAAAAAACAAAGTTCTGAAATTTTTTAAACCCGCCCCCTATTTTATTTTTTCCGCCTTTTTGTATTTTTTTTAAAAAAATGTGCGTACGTTCATAAAAAAAAAAAATTCTAAAATATGGAAATAATGTCAGGAATCTACGGAAATCAAAAAAAAATAGTTGCATACATTTATGCAATTATTACTGATAATTGCATATATGTATGCAACTTTTCTATAAGCTGTTTTCAGATTAAAATCTGAAAATAAACCTGCACAAATGTATGCAAGTATTTGAAATTTTTGCGCACATGTATGCATTTATTTGCATGAATAAAAATCAACGAAGATGTATGTAGTGAAAAATATGCACGGATGTATGCAGGAAAGTGATATATGTGCATACTATTATGCATTTAACTGGAAATTTCGTTTTTTTGATTTTTGACGCCTTCGTTGATGGTTTTTTGTTCTGAATTTTTTAGTGTTTACATGTTTTATTTAAATACGAATTTACGTGATTTTTTTATATTTTTTTATGACTTTTCAAAAAATAGGGACCTAATTTACAATAAGTTTATGACCGGGTTTTTTTTATATTTTGAAACTTAATAGGGACCTCTAAAAAACGCACCCTTATTTAAAACACTGTTCACGATAAACCCAAAAATCAATACAAATTCAATTCCAATTAAATATCATTTAATTGGTACACTTCATTAAGTCTAAATAAAAAGATTCAATTTTTTCTCAACTGGGCTTAAGAACAGTGTTAATGAAGACACAATTCACGACAAACCCAAATCACATTTGATATTAAATACAAGGCTCTTAATAGAAAATATATCGGCTTATATTCAATATCAAATTCTACGACCAACAAATATCGTATTGGAAGTAACGATATAAATATATCTTTCAAATTCCCATAACAATACCTGTATTATCACGAAATCCAATATCGAAATATTCCAAAGACAATTTCGATTCAACTCCATTCCAATTCAATTATTGGAAATTCTGGTTACTTTTAAAACCCTTTTCAAATTCAATTTATTTATTTAAAAATAAATAGAACTATAATTCTAGTTCAAAACTAGTTCACTTCGATAAAAATCTATTTTTATCTTTTCGAATGTGGAGTTTTTCATCCCAATTCTTCCCAAATCATTTCTTATGATTTTACACAAATTATTACTATTTTTAATAATTTTATCAAGGCCCGTACAGTCGATTTCCATCAACGGCCATCGAACTGCAGTTACAGCGACCTTTTCCCAATTTGATTTGGACATAATTCCAAATCCAACCGTTAGATTTCAAATTTATAATATTCGTTAGAAAACTCTTTTCGATACAAACCCAACGGTTCCGGTTTTAGGAGAATCCGACGGTCGGATCTCCCGTGATGTCTGTTCGAAGTCAATGGTCGATATTCACGAACTACCGCAGCGCGACGCGTTCTATTCAGGCCATTATATTATATATAATATATATAATAAATACTTCGTCGATTTCCTTTTAAAACATATTTTTTAAATCGTTTTAAATTAGTTTTCAAAAACGATTTCAACTCCCATCTCAAATTCAAATCAAAATTGAATTTTCCTATATAAATTCTTTTAAATTCATTTCAAATCAATTTCAATTCAAATTGATTTCTAATTCAATTTCAGTTCTAATTCAACTCAATTCAATTTGAATTCATTTCTATTCAATTTCAATTCAAATTCATTTCTATTCAATTTAATTCGAATTTCAATTCTTTTCAAAATATCAGATTTTGAAGTCACTTTCGATATTCATATAAAATGAATAAAATCGGTATAATTATCGTTCACGTCAAAATGGCGTCAATATAATCAACTCGGCTTCATATATTTCTATTTTCAAATATTCTATTTCAAATATTTCTTTTTCAAATATTTCTATTCAAATATTTCTTTTCCAAAACTGGAATGAGGCCCAATCAATTACCAAAGATTTTATTTCTATGGATTTCCATAACACGCATGTATACATCAACAATGACTAATAATCAACCATCATCCAAAGTGCATTCTACACTGTATAAGCATCAAATATAAATATTTAACGCTCATAATAGTCTGTCAATCAATCGATCGAAATACAACTAATTATTGGGATTAGTGTATGTCATATATCATCCCAATACCCGTGTGGGGTTTCAAACAATCAAACACAGATTTTATTTGTGCAGTTGGGCGATGAGTAAAATTTATCGTCCCAATCAATATTAGTCAAATGCGTGTATATAAACAAATCGTCCGATTTGTTTATTTTTATTTCATTTCATATACACGTTAAAAATTCTATTTTTAACTATAAAATATTTTCCACTATAAAATATTTTGTTTCAACTATATAAATATTTTATTTCATTACACATCACATCACACAATCAACTACACATCAAAATCAAACAAACAAGTTGTCCATGGTCAGTGGACGACGGGTGTCGGGTGCTACTAAACACCGTCTGCATCCTAGTATATATTTTAACTAGAAAATTAAATTAAAAGTGAGAAGTTCTCACCCAAGCTATACCAAACACCACCACTCTTCATATGTAGCAAATCTTGTCGTTCCCGCCTTTTGTCACTTCCGTTGCCCGCACTCACTACATATTTAAAAATCACATTTTTATATTTTCTAGTGTATAAAAATCATATTTTTAATTCGCTACATATATAAAATCGAATTTTTTTATCTTCACTTCGTCATAAAAATTATACTTTTATCTACAGTTCATTATAAAAATTATATTTCTATATCACTCTTCTTCTAATAAAGATTATATTTACATTATCATACCTATATAAAAATCATGTTTTTAATATGCCACTGGTATAAAAATTATATTTTTAACCTTTCTATATAATAAAAATTATATTTTTAACCTTTCTATATAATAAAAATTATCTTTTTAACCTTTCTATATATTTAAAATTTAATCTTTTATAAAGTAACAATCTAACCCTTTCATGTAGAAAAATCATATTAAGAGAAACCACATTTTCATTTCAAGGCGATGTATATAAAAATCATATTTTTATCATCATACATAAATAAAAATTCATATTTTTATTTATAATTTTTATTTCTAAAACTAATGCCACTTTTATATTTAAAAACAAAGCTATATTATTATCTCTTTTTTCTTCCAAAGAAGAATCTATATTTTTATTCATCGCAAAGTCATATTTTTTTTCTTCACAAAAATCCTATTCATATTCAAAGAAGAAATCCTATTCATATTCAAAGAAAAAGCATATTTTTCCAATGTTATATAAATTAAATAAAATTGATTTTTACAAATGTATATAAGTTAAATAAAAATCACCTTCTTCTTTTTCGTTGCTGCATTGGACTACAAAACCCATCTTCATGCAACTACGGTTGCTTCCAGCTCCTCTAGGCGTTGACCAGAGTTCGATCCGTTTGCACCACTAGGTGCGGCTTCGCACCTCCTTCCTCCTGCCCTAAAACCGGTGAACTCGACGCCACATTAGCGGCGGATGGCGCCCTCGATTTGGGGTTCAGGCAGGGAGTCGCGATTGGAGAAGGAGCGCCGGATCCGGGGGGGCATCAGCGATGGGGCGGAGGTTCTGGAGGGGCGGTGGTCTTCACGGCGGCGCGTTGGGGAAGTTCGACGGGATCCGTCGTTCTCTTTTTCTTTTTGTTTTTTTTTCTTTTCTTCTTTCTCGTTTTCTGATTCACGATGAAAGGGGGTGGGGCATTAACTATGTTAGTGTAGAGAAAACGGGGGCCTTATATAATTTTATTATTATTTTATTCCTTTAATTTTCAAAAAATAACTTTTTATTTCGAACTCGAAACGACGCCCAACGACTGCGTCCCAAGCGTAATACCCCCATTCCGAACACAATGGGATATGTCCGGTAAGCCATTTCCATCGTTTCGACCAGTTTATGTCAAAATCAAAATATAAATCTATACATTGAATTTTGAACGCACATTTTAATTTACCGAGACCACATACAATCTCTAAAAATTCCCAAAAATTTATTTCTAGCTTCGTATTGCCGATACGGTCCTAACAAAACTAGTTTCATCAAATTCTGAGACCGTTTGAAAAATGGCCATTTTCCAGTCGATTAAAATCAACTAAAACTGGTCAAATGCGTTTTCTTTTGCCACGCTCACATATTGATTCAAAAAATTATGAAATTTGAAACCTAGCAATTATTTGACATCGTGGATCGAACAAAAGTGGTTTCGTCGAATTCCGAGGTCATTTGCAAAATTCCCATTTTTAAGGGCCATAATTCCATAGCGACTATTCTGAAATTTCAATTGGACATAAAATTTTATCACCGCTATTAAATTTCAATTTTTCGGATTTATTGGAGAGATATTCTTGAATAGATTCGAATAATTTTGGTTTCTCCAAAATCCGGTTTATTTTGCACCCGGTACATTCATTTGAATTTTGAAATCGAATTATCGAACTACCGCGCCATTTTCAATTCCTTTTATAATTATAAATAAATATTTATATTCTAACGACGCCATATATAAATATATATGTTCTAATTCTATTCAAAATAAATTTCTCGTCTTTTTTGTTTAAAATAATTCATTTTAAATAATCAAAATTCACTAAAATTCCCAATTTAAAAATTTTAAATTGGCTCGGATTTCCGGGTTATTACAATTTCTTTTCCCAACTAGATTTCATATTTAAATCAAATTCCCTTTTTATAGTAATTCACAAAACAACTTCAACTTAAGTTATTAACCAAAGGATGATTTGTTAAATTCCAAATTTCTTAACAAAACACAAATTCACCATGATTTAGACAAGAACATTTCTCTTATACTTGAATTTGACAAATTTACATTTTTGACAAATCCTTCTTACATTAAAATAATGGTAACATATCATTTGACAAAATATATATTAAAATAAGTTCTAAAGCATTTAGCAAGTCTTTAAAACCTTTTATATTGAATTAACAAATTTTGGACTTTATGTTATTAAATTTATTTATAAACAAAAAATATATGTAGAACTTATTTAAAATAATGTAAATAAAAATGTTAACTTGCATGATCACTTTGAATTTATTATAAGAATTCAAGATAGATTTGAACAAAATTCCTCTAAGCATTTCTTTATGCAATACGGAAACTTTTCATCAAAGCTTCTTTTACAAAATCGATATAATATTTTAAATATTTTTATTGACCATGGTGCCCGTATATAACTTTCTACCCTATGGTCAGGTGCTATAGATATTTATCATTTCAATCCGTTCTTTAAAATATTTGAATTCTGGATATTTATCATTTCAACCCGCATCCCAAATCAATTCTAATATACAAGGGGTTCAGATATATATCATTTCAACCCGACTTGGTTTTCTAATCTATTGGAACGTGCATGGTGAGAACAATAAACATAACATATCATGTCGAATCCATATTGTGTCATATAAGGGAATGGTGTGCGTGTCGCATGTGCACAATCACAAAGCAAAAAAATCTAGAGAACCCTAACATTTCATTCAACATCTCAAGTTTTTAATTCACGTAATAATCAATTAGTTGCGAGTGAAAAAACTCACCTTTGGAGGCAAAGGAGACGAATGCAACATTGACACGGGAATTTGATTATGTAGCTTAACAACCAAATGGCGAATAAGTATCCAATAAATTCTTATACATATATACGTATATACATACATACATATATATATATATATCCAAAAGTAATGTTGGAAAGCATGAACCCCATTCCAACTTGACCCTCTACAGGAATGACAGGTGATCTCAGATCCGCTGTACTTAGCTCATGTCAACACTCCACTAGAGTTTACTACGATAATAAATCAAAATCGACATTGTAAAGGAATATGCGTGCAAATATATATTTGATAATCAAGGTAAACTCACCAGTTGGGATCGAATAGACAACAATGGGACTACATGCACAAACATGAGATGCAATCCAAATTCAGAGCATAAGACAATAATCCCATGTCCACTACAGCAGCCTTTCAGAAATTTCTTCGAGCACCTGGAGTACTTATATTTGTTTATATATATGTCATCCTACTTCCCATCTTTTCGCTCACTGGTATGACGCTGGCATCATGTTATATAGTGCCCAGATTCGTGTGTGTGCTTTCCAGAGAATCGAAGAAGGAACTTCATCGTTTCTTCCCTGGGTTGCAGGCCTGGGTTACACTAGGAAAGAATGCACAGACGAAATGAATGGGAGGCATAAGTATGGTCCAAGCGATTCTCACACATAAGCAGGTGCAGTCATCGGAGGTCAAGCAGTCGCTGGGGAAAAGAAAGCGAGGGTCAGTGTTTGAGAGCAGTAGGGTGTATCCTTAGTCGCGTGTGGTGTCGGAGTTTGGCCTAGTTCAGGTTGCGACGTTGCGAGGTGAGAAAGGGTGCAGGCTGTGAGGTGACGCGATGGTTGAGTGCCGATGGTGGAGGCGTTGGGGCGACGGTCCAATCTGGTGGGAGGTTGGCTGCACTCTCGGTTGAAGCCGAGGCCATGGGAAAAGCTGAAGAAGCAAAATCAGCAGGGGAGGCTATCCCCTTTCTGCATGTTTTGGTTTCTAGAAGAAATAAGGAAGAGGGAAGGAGGGACGTTATTTGATTGAGGAGGGCATTCAGATTTAATCCCCCTTTCCCCTCTTTTGATCAGCATTTGTTTTGAGATACAGGGAAAAGGTTGTAGTCGAATAAAGAGAAACGGGATGGAACCAGTGATTGACATAAATGAATGCGTGGTTATGTTTTCTATGCTATTTCAAAACGTGGAGAAATCCACAGAGAAGGGTGGACAAGTGTAGAAATATACAGCAATGTAGAGACAAGTGGAAAAAAAAAATCTCAGTAGCAAATCTAAAACCCATATTTTTTCCAGATATGGTTTGGAACTATACGGCGGGCTGAACGAGTGCACACAGTTTAAACGAAAAGTTAGCCTAAAATAGGAAGACAGTTGATGGAATGAAGTATACAACTATATTGGTTACGAGTTCTAAATCAACACTTACCTACTGATAAACTAATCCAACCGGAGTGGATATTATGCGTATTTCATTACACATACTAATTCTTCATTTCATCTAATCGATCACATATTAGAATTCCAAAAATCAAATTATACTCAACGATTGTTTCACATATAAAAATATTCTTAATTAAAATTACACCATTTATATTGCAAAAATAAATAAAATAAATTATATTAAATTTCTTCTTAAGTCAAATTGTAAGATAAATATTTCAAGGTTGTTAAATTTTAAATATTAAATTTTTGTAATCTAATTTAACATTTTACATTTCAACGTCAAATACAATGCAATGATTACTGCTATCGTATCGATCGCGCGGACTAGTTTAAAATGTAGCGACAAGCTTTGACATTTCATGAAAAAATAAATTAGATTACTTTCATGTTACATATCCAAATTTTCAACACTTATCATTATTTATAATTTAGAGATTTTTCCCTTTTGTTTACGTAAAGAAATATCAAATTTCTACTTACACTATATTTTAATAACGACATACAAGTTTCTCACAATATAAATTTTACATTTTAACGTGCTGAAAATTTTAGTTCGTTACAATATTATTGTGCCATAAGTCCAAAATGTATGCAAATAATCCTAGTATAACATTCATCAAAATGCAACATCCATATGATGATTCGCCCATTTCTGTCCACAGAAAATTAAAATGCACAAATATCCATAAGTAATATGTCATTGATTAAGCCGATCTAGTGCCTAAAGTGCGTATATGCATCCACGAGCAACCACTAGCAAACACTTGCATCCACTTGCAACCATCAATCATAACATGTTTCAAACACATGTTTCCAACCATTGGATTTTACAAAAGGATCGAAAGGTTCGAACAATAGGATAAATAAACTTGAATGATAGAAGCAAATGCAAAGTAAAAGCTTAGAAAAGAAGTCAAGAACATACTTTCATAAAGAAAAGGATAAGAACTGAGAATCCTATCATCGGTTTCCCACGTTACATTTTCGCAGTCTTCTCCCTATTGTACCTTCACCACTTTGATTTCCTTGTTCCGTAGCTTCTTGATTTTTGATCCAAGAGTATGAGTAGGAATTCTTCTCACCGATGATTCCTTCTCAACTTCCACACCTTCAAATTTCTTGGCTCTACTATCCCTGCCGTATCATGGAGACATTTCCTCAAATAGGAAACGTGAAACACATCGTGTACGCCTGTCAGCCTATCTGGTAGCTTGATCCTATAGGCCATCTGACCTATCCTCTTTACTATATGGAATGGCACTACAAATCTCGGTGCTAACTTCCCTAACGAGCCTAAGAGAACTGCATTTCTTAGAAGAGATACTTTAACGAAGACCATATCTCCCACTTCGAATTCCAAATCGGTCCTCCATTTGTCATATGATGATTTCTATCTGTCTTGAGCTGCTTTTATTCTTCGGCATATAAGATTAATCTTCTCAGAAGTGTCTCGAATCATCTCAGGTCCAAGAAGAAGTATCTCTGTATAGTCCCATCAACGAGTCGGTGATCTACAAGGTCATCCATATAGCACTTCGAAGGGTGCCGTGCCTATGCTCGATTGGTAACTTTTGTTGTAGGCCAACTCCACCAATGGGAGATATACAAGGTCATCTATATAGCACTTTGAAGGGTGGTATGCCGTGCTCAAACGTAGTTGTGTACTAACGACTCTTGTAAGCTCTTCCAAAAATCACTAGTAAAGATGGGGTCATGGTCGCATGTTATACTAGAAGGTACTCCATGCAATTGAACTATCTCTCGAACATATGCTGATGCCAGCTAAGCCGTCGTCCTCTTACTCTTAATAGGAATAAAATGAACACTCTTCGTAAGTATATCCACTATCACCCAAATGCTTGTGTTTCCCTTCCTCAATCGGGGTAATCTATCGATGAAATCCATAGAGACACTCTCCCACTTCCATTGTGGGACATTTAAGGGCTGAAGCAATCCCCTAGGTTTCTTTTGTTCAGCCTTTACTTGCTGGCAAGTCAAGCATGGAGCTACAAATTCCGCCACATTCTTCTTCGTGCCAGTCCAAAAGAAAACCCTCTTCATGTCTCGATACATTTGTCGCCGACCGGATGGATAGTCATTCGAGAATGATGAGCTTCTTCAAGCGTAATGGGCTTCTTCAAGCACTACCTTCAGCAATTCCCTAATCCTAGGGACACATAGCCTTCCATCTCCTCTTAGACACCCTTTCTCATCCACGGGATATCTATCAAGGTAACTAGAAGTCTCTCCTTTACCAGGCTTACCCAAGATGTCTGAAATTTGCAGGTCCTCTACTGCATAGATCCAACTGGCTCCAATAGAGTAGATCAGACCTCCAATGATGCTAACAATCCTAATGTGAAATCCGTAGATGGCTTAAAATCAAAGGTCTAAATGTACTCCAAGCTCTGCCTTTCTACGAAGAGAGGACTCAGATTCATCCTATGCCTACTCAGTCCGTCCGCCACTACATTACCCTTGCCCGAGGTATAAGCTATCTCAAAATCGTAGGACGCTAGGAACTCCATCCACCGTTGCTGCCTTAGGTTGAGATCCTTCTGTGAGAACAAGTATTTGAGCGACTTATGATCCGTGTATAGCTCAAATCTTTCTCCAAGTAGATAGTTCTGCCAAGACTTTAATGCGAACACTATTGCAGCCAACTCTAGATCATTGGTAGGGTAGTTCTTCTTATGAACCCTCAACTATCTACTACCATATCATACTACCCTTCCCTCTTGCATTAGAATGGCACCAAGCCTGTGCCTAAGAATCTATATAGACCATGAACATCTTGCTTCCATCCGAAGAGTCAGAACTGGGGTTGTTGTGAGAGCCCTTTTCAATTTCTAAAAGGCATCATCACAATCAATGCTCCAGGAAAAAGCCAATTTCTTCTTCCTCAATCGGGTGAGCGGGGTCGGTACCCTTGCAAAGTCCTTGATAAACTTTCTATAATAGCCCGCCAACCCTTGAAAAATTTTCACCTCCATCGCATTCTTTGGAGCCCTCTAATCTTGAACTAGGATGAATTTAGCGGGGTCCACTGTTATTACGTCCTTGGAGACCGCATTCCCTAGGAACCTTACTTCCTTTCTCCAAAAGCGACACTTAGAAAATTTTGCATCCACAAAGACCACCACAAACTTGTTTAGAAACTCCCTAAACACCCTACTTATCAAGTCCGCAAAATAGGCGAGTGCATTGTTTAGCGTAAAGGCATAACCAACCAACCAAAGAAACCATCTGAAGTTCTAGATGCAGTCTTATCAATGATGTCCTCTGCCACCCTCAACTGATGAAATCCCGTGGCTAAATCCATCTGCGAGAAAATTGATGCGCCTACCAACTAATCAAATAGGTCGTTAATTCTCGGTAGCGGATGCCTATTCTTCTTGATGAACTAATTTAGCTCTCTATAATCCACACATAGACGAAGTGAGCCATCCACCTTAGTTGCAAAGACGACTGGAGCTCCCTACTCTGATATGCTTCACCTAATAAAACCTTTCTGGAATAGCTCTACTACTTACTTGTTAAGATCCCTCCTCTCTCTAGGAGCCATGTGGCGCACTGGTAGAGCAACTGGCTTCGCATTCTCTACCAACCTTAGAGGTAGTCCCTTAACCTCCTCAAACACGTCTGGATACTTTCTGACTATGGGTACAGATTGCAAATTGTCGATAGAAGTATCAAGTGATTCTAGGAAACTTAGCATGACAAGTCAGAAGTCTAACTACTCTCTTTTCACAATCGAGGATGGCACCATACATGACTAGCCAATCCATGCCTAGAATAAAACCATAGCCCATAAACCCCAGCACATATATGTCGCATTCAAACTCGACGTCCAAGATGGAAATTCTTAAACCCCTACACATCATGGATAAATGAGTCGATCCTCCTATAGAGTTTATGACTACTATAGCATCAGAAATTATACTAGTATCAAGGTAAATACCGTCTACTACAGAACTGGATATAAATAAATGTGAAGCGCCAGAATCAAACAGAGTTCTATCTAGATAGTCAAAAAGGAAAATCAAACCTTCAACCGTGACTTTCCTGCCTCGATTAGGTCTACTTGCCTCTAATGCCTGTACTTGTACAGAAGTTCCTGCCCCTTGTCCCTGCTTGCTAAGGCATTGCTTGGTGAAGTGTCCCAATTGCCCACAATTTAAACAAGATTTCTTTGCCTTTCTACCGTCCATCACAAAATGACCCATAGCTCAGCAACCATGACTGTAACGACCCGGTTTTTCGCGACCTTGGTTATCGACACCAAACACGATGCCGACTATTCAAGCATCGGAAACACCGGATAGTCCATGAAAGAAATTAGAGGGTGATGATAGATAAGATAGAAACTTAGAATAGAAGAAGAAGAAGAACATACAACATCAGAGTAAACATGAATCTCACAGTGGAGCGAATAAATATATTTCGCAACATAACTTTGAAATATAAATCTGTACTTGAATATACATATCATTTCCAAAGTATAGCACTTAAAACACAGAGGAAAAACCATAGCTATATAATTCTGAAGTCTCCTGCTCCAGCCCTTCAAGTATCTGTAAATCACGACTACTTGACTACCCGTACAAAATTGGGCACCCAAGAGTTTAGGGAAAACAAAATAAAATAAACTCCGGGTCAGATATATGACTGGTGTGAGTAAACTCAAATTATTTGATTTAACTTTCAAAATCCTTTTGAAACAAAGGTTAATTATAAGACCGATCCACACATAAACACAGATGGTTTTTACCTTACGGTACCCCAAATCATTAGTAAAACAATATTATTCTGATATTATAACAAGTAATATCAACCTAGTAGAAACGCTTGCATCTAATGTTCTACATATATAATATACAATCAAAATCGCGGGCTCTTATTTGGTGAATGGATTCCAACTATGACAAGGTATGGATCCACCTTGCGCTCAGTTTACTCTAGAAGCGATACACTGGAGTTCAACAAGAACATCTTGCAACTCGACCACACATGACCGACCACTCATTTCGGTTGAGTGTGTCGAATATATTGCCACCTTACAGTTGGTAAACCAACATAACCATTCCCGGGAGATACAGAATTGAAAGAAGTGACAAATATGAATATTCTCTAGATGGTGACAATATACCCTACTTGGTTGCGAACCACTTAGCCATGCTGCCTGCCCGATTTCTGTCATTTCCCAGTAGATGAGGCTCGAGGTCAAAACGTATCTTTTAACAGATCACTCCTCCATTTACTTCGAATGCCACATCGTCATACCTGTCAAATCACAAATTGATTTCCCCAAAAATACCACGGGTATAATCTAAGAGAAATGAATTCCACCGCCACCAACGTAAATACATTTGAGACGATCAACTTACGTGATCTACCCGATATACTTTGTCAAACATTCGTCCATTCAAGTTGTCCTGGGACTGGATAAACCAAAGGCACTATTTCGTACACCTATCCTAGGCAATCTCTACATAGGACTTATACAACAGCCCTTGCACTTTACTCCGTCTTCAATTTGTCTTCGATCTATTTGATTCGAAACGCTAACGTCCATATGGAGCAGTTCTTTGGATAAGAATCCAACCGGTCTCTCTGTATTGACAACGGAAAAATGGTCAAAACTTTGATATTCTGTGATTTAACTATCA
The DNA here is from genome assembly GCA_030737875.1 of Allium sativum. NCBI lineage: Eukaryota > Viridiplantae > Streptophyta > Magnoliopsida > Asparagales > Amaryllidaceae > Allium > Allium sativum. The sequence continues at coordinate 856,954,098 of CM060915.1, read as the reverse complement.
AAGAAAAACACGTGTGCAAACAACGATATTATTTCCAGATGGAAATTTTATCGATCAATCATCATTTAACATTTTTCTCTTTAGTTCATTAATTTACTTATCTCCTGTTTCCATATATTCTAAATTCTTATTTTCTATTATCAAAAAACATTTTTGATTCTTATTTGGAAAACATTTCCAAAACTCCTTCACTAGATTTAAACTGATGTTTAAATCAAACATCGCTATGCCAACTCAAATCATTTCACTCATTAACTAAATTCACTTAACCATCATTCACAATCCAACCTTACCATTCCTTAGTTAAGAAGGAAGCCAATCAAGTTGGGGTATAATTACGTCTCAGACCTTAACTGAACAACGTTTTAACTTCGAAATAGTCAAAGTTTATCTTTTAAATCTTTAACAAACTTCCTTACGTAACTCTCTTTCGAATAAATCTCTATTCGATAACTCTTTCCTTCGAATAAACTATATTCGATAAACTCCCTTCTTCGAATAACCTATACTCGAATAACTTTATTTAATTAACACTATTCGATTAACTCTAATCGATTTACTCTTATCAGTTAGCTCTATTTGATTAACTCAATTCTATTAACTCTATTTGATTTACCCTACTGGATTAACTCTATTCAATTGACTCTAATTAATTTACTCTTATCAATTAACTCCTTTCGAATAAAATATATTTGATTAACTGCTTTCGAATAACTAATATTCGATTAACTCCTTTTGAATAACTAATATTCGATAACTCCTTTCGAATAACTAATATTCGATAATTTCTTTCGAATAACTAATATTCGATAATTTCTTTCAAATAAAAAATATTCGATAATTTCTTTCGAATAGCTAATATTCGATAACCCCTTGCGAATAACTAATATTCGATTAACTCATTTCACATAAATCTATTCGATAAATTCTTATCTTCGATTAATCAATACTCGACGAACTCTAACTCGATTAACTAACACTCAACTAACTCTAACTCTATTAACTCTAATTCGATTAATTCTAACTCTAATCGATTAACTTCTTTCGATTAACTTCTTACATGACAACAAGGAATTTTGCCTCGATCCGAATCGATCACTAAACCGACCAAGACCGTTCAAAACCCCTGATTGTTTTGAGAACATGACGAATCAGAACACTAACAGAAGGACATTTCATTGCTTATTACAACAATTCATCAGAATACAACAATATACAGAGTATAAACAAATAATATACATCAAAAAATAATAGAGATTTAAATACATTAATGCAGCGGAAAAATAATACAATACAAAACTGAAAGAGATACACGGATACAGAGCTTTCCGGATATCGTTCCAGCAGTAAACCAGGATCATGTGAATATAAATCTGCAAGACCAAAACTATTAGCTGCCCGGTCAAAATAAGGGCACCCAGAGTTTAGGTTTAAAACAATAAATTCCAGGTCAGTCATGTGACTGGTGTGAGAACTAAAACAATTATTATTCTTTAATTTAAAGTTCGGTAAATCAAGGGACCACGCCGCATAACACGGAACAGGTTTCCTCCCAAGAATACCAGTGCATAAAATAACAGCGCAATGCTAAATAAAGAACAATGAAGCTATTATAAGACCCAGGTCCCAACACACAATGCAACGCAAGCCGGAGGATAGGGTTTTTACCTTATAATAGCCAAGAATGCTTGGTACGTGAATTTTTTTGTTCTATTATTACTATAAGTATATAGTGTCAAAACAATTTCAATCATAAGTATCAATCATAGATAGCATAAGTGCCCTATACCACTATGTCGCCATATATAGGTTTACAATCAAAACCGCAAAGTCAAGTATTGGATGTTGGGTTTCCATCTGTGAACCGAGGCAAGGGATCGTCCTCACCGAATTCGAGACTCTCTAGCCCGAGCCACAGGCAAGCGCTCAGACAAGCCATGGATCGTCAGGGTCGGTCCACCGATGTGGATTATAATGCCTGAACACTGAGTTTCCTCGCCCTTTGGGGGCATAAATGAGCCAAATGACTCCATCGGCTCCACATAGTCACCGATATATCCGAGGCGCCTTGCAATCCAACAACCACACAGGTGAAAATAATATAAATGTCAGGGCTGGTAGGTCACTGACACCACCCTAGCTAGAAAGAAACGCGTGCCCTCCCTGATGTCCTCTCCCGTTTCTGGTTCACAACCGGGGTGTGAGGCTCGCGAATCAACGCTACACAAAGCTATGCCACACAGGCCGTGCTTTGATCATCAACCACAAGACTCTGCTTTTCAACAGAAGCCTTAATCATTTGCATCTTAGCATGCCACACAGGCAAACCACTCCATGCAACTGATATCCATCAATCACACAGAATGATATCCAATGTAAGACACATAGTCCATTTACAAGTCCGTCCTAGGTCTGAACGAAACCGGAGGCACCTTGTACCTCGCATATCCATCGATCTCCAAGTACGTCTGGACGATCACCAACTGATTCCCTCCTCTTGGGTGTACATCCCAATCAAGATCATCAGTAATCACCTAAATGATGTGAGGACCTCTGGTCTTCGACCGCCGTCTTCACCCTTGACACATCGTCGAATTAATTATTCAGAATGGGATAAACTCGGTCTTTCTGAATAACTCGCGTATACAATAAACAAGTGTTACACAAACACAACATACACCTCATTCCAATTCAGAATATTCTTTTATTCAAATATTCTTATACTTTGGGAAAGGTTCCTATTAATTTTATCAAAGATATATTCTTTTAAATTTATTCTTTAATCTTCTTTTGGATTTCAATTCAAACCAAATTATGGTTTACCCAAACTAGTCGGGATTAACGAACCTTACCGAAGTAATTATTTGTTTTAAATTTCCCAATCCCTACCTATTCATCCCATGAAGTAAAACTAGTAATACTTCATATCCAACACCACAGTGTTATTGGTAAATTCAATTACCATTTCACATTCAAATCTAATTAAAGATTTAACTATAGCCTAGAGCAAAACTGGTGATACTCCATTCTCGATCATTTCAATCTAATTAAAGATTCATTAAAACTCCACTAGGTTTTAATCTTTCCAAAAATCAATGTCCTGTCTTTAACTGGGTTAAAGAACAAATGTCATTTAAAAACACGGTTCACGATAAACCCAAAATCACATTCTATTCCATCAGCCTTTAACCGTAAATTAGCAAGTGAACAATTCCATAAGTAATAACCCTGAAGGCCGAAACCAACATCAGATCAATACCTAAGAAATCATTCAACTTAACTAATCTCCAGTTAGTTTCTTATTCTCTTAACTCCGTTGGGTCTGAGAACGGTATTATTAAAGATACCGTTCACGACAACCCAAAATCACATTCCATTTACACTGGAATTTTCATGGAAACAAATCGATATAAACTTCCATATCCGACTAATAATATAAATTGAATAACGGAAAAGCCTTTTAAATTCTAGATATATTAGTTGCCTTCCTCCAAATAAATTCACTTCGATTATTACCAAATCGAATTCCATTCCATTCCAATTTATTTTATTAAATTGGAAAACTTTACTTTGGAAAATCCCCTTTAAATCTTAACAAAAGATTTATAAATTCCAACTCACATTTCACTGTAAATCGGGTTAAAGAACGAATGTCGTTAAAACACAGTTCACGATAAACCCAATTCCCATTTGATATTAAATACAAGGCTCTGAATAGAAAATATATCGGCTTATATTCAATATCAAGTTCTACGACCAACCAATATCGTATTGGAAATAACGATATAAATATATCTTTCAAATTTCCATAAAAATATCCGTATAATCACGAAATCCAACATCGAAATATTCCAAAGACAATTTCAATTCAAGTCCATTCCAATTCAATTATTGGAAATTCTGGTTACTTTTAAAACCCTTTCAAATCCAATTTATTTATTTAAAAAACAAATGGATTTTTAATTCTAGTTCAAAACTAGTTCATTTCGATAAAAATCTATTTTATCTTTTCAAACATGGAGCTTTTCATCCCAATTCTTTCCAAATAATTTCTTATGGTTTTACACAAATTATTACTATTTTTAATAATTTTATCAAGGCCCGTACAGTCGATCTCCATCAACGGCCATCGAACTGCACTTACAACGACCTTTTCCAAATTTGATTTGGACATAATTCCAAATCCAACCTTTAGATTTCTAATTTCTTGTATTCATTAGATAGCTCTTTTCAATATGAACCCAACGGTTCTGGTTTTCTGAGAATTCGACGGTCGGATCTCCCGTAATGTCCATTCAAAGTCAATGGTCGAAATTCGTGAACTGCCGCAGCGCGCCGCGTTCTATTCAGGCCATTATATATAATATATATTATATATATTTTGTCGATCTCCTCTCAAAACATATTTTAAAAATCATTTTAAATTCGTTTTCAAAACGATTTCAACTTTCTATTCAATTTCTAATCAAAATTGAGTATTCCATATCATCGATATATAAATGATAATATTTTCAAAAACATTAGATTTTGAAATCAATTTCTTTTTTGTATTCATTATAGAAATGAATAAAATCGATATAAATATCGTTCGCGTCAAAATGGCGCATATCTCATCAACACGGCTTTATATATTTCAATAACTTCGTTATTCTATTCAACAAATGAATATTTTCTTCAACACATGAATTTTCTTTTATTTCTATTCAACACATGAATATTTATTCTATTCAACACATGAATTTACTTTTATTCAACACATGAATATATATTTTATTCAACACATGAATTTTCTTTTATTCAACACACGAATATATATTCTATTCAGCACATGAATTTATATTTTTATAACATTCCTTATTTTCCAAATTGGAATGAGGCCCAATCAATTACCATATAATGTTATTTATATGGATTCTATACAACACATGTATATAATAGCAATGACAAATAATCAACCATCATCCAAAGTGCACCACACAACTGCATAAGCATTAAATATAAATAATTAACGCTTACACAGTCTGTCAACCCATCAATTGACATACAACTAAACAATCGGGATTAGTGTACGTCAAATATCATCCCAATACCCATGTGGGGTTTCAGTCAACAAACACAGATTTTTATTTGTGCAGTTGGCGATGTGTAAAATTTATCGTCCCAATCAGTATCCTTCAAATGGGTGTACATAAACAAACCGTCTGATTTATTTATAAATATTTATTTTATATACACGTTAAAAATTATATTTTTAACTATAAAATATTTATTCAATTCACATCACACAATCAATTTTCACAACACACCAAATCGAACAAACATTTCATCCATGGTCTGTAGACGACGGGTGTCAGGTACTGCTAAGCACCGTCTTCATCCTGGTATATATTTCAACTAGAAAGTAAATTATAAGTGAGGAGTTCTCACCCATAAGCTAAACCAAACACCGCGACTCTTCATATGCAGAAAATCTTCGTCGTGTTTCCAACAAGATCTGTTTCACGCGGTATATGTTAAAATCATATTTTCAACAACACTACTTTATATATTTCAGATTATAATTTTATAACACTACTTTCTATATAAAGATTATATTTCTATGACGCTTAAAAATAATATTTTTATATATTCCACATCGCTATAAAAATCATATTTTTATCCATTCAACATCGCTGTAAAAATCATATTTTTATCTATTCAACATCTCTATAATATTTTTAAATTGCTATTTTTTATATAAAAATCGAATTTTTATTTTGCTGCAACGTATATAAAAATCCCGCCTTTCTATATATAAAAATTATATTTTTATATTTCTACTCCTTATATAAAGATCGAATTTTTATTTCTCTACATATATAAAGATCAAAATTTTATTATCTATATATTATAAAATCATATTTTTATTATTCCTATAATATAAAAATCGCATTTTTATTCTTTCTATAATATAAAAATCATATTTTTATTCTTTCTATAATATAAAAATCATATTCTTATTCTTTCTATAATATAAAAATTATATTTTTATTCTTTCTATAATATAAAAATCATATTTTTATTCTTTAGAAATATAAATAAAAATCCTAACTTCTCATATCCTTTTCATGCTTTAAAATCATAACTTTTCGTGTTATACATATAAATAAAAATCAAATTTTTATTACATTAAAAACCGAGAATAAATTCAATGCTTCATACATGTAGTTCAGATTTTATTTTAAAGATTATTACCTAACAAAAAAACTGAAATACAGTAAATAAAAAGTAAAAGAACTTATTCTTTTGGGTTTTAGGGGTGTGGAGGAGAGGCGCCAGGGTCCAAGAAGTTGTGGAAGCTCGCACGTGGTCGGGGTCCTCCTTGTTGGTGGCGGCGGCGGCTCTCGAGCAAGGGGGGTTTGCGTGGTTTCAACTGGGAAGATGGGAGAGGGGCAAGGGGCGCGCGACGGGGGAGGGGGGTTGCGATGGCGTTGGGGTCGGCGGCGACGAGGAACGGTGGCGTGGGAGCCGATCGGCGGTGTTTTTTTTTCTTTTTCCCTTTTTTTTTCTTTCTTTAAACCGACGGGTTCGAAGTGAGGGGAGGGAGAAGAGGGAAAGGGGAAATATAGGGGGGTTTTATAAAGTTTAATTATATTAATTTAATATTATTTTCTCCATTAAAGCTGACTTTTCATTCGAACTCCGAATGAGACCCAACGACTGTCGTCCCTAGCTAATTATCCACATTCCGAACACTGTGGGATATGTATCGTAAGTTGATTCGATCGTTTCGATCAGTTTCCCTCAAAATCAAAACATAAATCTATATATTTATTTTGAATGCACATTTCAATTTACCGGTGCCACTTACGGACTCTAAAAATTCCCGAAAAATATTTTCTAGCTTCGTATCGACGATACGGTTCTAACAAAACTAATTTTGTCAAATTCTGAGACCGTTTGAAAAATGGCCATTTTCTGGTCGATCGAAATTGGCTAAAACTGTCAAAACACGTTTTACTTTGCCGCGCTCACATATTGATTCAGAAAATTATAAATTTGGGAATCTAGCAATAATTCGACATCGTGGATCCAACAAACGTGGTTTCGTCGAAAACAGAGGTCGTTTGCAAAATTTCCATTTTTAAGGGCCAAATTTTCCATAGCAACCATTCTGAATTTTCAACTGGACGTAACTTTTGATTCCCGCTATGAAATTTCGATTTTTCAGATTCGTTGGAAATATATTCTCAATTAGATTCTAATATTTTTGGTTTCGCTCAAATCTGGTTTATTTTGAATCCTGTACATTCATTTGAACTTTGAAATCGAATTTTCGAACTGCCGCGCCATTTTCGATTCCTTGTATAAATAAAAATAAATATTTATATTCTAACGACGATTCAAATAAATATATACGTTCTAATTCTATTCAAAATGAATTTCTCGTCGTTATTATTTAAAATAATTCATTTTAAATATTCAAAATTCATCAAAATTGCCAAAATAAAAATTTTAAATTGGCTGAGATTTCCGGGTTATTACATCTTTTGATTAACTCCTTCATTCTATTCAAATAAACTATATTTGATTAACTCTTTTAATTCTATTTAAATAAACTATATCTGTTTTAACTTTATTTCGAATAGCTAATATTCGATTTAACTCCATTCGCTTGACTCTAGATCGTAGCGATCACAATGGTTACGCCTTATTCCCTCAGGAAACATCGGACCAACGTAGGCTATCTGCCGCCCTGCGAATTACGCTAGTAGTCGTACGAAATGGCAACTCATCCAGAGTAACTATGTTTGACTAACTCTATCTCAAATAACTATATTCGATCAACTCTAATTGAATAACTAATATTCAATTAAATCCTAATTCGATTAACTATGTTCAATTAACTCTATTTGGTTAACTCTAACTGATTAACTCTAATTGGTTAACCCTATCCAATTTACTCTTCGTCCATATTCAGTTTCAAATATCGATGTTGAAATCGATTCTTACTTCTCTGTATGAGTCATGTCTTATAAATTATATTTATCTAATGATAAATATTTTACTTAATTTATAAAATATTATTTATATATTTATCTACTTACTTTATCTATTAAAACAAATTTCTCTTAAATGTTCACTTTGAAATTCATACCGTGTGCGAAGCACGGGTCTAAACCTTCCTAGTGTAAATTCTCTTTTTATACAATTCTATTTATTTTTTTAAGTGTTTCCTTTTATAATCAATTTATTTTCGAAGTAGATATTTCCACTTATAATCTATTTATTTCATAAATAAATATTTCCATTTATAATCTATTTGTAAATGTTTTACAAGTATTTCCTTTTCAATTCTATTTGTAAAGGGTTTACAAATATTCCCTTTTGTAATCCTCTATATTTATTTTCTAAACAAATATTACTTTTATTTTATTTTATTTAACAAATGATAAATATTCCTTTTATAAAATCATTTGATTTTATAAATATTTTATTTCTAATATACACTTTTAAAAGATCTTATTTATTTTCTAAATAATATTTCCTTTACTATTTGTTATACAGATATTTCCCTTTCGATCATATTTGTAAATGGTTTACAAATATTTCCTTTATAAAATCCTTTGATTTTATATACAGTTTCTTTTATAAATTCTATTTATTTTCTAAACAAATATTCCTTTTCACTTTTATTTACTTTCTAAGTAAATATTCCTTTTCACTTTTATTTACTTTCTAAGTAAATAATCCTTTTTATAAAATTCCTTGATTTTATAAATATTCCTTTTTAAATAATTCCTTTTTTATTCCAATATTTCTTTTGGTATTCAACAGTACCAAATAACAGGACCAGTGTCATTATAATTAATCACAGATTTTACATCACATCATATAACGCAATATATGAAAACAAACAGTATTATAAATATTGAGGAATCCTGTTACATCCCTCCAACCTGTTTCCCTGCATCCACAGATGTTACACAATATAGTTATCATCAAGTTCAGTTCAATATGAAATATTCTGATAACAGAATCAATATATATTTAACTATTTATATATATATAATTTCAACTAACTGACTAGCAGTTCATCCAAACAGTCAACACATAGCAATCAACCAATATTTAGCAGTTCTAAAAATATGTTATAAAAATATAAATTGTTCAGAGTTAGTGAGATTTACTCACATTGGCAGTTCATCGTTAAATAACGATAAACTGTAGTTTGATTCAGTTCAAACAAATTTATTTCGCCATAAATTGTAACGAGCTCCAATCCACTCCCAGTCAGTTCCATTGGGTAGTGTTCGTCCATACGATCCTAACGGATCTTGTTTCTTCCAATTCTGGTGTAGTATGACGAAGTTATTCAATTTACAAGTTCATACATTATTTGAATTAAATAAAACATGAGTTATTTAAATAAGGGCCTTACCCTTTCAAACCAGCCCATGACCCTTCTCAAGCCCAAACCTGTGACCCACTTCATCTTCCCCAAACATTTATGTGACTTCTAATATTCAAACACAGCCATTCCCACAACTTTCGATCCATCTACCTCCTCCATCCTTCCACGATTCAAGAAACCGTGTACACCATCATCGTTCTCTTCAATTTCCGAACACCTCCACCCCAATTTCAACGAACTTGCACCCAAATCCTGGTGAGCAACTTCGGGCTCGCGACGCATATACCCAGTACAGGATCGAACGAAAGCATCACCGAAATCCCCCAAAATTCACGAGCAGACATCATTCATCAAACCAAGTTCAAAAACAACCTCAGAATCACACTCGAAGTACCAATATCCCCAAATCAACGAACCCTAGTTTTGTTGTCTCAAAACCCCATCGTACAGAACAGCGTTGAGCTTGAAGAAATGGTTATGGGAATGAAAAGCTTCCCTTCATGAATCCGTTTATAAATATGAATTGATTTTAGGATTTTTGTATGAGTTTATATGATTTTTCTAACTCACAGAAGTGGTTTTGCAAAAAAGAATTTTGTCGGCTTGAATTTCGTTTGACTATGGAGAGGAAGAATTAGGTTTGGGAAAGTTTATGGTAAATTTATAGGATGTCTTTATATTTTAATATTCGATTATAATATTCATATTTAAGCCATCGCTCTTTACACTCGTGTTTAAAAATCCCTATGATTACACATGATACCCAAAAATCACGAAAATGGACATACACCTTAAGTTTGACATTGCGGACCCAACGAAACTGGTTTCATCGAATTCCGACTCCGTTTTCTCACATAGCGTATTTTAAACCGTCAAAATACTGACTATTTTTCACATTAAAAAACCGTACGGCCACACCCTGACTCTAAAAATCAAGGAAATTGAAATCTAGCAAAAACTTAATATTGCGGATCCAATAAATTTAGTTTCATCGAATTTCGACATCATTTGCAAAACTGGCTATTTTTAAAGCTCTAAATAGACCCTTTCAAATATATAAATATATTTAAAAACAATTAAATTAAATATTTATAAATAAATATTATCGTATATATTCACAGTGGAATACCATACAGCTCCCAAAATATTTCTAACTGAATGTATAACTCGATGGTTCAAATTCAGTGTTAAACTAGTATTCAATTTATATTGAAAATCCATTTAAATATGAATAAATCGTTATAAATTATAAAGGAATTCCATAGCGATGTTTCTAAAATTTGATTTGGGCACAACTCAAAATCTACACAACGAAATCTCGATTTTTCTCCTCTATTAGAAAAATATACTTCACTAGCTCCTAACGTTTCTTGTTTCACAGAAATCCGATTTAAAATGGCTTTTGTATATTCGGTTGAAGTTCGAATTTCGAATCGCCAAACAGCGAACTGCTGTTCCATTTCGAGCTCGATTTTAATTATAATATAATTATACGTTCAAACTGTCGTTCAAATAATATATTCGTTATTCTAATTCAAATTCTAAACTGAATTATATATTTTGAATTGCCCAATTCACACTGTATTTCCATTTCAGCTAATTCTAATTATTTCAGAATTAAATATATTATTTAATTATTATATTAATTAAATATTCAATATAATTTAATTAAACGGCCATTTAATTCTCTAAATCACTATATAAATAATTAAATAAATTAATTATTATATCACCGAAAATACGGGTTGTTACAATGACACTTGATATCCTTCCTAATCTGAGTCATGTCAGGATTTCCTCCTTTCTTTTGCTTTCCTTTCTTGGACCACCATTTCTTTTTCTCGCCCTTAGCCTACGTCTCTTCGGTCTTACTGTCTTTCTTCTCATCCTTGCCATCTTCGTGCATAAGAGCCATGTCAACTAGCCTTTCAAACATCTCCCCCATCGGTATGTGAGATAACGCAAGTCCTTGGAGATGTTGATTCAACCCTCTCGCAAATCTAAGCACCTTATTATGGGGTGTGTTCACCATGTCCGTTCCAAAACTTGCCAGCTAATTAAACTTGTTCACATAATCCTTAACAGACATGTCTGATTGTTTCAAAGCCAAGAATATCTCCATCTATAATCCCTCTTCTGCCTGAGATAAAAACTTCATCTCAAATTTTTATCGGAAATCATCCCAAGTAGTTACTGGTTGTCCTGCATGCATTGCTTCCCACCAGTAACAAGCTTCATCTTTTAGCTTCCATGCGGCCAACTGTATCTTCTTTCTTTCATCAATCTCAAAAGGATCAAACACGTTCTCCATCTCTCGTAGCCAATTTCGTGCTTCAAAAAAGCTCTCAGTACCATGGAATGGTTTTCCTCTTATAGCGTAGAAGTCTTTACATAACTAAGAAAAGTTATCTACTCGTGCAGGTGGAGCTACAGCGGCTGCAGCTGAGGGTGAGGCATCTCCCTCACCTCTAGCAGGTTCTGTAGCCTCAAGATACCTACGGAACCATGTCAGTAGCGGAATGCCCTCAGGAAGATTGGGTTCCCTAGACATGCTGAAAAGAAAAAGGGTTCAACAAGAGATCGAGAGAATATTGGACATGGCTTGAGGGGAAATGTTTTTCAAAAACCAATTTTTATTTGAAAATACTTTGCTTTTGAAAATATTTTAAAAACTTTTCTCTGATCTTGTAACCTTCAGCTCAGATACCAAATGTGACACCATACGTCCATTAACGTCACTCATAAGAGAATGCATTAAGTTTCATGAAGCGCAATAGGTAAATAGTATAGAAATTCATAAGAAATATATAAAATAAGCAACGGAAAATTTCAACTTCATTATTAAAAACAAAACGTAGTCTCAAACTAGTTACATCAAAACCAAATATCTTAAATCCATCTCACAAAAAATCTCATAAAAGAAAATATCAGAGCACATAAAATCATATCCCTCTCCACAAGCCATAATAGAGTAGAGAGTAAGTCGAAACGGTACATCTCAGGAAATCCAAGTCCAAGCTATAAAGGAAGGTCCTAGTCACTGGTGAGTGCTTCCACTTTGTGGACCTGGAGGGAAAGGAAGAAAGAAGAGAAAGCAAAGGGGTCAAAGACCAAGACTGGCTAGTTCCACTGATTTTCAAATAAGCATAAAATAAAAAAGCCAAGACAGGTAAATAAGACTAGATGAGAAAGATACATTATCATATAAGGTAAAACTAAACTAAACAGAACAACAGGATAGACAGAAATAACAGGAATAAACAATATCAAGTATGCTTCAAATTTATATCCTAAAACATGTTACGTAACACCCCGCATTTTTAATTAAATAATAATATAAAATATGAAGAGCTTCTAGAATTTGGTCATGGGATTAGCATCATTGCGTCCGTGTGATTTTCTGGTCAATTTAGACCTATGTATTGCCGAAAACAGATTTAAAATGAAAGAGTTACGTTTAAATGAAATATTACAACAAACATGAAAAGGAGGTATTAGAAAATAAAAATGACCACTATTGTTTCTAGCCTTGTTAACAAAAGCCTATGAGTCCAGTTGGTAAGAACATGTGGCTTCCAAGAGAGTGGCGGAAGTTCAATTCCCGCGGGCGCCATATTTTTATTTTAGAGAAACGGCTAAAATAATACATTTTCAAAAGGGGAAAATATGTATACACGCACATAAAAGGAAAATTATACATATAAAGAAGTACAAAAATATATGTATACATGCATGTGTAAATATATACATACATATGTGCAAATATATATATATATATATATATATATATATATATATATATGTACATATACAGAAGAGAAATTCAAAATAAACCTACAACCAATGAAAATAGGTAAGAATTAAATAACGAAATAACGTTGTTTGAATTTTGAAAACGAAACAAAAGTTGTGCATATATATATGTGTATATATACGTGTAAAGTGAGCATTAGGAGTTTTGTATACATATAAGGACCTTATATATGAATATAATTCAAATCAGTTCAAACTGAAAACCGTGCACAAAGTAAAAAAAGGGCCTGGGTCGACCTAGGGGTTGACCTAAGCAAGGGTCGTTTTGACCCGTAGGTCAACTGTAACACCCCGAATTTCAGTTAACACTGATATTCACTAATTACAGAATTAATAATCTCAGATGTGAGAATCAGGGGAAACGGGTTACGTCATTGTGTTCGTCTCGGAAAACTACGCGAAAAAGAATCCGAAATTTTGTAAATCGGAGTCCGTATGACTCGGTTAAGGCCCAAAGAAGTTTTTGGGAAATTTGAATTTTGAAACATGCAGAAATGGGGGCCAGGCGGGAAATCTCCCGCCCAGCCAAGTCGACTTGGCTGTCGACAGGGCTGTCGACTTGCCTGTCGACATGCCTGTCGACTTGGCAGTCGACAGGGCTGTCGACTTGCCCTGTCGGCTGATTCTGGCCTGGGTGCACCTGGTTGAGTTTTGGGCTGGGTTGGAGGGCTTGGGACGAAATCTGACGGACCTAAACTAACCTAGGGTTAATCTAAGGGTCTAAAACACAACCTAATCCTATAAATACACCCTAAGACTACCCTAATCCATACTAAAAATAGAATCTATGCCATCATGCCGCCAAAATGCAACTTAGAAGGAGCCTCCACTAATTAGAGAAGAGGATTGCAAGCGAATCAACTACTAATCCACCTCTACTTCAACTCTAGCAACTATCTAAGGAGCTAATCTTGGAGTTTGTGAGTTTCTATCACTTTAATAACCAATTGCTAAACTAAGTAGATGAGATGTGATGAGATCATATGGTTTTGCTTGCGGATCAATGGGTTTTAGGTCATATGTTATGATGCTAGTTTGCTAATCACTATGTTTAACACTTATTCATGATGAAACTATGTGTATGCAAGTTAAGTGTTTGGGTTTATGCATGTTAAGTGGTGGGTTTTATGCATGCTAAGTATTTGGTTTTATGCATGCTAAGTGTTTGGTTTTATGCAAGTTAAATGCTTGGTTTTATGCTAGAATCATGTGTGAAATAAGTGACATGACATGCAAGCTTAACCTATGAGTTTGGATCTATAATATGCATAATCTATGCAAGTTGTTTGGATTAGTGATATGCATAACATATGCGAGTTTACCTTTGTATGTCATACATACATATGCAAGTTCATATGTAACATGTTATGCAAGTTTGGTGGTTGATTATATGCAAGTTCATATGTAACATGTTATGCAAGTTTGGTGGTTGATTATATGCAAGTTCATATGTAACATGTTATGCAAGTTTGTTGTTTGATTATATGCAAGTCTATATATGACATGTTATGCAAGTTTGGTGGTTGATTATATGCAAGTAACATGTGCAAGTTTACACCTTTGTATGTCATACATACATATGCAAGTTTACCCCTTTGTATGACATAAGTACATGTGCAAGTTCATCCCTTTTAGACCTATGACATGTACGCAAGTTGACACCTTTATGATAAGTCTATGACATGAACATTTATGCAAGTTACCATCTTTATGACATATGTGATTCATGCAAGTTTGGGTTGGTTATTTATGCAAGTTGGGTTTATGGTCATATATGCAAGTTGACACCTTTTAAACCCATGATAATGCTAATGATATGCTAAGTTGAACCCATTGTGTGTATGATGAATCTTCTCTTTTAAAGTATGTCATGTTAACGTATTTACGTGGGGACGATGGGGTAAAAATTAATGAACACATAAAATTGTGTGAAGTGGGTATGATTAAACATACCATAAAGTGGATGGACATAATTGGGAATTTACCTATTAAGTTAGGTCTACCCATATTATGGAATTGGGAATTTACCTATTGAGTTAGGTCTACCCATATTCTTAAATATTTGTAATTAATTAGGGATAATTAATAAAAATTATTGGGGTGATTAATTAGGTGTAATTAATCGACTAAGACACGAGATTGGACCCTTTTGTAGCATAAGACTGCCCGGAACCGACCGGCAAATCCAGCGGCTACAAATGATTGGCCCAATGTGAGAGGTCTTAGTCATAAACTAAATACGTGACAAGTGTAAAGACACGAGGTTAGACTCTGTTATGGTGTAAGGCTGCCCGGAACCAACCAGCATATCCAGCTGCCATAAAAGACAGTCTAATGTGAGAGGTCTTTACAAAGGTTACGATCTTAATTAATTAAGAAACACTTAACCAAATTAGCATGTAGTGGGGCATGAGGGGTTAAGTGGGTGCCTTGGGTAGCATGTAGTAACTAGTGGGGGTGCCTTGGGTGGCATGAGGAAACTAGTGGGTTGCCTTGGGTGGCAATAGAAAATACGATTAGAATACTTAACCAAAGTGGAACATGTAATTAAACATGATTAAAGGGTTAAGTAAGTGCCTTGGGTGGCATGTGGAAATCAAGTAAGTGCCTTGGGTGGCATGTGGAAATCTATTGGGTGCCTTGAGTGGCAATTAAAGTATGATTAAATGACTTAACCAAAATTTATAACATGTAAGTGGACATGGTTAAAGGGTTAAGTGGGATTCACTAGAAATGACAAGCTTAGGTGGGTAGCTTGTGGGGGCCCATTTCAACCAATATCCCAAACGTATCTTTGTGGGCTCAACCCAAGTCGAGGACGGGACACGCATATTGGGCTTGACTGTAAGAGGCCAAAACGGGTTAGCGGTGGCAATGCAAGTCCAACGGGTTTCATATGCGTGTGTGGACCCGGGCTGGTAAGTAAGACGTTGTTGCATCGTGTAGGTATAAGCCGTGCACCGTTGATATTATCAGGTTGCCACTTTGGGGGATGATACACCCCACTGTGGGGCCAGCACGGGTATCTACGTTAGGGAGCCGATCGAATGGGGGGTAGTGGGTACACCTAGTGGAAATAGGGGCAGACGGCACCTATGTAGTCAGCTAGGGGTACACGAAACTACTAATTATAGATTACTAAGTATACTTAGTGGGATCAACCTGTAAATTGGGAATGACTGGTGTGGTGCAGTGTAGTCATTATCCTTGGGTGGGTAGATGCGTCTTTACGGTTATCTTAGTTCATCCTAAGTCTAGTTGGCTGCTTAGTGTAGCCATTTATCCCCAATCGTTACCGTATATCAAGCTTATGTCTTACTCTGGTTACTTTAATGATTGTATTGTTAAAGTTATAGGACTCGCTCAAACTTATGTCTGACCCCGTTGTTTTTATCTTTTTCCCAACCCTCAGGTTATCAGAGTGGGCCTAGCACTAGTGGGCTTTGATCAGACTGCTTTATCTATCTTTTGGAGCTTGGACCGTGGTTGTAAAGCTCAGTTTATCTTTTCTATTATGGCTATTAAGTTATGTAGTGGGATTATGTACTTTTGTTTTATCAGGATGGATATTATGTACTTGACTCTTGTTTATGGTTTTGGTGTAACCAAACATGTTTTACTTTCCGCTGCAATGAAATGATGTTTTAAATTCTCAAGTATTACTTATATCTGTCTTGTTGTAATTTTTCTGTTCTATATTCACTTAAAATACTCCACCGATGTTATGGCATTCCCTTAGTGAGTGACCGTAGCGGGTGTGGGGTGTTACACGTAGTATCAGAGCTTAAGGTTACCAGAACAGATAAAATTTTAGAAAAACTATTTTCTAAGAATATTTTTGAAAGGAGTATTTTCAAAAACATGTCTTTTAAGAGAAAAGTTTTTGAAAGAAAAGCATAATCCCCAATAGCCATATCTATATCTTTCAAATTCTCCGTTTTGAATCTCTTCCTCTCTCGTTTTGAGTTTCCCCTCCGCGTATAGATGATCTTTCTAAGATAGATAAGAATGGAAAACCACTTCAAGGGACTTAGACATTAGTCGGACTAGAAGTTGGTTCAAGAAGGAGGAGGACTTGTAGGTACCAATTGGATAGACGATGGGAGGAAGGCTCAAATAGTTGCTTGGTTAATGAAGAGCGAAACCTCATTTTGATGGGAGGTTACGAGTGGAGAATGGGAAGAAGAGGGCTAGTAGTTATCCTTTTGGGAGGAATAGGACACCTTATTAGGATTGTCCAAAGAGGCAAGGGCAAGGTACGGAATCTCCTGGAGGGTAGTTGTATTCCCTCACGGCTAGTGTACCAGATGGGGATAGGACCGTCTAGGTTGGAATTTGGATTTCTTTATTATCCGGTTCGAACTTTATTTGATTCTGACGCATCGAGTTTGTTTATCTCATCATTATTAGTTGAGTCACTGCACTTAGACACCAGTTTAGTAGATGATCCCTTAGTTGTTTCAAACCCAATTGGGGCTCCATGATGTGTTTGGGTTTGAAAGTTTCTATACTTAGCGTTGAGTTTAGATGTGATGCTTTTTGGGCTTCACGGGCTATGGGTTAGTTTTGGGCATGGACTAGTTATCCAGTAGTGGTGTCGTTCTTGATTTTGAAGGGAGAGTTGTTAGGCTTATGACCCGCTTGGGTAACACTCTCGAGATCTCTTGTAATCCCATGGAATCTTTTATGCTAAGTTATCTAGAATCGCTTGACACGTCGGTCGAGAGTTTGCGATCTGTTAGAGTGGTCCGGGAATACTCGTTTGTGTTTGAGGAGGTGAAGGGCTTACCTCCGGAGCGGGAGATTGACTTCCGAATATATCTGGTAGACAATGCCAAACCAGTATCTTGGCCAGTGTGCCACATGGCTCCTCGTGAGAGGAGGGAACTCCATAAGCAAGTAGGCGATTTGCTTGAGAAGGGGTTCATAAGACGAAGTATATCGGAGTGGGGTGCTCTAGTAGTTTTTGCCACGAAGGCGGATGGGTCCCTCAGACTTTGTGTAGGCTAAAGAGAACTAAATAAACTCACAAAGAAGAATAGACACCAATTGCCGAGGATTGATGATCTCTTTGATCAGTTAGTTGGCGCCTCAGTATTTTCGCAGTTGGACTTAGCCACGGGGTTTCGTTAGTTGAGAGTGGCTGAGGATAGTATAGAGAAGACTGCATTTAGGACTCTAGATGGTTTTTATGAGTGGCTGGTGATGCCATTTGGTTTGACGAACGCCCCCTCATACTTTATTGATTTGATGAGAAGGGTGTTCAGGGAGTACCTAAATAAGTTCGTAATGGTCTTTGTAAATGACATCTTGGTCTTTTCTAGGAGCGAAATAAGTTTTCGTATGTGCTCAATAGGTTGAGCAAAGCCAGTTATGGGATAAACGGTGGTTTTGGAGCGAGACTGGCAAGGACATCCAGAGTTGGACAAGGGCTTAATTATTTAGTCGTTTTTACTAGTATCATCTCACGTAGGTCGTCTGAATTCGAAGGAGGTATGCCTTGGGTGTTTGTCTGATATTGGTTTAGGCCTTTGGGGCTTGCATTTAGGGGATGTCGAGTTCGACTAGGGTGGTCTGCGTGAGAGATGGACAGTTATGATGATTTTGGATGGGGTAATATCCTGGTTTTCTCTAAAAGTGGAGAAGAGCATGCCCTACATCTTAGGGAAGTGTTGGAGACTCTTCGAGCGCATAGTCTTAGGACAGCAAAAGTGGATGGGATTCTTAGCATTCTATGAGTTTGAGATAGCGTATACCCGTGGCAAGGGTAACGTGGTGGCAGACGCCTTAAGCAGAAAAAGGCTGTTGTGAAAACCCGCAACTTCCCCGTAAAGGAAAGCGTCGGATAGTTCGAGAACGAGCCACAACAGAACGCATAAAGAAGAACATTTCATTGTATATTACAACAATGCATCAGATTACAAGAATATACAGAGTATGAATAAATATTACACAGAAATAACAGAGATTTAAGTTACATTTAAATACATAGCAGCGGAAATTAATACAATACACAACTAGAAGTAGATATACGGATACAAAGCTTTCCGGATATCATTCCAGCTGTAAACCAGGATCCTGTGAATATAAATCTGCAAAACCAAAACTACTAGCTGCCCGTGTCAAAATAGGGGCACCCAGAGTTTAGGTTAAAACAATAAACTCCAGGTCGGTCATGTGACTGGTGTGAGAACTAAAACAGTTATTAATCTTTATTTTAAATCATAGGTAAATCAAGGGACCACGCCGTATACACGGAACGGGTTTCCTCCCAAGGATACCAGTGCATAAAACAAACAGCGTAATGCTAAATAAAGAAAAATGAAGCTGTTATAAGACCCAGGTCCCATCACACAATGCAACGCAGCCGAGGATAGGGTTTTCCCTTATAACAACCAAAGAATGCTTGATACGTTTAAAACAAATCATTTGATACTATTGTAAGTGCATAGTGTATAAAACTACTTCAAATCATAAGTATCAATCATAGGCGACATGAGCGTCCCATGCCACTATGTCGCCATGTATAGGTTTACAAATAAAACCGCAAAGTTACGTATTTGGAAGCTAGATTTCCATCTATGAACCGAGGCAAAAGATAGTCCTCACCGACTTTGAGACTGTCTAGCCCGAGCCTCAGGGTCAGAGCGCATCGACCCTTGGATCCTCAGGGTCGGTCCACCGATGTGGATTAAAATGCCTAAACATGCGTTTCCCCGCCCTTTGGGGCGTAAATGAGCCAACTAAATGACTCCATCAGTTCGAGAACGACCGATCAATCCGAGGCGCCTCGCAACAGCAACAACCACATAAGTCAAACTCGTCAGGGCGTGTAAAACCACTGACGCCACTTTTTAGCTAGAAAGAAACGCATGCCCTCCCTGACGTCCTCTCCCGTTTTTGGTTCATACCGGGTGTGAAACACGCGAAGGAAACGTTACACAAAGCTACGCCACAAAGGCCTTGCTTTGATCATCACCACAAGACTTTGCTTTTCAACAGAAGCCTCGATCATTTGCCACTTAGGCATGCCACACAGGCAATTCACTCCATGCGTTTGAAATCCATCAATATATAACCCCTTAGCTCGTACGTCTCAGAGAAGGGCGTTAAGCAAAAGAATAAATTCTCCGCCGCCAAACAGATATATATTTAATAGAGATCAATCACACAGACTAAAATCCAATGTCAGACACACAGTCCATTTACAAATCCGTTCTGGGTCTGAACGAAACCGGAGGCACCTAGTACCCCGCATATCCATCGATCTCCAAGTACGTCTGGACGATCACCAACTGTTTCCATCTTCTTGGGTGTACAGCCCAATCAAGATCATCAGTAATTACCCAAACGACGTGAAGACCTCCGGTCTTCGACCACCGTCTTCATCTTCGACTTATCGTCGTATCAGTTATTCAGAATGGGATAAACCCGGTCTTTCCGAATAACTCGCGTATGTTTTAAATAAGTGTTACACAAACCCAACATACGCCTCATTCCAATTCATTAGTCACTAACCGTAAATTAATCAAGAGAATAATTCCCCAAATATTAACCCCGAAGGCCGAAACCAACATCAGATCAATATCCAGAAAACCCTTCTGCTTGGCTAACCGACAGTTAGTTTCTAAATGTCACATTCATAGGGAAAGGTTCCCATTAATTTTATCCAAGATAAATTCCTTGAATTTATTCTTTATTCTATCTTTTGAATTTCGATTCAACTAGTCGGGATTAACGAAACTTACCGAAGTAATCATTTGTTTTAATTTCCCAATCCCAACCTATTAATCCCATGAAGTAAAACTGGTAATACTTCATATCTAACACCACAGTGTTATCGGTAAATTCAATTACCATTTCACGTTCAAATCTAATTAAAGATTTAACTATCGCCTGGAGTAAAACTGGTGATACTCCATTTCGATTATTTCAATCTAATTAAAGATTCATTAAAACTCCACTTAGTTTTAATCTTTGACTGGGTTAAAGAATCAGTGTCATTTAAAACACGGTTCACGATAAACCCAAAATCACATTCCATTAATTATCGGGTTAAAGAACAAGTGTTATTTAAAACACCGTTCACGATAAACCCACAAATCAATACCAATTCAGTTCCCATTAAATATAATTTGATTGGTACACTTCATTAAATCTAAATAAAAAGATTTAATCTTTTCTCAACTGGGTTCAAGAACACTGTTAGTGAAGACACCATTCACGACAAACCCAAATCAAATTTGATATTAAATACAAGGCTCTGAATAGAAAATATCCCGGCTTATATTCAATATCAAATTCTACGACTAACAAATGTCATATTGGAAATAACGATATAAATATATATCTTTCAAATTTCCATAACAACATCTGTATAATCCCGAATTCCAACATCGAAATATTTCGAAGACAATTTCGATTCAAATCCACTCCAATGCAATCATTGGAAATTTTGGTTATTTTTAAAACCCTTTTCAAATTCAATTTATTTATTTAAAAATAAATAGAATTATATTTCTAGTTCAAAACTAGTTCATTTCGATAAAAATCTATTTTTATCTTTTCAAATATGGAGTTTTTCATCCCAAATCTCCACAAATCATTTCTTATGATTTTACACAAATTATTACTATTTTTAATAATTTTATCAAGGCCCGTACAGTCGATTTCCATCAATGGCCATCGAACTGCACTTACAGCGACCTTTTTCAAATTTGATTTGGACATAATTCCAAATCCAACCGTTAGATTTCTAATTTCTAATATTCGTTAGAAAGCTCTTTTCGATACGAACCCAACGGTTCCGGTTTTAGGAGAATCCGACGGTCGGATCTCCCGTAATGTCCGTTTGAAATAAATGGTCGAAATTCGCGAACTGCCGCGGCGCGGCGCGTTCTATTCAGGCCATTATATTATATATATAATATATATAATATATATTTCGTCGATTTCTATTTAAAACGAATTATATAAATAGTTTTAAATTCGTTTCAAAAGCAATTTCAACTTCCATTTCAATTCAAATCAAAATTGAATTCTTCTTTATAAATTCGTTTTAAAATTCATTTCTATTCAATTCAAATTTCAATTCAATTTGAATTCATTTCAATTTGCTTTCAATTCAATTTGAATTCGTTTTCAATTCATTTCGAAATCGTTTTCAATTCAATTCATTTCGAAATCTCAGATTTTGAAATCACTTTCGATATTCATTATAAAATGAATAAAATCGATATAAATATCGTTCACGTCAAAATGGCGTCAATCTAATCAACACGGCTTCATATATTTCTATTTTCAAATATCCTATTTCAAATATTTTTTTTTCAAAATAGTTGTTATTATCAAAATATTTCGTTCAACACATGACCAATCTCAATGGATGAGTACTGTCAACACATGAACTTTTATTTTATATTGATAAAGATGTAAATTTTATTACTAAAATATTTCGTTCAACACATGACCAATCTCAATGGATGAAACTGTCAACACATGAACCTTTATTTTATATTGATAAAGATGTAAATTTTATTACTAAAATATTTC
The DNA here is from genome assembly GCA_030737875.1 of Allium sativum. NCBI lineage: Eukaryota > Viridiplantae > Streptophyta > Magnoliopsida > Asparagales > Amaryllidaceae > Allium > Allium sativum. The sequence continues at coordinate 856,931,339 of CM060915.1, read as the reverse complement.
GTTCAACACATGACCAATCTCAATGGATGAAACTGTCAACACATGAACCTTTATTTTATATTGATAAAGATGTAAATTTTATTACTAAAATATTTCGTTCAACACATGACCAATCTCAATGGATGAAACTGTCAACACATGAACCTTTATTTTATATAATTCTTTATTTTTCAAATTGGAATGAGGCCCAATCAATTACCATATAAAGTTAATTATATGGATTTTCATACATTACACACATATAATAGCATTGAAAAATAATCAACCATCAACCAAAGTGCACTACACTGTATAAGCATCAAATATAGATATCTAACGCTTATAACAGCCTGTCAATCAATCGATCGACATATTCAATCAATCAGGATGAGTGAACTTCAAATTTCATCCCAACACCCGTGTGGGGTTTCAAACAATCCAACACAGATTTTAGTTGTGCAGTTGGGCGATGTGTAAAATTTATCGACCCAATCAATATCCTTCAAATAGGTGTACATAAACAAACCGTCTGGTTTGTAAATGAATATTTATTCACTTCACGTTAAAAATTATATTTTTAACGATAAAACATTTATTTCAACATATGAATTTCTATTCAGTTCATTCTTTAAATAAAATGATATTTTTATTTTTCTAACTTATTTTAGAAAATTTCGGCGGCATAACGGCACGATACTAGAAACGGGACGAGGCCTAGCCTTATCCCCGGTCTAGTGAAGGCCCACGCCATTCACACATCAATCAAAATCACCAAACAACCAAATTCAAATCAAATCATATAACTAATCTATGCAACCAAACAAACAAGTCCATGGTCTGTGGACGATTGTGTCGGGTGCTACTAAGCACCGTCTGCATCCTAGTATATATATATAACTAGAAAATAAATTTGAAAGGTGAGAAATTCTCACTGATAGCCATCCAATCATCTTGACTCTTCTTTGATAGAAATCTTCATCGTTTTCGCATCTTCGTCAGCTTCGTCGCCCGTAGCCACTACATATATAAAAATCGTATTTTTTTTACCTCGCTGTTCAATATATAAAAATCGAATTTTTACTTCGCTATTCAATATAGATAAAATTCCATTTCAAAAATATAGATTTCGCATTTTTACATCTAAAAACATCGCCTTTTCATATTTAAAAACATCGCTATATAGTAAAGACTATATTTTTAATACTTTAAAAATATAAAAATCATATCTTTAATTCTTTTTAAAATATAAAAATCATATTTTTATCGCTTCATCTAAAATAAAAATCACATTTTTATTTCTCTACTCATGTAAAAATCGCATCTTTTTATTTATGTTCATATAATAAAAACCATATTTTTATTTTGCTAACATCGTAATAAAAATCGTATTTTTATATTCTTCCCTTCATGATAAAAATTATATTTTTATAACGCCATTACATATATAAAAATATAATCTTTTCATACTTAAAAATTTCGTCTTTCTATTTTAAAAAAAAACTAACCTCTTCTATTATAAAAAAATATAGTCTTTTTATATATTTAAAAATATATACTTTTCATTTCTAAAAATATAATCTTTTTAATTTTATAAATCTAATCTTTTCACGGTTAAAAATCAAATCTTTTCTTAGTTAAAAATCGAATCTTTTCTTAGTTAAAAATCCTAACTTTTTATGATTAAAAATCCTGGCTTTATATGTTAAATAAAATCAAAAGGGAAAAGAAAAGAACTCACAATCAGATGGGTGCGACAAAGGGGCAACGGCTGGTCAAATCTGGGTTCGTCATTGCGGTGACTGGCTCGAGGCGAGCTGGTGTCTGAAGGAGGAGATGGCGGAGGTCTGCTGGCGGGGCGGTTTTCGGTGCTCAGGCGGTGCTAAGGGGAATTGGGTGGTTGCTGCGCCGGCAAGGGGAGCTCCGGCGGTGGAGGTCGGTGACGTCTGGAGCGAGATGCGGTCGTGGTTCGTTGGTTGTCAGGCGATGGGGTAGCGGGGTTTGGGGGTTTCAGATCTCGAGGTCGAGATGGAGAAGAAGGGGAAGGCGACGAAGGGGGTGGTGCGACGGGAGGGGCCGTAGGGGGGCGATGGGAGCAATCGCGGGTTTTTTTTTTTCTTATTTCGATTTCTGAGAATGAAAGGGGGGTATAAAAGGTTTTTTTTTATATAAAAAAGATTAAATTATATTAATTAATTTCTCCTAGGGTTGACTTTACCTTCGAACTCGAAACGAGACCCAACGACTGTCGTCCCCAGCGTTTTGCCCCCATTTCGAACACAATGGGATATGTATCGTAAGCTGATTTGATCGTTACAATCAATTCCCGTTGAATATACATTTAAAACACTATATTGAATTTTAAACGTACATTTCAAATTACCGGGGTCACATACTAACTCTATAAATCCCATAAAAATATTTTCTAGCTTCGTATTGACGATACGGTCCTAACAAAACTAGTTTCGTCGAATTCTAAGACCATTGGAAAAATGGCCATTTTCCAGTCGATTAAAATCAACTGAAACTGGTCAAACGCGTTTTCCTTTGCCACGCTCACATACTGATTCGAAAAATTATGAAATTTGAAACCTAGCAATAATTTGACATCACGGACCCAACAAAACTGGTTTCGTCGAAATCCGAGGTCGTTTGCAAAATGTCCATTTTTAAGGGCCTGAATTCCATAGCGACTATTCAGAATTTTCAACTGGACATATCTTTTGATCCCCGCTACGAAATTTCGATTATTCGGATTCTTTGGAAAGACATTGTCAATTAGATTCTAATGTTTTTGGTTTCACTAAAATCCGGATTGTTTTGCACCCGGTACATTCAATTGAAGTTTGAAATCGAATTATCGAACTACCGCGCCATTTTCAATTCTATTTATAATTATATATAAAAATTTATTTTCTAACGACGACGCGTATAATATATACGTTCGAATTATATTGAAAATAAATTTTTCGTCGATATTATTTAAAATAATTCATTTTAAATAATCAAAATTCGCTAAAATTGCCGAAATAAAAATTTTTAAACTGGCCCAGATTTTCGGGTTGTTACAGCTGTCTTTGAGTCCATTGTTCGTGGAATGGCGAAGCTTGGAGTTTATTTCTATGTTTGACTTTAGACCTTCCGTTGACTTTGTACCCGGTTTGCTAGCCTCCTTGGAGGTTAGGCCTACTCTTTTGGGACGGATTGGCGAGGCACAGCGAGACGACCCACAGTTGGTTGAGTTAGTAGAGAAGCTCATAAGGGGGGAGTCTTCCAGCCATTTGAGTAGGTACACCCTAGATGGTAAGGGGTGGTTGCGTAGAGACGGTAGACTTTGTGTACCGCAAGACGAGGGTTTGAGGAAGGCTATACTTGATGATGCACATCGGTCGAAGATGACCATTCATCCCGGTGGGGACAAGATGTACCAAGACATGAAGCGAGTTTTCTTTTGGGCCGGTATGAAGAAAGATGTGGCCGAGTATGTCGCTAGATGCTTGGTGTGCTAGCAAGTGAAAGCGGAGCAGAAGAAACCCGGTGGGTTGCTTCACCCATTGGAGGTTCCGCTATGGAAGTGGGATAGTGTCTCGATGGATTTCGTCAATGGATTACCAAGATCGAGGAAGGGTAATACGGGAATTTGGGTTGGGGTAGACAAACTTACTAAGAGTGCCCATTTTATACCTGTAAAGAGTAAGAGGACTGCTCAATGGCTAGCTTCAATCTACATTCGAGAGATTGTTAGATTGCATGGTGTACCTTCCAGCATAGTGAGTGATCGAGATCCTATCTTCACTAGCGAGTTTTGGAAGAGTTTGAAAGAGGCGGTAGGGACTCAGTTGTGTTTGAGCACCGCAAATCATCCTCAGACGGACGGCCAGACCGGGAGGGTGAATCGCATTTTAGAAGACCTTTTGAGGCTATGTATCTTAGATTTTGGAGGTACATGAGAAGAGCATCTTCCATTGGTGGAGTTCGCATATAATAACAGCTTTCAGTCTAGTATTGGCATGGCTCCTTTCGAAGCTTTTTATGGAAGGCCTTGTCGATCACCTACATGTTGGTGGGAATCTACGGATAAGATCTTTCTTGGGCCCGATATGGTTAGGAAGACTTCGGAAAAGATTGATTTGATTCGAAGAAGGATGAAAGCGGCGCAAGACAGACAGAAATCTTATGCGGACAAGAGGAGAACAGAGCTTGAGTTTGATGTTGGGGACATGGTCTTTGTCAAAGTATCTCCGTTACGGAATGTGGTTCGCTTTGGATCTGTTGGGAAGTTAGCACCAAGGTTTGTTGGACCGTTTCCTATTAAGGAAAGGATTCGACAGATGGCCTATAGAGTGGAGTTGCCCGACAGACTTAGTGGTGTACATGATGTATTCCATGTGTCACATTTGAGGAAGTGCCTACATGAGACCGCAGAGGTGGTAGAGCCGAGCTTGCTTAGAGAAGTAGAGATAGAGCGTGATGCGACTATTCGACGAGCTCCTACACGCATCCTTGGGTCAGAGATTAAGAGGTTGAGAAACAGGGAGGTTCAACTAGTCAAAGTGCAATGGGGAGAAGATGAGAGCAACGCTACTTGGGAGACGGAAGCGAAAATGCGTTCATTATACCCATTCCTTTTTTAGGGTATGTCTTTTAACTTCTCCTTTATCGTTTGTCTAGTACTTATCTTATCTTTAGTATGTCCTCTTGTTAGTGCCTTTGACCTTTAGATAGGGTAAACCTATGGTTGAAACATGTGTTTGAGACATGTTATGATTGATGGATGCATGTGGATGCAAGTGTTTGCTAGTGGTTGCTCGTGGATGCATATACACACACTCTAGACACTAGATCGGCTCAATCACTTCATATTGCATATTGCATATAATTGTGTGTAGGTAGCTATATTTATGGATGTATAATGGTTGTGTTATCATATGGATGATGCATTTTGGTGAAAGATTGTGCACTCATGTAGATATAGTATGTGTCGATAGGGTTCTTTCGCATACATATTGGATGCATGGCACTATCACGGTTTGCATATGTTCATACATTAGATAGGGAACATATACACACACTTTTTGCATATGCTCATACATCAGTAGAAATTGTTTTAAGGACAATGGATGCCCATGTTTGATGGATTGAGTAGATGGTTGTTTGGATGGTAGGATATGCATTCTCCTTAACTTGGAGATTTCGGGGACGAAATCCTTTAAGGAGGGGAGAATGTAACACCCTGAATTTCAGTTAACACTGATATTCACTAATTACAGAATTAATAATCTCAGATGTGAGAATCAGGGGAAATGGGTTACGTCATTGTGTTCGTCTCGGAAAAATACGCGAAATAGAGTCCGAAATTTTGTAAATAGGAGTCTGTATGACCTGGTTAAGGCCCAAAGAAGTTTTTGGGAAATTTGAATTTCGAAACATGCAGAAATGGGGGCCAGGCGGGAAAACTCCCGCCCAGCCAAGTCGACTTGGCTGTCGACAGTGCTGTCGACTTGCCTATCGACATGCCTGTTGACTTGGCAGTCGATAGGGCTGTCGACTTGCCCTGTCGGCTGATTCTGGCCTGGGTGCACCTGGTTGAGTTTTGGGCTGGGTTGGAGGGCTTGGGACGAAATCTTACGGACCTAAACTAACCTAGGGTTAATCTGAGGGTCTAAAACACAACCTAATCCTATAAATACACCCTAAGACTACCCTAATCCATACTAAAAATAGAATCTATGCCATCATGCTGCCAAAATGCAACTTAGAAGGAGCCTCCACTAATTAGAGAAGAGGATTGCAAGCTAATCAACTACTAATCCACCTCTACTTCAACTCTAGCAACTATCTAAGGAGCTAATCTTGGAGTTTGTGAGTTTCTATCACTTTAATAACCAATTGCTAAACTAAGTAGATGAGATGTGATGAGATCATATGGTTTTGCTTGCGGATCAATGGGTTTTAGGTCATATGTTATGATGCTAGTTTGCTAATCACTATGTTTAACACTTATTCATGACGACACTATGTGTATGCAAGTTAAGTGCTTGGGTTTATGCATGTTAAATGGTGGGTTTTATGCATGCTAAGTATTTGGTTTTATGCATGCTAAGTGTTTGGTTTTATGCAAGTTAAATGCTTGGTTTTATGCTAGAGTCATGTGTGAAATAAGTGACATGACATGCAAGCTTAACCTATGAGTTTGGATCTATAATATGCATAATTTATGCAAGTTGTTTGGATTAGTGATATGCATAACATATGCGAGTTTACCTTTGTATGTCATACATACATATGCAAGTTCATATGTAACATGTTATGCAAGTTTGGTGGTTGATTATATGCAAGTTCATATGTAACATGTTATGCAAGCTTGGTGGTTGATTATATGCAAGTTCATATGTAACATGTTATGCAAGTTTGGTGTTTGATTATATGCAAGTCTATATATGACATGTTATGCAAGTTTGGTTGTTGATTATATGCAAGTAACATGTGCAAGTTTACACCTTTGTATGTCATACATACATATGCAAGTTTACCCCTTTGTATGACATAAGTACATGTGCAAGTTCATCCCTTTTAGACCTATGACATGTATGCAAGTTGACACCTTTATGATAGGTCTATGACATGAACATTTATGCAAGTTACCATCTTTATGACATATGTGATTCATGCAAGTTTGGGTTGGTTATTTATGCAAGTTGGGTTTATGGTCATATATGCAAGTTGACACCTTTTAAACCCATGATAATGCTAATGATATGCTAAGTTGAACCCATTGTGTGTATGATGAATCTTCTCTTTTAAAGTATGTCATGTTAACGTATTTACGTGGGGACGATGGGGTAAAAATTAATGAACACATAAAATTGTGTGAAGTGGGTATGATTAAACATACCATAAAGTGGATGGACATAATTGGGAATTTACCTATTAAGTTAGGTCTACCCATATTATGGAATTGATAATTTACCTATTGAGTTAGGTCTACCCATATTCTTAAATATTTGTAATTAATTAGGGATAATTAATACAAATTATGGGGATGATTAATTAGGTGTAATTAATCGACTAAGACACGAGGTTGGACCCTTTTGTAGCATAAGACTGCCCGTAACCGACCGGCAAATCCAGCAGCTACAAATGATTGGCCCAATGTGAGAGGTCTTAGTCATAAACTAAATACGTGACAAGTGTAAAGACACGAGGTTAGACTCTGTTATTGTGTAAGGCTGCCCGGAACCAACCGGCATATCCAGCTGCCATAAAAGATAGTCTAATGTGAGAGGTCTTTACAAAGGTTACGATCTTAATTAATTAAGAAACACTTAACCAAATTAGCATGTAGTGGGGCATGAGGGGTTAAGTGGGTGCCTGGGGTGGCATGTAGTAACTAGTGGGGGTGCCTTGGGTTGCATGAGGAAACTAGTGGGTTGCCTTGGGTGGTAATAGAAAATACGATTAGAATACTTAACCAAAGTGGAACATGTAATTAAACATGATTAAAGGGTTAAGTAAGTGCCTTGGGTGGCATGTAGAAATCAAGTAAGTGCCTTGGGTGGCATGTGGAAATTTAGTGGGTGCCTTGAGTGGCAATTAAAGTATGATTAAATGACTTAACCAAAATTTATAACATGTAAGTGGACATGGTTAAAGGGTTAAGTGGGATTCACTAGAAATGACAAGCTTAGGTGGGTAGCTTGTGGGGGCCCATTTCAACCAATATCCCAAACGTATCTTTGTGGGCTCGACCCAAATCGAGGATGGGACACACATATTGGGCTTGACTGTAAGAGGCCAAAACGGGTTAGCGGTGGCAACGCAAGTCCAACGGGTTTCATATGCGTGTCTGGACCCGGGCTGGTAAGTAAGACGTTATTGCATCGTGTAGGTATAAGCCGTGCACCGTTGATATTATCAGGTTGCCACTTTGGGGGATGATACACCCCACTGTGGAGCCAGCACGGGTATCTACGTTAGGGAGCCGATCGAATGGGGGGTAGTGGGTACACCTAGTGGAAATAGGGGCAGACGGCACCTATGTAGTCAGCTAGGGGTACACGAAACTACTAATTATAGATTACTAAGTATACTTAGTGGGATCAACCTTTAAATTGGGAATGACTGGCGTGGTGCAGTGTAGTAATTATCCTTGGGTGGGTAGATGCGTCTTTACGGTTATCTTAGTTCATCCTAAGTCTAGTTGGCTGCTTAGTGTAGCCATTTATCCCTAGTCGTTACCGTATATCAAGCTTATGTCTTACTCTGGTTACTTTAATGATTGTATTGTTAAAGTTATAGGACTCGCTCAGACTTATGTCTGACCCCGTTTTTTTTATCTTTTTCCCAACCCTCAGGTTATCAGAGTGGGCCTAGCACTAGTGGGCTTTGATCAGACTGCTTTATCTATCTTTTGGAGCTTGGACCGTGGTTGTAAAGCTCAGTTTATCTTTTCTATTATGGCTATTAAGTTATGTAGTGGGATTATGTACTTTTGTTTTATCAGGATGGATATTATGTACTTGACTCTTGTTTATGGTTTTGGTGTAACCAAACATGTTTTACTTTCCGCTGCAATGAAATGATGTTTTAAATTCTCAAGTATTACTTATATCTGTCTTGTTGTAATTTTTCTGTTCTATATTCACTTAAAATACTCCACCGATGTTATGGCATTCCCTTAGTGAGTGACCGTAGCGGGTGTGGGGTGTTACATCAACCCAAGGGGGCTGGGTTGACCCTAGGGTCGACACACCCTAGATCCGAGGAGATTCGATAGACGAATCTGGACTGTTTTTTAGACCATATTCATTACTGATTCAGCGCTGCGTTTACAAGATCATATCCGCTTCCTTGGACACCTATAAATAGGCTGGCAGAACCTAGTCTAAATCTCATATTTTATGAGACGCTACCTAAGCTCTGTCATTCTTCTTCCTCCTCAAATATCTTTAGATAAAATAGAATAATTAGTCTAAGGAAATTCTGATTCAAGATCTAGAGGAAAAGATTATATATCAACAAATGGGTGTTTAGAACTCTAATCAAAGTGAGGTAAATTATTAGATCTGGTCAATTTAGATTTTCTTCTTCGTTCCCTTTTCTTTAAGTTTGAGAATTGTGAATCCATGGTTATTTAGGTTTTAGATTCAGTTAGGGGAGCCATGAAATGCTAGGTCTGGACTACATTCATGATTTGAAAAGCTATTAGGTGAGTAGATTTAAGTTATACTTTTTAATAATGGTATATCTATCGTTTGGAATTCCCCATTAATATGTGTAAAATCTGCTAAAATATATAAATCTTCAGAAATATGTAAATATGCTGAAACATAAATCTGCTGCAACGTATAAACCTGTTAGAATATGTGGAAAGGATTACCGTTGTATATAGACCTGTTCTAATAACCTGCTAATTGGATATTGTAAGTTAAGTTGCAATGAAATTGGGAATAATTGCGGTAATTGAAATTAAATCTGTTGGGAACATTTCTGTTGTATAAGACATGTTTCCATTAATCACCTGTCTGAATTGGGAATTTCTGTGAATGCCGTAATTATGAAGTTTACAATGAACATGAATATTTGTTTAAGAATATTATAATGCCAAAAGATTGTAAATTAGAATTACAGTAAAATTTGGAAGAATGAATATGCCTAAATTTTCAGTAAATAGAAAATTGTAACCGCACTTAGACACAAGGTTAAATTCAACTTGTAGCAGAAGTCTTCCCGGAACTACTTGGTAAATCCCGCATCCACAAGTAATTAATTTAACATGAGGGGTCTAGTGTGTAAGCATGCATATAACTGTGCAAAGACATGAGGTTAAGTCAACTTATGGTAGAAGTCTTCCCGGAACCGCCCGACAAATCCAACATCCACAAGTGGTCTGCTTAACGTAAGAGGTGTAGTGCATAAACATATATATATATATATATATATATATATATAACAAGATAGAAATAAATGGCATTAATTGTAATTAATGGAAATGAATGAAAGTTACAATGGTACAAGAACTGGAATGAATGGGGAATGATAAGAACCTATTATGAATAAACCTGAAGGGGGAAAAGAAAAGATAATAGGTAGGCTTGTCATAGGGACAAGTGGAAATTGTAACTTAGTTTATAATAAGCGATAGAGGGAATGAGATAAGTTGTACTTAATTATAAATTAATTAATCTATAAATCTGGAAACTTGATGCCTTGATATTTGTAATAAGTAGAGAAAAGAGGGGAAAACTTATAAAATGCAATAAGTTATACTTAATTATAAATTAAGTAATCTGTAAATCTGAGAATCTGAATCCTGCTGATAAGAAGAACATGTTATCTAAAAACTTGAGAAGTTGAAATCTGCTGATAAGAATAACATGTTAAAGTTAATGAACTTAAATAGGTTAAGTTATATAACTGAAATTAATAAGAAAGAGGAACTTGGTAACTTGAATAAGATGTCAGTATGAATGGAAATAACCAAGTTAACTGGAAATCTGATGAAGTAGAGAAAGCGTGTAATTAAATGTTTATACATAGGGCCTAATAACACATCAACCTAAGGCACTTGAACTAGTCTATATGTCTGAAGGTGAATAACCCAACGGGTCTATCATCGTGGTGTTATGAGATACGAGGGGAGCGCACATCCATCTGATTATTCTGACTGTTATGCCTGTTGTTCTGCTGATATTCTGCTGGCTTCGAAGGACTGGAAGGGGAAGAACGCGGATTCCTAGGACGTGGAGAGTACTCCTGGAAGTCCTTTGTGCGGTGACAATACTTAGGCTGTGCTCGTAGGGGTTGGGTCTGGGCATTACTACCCGGTCAGTATACCTTAGCTACCATGATTAAAGGCAGTCAGAAGGTTGTAAGGTGGCATAGGTGCTTCGACGATCTTGTTTCCTTATGACTAAGCAGATTACACCCATCTTATATGTTTTCCTTTGGCGGGTCTTACCATCTGATTGATAGTAATCGTCAGGTACTAGTCATCGACAGTCAGCGTGACACGTGATGCGTGATGCGAAAAGATGGGGAGGTAAACCAATGGACCATCGACCTTTAACTATCAAGGCTTTGGTTGCGGGACATGCCAATTAGGATGTTGTTTGATATTTTTTGGGCTATGTCACTAGCTCTCATCTATTTAACTTTCACTAGTTGAGGGAGGGGTCTGGTGGGACAATAACCACCGTGAAAATGCAGACCATAGCATCTGTGTATATAGATATCTGAAAAGCTCCCGACCGAGTTCTATGTTTCTAATACAACCCTATTACGGAACTCGATGAACAGTAGATAATACGTGCGGATACATGCACACTGTTTCCGGATGGTGTATCATCAAGGTTGAGGCAACGAGTATGATTAATGATACATATGTAATAAAGTCTAGATACATGCATGTCTTCTTCGGGTAGTGTATCGCAAACTCTAGGGCATTACTCTGTGATGGAGTCTGACTAGATCGAAGAGGGCAGTCTATACGTTTACGTAGCACGACGTTGGCGATTCTATGCAGAATGTAGCGTTGTTATACAGAGACCTATATGTCTTCCAGCATAGGATGAGTGACTATATATATATTTCTGTGGCGTTACGGCGGACACCGTGCGAGTGGGGTACCATGGGGTGTACCTCAATGATGAGGATAGCTACATATATACTGTATTAAATTAATCCACTAGAAAGTAGATGGGGTACGATGTGTGTGCAAGCCTTGAGTGTTGTTAACACAAGTAATCTAATAAATAAGAAAATGTAACTGAATGGCATATGTAGGGTTACCCAAAATGTGTAGTTTAAATCCAATCACCAGAACTTGTGTTCTGACCCCCTCTTTATAACATACTCTAAGGTTAGATTTATGGCAGAGATATGATAACTTTGGATACTGGTTAGGTAGTATTATTGTCTGGGTAAGGCTATATTTAATTATATTATATTTTGTTCTATTCCACTGTGAGATATTTTCTGAGCTCTGATATGTTTATTATCTCTGTCTTTTCTATAGGATACCAGGCAAACCAACACGGGTTTCGACAAATTATAATTTTGGAAAAAAATCCAATCTACCAAAATTCGGGTTGTTACATCTGGTATCAAATCTTTGGTTTAGGATTCATGTATAGATAGTGAGTGAACGTATTTGCATTTTTAAAATATAAATATTATATATATACCTAATCCATAGAGGAACCCACTAAATAGAAAGAGCATAATATGGTGAGGATTGGGATTCCTTATTTTTACACTAAAGGAACGAATATGGAAATCTGAGACCCTTAGGTAATTTGGGTGGGAAGTGTATAACATACTTTGTATGGAAGAAAGGTGAATCTCATGTGTTAATATTTCAGGTTAGTGGGTTTAGTAGTAAAACCTTGTACATCGGAAAAGGTTAAAAAGAGAAAAATTGATTAGGAATATATATAGTTGAGAGAATTGACTTTGTGGGAGTGTCTAGGAAAGCTTAGGTAAGTTGGAAACCGCTTTGAGCCTAACCCCATTTTTAACTTTTGAGAACTTGAAATTGTAAAAGCTTTTGGAAGATGGTTTATGGTGTTTTCAAGTTATGATCTTAAAAGTTACACTATTAAAAATATTAAAGAGTAGAAGTACATATTGGGTTTTGAAGTAAAATTGGGTATATATTGGAAACAGTGATTTCTTGTGAAAATTTTGTCTAAAATAAATTCTCTTAGTAAAAGGTGCATATTATAGAGCATGTATAGCTCGCTAGTTTTTAAGTTATATAGTATGAAAGGATCAGAAAGCAAAACATAGAAAAGGTTGCATTTTGTTGAAAACTAGAATTTTTAGTAACGAAAGTTTTGAAATCTCTATTCTTTTGACAATCATTTTTTATAAGTGTTTTAACAAAAAATTTTGTTAGGTGGACAAAATAAGTTGTAGAAATTAAGAATAAACTAGATGTTTGCACCTTGTAGTAAGTAACTGAACCGACCTTATAGGCAAGAACAAGTTGTAAACCTGATTGAGAAATAGTTGTCCTCATCTACTCTAGGTTTTAGCGATTTGAAAAAAAATGATTTACATTTTTTTATTTAAAAAATGACATGTTTCATGGTTTTGCAAAAGTAAGTTTTGGTGAGGAAAATAAAGTTTTTGATACTATTAATTTGGAAGAGAAGTGAAATGAAAAGCCAAAACGTGCTCTAAAAAGGTATGGAGTAAGGATTAATGCCTAGGGGAGACGGGAAAAGTTTTGAGGCTATGAAGTAGATAGTGAGAATTACTTGGAAAAAATGGTAAGTTCCCGTTGAATGCGTAAGCATTGAAATGCCTAGCGTGTTTTTTGGAAATGACTGTTAGTACACAGCCAAGACTAAGGGTGACTACTAGATAGTGAACGGCAAGTAAGTGTTTAGATCATGTTTCTAATTTTTCCTATTGGGGGTAAAACCCATTATTACATTTCTGTTGGGATCGTTCTTCTATTTTTTTTCCTATTGGGTAGTTAAGGTAACACCTAAACCTGTCATTGATCCAGTGGTTTGAACTTTTCTGCTTGAGAGGGACATAGTCCTGAGATTCTTGGCCTTTAGTAGTAGCTGTGTAGAGCACTTGTTTTCCTGTTTAGTTGAAGGACTTGAAGGCTTATTTGAAACTAAATTTAGATCAGAGGATTAAGTTAAATAAGCTAAGAAAAAAGTGATGGCATAAATAAAAAGGGAACAACAAATTTAGTAAAGCAACAAACATGGTAGTTAAAGAAAAATGGAAAATTCCGAGAAAAGGTGAATAAGAATAAACTTTTCCAAGATAAGTTGAAAAAGAAAATCTATAACAAAAAAGTTTTATTATGTGAGTTGTGCTTGGATAAGAAAATAGGGAATCTTTTCAAAATAGTCTCATAAATCCAAGTACGAATAGAAAAAGGTACATAAAAGAAAAACGGAAGATGTTAAGTTTTCCATTTTCCACCTTTTTTAACATGAGAAATCGAATTTAGAAAATTAGATTTTTCTGAAATTCAAAAAATAAAGTTGCTAATAGGGTTTTGGATGAAAAAATTGGATGAACTAGGCTCTTGCTCAGTAAGCATGATGAAAATATATTTTGTTTTTCGAAATATAGCATTCATATAGAATTGTCAGTATATTTAGGATGTATGCATCAAGTTTTTAAAGAATTTTTGAAAAAATTGCATACATATAGGAGGTACCGCTTTGGCATACATGTATTAGCATGTTGTATTACACTTTGCACGAATGCACATATATTTGCAAAAATTGGATGCACACATGATGGATGTATATTATATGAGGGATTATTTAATTTTACCCTTATCAAATTTCAAGGATGAAATTTCTTAAAGGTGAGAGAATGTAACACCCCGCATTTTTAATTAAATAATACAATAAAATTTCAAGAGCTTCTAGAATTTGGTTACAAGATTAGCGTCATTGCGTCCGTGACGATTTTCTGGTCAATTTAGATCTACGGATTGCAGAAAGCAAATTTAAAATGAAAGAGATACGTTTAAATGAAATATTACAACAAACATGAGAGGTATAAGAAAAGAACAATGACCACCATTGTTATAAGCCTTGTTAACAAAATCCTATATAGTTCGGTTGGTAAGAACATGTGGCTTCCAAAGAGTGGCTCAAGTTCGATTCTCGGAGGCGATATATTTTTATTTTAGAGAAACGGCTAAAATAATACGTGTTCTAAAAGGGAAAATGTGTATACACGTACATATAAGGGAAATTATACATATAAGGAAGTACAAAAATATATGTACACATGCATATGTAAATATATACATACATATGTGCATACATATATATACATATATATACATATATATACATATATGTATATACAGAAGAGAAATTCAAAATAAACCTGCAATCAATGAAAATAGGTAAGAATTAAATAACGGTACAATGCCGTTTGAATTTTGAAAATGAAATAAAAGTTGTGCGTATATATATACGTGTAAAGAAGGCATTAGTAGTTTTGTATACATATAAGGACCTTATATATGAATATAATTCAAATCAATTTAAAATGAAGACCGTGCACGAAGTAAAAAAGGGTCTGGGTCGACCTAGGGGTTGAACCAAGCAAGGTCCGCTTGGGTCGATCCTAGGGTCGACCCAGGGGTCGACACACCCCAGTTCCGAGCAGATTCATTTGACGAATATGGACTGTTTTTCAGACCATATTTTTTGCTAACTCAGCGCTACGTGTACAAGATCATATCCACTTTCTTGAACACCTATAAATAGGCTAGTAGAGCCTAGCCGAAATATCATATTTTCTTAGAGGCTATTAAGCTCTGCCATTCTTCTTCCTCCTCAAATATCTTCAAAAAAAAGAATAATTAGTCTAAGGAAATTCTGAATCAAGGTCTCGAGGAAAAGAATGAATATCTGCAAACGGGTGTTCAGAACTCTAATCGAAGTGAGGTAAATTCTTGGATATGGTCAATTTAGATTTCTCTTCTTTCTTCCCTTTTCTTTTAGTTTGAGAATTGTGAGTCCATGATTATTTAGGTTCTAGATTCAGTTAGGGGAGCCATGGAATGCTAGGATTGGTCCAGATTCATGAATTGGGAAGCTATTAGGTGAGTGGATTTAAGTTATACTTTTTGATAATGGTATATCTATCGTTTGGCATTCCCCGTTAATATGTGTAAAATCTGCTGAAATATATAAATCTGCAGAAATACATAAATCTACTGAAATGTTAATCTGCTTAAATTTATAAACTGGAAAGGATTACCGTTGTATATAGACCTGTTCTAATAACCTAATATAATTGGATATTGTAAGTTAAGTTGCAATGAAATTGGGATTAATTGTGGTAATTGAAATTAAATATACTAAGAATGTTTCTATTGTATAAGACTTGTTTCCATTAATCACCTGTCTAATTTGGGAATTTTTGTGAATGCTGTAATTATGAAGTTTACAATGAACATGGATACTTGTTTAAGAATATTATTAGCCAAAAGATTGTAAATAAGAATTACTGTAAAATTTGGAATAATGAATATGCCTAAATTTATAGTAAATAGAAAACTCTAACCACACTTAAACATGAGGTTAATTTATCTTGTGGTAGAAGTATGCCCTGAACCGCCCGGAAAGTCCAGCATCCATAAGTGGTTAATTTAACGTGAGGGGTCTGGTATGTAAACATGCATATAACGGTGCTTGGACACGAGGTAAAGTCAACTTGTGGTAGAAGTTTGCCCGGAACCACCCGGCAAATCCAGCATCCACAAATGGTCGGCTTAATGTGAGAGGTCTGTTGCACAAACATATATATGAATATATGTATATAACATGATAGAAATAAATGGCATTAATTGTAATTAATGGAAATGAATGAAATTTACAATAGTAAAAGAATTGGAATGAACGGGGAATGATAATGACCTATTATGAATAAACTTGAAAGGGGAAAAGGAAAGATAATAGGTAGGCTTCCCCTAGGGACAACTGGAAATAATAACTTAGGTTATAATAACTGGTAGAGGTAATGAGATAACTTACTTAATGAGATAAGTTGTACTTAATTATAAATTAAGTAATCTCTAAATCTGGAAAGCTGATGCCTTGTTGTTTGTAATAAGTATTGAAAAGATGGGAAACTTATGAAATGTAATAAGTTGTATTTAATTATAAATTAAGTAATCTGTAAACCTGAGAATCTGAGTCCTGCTGATAAGAAGAACATGTTATCTGAAAACTTGAGAATCTGAAATTTGCTAATAAGAATAACATGTTAAAGTTAATGAACTTAAATGGGTTAAATTATATAATTGAAATTAATAAGAAAGAGGAACTTGGTAACTTGAATAAGAAGTCAATATGAATGGAAATAACCAAGTTAACTGGACATCTGATGAGGTACAACAAGCGCGTAATTAAATGATTAGATATAGGGTCTAATAACACATCAACCTAAGGCGCTTGAACAAGTCCGTACATCTAAAGGTGAATAGCCCAACGGGGTGGATCATCGTTGTGTCATGAGACACGAGGGTTTGGGCCTGCGCGTTACTACCCGTTGAGTATACCATGACTACAATGATAGGGGGTAGTCAGAAGGTTGTAGGGTGGCATAGGTGATTCGACGATCTTGTTGCCTTGTGACTAGGTGGGTTACGACCATCTTATCTATTTTCCTTTGGCTGGTCTAACCATATGATTGATATTAATCGTCGGGTACCAGTCATCGGCAGTCAGCGTGATACGTGATGCATGATGCAGAATGATGGGGAGCTAAACCAACAGACTATCGAACTTTCACTATCAAGGCTTTGGTTGCGGAACAGGCCAATTAGGATATTGCTTATTGTTTTTCTAGGCCACGTTACTAGCTCTCATCTGTTTGTCTTTCACTAGTTGAGAGAGAGGCCTTGTTGGACCATAGCCATCGTGAAAATGCAAACCATAGAATTTGTGTATACAGATATCTGAAAACCTCCCGACCGAGTTTCGTGTTTCTGATACAACCCTGTTATGAAACTCGGTGTGTAGTAGATAATACGTGCGGATACATGCATAGCGTTTCCGAATGGTGTATCATCATGGTTGAGGCATCGAGTACGATTAACGATACGTATGTAAGAAAGTTTAGATATATGCATTTCTGCTCCCGGTGGTGTATTGTAGACTCTAGGGCATTACTCTGTGTTGGAATCTGATTCGCTCGAAGAGGGCAGTCCGTACGCTTACATAGCATGGCGATGGCGGTTCAATGCGGAACATGGCGTTGTTATACAGAGATACGTACGTCGTTCCGGCATAGGATGTAGGACTGCGTATATTTCTGTGGCATTACGGCGGAGATCGTGCGAGTGAGGTACCATGGGGTGTTGTACCTTAATGATGGCGGTAGCTACATATATAATATATTAGGGTAATCCACTGAAAAGTAGATGGGTACAACGTGTGTGTAAGCCTTAAGTGTTGTTAACCCAAGTAACCTAATAAATAAGAAAATGTAGCTGAATAGTATATATAGGGTATCCAAAATCTCTAGTTTAAATCCAGTCACCAGAACTTGCGTTCTGGCTCCTTCTCGTAACATACTCGTAGTTTAGATTTATCGTAGAGATATGATAGCTTTGGATACTGGTTGGGCAGCATTATCATCTGGGTAAGGTTATATTTGATTATATTATATTTTGTTCCATTCCATTATGAGATTTTTTCTGAGCTCTGATATGTTTATTATCTCTGTCTTTTCTGCAGGATACCAGACAAATCAACATGGGTTTCGATAGGTTAGAATATAAAAAAAATTGGTTTGCCAGAATTCGGGTTGTTACAGGTTATGTCTACACCAATACTAGTATAATAGGATTAACAGGATTAGGTGTTTCACCTAATTACATAACAGCAGAATTAACAATAGGATTAAGCGTACCCTAATTACATAACAGGATTAGGTGTTACACTAATTACATAACAGCAGGATTTGGTGTACCCTAATTATTACCCATGTGATCGGCTCCCTACTACGTAAATACCTTGTGTCAGCCCCGGCAGTAGGGTGTATCACTCTCTAACCCGACAACTATATGACACATTCATATTTACTAGTGTTACAGCGACTTAGTTTCCATAATTGAACTTATGCACACTCATGACTCCACCGAAAAGCGCCTGTACCAACCTTCCCATGTGAACCTCTTACTATCCAGTTCAATAAAGCATCCCCTGGCCCCTAACTAGTGTGAGTCCTTTAACAAAATACCAACAGGGATACTGACTAATATGGGTTCCAAACAGCAGATTGACACAAGCCAAACCCACTAAGCTTTTGCCCCCAAATAACTAGGATATAAGAGTCCCCAAAACCCGATACAACAATAGAATGAGGGACATCTTAGCTTATGAATAATCATGTTTAACCTAGCAGGTTTAGGTTTACTAATAAGTGTGGTTGTAATAATACATGTCATTATGTGTGTACAACCTTTTCCCAAAAACACCTGCCCAGATGTATGTATAATTACCCTAATAATTCAGCTTATTAGCCTATATCTGGTACTTATAATATTCTAACATGTCATTTACTTAATGTCTATTAAGTCAAATCTAACATGTCCAATATATATGCTACTATTCATCAACTATGTTCCCAAATTACAACATGTACAGGTTTATGCATATTATCCATTTTTATCAATTTACAACAAGTATACACATAGTACCCTTTTTTTATCAAGTTACAGTAAGTCTAATCACATGCATATTAGCCCTTTCCCAATTTATTGTTAAACTGTCTTCAATTTAACAATATGCCTAAATTCCTTTTTTATGCCATTCATTATTACCCAATTATATGCACACTCTAATCGGACATAGCCTAGGCTTCCAAAGGCCTGGGCTTAGCGTAAATAAAAAGGGAAAACAGAGGAAGGAGAATATATTCAAATCACATATGCATATAGGCAAGACTAGAAATAAATTAAAACACAGAAACAGGAGGATAGATACGTATAACTTATTAATTATCCAACAATAAAGGTATATATTTTACTTATCACAACGGCATAGGTGATTAACAATAAAAAACAAGTATATCATTTATCTTATAAACACTGTATATTCTAACCTAATTTTATTTAATTGTCATATTATAGTCTACGAAATCAGATCTAAAAATGATAGGGAACTCAAAGTGGGCCTTGGTGAAGAAGAGATTAAATTTCTTATATATATAACTAAATGACATTGAAAAGTCCAATCCAATCCTTTTTTTTTGTATATATGTCAGTCTTGAATGTTGTCACTATGGGTTTATGGTTTAGCAGCATTCCACCATTGCATATAAATTTTTAGAATAGATTCATAGAGGCAGAAGATATGAAGAAATGGTGTGTATTTGTAACGATATGGATTTCGCCTGGACCTAATCGATAGCAAAACCGACCAAGACCGTTCGAATCTCGTATACGCTAACTCTAGGTATACAACACATCAGAACAAATAACAGAAGACTTCTATAAACATCATAATAATGTTACATCAGAGTACATAATATATCAGAGTATATCGAAATATAATACAGTGGAAGATTAATTTACATCAAATGTAATACAATGCACAGCGGAAAATAAATAAAGTAACACAGCGGAAGACTATCAATGCTCTGGACACACCTTTAAGCTTCAATCCAAAATCCTACTCATATATCTACAACATAAACTACTCGACTGCCCGTATGGAAAATAGGGGAACCCGAGTTTGCAAGGGAAAAGCAAACTACAGGTCAATCATGGGACTGGTGTGAGAAAATCTAAATAGTTATAAATAACTTATTTAATAATATGGCATATCACGGGACCACGCCGCTAACGCGGAATGGGTTTACCCCCATGAATGCCAGTGTATCAACAACAATCAATATAGATATATGGATCTACTACGCATCAATCAACATGCAATATCCCAATCTACCCATTTAGATTAATCACCACACGTAGATTTTCTAAATCCAGTTCAATTTATAGAAATTATTCCTTTGGACTTTATTTCCCGATTTCTATTTCAAATCATTTGAAATACATATCTAGCTTTCTATAACAAAGTAGAATTCACTTTGGGATCTCAAATCAAATCATTTGGAAATGTGAATTCCAAAACATAACAATGCATACAAACAAGTATGCAACCAAATATCGAGCTCCCCCTAGACAAAGAAAAGGGCACGCACATAAGAAACTCGATATATATATGTGCACCTCCCTCTATGGAGCAGGCTACACCGACGATCCACCTCCCACACATGGAAGCATACACTACCCATCTCACCCATACTTTTAGTCGTTCGGGTTACCCGAATCTCTAGTCACATACCTAATCATCTCATATCCCGAGGTAGGGAAAATCATTTCACAACATAATAATCAAAAGTACTTTCAAAATATAGTGCTTCACATCAGCAGTGCACACATATGATTAGTCACTATTAATCACATAACCTTTGAGCTCGTACATCTCAAAGAAAGGTGTTAAGCAAGAGAATAAATTCCCCACCACCAAACAGATACATCATTAATAGCAACTAATCGAATATGTGATGAACTACAATGTAAAACCATAATACATTTCCAAATCATTTCGAAATCATCGGGTTTTAGCCCTCGAAACCCTTTCTATTTTATAAAACATTTTTATAAAACATTCCCTGTCCAAAATCGGGAATACATTCTTTTCACTTAAGAAAAATATCATTACACAATCATTCATTAAATTGGAAATGAACTCAACAATATCGCTAACACCACATAGTCAAATCGTAGAGTGTTTCACAAGGCGTTAGCATACCGGTATTTCTCCCCAACCCAATGCTAAATATAAAAGCATATACTACTCATAAACTGGTCGAGCACCATCCAAACAATCAGTCACAATCAATATCAACAACCACGTATATTTGGTTTATACCACATCTCATGTTTTGGTAAATTTAATCACCATTCATTCATTCAAATCTAATTAAAGATTTATTCAAAGTCCAATTGGTTTCATCACTAAAATCATTTCATATTGATTGTTCTACTTTTTGGAAATTAATCCTGCTTTTACTCGGGCTAAAGAACCGATGTCATTTAAACACAATTCACAACACCCCAAATCCAATTTGATATTAAATACAAGGCTCTGAATAGAAAATATATCGGCTTATATTGAACATCAAATTCTGAAATCAACAAATATCGTATTGGAATAACGATATATATATATATATATATCTTCCAAATTCCTCCACAATGTCCGTATAATCACGGAATCCCCTATCGAAATATTCCGAAGATAATTTTGATTCAAATCAATTCCAATTCATATATTGGAAATTCTGGTTATTTTTAAAACCATTTCAAATCCAATTTATTTATTCAAAAATATTGCATTATAATTTCTAGTTCAAAACTAGTTCATTTCGATAAAAATCTATTTTTATCTTTTCAAATATGGAATTTTCATCCCAATTCTTTCCAAATCGTTTCTTATTATTTTAAACTAATTATTGATATTTTTAATAATTTTATCAAGGCCCGTACAGTCGATTTCCAATAACGGCCACGAAACTGCACTTACAGCGGCCTTTTCCAAATTTGATTTGGACATAATTCCAAATCCAACCGTTAGATTTCAAATCTCTAATATTCATTAGAAAGCTCTTTTCGATACGAACCCAACGATTCCATTTTTAGTAGAATTCGTTGGCCGGATCACCCGTAATGTCCATTTGAAGTCAATGGTCGAAATTCGCGAACTGCTACAGCGCGTTCTACTCAGGCCATTCTATATATATAATATATATATTATATATATTTCGACGATTTCCTTTTAAAACGTATTTTATAAATCGTTTTAAATTCGTTTCAAAAACGATTTCAACTTCATTTTCAATTTTATGTCAAAATTGAAAATTCCATATACACGACAATTTTATACAATGTATATACATGTTAAAAATTATATTTTTAACAATTAAATCACTTTCACATTTCATTTTTTTTCACATTTCATATATATATATATATATACACACATTCACATTCACAATTTATATGCATTTCGTATCTACATATTCACATTTACAGTTCATATGCTTATTTCAATTTTCACATCATATATATGTATATATATATATTATTTCATATCATATACATATAATTTTCACCTTTCATATATATATATATATATATATTTCAATTTATATTCACATCATATATATATATTTCACCTTTCATATATATATATATATATATATATATTATTTTCACATATACATATATATATATATATATATATATTATTTTCACATATACATATATATATCACCTTTCATATATATATATATTATTTTCACATCATATATATATATATATATATTTCACCTTTCATATATATATATATATATATATATTTTATTTTCACATCATATATTTTTTTACCTCCTATATATATTTAATTTATTTCATTTCACATCATGATCAATTTATTTCATTTCACATCACGATCAATTTCCACATAGAATACAATCAAACAAGTCGTCCATGGTCTGTGGACGACGGGGAGCAGTTCATATATGCAAGTACAAAATAATTTAAATAATTATACAGAAAATTTTAGTCAGAAATTCTCACCTTGATCGGTTTAGAGATCGTTATATAAACGATTGTTTTTAATCAAATTAAACAGATGTTTAATTTTATCAAAAATCCAAACAGCTTCCGTTTCAGTTTCAGTCTGCTCTATGATGTTGTGCTCTTCAGCACGATTCCAACATAATTTGAATCGCGCGATTTCGTCCCTGTTTGCAAAAATTACGAGTGTTTAAATATCTAACACCTTAATTACCTAATTAAATTATAGTTAACATTACATTAATTTAATATCCCTCCCTAACTACCTTTATCACATCGTCTTCCTCATGCCACTATATTGAACCCAATATCGCGTGATACAACCATCACCGCGCCTCCCTTAAAGCCGCCAGAACCCGATCCGAACCCTCGATGTCGTAGCCCTCGCCCACCTCACCGTCGCCAGCGACGGTGCCAAATCTGAGGCCCCCTCTTAAAAAGAAAAACCACGAACTGCAGTGCCTTTGCGCGCCCAGTTCAGCCACCACAACGATCTAGAAAAGATCCCCACCGTTGATTAGCTTGAGCTCATCGAGCTCTTCGACTTTCTGTTTATAAGCTTCATGTATCTCGCGTGAAATGATACATTGGAGGGGATGAATATCGGACGATTTGGCACGTGGATATCAGGTGGCGGCTGAAGTTAATAAAGGATTTAGGGTTTCCAGTTTTTCCCTTTATGATAAATATTTTATTATTATTTTAATAATTAATTCGTAAATTACCTGTTAAATGTCATGAACTCCTAACGAATCCCAACGAATGTCACCCCTAGCTAAATAACCCTATTCAGAATACAATGGGATTTTTTCGTAAGCCAATTCGGCGTTTCGCTCAGTTTTCGTCAAAATTAAAATATAAATCAATATATATCGAATTTGAATGTACATTTCAAATTGCCGGGGCCACATACTAATCCCAAAAATTCCAGAAAAATAAATCTAGCTATGTTTTGACAATACGGTCCCAACAAAACTAGTTTCGTTGAATTCTGAGACCGTTTGAAAAATGGCCATTTTCTGGTTAATCCAGTTTAACTGAAATCAACCAAACACATTTTCCTTCGCCACGCTCACATATTAACTTCAAAAATTATGTAATTTGAAATCTAGCAATAATTTGACATCTCGGATCCAACAAAATTGGTTTCATCGAAAACAGAGGTTGTTTGCAAAATGTCTATTTTCAAGGGCTATATATTCTCTATAGCGACCTTTCTGAAAATTCATTTGGCCATAACTTTTGATTCCCGCTATGAAACTTCGATTTTTCAGATTCGTTAGAAAGATATTCATAAACAGATTTAAATATTTTTGGTTTCACTAAAATCCGGTTTATTTTGAATCCTGCAAATTCATTTGAAATTCGAAATCGAATTTTCGAACTACCGTGCCATTTCCAATTCCTTTTATAATTAAAAATAAACATTTATACTCTAACGACAATTCGAATAAATATATACGTTCTATTTCAATTCAAAATACATTTCTCATCGATATTATTTAAAATAAATCATTTTAAATATTCAAAATTCACTAAAATTGCCAAAATAAAAATTGTAAATTGGCTCAGAATTTCTGGGTTATTACAATCTCCTCCACTTAAAACTTTTCGTCCTCGAAAAGGAACGAAGCTAAAAGTTGTTTTACAAACCAACTCAACTTTCATTATTTTATTTACGGCTTAAGTTCTTCAACTTTTCAGTTTCTAAGAACTTTTCAATTTTTTCAAAAATTTAGCTAACACCCTAAATTTTCGAAAAATTTCGCCATTACCTCCCCTGCACCGGGAGCTTCAGGATATTTCAAACAGCCTCCCATGGCCCTCACCAATCCAAAAAGAAAAAGAAACAGTCAATCGGCTTATAAAATCGTCAAAAACCTTAGAAATACAATAAACATGTACCTATTTATCGGGTAAACAAATTTATTCCTCTTCTCTTGCCTCCTTGCTATGACCTGTTCAATAGATATACATGTATATGCATGCAATTGTAATCATTTTCCAATATAGTTCAATATTCGGTTCAATTTGGCATAATGGTTCAAAATTTTAATTAATGAAACCAATAATCAAACAACACAATCAGCAATCAATTAGTTGATTAAGTTTTCAAATATATATAAATTTTATATATTCAAAAATCATATTTCTATAAGATAAGATTACATATATAATTACAAATACGTTATTTATAAACATATAACTCTCAACTCATTCTGGGGCATTACCAACCCCATCTCTAATGAGTCACTCACTCTAGAATGCTACTGATTCTATTTCTAATGAGGATTCTTCAATAGGATATTATTAATCCAATCTCTGATGAGTCTTTCATTCTATTCTAACGAGTTGTACCCCAAAGATTTGAGTTAACCAAAGCTCTGATACCAGCTGTAACGACATGGATTTCGCCCGAACCTAATCAGTCGCTAAACCGACCAAGACCATTTGAATCTCGTATACGCTAACTTTGGGCATACAATACATCTGAACAAATAACAGAAGATTTCTATAAACATTATAATAATGTTACATCAGAGTATAGAATATATCAGAGTATATCGAAATATAATACAATGGAAGATTAATTTACATCAAATGTAATACAATGCACAACGGAAAATAAATAAAGTAACACAGTGGAAGACTATCAATGCTCTGGACACAGATTTAAGCTTCAATCCAAAATCCTGCTCATATATCTGCAACATACACTACTCGACTGCCCGTGTGGAAAATAGGGGCAACCGAGTTTGCAAGGGAAAAGCAAACTACAGGTCAGTCATGGGACTGGTGTGAGAAACTCTAAATAGTTATAATTAACTTATTTAATAATATGGCATATCACGGGACCACGCCGCTAACGCGGAATGGGTTTACCCCCATGAATGCCAGTGTATCAACAACAATCAATATAGATATATGGATCTACTATGCATCAATCAACATGCAATATCCCAATCTACCCACTTAGATTAATCACCACACGTAGATTTTCTAAATCCAATTCAATTTACAGAAATTATTCCTTTGGACTTTATTTCCCAATTTCTATTTCAAATCATTTGAAATACATATCTATTTTTATCAAACATTCCCAGTCCAAAATCGGGAATACATTCTTTTCACTTAAGAAAAATATCATTTCACAATCATTCATTAAATTTGAAATGAACTCAACAATATCGCTAACACCACATAGTCAAATTGTGAAGTGTTTCATAAGGCGCTAGCATACCAGTATTTCTCCCCAACCCAATGCTAAATATAAAAGCATATTCTGCTAATAAACTGGTCGAGCAACATCCAAACAATCAATCAGTCACAATCAATATCAACAACCACGTATATTTGGTTTACACCACTTTCTCATGTTTTGGTAAATTTAATCACCATTCATTCATTCGAATCTAATTAAAGATTTATTCAAAGTCCAGTTGGTTTCATCTCTAAAATCATTTCATATTGATTGTTCTACTTTTTGGAAATTAATCCTGCTTTTACTCGGGTTAAAGAACTAATGTCATTTAAACACAGTTCACGACACCCCAAATCCAATTTGATATTAAATACAAGGCTCTGAATAGAAAATATATCAGCTTATATTGAACATCAAATTCTAAAATCAACAAATATCGTATAGGAATAACGATATATATATCTTCCAAATTTGTAACGACCCAGAAAATCTTAACCAATTTAAAATTTTTAAATTGGCTAAAATAACGGATTTTAAATATTTAAAATAAATATTTTAAATAATGGCGA
The DNA here is from genome assembly GCA_030737875.1 of Allium sativum. NCBI lineage: Eukaryota > Viridiplantae > Streptophyta > Magnoliopsida > Asparagales > Amaryllidaceae > Allium > Allium sativum. The sequence goes on along the minus strand of CM060915.1, from coordinate 856,904,437 downwards.
TGAAAACTGAGTTTGAATCGACAATTGAAAACGAATATAATTAATTATAATTATAAACAAGGCCTGAAAAGGCGCTGCAGTTTCAAAAAAAAAAAAATTGAATTCAAACTTTGTCGGACTGTATCGGGTGCAAAACAATCTGAATTTTAGTGAAACCAAAAACATTAGGATCTATTTGATGATATCTTTCTAACGAATCCGACCAATCGAAATTTCATAGTGGGAATCAAAAGATATGTCCAGTTGAAAATTTTGAATAGTCGCTATGGAATTCAGGCCCTTAAAAATAGACATTTTGCAAACGACCTCGGATTTCGACGAAACCACTTTTGTTGGATCCGCAGTGTCAAGTTATTGCTAGGTTTCAAATTTCATAATTTTTCGAATCAACATGTGAGCGTGGCAAAAGAAAATGCGTTTGACCAGTTTCAGTTGATTTTAATCGACTGGAAATTGGCCATTTTTCAAACGGTCTCAGAATTCGACGAAACTAGTTTTGTTAGGACCGAATCGTCAATACGAGGCTAGAAAATATTTTTCTGGAATTTTTCGAGTTCGTATGTGGCCCCACTAAATTGAAATGTACGTTTAAATTGAATATATAAAGAATTACACTTTAAATTCAACGGAAACTGATTCAAACGATCGAATCAGCTTACGATACATATCCCATTGTGTTCGGGATGGGGGTAAAACGCTATGGACGACAGGCGGTGGGCCTCGTTTAGAGGTCATATGTAAAAGTCAACTTTTTGAAAAATTAAATAATTAAATATATATATTTTATATAAACCCCCCCATTCCCTCTTCTCTCTCTTCACTTCGAACAAAAAAAAAACCCTAAATCTAAATCGCGTCGCTCAGCCCAGGAGATGCCGCCGCCGCTAGAAGACCACCGCGCCCCACCTTCGATGCTCCCCGACGTCCTCGCTCACTCCACCTCCTTCAATCCGACCCCCCCTGAAGCATCGCGATGCCCGATTCGCGAGCCCCCCCAGTCCGAGACCGCTGGAACCACCGCCCCGACGACCTCCTGCCGCCGACCCTGACAACCCCCTCCTCCTTAACAAATCAATGTAAGTTGTTTCTATTTTATTTATTTATTTTATTTTAATTCTGAAAAATTCTGATTTTTAATAAAAAGGTTTAAAAACAGATTTTTGAAAAGGTTTAAAAACCGAATTTTGAAAGGGTTTAAAAACATATTTTTGAAAAGGTTTAAAACTGATTTTAAAAAGGTTTAAAAACCGAATTTTGAAAAGGTTTAAAAACCGAATTTTGAAAGAGGTTTAAAAACTGATTTTATTTTGAACTATTAAAATAGTAAAAGATTCGAACTTTAAAATAGAAAAAGATTTGAACTTTAAATAGAATAGACGGAATTTTATAAAGTAGAAGAAGTAAGATATGATTTTTATATTTTTAAAGTAATAAAAATATAATTTTACATCATAGGAATATTAAAAATATAATCTTTATTTTTGAAAAGGCGGAATCTATATTATTGAAATTCGATTTTTATATATTGAATAACATAGTAAAAATTCGATTTTTACATATGTAGAGAATACGGGCGAAAGCGACAAAAAGGCAAGATCAGTGAAGATTTTAAGCAAAGAAGAGTCGTGGGATTGAATTAGCTATTCGGTGAGATTTCTGATTTAAAAATTATAAATGTGTTGAAATAAAAGTGAATTTCTATATACAAATATATATATATATATACGCCCCTCGTCCACAAACCATGGACGATATTTATTGGTTGAAATTGTTGTGAAAATTGATTGATAGCGAATGATTGTTTGGGATTGTTTGTGGTTGATATTGGTTGATTGTGGTTGAAAAATACCCATTTGTGATTGAAAAATATTTGGTTGAAACCACATAGGATTAGTTTGTGGAAATGAAATAAATATACATGCCGCCTGCGTGCGAACTAGATGCATGATCCCCATTGTCAAAAACCGCGAGGTTTTAAGGTAGAGCGAGGAGCCGTACTAGGGACGGTCCCGGTTTTAACTACCCTGCCGTTATGCTGCCGAAATTTTGAATAATATTCGTGTGTTTGAATTATTTTCATATGCTTAAACTATATTTATTCATTGAATATAAAACATTCATGTGTTGAATTGATATTCATTCGTTGATTAGAAATTCATGTGTTGAATGGTATTCATATTTTGAAATAAATTGTTTGATAATAAAAATCACCTTTTATCTATATATAAAAACTATAGAAAACATTCATGTGTTGAATTGAAATTCATTCGTTGATTAGAAATTCATGTGTTGAATGGTATTCATATTTTGAAATAAATTGTTTGATAATAAAAATCACCTTTTATCTATATATAAAAACTATAGAAAACATTCATGTGTTGAATTGATATTCATTCGTTGATTAGAAATTCATGTGTTGAGTGGTATTCATATTTTGAAATAAATTGTTTGATAATAAAAATCACCTTTTATCGACTATATGAACTGTGTAAAATAATCTCATTTTAAAAGAAATTGTTTTATGATAAAAATCCTAGTTTTATCACCTATATGAACTATATAGAAAAATAGTGTTTTGAAATGAATTGTTTTACAATAAAAATCACATTTTTATTGTATGCATAAATCGTTGAAATGTGAAGTGTTAAAAATAGCAACTTGTTCAAAATAAACATATATGAGTTGAAATATTCATTAACTAGCTAATGAAATGATTTGCACCTATGTATGTAACATTAGAATGAATGGTGTTTTTAAACCAAATAGAAATCAAATATGAAGTTGAATAGAAAATGATAAATGATAAGAACTGTATATATATGTACATGCATATCCATTGAACAGGTTATAACAAAGGGGCTAGAGAAGAGGAATAAAATTTTGTGCCCGACAAATAGGTACACATTTACTGTTTTGTTTGGGTGATGATTTTATGAGCCTGTTAGCTAGCCGCTTGGCTTTTTCTTTTTCTTTTGAGATTAGAAGGACCGGGAAAGCTATTTGCAATTTCCCGATGCTCCCGGTGCAGGGGAGGTTATGGCGAAATTTTCCAAAATTTTAAGGTGTTAGTGAAATATTTGAAATGAAAACGATATAGGAATTTTTGAAGAAACTATATTTATATAAATATATAAATATAAATAAAATAAAAAACGAAACGAGGCCGTGCAGTTCGTATTTTGAAACCGTGATTTCAAACAACTAGTGTGGGAAATCCGACCATTCGATTTTCCCGAAACCTCAACCGTCGGGTTCGCCATGGAATAATCTTTCCAACGGCACCAACCTTGTAAAAATCCAACGGTTGGATTGTCTGGAATGTTTAATTCAAATCTGAAGAAAAACAGCACCAGAAGCGATTATATTTATATATATATATAAATATAATTATATATTAAATCGAATAACGACGCTGCAGTTCGTATTTTGAAATCGAAAATTCAAACGATTGTACCGGGAGATCCGACCGTCGGATTTTCCCGAAACTAGAACCGTTGGATTCGTTTTGAAAAGACCTTTCTAGTGATGTAAATTTTGTGAAGATCCAACGGTTAGATTTTCAGATATGTGTAAATCAAATCTGAAGAAAAACAGCGCCACGGCCGCTTTATGGCCCGAAGCGTCGTTTTGAATAAATTAGCTATTTTAAAATAAATAAAAATAGCGATAAATAGTTATAAAATATCATAAGCGATATGGAATGGAAATAAACTGAATTTGTTCGATTTATGTGGCTTTTGATGGTTGAATGTGTTTGGTGTGAAAATTACATTAAAGAACAAAATTGGTGTTGTCGAATAATTTAACCATTGAAATAAATTGATTTGAAATTCTAAATATACGTGAATTATTTGAAAAGGCCGAGTTAATTCTCATTCCAAATAATTGACCGACGATCGAAATTCGAAGATGAAGACGACGGTCGAAGACCGGAGATCTTCACCTCGTTTGGATGGTAACCGAGGTCCTGATTGGGAGGCATCCCGAAATATGGATAATGAGTGGTGATCGTCCAGACGTACGTGGTGATCGATGGGTTTGCGAGGTATTTAGTGCCTCCGGTTTCGTTCAGACCCAGAACGGACTTGTAAATGGACTGTGTGTCTGACATTGGAGTTTATTCTGTGTTGATTGATTTCTGTTAAATATACATCTGTTTGGCGGCGGAGAATTTATTCTTTTGCGTAACGCCCTTCTCTGAGACGCACGAGCTCAGAGGTTGTATATCGATGGACATCAGTCGCATGGCATGAATTGCCTGTGTGGCATGCTAAGATGCAGTGATAAGGGCTTCTGTTGAAAAGCAAAGTCTTGTGGTGATGATCAAAGCACCGCCTGTGTGGCGTAGCTTTGTGTATAACGTGAATTCGCGAGCCTCACACCCCGGTATCAACCTAAAACGGGAGAAGGACCTCAGGGAGGGCATGCGTTTCTTTCTAGCTAGGGTGGTGTCAGTGACCTACCAGCCCTGACATATATATACTTTTCACCTATGTGGTTGTTGCTGTTGCGAGGCGCCTCGGTTTAATCGGACGATCCGGGTCCGATGGAGTCATTCGTTGGCTCGTTTGCGCCCCAAAGGGCGGGGAGACGTATTGTTCAGGTATAATAATCCACATCGGTGGACCGGCCCTGACGATCCAGGGGGCAGTTGCGGCTGTTCCTGAGACATGGTAGGCTAGATTGTCTCGAATTCGGTAAGGACTATCTTTTGCCTTGGTTCATGACGGAAATCCAATTTCCAAATACGACATCGTGCGGTTTTAAATTGTATATATATATATTTGGCGACATAGTGGCATGGGACGCTCATGTCGTCTATGATTGATAGTTATGATTTGAAATTGTTTTCAAAACATATAAACACTAGTAATAATATCAAATGCCTTTGTTTTATTCGTATCAAGCATATTTGGCCGTTATAAGGTAAAAACTCTATCCTCCGGTTTGCGTTGCATTATGTGATGGGAACTGAGTCTTATAACGGCTTCATTTTTATAAAAAGCATAGCGATGTTTAAAAGAAAGATTTGTTTTAATGCACTGGCAATCCAATGGAGTAAACCCATTCCACGAAAGTGGCGTGGTCCTGTGATTAGCCAAACAATATATGTGTTGAGTAGATTTCTCATACCAGTCCCATGACTGACTCGTAGTTTGTTTCACTTTCAAACTCGGGTGCCCCTTTTTCTACACGGGCAGCCTTGTATTCAGGTTTAGCTGGTTCTTTTTCTGGATAGCTGGAGCTGAAGATGGATTCTATCATTTATTTCTTTTTATGCTGTTCAGCTCCTATTGTACATATTTTGTTTGTTTTCCGCTGTAGACATTTATGTATAGCTGAACTGTATTTGTACTAAGTAAGATCCTGTACTGTGTAACTCTGATGATTACTTTTATCCAGTATATTTTATTGTTCATTATCTGGTGTATTTATTTAATTCTGTTCTCCTATTATATGTTTTTGTGTTATATTCCTAAGATAACCCTTGTCTCCGTCTGAACGGGATTTCGGGTCGTCTCAACGTGGTATCAGAGCTTTGGTTAAGCTTAGTTCTGGAATATAACATTTGAACGAACTCGTCAGAAATGGAACCAGTAGTGTTCTAGGACGGGTAACTCTATACAGATAGGATCAGTAATATCCTAGTATGAGTAAAGCAGAAATTAGCTGGATTATTACAACCACTAGAAGTTCCTGGCTGGTAGTGGGAACATATTTCTATGGATTTCATTGATGGTTTGCCCAGAACAAGAAAAGGGAATGACAGTATTTGGGTGATCGTAGATCGTTTCACGAAGACCGCCCATTTCATACCTGTCAGATCAAACAGAACCGCTCAGAGTCTGGCGCAGATTTACTTCAGGGAAATAGTTAGACTACATGGAGTGCCGCTCAGTATAGTAAGTGATAGAGATACAATATTCACTAGCAAATTCTGGGAGGCATTTCAAGTCGATCTAGGAACGAAGTTGAACTTGAGCACTGCTTATCATCCTCAGACAGACGGTCAGACTGAGAGGGTGAATCGCATTTTAGAAGATCTATTGCGGGCTTGTGTTCTAGATTTCGGTGGATCATGGGAAGACCATCTGCATTTGGCTGAGTTCTCTTATAACAACAGCTACCAGGCGAGTCTGACAATGTCGCCATTCGAAGCATTGTATGGTAGACCGTGCCGATCTCCTGCTTGTTGGGTCGAGCCTGGAAATAGACTTGTGTTGGGTCCAGATATGATCCGAGAAGCTGCCGACAAAGTCGATTTTATTAAGAAGCGATTACTCGCCGCTCAAAGCCGACAAAAGAGCTATGCCGATAGAAGAAGAAGAGATATATCCTTTGAAGTTGGTGACTATGTATATTTGAAAGTATCGCCGATGAGAGGGGTTATGCGGTTCGGTAAAACTGGAAAGGTAGCGCCCAAATTTATTGGTCCGTTTCCTATTCTGGAACGGATTGGAACGCTCGCTTATAGGGTCAAACTGCCTAATTGGTTGCCTGAAATTCATGATGTATTTCATATATCTCAACTTCGAAAGCACGTTCATGATCCAGACTTGATCGTGGAAGAAGCAGCTCAGCATGACATTGAAATAACCCCAGAATTAGCTGTGAGAAGAGAGCCGCTAAAGATAATAGGCAAGGAAACCAAAGAGCTGAGGAACAAGAAGGTTCGCTTAGTCAAAGTGCAATGGAGTGGAGATCCGCGAGATTGTACTTGGGAAACTGAGGAGAGCATTCAGAAAGCTTATCCCAGATGCCGAGTAGATATCTCTGATTGACTCTGGTGCAAGGTACATTTGCCCTACTTTGCATTACCATTTAATTCTCTATTCTATTTAAATTTTCTTCCTATGGATGTGCACTATTTATTCTATAGTCTGAATGATTTTTAAGGGGTATAGGATTTGATTAGTAAATTTTTGAAAGGTTAAAAACAATTGGATTGGTTGTTGTGTTGTGTAATTGTAGATTTATCAAACCACTTTCGACTTTATTCCTTTTCGGGGACGAAAAGTTTTAAGTGGAGGAGATTGTAACGACCCAGAAAATCTGAACCAATTTAAATTTTTTTAATTGGCTAAAATAATTGATTTTAAATATTTAAAATAAATATTTTAAATAATGGCGATGAAAAATGAGTTTGAATCGACAATTGAAAACGAATATAATTAATTATAATTATAAACAAGGCCTGAAAAGGCGCTGCGGTTTCAAAAAAAAATTGAATTCAAACTTTGTCGGACTGTATCGGGTGCAAAACAATCCGTATTTTAGTGAAACCAAAAACATTAGGATCTATTTGATGATATCTTTCTAACGAATCCGACCAATCGAAATTTCATAGCGGGAATCAAAAGATATGTCCAGTTGAAAATTCTGAATAGTCGCTATGGAATTCAGGCCCTTAAAAATAGACATTTTGCAAACGACCTCGGATTTCGACGAAACCACTTTTGTTGGATCCGCAGTGTCAAGTTATTGCTAGGTTTCAAATTTCATAATTTTTCGAATCAACATGTGAGCGTGGCAAAAGAAAATGCGTTTGACCAGTTTCAGTTGATTTTAATCGACTGGAAATTGGCCATTTTTCAAACGGTCTCAGAATTCGACGAAACTAGTTTTGTTAGGACCGAATCGTCAATACGAGGCTAGAAAATATTTTTCTGGAATTTTTCGAGTTCGTATGTGGCCCCACTAAATTGAAATGTGCGTTTAAATTGAATATATAAAGAATTACACTTTAAATTCAATGGAAACTGATTCAAACGATCGAATCAGCTTACGATACATATCCCATTGTGTTCGGGATGGGGGTAAAACGCTATGGACGATAGGCGATGGGCCTCGTTTAGAGGTCGTATGTAAAAGTCAACTTTTTGAAAAATTAAATAATTAAATATATATATTTTATATAAACCCCCCTATTCCCTCTTCTCTCTCTTCACTTCGAACAGAAATAAAAAAAAACCTAAATCTAAATCGCGTCGCTCAGCCCAGGAGACGCCGCCGCCGCCAGAAGACCACCGCGCCCCACCTTCGATGCTCCCCGACGTCCTCGCTTACTCCTCCTCCTTCAATCCGACCCCCCCTGAAGCATCGCGACGCCCGATCCGCGAGCCCCCCCAGTCCGAGACTGCTGGAACCACCGCCCCGACGACCTCCTGCCGCCGACCCTGACGACCCCCTCCTCCTTAACAAATCAATGTAAGTTGTTTCTATTTTTTTTATTTTAATTCTGAAACATTCTGATTTTTAATAAAAAGGTTTAAAAACAGATTTTTGAAAAGGTTTAAAAACCAAATTTTGAAAGGGTTTAAAAACAGATTTTTGAAAAGGTTTAAAACTGATTTTAAAAAGGTTTAAAAACCGAATTTTGAAAAGGTTTAAAAACCGAATTTTGAAAGAGGTTTAAAAACTGATTTTATTTTGAACTATTAAAATAGTAAAAGATTCGAACTTTAAAATAGAAAAAGATTTGAACTTTAAATAGAATAGACGGAATTTTATGAAGTAGAAGAAGTAAGATATGATTTTTATATTTTTAAAGTAATAAAAATATAATTTTTACATCATAGGAATATTAAAAATATAATCTTTATTTTTGAAAAGGCGGAATCTATATTATTGAAATTCGATTTTTATATATTGAATAACATAGTAAAAATTCGATTTTTACATATGTAGAGAATACGGGCGAAAGCGACAAAAAGGCAAGATCGGTGAAGATTTTAAGCAAAGAAGAGTCGTGGGATTGAATTAGCTATTCGGTGAGATTTCTGATTTAAAAATTATAAATGTGTTGAAATAAAAGTGAATTGCTATATACAAAAATATATATATATACGCCCCTCGTCCACAAACCATGGACGATATTTATTGGTTGAAATTGTTGTGAAAATTGATTGATAGCGAATGATTGTTTGGGATTGTTTGTGGTTGATATTGGTTGAAAAATACCCATTTGTGATTGAAAAATATTTGGTTGAAACCACATAGGATTAGTTTGTGGAAATGAAATAAATATACATGCCGCCTGCGTGCGAACTAGATGCATGATCCCCATTGTCAAAAACCGCGAGGTTTTAAGGTAGAGCGAGGAGCCGTACTAGGGACGGTCCCGGTTTTAACTACCCTGCCGTTATGCTGCCGAAATTTTGAATAATATTCGTGTGTTTGAATTATTTTCATATGCTTAAACTATATTTATTCATTGAATAGAAAACATTCATGTGTTGAATTGATATTCATTCGTTGATTAGAAATTCATGTGTTGAATGGTATTCATATTTTGAAATAAATTGTTTGATAATAAAAATCACCTTTTATCTATATATAAAAACTATAGAAAACGTTCATGTGTTGAATTGATATTCATTCATTGATTAGAAATTCATGTGTTGAATGGTATTCATATTTTGAAATAAATTGTTTGATAATAAAAATCACCTTTTATCTATATATAAAAACTATAGAAAACATTCATGTGTTGAATTGATATTCATTCGTTGATTAGAAATTCATGTGTTGAATGGTATTCATATTTTGAAATAAATTGTTTGATAATAAAAAACACCTTTTATCGACTATATGAACTGTGTAAAATAATCTCGTTTTAAAAGAAATTGTTTTATGATAAAAATCCTAGTTTTATCACCTATATGAACTATATAGAAAAATAGTGTTTTGAAATGAATTGTTTTACAATAAAAATTAGATTTTTATTGTATGCATAAATCGTTGAAATGTGAAGTGTTAAAAATAGCCACTTGTTCAAAATAAACATATATGAGTTGAAATATTCATTAACTAGCTAATGAAATGATTTGCACCTATGTATGTAACATTAGAATGAATGGTGTTTTTAAACCAAATAGAAATCAAATATGAAGTTGAATAGAAAATTATAAATGATAAGAACTGTATATATATGTACATGCATATCCATTGAACAGGTTATAGCAAAGGGGCTAGAGAAGAGGAATAAAATTTTGTGCCCGCCAAATAGGTACACATTTACTATTTTGTTTGGGTGATGATTTTATGAGCCTGTTGGCTAGCCGCTTGGCTTTTTCTTTTTCTTTTGAGATTAGAAGGACCGGGAAAGCTATTTGCAATTTCCCGATGCTCCCGGTGCAGGGGAGGTTATGGCGAAATTTTCCAAAATTTTAAGGTGTTAGTGAAATATTTGAAATGAAAACGATATAGGAATTTTTGAAGAAACTATATTTATATAAATATATAAATATAAATAAAATAAAAAACGAAACGAGGCCGTGCAGTTCGTATTTTGAAACCGTGATTTCAAACAACTAGTGTGAGAAATCCGACCATTCGATTTTCCCGAAACCTCAACCGTCTGGTTCGCCTTGGAATAATCTTTCCCACGACACTAACCTTGTAAAAATCCAAAGGTTGGATTGTCTGGAGTGTTTAATTCAAATCTGAAGAAAAACAGCGCCAGAAGCGATTATATTTATATATATATAAATATAATTATATATTAAATCGAGTAATGATGCTGTAGTTCGTATTTTGAAATCGAAAATTCAAACGATTGTACCGGGAGATCCGACCGTTGGATTGTCCCGAAACTGGAACCGTTGGATTCGTTTTGAAAAGACCTTTCTAATGATGTAAATTTTGTGAAGATCCAACGGTTAGATTTTCAGATATGTGTAAATCAAATCTGAAGAAAAACAGCGCCACGGCCGCTTTATGGCCCGAAGCGTCGTTTTGAATAAATTAGCTATTTTAAAATAAATAAAAATAGCGATAAATAGTTATAAAATATCATAAGCGATATGGAATGGAAATAAACTGAATTTGCTCGATTTATGTGGCTTTTGATGGTTGAATGTGTTTGGTGTGAAAATTACATTAAAGAACAAAATTGGTGTTGTCGAATAATTTAACCATTGAAATAAATTGATTTGAAATTCTAAATATACGTGAATTATTTGAAAAGGCCGAGTTAATTCTCATTCCAAATAATTGACCGACGATCGAAATTCGAAGATGAAGACGACGGTCGAAGACCGGAGATCTTCACCTCGTTTGGATTGTAACTGAGGTCCTGATTGGGAGGCATCCCGAAATATGGATAATGAGTGGTGATCGTCCAGACGTACATGGTGATCGATGGGTTTGCGAGGTATTTAGTGCCTCCGGTTTCGTTCAGACCCAGAACGGACTTGTAAATGGACTGTGTGTCTGACATTGGAGTTTATTCTGTGTTGATTGATTTCTGTTAAATATACATCTGTTTGGCGGCGGAGAATTTATTCTTTTGCTCAACGCCCTTCTCTGAGACGCACGAGCTCAGAGGTTGTATATCGATGGACATCAGTCGCATGGCATGAATTGCCTGTGTGGCATGCTAAGATGCAGTGATCAGGGCTTCTGTTGAAAAGAAAAGTCTTGTGGTGATGATCAAAGCACCGCCTGTGTGGCGTAGCTTTGTGTATAACGTGAATTCGCGAGCCTCACACCCCGGTATGAACCTAAAACGGGAGAAGGACCTCAGGGAGGGCATGCGTTTCTTTCTACCTAGGGTGGTGTCAGTAACCTACCAGCCCTGACATATATATACTTTTCACCTATGTGGTTGTTGCTGTTGCGAGGCGCCTCGGTTTAATGGGACGATCTGGGTCCGATGGAGTCATTCGTTGGCTCGTTTGCGCCCCAAAGGGCGGGGAGACGTATTGTTCAGGTATAATAATCCACATCGGTGGACCGGCCCTGACGATCCAGGGGGCAGTTGCGGCTGTTCCTGAGACATGGTAGGCTAGATTGTCTCGAATTCGGTAAGGACTATCTTTTGCCTTGGTTCATGACGGAAATCCAATTTCCAAATACGACATCGTGCGGTTTTAAATTGTATATATATATATATATATTTGGCGACATAGTGGCATGGGACGCTCATGTCGTCTATGATTGATAGTTATGATTTGAAATTGTTTTCAAAACATATAAACACTAGTAATAATATCAAATGCCTTTGTTTTATTCGTATCAAGCATATTTGGCCGTTATAAGGTAAAAACTCTATCCTCCGGTTTGCGTTGCATTGTGTGATGGGAACTGAGTCTTATAACGGCTTCATTTTTATAAAAAGCATAGCGATGTTTAAAAGAAAGATTTGTTTTAAAGCACTGGCAATCCAATGGAGTAAACCCGTTCCACGAAAGTGGCGTGGTCCTGTGGTTAGCCAAACAATATATGTGTTGAGTAGATTTCTCATACCAGTCCCATGACTGACTCGTAGTTTGTTTCACTTTCAAACTCGGGTGCCCCTTTTTCTACACGGGCAGCCTTGTATTCAGGTTTAGCTGGTTCTTTTTCTGGATAGCTGGAGCTGAAGATGGATTCTATCATTTATTTCTTTTTATGCTGTTCAGCTCCTATTGTACATATTTTGTTTGTTTTCCGCTGTAGACATTTATGTATAGCTGAACTGTATTTGTACTAAGTAAGATCCTGTAATGTGTAACTCTGATGATTACTTTTATCCAGTATATTTTATTGTTCATTATCTGGTGTATTTATTTAATTCTGTTCTCATATTATATGTTTTTGTGTTATATTCCTAAGATAACCCTTGTCTCCGTCTGAACGGATTTCGGGTCGTCTCAAAATTCCTCCACAATGTCCGTATAATCACGGAATCCCATATCGAAATATTCCGAAGATAATTTCGATTCAAATCCATTCCAATTCATATATTGGAAATTCTGGTTATTTTTGAAACCATTTCAAATCCAATTTATTTATTCAAAAATATTGGATTAATTTTTCTAGTTCAAAACTAGTTCATTTCGATAAAAAATCTATTTTTATCTTTTCAAATATGGAATTTTTTATCCCAATTCTTTCCAAATCATTTTTATGATTTTACACCAATTATTGATATTTTTAATAATTTTATCAAGGCCCGTACAGTCGATTTCCAATAACGGACACCGAACTGCACTTACAACGACCTTTTCCAAATTTGATTTGGATATAATTCCAAATCCAACTGTTAGATTTCAAATCTCTAATATTCGTTAGAAATCTCTTTTTGATACGAACCTAACGGTTCCGGTTTTAGGAGAATCCGACGGTCGGATCTCCCGTAATGTCCATTCGAAGTCAATGGTCGAAATTCGCGAACTGCCGCAGCGCGGCGTGTTCTATTCAGGCCATTCTATATATATAATATATATATATACTATATATTTCGTCGATTTCCTTTTAAAACGTATTTTATAAATCGTTTTAAATTCGTTTCAAAAACGATTTCAACTTCATTTTCGATTTTATATCAAAATTGAATATTCCATATACACGACAATTTTATACAATGTATATACATGTTAAAAATTATATTCAAATAACTTTCACGTTTCACTTTTTTCACATTTCATATACATACATACATATATATATATATATTCACATTCACAGTTCATATACATTTACCATTCACATTTCGTATCTACATATTCACATTTATAGTTCATATACTTATTTCAATTTTCACATCATATATATATATATATATTATTTCATATCATATACATATATTTTTCACCTTTCATATATATATTTCAATTTATTTTCACATCATATATATATTTTTCACCTTTCATATATATATATATATATATATATATATATATTTTCACATATATATATTTTTCACCTTTCACATATATATTTTATTTTCACATCATATATATATTTTTCACCTTTCATATATATATATATATTTTATTTTCACATCATATATATATATTTCACCTCCTATATATATTTAATTTATTTCATTTCACATCATGATTAATTTATTTCATTTCACATCACGAACAATTTTCACACAGAATACAATCAAACAAGTCATCCGTGGTCTGTGGACGATGGGGAGCAGTACATATATGCAATTACAAAATAATTTAAATAACTATAAAGAAAATTTTAGCGAGAAATTCTCACCTTGATCGGTTCAGAAATCGTTATATAAACGATTGTTTTTAATAAAATTAAACAAATGTTTAATTTTATCAAAAATCTAAACAGCTTCTGTTTCAGTTCCGGTCTGCACTATGATGTTGGGCTCTTTAGCACGATTCCAACATAATTTGAATCACGTGATTTCGTCCCTGTTTGCAAAAATTACGAGTGTTTAAATATCTAACAACTTAATTACCTAATTAAATTATAATTAACATTACATTAATTTAACATCCCTCCCTAACTACTTTTATCACGTCGTCTTCCTTCTGCCATTATACTGAACCCAACATCGCGTGATACAACCACCACCGTGCCTCCATTAAAGCCGCCAGAACCCGATCCGAACCCTCGACGTCGTAGCCCTCGCCCACCTTACCGTCGCCAGCGGCGGTGCCAAATCTGAGGCCCCCTCTTGAAAATAAAAACCCATGAAATGCAGCGCCTTCGCGCGCCCAATTCAGCCACCACGACGATCTTGAGAAGATCCCCATCGTTGATTAGCTCCAGCTCATCGAGCTCTTCGACTTTCTGTTTATAAGCTTCATGTATTCTCGCATGAATTGATAGATTGGAGGGGATGAAGATCGGACGATTTGGTGCGTGGATATCAGGTGGCAGCTAAAGTTAATAAAGGATTTAGGGTTTCCAGTTTTGCCCTTTATAATAAATATTTTATTATTATTTTAATAGTTAATTCAAATTACATGTTAAATGTCACGAACTCCTAACGAATCCCAACGAATGTCGCCCTTAGCTAAATACCCCCATTCTGAACACAAAGGGATATGTTTCATAAGCTAATTTGGCTGTTTCGCTCAGTTTTCATCAAAATTAAAATATAAATTAATATATATAGAATTTGAACGTACATTTCAAATTTCCGGGGCCACATACTAACCCCAAAAATTCCAGAAAAGTAAATCTAGCTATGTTTTGACAATACAATCCCAACAAAACTAGTTTCGTCGAATTCTGAGACCGTTTGAAAAATGGCCATTTTCTGGTCGATCTAGTTTAACTGAAATCAACCAAACACATTTTCCTTCGCCATGCTCACATATTAACTTCAAAAATTATGGAATTTGAAACCTAGAAATAATTTGACATCCCGGGTCCAACAAAATTGGTTTCATCGAAAACAGAGGTCGTTTGCTAAATGTATATTTTCAAGGGCTATATATTCTCTTTAGCGACCTTTCTGAAAATTCATTTGGCCACAACTTTGATTTTTCAGATTCGTTGGAATGATATTCATAAACAGATTTAAATATTTTTGGTTTCACTAAAATCCGGTTTATTTTGAATCCTGCACATTCATTTGAAATTCGAAATCAAATTTTCGAACTGCCACGCCATTTTCAATTCCTTTTATAACTAAAAATAAATATTTATACTCTAACGATGATTCGAATAAATATATATGTTCTATTTAAATTCAAAATAAATTTCTCATCGATATTATTTAAAATAAATCATTTTAAATATTAAAAATTCACTAAAATTGCCAAAATAAAAAATTTAAATTGGCTCAGAATTTCCGGTTATTACAGTATTGGAATGGGAGAAGCCACCTATTTATAGATTTCACAAAGTCAACCTCAGCCTTTAGATCCTAGGTTTTTAATCCGAATTGTACATGTAGTGCTGAGTTAGGACGAACCTAGCTACAAAACTATCCAGATTCGTAATTAAGAATCTTTCCCAGATCTGGGTGGGTCGACCCAGCCATGTTTGGGTCGACCCATAGGTTGACCCAGGCCGGAAGTGGGTCGTCCTACAACAATCTAGTTTCCAGGTTGTTCTCCCGCTTATTTCATTTGGAAATTCTGGAATTATATTTACATTATACTCGTATATAAGCCCTAACAATTATACAAACTTCTAAGGTTCATAACATCTTCATACGTTGTCCTTTTTACCTAAACTTGGGATCTATCTGAATTGGAATTCCAAGACGGATGCAAAGGTATGCCATTTTCACTCAATTCTGGATATGTTACTTAAGTTATTCCTAATTTATTATCTTTAAGTATGGTTATAGTGTATTAAATCTCGGGGTGTTACATCACCTAAATCTCGACTCCTAAATAACATAAATAATGAATAATTATAAACTATATATTGATTTTAGATTTTATAAAATTTAAATATTGTCGATTTCCAGCAAAAGTGTTGAATTTTAATATTTCTGAACTAAATGCATGTTTGATACTTCTTAATAATGATTTAAACCAATTATAAATAACTTATTTATTTTCGTAAGTTTGAGAACATTTCTTAAAGGTATGTAAAATTAGTTTAGAAGTATAAATCTAGTAAGAAACTCTTTGTTATTTACAATGAAATTTTATGCATTAGTTTTGGAAACTGGAAATAAACTATAATTTAAAATACTTATTTATGTTGTGTGAAGTGTTAATAACAAGTATGAGAATTAGGGAGTTCTTTACCAAAGATTAAAGCATTGACTTATCCTATGCGAACATTTGCTACACACATGAATTGTAGCAAACTTTTTAAAAATTTAACCGAGTAATTTTTATGATTGAATCAATTAAAATAATTATTTTCCAGATATATTTTGCGTTTGACTATTTTAATTGGGTCCAGATGATCAGTGCTCATATCCATGCGTTGTGTTTTTGAGTAACATGGAACCCTATGTAGACGTATGCAAAAATGCCAACAAGGAGTAACATGTTCCTATCGAGCCTACTACCTAGTTTCTTTTAGATGCATCAGTTCAAGTTGTTCCATTTAGGAGACTCTGAGTCCACTTTAATAGTTTGATGTTCTTTTTCAAGTTTTTTATGAAAGACAAAAGGCTTCATGCACTTAAGGGTCCCCTTCTATTATTGTAGGACAACCATGTATACTTAAAACTCCTATGTTGATAAAGAAAAGGATAAAATTCTTTATATTCTAGTTTAGACACATTTTTACCCATATCCATTCTGTGTTACAACCTATGATAGTGCTAACTAGCCAGCCAATGTTACTGGTAAACTCAAATATTTTGACATAAATATAGTAGCTCGAAATAAGATGGTTTATGCAAAGGCTCTAATAGAATTATTCTGGATATAGTCTTTGCCTTCTAAGATTTCTATTCATATTACTCATGGGAATATCATCGTTGTTAAGGTGCACTATTGTTGGAAACTCACATGCACACCAAGTTACTCTTTCTGTCGACTCTTGGAAAAAGTGTCAACATTTTTTTTTATGTTTTTCTATTCCCTTTATGACATCCTGTTCCTTGCCCAGTTTTGAAGTGAATTACTAATCACACCTTCCAATTATTTATAAACCTATTTAGCTAGTATTGTTCTCTCTAGCTAGTGTTATTGAAGATTCTTTATAGGATAAAGCATGTGTGGATCTCCCTCCCTCAAATAGTTTGTGTCTAAGCGATCATGGATCCATAGGCCTTTTGAAATGAGGTAGAGTTAGAGGACGGGTGGTTTTACAAGTATATGGACATAGATGAGGAAGATCGATAGTTATTTTAGGGGATTGTTAAAGAGACTCCACATTTGGTTAAGGAAAGTAACAATTTTAATTTATTGTATAATTGTTATGGTGACAAAATTAATCAGTCTCCTCTTAAACATATAAATTAAAATTCTGATATTAACCCCTATAATCCTCAATAATGTAAACCGTAAAGCATAAATCCTGATTAATTCTTATAATTTAGTGTTGTACATAAAAATAAAAAATGAATATAGTTAATGTAATGAGAGTACAAGAAAATTTCATGGTTGATCAGAAGGCACCGGATTAGGTAATTAATCGTAATTTCATATTGGAATTGGTATGGTTTATTTAAAATAAATGCATAAACAAAAATTTTGAAAATTAGATTTTAGGTTTGCGAGTGTTTTATTTCTGGAATTGTGCGTTTTTTTCCATTTGTACTGAATTTAGAAAGTTAAGGTTTAACAAAAGTGGTGAACTAGATGTTGTTAGGTCTCGTTTTCTCTTTTTAAAATAATTCAGAACTCCTTTAAAATAAATAAATTTAGTCGGAGTCCCCTTAAAAATATCACCCCCTTGAATAAATGTGGAGTCCCTTTAACAATCCCCTTATTTTATTATTATCATTTGTAGGAATTATCTTCTATGTTCTTACATGGATTAACGAAAAAAATCACATTTCATTATCGGATTAATTATGAATAAAAATTCTTTATTACTGGACTTTATGGACATCTTTCCTATCTTAGCAACACTATTTTCAGGATATTTTCATGTTATAGAGCCAATAACTAAGGATAACAATAGAGTGGAGAACGGTTTCTTCTCTGTGGAAGGGGTCTGATTCTTTACCTCTAGTAAATTGGCGATTATGCCTACTCCATGTGCTTTATTTTTTCCATAAGGCTATTTTTGCACCTATGCCATACACTAATTCCATTTCATTTTACATGCAGATACCGCAAAAAAATGCTGGCTAGTTTCGCTGAAAACAATTGTATAAATGCACACAACAAATTTTAAGATATGAGGATAAACCATTGATTTAAGATATTATCATTAATGAAATAATTCAAACCAATGGTTCAATAAAAGTAATTATGCACTCATATATAAAACATAAAAAATAATTACATCATGTAGATGCCATCGTTATATATAATAATGGATATTTTATTTATTATTCCATATATTATTAATAGATGTAAAAGAAATAATGTCAAACATTAAAATATTTGAGCTGTAAAACTTATTGCAACAAAATTAAAAATCTTATAAATGTCTAATAAAGATATATTATTGCCCAGATTACATTTCTAAGCATTATTCGATATCCCATAATTTAAGTTACTAGGAAAACTAAAAATTATTGTCAATAAGATGAAACTATAGTATAAAGATTGATTTTACGATATAAATAGTTGGAAATTCAAAATACAAAAGAAAAGAATTCAAAGGGAAATGAGGACATTGGAACTTCTCAAATCCTCATATTGGATTCTTCTCCTATTTCTTCTTTATTACTTCCTCGTATTTATAAATATCATGGAAATCATGAAAGAATTAGAAAAACCTGTAAACGTATGAAGTGATGCTGGTAGAAATTATTTAGTATTCAAAAAGAAAATATAATCACAATCTTATTGGAAAGTCACAATAAAAAGTATGTTTGTTACAAACTAGGTGTATATGGGCTTTAAGGAACATCCTTATTTGCTAAGATCTAACATACTACAATAAAGATTATAGTTCAGGATATATATATATACATATACATAAATGTTTAATTACCATTAAGATAATATATATGAAATAAATTCCATTTCCTGAACAAAGTATTATTTGAATTTGTTATTCATTTCAGACAGTTTTATGCACTACGTAAATGGTATTATGGTATTATTCAATTTAAATCTAAAATTATTGATTTCGTCTAATGTAAATAATATTTTAGTTTAATTTCAAGTTTCTTAGTTATGTATAATTGTAGATGGAATGTAAGCATTATCCAAGTTCTTGATGTTTCTAAAATTTCAAAATACTTGAGTGTGAATCTGTATTATGATTTTAAAGGGATTGGATAAAAATTTAAAAGATAAAAAGTTAATGAATGGACCAAGAAACATGAAAAAGATTTGGAAATATAGATGATGTAAATAAAAATATTAAGAACTAAAAGAAGAAGAATTCAACTATTTCATTTGATAGTTATTTGACAAACTTCAGTTTAGAAGTCATTATGAACACATATGTACATGTCCCACAACAAAAAAACAAACTCAAGTAATATTTTGAGATATGTAAGCATGTATGTATGTATGTATGTATGCATGCATAAAAATATATTAACCACGCAAAAAGTAATATGCAAATGAATAGATTAATTTCTAATTGCATTATAAAAATCAAGGTCATTGAACCAACTTGTATATATCATTTCACAAGTATTATTTACAATTTCCATTTAAAAAGTTTATGCTTTTTTTACTTTTTTTATTTTATATATTCGAAATACATAAAATATTAAGTAAATCAAAATTAGCGGAGAAGTAACTCATTTTGACACTAAAATTACATCATTACTTCCAAGATTAATAACACTTATTAATGAATTTATCAATCACTTTTGGGTCTTAATTTATTTGGTTGAATTTATATTAGTAGCAACTCGCTTTGAATAAATTTTTATTTAAATATAAAAATTTTAGTGAAAGATAGGCACAAGGACAAACTTTGAAAAAAAAATAGTCTGAAGGACGTCAAGTTTTATTTTTAGGCTAAAGGACAAACTTTGAAAAAAAATTAGGCTGAAGGACAATGCTAAATGTAATTAGCATTTTCTGCAGTGTAAAACTGAATAATGCTAGTTAAAACTAGCATTTTCGTGTAGTGTAAAAAAACTGAATATAATGCTAATTACATTTAGCATTTTCCTTCGGCTAAATTTTGGTTCAAAGTTTGTCCTTCAGACTAAAAATAAAACTTGATATCCTTCAGCCTAATTTTTTGGCAAAGTTTGTCCTTCTTCCTAATTACCTCAAAAATTTATGCCTAATTTTCCCAAATAATAATCACATTTTCTTAGATAGTTCTCACTTAATCATCAACTAAAAAGTAACATCATCAGAAGAAATTATAGTAATATAAAAATCATTTCCCTTTATTTTAAGAAAAATAGGTAGCTGCTTTTTTGATTCATCCATCGGATTTTGTTATTTTACCAAAATGAAAAGTTTTCAGACTAACTTTTCTTTCTAACATAAAGTTATAACTCTTTCTGTCAATAATACCTCTCTATGTTTTGAAATCTCATGCCATAATTTAATGTAAACTTTCCTAGATATTCAGTCAAAGGAAAAAATTACTTAAAATCCTTCAAAAACATAACTAGATCTTTAACAGAAAGAAATTAATACCTATATTATTTTTTCTATTATAGATATTGATGTGAAAGTTTGAGAAAATCAAGAAAATTGAGGTAAGGTTCCTCCAAAGCCTTAAAAATAAATATTTAGGATTTGGAAATAAAAAGATAAATTTTATAGTGAAGTAATTTAAAAATGGAAGGTAAGAGCACAAAGACAAGGTATATAAATTGCAATTCAGTGGCTTTTATAAGATTTTATAAGAGGAGAATGTATTATGATTCTTTCCTCGACAAAACCGTTTTACTTTGAAAATTTTCTCTTTTCATCCCCTATAGGTAGAATGATTCTCCATTTAAGTATTCACTATAAATAATTATTACCTCTTTTACTAACATGAGGTGTTATTTATTTTATTAACCTTATTTAGCAAAGCTATAATTCACTTAACTCATAAATAAAAAGTGGCGATATAAGTCAATATCTACTATTAACATCTTATGTAATTTTTTACTTTGACCACAACATTCGACCACTTAAGATAGTTCTAAAATACAATGGCCTAAAAGAAAAAAGAGAAAGAAAAATGGGTCTTAAACAATAATTAAAATGCTTTAGAATAATTGACTACTAAAACATGTTCATAAGCGTTGTACCCTTTGTGTAACATATAACAATCTTAGATAATCTTGACATTAAATAACCTAAAAGAAAGATAAAAATGTTGAATTGTCATGGAAAATCAATATATATCTTGATAAAAAAGATAGAAACAAATATATAAGTTCAAAACATATGAAACATAGTAGTAAAATATTATATTAATGTAGAAATATTGTTGTGAGTAATAATTTCGCAATCTTAGATTGGTGAAGAAATTACTACGACATCCAAATGGATGTTAAGTAGTCAACAATGCAAGTGTTATGAGTCATTTTTTCTAGCAAAGCTAAGCCGATTTTTATAATGGCCGCAACCACTTTCATTATAACAAATAATGAAGACATGAAAGAATAGGAGTCATAAAATTTGTCTAACTGCTACAGACCTAGTTTGAAGTGCCAGAATACTAAAATAAAAACAGGAGAGAAGCACAATGTTTTAGCTACTATAAATGACCATCACGGTTAATCCCTAAAAAAGGAGGGATAACTGGAGCCATCACTAGATCCTAAAACATTGACGTACTCAGTAAAACGTGCGGTGAGGTTAGGAACAAAACACGGATTAGAACTATGAAATTCGTAATCCCGATCCCAAGTAGTATAATAAAATAGTGAACTATTCATCTCTCCTATCTCACCATCCTCGATAATCTCAAAGCTATCACCTACGACCTTGTATGTCAGCTTTCTACAATTGCCTTCGCTGTCTGAAACATACTTGTAGTACATGTTTTCACAGGGATCATATCTCATATTAGAACTGTCATGGTCACATGAGTGGTCATCGGAGAACCAATAGATAACATCACATTTGGAATCCTCAATCGAAGGTCTTCAAATATATCTTTATCACAATATGTAGCTTTCTCCTGAACAAAGTCCCGATTAACAGAAAGAGGGGCTTTCTATACCCATTTCACAATAGGGGGTTGTGGAAGGGGAACTCACTCAAAAGGGAGGGAAAGAGCTAGGGCATAAGCCAAGAGTTTCCAAGTTTAAAAACCATGCAAATGACCAAATGAATAACATAAAGTGCAAATATCGGCATCCATCCATAGCGCACTCTCATCCCAGCCACATAATGATCAGCTATTCTAACTTTAATGGTCTCTGGCAACAGTTTACCAAGGGTTATTTCAATTAGTGCTTTGGCATAAAACAATTTGTCTCTGCCTACAATGTTAGTATCAAAGCACCTAAGCTTTTCAATATAATTGGACAATCAATTCAGAACTATCAACGATTGCAAGATAGTGGTGATATGTGAGAAATAGGTCCAGACCGGAATGGAGAGAACATGCTCACTGGCTCTGTCAACAGTCAGACTCCATGATGTAATGATGAAAGGCTCCCCTAATAATAGTAGGCTCAGAGCCGAGGAAACAAAGACGCTCTTCCAAAAGAGAAATTTTCATAAAAAAACATAGATCGGTCCATCCGAACTTGAAGACTACTTCGCAACAGTCAAGTTTTACCACAATGATCGATTACAGCCATGCACGGAGGAGGCCTATCACAGAAGAACCTAACTAAGTAGTATAACCAGAAATTTGCCCTTGCATGAATAGTTTATGAAGGAAGAGAACTAATTCCTTAAGAAACTAAATGCTAAAAAAGGCGGAGTTCATTAGATCCCATGTTGCAAGGTGCATTCTCAAATAGTGATGTCCATTTGCGTGCATTACTATCCGATCTAACATGGTCATGACTTGACCAAGCACCAACTGAAACGACCCAAACTTCCCAGTAAAGGAAAGGCTGGATTGCTTTGAGAACAGCACACATCAGAACACAAACTGAAGAACATTTTATTGCTGATTACAACAATTACATCAGAGTACAAGAATGTAACAGAGTATGAATACTTATCACATAATGGAAATACAATAATATCAGAGTTTTAAATTACATTTAAATAGCAGCGGAAAAATAATACAAATATACAACTGGAAGGAATACACGGATACAGAGCTTTCCGAATACCGCTTCAGCTGTAATCCATGATCCTGTAAATATATCTGCAAAAAGCTACTCGACTGCCCGTGTGGAAAATATGGGCACCCGAGTTTGCCAGTGAAACAATCTACAGGTCAGTCATGAGACTGGTATGAGAAATCTTAACTTAACTATCTAATAATAAGGCTAATCACAGGACCACGCCGATAACGCGGAACGGGTTTACTCCATTGGATTGCCAGTGCATAAAATAAAGTAAAACGTTAATCAACGTAATGCTTTTTAGAAAAAAATGAAACCATTATAAGACCCAAGTCCCATCACACAATGCAACGCAAACTGGAGGATAGGGTTTTACCTTATAATGGTCAAAAGATGCTTGATACGATAAAACGGATTTAATATTAGTGTGTATATCTATGGGTATATATATTTAAAAAAACAATTTCAATCATAATGTATCAATCATAGACGGCATAGTACCCCATCCTACTATGTCGCCATACTAGTTCTACAATCAAAACCGCAAGGTCGTATTGGAAATTGGGTTTCCATCGTGAGTCGAGGCTAGGGGCAAGCTCCTCTCCGATTCGAGACACTCTAGAAAATGCCTCAGGATCCCCCGCAGTGAACCCTTGGATCTTCAGGGCCGGTCCCTGCCTATCGGCAGTGGATTGGTTATGCCTGAACACACGCTTCCCAGTCCCTTTGGACCTATAATATGACCACTAACGGCCTATAAAAATCCGAGGCGCCTCAAAATCCATCATCCACATATGTAATATGTCAGCCAGTTTAAGCACCAACACCACTCCTAGCTAGAAAGAAAAGTGTGCACTCACTGCAGTCCTAATCCCGTTTTTGACTCATATCGGGGTGTGAGGCTCGCGAAGTCACGATATACACAAAGTTATGTCGTAATAGGCTATACTTTGATCATCCCACAAGGCCCTGCTTTTCAACAAAAGCCTTAATCATTTGCATCTTGGCATGCCACATTGACAATTCAAGCCATGCGATCAATCACTATTAATATATACCAGGGTGTTAAGTAGAGAATAAATTCTCCACCACCAAACAGACATACATTAACAGAAATCGATTTAATTCACATGGAATGAAATCCAATGTCAGACACGCATCCATTCACTAGATTATGCTCTGGGTCTGAGCGAAAACCAAATCCGAACAATCAAAAATAGTCCGGACGGCCACCACTGAGGCCCCTTCAAGGTAGCTACTCCCATCAAGGGTCTCTGTAGCAACACATCCATTCGATGTGAAGATCGTCGGTGTGACGATCCCAAAATCCGAGCGGCGGTATTAAGGATAATCATTAGGAAATAACACATTAATCATCATAGCAGAGTACAGATAATAGCAGAAACAATAAATAAAATAATTTTACATGGATATGACAGCGGAATCACAACATGTAGGAATATAAAAATAGCATAACGTGGGATATACTTAGTAAAAAGAAAGGGAAGTGATCAGTCATCATCGCCAGAGGCGGAATACATACATGCAGTGACATAATAAGAGTATCAGTCTTCATCGCCGAAGGCGGAATACATATACATATAGTGAGAAATACGGAAAGTAAATCAGTCTGCATCTCCAGTGGCGGAATCATAACATAAATACAGTAATGGCGGAAAATATCTAAGTCATCTCTATGAAGTCAGCCTCGCCATGAGCCAAAAGTGCAAGCTATGCAGCAGTGCAGAACCAAAAACCACCTGTCACCTGTGTACTAGGCTGCCCGTGTGAAAATAAGGGCACCCGCGTTTGCAAAGTGAAACAAACAACGAGTCAGTCATGGGGACTGGTATGAGGAATCCATTTAACAGTTAAACAACAATAATAGCAAATCATAGGACCACGCCACTTTCGCGGAACGGGTTTATTCCAGTGATTGCTAGTGAATTTAAAACAAGGTAAATTCTTTTAAAACAACGCAATGCTTTTTAGAAAGAATGAAGCCATTATAAGACTCAGGTCCCATCACACAATGCAACGCAAGCCGGAGGATAGAGTTTTACCTTATAATAGCCAAACATGCTTGATACGTATAAAGCGAAATCATTTGATATTATTACTAGTGCTTATATGTTTCAAAAACGAATAGCATCATAAATATCAATCATAGGCGACATGAGCGTCCCATGCCACTATGTCGCCATATATAAGTTACAATCGAAGCCGTTATCTCGTATTGGAAATTGGATTTCCGTCATGAGTCGAGGAAAGGGGAAAGCTCCTCTCCGCTTCGAGACACTCTAGCAAATGCCTCAGGATTACGCACGCTGGGTAACCCCTGGATCCTCCAAGGCCGGTCCTCACTTACGTTAGAGGATTAATTATGCCTGAACACACGTTTCCCGGTCCTTACAGACCTATAATCGAGGCGCCTCGCATTCCAACAACCACAAAGGTGAAAAGTAGATATATATGTCAGGGCTGGTAAGTCACTGACACCACCATAGCTAGAAAGAAACGTCATGTTCTCCTTGGGTCCTTATCCCGTTTTTAACTCATACCGGGGTGTGAGGTTCGCGAATCTACGAAATACACAAAGCTAGGCCACGTAAGCCTTGCTTTGATCATCATCCACAAGACTTTGCTTTGCAACAGAAGCCTTGATCACAGCATCTTGGCATGCCACATAGGCAGTCCACTCCATACGATTGATTTCTATCGATATATAACCTCTAAGCTCGTACGTCTCAGAGAAGGGCGTTAAGCAAGAGAATAAATTCTCCGCCGCCAAACAGATATATATTTAACAGAGATCAATCAGTATAGAACAAAATCCAATGTCAGACACACAGTCCATTTACAAGTCCGTCCTGGGTCTGAACGAAACCGGAGGCGTCAAATTCCTCGTATATCCGTCCAATCAACATATACGTTCAGACGGCTACTACTTCCGTCCCTTTCCGGTAGCTACTCCGGTTAGGAACCTCAGTAGCGCCCATCCAACCGATACGAAGATCGTCGGTCTTGAATCGTCTTTGCATTTTCCAATTCGAATCGCTTGATGAATTATTTGAAATGAGGGTTAGCTCGGCCTTTTCAAATAACTCACGTCATTAGAATTTAAATCGATTCTTTATATGGTTATATTACTCGACATCCATCTTTCAGTTATTTAATGTTATTTTCATGTCATACACATACAACCATCAAATATCAAACAATTCAAGCCCAATTGGTTTATTTGCAACCTATGTTGCTTATAATATTTTATAACGATTTTTCGCCATTTTTATTTATTTAAAAATGACCATATTTAATTAAACGACGTTTCAGGTCGTTTCATGCCACTAGCGCTGTTTTTTCCTTAATTTGTTTTACACATATCGGGAAATCTAACCGTTGGATTTTTACAAATTTTACATCATTAGGAAGGTCTTTTCAAAACGAATCCAACGATTCCAGTTTTGGGAAAATCCGACGGTCGGATCTTCCACACTAACCATTTGAAGTTACGATTTCAATTTACGAACTGCAGCGTCGTTATTCGATTAAATTTAATTATATTTATATATATATATAAATATAATCGTTTCTGGCGCTGTTTTTCCTTAATTTTGAATTAAACATTCCAGACAATCCAACCGTTGGATTTTTACAAGGTTGGTGCCGTTGGAAAGATTATTCCAAGGCGAACCCGACGGTCGAGGTTTCGGGAAAATCCAATGGTCGGATTTCCCACACTAGTCGTTTGAAATCACGGTTTCAAAATACGAACTGCACGGCCTCGTTTCGTTTAATTCTATTTATATTTATATATTTATATAAATATAGTTCATTCGATGATTTCTATATCGTTTTCACTTCAAATATTTTTCTAACTCCCTAAAATTTTGGAAAATTTCGCCATAACCTCCCCTGCACCGGGAGCATCGGGAAATCGCAAATAGCGTTCCCGGTCCTTCTAATCTCAAAAAGAAAAAGAAAAAGCCAAGCGGCTAGCCAACAGGCTCAAAATCATCACCCAAACAAATCAGTAAATGTGTACCTATTTGTCGGGCACAAAATTTTATTCCTCTTCTCTAGCCCCTTTGCTATAACCTGTTCAATAAATATGCAGGTACATATATATACAGTTCATATCATTTTTCATTTTCTATTCAACTTCATATTTGATTTCTATTTGGTTTAAAAACACCATTCATTCTAATGTTACATAAATAGGTGCAAATCATTTCATTAGCTAATTAATGAATATTTCAACTCATATATGTTTATTTTGAACAAGTGGCTATTTTTAACACTTCACATTTCAACGATTAATGCATACAATAAAAATGTGATTTTTATTGTAAAACAAATCATTTCACAACACTGTTTTTCTATATAGTTCAAGTTGGTGATAAAAATGGGATTTTTATCATAAAACAATTTATTTCAAAATATGAATATCATTCAACACATGAATTTCTAAACAACGAATGAATATCAATTCAACACATGAATGTTTTCTATAGTTTCTATATATAGATAAAAATGTGATTTTTATTATCGAACGGTTTATTTCAAAATATGAATATCATTCAACACATGAATTGCTAAACAACGAATGAATATCAATTCAACACATGAATGTTTTCTATAGTTTCTATATATAGATAAAAATGTGATTTTTATTATCGAGCAATTTATTTCAAAATATGAATACCATTCAACACATGAATTTCTAAACAACGAATGAATATCAATTCAACACATGAATGTTTTCTATAGTTTCTATATATAGATAAAAATGTGATTTTTATTATCGAGCAATTTATTTCAAAATATGAATATCATTCAACACATGAATTGCTAAACAACGAATGAATATCAATTCAACACATGAATGTTTTCTATAGTTTCTATATATAGATAAAAATGTGATTTTTATTATCGAGCGGTTTATTTCAAAATATGAATATCATTCAACACATGAATTGCTAAACAACGAATGAATATCAATTCAACACATGAATGTTTTCTATAGTTTCTATATATAGATAAAAATGTGATTTTTATTATCGAGCGGTTTATTTCAAAATATGAATATCATTCAACACATGAATTGCTAAACAACGAATGAATATCAATTCAACACATGAATGTTTTCTATAGTTTCTATATATAGATAAAAATGTGATTTTTATTATCGAGCAATTTATTTCAAAATATGAATACCATTCAACACATGAATTTCTAAACAACGAATGAATATCAATTCAACACATGAATGTTTTCTATAGTTTCTATATATAGATAAAAATGTGATTTTTATTATCGAGCAATTTATTTCAAAATATGAATATCATTCAACACATGAATTGCTAAACAATGAATGAATATCAATTCAACACATGAATGTTTTCTATAGTTTCTATATATAGATAAAAATGTGATTTTTATTATCGAGCGGTTTATTTCAAAATATGAATATCATTCAACACATGAATTGCTAAACAACGAATGAATATCAATTCAACACATGAATGTTTTCTATACAATGAATAAATATAGTTTAAGCATATGAAAATAATTCAAACACAAGAATATTATTCAAAATTTCGGCAGCATAACGGCAGGGTAGTTACACCGGCACCGTCCCTAGTACGGCTCCTCGCTCTACCTTAAAACCTCGCGGTTTTTGACAATGGGAATCATGCATCTAATTCGCACGCAGGTGGCATGTTTATATTTTTTTCCATTTCCACAAACTAATCCTATGTGGTTTCAACCAAATATTTTCCAATCACAAACGGGTATTTTTCAACCGCAATCAACCAATATCAATCACAAACAATCCCAAACAATCATTCGCTATCATCCAATTTTCACAACAATTTCAACCAATAAATATCGTCCATGGTTTGTGGACGAGGGGCGTATATATATATATATATATATATATATATATATATATATAGATATTTATATATAGCAATTCACTTTCATTTTCAACTCATATATGTTTATTTTAAAGAGAAATGGAAGAGTGAGAAATCCTCACCAATAGCTATCCAATAACACGATTTTTCCTTAATAGAAATCTTCGCCTACTTCGCCTTCTTGTTGCTTTCGTTGACTGTATTCTCTACATAGGTAAAAATCGAATTTTTACTATGTTATTCCATATATAAAGATTGCATTTTGACTTCGCTATTAAATATAAAGATTATATTTTTATCATTCTCATGATGTAAAAATTATATTTTTATTACTTTAAAAATACAAAAATCATGTCTTGCTCCTTCTACCCAATAAAAATTCCATCTTTTCTATTTTTAAAAATATGATCTTTATTTTCAAGTTCAAATCTTTTTCTATTAAAAGACCAAACCTTTTTCTTTTAAAAGATTAAACCTTTTTCCTATTTTAAAGTTCAAAATAAAATCAGTTTTTAAAATCTTTAAAAAAATCAGTTTTTAAATTCTTTTTCAAAAATCAGTTTTTGCAACTTTAAAAAAACAGCTTTTACATCCTTTTAAAAAAAACAGTTTTTATATCATTTAAAAAAAATCCAGTTTTTATTTTCTTTTAAAAGAAAATAAAAACTGATTTTTTTTAAAAGAAAATAAAAACTGGATTTTTTTAAAATGATATAAAAACTGTTTTTTTTAAAAGGATGTAAAAGCTGTTTTTTTAAAGTTGCAAAAACTGATTTTTGAAAAAGAATTTAAAAACTGATTTTTTTAAAGATTTTAAAAACTGATTTTATTTTGAACTTTAAAATAGGAAAAAGGTTTAATCTTTTAAAAGAAAAAGGTTTGGTCTTTTAATAGAAAAAGATTTGAACTTGAAAATAAAGATCATATTTTTAAAAATAGAAAAGATGGAATTTTTATTGGGTAGAAGGAGCAAGACATGATTTTTGTATTTTTAAAGTAATAAAAATATAATTTTTACATCATGAGAATGATAAAAATATAATCTTTATATTTAATAGCGAAGTCAAAATGCAATCTTTATATATGGAATAACATAGTAAAAATTCGATTTTTACCTATGTAGAGAATACAGTCAACGAAAGCAACAAGAAGGCGAAGTAGGCGAAGATTTCTATTAAGGAAAAATCGTGTTATTGGATAGCTATTGGTGAGGATTTCTCACTCTTCCATTTCTCTTTAAAATAAACATATATGAGTTGAAAATGAAAGTGAATTGCTATATATAAATATCTATATATATATATATATATATATACGCCCCTCGTCCACAAACCATGGACGATATTTATTGGTTGAAATTGTTGTGAAAATTGGATGATAGCGAATGATTGTTTGGGATTGTTTGTGATTGATATTGGTTGATTGCGGTTGAAAAATACCCGTTTGTGATTGGAAAATATTTGGTTGAAACCACATAGGATTAGTTTGTGGAAATGGAAAAAAAATAAACATGCCGCCTGCGTGCGAATTAGATGCATGATTCCCATTGTCAAAAACCGCGAGGTTTTAAGGTAGAGCGAGGAGCCGTACTAGGGACGGTGCCGGTGTAACTACCCTGCCGTTATGCTGCCGAAATTTTGAATAATATTCTTGTGTTTGAATTATTTTCATATGCTTAAACTATATTTATTCATTGTATAGAAAACATTCATGTGTTGAATTGATATTCATTCGTTGTTTAGCAATTCATGTGTTGAATGATATTCATATTTTGAAATAAACCGCTCGATAATAAAAATCACATTTTTATCTATATATAGAAACTATAGAAAACATTCATGTGTTGAATTGATATTCATTCGTTGTTTAGCAATTCATGTGTTGAATGATATTCATATTTTGAAATAAATTGCTCGATAATAAAAATCACATTTTTATCTATATATAGAAACTATAGAAAACATTCATGTGTTGAATTGATATTCATTCGTTGTTTAGAAATTCATGTGTTGAATGGTATTCATATTTTGAAATAAATTGCTCGATAATAAAAATCACATTTTTATCTATATATAGAAACTATAGAAAACATTCATGTGTTGAATTGATATTCATTCGTTGTTTAGTGTTAGCCTGCTTTGTGACCAGGCTACCCAAAGCAAAGATCATGTTGACACACCTCTTGGTAAATACTGTTTGATATGGAATCTCTGGATAACATCGCTCTCTGGCATTGGAAGCATCATCAGAAGACACAAGGCAGTTTGGTCAAAATCACAACATCAGTATAAACTGGCCCGAAACCCCTATCAAATGACCTCATTTGGATCTATTCACCTCAAATACTCGTAGCCCTTTGAATTAGCTTCAGTTTGAGCTTTGGTTTGGCTCAATCGGCCTTACGATTTGAAAGTTATGCCCGTTTCCGTGAATGGGTGTAATCTAGCATCGAAGACTCAGGCCATCGCATCGGATCGCCCCCATCAGCTCGCCCTCGATCGGATCGCCCCCCTCGGATCGCCCCTCACGCGTCACGATCCGACTCGTCACCACCCTGCTCGCTCCCTCTGACCACGACCCGTTCGTGGTGCGTACCGTGACCACGATCCGACCACCGAACCTGCAGATAAGCGCACTGTTTTGACCTATTCTTAAGGCTATTCCTGCAACTACTTTCATGGATCGCCTGCCACGTGTCCTACCACGACCCAGTCCTCCCAGGAGCTTTCCTACAGCTATAAATACACCTTCAGATGGCATTTTCGGAGGACTTTTGGCATCTCAACTTCCATGGCTGCCATGGCCAACACTTCTCCATAAATAACCACCATCTTCCTCAATAAATTCAATGGATTCGGAGAGAATTATTCATTGAATTCAAGTGATTGAAAAACAATATTCATTGTGGTTGTAATCTATGAGTGAAATGAGAAAATATAAAGTGGACGTAGGCTCGTTAACGCCGAACCACTATAAAAATCTTGTTGTCTTGCTTTTCTCTTATTTTTCCAGTTATTTCTTCATATCCTATGCTCAAAATACGACGATTTGGGTGTTAGGACCATTTTTTGGTCTAACATTTAGCAATTCATGTGTTGAATGATATTCATATTTTGAAATAAACCGCTCGATAATAAAAATCACTTTTTTATCTATATATAGAAACTATAGAAAACATTCATGTGTTGAATTGATATTCATTCGTTGTTTAGCAATTCATGTGTTGAATGATATTCATATTTTGAAATAAACCGCTCGATAATAAAAATCACATTTTTATCTATATATAGAAACTATAGAAAACATTCATGTGTTGAATTGATATTCATTCGTTGTTTAGCAATTCATGTGTTGAATGATATTCATATTTTGAAATAAATTGCTCGATAATAAAAATCACATTTTTATCTATATATAGAAACTATAGAAAACATTCATGTGTTGAATTGATATTCATTCGTTGTTTAGAAATTCATGTGTTGAATGGTATTCATATTTTGAAATAAATTGCTCGATAATAAAAATCACATTTTTATCTATATATAGAAACTATAGAAAACATTCATGTGTTGAATTGATATTCATTCGTTGTTTAGCAATTCATGTGTTGAATGATATTCATATTTTGAAATAAACCGTTCGATAATAAAAATCACATTTTTATCTATATATAGAAACTATAGAAAACATTCATGTGTTGAATTGATATTCATTCGTTGTTTAGAAATTCATGTGTTGAATGATATTCATATTTTGAAATAAATTGTTTTATGATAAAAATCCCATTTTTATCACCAACTTGAACTATATAGAAAAACAGTGTTGTGAAATGAATTGTTTTACAATAAAAATCACATTTTTATTGTATGCATTAATCGTTGAAATGTGAAGTGTTAAAAATAGCCACTTGTTCAAAATAAATTTATATGAGTTGAAATATTCATTAATTAGCTAATGAAATGATTTGCACCTATTTATGTAACATTAGAATGAATGGTGTTTTTAAACCAAATAGAAATCAAATATGAAGTTGAATAGAAAATGAAAAATGATATGAACTGTATATATATGTACCTGCATATTTATTGAACAGGTTATAGCAAAGGGGCTAGAGAGGAGGAATAAAATTTTGTGCCCGACAAATAGGTACACATTTACTGATTTGTTTGGGTGATGATTTTGAGCCTGTTGGCTAGCCGCTTGGCTTTTTCTTTTTCTTTTTGAGATTAGAAGGACCGGGAACGCTATTTGCGATTTCCCGATGCTCCCGGTGCAGGGGAGGTTATGGCGAAATTTTCCAAAATTTTAGGGAGTTAGAAAAATATTTGAAGTGAAAACGATATAGAAATCATCGAATGAACTATATTTATATAAATATATAAATATAAATAGAATTAAACGAAACGAGGCCGTGCAGTTCGTATTTTGAATCCGTGATTTCAAACGACTAGTGTGGGAAATCCGACCATTGGATTTTCCCGAAACCTCGACCGTCGGGTTCGCCTTGGAATAATCTTTCCAACGGCACCAACCTTGTAAAAATCCAACGGTTGGATTGTCTGGAATGTTTAATTCAAAATTAAGGAAAAACAGCGCCAGAAACGATTATATATATATATATATATATATATATATATAATTAAATTTAATCGAATAACGACGCTGCAGTTCGTAAATTGAAATCGTAACTTCAAATGGTTAGTGTGGAAGATCCGACCGTCGGATTTTCCCAAAACAGGAATCGTTGGATTCGTTTTGAAAAGACCTTCCTAATGATGTAAAATTTGTAAAAATCCAACGGTTAGATTTCCCGATATGTGTAAAACAAATTAAGGAAAAAACAGCGCTAGTGGCACGAAACGACCTGAAACGTCGTTTAATTAAATATGGCCATTTTTAAATAAATAAAAATGACGAAAAATCGTTATAAAATATTATAAGCAACATAGGTTGCAAATAAACCAATTGGGCTTGAATTGTTTGATATTTGATGGTTGTATGTGTATGACATGAAAATAACATTAAATAACTGAAAGATGGATGTCGAATAATATAACCATATAAAGAATCGATTTAAATTCTAATGACGTGAGTTATTTGAAAAGGCCGAGCTAACCCTCATTTCAAATAATTCATCGAGCGATTCGAATTGGAAAATGCAAAGACGATTCAAGACCGACGATCTTCGTATCGGTTGGATGGGCGCTACTGAGGTTCCTAACCGGAGTAGCTACCGGAAAGGGACGGAAGTAGTAGCCGTCTGAACGTATATGTTGATTGGACGGATATACGAGGAATTTGACGCCTCCGGTTTCGTTCAGACCCAGGACGGACTTGTAAATGGACTGTGTGTCTGACATTGGATTTTGTTCTATACTGATTGATCTCTGTTAAATATATATCTGTTTGGCGGCGGAGAATTTATTCTCTTGCTTAACGCCCTTCTCTGAGACGTACGAGCTTAGAGGTTATATATCGATAGAAATCAATCGTATGGAGTGGACTGCCTATGTGGCATGCCAAGATGCTGTGATCAAGGCTTCTGTTGCAAAGCAAAGTCTTGTGGATGATGATCAAAGCAAGGCTTACGTGGCCTAGCTTTGTGTATTTCGTAGATTCGCGAACCTCACACCCCGGTATGAGTTAAAAACGGGATAAGGACCCAAGGAGAACATGACGTTTCTTTCTAGCTATGGTGGTGTCAGTGACTTACCAGCCCTGACATATATATCTACTTTTCACCTTTGTGGTTGTTGGAATGCGAGGCGCCTCGATTATAGGTCTGTAAGGACCGGGAAACGTGTGTTTAGGCATAATTAATCCTCTAACGTAAGTGAGGACCGGCCTCGGAGGATCCAGGGGTTACCCAGCGTGCGTAATCCTGAGGCATTTGCTAGAGTGTCTCGAAGCGGAGAGGAGCTTGCCCCTTGCCTCGACTCATGACGGAAATCCAATTTCCAATACGAGATAACGGCTTCGATTGTAACTTATATATGGCGACATAGTGGCATGGGACGCTTATGTCGCCTATGATTGATATTTATGATGCTATTCGTTTTTGAAACATATAAGCACTAGTAATAATATCAAATGATTTCGCTTTATACGTATCAAGCATGTTTGGCTATTATAAGGTAAAACTCTATCCTCCGGCTTGCGTTTCATTGTGTGATGGGACCTGAGTCTTATAATGGCTTCATTCTTTCTAAAAAGCATTGCGTTGTTTTAAAAGAATTTACCTTGTTTTAAATGCACTAGCAATCACTGGAATAAACCCGTTCCGCGAAAGTGGCGTGGTCCTATGATTTGCTATTATTGTTGTTTAACTGTTAAATGGATTCCTCATACCAGTCCCCATGACTGACTCGTTGTTTGTTTCACTTTGCAAACGCGGGTGCCCTTATTTTCACACGGGCAGCCTAGTACACAGGTGACAGGTGGTTTTTGGTTCTGCACTGCTGCATAGCATGCACTTTTGGCTCATGGCGAGGCTGACTTCATAGAGATGACTTAGATATTTTCCGCCATTACTGTATTTATGTTATGATTCCGCCACTGGCGATGCAGACTGATTTACTTTCCGTATTTCTCACTATATGTATATGTATTCCGCCTTCGGCGATGTAGACTGATACTCTTATTATGTCACTGCATGTATGTATTCCGCCTCTGGCGATGATGACTGATCACTTCCCTTTCTTTTTACTAAGTATATCCCACGTTATGCTATTCTGATATTCCTACATGTTGTGATTCCGCTGTCATATCCATGTAAAATTATTTTATTTATTGTTTCTGCTATTATCTGTACTCTGCTATGATGATTAATGTGTTATTTCCTAATGATTATCCTTAATACCGCCCCTCGGATTTTGGGATCGTCACAGTCGGTCTTCAACCGCCGTCTTCAACCGCCGTCTTCATCTTTGACTCTTCATCGTCGTAGTAATTACTCGGAATGGGTTAAACCCGGTCTTTCCGAATAATTCGCGTATTTTTATAATTAATAATCAAGCGCTATAAAAACACATCCAACGCCTCACTCCAATTCAGAATATTCCTTTAAATAAAATATTCACATTATCTTATCAAAGATAAATTCTTTAAATTTATTCATAAATCTTTCTTTTAAAGATTTATTAAAACCATAATTTGGTTTTAAATATCAAAAATCATTATTCCATGGTTATTTAAACTTGAGAAATTAATCTTATCCTTAATTGGGTTAAAGAACTAATGTCATTTAAACATAGTTCACGATAAACCCAAAATCATCTTCCATAAAATAAGGAATCTTCACATAACTCAAATCAATATCTAATCGTTATGAGTTTCTGTATCCGACCAATAATATAAATGGAATAACGGCAAAGCCTCTTAAATCTCATATGTAGTATCAGTCTTCCTTTACAGACTCTCATCTCGATTATTATTAAATCGAATTCCGTTAAATTCCAACATAATATATTAAATTGGGAACTTTACTTTTGGAAAATTTCCATTTAAATCTTAATAAAAGATTTATAAATTCCAAATCATATTCTTACTACTAATTGAGTTAAAGAACAGATGTCGTTTAAAAACATTGTTCACGATAAACTCAATTCACATGTGACGACCTCAAATCCCGTTTAGACGTAGACAAGGGTTATCTTTGGAATATAACACAGAAATAGATAATATCAGAACATAATTAAATAAATACACTAGATAATGAACAATAGAATATACTGGATAAACGTAATCATCAGAGTTACACAATATACAGGATCATACTTAGTACAAATATAGTTCAGCTATACATAAATGTCTACAGCGGAAACAAACAAAATATGTACAATAGAAGCTGAACAGCATAAAAAGAGATAAATAATAGAATCCATCTTCAGCTCCTGCTATCCAGAAAGAACCAGCTAAACCTGAATACAAGGCTGCCCGTGTAGAAAAAGGGGAACCCGAGTTTGAAAGTGAAACAAACTACGAGTCAGTCATGGGACTGGTATGAGAAATCTACTCAACACATTTCAAATATGGCTAATCACAGGACCACGCCACTTTCGTGGAACGGGTTTACTCCATCGGATCACCAGTGCTTTAAAACAAATCATTCTTTGAAAACAACGCTATGCTTTTTATAAAAAATGAAGCCATTATAAGACTCAGTTCCCATCACACAATGCAACGCAAACCGGAGGATAGAGTTTTTACCTTATAACGGCCAAAATATGCTTGATACGAATAAAACAAAGGCATTTGATATTATTGCTAGTGTTTATAAGTTTCAAAACAATTTCAAATCATAACTATCAATCATAGACGACATGAGCGTCCCATGCCACTATGTCGCCAAATATATATATACAATCGAAACCGCACAATCACGTATTTGGAAATTGGGTTTCCGTCATGAACAAAGGCAAAAGATAGTCCTTACCGAATTCGTGACTCTCTAGCCTGAGCCACAGGATCAGAACGCATCAACCCTTTAGATCATCAGGGACGGTCCAATGATGTGGATTATTATGCCTGAACACTACGTTTCCCCGCCCTTTGGGGCGTAACCGAGCCAACGAATGACTCTATCGGACCCGGATCGTCCGATCAAACCGAGGCGCCTCGCAACAGCAACAACCACACAGGTGAAAAGTATATAAATGTTAGGGCTGATAGGTCACTGACACCACCCTAGCTAGAAAGAAACGCATGCCCTCCCTGAGGTCCTTCTCCCGTTTCTGGTTCATACCGGGGTGTGAGGCTCGCGAATTCACATTATACACAAAGCTATGCCACACAGGTGGTGCTTTGATCATCACCACAAGACTTTGCTTTTCAACAGAAGCCCTGATCATTTGCCACTTAGGCATGCCACACTAGCAATTCATGCCATGTGACTGATGTCTATCGATATACAACCTCTGAACTCATGCGTTTCAGAGAAGGGCGTTAAGCAAAAGAATAAATTCTCCTCCGCCAAACAGATGTATATTTAACAGAGATTAATCAACACAGAATAAAATCCAATGTCAGACACACAGTCCATTTACAAGTCCGTTCTGGGTCTGAACGAAACCGAAGGCACTAAATACCTCGCAAACCCATCGATCACCACGTACATCTGGACGACCACCACTCATTATCCATATTTCGGGATGCCTCCCAATCAGGACCTCGGTTACCACCCAAATGAAGTGAAGATCTCCGGTCTTCGACCACCGTCTTCATCTTCGACTTTCAATCGTCGGTCAATTATTTAAAATGAGAATTAACTCGGCCTTTTCAAATAATTCACGGATATTTAGAATTTCAAATCAATTTATTTCAATGGTTAAATCATTCGACAACACCAATTTTGTTCTTTAATGTAATTTTCACACCAAACACATTCAACCATCAAATACCACATAAATTGGGAAAATTCAGTTTATTTCCATTCCATATCGTTTATGATATTTTATAACGATTTGTAGTTATTTTTATTTATTTTAAAATAGCCAATTTATTCAAAACGACGCTTCGGGCCATAACGCGGCCGTGGCGCTGTTTTTCTTCAGATTTGATTTACACATATCTGAAAATCTAACCGTTGGATCTTCACAAAATTTACATCATTATAAAGATCTTTTCAAAACGAATCCAATGGTTCCAGTTTCGGGAAAATCCGACAGTCGGATCTCCCGGTATCATCATTTGAAGTTTCGATTTCAAAATACGAACTGCGGCGTTGTTATTTGATTAAATATAATTATATTTATATATATAATTATAATCGTTTCTGGCGCTGTTTTTCTTCAGATTTGAATTAAATATTCCAGACAATCCAACCGTTGGATTTTTACAAAGTTGGTGCCGTTGGAAAGATATTTCCAAGGCGAACCCAACGGTTGCGGTTTCGGGAAAATCCAATGGTCGGATTTCCCGCACTAGTTGTTTGAAATCACGGTTTCAAAACACGAACTGCACGGCCACGTTTCGTTTTAATTTTATTTATATTTATATATTTATATAAATATAGTTCATTCAACAATTTCAATATCGTTTTCACTTCAAATATTTCACTAACGCCTTTAAATTTTGGAAAATTTCGCCATAACCTCCTTTGTACGGGAGGGGCTGGGAAAATTCCCAAATAGCCACACGGGCATCTCATGTCAAAAAGAAAAAGAAAAAGCCAAGCGGCTAGCCAACAGGCTCATAAAATCATCACCAAACAAAACAATAAATGTGTACCTATTTGTCGGGCACAAAATTTTATTCCTCTTCTCTAGCCCCTTTGCTATAACATGTTCAATAAATA
This sequence comes from Allium sativum, assembly GCA_030737875.1. Taxonomy (NCBI): domain Eukaryota; kingdom Viridiplantae; phylum Streptophyta; class Magnoliopsida; order Asparagales; family Amaryllidaceae; genus Allium; species Allium sativum. Next base: position 856,864,773 of record CM060915.1, on the reverse strand, counting down.
TGCACGTACATATATACAATTTTTATCACTTATCATTTTCCATTCAACTTCATATTTGATTTACTTTGGTTTAAAAACACCATTCATTCTAATGTTGCATGCATAGGCTAAAATCATATCATTAGCTAATTAATGTATATTTCAACTCATGCATATTTTATTTGAATAAGTGGCTATTTTTAACACTTCACATTTCAAAGATGATAATTTTGGCGAACTAAAACACATTTCAACACATGACTATTTTCTTTAGTTCCTATGCATGTTGAAAATAATATTTCTTCACAAATATTTGTTTTCAACGTCCGCATATCTTTAGCATATCACATAGATGATAAAAATGATATTTTTATCATTTAGAATATTTATTCGACAAATAGATGTTTTCAACACTTCATAGTTTCAATAAAAATGTAATTTTTATTGATCGATCTTTTTATTCAACACATGAACTTTTCCACTACACACTCTTCTCAACACATGAGCATTTCCACACCTGGATATTTTATTTATGTTGTTCATATAAGAAAGATAGAATTTTTGTTGTTGAAACTATTTATATATAAGGCAAATATTTTACATACTTCATATATATTATAAAAATGTGATTTTTATTGTTTTGACACTTCATTCATTCACAAATGAATTTAATTTTCACACATCCCTTTTCAACACATAAACATTTCCACACATGGATATAGTTTCAACATATGACTTTAATTTCAATGCATGAAAATAATTTCACAATATGAAAATTATTCCAACACACAAAGATTATTCAAAATTTCGGCAGCATAATGGCAGGGTAGTTAAAACCGGCACCGTCCCTAGTACGGCTCCTCGCTCTACCTTAAAACCTCGCGGTTTTTGACAATGGGGATTCATGCATTTAATTCGCATGCAGGCGACATGTTTTATTTTTATTTCCACGAATATTTCCAATTCATTTCAATCACCAATGGGTATTTTTCAACCACAATCAACCAATATCAACCACAAACAATCACAATCAACCATTCGCTATCAATCAATTTTCACACCAATCACAATCAATAAATATCGTCCATGGTTTGTGGACGAGGGGCGTATATATATATATATTTATTTATATATTGCAATTCACTTTTATTTCAACACATATATAACTTATACATCGAACGTACAACTTATACAACGCTTATACATGAGGTGTACAACGCTTATATAACTTATACATCGACTATATAATTTATACAACTCGTTTTCCATATCGTTTATAAATTTGAAATCTTACATTGGGTTCCACTCCACCAAAAATGGCAGAAGGCTCAGAAAAATATGCGGACTCTTCTAAAATGTAGAAGACGTCCACACGGTCACGATGTTTCATGTTTCATCGAATTTCGTTAACGTAGTAAAAAGATATGATTTTTCAAAGGTTTGCAACACTTAAAAGTGTTATTTTCAATTCAATGATTTCAAACCGTATACCTTCGTTGAAGGTTCAAACCTAGGTCTCGATCTTTCAGGCAATCCGTGAATCGAGGGGTCGATCGGCCTACGCGACGTCGAAGAGGGTGTAAAGGGCTATCCACACCCGGTGGTGGGACCCCGCTCGGCGGTCGGAGTTGACCCTGGCGGAGCTCGAAAGTCGATCTCTTTGAGGGCTCGCAACTCGAGGGATACTGCACGATACGAGATGATTCCTATATGGATTTGAAGAGGGCGGTGAGAGCTTCAAAATGAATCATAGAGCGCTCGATTTCGTTTGGAATTGAAAGAGAAATCGAGTCGGGAAGTTTTGAAGGCTTTCCGCCGTCTATCGGGGGGGGGGGGGGGGAGAAAGAGAAATTCCCTTTTTTTTATTTATTCTGATTGGCCGGGAGGTTTTATAAAGGGGTTTTCGGACGCGACCACCAATCCAAACCCAACGACTGCCATTCGTAGCGTTTAACCCCCATTTCGAACACAATGGGATATGTTTCGTAGGCTCATTCGACTGTTTCAGTCAGTTTTCCTTCAAATTAAAATATAAAACATTCAATATTCAATTTGAACGTACATTTCAATTTGCCAGGGCCACAAACTGATTCGAAAAATTCCAGAAAAATAAATCTGGCTATATTTTGACGATACGGTCCCAATAAAACTAGTTTCGTCGAATTCTGAGACCGTTTGCAAAAAGGCCCAATTTTGGTCTATCCAATTTAACCGTAATTGACCAAAACACGTTTTCCTTTGCCACGCTCACATACTAGCTTCAAAAATTATGAAATTTGAAACCTAGCAATAACTTCCCATCCCGGATCCCACAAAAGTGGTTTCGTCGAATTCCGAGGTCGTATGCAAAATGGCCAATTTCACGGGCTATATAAATTCCATAGCGACCTTTCTGAAAATTCATTTGGCCATAACCTTTGCTTTCCGTTATGAAAATTCAATTTTTCAGATTCGTTAGAAAGGTATTCACTAATAGATTTAAATATTTTTGGTTTCACTCAAATCTGTTTTGTTTTGCACCCGGTACAGTCCGACAAAGTTTGATTTCAAATTTTGAAACTCCAGCGCCCTTTCAAGCCTCGTTTATAATTATAATTAATTATATTCGTTTTCAATTATCGATTCAACTAAGTTTTCATTGCTATTATCTTAAATATTTAAAATCCATTATTTTAGCCAATTTAAAATTTTTAAATTGGTTCAGATTTTCAGGGTCGTTACAATCTCCCCCACTTAAAACTTTTCGTCCCCGAAAATGAAAAAAGTCGAAAGCGGTTTGATTAATCAACTCTACGTTCGATCCGGCTTCAATTCTCCCACTTTTCAGTTTCTGAGAATCTTCACATTCTTCAAAAATTTGGCTAACACCCGGAATTCTCGAAAAATTTCGCCATAATTCTGTCGTTGATTAAATTAACTATGGTTTCAGTAATATAATTAATCAAATCTACAATCACACATTACAGACAACAATCAATTTGTTTTTAACCTTTCAAAAATATACTAATCAAATCCTATATTCCTTTAAAATCATTCAGAGTATAGAATTAAAAGTGCACATCCATGGAAAGAAAATAACAATAGAATAGAGAACTAATTGGCAATGCAAAGTATGGCAAATGTACCTTGCACCGGAGTCAATCAGAGATATCCACTCGGCATATAGGATAAGCTTTCTAATTGCTCTCCTCAATTTCCCAAGTACAATCTCGCGGATCTCCACTCCATTGCACTTTGATTAAGTGAACCTTCTTGTTCCTCAGCTCTTTGGTTTCTTTGCCGATGATCTTTAGCGGCTCTCGCCTCACAGCTAATTCTGGAGTAATTTCAATATCCTGCTGAGCTGCTTCTTCCACGATCAAGTCTGGGTCATGAACGTGCTTTCGAAGTTAGGATATGTGAAATGCATCATGAACTCTAGGCAACCAATCTGGCAATTTTACCTTATATGCGAGAGTTCCGATCCGTTCCAGAATAGGAAACGGACCATTGAATTTGGGCGCCAACTTCCCAGTTTTACCGAACCGGACAACTCCCCTCATCGGCGATACTTTCTAATATACATAGTCGCCAATAGCAAAGGATATATCTCTTCTTCTCCTATCGGCATAGCTCTTTTGTCGGCTTTGAGCAGCGAGTAATCGCTTCTTAATAAAATCGACTTTGTCGGCAGCTTCTCGGATCATATCAGGCCCTAACACAAGTCTATTTCCAGGTTCGACCCAACAAGCAGGAGATCGACACGGTCTACCATACAACGCTTCGAATGGCGACATTGTCAGACTCGCCTGGTAGCTGTTGTTATATGAGAATTCAGCCAAATGTAGATGGTCTTCCCATGCTCCGCCGAAATCTAGAATACAAGCCCGCAATAGATCTTCTAAAATACGATTCACCCTCTCAGTCTGACCGTTTGTCTGAGGATGATAAGAGGTGCTCAAGTTCAGCTTCGTTCCCAGCTCGACTTGAAATGCCTCCCAGAATTTACTAGTAGATATTGTATCTCTATCACTGACTATACTGAGCGGCACTCCATGCAGTCTAACTATTTCCTTGAAGTATATCTGCGCCAGACTCTGAGCAGTTCTGTTTGATCTGACAGTTATGAAATGGGCGGTCTTCGTGAAGCGATCTACAATCACCCAAATACTGTCATTTCCTTTTCTGGTTCTGGGCAGACCATCAATGAAATCCATAGAAATATGTTCCCATTTCCAACCAGGAACGTCTAGCGGTTGTAACAATCCAGCCAGTTTCTGTTGGTCGCTTTTGACTAGCTAGCAAGTAGGGCATCGACTAACATATATCGAGATGTCTCTTTTTAACGACTTCCACCAGAACGTTCGCTTGATATCGTTGTACATTTTACTCACACCCGGATGGATACTGAGCTTAGATTTTTGGCATTCATCAAGCACATCTCTTCTGAGTTCAGGAATTTCTGGAACACAAATTCGCCCTTCTAACCTCAGAATCCCTTCTCTGTCTAGCTGGAAATCCAAAGCATTGCCTCCACGAATTCGCTGACTCATTCCTTTGATAAATTGGTCGTCTTCTTGGAGAGCCGATATCTTGTCAATTAACGAAGTCCCAATAATAAAACTGGCGATCATTTCATTCTTTCGGCTTAACGCATCGGCCACGACATTGGCTTTCCCTGGAGTGTATAGAATCTCAAAATCATATGCTGCAAGGAACTCTAGCCAACGTTGCTGTCTCAAATTCAGGTCTTTCTGGGTGAACAGATACTTTAACGACTGGTGATCTGTAAACGGTTCAAATCTCTCACCCAGGAGATAGTGTCTCCAGATTTTCAAGGCGAATACAATAGCCAATAACTCAAGATCATCAGTTACATAGTTTTTCTCGTGTGGCTTCAGCGGACGGCTAGCATAAGCAATCACTTGGCCTCTTTGCATTAACACTGCGCCAAGGCCTTCCCTAGAAGCATCAGTCCAGACTTTTAAATTCTGATTGCCAACGATGATGGTTAACACTGGAGCTGTCGTTAGTCTTAACTTTAGCTCTTCAAAAGCCTCTTCACATTCTGGAGTCAACTTGAATTAAAATGCTTCTTTGTAAGCTTCGTTAAGTGACCAGATATCTTCGAAAAGTCTTTAACGAATTTCCGGTAATAACTAGCCAATCCGAGAAAACTGCGGACTTCAGTGGGGGTACTAGGCTGTTTCCAATTCTGAATAGCTGTGATTTTGCTTGGATCCACAGCAATTCCTTCTTTCGATACGACGTGGCTTAGAAATTTTACTTCATCTTGCCAGAATATACATTTGGATAATTTGGCTTTTAGAACGTTCCTTCTCAGAATTTCTAGGACCTGTTCCAGATGCTTTTCATGTTCGGCCTTTGATTTAGAGAAGATTAGAATATCGTCAATAAAAACCAGAACAAATTTATTCAAAACCCCTCTGAACACCCTATTCATCAGATCGACGAAGTAAGCAGGAGCGTTACATAAGCCGAACGACATTACTAACCACTCGTAGAATAAGTCGGAACCTCTAAATGCTGTCATTGGAACACACTCTTCGGCAATTCGAAGTTGATGGAAGCCTGTAGCTAGGTCCATTCGTGAGAATACTTGTGCTCCATTCAGACGATCCAATAAATCATCGATCCGCGACAATGGATATTTGTTCTTTATCGTCTGCTTGTTCAAATCACGATAATCCACACATAGCCGTAGAGTACCGTCAGATTTTGGGACAAACACCACTGCTGCTCCCCAATCAGAGAAACTGGGCCTGATCAGACCCTTCCATACTAGCTGTCGTGTTTGATTGTCTAATTTCTCTTTCTCTTTCAACGACATTCTTCGAATAGCGTGAACTACCGGCCTTGCATTCGGAATCAAAGAAATCTTGAAATCTAGTTCTCTCTGCGGAGGTAAGCGAACAACTTCCTCGAACACATCCGCATAGTTCTTGACGATAGAAATATCTTTCACAAGGCCGGGAATATTCTTTATGACTTCAGGGATATTTTCTATTTGGGCTGGAGAAATATTCAAAGCTACCCAGAAGTCTTTTCTATTAGCATTCTAACCCTCACACGGAATGGTTATATAATCACCTGATTTAATCTTCGCCTTTACGAATCTGTCGGTGCATTTAACTTCAGCTTCATATTTGGTCAACCAGTCTAACCCCAAGATAAGATCAAACTCTTTAAAATTCATGATGACCGCAATTGTAGGAAACCGATAACAAGAGAAAGAAACTGGAACTCCACAAACCCAAATGAGATCTATGGAACCTCCAACCGGATTCTGGACAGTCATTGGTTCCTTCAGCTTTTTCGAATTCAAATCCAGTTTCTTAGCTGCATCCTCTGAAATGAAGCTTCGAGACACGCCTGTGTCAAACAATACTTTGACTGGAATATCTTTGACAGTAAGCGTTCTTCTAAAACATTGGCCCTTTCTTGACTAGTTGAGGGATCAGAAGTTTCTGCTACTTCATTCACTTTAACTACTTCAGGCTTCTTTAAGAGCCAGCAATCCTTTGCATGATGACCAGTCTGCTGGCATTGACCGCACTTCCTATTCTCTTGAAACTTCTTACCGGATTTAGACCCATCCTTTACTCGTTTCTTGAGAGATCTGCAACTTACCGAGAGATGACCTTAGGTATTGCAGTTACTGCATACAGCAGTCGTTGCTGGTTCTTTTTCAGATCTGGCCCTTTTTCGATTGACTTTGGGCTTCTTACTGACCTCAGACATTGTACTGGCCTCAGGACAATCAGTTTCAGACTCAATTTTATTACTAGAGCTGACTTCTTCTTCGTCGCACAACATGCCTTTCTTATGGAGATCTTCATACTGATAAGCCATATAAATCATTTCTGAAAAAGGAAGCTTCACATGCCCCATTACTTATGCCGGTATTTCCTTTGAAGCCCGTAAATAAATCTCAGATTCTTTCTTTTTGTATTCTGAATTAGATGGGGAGCAAAGTGAGAAAGTTCGTTGAATTTCCTATGATATTCTGGGATTGTCGTATCTCCTTGTATCAGATAGGAAAATTCATCGCATAATCGCTCAGTCGCTTCGGGAGGAGTAAATCTTTCCAGGAAAATCACTTTGAATCTGTCCCAGGTGATGTCACCTTCTGGATTATCCTTGATAACTGAATCCCACCAGAACAAAGCTTCATCTTTGAGGGCCCAGGATGCTAGCAATCTTTTCTGGTCATCCCTCAGATTTAATGCTTCGAAGATTTTCTCAGCAGAACGAATCCAAGCTTGTGTTTTCATAATTGATTCTTCACCCGAGAAAGGTTTTCCACCCAGATTTCTATATTTCATAAATAGAGCTTCTATATCCGGGTCAGTATTACTTCTTCTGTTTCTGGCACTCATTTTCTAGTTCTTCTGCAAATAGCAGATCAAGTGTCAGGTCAACAGAAAAGATATTTCAAAATATAGAGACAAATACTTGAATGCAAATGCGTCTATCGAGGTATCTTTTTCATTCTGCTACTCATACTAGTATATTACTGATCCTATCTGTATAGAGTTACCCGTCCTAGAACACTACTGGTTCTATTTCTGACGAGTTCGTTAATATGTTATATTCCAGAACTAAGCTTAACCAAAGCTCTGATACCACGCTGTGACGACCCCAAATCCCAATCAGACGTAGACAAGTGTTATCTTTGGAATATAACACAGAAACAGATAATAGCAGAATAGAATTAAATAAATACACCAGATAATGAACAATAGAATATACTGGATAAACGTAATCATCAGAGTTACACAATATATAGGATCATACTTAGTACAAATACAGTTCAGCTATACATAAATGTCTACAGTGGAAACAAACAAAATATGTACAATAGGAGCTGAACAGCATAAAAAGAGATAAATAATAGAATCCATCTTCAGCTCCAGCTATCCAGAAAGAACCAGCTAAACCTGAATACAAGGCTGCCCGGGTAGAAAAAGGGGCACCTGAGTTTGAAAGTGAAACAAACTACGAGTCAGTCATGGGACTGGTATGAGAAATCTACTCAACACATTTCAAATATGGCTAATCACAGGACCACGCCACTTTCGTGGAACGGGTTTACTCCATCGGATCACCAGTGCTTTAAAACAAATCATTCTTTGAAAACAACGCTATGCTTTTTATAAAAAATGAAGCCATTATAAGACTCAGTTCCCATCACACAATGCAACGCAAACCGGAGGATAGAGTTTTTACCTTATAACGGCCAAAATATGCTTGATACGAATAAAACAAAGGCATTTGATATTATTGCTAGTGTTTATAAGTTTCAAAACAATTTCAAATCATAACTATCAATCATAGACGACATGAGCGTCCCATGCCACTATGTCGCCAAATATATATATATAATCGAAACTGCACAATCACGTATTTGGAAATTGGGTTTCCGTCATGAACCAAGGCAAAAGATAGTCCTTGCCGAATTCGTGACTCTCTAGCCTGAGCCATAGGATCAGAACGCATCAACCCTTTAGATCGTCAGGGCCGGTCCACCGATGTGGATTATTATGCCTGAACACTACGTTTCCCCGCCCTTTGGGGCGTAACCGAGCCAACGAATGACTCTATCGGACCCAGATCGTCCGATCAAACCGAGGCGCCTCGCAACAGCAACAACCACACAGGTGAAAAGTATATAAATGTCAGGGCTGATAGGTCACTGACACCACCCTAGCTAGAAAAAAACGCATGCCCTCCCTGAGGTCCTTCTCCCGTTTCTGGTTCATACCGGGGTGTGAGGCTCGCGAATTCACATTATACACAAAGCTACGCCACACAGGCGGTGCTTTGATCATCACCACAAGACTTTGCTTTTCAATAGAAGCCCTGATCATTTGCCACTTAGGCATGCCACACTAGCAATTCATGCCATGCGACTGATGTCCATCGATATACAACCTCTGAACTCATGCGTTTCAGAGAAGGGCGTTAAGAAAAAGAATAAATTCTCTGCCGCTAAACAGATGTATATTTAATAGAGATCAATCAACACAGAATAAAATCCAATGTCAGACACACAGTCCATTTACAAGTCCATTCTGGGTCTGAACGAAACCGGAGGCACTAAATACCTCGCAAACCCATCGATCACCACGTACGTCTGGACGATCACCACTCATTATCCATATGTAATAACCCGGAAAATGTGAACCAGTTTAAAATTTTTAAATTTGGTTATTACCAAAGAATTTGAATAGTTGAAATAGTATATTTCAATAAAATGTAGAATTGGGTATAACATTGCAGTTTGAAATTTTGAATACAAACTTTGTCTAACTGTACCGGGTGGAAAATATAACGAATTTTAACAAAACTGAAAATATTTAAATCTGTTTATCAATACCTTTCTAACGAATCTGAAAAATCGAAATTTCATAACGGAAATCAAAAGTTATGGCCAAATGAATTTTCAGAAAGGTCGCTATATAGTATATATAGCCCTTGAAAATTGAGATTTTGCATACGACCTCGGAATTCGACGAAACCACTTTTGTTGGGTCCGGGATGTCAAATTATTGCTAAGTTTCAAATTTCATAATTTTTGAAGCTAGTATGTGAGCGGGGCAAAAGATAACGTGCTTGGTCAAATTCTGTTAAAAAGGGTCGACCTAAAAATGGTCGTTTTTCAAACGAGCTCAGAATTCGACGAAACTGGTTTTGTTAGGACCGTATCGTCAAAACAAAGCTAGATTTATTTTTCTGGAATTTTTCGATTCAGTTTGTGGTCCTAGCAAATTGAAATGTACGTTTAAATTAAATATCGAATGTTTTATATTTTAATTTGAAAAATAACTGACTGTAACAGTCGAAATGGCCAACGAAACATATCCCATTGTGTCCGGAATGGGGGTATTTAGCTAGGGGCGACAGTCGTTGGGTTTAAAAAGGAGTCCGTTTGCAAAAACACTATTTAAAAATTTTCTATAAATTCTGGCCAATAGGAAATTTTCTTTCATAAAATTAAAAAAAAAACCTAAAAACCCTCCGCCGTTCAAAAGAATCGACGATCCACGTCGTTCACTTCTTTCCGCCCACGCCGCCGCCGCTACAGGCCATTCCAGACCTTGCCGCCACCGCCGTTTGCTCCTCCTCTTCCCCCTCTACAAATCCGACCCATCGCCGACCTCCATCACCTCCGTCATCGTCGGAATCGCCGCCACGAAGCTCCGAACTTCCCATCGCCAGATCTGCTCCGATCTGCCACCATCTCCGACCCCACCACTATCGACCTGACGCCCTCGACCTCCCCTACGACGCCATCACCTCCGATCAGACCCACGACGCACAGATTTCGCGAAAACAGCGAATCCCCTTTTGAACAAATAATAAAGGTAATTCCTTTATATGTTTTTGACACTTTAAAGCGTTGCAAAACTTTGAAAAATAATATCTTTTTCGTTCTTTAACGAAATTCGATGAAACAGGAGACACCGTGACCGCAAGGAGGCTCTCTACATTCTAGAAGAAGTCGCGGATTTTTCTGACCTTCCTACGATTTTTAGCACCGAAATAACCAATGTGAGGAATCTGAACTATTTGTGTGAATGAAATTGCATTGTATAAATTATATAAGCGAAGTGTAAATTATATATGGATTGTATACCTCATGTACATGTGTTGTATAAGTTATATTAGCGATGTATAAATTATACAAGCGTTGTTTGAAACATATATGCTTTGAATTGTGATGAAATGCAAGTGAATTATTATATATATATATATGCTCCACTCGTCCACAGACCATGGACGATATTTATTGCTTGTGATTGACGTGATATTATATGGTTTGACGAATGGTTGGAAATAATTGTTTGTGGTTGACATTATGGTTGAAAAATACCTCTATGGTTGAAAAATACCCTCTTGTGGTTGAAACAAAATAGAATAGGATTGTGGAATTGAAAATAAAACATGCCGCCTGCGTGCGAACTAGATGCATGATTCCCATTGTCAAAAACCGCGAGGTTTTAAGGTAGAGCGAGGAGCCGTACTAGGGACGGTCCCGGTTTTAACTACCCTGCCGTTATGCTGCCGAAATTTTCTGAAATATTTATATGTTAGAATAATTTTCATTCATTGAAATAAATTACATATGCGATATAGAATATTCATGTGTTGAGTTGCAATTCATTCGTTGAGTTGAAATTCATGCGTTGAATATTATTTGAATTTAAACAAATGGCTTTAGAGATAAAAATCACATTTTTATATATATATACAAACGATATAGAATATTCATGTGTTGAGTTGCAATTCATTCATTGAGTTGAAATTCATGTGTTGAATATTATTTGAATTTAAACAAATGGCTTTAGCGATAAAAATCACATTTTTATATATATATACAAACGATATAGAATATTCATGTGTTGAGTTGCAATTCATTCGTTGAGTTGAAATTCATGTGTTGAATATTATTTGAATTTAAACAAATGGCTTTAGCGATAAAAATCACATTTTTATATATATACAAACGATATAGAATATTCATGTGTTGAATTCCAATTCATTTGTTGAGTTGAAGTTCATGTGTTGAATGTTATCATCTTTAAAAATAAAATGAATCGACAATGAAAACTATATTTTTATAGTGTATAAGAAGGGTTAAAAATACACATGTGTCGAATAAATATTTTTGATGATAAAAATACTCCTTTTATCATGTATACGCTTAGTTAAAAATACACACGTGTCAAATAAATATTTTTGATGATAAAAATACTCCTTTTATCATGTATACGCTTAGTTAAAAATACACACGTGTCGAATAAATATTTTTGATGATAAAATTACTCCTTTTATCATGTATACGCTTAGTTAAAAATACACACGTGTTGAAATAAATAATAGTTTGCTAGAAATATTATTATTAGCTTTGTTCTACATATATATACATGTGTTGAACAGGAAAAATGGATTAGCTGTAGAGTAAAGAAATTATTTGCGTGCCCGACAAATAGGTAAACCTTGATGAGTTGGCTGCGCAATTTTATTTATATATCAACTCCTGTGAATGCCATTGGATGCGGAGTGCTGGTTTTTCTGTGTGAAATAATAAACAACGCCATAGGATAGTAACAATTAATTTTGAACTACACTACATGGCATACTTCTTGACGATAGGCATACTTCATCATATTCCACATAAGCAATTGGAGCTTGTGTGACGAGGTGGAAGATTTACCATATAAGCAAGAGGCTTGTATGGCGATGACTATGTACTACAGGTCGAACTGATGACTGATATGGACTATATAAATTATAACGATAAATCGCCAGATTAATAAAAACCCCACACGGGTCTGGAGTTGACAATAATCACGTCGCTCTAGTTATTAGATATGGCACATGGACTATTTATTTCCACACGGAAACGGGGTGACGGGAATTTATTCTCTGGAGTGATTATCAGTACATGCTCCCCCGCAAACACCAAAATATATCACTATAAATATGTGAATGCTTTTTAGGATTTATTGGGTACCTAATACGGCCCAATAAATTTCCAAACCCCTCCCCGTACAAAGGAGGTTATGGCGAAATTTTTCGAAATATTAAGGCGTTAGTGAAATATTTGAAGTGGAAACGAAGTTGAAATTAGAAAATGAACCATAGTTGAAATTATAGAAGGAACTATATTTATATATATAAATATAAATATAATTAAAAGGGAATAGAGGCCGTGCAGTTCGCGTTTCGGAATCGTAACTTGAAACGATTAGTACGAGAAATCCGACGATCGGATTTTCCCGAAACCGCAACCGCTGGGTTCGCCTTGGAAATATCTTTCCAACGGCACCAACCTTGTAAAAATCCAACGGTTGGATTGTCCGGAATGTTTAATTCAAATCCGAAGAAAAACAGCGCCAGAATCATTTATATTTATGTATAAATATAAATATAATTAAATTAAATCGAATAACGACGCTGCAGTTCGAATTTTGAAACCGTAACTTCAAACGACTAGTGTGGAAGATCCGACCGTCGGATTCTCACGAAACTGGAACCGTTGGGTTCGCTTTTGGAATAGCTTCCCACTGATATAGACTTTGTGGAAATCCAACGGTTAGATTTTCCGATATGTGTAAAACAAATTAAGAGAAAAACAGCGCTAGTGCCACGGCACGACCTGAAACATCGTTTAATTAAATATGGCCATTTTTAAATAAATAAAAATGGCGAAAAATCGTTATAAAATATTATAAGCAATATTGATTGAAAATAAACCAATTGGGCTTGAATTGTTTGATATTTGATGGTTGTATGTGTTCGACACGAAAATAACACTAAATAACTGAAAGATGGATATCGAATAATATAACCATATAAAGAATCGATTTAAATTCTAATGACGTGAATTATTTGAAAAGGCCGAGCTAACCCTCATTTCAAATAATTTATCGAGCGATTCGAATTGGAAAATGCAAAGACGATTCAAGACCGATGATCTTCGTATCGGTTGGATGGGCGCTACTGAGGTTCCTAACCGGAGTAGCTACCGGAAGGGGATGGAAGTAGTAGCCGTCTGAACGTATGGGTTGATTGGACGGATATACGAGGAATTTGACGCCTCCGGTTTCGTTTAGACCCAGGACGGACTTGTAAATGGACTGTGTGTCTGACATTGGATTTTGTTCTATACTGATTGATCTCTGTTAAATATATATCTGTTTGGCGGCGGAGAATTTATTCTTTTGCTTAACGCCCTTCTCTGAGACGTACGAGCTTATAGGTTATATATCGATGGAAATCAATCGTATGGAGTGGACTGCCTATGTGGCATGCCAAGATGCTGTGATCAAGGCTTCTGTTGCAAAGCAAAGTCTTGTGGATGATGATCAAAGCAAGGTCTACGTGGCCTAGCTTTGTGTATTTCGTAGATTCGCGAGCCTCACACCCCGGTATGAGTTAAGAACGGGATACAGACTGCAGGGAGAGCACGACGTTTCTTTCTAGCTATGATGGTGTCAGTGACTTACCAGCCCTGACATATTTATCTACTTTTCACCTTTGTGGTTGTTGGAATGCGAGGCGCCTCGATTATAGGTCTGTAAGGACCGGGAAACGTGTGTTCAGGAATAAATAATCCTCTAACGCAAGTGAGGACCGGCCCTGAAGCATCCAGGGGTTACCCAGAGTGTGTAGTCTCGAGGCATTTGCTAGAATGTCTCAAAGCGGAGAGGAGCTTGCCCCTTGCCTCGACTCATGACGGAAATCCAATTTCCAATACGAAATAACGGACTTGATTGTAGAACTAGTATGGCGACATAGTGGTATGGGGCACTTATGCCGTCTATGATTGATATTTATGATGCTATTCGTCTTTGAAACATATATGCACTAGTAATAATATCAAATGATTTCGCTTTATACGTATCAAGCATATTTGGCTATTATAAGGTAAAACTCTATCCTCCAGCTTGCGTTGCATTGTGTGATGGGACCTGAGTCTTATACTGGCTTCATTCTTTCTAAAAGCATTGCGTTGTTTTAAAAGAATTTACTTTGTTTTTAAATGCACTAGCAATCACTGGAGTAAACCCGTTCCGCGACAGTGGCGTGGTCCTAGGATTTGCTATTACCGTTGTTTAACTGTTAAATAGATTCCTCATACCAGTCCCCATGACTGACTCATTGTTTGTTTCACTTTGCAAACGCGGGTGCCCTTATTTTCACACGGGCAGCCTAGTACACAGGTGACAGGTGGTTTTTGGTTCTGCACTGCTGCGTAGAGTGCATTTTTGGCTCATGGCGAGGCTGACTTCACAGAGATGACTTTGACTTTTTCCGCCATTACTATACTTACATTATGATTCCTCCACTGGCGATGCAGACTGATTTACTTTCCGTATTTCTTATTATATGTATATGTATTCCGCCTTCGGCGATGTAGACTGATATCCTTATTATGTCTTACTGCATGTATGTATTCTGCCTCTGGCGATGATGACTGATCACTTTCCTTTTTATTTACTAAGTATATCCCACGTTATGCTATTCTGATATTCCTACATGTTGTGATTCCGCTGTCATATCCATGTAAAATCATTTTATTTATTGTTTCTGCTATTATCTGTACTCTGCTATGATGATTAATGTGTTATTTCCTAACGATTATCCTTAATACCGCCCCTCGGATTTTGGGATCGTCACAGTTGGTATCAGAGCCTTGGTTAACCTTAGTTCTGGGATCTAACACATTAAACACCTCGTCAGAATAGAATCAGTAGTGTTCTAATGCGAGTAGCTCATTAGAGATAGGATTAGCAATGTCCTAGAATGAGCTAAGCAGATTAGCAAAACAATTTGATCAGTACATCATCATTATCTTTCTTTGTATTCCCTTGCTTTATCATTTATGAAAATTATCAAATCTGTGAGCTTGACTCTTTTCTTGCTTATACAGTTCTCTTAGATGGCTACGCGAGGAGCAGAAGCTAGAGGAGGCCGTGGAGGCCGAGGAGATGCATCAGGAGGACGGGGGAATATCCCCGTTGTAGTGGAAGGCCCTATTATTCAGCCACCAGCACCAGAAGTCTTTGAGCTAGATAAAGTAGCAAAGAGGTACAAAAATCTTGGGGGAAAACCTTTTACTGGCACTGGCACAGTGACCGAGGCAATAGCTTGGCTGAAAACCTGTGAGAAAATCTTCGAAGGCATGGGTATGGGAACCAACAATAAAGCAAGACTTGGCATTTGGCTCCTTCAGGAGGAAGCAGAGCTGTGGTGGGATGCCATTACCTCAGAAGATGCAGCTGGTACTGTTAGGACTTGGGAGCAGTTCAAAGCTTTGTTCAATGAGAAGTTTGTACCGGAGCAAGCTCTAGAGAGGATGCGAGAGCAGTTTGCTAATCTCCAACAGGGAGACCTCTCTATTCAGGATTATCTAAATAAGTTCACTCAGTTATCGCGCTATGCTCCAGAGCTGATTATGACCAACAAAGCAAAGAATAAGAGATTCATATTTGGGCTGAAGCGCAAGTACCACGATAGAGCTATGAGCAACATCAAACTCTCCCTTACAGAACTAGTGGAGATAGCTTGCAATTACGAAGACATGGATGAGAGGCATGCTAGCCAAGACCGCGCTAAAAGCCAAGCAGGGAATAAACGCAAGGCTTCAACAGATCAACCCGAATCTAGCATTACCGCGGCCGCTACTCAAAAACCCGCAAAGATCCCGAAAGGAAACTGCTACAATTGCGGGAAGCCCAGTCATTTCTCTAATGTATGCAAAGCCCCAAAGAAGCCGAAGGCAAATGACTCAGCCGAATGCTACAACTGCCATAAGAAGGGGCATTACAGCAGGAACTGCCCTCTGAAGCAGAATGCACAGGTGGCCCATGTCTATGACGGGAAGACCCCGCCAGCTATCACCGATGGATCAGGTAAACCCGATGTCTTGGGAGGTACCCTTACCATTAAAAATATTCCTGTTTCTGTACTTTTTGATACTGGTGCATCACGTAGCTTCATTTCTGGTAACCTTGTTCACAAGTTAAAATTAAAAAGAGGAAAACTTAAGGAACCAATTAAAGTTCAAAATCTGATAGGAGGTTCTGTCAGTCTCAGTTCGTACTGTAGAGTGCCTGTCTCTTATTCTTGCTACAAATTCTCTTTTAAAGTAATTGTCATGGACCTTTCCGACTTTGATATTATACTGGGATTGGACTGGTTGACAAAATATAAGGCCGAAGTTAGATGTGCCGAAAGAATCGTTAAAGTCCAAACGAAGCTTGGACCTATATATATACCATGTCATGGCTCGGAAATCAATAGAACAGAATTTTGGTCTTCTTTAGAAGTTACTCCCCCTTCAATAGAAAAGATACCGGTAGTGAAAAACTACGCGGATATGTTTGAAGAAGTGGAAAACTTACCGCCGCAAAGAGAAATTGAATTCAGGATAGATCTAATTCCTAATGCTCGACCAGTGGTACATCCAATTAGAAGAATGGCCCCGAAGGAAAAGGAAGAGATAAGTAGTCAAACCCGAGAATTACTTTGGAAAGGTCTGATCAGACCAAGCTTTTCAGCGTGGGGAGACGTAGTAGTATTTGTCCCGAAATCAGACGGTACTCTAAGACTTTGCGTCGATTACAGGGATCTCAATAAGCAGACACTGAAGAACAAATATCCCTTGCCCCGAATAGATGATCTGTTAGATCAATTAAATGGAGCAACAGTATTCTCCAGAATGGACCTAGCTACAGGTTTCCACCAATTGCGTATAGCCGAAGACTGTGTTCCTTTGACAGCTTTCAGGGGTCCCGATTTATTCTACGAATGGTTAGTAATGCCGTTCGGCTTGTGCAACGCTCCGGCATACTTCGTTAATCTTATGAACAGAGTGTTCCTTGGTGTGTTGAATAAATTCGTTCTAGTCTTCATCGATGACATTCTAATCTACTCTAAGTCGGAAATGCAAAACATTTGGAACAAGTGTTGAAAATTCTAAGGAGAAATGTCTTGAAAGCTAAATTTTCTAAGTGTGTCTTCTGGCAGAATGGAGTTAAATTCCTAGGCCATGTCGTATCAAAAGAAGGAATTGCTGTAGACCCAAGCAAAATTACAGCGATTCAGAACTGGAAACAACCTACTACGCCCACCGAAGTTCGAAGTTTCCTTGGATTAGCTAGCTACTATCGGAAATTCGTTCAGGATTTTTCAAAGATATCTGGTGTATTGACAAAGCTTACAAAGAAGCATGAGAAATTCAAATGGACTCCCGAATGTGAAGAAGCTTTCCAGGAGCTGAAACTGAAATTGACAACCGCTCCAGTATTGACCATTATAGAAGGCAACCAAGACTTGACTGTGTGGACAGATGCTTCTATTAGAGGGCTAGGCGCAGTGTTAATGCAAAAAGGCCAAGTGATCGCTTATGCCAGCCGTCAACTAAAGCCACATGAAAGAAACTATGCTACTCATGATCTTGAGTTGTTAGCTATCGTGTTTGCTTTAAGAATATGGAGGCATTATTTATTGGGCGAGAAATTCGAACTATACACCGATCACCAATCCTTGAAATATCTGTTCACTCAGAAAGATTTAAACCTGAGGCAACAGCGTTGGTTAGAATTCCTTGCGGCATACGATTTTGAGATTTTATACACTCCAGGGAAAGCCAATGTTGTAGCAGATGCGCCAGCAGAAAGAATGAAATCATCGCCAGTTTTGTCATCACGTCTTCATTATTAGACAGAATCTCGACCCTTCAAAAGGAAGATAATTTTGTAAAAGTAATGATCAAAAGGATCAATGAAGGCATAGACTCCAGCTTCCAAGTGGATAGTGAGGGGGTTTTGAGATTAAAAGGAAGGATTTGTGTTCCCGACATCTCTGAGCTAAAAAGAGAAGTGCTTGATGAATGCCACAAGTCCAAATTAAGTATCCATCCCGGTGTGAGCAAAATGTATAACGATATCAAGCGCACATTCTGGTGGAAGGCGATGAAAAGAGATATCTCATTATATGTTAGCCGATGCCCCACTTGTCAGCTAGTTAAGAGTGATCAGCAGAAATTGGTTGGATTATTACAACCATTAGAAGTTCCAGGATGGAAGTGGGAACAAATTTCGATGGACTTCATCGATGGCTTGCCTCGAACTAGAAAAGGAAACGACAGTATATGGGTAATCGTAGATCGCTTCACGAAAACTGCCCATTTCATCCCTGTCCGATCCAACAGAACGGCTCAAAGTCTGGCATAGATTTACTTCAAAGAAATAGTTAAACTTCATGGAGTACCGCTCAGTATAGTCAGCGATAGAGATCCCCTATTTACTAGCAAATTCTGGGAAGCATTCTAGACAGAATTGGGAACCAAATTAAATCTAAGCACCGCCTATCACCCACAGACAGACGGCCAAACTGAGCGGGTGAATAGAATTTTAGAAGATTTGCTGCGGGCTTGCGTTATTGATTTCGGAGGTTCATGGGAAGATCATTTACATTTACCAGAATTCTCTTACAACAATAGCTATCAAGCAAGTTTGGGAATGTCTCCATTTGAAGCATTATACGGTAGACCGTGCAGATCTCCCGCATGTTGGGTAGAACCTGGCAACAGACTTGTGTTAGGGCCCGATATGATTCGAGAAGCATCGGATAAAGTTGATTTCATTAAGAAGAGATTAAAAACCGCACAGAGCCGACAGAAAAGTTATGCTGATGCGAGAAGAAGGGATATATCGTTTGCCGTTGGCGATTATGTTTATTTAAGAGTTTCTCCAATGCGAGGAGTAATCAGATTTGGCAAGACTGGGAAGTTGGCACCGAGATTTATTGGTCCCTTTCCTATACTTGAACGGATTGGAACTCTTGCATATAGGGTTTCATTACCTAATTGGTTGCCTGGTATACATGATGTGTTCCACGTATCTCAACTCAGAAAACATGTTCATGATCCCGACCTTATTGTGGAAGAAGCAGCGCAACATGATATTGACATAACTCCAGAATTAGCACTCAGTAGAGAGCCGTTAAAGATAATTGGCAAAGAAACCAGAGAGCTAAGGAGGAAAAAGATTCATTTAGTCAAAGTGCAGTGGAGTAGTGATCCTAGAGACTGTACTTGGGAGACTGAGGAAAGCATTAAACAAGCCTATCCCAAATGTAGAGTGGACATCTCTGACTAACTCAAGTGCAAGGTACCTTTACAATACTTTGCATTTACATTTTATTTCCTGCTTAACTATTATTTCCTTTTTGAGGACGAAAAGTTTTAAGTGGGGGAGATTGTAATAACCCGGAAAATGTGAACCAGTTTAAAAATTTTAAATTTGGTTATTACCAAAGAATTTGAATAGTTGAAATAGTATATTTCAATAAAATGTAGAATTGGGTATAACATTGCAGTTTGAAATTTTGAATACAAACTTTGTCTGACTATACCGGGTGGAAAATATAACGGATTTTAACAAAACTAAAAATATTTAAATCTGTTTATCAATACCTTTCTAAAGAATCTGAAAAATCGAAATTTCATAACGGAAATCAAAAGTTATGGCCAAATGAATTTTCAGAAAGGTCGCTATATAGTATATATAGCCCTTGAAAATTGAGATTTTGCATACGACCTCGGAATTCGACGAAACCACTTTTGTTGGGTCCGGGATGTCAAATTATTGCTAAGTTTCAAATTTCATAATTTCGGAAGCTAGTATGTGAGCGGGGCAAAAGATAACGTGTTTGGTCAAATTCTGTTAAAATGGGTCGACCTAAAAATGGCCGTTTTTCAAACGAGCTCAGAATTCGACGAAACTGGTTTTGTTAGGACCGTATCGTCAAAACAAAGCTAGATTTATTTTTCTGGAATTTTTTGATTCAGTTTGTGGTCCTGGCAAATTGAAATGTACGTTTAAATTAAATATCGAATGTTTTATATTTTAATTTGAAAAATAACTGACTGTAACAGTCGAAATGGCCAACGAAACATGTCCCATTGTGTCCGGAATGGGGGTATTTAGCTAGGGGCGACAGTCGTTGGGTTTAAAAAGGAGTTCATTTGCAAAAACACTATTTAAAAATTTTCTATAAATTCTAGCCAATAGGAAATTTTCTTTCATAAAATAAAAAAAAACCCTAAAAACCCTCTGCCGTTCAAAAGAATCGACGATCCACGTCGTTCACTTCTTTCCGCCCACGCCACCGCCGCTACAGGCCATTCCAGACCTTGCCACCACCACCGTTCGCTCCGCCTCTTCCCCCTCTACAAATCCGACCCATCGCCGACCTCCATCACCTCCGCCATCGTCGGAATCGCCGCCACGAAGCTCCGAACTTCCCATCGCCAGATCTGCTCCGATCTGCCACCATCTCCGACCACACCATGATCGACCTGATGCCCTCGACCTCCCCTACGACGCCATCACCTCCGATCAGACCCACGACGCATAGATTTCGCGAAAACAGCGAATCCCCTTTTGAACAAATAATAAAGGTAATTCCTTTATATGTTTTTAACACTTTAAAGCGTTGCAAAGCTTTGAAAAATAATATCTTTTTCGTTCTTTAACGAAATTCGATGAAACAGGACCGCAAGGAGGCTCTCTACATTCTAGAAGAAGCCGCGGATTTTTCTGACCTTCCTATGATTTTTAGCACCGAAATAACCAATGTGAGGAATCTAAACTATTTGTGTGAATGAAATCGCGTTGTATAAATTATATAAGCGAAGTGTAAATTATATACGCATTGTATACCTCATGTACATGTGTTGTATTAGTTATATTAGCGATGTATAAATTATACAAGCGTTGTTTGAAACATATATGCTTTGAATTGTGACGAAATGCAAGTGAATTATTATATATATATATATATATATACTCCCCTCGTCCACAGACCATGGACGATATTTATTGCTTGTGATTGACGTGATATTATATGGTTTGATGAATGGTTGGAAATAATTGTTTGTGGTTGACATTATGGTTGAAAAATACCTCTGTGGTTGAAAAATACCCTCTTGTGGTTGAAACAAAATAGAATAGGATTGTGGAATTGAAAATAAAACATGCCGCCTGCGTGCGAACTAGATGCATGATTCCCATTGTCAAAAACCGCGAGGTTTTAAGGTAGAGCGAGGAGCCGTACTAGGGACGGTCCCGGTTTTAACTACCCTGCCGTTATGCTGCCGAAATTTTCTGAAATATTTATGTGTTAGAATAATTTTCATTCGTTGAAATAAATTACATATGTGATATAGAATATTCATGAGTTGAGTTGCAATTCATTCGTTGAGTTGAAATTCATGTGTTGAATATTATTTGAATTTAAACAAATGGCTTTAGCGATAAAAATCACATTTTTATATATATACAAACGATATAGAATATTCATGTGTTGAGTTGCAATTCATTCGTTGAGTTGAAATTCATGTGTTGAATATTATTTGAATTTAAACAAATGGCTTTAGCGATAAAAATCACATTTTTATATATATATACACAAACGATATAGAATATTCATGTGTTGAGTTGCAATTCATTCGTTGAGTTGAAATTCATGTGTTGAATATTATTTGAATTTAAACAAATGGCTTTAGCGATAAAAATCACATTTTTATATATATACAAAGGATATAGAATATTCATGTGTTGAATTCCAATTCATTCGTTGAGTTGAAGTTCATGTGTTGAATGTTATCATCTTTAAAAATAAAATGAATCGACAATGAAAACTATATTTTTATAGTGTATAAGAAGGGTTAAAAATACACACATGTCGAATAAATATTTTTGATGATAAAAATACTCCTTTTATCATGTATACGCTTAGTTAAAAATACACACGTGTCGAATAAATATTTTTGATGATAAAAATACTCCTTTTATCATGTATACGCTTAGTTAAAAATACACACGTGTCTAATAAATATTTTTGATGATAAAAATACTCCTTTTATCATGTATACGCTTAGTTAAAAATACACACGTGTTGAAATAAATAATAGTTTGCTAGAAATATTATTATTAGCTTTGTTCTACATATATATACATGTGTTGAACAGGAAAAATGGATTAGCTATAGAGTAAAGAAATTATTTGCGTGCCCGACAAATAGGTAAACCTTGATGAGTTGGCTGCGCAATTTTATTTATATATCAACTCCTGTGAATGCCATTAGATGCAGAGTGCTGGTTTTTCTGTGTGAAATAATAAACAACGCCATAGGATAGTAACAATTAATTTTGAACTACACTACATGGCAAACTTCTTGACGATAGGCATACTTCATCATATTCCACATAAGCAATTGGAGCTTGTGTGACGAGGTGGAAGATTTACCATATAAGCAAGAGGCTTGTATTGCGATGACTATGTACTACAGGTCGAACTGATGACTAATATGGACTATATAAATTATAACGATAAATCGCCAGATTAATAAAAACCCCACACGGGTCTGGAGTTGACAATAATCACGTCGCTCTAGTTATTAGATACGGCACATGAACTATTTATTTCCCCACAGAAACGGGGTGACGGGAATTTATTCTCTGGAGTGATTATCAGTACATGCTCCCCCGTAAACACCAAAATATATCACTATAAATATGTGAATGCTTTTTAGGATTTATTGGGTACCTAATACGGCCCAATAAATTTCCAAACCCCTCCCCGTACAAAGGAGGTTATGGCGAAATTTTTCGAAATATTAAGGCGTTAGTGAAATATTTGAAGTGAAAACGAAGTTGAAATTAGAAAATGAACCATAGTTGAAATTATAGAAGGAACTATATTTATATATATAAATATAAATATAATTAAAAGGGAATAGAGGCCGTGCAGTTCGCGTTTCGGAATCGTAACTTGAAACGATTAGTACGAGAAATCCGACCATCGGATTTTCCCGAAACCGCAACCCCTGGGTTCGCCTTGGAAATATCTTTCCAACGGCACCAACCTTGTAAAAATCCAACGGTTGGATTGTCCGGAATGTTTAATTCAAATCTGAAGAAAAACAGCGCCAGAATCGTTTATATTTATATATAAATATAAATATAATTAAATTAAATCGAATAACGACGCTGCAGTTCGAATTTTGAAACCGTAACTTCAAACGACTAGTGTGGAAGATCCGACCGTCGGATTCTCACGAAACTGGAACCGTTGGGTTCGCTTTGGGAATAACTTCCCACTGATATAGACTTTGTGGAAATCCAACGGTTAGATTTTCCGATATGTGTAAAACAAATTAAGAGAAAAACAGCGCCAGTGCCACAGCACGACGTGAAACATCGTTTAATTAAATATGGCCATTTTTAAATAAATAAAAATGGCGAAAAATCGTTATAAAATATTATAAGCAATATTGATTGAAAATAAACCAATTGGGCTTGAATTGTTTAATATTTGATGGTTGTATGTGTTTGACACGAGAATAACACTAAATAACTGAAAGATGGATGTCGAATAATATAACCATGTAAAGAATCGATTTAAATTCTAATGACGTGAATTATTTGAAAAGGCCGAGCTAACCCTCATTTCAAATAATTTATCAAGCGATTCGAATTGGAAAATGCAAAGACGATTCAAGACCGACGATCTTCGTATCGGTTGGATGGGCGCTACTGAGGTTCCTAACCGGAGTAGCTACCGGAAGGGGACGGAAGTAGTAGCTGTCTGAACGTATGGGTTGATTGGACGGATATACGAGGAATTTGACGCCTCCGGTTTCGTTCAGACCCAGGAAGGACTTGTAAATGGACTGTGTGTCTGACATTTGATTTTGTTCTATACTGATTGATCTCGGTTAAATATATATCTGTTTGGCGGCGGAGAATTTATTCTTTTGCTTAACGCCCTTCTCTGAGACGTACGAGCTTAGACGTTATATATCGATGGAAATCAATCGTATGGAGTGGACTGCCTATGTGGCATGCCAAGATGCTGTGATCAAGGCTTCTGTTGCAAAGCAAAGTCTTGTGGATGATGATCAAAGCAAGATCTACGTGGCCTGGCTTTGTGTATTTCGTAGATTCGCGAGCCTCACACCCCGGTATGAGTTAAAAACGGGATAGAGACTGCAGGGAGAGCACGACGTTTCTTTCTAGCTATGGTGGTGTCAGTGACTTACCAGCCCTGACATATTTATCTACTTTTCACCTTTGTGGTTGTTGGAATGCGAGGCGCCTCGATTATAGGTCTGTAAGGACCGGGAAACGTGTGTTCAGGAATAAATAATCCTCTAACGCAAGTGAGGACCGGCCCTGAAGCATCCAGGGGTTACCCAGAGTGTGTAGTCCTGAGGCATTTGCTGGAATGTCTCAAAGCGGAGAGGAGCTTGCCCCTTGCCTCGACTCATGACGGAAATCCAATTTCCAATACGAAATAACGGACTTGATTGTAGAACTAGTATGGTGACATAGTGGTATGGGGCACTTATGCCGTCTATGATTGATATTTATGATGCTATTCGTCTTTGAAACATATATGCACTAGTAATAATATCAAATGATTTCGCTTTATACGTATCAAGCATATTTGGCTATTATAAGGTAAAACTCTATCCTCCGGCTTGCGTTGCATTGTGTGATGGGACCTGAGTCTTATACTGGCTTCATTCTTTCTAAAAGCATTGCGTTGTTTTAAAAGAATTTACTTTGTTTTTAAATGCACTAGCAATCACTGGAGTAAACCCGTTCCGCGACAGTGGCGTGGTCCTATGATTTGCTATTACTGTTGTTTAACTGTTAAATAGATTCCTCATACCAGTCCCCTTGTCTGACTCGTTGTTTGTTTCACTTTGCAAACGCGGGTGCCCTTATTTTCACACGGGCAGCCTAGTACACAGGTGACAGGTGGTTTTTGGTTCTGCACTGCTGCGTAGAGTGCATTTTTGGCTCATGGCGAGGCTGACTTCACAGAGATGACTTTGACTTTTTCCGCCATTACTATACTTACATTATGATTCCGCCACTGGCGATGCAGACTGATTTACTTTCCGTATTTCTTATTATATGTATATGTATTCCGCCTTCGGCGATGTAGACTGATATCCTTATTATGTCTCACTGCATGTATGTATTCCGCCTCTGGCGATGATGACTGATCACTTTCCTTTTTATTTACTAAGTATATCCCAAGTTATGCTATTCTGATATTCCTACATGTTGTGATTCCGCTGTCATATCCATGTAAAATCATTTTATTTATTGTTTCTGCTATTATCTGTACTCTGCTATGATGATTAATGTGTTATTTCCTAACGATTATCCTTAATACCGCCCCTCGGATTTTGGGATCGTCACACTATATTTCGGGATGCCTCCCAATCAGGATCTCGGTTACCACCCAAACGAGGTGAAGATCTCCGGTCTTCGACCACCGTCTTCATCTGCGACTTTCAATCGTCGGTCAATTATTTAAAATGAGAATTAACTCGGCCTTTTTAAATAATTCACATATATTTAGAATTTCAAATCAATTTATTTCAATGGTTAAATCATTCGACAACACCAATTTTGTTCTTTAATGTAATTTTCACACCAAACACATTCAACCATCAAATACCACATAAATCGAGAAAATTCAGTTTATTTCCATTCCATATCGTTTATGATATTTTATAACGATTTATAGCTATTTTTATTTATTTTAAAATAGCCAATTTATTCAAAACGACGCTTCGGGCCATAACGCGTCCATGGCGTTGTTTTTCTTCAGATTTGATTTAGACATAACTGAAAATCTAACCGTTGGATCTTCACAAAATTTACATCATTATAAAGATCTTTTCAAAACGAATCCAACGGTTCCAGTTTCGGGAAAATCCGACGGTCGGATCTCCCGGTATCATCATTTGAAGTTTCGATTTCAAAATACGAACTGCAGCGTCGTTATTCGATTAAATATAATTATATTTATATATGTATAAATATAATCGTTTCTGGCGCTGTTTTTCTTCAGATTTGAATTAAACATTCCATACAATCCAACCGTTGGATTTTTATAAAGTTGGTGCCATTGGAAAGATATTTCCAAGGCAAACCCAACGGTTGCGGTTTTCTGGAAAATCCAATGGTCGGATTTCCCGCACTAGTTGTTTGAAATCACAGTTTCAAAACACGAACTGCACGGCCACGTTTCGTTTTAATTTTATTTATATTTATATATTTAAATAAATATAGTTCATTCAACAATTTCAATATCGTTTTCACTTCAAATATTTCACTAACGCCTTTAAATTTTGGAAAATTTCGCCATAACCTCCTTTGTACGGGAGGGGCTGGGAAAATTCCCAAATAGCCACACGGGCATCTCATGTCAAAAAGAAAAAGAAAAAGCCAAGCGGCTAGCCAACAGGCTCATAAAATCATCACCCAAACAAAACAGTAAATGTGTACCTATTTGTCGGGCACAAAATTTTATTCCTCTTCTCTAGCCCCTTTGTTATAACCTGTTCAATAAATATGCACGTACATATATACAATTTTTATCACTTATCATTTTCCATTCAACTTCATATTTGATTTACTTTGGTTTAAAAACACCATTCATTCTAATGTTGCATGCATAGGCTAAAATCATATCATTACCTAATTAAGGTATATTTCAACTCATGCATATTTTATTTGAACAAGTGGCTATTTTTAACACTTCACATTTCAAAGATGATAATTTTGGCGAACTAAAACACATTTCAACACATGACTATTTTCTTTAGTTCCTATGCATGTTGAAAATAATATTTCTTCCCAAATATTTGTTTTCAACGTCCGCATATCTTTAGCATATCACATAGATGATAAAAATGATATTTTTATCATTTAGAATATATATTCGACAAATAGATGTTTTCAACACTTCATAGTTTCAATAAAAATGTAATTTTTATTGTTCGATCTTTTTATTCAACACATGAACTTTTCCACTACACACACTTCTCAACACATGAGCATTTCCACACCTGGATATTTTATTTATGTTGTTCATATAAGAAAGATAGAATTTTTGTTGTCGAAACTATTTATATATAAGGCAAATATTTTACATACTTCATATATATTATAAAAATGTGATTTTTATTGTTTTGACACTTCATTCATTCACAAATGAATTTAATTTTCACACATCCCTTTTCAACACATGAACATTTCCACGCATGGATATAGTTTCAACATATGACTTTAATTTCTACGCATGAAAATAATTTCACAATATGAAAATTATTCTAACACATAAAGATTATTCAAAATTTCGGCAGCATAACGGCAGGGTAGTTAAAACCGGCACCGTCCCTAGTACGGCTCCTCGCTCTACCTTAAAACCTCGCAGTTTTTGACAATGGGGATTCATGCATCTATTTCGCACGCAGGCGGCATGTTTTATTTTTATTTCCATGAATATTTCCAATTCATTTCAATCACCAATTGGTATTTTTCAACCACAATCAACCAATATCAACCACAAACAATCACAATCAACCATTCGCTATCAATCAATTTTCACATCAATCACAATCAATAAATATCGTCCATGGTTTGTGGACGAGGTGCGTATATATATATATATATATATATATATATATATATAGCAATTCACTTTTATTTCAACACATATATAACTTATACATTGAACGTACAACTTATACAACGCTTATACATGAGGTGTACAACGCTTATATAACTCATACATCGACTATATAATTTATACATCGTCGTTTTCCATATCGTTTATAAATTAGAAATCTCACATTGGGTTCCACTCCACCAAAAATAGCAGAAGGCTCAGAAAAATATGCGGTCTCTTCTAAAATGTAGAAGACGTCCACACGGTCACGATGTTTCCTGTTTCATCGAATTTTGTTAACGTAGTAAAAAGATATGATTTTTCAAACGTTTGCAACACTTAAAAGTGTTATTTTCAATTCAAAGATTTCAAACCGTATACCTTTGTTGAAGGTTCAAACCTAGGTCTCAATATTTCAGGCAATCCGTGAATCGAGGGGCCGATCGGCCTGCGCGACGTCGAAGAGGGTGGAAAGGGCTATCCACGCCCGGTGGTGGGACCAAACTCGGCGGTCGGAGTTGACCGTGGCGGAGCTCGAAAGTCGAGCTCTTTGAGGGCTCGCAACTCGAGGGATACTGCACGATACGAGATGATTCCTATATGGATTTGAAGAGGGCGGTGAGAGCTTCAAAATGAATCATAGAGCGCTCGATTTCGTTTGGAATTGAAAGAGAAATCGAGTTGGGAAGTTTTGAAGGCTTTCCGTCGTCTATCGGGGGGGGGGGGGGGAGAAAGAGGAATTCCTTTTTTTTTAATTTATTCTGATTGGCCGGGAGGTTTTATAAAGGGGTTTTCGGACGCGACCACCAATCCAAACCCAACGACTGCCGTCCCTAGCGTTTTACCCCCATTCCGAACACAATGGGATATGTTTCGTAGGCTCATTCGACTGTTTCAGTCAGTTTTCCTTCAAATTAAAATATAAAACATTCAATATTCAATTTGAACGTACATTTCAATTTGCCAGGGCCACAAACTGATTCGAAAAATTTCAGAATAATAAATCTGGCTATGTTTTGACGATACGGTCCCAACAAAACTAGTTTCGTCGAATTCTGAGACCGTTTGCAAAAAGGCCCATTTTTGGTCGATCCAATTTAACCGTAATTGACCAAAACATGTTTTCCTTTGCCACGCTCACATACGTGCTTCAAAAATTATGAAATTTGAAACCTAGCAGTAACTTCCCATACCGGATCCCACAAAAGTGGTTTCGTCGAATTCCGAGGTCGTATGCAAAATGGCCAATTTCACGGGCTATATAAATTCCATAGCGACCTTTCTGAAAATTCATTTGGCCATAACCTTTGCTTTCCGTTATGAAAATTCAATTTTTCAGATTCGTTAGAAAGGTATTCACTAACAGATTTAAATATTTTTGGTTTCACTCAAATCCGTTTTGTTTTGCACCCGGTACAGTCCGACAAAGTTTGAATTCAATTTTTGAAACTCCAGCGCCCTTTCGGGCCTCGTTTATAATTATAATTAATTATATTCGTTTTCAATTATCGATTCAACTCAGTTTTCATCGCTATTATTTAAAATATTTATTTTAAATATTTAAAATCCATTATTTTAGCCAATTTAAAATTTTTAAATTGGTTCAGATTTTCAGGGGTCGTTACATCACAAATCATTTTTATTCCAATTACAAAATATAGTTTGAAACTCTAGTAATCTTAATTAAAAAAATTTATTATTTTCAACGGGGTTTCAGAAAGGTGTTATTGAAGACACCATCCACGACAAACCCAAAATCCAATTAATTTAATTTAATTTTAATTAAATATTCACTAATTGGAAGACTTCATTAAATCTTAATTCAATGATTTATTCTAGTTAATAACTAGTTCATTCAATAAAATATATTTTTCTAAGATATATTCCTTTTCTAAAATATATTCTTTTTCTAAGACATTTTCTAAAATATTCTTTTCTAGAATATTCTTTATTGGAATGTGACTCAATCAACAACCATATATTGTATGTAATCAACAATCAGGAAAAAAAATTATCAAACATCCAAATGACGACCAAAGTGGCATTCATAACTGTGTGAGCATTAAAGTAAATAACTAACGCACATCACAGACTGTCAATCCATCGACTGACATATAACTAAATATTGGGATTAGTGTGTGTCCAGTATCATCCCAACACTTGTGTGGGGTTTCATCCATCAGACAAATAATAAATTATTTGTGCACTTGGGCGATGTGTGAAAATAATCGTCCTAATCACATAAACAAGTCAGATAACTTGTAAATGGAAGTGTAATATTCAGTTTGAAAATACTAACATTATATTTAACACATCAAACATACAACATCACAGACAAACATCTCAAATTTTTTGTTATTGTGAACAAATGACAATAAAAATCTGCTCTTTCATTTCAATTCTTTTCGAGTGACAAAAATGATGTAATTTTGTCTAATTCCTTTCGATGTACAAAACATGATAATTTTGTCAAATTCATACTAATGTACAAAATATGTTAATTTTGTATAATCTTTTCCAATGTTACAAAATATGATAATTTTGTATAATCTTTTCCAATGTAAACAAAATGTTCATTTCTAAATCAATCTCTTTTTAATGTATAAAATATACATTTTCAATTCATTCTTTGTAATATGACAAAAATGATCCTTTTTATTTTTGTTTGCAATTTCTAACAAAATGTACTTTTTACTCTAATTTCCATATTCTAGCAGAATGTACTTTTTATTCTCTATTTCATTTTCTAGCAAAATGTACTTTTTATTTCCTAATAAAAATTGTGTTTAAATCTAATTCATTTCAGTGTAAACAAAATGAGTATTTTTACTTCACTCTTTTTAGATGATAAAAAGAATGATTTTATTTCATTCTTACATTTGACAGAAATGAATATTTTTGTCATTCTTTTACCTTTGACTAAAAATGCATAATTTTATCATTCTTTTACATTCGATAAAAATGTCTATTTTTCTCATTCTTTTCCATTTGATAAAAATGTAGATTTTTCTTTCATTCCTTTTCATTTGCTAAAAATGAGCATTTCATAAAAAAATATACCTTTTCAATTTATACTTTTTTAATGTAAAGAAAATATACCATATCTAATCATACTTTTTAATGTATAGAAATATAAATTTTCATTTCATTCAACTCAAATGTACAAAAATATCCTTTTTACTTCATTCATGTCAAAGTGACAAAAATGTCCCTTTATCATATTTAACCCAAAAATGTCAATTCTGTTCTTTATAATCTAATTAACCAAAATGTTAATTTTGTCCCCTTTCACTGAACAAATTTTGGGAAAAATTGTGTTCCTTTTCACTAATCAAATTTTTACAAAAATGTTATTCTTTTTCATAAATCAAGTTTTGACAAAAATGTTATTCTCTTCGCTAATCTTTCTTTTGACCAAAAATGTTAATTTTGTTCGCTAATCTTTCTTTTGACCAGAAATGTTAATTTTGTTCGCTAATCTTTCTTTTGACAAAAATGTTGTTTTTATTCACTATAAACATATTTGGACAAAAATATGTCTTTTATTTCCATAATTCATTTTCTTTTACCGTAAACAAAACGATATTTTATACAAAAATGATATTTCATTTCACTAACATGTTTTTAACAAAATGATATTTTATTTCATTCTTCTAAATATGACAAAATTGAACATTTTGCCTCATCCTATTTGTTTTAACATATATGGACATTTTTATCTATAACCTTCTTATTATAATCTTTTTATTATAATGGGCAAAGATGTTATTTTCATAACCAATTTCTAATCAAAAATGATATTTTGATTTGCAAAGCATATTTCAAATAAAAATGTTGTTTTTATTTCTATAATCAATTTCTATTCAAAAATTATATTTTGATTTGCAAAACATATTTCAAATAAAAGGTGTTTTTATTTCTATAATTATATTTTTGACAAGAATGAGATTTTTATTTAACCATAACCTAGTTAACAAGAAATGTTAATTCTGTTCAACATGATCTAATTAACAAAGAATGTTCATCCTGCTCTAATCATCATTTCTAACCAAGGTGGTATTTTTAATCTACCTTAACCAAACATGATCACTACAATTCATCACAACAACAAACAGAGAAACACAGTTCTGAATTTATCACATTCATACATCGATTTCCAATAGCAATGAAATAATCAAATTTTAATTAATTGTATAAAAAAAATAGAAATCTCACCATGGGGGTTTTTATTTCATCTAAATTTTCAGTGTGCTCGGTTTCTGTTCTGATCTGTTTCATCACGTAGAACTCCGCTCCACGATTCCAGCGTTTTTCGTTGAATTTCATTAAGATTTGAACAAGTTATAACAGTTTAAACATTTATAATTTAATCAATTAATTAATGAAATTGATTAAGGTTTAATTAACCTTAACTTAAATCTGGTCGTTACTGTTTCTTCTTCATCCTCTTATCTCTGCCGACATCCAAGAAAACTCAGCCCCTAGGGCTCACCGATGCTTAAAGCCCAGACCGCCGGAGGTGGATCCGGAGCCTCCACGCCGTCGTCCATGCAGCCGCCCCCCTGCGCCCCGAACTTGGTGCAACTCGCACGCACCAATGGCCCCAGAAGCACCCACGAACGGCACCACATTCCAAGCCAAATCCGACCTCAATCCTAATCGATACCTCATCTTAGCCGTATGAAATGAAAGAGTGTAGAGTGCTCTTTGATATTTGCTTTAGGAGTAGGTTTTAATTCTTTAGGGTTTGAGAAAGATTAGAGGAGGGATAGTCTCAGCCATTAAAACGATAGATGGCGGCTGAAGAGATAAAGGGAATTAGGGTTTGAGTAATTGAGTTTTTATAATATTTTAATATTTTAATTAATCCTATAAAGGCCTGTTTAGCCACTAACTCAGAATTAGGCCCAACGACTGCCATTCCTAGCTAATAACCCCCGTCCCGGACACAATGGAATATGTTTCGTAACCCAATTCGGCTGTTACGATACGTTTTTCTTTAAATTAAAATATAAATCAGTTAGTTATTAAATTCAAACGTACATTTTAAATTACCGGGGCTGCATACTACCTCTAAAAATTACAGAAAAATTATTTCTGGTTATGTTTCGAAGATACGGTTCTAACAAGTCTAATTTGTCAAAGTCTGAGACCGTTTGAAAAATGGCTATTTTAAGTCGTTTAAATTTGACTGAAACAGTCAAAACACATTTTCTTCTGCCACGCTCACATATTAATTCGAAAAATTATGGTAAATTAAAAATAACAATAATTTGACATTCTGGTTCCAACAAAAGTGGTTTCATCGAAAACCGAGGTCGTTTGAAAAATGGCTATTTTTAAGGCCAATATATTAAATTAAAATATATAAAAATTCTACAGTGACTTTTCAAAATTTTAAACTGGGCATAACTTTCAAATTATAAAGTGAAATTTCAGTTTTCCAGATTTGTTAGAAAGATATGATTAAACAGATTTAAATATTTCTTGTTTCACTCAATTTTGATTTAAAATGAATCCTGTACAGTCAGTCAAAGTTCAAATTTAAAATTTCAAACTGCAGCGCTGTTTTAAACTCCTATAAATTGTTAAATTAAATTTATTCATTTTAAACTAAATTTTTAGTCGTTATTATTTAAAATAGATTATTTTAAACATTAAAATCCACTAAAATTTCTAAAATAAAATTTTTAAATTGGCCCCAAATTTTGGGTCGTTACAATCGCCCCCACTTAAAATCTTTTCTTCCTCGAAAAGGAACGTAGCTAAAAGTTGTTTAATTAACTATCTTAATTAAATTTTTATTTATTGGTTTCAATAATCTTATTAGTTAAAGTAATTATCATTCCAATAATTTTGTTAGTTAAACCAATAATCAAACATCACAACCAGCAATCAATTAGGTAATTAACTTTCTAAATATATATCTTTTATATATAGTCAAAAATCATATTTTTAGTGCAAATCAAAGCAGTGTGTACTAACTAGTTTTGGTTCTCATACCAGTCAATGGAAATATATAGATATCCCACTTTCGAAACTCGAACACAAATTCTGATAATGTTTCGAACCACCATCAGAACATCTCCGGGCGACAAAAGTGTGCTTCTACATCTATCTAGTATATTAAAACTTCGAACATCCGGTATTTACTCGTATATTCAAAATCTTTATATACTCAATTGTCCACATTAAAATATAATATAATCAAATATGTATTTTAAGATAAAATTTTAAAAACTAAATTTTGTTTTCATTTTTATTTTTAAAGAAAATAATACTCTTCACACTCGTTCTAGGATACTACTGACCCCATCTCTACCGAGTTATTCTTATTGGATATTACTAATCCAATCCCTAATGAATTCTTTCGTTCAGTTCTAATGTGTCTTGTTTTCGGGCTCTGTAAACCAAAGCTCTGATACCAACTGAAACGACCCAAACTTCCCAGTAAAGGAAAGGCTGGATTGCTTTGAGAACAACACACATCAAAACACAAACTGAAGAACATTTTATTACTGATTACAACAATTACATCAGAGTAGAAGAATGTAACAGAGTATGAATACTTATTACATAATAGAAATACAATAATATCAGTGTTTTAAATTACATTTAAATAGCAGCGGAAAAATAATACAAATATACAACTGGAAGGAATACACGGATACAGAGCTTTCCGATACCGCTTCAGTTGTAAGTCAGGATCCTGTAAATATATCTGCAAAAAGCTACTCGACTGCCCATGTGGAAAATATGGGCACCCGAGTTTGCCAGTGAAACAAACTACAGGTCAGTCATGGGACTGGTATGAGAAATCTTAACTTAACTATCTAATAATAAGGCTAATCATAGGACCACACCGCTAACGCGGAACGGGTTTACTCCATTGGATTGCCAGTGCATAAAATAAAGTAAAACGTTAATCAACGCAATGCTTTTTAGAAAAAAATGAAACCATTATAAGACCCAAGTCCCATCACACAATGCAACGCAAACCGGAGGATAGGGTTTTACCTTATAATGGTCAAAAGATGCTTGATACGATAAAACGGATTTAATATTAGTGTGTATATCTATGGGTATATATATTTAAAAAAAACAATTTCAACCATAATGTATCAATCATAGATGGCATAGTACCCCATCCTACTATGTCGCCATACTAGTTCTATAATCAAAACCGCAAGGTCGTATTGGAAATTGGGTTTCCATCATGAGTCGAGGGTAGGGGCAAGCTCCTCTCCGATTCGAGACACTCTAGCAAATGCCTCAAGATCCCCCGCAGTGAACCCTTGGATCTTCAGGGCCGGTCCCCACCTATCGGAAGTTGATTGGTTATGCCTGAACACACGCTTCCCGGTCCCTTTGGACCTATAATATGACCACTAATGGCCTATAAAAATCCGAGGTGCCTCAAAATCCATCATCCACATAAGTAAAATGTAAGCCAATTTAAGCACCGACACCACCCCTAGCTAGAAAGAAACGTGTGCACTCCCTGCAGTCCTAATCCCGTTTTTGACTCATACCGCGGTGCAAGGCTCGCGAAGTCACGATATACACAAAGTTATGCCGTAATAGGCTATATTTTGATCATCCCACAAGGTCCTGCTTTTCAACAAAAGCCTTGATCATTTGCATCTTGGCGTGCCACATTGACAATTCAAGCCATGCGATCAATCACTATTAATATATACCAGGGTGTTAAGTAGAGAATAAATCCTCCACTACCAAACAGACATACATTAACAGAAATCGATTTAATTCACATGGAACGAAATCCAATGTCAGACACGCATCCATTTACTAGATTATGCTCTGGGTCTGAGCGAAAACCAAATCCGAACAATCAACAATAGTCCAGACGACCACCACTGAGGCCCCTTCAAGGTAGCTACTCCCATCAAGGGTCTCTATAGCAACACATCCATTCGATGTGAAGATCGTCGGTCTTCAACCGCCGTTTTCGTCTTTAACTCTTCATCGTCGTAGTAATTACTCAGAATGGGTTAAACTCGGTCTTTCCGAATAATTCGCGTGTTTTTATAATTAATAATCAAGCGCTATAAAAACACATCCAACGCCTCACTCCAATTCAGAATATTCCTTTAAATAAAATATTCACATTACCTTATCGAAGATAAATTCTTTAAATTTATTCATAAGTCTTTCTTTTAAAGATTTATTAAACCCCAATTTGGTTTTAAATATCAAAAATCATTATTCCATATTTATTTAAACTTGAGAAATTAATCTTATCCTTAATTGGGTTAAAGAACTAATGTCATTTAAACATAGTTCACGATAAACCCAAAATCATCTTCCATAAAATAAGGAATCTTCACAGAACTCAAATCAATATCTAATCGTTATGAGTTTCTGTATCCGACCAATAATATAAATGGAATAACGGCGAAGCCTCTTAAATCCCATATGTAGTATCAGTCTTCCTTTACAGACTCTCATCTCGATTATTATTAAATCGAATTCCATTAAATTCCAATTTAATATATTAAATTGGGAACTTTACTTTTGGAAAATTTCCATTTAAATCTTAATAAAAGATTTATAAATTCCAAATCATATTCTTACTGCTAATTGAGTTAAAGAATAGATGTCGTTTAAAAAAATTGTTCACGATAAACTCAATTCACAAATCATTTTTTTCCAATTACAAAATATAGTTTGAAACTCTAGTAATCTTAATTAAAAGAATTTATTATTTTCAACGGGGTTTTAGAAAGGTGTTATTGAAGACACCATCCACGACAAATCCAAAATCCAATTTATTTAATTTAATTTTAATTAAATATTCACTAATTGGAAGACTTCATTAAATCTTAATTTAATGACTTATTCTAGTTAATAACTAGTTCATTCAATAAAATTTATTTTTCTAAGATATATTCCTTTTCTAAAATATATTCATTTTCTAAGACATTTTCTAAAATATTCTTTTCTAGAATATTCTTTATTGGAATGTGACTCAATCAACAACCGTATATTGTATGTAATCAACAATCAGGATAAAAAATTATCAAACATCCAAATGACGACCAAAGTGACATTTATAACTGTGTGAGCATTAAAGTAAATAACTAACGCTCATCATAGACTGTCAATCCATCGATTGACATATAACTAAATATTGGGATTAGTGTGTGTCCAGTATCATCCCAACACCCGTGTGGGGTTTCATCCATCAAACAAATAATAAATTATTTGTGCACTTGGGCGATGTGTGAAAATAATCGTCCCAATCACATAAACAAGTCGGATAACTTGTAAATGGAAGTGTAATATTCAGTTTGAAAATACTAACATTATATTTAACACATCAAACATACAACATCACAGACAAATGTCTCAATTTTTTTTTTTGAACAAATGACCATAAAAATCTACTCTTTCATTTCAATTCTTTTCGAGTGACAAAAATGATGTAATTTTGTCTAATTCCTTTCGATGTACAAAACATGATAATTTTGTCAAATTCATACTGATGTACAAAATATGTTAATTTTGTATAATCTTTTCCAATGTTACAAAATATGATAATTTTGTATAATCTTTTCCAATGTAAACAAAATGTTCATTTCTAACTCAATCTCTTTTTAATGTATAAAATATACATTTTCAATTCATTCTTTGTAATATGAAAAAAATGATCCTTTTTATTTTTGTTTGCAATTTCTAACAAAATGTACTTTTTACTCTAATTTCCATATTCTAGCAGAATGTACTTTTTATTCTCTATTTCATTTTCTAGCAAAATGTTCTTTTTATTTCCTAAAAAAATTGTGTTTAAATCTAATTCATTTCAATGTAAACAAAATGAGTATTTTTACTTCACTCTTTTTAGATGATAGAAAGAATGTTTTTATTTCATTCTTACATTTGACAAAAATGAATATTTTTGTCATTGTTTTACCCTTGACCAAAAATGCATAAATTTATCATTCTTTTACATTTGATAAAAATGTCTATTTTTCTCATTCTTTTCCATTTGATAAAAATGTAGATTTTTCTTTCATTCCTTTTCATTTGATAAAAATGAGCATTTCATAGAAAAAAATATACCTTTTCAATTTATACTTTTTTAATGTAAAAAAAATATACCTTTTCTAATCATACTTTTTAATGTATAAAAATATAAATTTTCATTTCATTCAACTCAAATGTTCAAAAATATCCTTTTTACTTCATTCATGTCAAAGTGACAAAAATGTCCCTTTATCATATTTAACATTTTTAACTCAAAAATGTCAATTCTGTTCTTTATAATCTAATTAACCAAAATGTTAATTTTGTCCCCTTTCACTAATCAAATTTTGGGAAAAATTGTGTTTCTTTTCACTAATCAAATTTTGACAAAAATGTTATTCTTTTTCATAAATCAAGTTTTGAAAAAAATGTTATTCTCTTCGCTAATCTTTCTTTTGACCAAAAATGTTAATTTTGTTCGCTAATCTTTCTTTTGACCAGAAATGTTAATTTTGTTCGCTAATCTTTCTTTTGACAAAAATGTTGTTTTTATTCACTATAAACATATTTGGACAAAAATATGTCTTTTATTTCCATAATTCATTTTCTTTTACCGTAAACAAAATGTGAATTTTTTTTTGTCTAATCTTTTTAATGTAAACAAAATATGAATTTTGTCCAATCCTTTTAATGTAAACAAAAATGTGAATTTTTGTTTAATCTTTTTAATGTAAACAAATTATGAATTTTTATTTCTATAATCATTCTTTCACAAAAATGTGATCTTTATTTCTAATTCTACACTTTCATATTGTAAACAATATAAAAAAAATAAAAACATAATTTCCCTTTATTGAAAAAGGATGTTTAACAAAATCTATTCTTTTTAATGTATAAAAATATTCATTTAATCTCACTAACATGTTTTAATACAAAAATGATATTTCATTTCACTAACATGTTTTTAACAAAATGATATTTTATTTCATTCTTCTAAATATGAAAAAATTGAACATTTTGCCTCATCCTATTTATTTTAACATATATGGACATTTTTATCTATAACCTTCTTATTATAATTTTTTATTATAATGGGCAAAGATGTTATTTTCATAACCAATTTCTAATCAAAAATGATATTTTGATTTGCAAAGCATATTTCAAATAAAAAGGTTGTTTTTATTTCTATAATCAATTTCTATTCAAAAATGATATTTTGATTTGAAAAACATATTTCAAATAAAAGGTGTTTTTATTTCTATAATTATATTTTTGACAAGAATGAGATTTTTATTTAACCATAACCTAGTTAACAAGAAATGTTAATTCTGTTCAACATGATCTAATTAACAAAGAATGTTCATCCTGCTCTAATCATCATTTCTAACCAAGGTGGTATTTTTAATCTACCTTAACCAAACATGATCACTACGATTCATCACAACAACAAACAGAGAAACACAGTTCTGAATTTATCACATTCATACATCAATTTCCAATAGCAAAGAAATAATCAAATTTTAATTAATTATAAAAAAATAGAAATCTCACCATGGGGGTTTTATTTCATCTAAATTTTCAGTGTGCTCGATTTCTGTTCTGATATGTTTCATCGCGTAGAACTCCGCTCCACGATTCCAGCGGTTTTCGTTTCGCTGAATTTCATTAAGATTTGAACAAGTTATAGCAGTTTAAACATTTATAGTTTATTTAATTAATTAAATTGATTAAGGTTTAATTAACCTTAACTTAAATCTGGCTGTTACTGTTTCTTCTTCATCCTCCTATCGCTGCCGACATCCAAGAAAACTCAGCCCCTAGGGCTCACCGATGCTTGAAGCCCAAATCGCCGGAGGTGGATCCGGAGCCTCCACGCCTTCGACCATGCAGCTACCCCCGTGCGCCCCGAACTTGGTGCAACTCGCATGCACCAATGGCCCAAGAAACACCCACGAACGGCGCCACTTCCCAAGCCAAATCCGATCTCAATCCTAATCGATACCTCATCTTAGCCGTATGAAATGAAAGAGCGTAGAGTGCTCTTTGATTTTTTGCTTTAGGAGTAGGTTTTAATTCTTTACGTTTTGAGAAAGATTAGAGGATGAAATCGGGATAGTCTCAGCCATTAAAACGATAGATGGCGGCTGAAGAGATAAAGGGAATTAGGGTTTGATTAATTGAGTTTTTATAATATTTTAATATTTTAATTAATCCTATAAAGGCCCGTTTAGCCACTAACTTATAATTAGGCCCAACGACTGCCATTCGTAGCAAATAACCCCCGTCCCGGACACAATGGAATATGTTTCGTAACCCAATTCGGCTGTTATGATATGTTTTTCTTTAAATTAAAATATAAATCAGTTAGTTATTAAATTCAAACGTACATTTTAAATTACCGGGGCTGCATACTACCTCTAAAAATTACAGAAAATTGATTTTTGGTTATGTTTTGACGATACGGTTCTAACAAGACTAATTTCATCGAATTCTGAGACCGTTTGAAAAATGGCTATTTTTAAGTCGTTTAAATTTGACTAAAACAGTCAAAACACATTTTCTTCTGCCACGCTCACATATTAATTCGAAAAATTATGAAAAATTAAACATAACAATAATTTGACATTCCGGTTCCAATAAAAGTGGTTTCGTCGAAAACCGATGTCGTTTGAAAAATGGCAATTTTTAAGGCCAATATATTAAATTAAAATATATAAAAATTCTACAGCGACTCTTCAAAATTTTAAACTGGACATAACTTTCAAATTATAAAGTGAAATTTCAGTTTTTTAGATTCGTTAGAAAGATATGATTAAACAGATTTAAATATTTCTTGTTTCGCTCAATTTTGATTTAAAATGAATCCTATACAGTCAGTCAAAGTTCAAATTCAAAATTTCAAACAACAGCGCTGTTTTAAACTCCTATAAATAGTTAAATTAAATTTATTCATTTTAAACTAAATTTTTAGTCGTTATTGTTTAAAATAGATTAGTTTAGACATTAAAATCCACTAATATTTCTAAAATAAAAATTTTAAATTGGCCCCAAATTCTGGGTCGTTACACCAATATTCGATAAGCTAGCATAATTCTTACCCGATTCATCACAAGGGCTGGCCCCTAATAGGAAAAACAACAACTTTAACACCTAAAGGTGATTTCTCTATCACAAGCCAACTAGCATTAACATTTCACAATGTGGAAATAGAAAGTAAAACTTATCATTTCTTCTAATAATCGATATATAAATTAGAATATAATAAAATTAGTTAAATAGGATATAAGTTAAATTTGACGTGAAAAAAGATGAATATAGAAGTTATAAAAATGGAATAATGAAAAAAAATGATTTGGTAGCATGTAGAAGTAATACCTAGAATAATAAAATATACATTAATTCAAAATGTTCAGAAAATAAAATAAAGGATGAGCATGAAATTTTGATGTTATGCAATAAAAGAATATTAGGATAGAGACTGGTACATAAATGAAGCGGTGCGATATAAAGGAATTACAAATGTGGTGATTAATGTAAAACATGTAAAATCAAAAGCTTAGTTGGCTAAAAAAGAATTTAACACTCTAACTTATGAGAGAAAAGAAGAAGAACGAATGTTTAGCATTATGACTAAAAAAATATATTTGATGCATACATATATTAACACCTTATTCTCTAACGACCAAAGTTAAGCACTACTGTAGTCATCTATAATATTAAATTTCGATGATAGAAAACAAACATGTTAATTTAGTATAAGATCAAAGATATGAAAATTTTCAAAAACGAAATTCATTTATAGTTATTCATTACATTTCCCATTGTAAAACCCTCATTAAATCAAAGTGTGATTATTATAGAATATGGGTCCAAGAGCGATATATAAATATGCCTCTTGTTGGCCAAAGTTAAATATAGGCAATAATAAACTTTGCCTTTACATACATCTATATAGATAATTAACACATAGCCAAAAAACTCCTACAATAGCTGACTGTTTCCCATACATTTTTGGAAGCTTATTTAAAGAAGAAGGACCTGAAAACCCTAACTCTTAATCTGCTCAAATGAGTACCCAAGAGTAAAAGGAGAAATCAAAATCTTCTAGTCAGTCAACAGGCTGGTGTGAATAATAACTAGTACATTGAAATCCATATATATTTAGTGAGATGATGCCGCATAGAATAATGGTTTCTCTTTACTAGTATCATGCTATATAATAATCATCATTGTGCTCTTGCACTCACAATGGTTAGAGTAACAAATAATAATAATATTGTGCAATCGTGCAACATATGTTGATTACTGGTTACACGTTTCCCTGACTAACTGACTTAACAAATTTATGATTAACTACCATATAGCAATAAGTTACCTACTTGTCTATAAGTTATTTACTTGTTCAATTTAAGAATGCCCATCAACCCATATATCACGATTACCCATCCGCGACCATTCAGGCTGACAACTCTCCTGGTATATATGTATAAAAGTAAAAGTTTATGAGGTAAGCCCTCATTGGACATGGGCTATCAACCACACACCCCATAGTTTTATCTATAACATGACTGTGAACTCACCGACACGTATGGAGCAACCACCATATGCATGTCATAGCCTTACCAGTGGAGTGAATTTGAACCTATATATAAGTTATGAATATAAACCTATAAAAAGGTTTTTAATAACCCTAGAATATTTTAATATATTTATCCCTAAAAATTCCCTCCCACCAGTATCACTAATGTAAACGTAAATATTACCCCCACATTGTTAATCCGAACGTGACATGGTTGCTCAATCCCTAGTGGTATCTCTAATAATAAAAATTTTAGTTTACTACAATTGGTGTCCCTAATATATGCATAATACATATGTATTAAAATGAACATTAGCAACAACTAATGGGAAGAACTACAAAAATATGGATAACTATTATAACTAGAAATGGGTGATAATATGTGTCAATCGGTAGATTCAGTATGATATGAATGCAACATACACTTATTTGACCACTGTAATATGTTAATCAACAAGCTTGAAAAAGCTTATCGACCTTACTTTTGTGAACCCTCAACTAATTGCCGATATTATAAGTAAAGTAACTATGTGATGGTCAAGGATTCATAAGCTAACAATCTACTAGTTTAAATGTTTTGAAAACATAGTTTAAAAGTGACCTTGTCAACACGATCGGGAGCAACAAGATTAAAGGTGATATCCCAAAGTATATTAGAAAATGGTAAAGAAACCTACCTTGTCAACCTAGTAAGAATGACAAGGAATGAAGTCGATAAACCTTTAGTAGTTTCGAAAACAAATAAAAAACGAATCTTGTAGATATGGACAATGACGCCAAGGTTTAGTGCGATAGCCTCAAAACTTTAGAAAGAGGGCTTGAACAGAAATCTTATTGACCACGAACAATGACGATAAGGAAGAAGGCGATAAGTTGAGATGACCCGAAATCCCCCGATCCCCGAAAAGACGGGAAACACCGGATTGATTTGAGAACACGATGCATCAGAACACAAAAATAGAACATTTCATTGCTATTACAACAATTTACATCAGAGTACAAGAATATCATAGTTCAAATGAATAATAAACAGCGGAAATTAATATCAGATATTTAAATTACAAAACAACGAAAAATATAATATATAAATATAATGTGTAGCGGAAAATATCAACTACCACAGCTGAAGGAAATACGCGGATACAAAGCTTTTCAAATATAGCTCTTGCCATAATCCAGGATCCTATTAAATAGAAATCTACAAAACCAAAACTACTAACCGCCCATGTGGAAAATATGGGCACCCAGAGTTTAGTAGAAACAATAAACTCCGAGTCAGTCATGGGACTGGTGTGAGAACTAAAACAATAATTAAATCTTTAATTTAAAAGTTGGGAAATCCTGGGACCACGCCGTATAACATGGAACAGATTTACTCCATATGAATCTTTATTTAAAATAAAACAACGCAATGCTTTTTAGAGAATGAAGCTATTATAAGACTCAGGTCCCATCACACAATGCAACGCAAGCCGGAGAATAGAGTTTTCCCTTATAATAGCCAAACATGCTTGGAACGTTAAAGCAAATCATTTTGATATTACTATAAGTGCACTGTGTAAAAAACAACTTCGAATATAAATGTATCAATCATAGACAACATAAGTACCATATATTATGTCGCCATACATAGGTTTTCAACTAAAACCGAACGATGTCGTATTGGAAATTAGATTTCCATCATGAGTCAAGGTAAGGGATGGCTCCTTCCGATTTGTGACACTCTAGCAAATGCCTCAGGATCACACCTATGGGCAATCCTTCGTTCATGCAAGGCTGGTCCACACTTACTTTAGTGGATTAGTTATTCCTGAACACACGTTTCCCGGTCCTGTTAGACCTATCAATTGGCCAGTAGCGACCAATATATCCAAGGCGCCTCGTAATCCATCATCCACATAAGTAAAA
The DNA here is from genome assembly GCA_030737875.1 of Allium sativum. Lineage (NCBI taxonomy): Eukaryota > Viridiplantae > Streptophyta > Magnoliopsida > Asparagales > Amaryllidaceae > Allium > Allium sativum. The sequence goes on along the minus strand of CM060915.1, from coordinate 856,820,262 downwards.
ATGTTTGGGCTCCATACCATGACACCACTTCTGGCGAAAAAGAAACGTCATGCACTCCCTGCATCCCTGATCCCATTTGTAACGACCTGGAATTTGGTCTGTTAATTTTAAATATTTAATATGGATTTAAATATTGAGTTGTTAATATAAATCGAAATACGATTTATTTCAGATATGTAATCATTGTAATTCGAAAATGAATTCAATTGAATTCAAAATTTAAAATTGAATTGAAAACAGTTCAGATGATCAATACAAACTTCTGTTTGAATTAGGATAATAATATCAATTTAATCAATTTTTTTGAATTTAATTTATATTGATTTAAATTAATATCTTCTCCATATGATCGAATTGGACTTCAAAACATGTCCCAGTGTATTTAGAATAGTGTTATAACGCTAGAAACGCTGGTTGTTGCGTTTAAATAGGAGTCTGGAACCACAAATTATAAACGGATAAGCTTGAAATCAAATCGATTAAAATTCGGAATCAAATCAATTTAATTAGTTGTACTTCAACCTTCCCTACCCTGTACCTGTGCACCTATTCCTTCATTGCGAAGTATTTTTTCCTATTTATACAATCCATGATTTCTCTTCTCTCTCTTCCATTTCGAACGAAATTCTAATTCATTCAAAGAAATAATGGTAACTGATATTACATTTCACCTTCCCTTCCCAAAATCGAAATAAAATAAAAGCTGACCTTCAGTTCTTTTTACCATTCTTTGTTCGTTTTTATCCTCCTCTTTTTCTCCGCGTATAAAATAAAGATCATAATCGCCAATTCATTGAAATCGAAGACCTCGACTTCCGTGGATCTCTGTGCTGCTCGAATTAGGGGTTTCGGTTGTCTCGAGGTGCTGGAGTTGCTCGCGTTATACTGTGCGACGTTGGGATCTGGTCTGTGGGATTTCAACATTGAGGAAGCGATAATGACTGGGATACGTGAATGGCCTGTCAGTGATGAACTCCGGTACTTGATTGAGAAGGTTCAGGAATGAGAGAGAGAGTCTGTGTTTTTGGAAGAAGTGGACATCGATGTTTGTGGTAACTAGAGTTCGAAGGTTTTGATGAGTTCGATCGTGTGAAATTGGGATGAGGCAAAATGGGGTTTTGTGTTTTGATGCGCGATGTTGAGAATGGAATTGGGAAGTTGAGTCGAGAATTATGAGAAGGAGGTAAACGTGGATCAAGGCTCAAGAATTGGTTGCGGGTGTTATTGACTATGAATGACAGGCAAGACTGATGGTTAGAGTGTACAGGCCATTTTTTTATTGGCAGGGAAGAAGATGGATTTTTCCCCTCCATGGATTAAGGTACAAGTATAAAAATTTAATCTAGTTAATTCATTTTGAATTAGAGTATCTAAGATAATTTATTTAATTAGTTAAATTTAATTTATAATAGTTCAAATTAATAAAAAAATAATAATTAAATACAGGTGTAAATAAAATTCATTTGAGATAATTCGAGTAGATGTGTAGTCGCAAAGATACGACGTTTAATGGGATATTCGGCAGTTTAAAATCACAGTGAGTAAATCTCACACAAATTTTATTTAGAATTATTTTTATTAGTTAAAAATAATTGTTCGTCGGTTGTTTGCATGCACTGAAATATTATTGTGGCTATAAAATATATGTTAGTTATTTAAGATTGGCGTTTATGGTTATTATATATATATATATATTGGTGATTGGATACTTCCCGCATTACCATTAGCGGATGCCTGCAGTATCATTAGTGGATGACCCTATATGCCCCCACAATACAATAGTGGATGACCTTCCATACTGCGATACCTGCCTCAAAGCAGGATGGGTATTATTTATGTTGGCTAACATCTGTGGATGTAGGAAAACGGGTTGGAGGGATCCAACTGGATTCCTCAAAAATTTGTTATTGCTTGTTTTTGCATATATATATTATCAGATATGATGTGTTGATTGATAATTGGGTGTTTTAATTGTTTAAATATCACTGGGCCCAAAATGTTGATTTATATTCCATGAAAAGGATATTTCGAGATTTAAAATGGAAAATATATTTTCTAAAAATAGAATTTGAATTTCAAATGGGCTATAAAAATATTAACTTGTTTTGAATAAATAAAACAAGTATTGAATTTATAAACGATGTTTATAAATTAAATAATATAGGAAATTGATGTGGTGGATTTATAAACGATGTTTACAAATTAAATAACGCAGGAAATAGAATTAAATTTATAAACGGTGTTTATAAAGGAATGATTTTCATTGGATAATCAGAGAATTGAAATGAATTTATAAACGATATTTATAAATGAGGTGGAAAAATTATCATTTGATAATTTAAATATTTAAATTCAAATGTGAATTAAAAATAGAAATGGGAAATCATTTTAAAGAACTAAATGATGAAATTTATTCTGATGTTCAGAATATAAATTGAACCAAAATAAATCCGTAAGGATTTATGATTTGAATTTGATTAGTTCGAATTTATTTAAATAAAATATATCTAGAAAAATATATTAGAATTATATTAAATAGAAGTAAAATTTGATATTAAAATAGATTCTATGTTATATATTGATAAGTTAAAATAAATTGAATATTCCAAAAGTAAGTTTCTGGTTTAAATAGACTTTGAAATGAAACTTATTGAATATATATAACAAGCAAGTTTATAAACGATGTTTATAAATGCGGTAAATTTATTATCAAGAGATAATTTATCATTTTAAATTCAAGTATGAATTTAAATTATAATTTGGAATCATTTCAAAAAAGGGAACGATAGTTTTTATTCCAGAATTCAGAATATAGAAAGAATTGAGTTTAAATAGAATTGAAATGAAACTTGTTTTTAATATATAAACAAGGAAGTTGGATTTATAAATAATTTTTATAATCGAGTAAAATAAATTATCATTTGATAATTTAGATGTTTAAATTCAAGCATGAATTTAAAAGTGAATTGGAAAACGGTTTGAAATAGAATGATAAATTTTATTTTGGAATTGGAAATATAAACGGAACTGAAATAAATCTAAGGATTAAAACTTAGAATTCGATTATATCAAACTTTATAAATAATATATTTATAAAGGATTGGAATTTGGTATAGAAGATTTAATTATAACTGAATTATAAAATAATCAACGGTTAGGGAAAATCAGAAATATTAAGTTGAATTTGGAAAACTGGATTAATCTATATTTAAAAATATGGAAGAATGGGTGTGAAATTTATTTATAAATGAAGTTTAAACGTTTATATATAAATATAACTAAAACAAACTCGCTACAACGCGGTAATTCGTAATTTGGCATTTTGAACTTCAATTGAGTATACATAACTCAGTTTAAGTTGGACTTCTTTGAAACAAGAATCGTTCAGACTGATTTGATAATAGTTTTCTAATGAAAGAGAAAAATCTGGATTTCGTCGTATAGATTTTGAGTTATGTCAAAATCCAATTTTCAGAAAAACAGCGCCATAACCATTATTAAACCATAACGGTATATTTAAATAAATAAAAAGATTTTAAGTTAAAAAAATCTGAATTTCCATTAGAAAAATCCATATTTGAGATATAAAATAAATATGAACTCAAGTGGAGTAACCGAACCAATTTTTGTAACAAAAATCAGATTTTTAATTATTAAATAGAATTAACTAATTTGAAGGATAATTAATTAATGGGATTTTGAATCGAAATTGGCTTTGGATAAGAGAATTGGGTTAGTAAATTCATATTCAAAATCGAGTATGAAACTTGAACTGAAAATGAAATTCAATTGGTTTATAAGTCAATTAAAAAAACATTTGAACGTAATGCTCAATTAAAAAGCGAAATGGGCAAAAGGAGCTAATTAAAGAATAAATTAGTGAACTAAGTTAAAAATGATCGGATTGAGTTGGAGTAAATTAGAAATGGACGTATATGAGTTAGACAGGAATGGAATAAAGTGTATGAAGATTATATTTCAAGTTCCCGACAAACAGGTATACGTTTAAATTCCATATGAGATTTTTTGCACCGAATCAGAAAGCCACTTGGCTTTTTGAGTTTCCTTTTGAATGGAAAGGGCCTAGATAGGTGAGTTTAGGTTTGAACTATCGACTAGTACAAAGGAGGTGCTGGCGAATTTTTCTGGAAATTTATGGAGTTAGAATATTTTAAGAAAATTTGACAATTAGAAATCAATACATCGATATATATAGAATTCGATAAGGAAATTTACTTAAAAATAGAACATTATAAACAAAAAGGAAATCTATAATTAAATCTGGTAAAAATAGAAAGATAAATGTACACACATTTTAATAAATGAACAATTGGGTTTTTGTGTTGGTTATTCGAGATAAGTGGTCTTGTCTGTTTTGAAGTTAATAATGTCATCCAGTCAAGGTCTGAGAGGTAGTTATACCCCAACTTGATTGTTCCATTATAAATAGATAAATAACAAGATCCAGTCTCGAAAATCAATGTTTGAATGAGATTTAGTTGAATGCAGTGTTTGGGTTGTCGTAACGATGTTTTACATAACATTCGTTTTAACCCAAGTAAGTGGAATTTTGGAAATATGATAAATAAATATTTCCTGAGTGTAGAAATGAACGGTCGTGGAAGAGATAAGTAAATGAGAAAGTTTTCCAATTATAAATAGAAGATATTTTCAATGTATATAAAATAAAAGGAGTCGATATATGGAAATATTTTCCAAATAGCATAAGAGGTCAAGATAATTATGGAAAATATTTGGTTAACAAATATTCGTAAGGAAATGAAGAAGTTATTTAATTAATGAAATATTAATTAAGTACCTTGTGATTGGTTGATGTATTGAATGAATGTTTGTTTTTCTTTGATAGTTAAATAACCGACTATCGAAGTATTTGCCAATAGCGTTGTCAGTATGGAGAGACTGGTTGGATTATTATCCGAGAACCACTCCGTATTGGTAGTAGCATTGCGAATCAGATTATATGAAGATAACTGAAGACGGAGTGAAGTGCAGGGGCTTTTTCTATTAATCCTAGGTAGAAATTTCCTAAGATGGGTTAATAGACAATTATGCCTTCGGTTTCGTTCAATCCCAGAACGAACGTATATGGACGAATGTCTAATAGAGTATTTCCAATGATCGCATACATTGGTGTGTATAAGTATGTATGGTGGCAGAGAATTTATTCTCTTAGCATAATATCCGGATATATATTTTTTCAATCAATTAATGATTAACGGATTTGACGATGTGGCATTCAAAGTGATTGTGCTATCAATGAAATGTAAGTAATCGTAGCCTCAGGCCACAATAACCGGGAAATGGCAAAAATCGGGCAGGCAACATGGCTTAGCGGGTAGCTCCCAATTAGGGTGTATTAACCTATCTAGAGAAACTAATTCATTCTTTATTCTATTCGATGCTGTTGCATTTGGGGAAACGGTTGCTAATCCCAACCGTTGGTGATATACATTCGATACACTCAAGCGAAATGAGTGGTCGGTCATGTGTGGCTGGGTTACAAGATATTCTTGTTGAACCCAGTGTATTCTTCTCTAGAGAAACACTATCGGAAGGTGGTTCCATACCTTGTCATAGTTGGAAATTCATTACCCAATAAGTATTCGCGGTTTTGATTGTATATTAAATATATGGAATGTGAGATGCAAACGTTCCACTAGATTGTTATGTATTTGATTTAGACACTATTATAATATCAAAGGGGTTTTGATATAAATATTATCATTTCTTTCAAAAGGATTTCTGAAAGTTAAATCGAGTGTTTTGGACTCTCATAAGAGAAAAACTCATTTCATGTTAAACGGTGTGGTCTTATGAAATATCTTTTCTATTTTCTCAAATTGTTTTAAATTGTTTACTCATATCAGTCCCATAACTGACCTCGAGTTTATTTTTGTTTTGTTTTACCTAAACTCTTGGGTGCCCAAATTTGTATGAGCAGTCAAGCAGTTCAGGATTTTACAGATTTACATAAAGGAGCTTGGAGCAGGAGGCTTCAACGTTGTTTAGTAATTGTTTTTTTGCTGTGTCGTAAGTGTTGTACTCTAATTATGATATGTATATAGAAAAACAAATTTGTGCTCCAAAAGCTGATATGTATTATATTTTGTTCCGCTGCGATGTGAGATTCTGTATTATTATTCTTGTTCTTCTTCTACCTTTTTCTTCTTTATTAATAATGATTCGCATTTTTGTGCAATTTGGGTTGGACGTGTAGAGTATTTAATCAACTCAGATAGTACAAATTTGCGGGTCGTTACACCGTTTTAGATTCATTTCGTGGTATGAGGCTCGCGAACTAACGCTATACACAAAGATATGCTAATTAAAGTTGTGCTTTGATCATCAACCACAAGACTCTTCTTTTCAACAAAAGTTAATCATTTGCATCTCAGCATGCCACACTGATAATTCATGCCACACAACTGATGTTTATCAATACATAACCTCTAAACGCGTACGTCTCAAAGAAGGGTGTTAAGCAAGAGAATAAATTCTCCACCACCAAACAAATATATATTTAATATAAATCAATCAAAACAGAATGAAATCCAATGTATGACACATATCCATTTACAACTCTGTTCTGGGTCTGAACGAAACTGGAGGCACCTTATTCCTCATCCCATATGTCCAACACAGGAGAGAGATCCTTGCATATCCAGTCGATCTCCAAGTACGTCTGGACGATCACCACTTATTACCTTGTCTTGAGTGTACAACCCAATCAAAACATCAGTAATCATCCAAACGATGTGAAGATCTCTGGTCTTCAACCACCATCTTCGTCATCGACTTTTAGTCGTCGTATCAGTTATTCAGAATGGGATAAAACCGTTCTTTCCTAATTAATCGTGTATTTTATTATCAATAATCAAGTGCTATAAAAACACATCATATGCCTCATTCCAATTTAGAATATTCTTTTATTCAAATATTCACATCTTAGGGGAAAGGTTCCCATTAATTTTATCAAGGATAATCTTTTAAACTTGTTCTTTAATCTTCCTTTGGATATCAATTTCAAAAGATTTTATTTTATCCTTTAACAATTCTAAATCAAATTAAGGTTTATAAAACTAGTCAGGATTATAAAGTCTTACCGAAGTAATCGTTTATTTTATTTTTTTCAATCCCACCCTATTCATCCCATGGAGCAAAACAGGTAGTACTCTATATCTAACACCCACTATGTTATCGGTAAAATTAATTACCATTGCACATTCAATTCTATTTAAAGATTTAACTATCGGCTGGAGTAAAATTATTGATATTCCATTCTCGATCATTTCATGAATTCAATAAATTTAATTACCTCCTTCACATTTAAATTTAATTAAATATTTATTAAAATTCCAACTTGGTTTTAATATCAAAAATCATTACTTTATGATTATTCAACTTTAAAAATTAATGTTCTCTTTAACTGGGTAAAAGAACTAATGTCATTCAAAACACAGTTCACAACAAATCCGAATCAATTTTCATTAAATATGGAATCTTCGTGGAAAATAGATCAATATATAATTGATGTAAATTTTCGTATCAGACTAATAATATAAATGGAATAACGACAAAGCCTTTTAAATTCCATACATAGTAACAGTCTTTGTAACGACCCAGTTTTTAGACTAATTTCATAATCTATAATTTATAGATTATACTATTAATTGAATTAAACGGATTTAAATATTATAAAAATTTAGGATAAATAATTATTATATGATTTCCTAAGTGCAATTTTTTTTTGTTATATTCATTTGTGTATAGGTATATAAAAATGTAGAACTTGGGATTTGTGTTATAAACCAGATAAAATCCAATTATAGTTATTAATAATGTTATTGTAGAATTTTAGTAACAAATCAAAATAAGATTTTTCTTAAATACTTTTCTTGTAGTAAGGTTGTTTTGGAATTCACTATTTTTCAAGAAAGCTATTAAAATAACGAGTCAAATCATGTAGAATTAAAACAAGTGACTTATGACATTTGAAGTAATTAACGGATATAAGTGATATATAAGTGAAATATACATATGTACGAAATATATATGTATGCAAGTTCCCCTTAGTAAAAGCTTAGAATTTAATTGCTCATGCGCAGTATATTACGTACTAATCGAAGAAAATATTATATATATAATATATAATAAATATAAATCAATCTTGGTTTGTGCAAAATATGTATGTAATTTATAAATATAATACATGAGACATGTATGAATTTGGAACTTATATATATCTCATATGTATGCATCTAGTAATATTAAAATAAAAATGAAAGGGGAATGGAAATCTAAAACAAAATCTGGAAAGAAGGAGACGTGACGTGAAAACAAAAACAAAATTTGCAAGTTACATAAAACAAATAGTTAACAAATCTAAAACATGACATATACTGATCAATGTATGCTGGTAAATCATAGACAAGTGCAGCCTATACATAGCATTTGAAGAGAAAAACATGAGAGTAAGTAAAGCCTTCTGGTGTACTAGTGTTGACAAAAATGAAGTAAAGTCAGGCTTTTGCATTGGAAAGGAGGAAGGGCAAACAAATTGCAGCATGTGCAAGCTTTGAAAGAAGTTGTGATAACCCCAATCTCCTGTAGTACGAAAGCAAGGATAATCATTGGAATATAACATATTAACAACAATAGCAGATCTCAGATAACAACATAACACATAAATCATAGTAGCGGAAAATATAAATGTCATCAACATCAGAACATCAGAGTGGCACAATTAAAGGATACAACTTAGCATACAGAAAGTCTCAGCAAATATAAATAAGTCTAAAACACCATCAAGTACAACATGGGAAAATGATGTCTAAATGTCTTCAAAATAGAAATAAAAGATAGAAATGATCTTCGTCTTCGGTCCACAAGCATACTCGAATCCTGCACATGTCCAAAATAACCCGATACCTGTCACTTGGCTGCCCGGGTGAAAATAAGGGCACCCCAGTTTGCAAGTGAAACAAACTACGAGTCAGTCATGGGATCGGTATGAAAAATCTTAACTTGACTTAACTAATAATAAGGCTAATTACAGGACCACGCCGCTAATGTGGAACGGGTTTACTCCATTAGATTTCCAGTGCATCAATTAAATAATTTTTTATTCAAAACAACGTAATGCTTTTTAGAAAAATGAAATCATTATAAGACTCAAGCCCCATCACACAATGCAACGCAAACCGGAGGATAGAGTTTTACCTTATAACGATCAAACATGCTTGATACGTATAAAATAATATTAAATATTATTATTAGTGTCTAATCAGTTTAAAATACTTTCAAAATAAATGTATCAATCCTAGACGGCATAATACCCCATCCCACTATGTCGCCATATATAAGTTTACAATCAAAACCATAGTGTCGTATTGGAGATTTGGTTTCCATCATGAGTCGAGGCTAGGGATGGCTCCTTACCAATTCGGGACACTCTAGCAAATGTCTCAGGATCCCTCGTAGTGAACCCTTGGATGCGGTAGGGCTGGTGCACAAATATACCTTAGTGGATTAATTATTCCTGAACAATACGTTTCCCGGACCTATTGGACCAATCGATTGGCCACTATTGACCAATATATCCGAGGCGCCTCATAAAATCCATCATCCACATAAGTAAAAATGTTTGGGCTCCATACCATGACACCACTTCTAGCTAGAAAGAAACGCATTGTAACAAACCACATTCTATGCATCGGAGGATCGTAGAATATTTCTTTCTTTCCCATAAGAAGCCGTATGGTCATGTAACTTTGGGAAACAACCATTAGAGTCATTTCCCATGTTCATGATTTTTGTCGATTTTTAAATGATCGTTTTGCCCCTAGTTGATCTTGTTTCAGCCATAACTTTTGGTTGGAAAGGAATTTTGACCTGAAACCACTTCCATTAGATTCGTTTGATGGTTTAACTTTCCGTAGAGTGGTCATAATAGCCAAACGAACTTACCGTTTGGGAGATATGGCTGGAATAAGGTTTGGAAGGTGAAAAACTGCTTAACCGAGCCAAATAGGGTGATTAGTGAATTGGCCCATAACCCATTTCGGGATTAGGGTTATGGGGAGGCTGAAAAGGGTTAGAGAATCATTCCATTTCAGTTTTCTAGCCTCCACTTACCTCTTAAAAACCCTAAGAATGGCCTCCAACCTCTAAATCACCTCCAAATCATCTTCTAATCAATTATTAAGCTTAGCAACATCAAATCAAGGGAGAACTTCACCAAATCAACGTTAGAGCTGCTGTTTAGCATTGGGATTCGCACCAAATCAGAGATCTATTTCAGAGCTAAGTCTTATTTGTGGCTAAGGTGAGTGATTTGCATAGTTCCTCACTAATTATGGCTAATTAAGGGTAATTAGTGTTAATTAGCGAATTTAAACATGATAAAATTCTGGAAAAATATTTATAAAATTCGAAATGATGTTTTAGACCTCTGATATGAATTTGGGTTAATTTGGTTAAGTTTTTCTAATCATATCATTAGTTTCACCTAAACATGCTTAAGGGGGAATATGGGGTTTTGGGTAAGTTTGATCCATTTTAACCTATCATATTGATGTTTTGGTGTTTGAGGTCACTTCTACTTGTTGCTATGATTGTATGGTATGCTTTGTGATTGATTAGAATAGGTAGAATGGTCGAAAACGCCGTTGAGTGGCGTAAATCGCTTGCTGGAAGAAGTGCAGGAAGGCATCCGAACCGGATCGGATCGGTAGGAGGACCCGATCCGCTCTCATACTCCACTCTTCGATCTATTCGCACTTCTCGTGGCACGCATCATCCCATCCGACCCGCCTGGTGTTCTCCGACCTGATCCGCCATGGCACCCCGACCCGAACCGATGTACTTCGACGAGGCTTGGAAAGAAGAAGTCGATCCGAACCGTGGCAAACTGGAGGACCCCGACCCGAACCGGTGATGGCGACTGGACGTGGAGTCTCGATCCGATCCGCTGAGGTGAAGATGACCCGATCCGATCCAGAGAAGAAGGAGCACTCCGATCCGAACCGAACTGATGACTAGGGGCAGATCCGAACCGATCCGGTGATGACCAATAACCCGAGATGCAAAGGTGGTCCAAATGGAAGTAAGAGCTCAGGATCCAGTTGGGAACCAATGAGTTCACTTCATGGTTGGGCTTTGCTGCGGGACGTGTGCTAAGGAGTTATCGACGTTCATAACTTCGATTCACCACTGAAAATGGATGATGGGCTACTTATCAGTGCAGTAGAGTCATTCTGACTCGAGGGGTAAGGTGATGGTAGCAAGACTACGTTATCAGTGCAGTAGAGTCATTATGACTCGAGGGGCAAAGTGATGCGTAATAAGACTACGAGCCAGTGCAGTGGGGTCATTGTGACTCCATGGGGCAGAGTGGACATAGTAAATGATTAGCGAGGCTATGAGCCAGTGCAGTGGGGTCATTGTGACTCCATGGGGCAAAGTGCACATAGCAAAGGATTAGTGGCTATGTATCAGTGCAGTGAAGCCATTTATGACTTCATGGGGCAAAGTGATCATAGCAAGGTATGTTGGGTGATCGAAGTGGTGAATATCGTATGCTTTATGCACTGAGTGAGAGATGTGAGGATGGTTGTTATGCTTGATTGTTTGCCATCACTATGACATGCACACCCCCACCCCCATTACCTTTACACCATCTGAAATGGCACCTTAGAGTGTTGTACAGTATGTAGTGCTAACTCTTTGGTTGCAGGTTCAGGTATGTTTTAGTCTACCTGTTATTGTTCTGTTTAGATGCCTATCGCTCATACCAGGCTTTATGTACAACCCAGAGTTTTATGTCTCCTCTTATTACTCTGGGTGCTCACACGAGCAGACTAGAGACAGGTTAGCTGGTGATGCGCGAGTAGCTGATTCGGAGGCGAGCAGGAGGCTTCCACGTATGATATATAGATATTCTCCCTGTGTCGTTGGTGGTCGCTACTTGGGCATTAGTAGTGTATCTCCTTTATCTTACTTTTGCTTTTTGAGACAGTTTGAAAAGTTGAAATAATGTTAGCTTTGGATCATAAGCTGTACTTGGATTTTCAGCTGCTATGTTAGTTTGTTTTCAGCTTATGCACTATCTCACCTGTTTTATGTCAAGTATGTTGTTATTATATTTTGTTCCATTCGCTGTGAGACATTTTACAGGTTCCTTGTTAGTTCATTTCCTTCTTCCCTTTTCTTCTGACGATCCGTCCCATGCTAACTGGACATGTGTACAGCGCACTTTTGGAGTAAATGTCGGTTGGTGTGGGGGCGGGCCGTCACATTTGGTATCAGAGCTCTAGGTTGTGTAGTTAACCTAGGGAAAGACACTATGGAGAGATAGTACGTATATGAGAGAGCGTATTTGTGATAACTTTGGTTTTCAAAAGCTATATATGTATATACTATTAGTAGTATAAGAATGAAGTCGTACTGCACTAGCAGCACTACAGGGTCGTTAATCGTTTCCCCTTTTACAGATTGACGATGAGACGATATGCAAGAGGTGCTGGTAGTGGAGCCAATAATGGGAATGCTGCTGACATGAGGGCGATGTTTACTGACCTCATGAGAGACATGCTTAGGTAGGTGCAAGGGGCAGTTCCCAACCTCGGAATTGGTGGTGGTCCAGTAGTGCAGGCGCCTAGGATAGATTTCGCCAAGTTGTGCAAGGATTACACTAACCTTGGTGGGAAGCCGTTCCACGGAACGGAGTCGGCCATAGATGTTCTGGATTGGTTGGATGGCTGTGATCGTATCTTCGACGACTTGGGTATCGAGGATGCGATGAAGAGAAGGCTAGATTCTCGTCAGCTGCAAGGGCGAGCGATGAATTGGTGGAATGCCATTAGAACAGCTACTCCAGAAGATCAGGTTACTTGGGATCAGTTCAAGGCTCGCTTTAGCGAGAAGTTCATTCTAGCTGCCCAGAAGTCAGTATTGTTTAAGAGATTCTTGGAACTCAAGCAGAATGGTAGGGCAGTCTCTGACTATATTGCCGAGTTCGACACTTTGTCGAAGTATGGACTATCTCTTATCGACACTCCTGAGAAGAATAATGAGAAGTTCATTACTGGGTTGGATGGATACTTGGGGGAAGGCTTATCAACCACATCGATGAGACTTTTGAATCGATTGTGGGGAAAGCTTTGAGATCAGAAAGTCTTTACCCTAAGTCAAAGACTAAGGCTGCATCTGCAGAAGGGCCGAAGCCACAAGCACGCGGTGGAGGCAAGAACATCTCTTAGAATAAGAGGAAGCAGAACCAATCTAAGGATGGCCAGAAAAGTAACAAGAAAGATGTTGAGTGCTTCAGCTGTGGTAAGAAGGGCCATTATGCTAAAGAATGTCGGGCCAAGCCAGTGGATAGGAAGTGCTATAACTGTGGCAATGTGGGACATCATAAGGATAAGTGTCCGCAACCTCTTAAGGAGAAGCAGATTGTGAAAGCATATGCTATTGATGTTGTTCCTTCTTCGTCGAATGCCCCAACTGCGGCGGAGAAAGGAAAGAATGTCGTTATTCAAGGTATGCTTTCTATTTATGATGTACCAGTTCGAGTTTTGTTTGATACTGGGGCTTCCCATTCCTTCATATCTAGTGACCTGGTAGATAGGTTGGGACAGGAACCCGAGATAGTCGATAGACCATTTGTTGTGACGAACCCGATTGGTGGTTCGACTAGCCTTAGTATGATTTGCCAAAATTTGGTCTTATCGAGTCATGGATGTAAGTTTGTTTGTGATTGCTTTGTTTTGGGCTTTACTGGGTATGACATTATATTGGGGGTCGATTGGCTCCAAAGATACGGGGTGGTGGTAGACTGTGAGGGCTTTTTGGTGACAGTTAGGGCGGATGATGGGCGGAGGGTAGTGTTTGGTAGTCTACCTAGTGATGGGGTAATGGCTAGTTTTATAAATTCCCTCGACATCTCGCAGGATGAGTTGTCAGATGTGCCCGTGGTTGGCCAGTATCCGGACGTCTTCGAGGAGGTGACCGGGCTTCCACCACACCGAGAGATTGAGTTCCGTATTGATTTAGTGAAAGATGCCAGACCTATAGTGATGCCACTTCGTCGTATGGCACCAAGGGAGCAGCGAGAGATCGGGGTGCTAGTCAGCAATCTTTTGAAGAAGGGATTTATTAGAAGAAGTGTCTCCGAGTGGGGAGCACCAGTTGTGTTTGCCACTAAGGCATATGGTTCCCTTCGTTTGTGTGTGGACTATCGCGAGTTGAATAAGGTAACGAGGAAGAATAAGTATCCTCTACCGCGGATAGATGATTTGTTTGATCAACTGGAAGGAGCAAGAGTGTTCTCCCAGTTGGACCTCGCGACAGGATTTCATCAGCTCTGAGTAGCGGATGAGAGTGTTCCGAAAACAACATTTAGGACGCCGTATGGATTCTATGAGTGGTTGGTTATGCCATTTGGGTTGACCAATGCACCAGCCTATTTTGTGGATCTTATGAATCGAGTATTCAGAGATCAGTTGAATAAGTTTGTTCTTGTGTTCGTAGACGACATCCTTGTTTACTGGAGGACAGAGGAGGAACACAAGGTACACTTGAGGATAGTAATGGAGGTGTTGAGGAAACACCAATTGAAAGCGAAATTCTCTAAGTCTCACTTTTGGAGAAGGGAAGTGAGATTCTTGGGTCATGTTGTTTCAGAGAATGGTATTGCCGTGGACCCTACGAAGGTGGCTACGGTACAGGATTGGCCTACGCCCAAGAATGCAACAGATGTAAGAAGTTTCTTGGGGTTAGCTAGATATTATCGTAAGTTTGTCCAGGACTTCTCCAAGATAGCAGCACCGTTGACTCAGTTGACTAAGAAGAATCAGGCTTTCGTCTGGGACGGAGTGTGTGAGAATGCATTCAAGAGTCTAAAAGAAAGGTTGACGCATGCACCAGTATTAGTCATTCCTAGAGTGAATGAAGAGATGACGGTATACACAGATGCTTGTGGTACCGGACTAGGTGCTGTATTGATGCAAGAAGGTAGGGTTGTAGCTTATGCTAGTCAGCAACTAAAGCCACATGAGAAAAAGTACCCTACCCATGATTTGGAACTGGCAACGATCGTGTTCGCATTAAAGATGTGGAGACACTATCTCTTGGGAGAAAGATTTGAGTTGTTTACCGATCATAAATCGTTAAAGTATCTCTTCTCTCAGAAGGATCTGAATCTCCGTCAACAGAGATGGTTAGAGTTCTTGGCTTCGTATGATTTTGATATCGCATACACACCTGGGAAAGGTAATGCGGTAGCCGATGCCTTGAGTAGGAGACATACCAGTTTGGGGGCTATGTTTCTTGAATGGAAGCAACTGGAGTAGATCGCGGGGTTTGATTTCAGACCAAAGTGCGAATTGGATCCAAAAATGCTAGCTAGTTTGGCGATCAGACCCACTTTGATAGAGCAGATTGGTTTCAGCCAGAGGGACGATCCTAATCTATTGGAAATCATCTCCAAGTTAGAGATGGACATCGACAGTGAGGAGATGAATTTATATGGGCTTGATCGAGATGGATGGCTTAGAAAGAATGGAAGACTAGTTGTACCCAACGTGAATGGTTTGAGAGATGAAGTGCTTAGGGAATGTCATCACTCAAAACTGACTATACATCCCGGTGGTAATAAGATGTATCGAGACATGAAGCAGACTTACTACTGGGAAGGGACGAAAAGAGACGTTGGGAAGTTTATATCCAAATGCATGAATTGCCAGCTAGTTAAAGCCTAGCAAAAGAAGCCTAGTGGGTTGTTGCAACCATTAGAAATTCCCGAATGGAAATGGGAGCAAGTCTCGATGGATTTCATCGATAGTTTACCAATGACTAGATCAGGACATGATAGCATTTGGGTAATTGTGGATCGATTGACTAAGAGTGCAAGATTTGTACCAGTCAAATTGACCAGAATGGCAACCAAGTTAGCAGAATTGTATATGAAGTGGGTAGTGAGATTTCATGGAGTACCTAAAAGCATTGTGAGTGACCGAGACCCGTTGTTTACTAATGGATTTTGGAGGAGCTTACAAGAGGCTCTAGGGTCAGAATTACATCTCAGTACCGCATATCATCCTCAGACCGACGGTCAGACGGAGAGGGTGAATCATATATTGGAAGATCTCTTGAGAGCATGTATATTGGATTTTGGTGGATCATGGGATGACCATTTGCATCTAGTACAGTTTGCATATAATAATAGCTACCAATCCAGTATCTGTATAGCTCCATATGAGGCTTTGTACGGAAGACCGTGCAACTCACCATCATGTTGGATAGAGACTGGCGAGAAGTTTATGCTTGGACCAGATGTGGTGAGGGAAACTTCAAATAAGATTAAGATCATTCAACAACGAATGAAGGCTGCCCAAGATAGGCAGAAGAGTTATGCTGATAAGAGGAGAAGAGACTTCAAATTCTCCGTTGGTGACTTGGTGTTTGTCAAGATTTCTCCGTTGAAGAGCGTGATACGATTTGGCAGGAGAGGCAAATTAGCACCAAGATTTGTTGGCCCATTCCCTGTTCTTGAACTAGTTGGGAATTTAGCGTATAGAGTTGACTTACCAGAGAAGATGGAGGGAGTTCACAACGTATTTCATGTTTCCCAGTTAAGGAAGTTCGTACACGACCCAGATTTGACTATTCCACCAGATCAGTTAGAGGACATCGAAGTAGAACTCGAGGCGGTTGGGAACCGCAAGCCGATTCGTATTGTTGAGCACGATACGAAGCAACTTCGAAGGAAGGCAGTGAGGCTAGTCAAGGTTCAGTGGGGAGAGAATGAGAATGACTGTACTTGGGAGACAGAGGAGAGCATTAGAAAGACATATCCAGAACTCTTTGCCTTGTAAGATTTACTTTGTAATTTAGTTATTCCGCATGCTAGGATAGACTTGTTTTGCTTGTTTTACATGTTTGATTGTTTTTTTATGGTTGATAGGCATGCGGGACCCTTTGTGTGTTTTGGTTAGGAAATTTCGGGGGCGAAATTTCTTAAGGGGGGAGAATGTAACAACCCGCATTCTACGCATCGGAGGATCGTAGAATATTTCTTTATTTCCCATATGAAGCCGTATGGTCATGTAACTTTGGGAAACAACCATTAGAGTCATTTCCCGTGTTCATGATTTTTGTCGATTTTTAAATGACCGTTTTGCCCCTAGTTGGTCTTGTTTCGGCCATAACTTTTGATTGGAAAGGAATTTTGACCTAAAACCACTTCCATTAGATTTGTTTGATGGTTTATCTTTCCGTAGAGTGGTCATAATAGCCAAACGGACTCACCGTTTGGGAGATATGGCTGAAATAAGGTTTGTAAGGTGAAAAACTGCTTAACCGGGCCAAATAGGGTGATTAGTGAATGGGCCCATAACCCATTTCGGGAATAGGGTTATGGAGAGGCTGAAAAGGGTTAGAGAATCATTCCATTTCAATTTTCTAGCCTCTACTTACCTCTTAGAAACCCTAAAAATGGCCTCCAATCTCTAAATCACCTCCAAATCATCTTCTAATCAAGGATTAAGCTTAGCAACATCAAATCAAGGGAGAACTTCATCAAATCAACGTTAGAGCTGTTGTTTAGCATTGGGATTCGCACCAAATCAGAGATCTATTTCAGATCTAAGTCTTATTTGTGGCTAAGGTGAGTGATTTGCATAGTTCCTCACTAATTATGGCTAATTAAGGGTAATTAGTGTTAATTTGCGAATTTAAACATGATAAAATTCTGGAAAAATATTTATAAAATTCGAAATGATGTTTGAGACCTCTGATATGAATTTGGGTTAATTTGGTTAAGTTTTGCTAATCATATCATTAGTTTCACCTAAACATGCTTAAGGGGAAATATGGGGTTTTGGGTAAGTTTGATCCATTTTAACATATCATATTAATGTTTTGGTGTTTGAGGTCACTTCTACTTGTTGATATGACTGTATGGTATGCTTTGTGATTGATTAGAATAGGTAGAATGGTCAAAAACGCCGTCGAGTGGCGTAAATCGCTTGCTGGAAGAAGTGCAGGAAGGCATCCAAACCGGATCGGATCGGTAGGAGGACCCGATCCGCTCTCATACTCCACTCTTTGATCTATTCGCACTTCTCGTGGCACGCATCATCTGATCCGACCTGCCTGGTGTTCTCCGACCCGCCTGGTGTTCTCCGACCCGATCCGCCATGGCACCCTGACCCGAACCGATGTACTTCGATGAGGCTTGGAAAGAAGAAGCCGATCCGAACCGTGGCAAACTGGAGGACCCCGACCCCAACCGGTGATGGCGACTGGACGTGGAGTCTCGATCCGATCCGCTGAGGTGAAGATGACCCGATCCGATCCAAAGAAGAAGGAGCACTCCGATCCGAACCGAACTGATGACTAGGGGTAGATCCAAACCGATCCGGTGATGACCAATAACCCGAGATGCAAAGGTAGTCCAAATGAAAGTTAGAGTTCAGCATCCAGTTGGGAACCAATGAGTTAACTTCATGTTTGGGCTTTGCTGCGGGACGTGTGCTAATGAGTTGTCGACGTTCATAACTTCGATTCACCACTGCAAATGGATGATGGGCTACTTATCAGTGCAGTAGAGTCAATATGACTCGAGGGGCAAGGTGATGGTAGCAAGACTACGTTATCAGTGCAGTAGAGTCATTATGACTCGAGGGGCAAAGTGATGCGTAGTAAGACTATGAGCCAGTGCAGTGGGGTCATTGTGACTCCATGGGGCAGAGTGGACATAGTAAAGGATTAGTGAGGCTATGAGCCAGTGCAGTGGGGTCATTGTGACTCCATGGGGCAAAGTGCACATATCAAAGGATTAGTGGCTATGTATCAGTGCAGTGAAGCCATTTATGACTTCATGGGGCAAAGTGATCATAACAAGGTATGTTGGGTGATCGAAGTGGTGAATATCGTATGTTTTATGCACTGAGTGAGAGATGTGAGGATGGTTGTTATGCTTGATTGTTTGCCATCACTATGACATGCACACCCCCACCCCCGTTACCTTTACACCATTTGAAATGGCACCTTAGAGTGTTGTACAGTATGTAGTGCTAACTCTTTGGTTGCAGGTCCAGGTTCAGGTATGTTTTAGTCTACCTGTTATTGTTCTATTTATATGCTTATCGCTCATACCAGGCTTTATGTCTGACCCAGAGTTTTATGTCTCCTCTTATTACTCTGGGTTCTCACACGAGCAGACTAGAGACAGGTTAGCTGGTGATGCGCGAGTAGTTGATTCGGAGGCGAGCAGGAGGCTTCCAAGTATGATATATAGAAATTCTCCCTTTGTCGTTGGTGGTCGCTACTTGGGAATTAGTAGTGTACCTCCTTTATCTTACTTTTGCTTTTTGAGACAGTTTGAAAAGTTGTTATAATGTTAGCTTTGGATCATAAGCTGTACTTGGATTTTCCGCTGCTATGTTAGTTTGTTTTCAGCTTATGCACTGTCTCACCTGTTTTATGTCAAGTATGTTGTTATTATATTTTGTTCCATGCGCTGTGAGACATTTTACAGGTTCCTTGTTAGTTCATTTCCTTCTTCCCTTTTCTTCTGATGATCCGTCCCGTGCTAACTGGACATGTGTACAGCGCACTTTTGGAGTAAATATCGGTTGGTGCGGGGCGGGCCATCACACGCATGCCCTCCATACGGTCCTTATCCCCTTTTTGACTCATATCGGGTTGTGAGGCTCGCGAAGTAAAGCTTATGCACAAAGCTATGCTAAATAAAGTAGCTCTTTGATCATCAACCACAAGGCTTTGCTTTTCAATAAAAGCCTTGATCATTTGCATCTTGGCATGCCACATTGACAATCCACGCCATGCGATCGATAACTATCAATATATAACCTCTGAGCTCGTGCGTCTCATAGAAAGGTGTTAAGAAAGAGAATAAATTCTCCACCACCGAACAGATATATATTAAATAGAAATCAATTTACATGGAATGAAATCCAATGTCAGGCACACATCCATTTACAAGTCCGTTCTGGGTTTGAACGAAACCAAAGACACTTTATTCCTCGTCCCGTATGTCCAATACGGAAGAGAGGTGCTCGCTTATCCGGACAATCAACAAGTACGTCGGTACAACTACCACTTTAACCCTTTACTGGGAGCTAACCAATGACGGGCATCAGTATTCGTCCATTCGATGTGAAGATCGCCGGTCTTCAATCACCGTCTTCAATATCTTCGATTTAAATCATCGTATGATTATTTGAAATGAGATTGAATTTGGTCTTTTCAAATATTTCTCGCATATATACAATTTAAATCATTTCATATTGTTAATATTATTTTATAGCGATTTATCGCTATTTTTATTTATATAAAAATAGCCCAATTTAATTTAACGACGCTTCGGGTCAATAGACGGCCCTGGTGCTGTTTTTACCCAAATTTGATTTACACATTTCTCGAAATCAAACCGTTGGATTTTAACAAAATTTATATCGTTGGGAAGATCTTCTCAAAGTGGACCAAACGGTTTCAGTTTTGGGAAAATCCGACAGTCGGATCTTTCGGTATAATCGTTTAAATTTACGATTCTGAAATGCGAACTACCGCGCGCGATTCATTTAATTTTAATTTATATTTATATATATAATTATATATAAATATAAATCATCCGACGATTCCACTAATGTGTTTAACATGCCAAATAAAAGAATATTTTATTTGCATAATATATCTACATGTTTATAATGTCAAATAAGAATGTATTTTATTTGCATACAATTCCACATGTTTCTAATGTCAAACGAATATGTATTTTATTTACATTAATTCACTACATGTTTCTAATGTCAAACAAATATGTATTTTATTTACATGATATTTTCTACATTTCCAATGTCAAATAAAATGTAATTTATTTACATGATATTGTTACTAACGACAAATAAAAAGATAATTTTTATTTTCATTATTTGTATGCAATTTCTATTTTTAACTTTAACAAATAAAAAGAAATATTTTTATTTGTATATAGTTTCAATGTATAACATGACACATAAACTAATGTTTACTTTAATTTGCATACAAATTCGAATGTATAATCTGACCATAAAAATGTCTCTATAATTTTTACACAAATTCTAATGTATAATTTGACAATAAAAATGTCTCTTTAATTTATACACAAATTCTAATGTATAATTTGACAATAGAAACGTCTCTTTAATTTTACACAAATCCTAATGTATAATTTGACAATAGAAAAGGCTCTTTAATTTGTACACAAATTCTAATGTATAATTCGACAATAAAAATGTCTCTTTAATTTGTACACAAAGTCTAATGTATAATTTGATAATAGAAATGTCTCTTTAATTTGTACACAAATTCTAATGTATAATTTGACAATAAATATGTCTCTTTAATTTGTACACAAATTCTAAAGTATAATTTGACAATAAAAATGTATCTTTAATTTGTACACAAATTCTAATGTATGATTTGACAATTAAATTGTCTCTTTAATTTGTACACAAATTCTAAAGCTAACAATAAAAGATATTTTTATTTTGCCGACCATTCAGTTTCAACCAAAATGAATAAAAATGACTCTTTTATTTTTTTGACAATTCTATTTCAACAAAACAATTAAAAATGATAACTTATTTTGTTGACTATTATATTTCAACAAAATGATTAAAAATGATAACATCATTTTGTTGACAATTCTATTTCAACAAAATGATTAAAAATGATAACTTCATTTTGTTGACAACTCTATTTCAACAAAATGATTAAAATTGATAACTTCATTTTGTTAACAATTCTATTTTCACAAAATTAATAAAATTGATAACTTCATTTTGCTAACAATTCTATTTTAACAAAATGAATAAAATTGATAACTTCATTTATTCTATTTTAATAAAATGACATTTTTGTTTCATACAAATCTACTTAAATAAAAAATAATAACTTTGTTTTCACAATTCTATTTCAATAAAAATGACATTTTGATCAATTCTAATTTCAACAAAAATGAAAATTTTATATTGTCAATTCTAATTTCAACAAAAAGGAAAATTTTATGTTGTCAATTTTAATTTCAACAAAAATGACAATTTTTATCAATTCTAATTTCAACAAAAAGGACAATTTTATATTGTCAATTCTAATTTCAACAAAAATGTTATTTTTATTTTATCTAAAATCTATTCAACAGAAAAAAAAAAATTGTTTTAACTATTTTATTTCAACAAAATAATCCATCCAATCAACAGATCAACATAACAGTATCATCCCCCCAAATCAAATCACGTATAATAATAAATTGAATTTAACAATGGATTGGTAAAAGCACAATCATAATTAATTAATTTTAATTATTTAAAAAAAATAGAATTCTCACAGTGATTCTGAATTCTGTATAATTCAGAATTAAATTAGCCCCAAATTCTTATTTGTTCCAAATTCGTCCTAGTCTATTTTGAAATGTAGATTTCGGATTCACGATCCCAACGGTTCTAAAATTGTCCAATTCTATATTCGTACGAATAAGATACGAATTTATTTATATTGTTAACATTTTTAAATTTTATTAATTTAATAATCTAATTGGAAAATACCTTCTTCTTCCTTATCAGAAACAAGCCGCGATTTTCACGTATTGTTCGAACTTAGGTTTTGATCTTGCTTCCAATCGGTGTAGTATGAAGTCAATCGGGTTTCGTCACGTCGAAGGGGGAGGGATGGCTCGCTTGGGGGGCCAACGCAGTGGAGTTCGATCATGCTAGGGGGTATGGCGACAGTGCAAACAGTGGTACTTCGCTTGCACGGTTCTTCCCGAATACACCACTATAAATTCCAAAATCCGTATGGATCTCGAGAGGGAAGCTACCTGTACAAAATTGTCAAAAGGAATGGGAAGTTTTATTGTGTGGATCAAAAGAAATTAGTAGTGGAAAGGAGGAACATTACTGGCCATTGAAGAAAAATGGGAGGCGACTATCTGCAATATTAGGTTTTTGATTTTCCTTGTATATTTAAAATAAAATAATATTTAAATATCTTAATTATTAGTTAAAGGCCGTTAACATTTAACAGCTCCAAATTAAGCCCAACGAGAGTTGCCCCCAGCCAAATATCCCCGTTCCGGACACAATGGGCTAGGTCTCGTCAGCTCATTTGATCATTATTAGCTTGTTTTCTTCAAATTAAAACATAAATCATTTAATTATTTAATTTGGTCGTACATTTAAATTTACTGGGGCCATATACGGACTCCAAAAATTCCTGAAAAATAAATCTAGCTATGTTTTGATGATATGGTCCTAACAAAATTAATTTCGTCAAATTTGGACACCGTTTGAAAAATGGAATTTTTAACGGTCGATTAAATTCAATAGAAATTATTGAATACAGTTTAATTTACTACGCTCACATATTAATTTCAAAAATTATGGAAAATTAAACTTAGCACTAATTTGAAATTCCGGATTCGACAAAAATGGTTTCGTCGAAAATGGAGGTCGTTTGTAAGATGACTATTTTTAATAGCTTTAATATTATTTAAAAATGGAATTTTTATATTCTGGAACAGTTTCCAACAAAATTCTTTAAAATAAAAATTTTAAATTGGTTCTGGTTTTCCGGGTTTATACAATCTCCCCCACTTAAAAACTTTTCATCCTCGAAAAGGAAACAGCATTAAAAGTAGGAAACAAAATGGAAAATGCAAAATATTATAAATGTACCTCTACACAAGGGTTACTCGGAGATGTCCACTCTGCACTTGGGATAAGCCTGTTTGATGCTATCCTCAGTCTCCCATGTACAGTCTCTTGGATCCCCGCTCCACTGCACTTTGACTAAGTGGATCCTCTTGTTAATCAGAATTTTGATTTCTTTGCCAGCAATTTACACTGGCTCCCTTCTTACTGCTAAGCTAGGGGTAATCTCCAAATCTTGTTGTGCTGCTTCCTCAACAATCAAGTTTGGATCATGTACATGCTTCCGGAGTTGAGACACATGGAATACATCATGCACCCCTGGTAACCTGTCAGGCAACTGAACCCAGTAAGAAAGAGTTCCAATCCTTTCGAGAATGGGAAATGGACCAATGAATCTCGACGCCAACTTTCTAGTCTTCCTGAAACGAACTACACCTCTTAGTGTGGAAACCCTCAAGTACACATAATCACGAACAGAGAATTTTAAATACCTTCTTCATGAGTTTGCATAGCTCGTCTGTCGGCTCTGAGTGGTCAGAAGTCACTTCTTAATAAAATCAACTTTATCTGAAGCTTCATGTATCATGTCGGGAGCCAATACTAACCGATTGCCGGGTTCCACCCAACATGTAGGAGATCTACATGGCCTGCCATATAATGCTTTAAATGGCGACATCTGCAAGCTTTCTTGGTAACTGTTATTATAAGAGAACTTAACCAAATGCAAGTGATCTTCCCATGACCCGCCAAAATCAAGAATGCATGCCCGCTACAAGTCTTCTAGTATACGGTTCACCCTCTCAGTCTGGCCATCTGTCTGAGTATGAAAAGCGGTGCTCAGATTCAACTTTGTCCCTAGCTCCTCTTGGAATGCCTCCCAGAATTTACTAGTAAATATCGGATCACGATCACTAACAACGCTACTGGGAACTCCATGTAGTCTGAAAATCTCTCTGAAATAAAGCTGCACCAGACTTCGAGTTGTTCTATTAGATTAGACAGGAATAAAATGGGCGATCTTCGTGAAATGATCTATAATCACCCATATACTGTCATTACCTTTCTAGTCCGGGACAAGCCATTAATAAAATCCATAGAAATTTGATCCCAATTCCAACTTGGAACCACTAGCGGTTGTAACAATCCTGCGAGGTTCTGTTGATCACTTTTGACTTGATACAAGTGGAACATCTACCAAAATATATGGGTATGTCTCTCTTCATCGCCTTCCACCAGAATGTGCGCTTAAGATCATGATAAAAAATCTTACTTACTTCTGGATGGATGCTAAGTTTAGATTTGTGATATTCATCAATTACTCCTCTTTTGAGCTCGGGAATATCTGGCACACAGATTCGCCCTTGTAGTCTAAGAGTCCCCTTGCTGTCAATTTGGAAGCTTGAAGCTTCGCCCTTTCGAACTCGCTCGCTAATCATTTGAATAAACTTATCGTCTTTCTAAAGAGAAAAGATTTTATCGGTTAATGAAGGTGTAATGTTAAGATTGGCAATGATAAGATTGGCGAGGACCGCATTCTTCCTGCTGAGCACATCGGCTACAACATTGGCTTTCCCTGGAGTATACAAGATGTCCAAATCATAGGCCGCAAGAAATTCTAACTAACGTTGCTGCCTCCAATTCAAGTCCCTTTATGTGAACAGATTCTTCAAGGATTTATGATTTGTATATAATTCGAACTTCTCACCCAAAAAATAGTGCCTCCATATCTTTAAAGCAAACACGATGGCCAACAACTCAAAATCATGAGTGGGGTATCTCTTCTCATGCGGCTTCAACTAATGGCTAGCATAAGTAACTACTTTACCTCTTTGCATTAACACTACACCAACACCTTCAATAGAAGCATCAGTATAGACTGTCATATCTTGATTGCCATCAATAATGGTCAACACGGGAGTAGTGGTCAACCTCAATTTCAGCTCTTGGAAAGCTGCCTCACATTCAAGTGCCCAATTAAACTTTATATGCTTCTTGGTAAGCTTCGTCAGCGGACAAGATAGCTTCGAAAAATCTTTGATGAATTTCCGATAATAGCCAGCCAATCCTATAAAATTTCTGACTTCTATAGGAGTGCTAGGCTACTTCCAATCTCGAATGGCTGAGATATTGCGTGGGTCTACTGAAATTCCTTTCTTCGATACAACATGACCGAGGAACTTCACTTCTTCTTGCCCGAATATGCATTTAGAGAATTTTGCTTTCAACACATTCTTTCTTTGAATTTCCAAAACTTCTTTTAGATGCTTTTCATGCTCAGTACTGGATTTTGAGAAGATTAAGATGTCGTCGATGAAAACCAGCACAAACTTATTCAAGACATCGCAGAATACTCTGTTCATCAGATTGACAAAGTAAGCAGGAGCGTTACATAAGCCGAACGACATTACTAGCCACTCATAGAATAAGTCTAGAACTATGAAAGCTGTCAAAGGAACACATTCTTCGGCAATGCGCAATTGATGGAAACCTGTAGATAGGTCCATTCTAGAGAATACTTGCGCTCCATTCAAATGGTCTAATAGATCATCAATATGCGGCAACGGATATTTGTTTTTCAACGTTTGTTTATTAAGGTCATGGTAGTCCATACACAATCGGAGAGTACCGTCTGACTTTGGGACAAACACCACTGCTGCACCCTAATTTGAGAAGCTAGGCCTGACCATACCTTTCCACAAGAGTTGTTTAGTTTGATTGCTTAGTTCTTCTTTCTCTTTCAGCGTCATCCTCCGAATAGCATGCACCACGGGTCTTGCATTCGGAACTAGGTCAATCCTGAAGTCAATTTCTCTTCGCGGAAGTAAGCTATCAACTTCTTCAAACACATCCTCATAATCTTTGACAATAGGAATATTCTCAATAGAAGTAGGAGTGACTTCTTGAGAAGACCAGAATTCTTTTCTATCAGTTGTTGAGCCGTGGAATGGTATAAATATATCTCCGATCTTCGTTTTAACTTTAACAATTCTTTCGGTGCATCTAACTTCGGCCTCATGTCTTGTTAACCAATCCAGCCTAAGGATAACATCATACTCAGAAAAATTCATGACAATCAAATTGGTAGGAAATTCATAATGAGAATATGAGATCAGCAATCTACAATATAGACGGAGAGTAAGATAACCTCCTATCGGATTATGGAAACTAATCGCTTCTTTAAGATTTCTTAGTTGAGTTTTAACTTTTTAATTGTGTCACTAGAAATGAAACTTCGTGATGCACCAGTGTCAAATAATACGGTAACAGGAATATTCTTAATAGTAAGGGTACCTCCCAAGACATCTGGTTTACCTGCTCCTTCGGAAGAAGCTGGTGCAGCCGCTCCATCATAAACGTGGGACACTTGAGAACTCTTCAGCAAAGGACAGTTTGGCTTGATGCTCCCTTTCTTATGACAACCCTCTGATCATGAGAACTCCGACTAGGACTAGACTCATTCCTCCTTGGCTTCTTTGGAGCTCTGCATTCATAGTTATAGTGTCCCATCTTCAGGTAGTTAAAGCATATAACTTTGGCTTTTTTTCTTCCTTGAGGATTGGTGGCTGAAGTGTTGCTTGCCTCCGACTTCTTGTCAGACTGCTTCCTCTTGTTATTAGCTTGGCTCCTTTCCCGATCCTACTGAGAATTTTTTTCATTTTCTTTATATCAATGTGCCATCTTAACCACCTCGTTAAATGGAAGCTTAATATCTGTTGTCACTCTGTTAAGATACTTCCTTGAAAGACCATTAATGAATCTCTTATTCTTCTGAAATGGGTCCTGAATTAATTCAGGTGCATATCGTAAAAGCTCCTCAAATTTCCGCATATACTCAAAAACTATTCGATCTCCTTGTTGCAAGTTAGAAAACTGATCAGGAAGACGCTCGACTTCTAGCCGAGGAATGAACTTCTCGTTAAAGAGCTCCTTGAATGTTGTCCAAGACATATTGGCATCAGTACCTCCAATCATAACAGTCTCCCACTAATTCTGAGCCTCATCCTTTAGTAGCTATGATACCATGAATCGCTTACGGTGGTCTTCAAGTTCCAAGCCCCCAAATATCTTCTCACATGTATTGAGCCATGCTTGAGCTTCCATCACTATCTCATGGCCCGTGAATGGCACGCCACCTAAATTCCTGAACTTCTTAGCTACATTGTCCAGGTCAAAAGGCTGCGGGGGTGGAGGTGGTGGTGCTACTACCTCAGGATTGGGCTTATCCTGAGCAGTGGGGGTTTCACCCCTTCCCGGTCCTCTGGCTCTGTCTTTTCCTCCGGCTCCCACTCTTGTGCTCATTTTCAGTCAGTTCTGTACCATCAAGGAAAGAGTCAGACCAACAGAAATGATAATTTTTAAAGGAAACAAAAAAGTAAAGGACATATGGAAAGATGATGATGTAATGAATGATTATGATGTGTTATTCTGCTACGCTCATTCTAGGACATTACTAATCCTATCTCTAATGAGCTACTCACCTTAGAATACTGCTGATTCTATCTAGACGAATTGTTTTAAATATGTTTGCTCTGAAGATAAGGTTAACCAGTAGCTCTGATACCAACTGTGATAACCCCAATCTTCCGTAGTACGAAAGCAAGGATAATCATTGGAATATAACATATTTACAACAACAGCAGATCTCAGATAACAGCATAACACATAAATCATAGCAGCGGAAAATAGAAATGTCATCAACATCAGAACATCAGAGTGACACAGTTACAGGATACAACTTAGAATATAGAAAGTCTCAACGAATAGAAATAAGTCTACAACACCATCAAGTACAACATGGGAAAATTGAAACACCCCATCTCCGCTAGGGTCACTCACAAAGGGAATGCACTAGCTTTGGTGGAGCATTATCTAGGTAAACATACACAGAAATATTACAAGACAGAACATATTAAACAGCGGAAGAAGAACCAAATTTCATTGCTTTAAAATCTAGAAAGGTCTAAAGCCTTTTACATCAAAATGCTATTAAATCCATTACATCAAAATATGTCTTGCAATAGTAAAGAAGCATAAAACCATAGTCATAAATCATTCCCCAATAAAGCAGCAAAGCAAGCCATAGGCAAGAGAAATCCAAGAAGTACATGAAATAGCTTTGGAGCTTGGTAAGATCCGAACTAAGCTGTGTTCCTACCCTGTGAACCGGGGGGGAACGGAAGAAAAAGAGGCGAAACAAACTGGGTCAGTCATAAAGACTGAGTAAGTCCTAGTGACTTTCAGCATAAAAACAGGTAAAGATAACATGGCATGAATAAACTGAAAGTAAACATAAGCATGATGACAAGATAAGCTATAGGAACGATAACTAAGAATAACGTCATAGGATTTCTGTCATGTATAACATTGCAAGGTTCCTATTCAGGATGAACTAAGTATAGTTTCGCAAGATTTCTATCAAGCATCGCAAGATTTCTCTGCTTCACCTTTAAAATGATATCTATTTGCTATTTACTCTGATTTCCTAAATTCTCTGCACCAACTGTACTAATATCCCAACCCGTATCATCCTTTCCATGTATATGTACAGTCCCTTGCCGTATATCGTACGGGTTTCATCACGTATTTCTATACTACTTCAACATAGTGCCACCATTCTTGAAATCGTTGGGACCGCCACCCTTGTTCTGGCTAGGTTTCCTTATCATGAGTTGTCGCGTGTTCAACTAGGATTTATGCCACCTAGGGCCACTAGGGATTATACTACCTATTGAATGTTTTATGGATTCGATTAGGGTTTATGCCACCTTGGACCACTAGGGATTATGCTACCTAACGAATTCCACGTATTAATCTATTAATCGATCGGCTCCCTACAAGGTCTATCTCGTTCATGTGTCTGTTTCATGCGACCCAATCACGAAATATAGTCAATTGTGCTAGGTCCACCATAGGGTGTATCAAGCCCTATGGTGCCAACCATCGACACGAATCAAGCACGCACAGTGTAAACCTACTGGTGCCCAATGCCTGCTTTTTCAACTCCGGACTATGTGCACGACCATAATCCGCCTGAACCTACAATGGCACACCAACTTAGTCGTCGTTCTGGTCGCTTACAATCAGCCCAGTAATCGTGCCCCACCCTACCTAGTTCCAGGGTACCATGATACATCTAGTGGGTTACTGCTGAAAAGGACCGCGTAACTAGGGTTTCCGTCCAGTAGGTTAAGTGTTGTCATTTAAATTCGAGACTTAACCCCATCAGTCTAGCATGTCAAGTTGGTTAAGTGTTTTCATTCATGTTCGTTACTTAACCCGCCTACGTGTCATGTCAAATTGGCTAAGTGTTGTCGTTCAAGTTCATGACTTAGCTCTACGAATCATCTGTCAAGTTGGTTAAGTATATTCAAGCGGTTCATGACTTAACCCTATCAAATCATCGTGTCAAATTGGTTAAGTATATTCGAGCGGTTCATGACTTAACCCTATCAATTCATTGTGTCAAATTGGTTAAGTATATTCAAGCGGTTCATGACTTAACCCTATCAAGTCATCGTGTCAAATTGGTTAAGTATATTCAAGCGGTTCATGACTTAACCCTATCAAATGTTCGTGTCAGATTGGTTAAGTATATTCAAGCGGTTCATGACTTAACCCTATCAAATCATCGTGTCAAATTAGTTAAGTATATTCAAGTGGTTCATGACTTAACCCTATCAAGTCATCGTGTCAAATTGGTTAAGTATATTCAAGCGGTTCATGACTTAACCCTATCAATTCATCGTGTCAAATTGGTTAAGTATATTCAAGCGGTTCATGACTTAACCCTATTAAATGTTCGTTTCAGATTGGTTAAGTATATTCAAGCGGTTCATGACTTAACCATATCAAATCAACGTGTCGAATTGGTTAAGTATATTCAAGTGGTTCATGACTTAACCCTATCATGTGGCATTAACTCATTAATGCACCCCCAACCTCTCACATCAGACCTGTTGTTGTGGTCACTGGATATGCCGGGCGGTTCCGAGCAGATTTACACCACAACTCAGTCTGACCTCGGGTTTCAAGCGCGATATGACCAACTACCCACATTGGATCCTATTGTTTGCAGTAACTGGATTTGCCGGGCGATTCCGGGCAGATTTACACTGTAAACTCAACCCAACCTCGAGTTGGCCATTTCATGTTTATTCTAATTGTCATGACCATGTTCAAGTTTCATGTCAAGTTCGTGTCAAGTTTTCAAGGCAAGTTTCATGTCAAGTCGATGTCAAGTTCGTGTCCATATCCAGGTTCAAGTTATAACAGCGTTCATGTTTCAAGTTTTGCCTTTTATCAGGTTCATAATTCATGTTCATAACCAATTCATGCTTTGCCTATTCTACCCAAATCGTATTCCCATCGCACGTAAATGTGAACCGATCCATACTACAAATAAACCCAAACCTCAGAACATCAAAACTATGATATGGTAGAGAGACGAGCATAAAGCGATAAAAGATGTTACAAGACTAGCATGACATAACTTGAGATAATTGGTTACAACATCATCGGCATAAAGGATTTCAAATCTAGCAAGATAAGGCGACAGTCATGGTAAACGCTGACATAAAAGAATAGCATGCCAAAGCAAGCCAAATACAAGGATAATGGATCCAATGGTTTCGGTGTACATACTAGCGAATAAACTAAACAAGTCACACCCTCGGTACGAGATCCAACAAACCGCAAATTCCGTATACAACATGGGTTTCAATAAACTATAATAGTCCCAGGTAATTAACCCCGATAGTCATAGTCAGGGTCATAGGTAGAAATCTCGTAATTAAGAATCCTAAGCGATTAATCACAATAGTCATGGTTAATTATCCAAAATAGTTCTAGGCAATAGTCATAGGCAATTAACAGTAATAATTTCAAAGCCGTGGTCATAGATAATGGTCCTATGTTCATAATCATAGATAATAATTCTCATAGTCAAGAGTCATAGTTGATTAGCCACAATTTTCCTTGTCATAGTCATAGGCAACTGTCTTACGTTCACCGTCAAAGGCATAAGCATAGTTTTATTAGTCATAGGCAGTCTTATGTTCACCGTCATAGTCATAGGCATAGTCATAGTCATATTAGTCATAGGCA
This sequence comes from Allium sativum, assembly GCA_030737875.1. Taxonomy (NCBI): domain Eukaryota; kingdom Viridiplantae; phylum Streptophyta; class Magnoliopsida; order Asparagales; family Amaryllidaceae; genus Allium; species Allium sativum. Next base: position 856,788,424 of record CM060915.1, on the reverse strand, counting down.
GTCTTATGTTCTCAGTCATAGTCCTTGTCCATTAACAATAGTTTCAACGTCATAGGCATGTTAAGGTTATAGTCACGAGAGAGTTTGATTTACAACATGAATAGGTCCAAAGCAATATTCACGAAAGTCAAGATCCAAGATGAACAAGAATAGATACGAATCAATTACCATACATAGATCCAATTCCAATTTACAACATGGATATTAAGTTTACAGCTTTTATCTAAAATTAACTTGGACTTGCAGTGCGTGGATGGAGAATTAGAAAGTAGAATTTGACTGTTGAATCTCTATTTGATCGATTGTGTTCTAATTGAAATCCCCCAATTTGCAAATCCCTAAGCGTAGTCTTGATGGAGAAGGAACAGTCTGTTTTCTTCCTTTTTATCTTATTATTTTGATTATCTTAGAAGCAGCATAAGGACAGAAAGAAATTGTGTGGAGAGAATGAGGCTAAGGGGCTGTTTATATAGGGTTAGGCAGACGAATCTGGTCAGAAAACGAGTCTAAATACGTCAGGATGCATTTGGTTCAAGAAGTGGGTTCGGGAGGCAGGTCGACTCCCAGGTCGACACTATGGTCGACCTGGCCCTGGAGGTCGACACTATGGTCGACCCCTAGGTCGACCTGGCCTATGGGCGGGATTTTTCCCGCCCTGCCTGCTGCGGGGTTTGAATTCGAATTTCGAGCTATTTTTGATTCTGAAAATTCCTGAAACTTCGGAGGGTCATATCTCCCTCATACGGACTCCGATTCTCGTAAACTCGGACTCGTTTCCAAGAAGAATTTCGAGACGAACGCAATGGCGCAACCCGTTTCCCTTGATTCTTGTTTTAAAAATTAATTCTGCCTTGATTTCTAGTTTCAGCATGTTATAAAAATTCGGGTTGTTACATTCTCCCCTCCTTAAAGGATTTCGTCCCCGAAATCTTCAAGTTTAAGAAGAATGTGTCCTACCATCCAATTACCATCTACTCAATCATCAATCACAGGCATTCATTGTCCTTAAGAGATTTCTAATGCGGTATGAACATATGCAGAAAGTGTGTGTATATGTTCCTTATCTAATGCAAATGATCAGGCCTGATTGATCTTCTTAATGCAAACTATGTTTAGTGCAATGAGTCCAACATGTATGCAAATAGTCCTAGTCACATAAACACTATATGTGTGCACAAACATCCATCCATATGCATCATCCATATGATAACACATCCAATTTCATCCATAAACAAGTATAAATACTCATGCATATGCAATATGAAAATGTGTCTGAGCCGATCTAGTGCCTAATGTGTGTTATGCAACCACGAGCAACCACTTGCGACCACATGCAACCACTTGCGACCACTTGCAACCATCAATCATAACATGTCTCAAACACATGTTTCACCCAATTGTTCCTACCTAAAGATATAGCCTAATGATAGAAGCAAGTAAAAACTTTGTGCCCATTAGGCAATGTCAAAGCTGGAAATCTATGTCACATATACACTGAATAGGAGAAGAATTCCCTAAGCACCAGCCCAAAACCCAAAAAGTTTAGTCAACCCAACGGACACCCTCAAGCCCTAACATGTATTACAACCAGATGAGTCATACTCCTTATGGGGTTTGCAACAGAAATAAGATTGAGAATAGGACCGAGAGGATATACATAAAAGATATTATGCAAGTAAGCTCTACAGGAAAAGAGGGGTCAAGGAGATACTCTTAAAAAGAGATATGATGCGCGTATCTAGTCTTCAATCTTCTAAGTCGTATTTCCTTGAGCTTAAATCCATTGTGCTTTGACCATCTTTAACTTCACAATTTCGTAGTTCCTTAATTCTTGTTCCCAGAATATGAGTTGGAACTCATTCCACTGTCGCCTCTCGTTCCACTTTCGCTTATTCTCTTTCTAGTATACCCGATTCAAACATAACTGCGTACTCATGGTTTCGTGCAAGCTCTCCAAAATTCACTAGTGAATCTTGGATCTCATTCACTTACTACAAAGTATTCGACATAAATGAATTATCTCTTGAAAATAAACAAATGCCAACCATGTTGCTAAGTGTACTTACTAAGGTAATTTTCTATAAATCATGCATAAGCGAAATGAACCATCCGCCTTAGTGGCGAACACTACTCGAGCAGATCGATAAATGTATCAAGAGATTCTAGGTAACTAAACATGGCAGAACCCTAAGGGTTACACTAGACTTTGAGGGCATTACCAAGGCAAGTCAAGCGTCTAACCACCCTCTTTTCATACTCGAGAATGGCACCATTACTGGACAACCACTCCATCCCTAGAATCAACCCATAGCCCAAAAACATAAGCTTTACTTCTAAACTCAACACTTAGCATAGACATTCTCAAATCCAAACAAGTCATGAATAAATGATCTGATTCCCCAACAGGATTTGAGACAAAAATGGGATCCTCTACTACGCTAGTACTAAGGTGCAGAGACCCAACTATCGAGGCAGAATTAAAAGGATTCGATGTACAAAAACAAAGTTCTAACGGGATGATAGAAAAGAGAAGCTATACTTTTAACAGAAACGTTACCACCTCTCTTAGGTATGCTAGTAGTTAGAGCATACAATTTGCCCTCTCGACGATCTTTTTCTTTGCCCTTATCCTTGTCCTATGATACTTATCTACATGTCCCTTTTTACCATACCAACGATGTCCTTTATTATCATGGGTTTTATTATTCTTTTACTTTGACCTCTTCCCTTTCAACATTTCCTCCTTCGTGGATTATGCCTTATCAACAAGTTTCTCATCCTTAGACTTGTGTTCTTTATCCTCGTTCTTTTGATCCTTGTATAGCTTGTTGACAAGTTTCTCGAAAGCTACTTCCATCACATGGCAACCCTACAAAGCTTGAGATAAGATTAGTCGCAAGTAAAACTACTGCGGCTACAGATGGAGGTTGGACACTACTTTGCCCTCCGACATGTGACGCATGCCTACAAACTATGGTGAAAAAGAAAGGGAGAAGAGACTCAAGGAGAGAATCGAAAGATAGTGCATATGGCTTTGGGGAATAGCCTTTAAATAAAACAAGATTTTTCTTGAAAAATGCTTCTTTGTAAACGGTTTTGAAAATAATTTCAGAAGGTTTTAATAAAATTTTGCCCAGTCTGGTAACCTTCTGCTCTGATACCAAATGTAACATCCCATCTCCGCTAGGGTCACTCACAAAGGGAATGCACTAGCTTTGGTGGAGCATTATCTAGGTAAACATACACAGAAATATTACAAGACAGAACATATTAAACATCGGAAGAAGAACCAAATTTCATTGCTTTAAAATCTAGAAAGGTCTAAAGCCTTTTACATCAAAATGCTGTTAAATCCATTACATCAAAATCTGTCTTGCAATAGTAAAGAAGCATAAAACCAAAGTCATAAATCATTCCCCAATGAAGCAGAAAAGCAAGCCATAGCCAAGAGAAATCCAAGCAGTACATGAAATAGCCTTGGAGCTTGGTAAGATCCGAACTAAGCAGTGTTCCCACCCTGTGAAACTGGGGTGGGGGGGGGAATGGAAGAAAAAGAGGCGAAACAAACTGGGTCAGTCATAAAGACTGAGTAAGTCAAAGTGACTTTCAGCATAAAAACAGGTAAAGATAACATGGCATGAATAAACTGAAAGTAAACATAAGCATGATGACAAGATAAGCTACAGGCATGATAACTAAGAATAACATCATAGGATTTCTGTCATGTATAACATTGCAAGGTTCCCATTCAGGATGAACTAAGTATAGTTTCGCAAGATTTCTATCAAGCATCGCAAGAATTCTCTGCTTCACCTTTAAAATGATATCTATTTGCTCTGATTTCCTAAATTCTCTGCACCAACTGTACTAGTATCCCAACCCGTATCATCCTTTCCATGTATATGTACAGTCCCTTGCCGTATATCGTATGGGTTTCATCACGTATTTCTATACTATTTCAATGTAGTGCCACCATTCTTGAAATCGTTGGGACCGCAACCCTTGTTCTGGCTATGTTTCCTTATCATGAGCTATTGCGTGTTCAACTAGGATTTATGCCACCTAGGGCCACTAGGGATTATGCTACCTATTGAACGTTTTCTGGATTCGATTAGGGTTTATGCCACCTAGGACCACTAGGGATTATGCTACCTAACGAATTCCACGTAGCGATCTATTAATCGATCGGCTCCCTACAAGTCCTAGCTTGTTCATGTGTCTGTGTTATACGGCCCAATCACGAAATGTAGTCACATGTGCTAGGTCCACTATAGGGTGTATCAAGCCCTATAGTGCCAACCATCGACACGAATAAAGCACGCACAGTGTAAACCTACTGGTGCCCAGTGCCTGCTTTTTCAACTCCGGACTACGTGCACGACCATAATCCGCCTGAACCTACAATGGCGCACCAACTCAGCCGTCGTTTTGGCTGCTTACAATCAGCCCAGTAATCGTGCCCCACCCTACCTAGTTCCAGGGTACCATGATACATCTAGTGGGTTACTGCTGAAAAGGACCGCATAACTAGTGTTTCCGTCCAGTAGGTTAAGTGTTGTCATTTAAATTCGAGACTTAACCCCATCAGTCCAGCATGTCAAGTTGGTTAAGTGTTGTCATTCAAGTTCGTGACTTAACCCGCCTACGTGTCATGTCAAATTGGCTAAGTGTTGTCGTTCAAGTTCATGACATAGCCCTACGAATCATCTGTCGAGTTGGTTAAGTATATTCATGCAGTTCATGACTTAACCCTATCAAATCATCGTGTCAAATTGGTTAAGTATATTCAAGTGGTACATGACTTAATCCTATCAAGTCATCGTGTCAAATTGATTAAGTATATTCAAGCGGTTCATGAATTAACCCTATCAAGTCATCGTGTCAAATTGGTTAAGTATATTCAGGCGGTTCATGACTTAACCCTATCAAATGTTCTTGTCAGATTGGTTAAGTATATTCAAGAAGTTCACGACTTAACCCTATCAAATCGTCATGTCAAATTGGTTAAGTATATTCAAGTGGTTCATGACTTAACCCTATCAAGTCATCATGTCAAATTGGTTAAGTATCTTCAAGCAATTCATGACTTAACCCTATCAAGTCATCGTGTCAAATTGGTTAAGTATATTCAAGGAGTTCATGACTTAACCCTATCAAGTCATCGTGTCAAATTGGTTAAGTATATTCAAGCGGTTCATGACTTAACCCTATCAAATGTTCGTGTCAGATTGGTTAAGTATATTCAAGCGGTTCATGACTTAACCCTATCATGTGGCATTAATTCATTAATGCACCCCAACCTCTCACATCAGACCTGTTGTTGTGGTCACTAGATATGTCGGGCAGTTCCGGGCAGATTTACACCACAACTCAGTCTGACCTCGGGTTTCAAGCGCGATATGACCAACTACCCACATTGGATCCTATTGTTTGTAGTAACTGGATTTGCCGAGCGGTTCCGGGAAGATTTACACTGCAAACTCAAACCAACCTCAAGTTGGCCATTTTCATGTTTATTCTAAGTGTCATGACCATGTTCAAGTTTCATGTCAAGTTCGTGTCAAGTTTTCAAGGCAAGTTTCATGTCAAGTCGATGTCAAGTTCGTGTCCATATCCAGGTTCAAGTTATAACAGCGTTCATGTTTCAAGTTTTGCCTTTTATCAGGTTCATAATTCATGTTCATAACCAATTCATGTTTTTCCTATTCTACCCAAATCGTATTCCCATCGCACGTAAACGTGAACCGATCCATACTACAAATAAACCCAAACCTCAGAATAAAGGGAATAACATCAAAACTATGATAGGCAAGAGAGACGAGCATAAAGCGATAAAATAGGTTACAAGACTAGCATGACATAAGTTGAGATAATTGGTTACAACATCACTGGTATAGAGGATTTCAAATCTAGCAAGATAAGGTGATAGTCAGGGTAAACGCTGGCATTAAAGAATAGGCATGTCAAAGCAAGCCAAATACAAGGATAATGGATCCAATGGTTTCGGTGTACATAATAGAGAATAAACTAAACAAGTCACACCCTTGGTATGAGATCCAACAAACTGCAAATTCAGTATACAACATGGGTTTCAATAAACTATAATAGTCCCAGGTAATTAACCCCGATAGTCATAGTCATGTTCATAGGTAGAAATCTCATAATTAAGAATCCTAAGTGATTAATCATAATTGTCATGGTTAATTATCCAAAATAGTTCTAGGCAATAGTCATAGGCAATTAACAGTAATAGTTTCTAAGCCGTGGTCATAGATAATGGCCTTATGTTCATAATCATAGATAATAATTCTCATAGTCAAGAGTCATAGTTGATTAGCCACAATTGTCCTTGTCATAGTCATGGGAAACTGTCTTACGTTCACCGTCATAGGCATAAGCATAGTTTTATTAGTCATAGGCAGTCTTATGTTCACCGTCATAGTCATAGGCATATTCATATTAGTCATAGGCAGTATTATGTTCTCAGTCATAGTCCTTGTCCATTAACAATAGTTTCAACGTCATAGGCATGTTAAGGTAATAGACACGAGAGAGTTTGATTTACAACATGAATAGGTCTAAAGCAATATTCACGAAAATCAAGATCCAAAATGAACAAGAATAAATACGAATCAATTACCATACATAGATCCAATTCCAATTTACAACATGGATATTAAGTCTACAGCTTTTATCTAAAAGTAACTTGAACTTACAGTGCATGGATCGAGAATTAGAAAGCAGAATTTGACTGTTGAATCTCTATTTGATTGATCGTGTTCTAATTGAAATCCCCCAATTTGCAAATCCCTAAGCGTAGTCTTAATGGAGAAGGAGCGGTCCTTTTTCTTCCTTTTTATCTTATTATTTTGATTATCTTAGAAGCAGCATAAGGACAGAAAGAAATGGTGTGGATAGAATGAGGCTAGGGGGCTGTTTATATAGGGTTAGGCAGACGAATCTGGTCAGAAAACGAGTCTAAATACGTCAGGGTGCATCTGGTTCAAGAAGTGGTTTCGAGAGGTAGGTCGACTCCCAGGTCGACACTTTGGTCGACCTGGCCCTGGAGGTAGACACTATGGTCGACCCCCAGGTCGACCTGGCCTATGGGTGGGAGTTTTTCCGCCCTGCCTGCTGCAGGGTTTGAATTCGAATTTCGAATTAGAATTTCGAGCTGTTTTTGATTCTAAAAATTCCTGAAACTTCGGAGGGTCATATCTCCCTCATACGAACTCCGATTCTCGCAAACTCAGACTCGTTTCCAAGCAGAATTTTGAGACGAACGCAATGGCGCAATCCGTTTCCCTTGATTCTTGTTTTAAAAATTAATTCTGCCTTGATTTCTAGTTTCAACATGTTATACAAATTCGGGTTGTTACAAAAATGTTGTCTAATTGTTTTCAAAATAGAAATAAAAGATAGAAATGATCTTCGTCTTCTGTCCACAATCATACTCCAATCCAGCACATGTCCAAAATAACCTGATAACTGTCACTTGGTCGGCCATGTAAAAAATAAGGGCACCCGAATTGGCAAGTGAAACAAACTACGAGTCAATCATGGGACTGGTATGAGAAATTTTTACTTAACTTAACAAATAATAAGGCTAATCAGAGGACCACGCCGCTAACGCGGAACAAGTTTACTCCATTAGATTGCCAGTGCATCAATTAAAAAAAAATTTATTCAAAACAACGCAATGCTTTTTAGAAAAATGAAATCATTATAAGACTCAAGTCCCATCACACAATGCAACGCAAACCGGAGGATAGAGTTTTACCTTATAATGATCAAACATGCTTGATATGTATAAAATAATACTAAATATTATTATTAGTGTCTAATCAGTTTAAAATACTTTCAAAATAAATGTATCAATCCTAGATGGCATAGTACCCCATCCTACTATGTCACCATATATAGGTTTACAATCAAAACCGTAATGTCGTATTGGAGATTTGGTTTCCACCATGAGTCGAGGCTAGGGATGGCTCCTCGCCGATTCGAGACACTCTAACAAATGTCTCAAGATCCCCAGCAATGAAACCTTGGATGCGGTAGGGCCGGTCCACAAATATACCTTAGCGGATTAATTATTCCTGAACAATACGTTTCCCGGTCTTATTGGACCTATCGATTGGCCACTACGGACCAATATATCTGAGGCGCCTCATAAAATCCATCATCCACATAAGTAAAAATTTCTGAGCTCCATACCATGACACCACTTCTAGCTAGACAGAAATGCATGCCCTCCCTACGGTCATTATCCCGTTTTTGACTCATATTGAGGTGTAAGGCTCGCGAAGTAACGCTTATACACAAATCTATGCTAAATAAAGTTGTGCTTTGATCATCAACCACAAGGCTTGTAACACCCCCACCTCCGCTAGGGTCACTCACAAAGGGAATGCACTAGCTTTAGTGGAGCATTATCTTGGTAAACATACACAGAAATATTACAAGACAGAACATATATAAAACAGCGGAAGAAAAACCAAATTTCATTTCTTTAAAATCTAGTAAGGTCTAAAGACTTTTACATCGAAATCTGTCTTGCAATAGTAAAGAAGCATAAAACCATAGTCATAAATCATTCCCCAAGTAAAGCAGTCATAGCCAAGAAAGGTCCAAGCTATATATGATGATCTTGAAGCAGAAAGAAGTCCAAACTAAGTAGTAGTGCTTCCTCCCGGAGAACCTAAGGGGAAACGGAAGAAAAAGAGGCGAAACAAACTGGGTCAGTCATAAAGACTGAGTAAGTCCTAGTGGCTTTCAGCATAAAAACAGGTAAAGATAACATGGCATGAATAAACTGAAAGTAAACATAAGCATGATGACAAGGTAAGCTACATGAACGATGAATTAAGTGTAACATTACAAGGTTTCTATTAAGTATAACATCGCAAGATTTCTAAGCTTCACCATTCCGCTATTTTCTTTGATTTCCTATATTCTCTGCACACACTATACTAGTACCCCAACCCGTATCATCCTTTCCATGTATATGTACAGTCCCTTGCCATATATTGTATGCGCTTCATCACGTATTTCTATACTACTTCTACGTAGTGCAACCATTCTTGAAATCATTTGGACTGCCACCCTTGTTCTGTCTAGGTTTCCTTATCATGAACTATCGCGTGTTCAATTAGGATTTATGCCACCTAGGACCACTAGGGATTATGCTACCTATTGAACGTTTTCTAGATTCGTTTAGGGTTTATGCCACCTTGGACCACTAGGGATTATGCTACCTAACGAATCCCACGTAACGATTTATCAATCGATCGGCTCCCTACAAATCCTAGATCGTTCATGTGTCTGTGTCATGCGGCCCAATCACGAAATGTAGTTACCTGTGCTAGGTCCACCATAGGGTGTATCAAGCCCTATGGTGCCAACCATCGACACGAATCAAGCACGCACAGTGTAAACCTACTGGTGCCCAATGCCTGCTTTTTCTGCTCCGGAGTGTATGCACGCCCGCACTCCGTTAGAATCTACACTGGAGCACCCACACAGCCGTCGTTCTGGTCGCTTACAATCAGCCCATTAATCGTGCCCCACCCTGCCGAGTTCCAGGGTACCATGATACATCTAGTGGGTTACTGCTGAAACGGACCGCGTAACTAGGGTTTTCGTCTCGTAGGTTAAGTGTTGTCATTTAAATTCGAGACTTAACCCCATCGGTCTAGCATGCCAAGTTGGTTAAGTGTTATCATTCAAGTTCGTGACTTAACCCGTCTACGTGTCATGTCAAATTGGCTAAGTGTTGTCATTTAAGTTCATGACTTAGCCGTACGAATCATGCGTCAAGTTGGTTAAGTATATTCAAGCGGTTCATGGCTTAACCCTACCAAATCATTGTGTTCAATTGGTTAAGTATATTCAAGCAGTTCATGACTTAACCCTGTCAAATCATCGTGTTAAACTGGTTAAGTATATTCAAGCGGTTCAAGACTTAACCCTATCAAGTCATCGTGTCAAATAAGTTAAGTATATTCAAGCGGTTCATGACTTAACCCTATCAAGTAATCGTGTCAAATTGGTTAAGTATATTCAAGCGGTACATGACTTAACCCTATCATGTGGCATTAATTCATTAATGCACCTCAACCTCTCACATTAGACCTGTTGTTGTGGTCACTGGATATGCCGGGCGGTTCCGGGCAGATTTACACCACAACTCAGTCTAACCTCGGGTTTCAAGCGCGATATGACCAACTACTCACATTGGATCCTATTGTTTGCAGCCACTGGATTTGCCGGGCGGTTCCGGGCAGATTTACACTGCAAACTCAACCCAACCTCGAGTTGGCCATTTTCAAGTTTATCTAATTGTCATGCCCACATTCAAGTTTTCATGTCAAAATTCATGTCGAGTTTTCATGTCATGTTTCATGTCAAATCGTGTCAAGTTTTCAAGGCAAGTTTCATATCAAGTCGATGTCAGGTTCGTGTCCATATCTAGGTTCAAGTTATAACAGCGTTCATGTTTCAAGTTTTTCCTATTATCAAGTTCCTAATTCATGTTCATAACCCATTCATGTTTTGCCTAATCTACCCAAATCGTATTCCCTTCGCACGTGAACATGAACCGATCTCTACTACAAATAAATCCGAATCTCGAAATAGAGGGAATAGCATCAAAACTATGATAGGCAAAAGGGACTAGCATAAAGCAATAAAAGGGGTTACAAGAGCAGCATGACATAACTTGAGATAATTGGTTACAACATCACTGGCATATAGGATTTCAAATCTAGCAAGATAAGGTGATAGTCATGGTAAACGCTGACATAAAAGAATAGGCATGATAAGGCAAGCCAAATACAAGAAAAATGGATTCGATGGTTTTGGTGTACATAATAGTGAATAAACTAAGCAAGTCGCACCCTTGGTATGAGACCCAACAAACTGTGAATTTGGTATACAACATGGGTTTCAATCAACTATAATAGTCCCAGGTAATTCACCCCGATAGTCATAGTCATGGTCAAAGGTAGAAATCTCATAGTTGTGAATCATAAGCGACTCATCACAATAATCATGGATAATTATCAAAGATAGTTCTAGGCAAATAGTCATAGGCAATTAACAGTAATAGTTTCAAAGTCATGGTCATAGATAATGGCCTTATGTTCATAATCATAGGTAATAATCCTCATAGTCAAGAGTCATAGGTGATTAACCACAATTTTCCTCGTCATGGTCATAGGCATAGTCTCATGTTCACAGTCATAGGCATGGTCTTATGTTCTGTCATAGGCACATGTATAGTCTCACGTTCATCGTCATAGTCGTAGGCATAGGTATAGTCTTATGTTCATCGTCATAGTCATAGGCATAGGTAAAGCCTTATGTCCATAATCATTGGCATATTAAGGTTATAATCCTGAAAGAATTTGATTTACAACATGAATAGGCCCCAAATAGAAATATTCTCACAAGTCAAGATTAAGAATTTATGTTAAAAACTAGCGTTTGAATAATAACCAGGTCCAACAACATGAATGGGCATGATTCAGTCGATAAGAAATAATCCCAAAATCATAGATTCAAGAAGAGACAAGAACAGATCCAAATAGATAATCAAGCTTAGGTCCAATTTCATTTTATTCCATGTCCATATCAAATTTAACAAGTTTCAATCTCAAAGTAACTAGAACTTACAGAGCGCGGATCGAGAATTAGAGTGCAGAGATTTGATTCTGGAAACGGTTGTTGCAGTTGTTGAATCTCTATTTGTTTAGTCGTGTTCTAGTTGAAAATCCCCCAACTTGAAATTTCTAGCTGTCGTCTTGATGAAGAAGAAGTAGTCTCTTGTAATTTAATTATTTTCAGAAGCAGCGTAAGGACAGAAAGAAATGGTGTGGAGAGAATGAGACTAGGGGTGAGTTTATATAGGATTAGGCAGACGAATCTGGTCACGAAACAGGTCTAAATACATCTGAATGCATCTAGCTTAGAAAACAGGTTCGGGAGGCAGGTCGACCCCCAGGTCGACACTATGGTCGACCTGGTCCCTCCAAGGTCGACACTATGGTCGACCTGGCCCCTAGGAGGTCGTTACTATGGTCGACCCCCAGGTCGACCTGGTCTATGGGCTGGAAATTTCCTGCCCAGCCTGCTGCGGGGTTTAAATTCGAATTTCGAATTCAAAATTCGAGTTGTCTTTGATTCTGAAAATTTCTGAAACTTCGGATGGTCATATCCCCCTCATACGGACTCCGATTTTCGAAAACTCGGACTCTATTTCATGTAAAATTTCGAGACGAATGCAATGGCGTAACCCTTTTCCCCTGATTCTTAATTTAAAATTTAATTCTGCCTAGATTTCTAGTCTTAATGTGTTATAAAAATTCGGGTTGTTACATTCTCCCCTCCTTAAAGGATTTCGTCCGTGAAATCTTCAAGTTAAGAAGAATGTGTCCTATCATCCAATCAACCATCTACTCAATCATTAATCACGGGCATCCATTGTCCTTAAGAGATTTCTAATGCTGTATGAACATATGCAGAAAGTATGCGTATATGTTCCTTGTCTAATGCAAATGATCAGGCCTGATTGATCTTCTTAATGCAAAATATGTTTAGTGCCATGAGTTCATCATGTATGCAAATAGCCCTAATAACATAAACACTATATGTGTGCACAAACATCCATCCATATGATAACACATCCAATTTCATCCATAAACTAGTATAAACACTCATGCATATGCAATATGAAAATGTGTCTGAGCCGATCCAGTGCCTAATGTGTGTTATGCAACCACGAGCAACCACTTGCAACCATCAATCATAACATGTCTCAAACACATGTTTCACCCAATTGTTCCAACCTAAAGATATAGTCGAATGATAGAAGCAAGTAAAAACTTTGTGCCCATTAGGCAATGTCAAAGCTGGAAATCTGCGTCACATATATACTAATTTGGAGAAGAACTCCCTAAGCACCAGCCCATATCCTATAAAACCCAAAAGGTTTAGTCAACCCAACGGACACCCTCAAGCCCCAACATGTATTACTAACAGATAAGTCAAACTCCCTATGGGGTTTGCAATAAAAATAGGATTGAGAATAGGCCCGAGAGGTTATACTTAAAAGATAGCATGCAAGTAAGCTCTACAGGAAAAGAGAAATCAAGGATATACTCTTAAAAAGAGATATGATGCGCGTGTCTAGTCTTCAATCTTCTAAGTCGTATTTCCTTGAGCTTAACTCCATTGTGCTTTGACCGTCTTTAACTTCACAATTTCGTAGTTCCTTAATTCTTGTTCCCAGAATATGAGTTGGAACTCATACCACTGTCGCCTCTCGTTCCACTTTCGCTTATTCTCTTTCTAGTATACCTGATTCAAACATAACTGCGTACTCATGGTTTCATGCAAGCTCTCCAAAATTCACTAGTGAATCTTGGATCACATTCACTTACTAGAAGCTATTCCACATAAATGGATTATCTCTTAAAAATAAACAAATGCCAACCATGTTGCCAAGTATACTTACTAAGGTGATTTTCTATAACTCATGCATAAGAGAAATGAACCATCTGCCTTAGTGGTGAACACTACTCGAGCAGATCGATAAATGTATCCAGAGATTCTAGGTAACTAAACATGGCAGAACCCCAAGGGTTTTACTAGACTTTGAGTGCATTACCAAGGTAAGTCAAGAATCTAACTACCCTCTTTTCATACTCGAGAATGGTACCATTTCTGGACAACCACTCCATCCCCAGAATCAACCCATAGCCTAAAAACATAAGCATTGCTTAGCATAGACATTCTCAAATCCAAACAAGTCATGAATAAATGAGCTGATTACCCAACAGGATTTGAGAGAAAAACAATGGGATCCTCTACTATGATAGTACTAAGGTGCAGAGACTCGACTATCGAAGCAGAATTAAAAGAATGCGATGTATATAAAAACAAAGTTCCCATGGTATGATAGAAAAGAGCAGCTAAACTTCTAACAGAAGCGTTACCACCTCTCTTAGGTATGCTAGTAGTGAGAGCATACAATTTCCCTCTCGACGATCTTGTTCTTTGCCCTTGTCTTTGTCCTATGATACTTATTACATGTCCCGTTTTACCATAACAACGATGTTCTTTCTTGTCATGGGTTTTTATTATTATTTCACTTGGCCTCTTTCCTTTTACTTTTTTCTTTTCTTCATGGATTAAGCCATATCAACAAGTTTCTCATCCTTAGACTTGTGTTCTTTATCCTCGTTCCTACTATCCTTGTATAGCTTGTTGACAAGTTTCTCGAAAGCTACTTCCATCGCACGGCACCCTACAAAGCTTGAGATAAGATTAGTCGCAAGTAAAACTACTGCGGCTACAGATGAAGGTTGGACACTACTTTGCCCTCCGACATGTGTTGCATGCCTACAAACTATGGTGAAAAAGAAAGGGAGAAGAGACTCAAGGAGAGAATCAAAAGATAGTGCATATGGCTTTGGGGAATAGCCTTTAAATAAAACAAGATTTTTCTTAAATAAAATGCTTCTTTGTAAACGGTTTTGAAAATAATTTCAGAAGGTTTTTAAAAGCTTTTGCCCAGTCTGGTAACCTCCTACTCTGATACTGAATTGTAACACCCCACCTCCGCTAGGGTCACTCACAAAGGGAATGCACTAGCTTTGGTGGAGCATTGTCTAGGTAAACATACACAGAAATATTACAAGACAGAACATATATAAAATAGCGGAAGAAAAACCAAATTTCATTTCTTTAAAATCTAGTAAGGTCTAAATCCTTTTACATCGAAATATGTCTTGCAATAGTAAAGAAACATAAAACCATAGTCATAAATCATTCCCCAAGCAAAGCAGCCATAGCCAAGAAAGGTCCAAGCCATATATGATGATATTGAAGCAGAAAGAAGTCCAAACTAAGTAGTAGTGCTTCATCCCTGAGAACCTGGGGGGGGGGGGGGGGGGAACAGAAGAAAAAGAGGTGAAACAAACTGGGTCAGTCATAAAGACTGAGTAAGTCCTATTGGCTTTCAGCACAAAAACAGGTAAAGATAACATGGCATGAATAAAATGAAAGTAAACATAAGCATGATGACAAGGTAAGCTACAGGCACGATGAATCAAGTGTAACATTGCAAGGTTTCTATTAAGTATAACATCGCAAGATTTCTAAGCTTCACCATTCCACTATTTTCTTTGATTTCCTATATTCTCTGCACCAACTATACTAGTACCCCAACCCGTATCATCCTTTCCATGTATATGTACATTCCTTTGCCGTATATTGTACGGGCTTCATCACGTATTTCTATACTACTTCTACGTAGTGCAACCATTCTTGAAATCATTTGGACTGCCACCCTTGTTCTGTCTAGGTTTCCTTATCATGAACTATCGCGTGTTCAACTAGGATTTATCCCACCTAGGACCACTAGGGATTATGCTACCTATTGAATGTTTTCTAGATTCGTTTAGGGTTTATGCCACCTAGGACCACTAGGGATTATGCTACCTAACGAATCCCACTTAATGATTTATTAATCAATCGGCTCCCTACAAATCCGAGCTCGTTCATGTGTCTGTGTCATACGGCCCAATCAAGAAATGTAGTTACCTGTGCTAGGTCCACCATAGGGTGCATCAAGCCCTATGGTGCCAACCATCGACACGAATCAAGCACGCACAGTGTAAACCTACTGATGCCCAATGCCTGCTTTTTCTACTCCGGAGTGTGTGCACGTCCGCACTCCGTTAGAACCTACACTGGCGCATCCACACAGCCGTCATTCTGGTCGCTTACAATCAGCCCAGTAATCGTGCCCCACCCTGCTTAGTTCTAGGGTATCATGATACATCTAGTGGGTTACTGCTGAAACGGACCGCGTAACTAGGGTTTCCGTCTAGTAGGTTAAGTGTTGTCATTTAAATTCAAGACTTAACCCCATCAGTCTAGCATGCCAAGTTGGTTAAGTGTTATCATTCAAGTTTGTGACTTAACCCGTCTACGTGTCACGTCAAATTGGCTAAGTGTTGTCGTTTAAGTTCATGACTTAGCCCTACGAATCATGTGTCAAGTTGGTTAAGTATATTCAAGCGGTTCATGGCTTAACCCTACCAAATCATTGTGCTCAATTGGTTAAGTATATTCAAGCGGTTCATGACTTAACCCTATCAAATCATCGTGTTAAACTGGTTAAGTATATTCAAGCGGTTCAGGACTTAACCCTATCAAGTCATCGTGTCAAATAGGTTAAGTATATTCAAGCGGTTCATGACTTAACCCTATCAAGTAATCGTGTCAAATTGGTTAAGTATGTTCAAGCGGTACATGACTTAACCCTATCATGTGGCATTAATTCATTAATGCACCTCAACCTCTCATATTAGACCTGTTGTTGTGGTTACTGGATATGCCGGGCGGTTCCGGGCAGGTTTACACCACAACTTAGCCTAACCTTGGGTTTCAGGCGCGATATGACCAACTACTCACATTGGATCCTATTGTTTGCAGCCACTGGATTTGCCGGGCGGTTCCGGGCAGATTTACACTGTAAACTCAACCTGTAAAGACCCGCAACTTCCCCGTAAAGGAAAGCGTCGGATAGTTCGAGAACAAACCACAACAGAACGCATACAGAAGAACATTTCATTGTATATTACAACAATGCATCAGATTACAAGAATATACAGAGTATAAATGAATATTACACAGAAATATCAGAGATTTAAATTACATTTAAATACATAGCAGCGGAAAATAATACAATACACAACTAGAAGAGATATACGGATACAAAGCTTTCCGGATATCGTTCCAGCTGTAAACCAGGATCCTGTGAATATAAATCTGCAAAAACCAAAACTACTAGCTGCCCGTGTCAAAATAAGGGCACCCAGAGTTTAGGTTAAAACAATAAACTCCAGGTCAGTCATGGGACTGGTGTGAGAACTAAAACAGTTAATCTTTATTTTAAATCATTAGGTAAATCAAGGGACCACGCCGTATAACACGGAACGGGTTTCCTCCCAAGAATACCAGTGCATAAAACAAATAGCGCAATGCTAAATAAAGAAAAATGAAGCTGTTATAAGACCCAGGTCCTATCACACAATGCAACGCAAGCCGGGGGATAGGGTTTTCCCTTATAACAGCCAAAGAATGCTTGATACGTTTAAAACAAATCATTTGATACTATAATAAGTGCATAGTGTATAAAACAACTTCAAATCATAAGTATCAATCATAGGCGGCATGAGCGCCCCATCCCACTATGTCACCATATATAGGTTTACAAATAAAACCGCAAAGTCACGTATTTGGAAATTGGATTTCCGTCTATGAACCGAGGCAAAAGATAGTCCTCAACCGATTCGAGACAATCTAGCCCATGTCTCAGGAACAGCCGCAACTGCCCCATGGAGCGACAGGGCCGGTCCACACGGAGTGGATTATTATGCCTGAACAATACGTCTCCCCACCCTATGGGGTGTAAGTCTGGTCCGTCAGCCGACCAGAATGCATTCGGCCGAAACCGATATAACCGAGGCGCCTCGCAACCGCAACAACCACATAAGTCAAACTCGTCAGGGCGTGTAAAACCACTGACGCCACTTCTAGCTAGAAAGAAACGCAAGTCCTCCCTGAGGTCCGTCTCCCGTTTTTGGTTCATACCGGGTGTGAAACACGCGAGGTAAACGTTACACAAAGCTACGCCACAAAGGCCGTGCTTTGATCATCACCACAAGACTTTGCTTTTCAACAGAAGCCTCGATCAATTGCCACTTAGGCATGCCACACAGGCAATTCACTCCATGCGTTTGATAT
Organism: Allium sativum; assembly: GCA_030737875.1. NCBI lineage: Eukaryota > Viridiplantae > Streptophyta > Magnoliopsida > Asparagales > Amaryllidaceae > Allium > Allium sativum. The sequence continues at coordinate 856,770,607 of CM060915.1, read as the reverse complement.
CCATCAATATATAACCCCTGAGCTCGTACGTCTCAGAGAAGGGCGTTAAGCAAGAGAATAAATTCTCCGCCGCCAATCAGATATATATTTAATAGAGATCAATCACACGGACTAAAATCCAATGTCAGACACACAGTCCATTTACAAGTCCGTTCTGGGTCTGAACGAAACCGGAGGCACCTAGTACCCCGCATATCCATCGATCTCCAAGTACGTCTGGACGATCACTAACTGTTTCCATCTTCTTGGGTGTACAGCCCAATCAAGATCATCAGTAATTACCCAAACGACGTGAAGACCTCCGGTCTTCGACCATCGTCTTCATCTTCGACTTATCGTCGTATCAGTTATTCAGAATGGGATAAACCCGGTCTTTCCGAATAACTCGCGTATATATTAAATAAGTGTTACACAAACACAACATACGCCTCATTCCAATTCATCAGTCACTAACCGTAAATTAATCAAGAGAATAATTCCCCAAACATTAACCCCGAAGGCCGAAACCAACATCAGATCAATATCCAGAAAACCATTCTGCTTGGCTAACCGACAGTTAGTTTCTAAATTTCACGTTCATAGGGAAAGGTTCCCATAAATTTTATCAAAGATAAATTCCTTGAATTTATTCTTTAATCTACTTTTGAATATCAATTCAAACTAGTCGGGATTAGCGAACCTTACCGAAGTAATCATTTGTTTTAATTTCCCAATCCCAACCTATTCATCCCATGAAGTAAAACTGGTTATACTTCAAATCTAACACCACGGTGTTATCGGTAAATTCAATTACCATTTCACGTTCAAATCTAATTAAAGATTTAACTATCGCCTGGAGCAAAACTGGTGATACTCCATTTCGATTATTTCAATCTAATTAAAGATTCATTAAAACTCCACTTAGTTTTAATCTGTGACTGGGTTAAAGAATCAGTGTCATTTAAAACACGGTTCACGATAAACCCAAAATCACATCACATTTCAATCAGTCCCTAATTGTAAATTAGCAAGTGAGCAATTCCCTAAGTATGAATCCCGAAGGCCGAAACCAACATCAGATCAATACCTCGGAAACTATTCAACTTAACTAATCTCCAGTTAGTTTCTGATTTTCTTAACTCCTTTAGGTCTAAGAACTGTATTATTGAAGATACCGTTCACGACAACCCAAAATCACATTTCATCAATGATCGGGTTAAAGAACGAGTGTTATTTAAAACACTGTCCACGATAAACCCAAAAATCAATATCGATTCAATTCCAATTAAATATTATTTAATTGGTACACTTCATTAAATCTAAATAAAAAGATTTAATCTTTTCTCAACTGGGTTCAAGAACAGTGTTAATGAAGACACCATTCACGACAAACCCAAATCACATTTGATATTAAATACAAGGCTCTGAATAGAAAATATCCCGGCTTATATTCAATATCAAATTCTACGATTAACAAATGTCGTATTGGAAATAACGATATAAATGTATATCTTTCAAATTTCCATAATAACATCTGTATAATCACGAATTCCAACATCGAAATATTCCGAAGACAATTTCGATTCAAATCCACTCCAATGCAATCATTGGAAATTTTGGTTATTTTTAAAACCCTTTTCCAATTCAATTTATTTATTTAAAAATAAATAGAATTATATTTCTAGTTCAAAACTAGTTCATTTCGATAAAAACTATTTTTATCTTTTCAAATATGGAGTTTTTCATCCCAAATCTTTCTAAATCATTTCTTATGATTTTACACAAATTATTACTATTTTTAATAATTTTATCAAGGCCCGTACAGTCGATTTCCATCAATGGCCGTCGAACTGCACTTACAGCGACCTTTTTCGAATTTGATTTGGACGTATCTCCAAATCCAACCGTTAGATTTCAAATTTCTAATATTCGTTAGAAAGCTCTTTTCGATACGAACCCAACGGTTCCGGTTTTAGGAGAATCCGACGGTCGGATCTCCCGCAATGTCCGTTTGAAATAAATGGTCGAAATTCACGAACTGCCGCGGCGCGGCGCGTTCTATTCAGGCCATTATATTATATATATAATATATATAATATATACCTCATCGATTTCTATTTAAAACGAATTATATAAATAGTTTTAAAATCGTTTCAAAAGCAATTTCAACTCTCTTTTCAATTCAAATCAAAATTGAATTCTTCTTTATAAATTCGTTTTAAAATTCATTTCTATTCAATTCAAATTTCAATTCAATTTGAATTCATTTCAATTCACTTTCGATTCAATTTGAATTCGTTTTCAATTCATTTCAAAATCGTTTTCAATTCAATCCATTTCGAAATCGTTTTCAATTTAATTCATTTCGAAATCGTTTTCAATTCATTTCATTTCGAAGTCGTTTAAAATCGATATAAATATCGTTTACGTCAAAATGGCGTCAATCTAATCAACACGGCTTCATAAATTTCTATTTTCAAATACTCTTTTTCAAATATTTCTCTTTTTCAAAATAGTTGTTATTATCAAAATATTTCGTTCAACACATGACCAATCTCAATGGATGAGACTGTCAACACATGAACCTTTATTTTATATCGATAAAGATGTAAACTTTATTACTAAAATATTTCGTTCAACACATGACCAATCTCAATGGATGAGACTGTCAACACATGAACTTTTATTTTATAATATTAATAAAGATGTAAACTTTATTACTAAAATATTTCGTTCAACACATGACCAATCTCAATGGATGAGACTGTCAACACATGAACTTTTATTTTATAATATTAATAAAGATGTAAACTTTATTACTAAAATATTTCGTTCAACACATGACCAATCTCAATGGATGAGACTGTCAACACATGAACTTTTATTTTATAATATTCTTTATTTTTCAAATTGGAATGAGGCCCAATCAATCACCATATAAAATTAATTATATGGATTTTCATACAACACATGTATATAATAGCATGGAAAAATAATCAACCATCAACCAAAGTGCACTACACTGTATAAGCATCAAATATAGATATTCAACGCTCATAACAGCATGTCAATCAATCGATCGACATATTTAATCAATTAGGATGAGTGAACTTCAAATTTCATCCCAACACCCGTGTAGGGTTTCAAACAATCAAACACATATTTTATTTGTGCAGTTGGGCGATGTGTAAAATTTATCGTCCCAATCAATGTCCTTTAAATAGGTGTACATAAACAAACCATCCGGTTTGTAAATGAATATTTATTTATTCACATTCACGTTAAAAATTATATTTTTAACGATAAAACATTTTATTTCAACCTATGAATTTCTGTTCAATTCATTTACACAATAAAATGATATTTTTATTTTCTAACATATTTTAGAAAATTTCGGCGGCATAACGGCACGATACTAGAAACGGGACGAGGCCTAGCCTTATCCCCGGTCTAGTGAAGGCCCACGCCATTAACACATCAATCACATCAATTTCAATTTCACCAAAACAATCAAATCTAAATCAAATAATCTAACCAACTACACAACAAATCAAACAAGTCCATGGTCTGTGGACGGGTGTCGGGTGCTTCTAATAAGCACCGTCTGCATCCTAGTATATATATATAACTAGAAAAAGAAATTGAAAGGTGAGAAATTCTCACAAATAGCTATCCAAGCATCTTGACTCTTCTTTGATAGAAATCTTCATCGCTATCGCATCTTCGTCATCTTCGTTGCCCGTAGCCACTATATATATAAAAATCACATTTTTATATTCTCTATTATATAAAAATCATATTTTTATCGCTAACTTCATATTGTGAAAATAGAATTTTCATCACTATTTCATATTTGTAAAAATAGAATTTTCACTTCGTTATACTTTATATAAAAATTGAATCTTTACTATGTTATTCAATATATAAAAATCGAATTTTTACTACGGTGTTCAATATATAAAAATCGAATTTTTACTACGGTGTTCAATATATAAAAATCGAATTTTTACTACGGTGTTCAATATATAAAAATCAAATTTTTACACCGCTACTATATAGATAAAAATTATAATTTCACATCGATGTTCATATAGTAAAGATTATATTTTTATCATGCTACTCTCTATATAAAGATTTCGCCTTTTTCAAAAATAAAGATTTCACCTTTTTCAAAAACAAAGATTTGATTTTTATAGTTCCTACTATGCAAAGATTATATTTTTACCTTTCTACAATATAAAAGATTATATTTTTACTACTTTAAAAATATAAAAATCATATTTTTATAATCTTTATATAGTAAAGACAATATTTTTAATACTTAAAAAAATATAAAGATCATATTTTTAATTCTTTAAAAATATAAAAATCACATTTTTACTTTGCTAAAAATCGTATCTTCTATATGAAGATTATATTTTTATTTTCCCCCTTCATGATGACAAAAATCTCAACTTGATCAGCATAAAAATCTAAACTTTTTCATAGATAAAAATATAAACTTGTCATGTTTAAGAATATTGGATTCTTTCCTTTTCTAATGTAATTTTTATAAAATATAACTGATTTAAATTAAAAACTAAATTAAGCAAAACTATTTTTTTTCCATTATAAAATCTATTTACACTAAATAAATTAAAATAACTAAATCAGGGAAGCTTACAGGTTTTCCAGCGAGAGGGGGGGGTTTACGGTTGCGAGCTCGGAGGAGGGGAGGCAAGGGGGTCGCGGCGGTCTGCAGAAGAGGAGAGAGGAGCGACGGTGGAGGTGCGGCTGTCGGAGGGGAAGGCGGTGGCGAAGGCACGGCAGTGGCAATCGATGGAGGCGGTTTGGGGTTCCTGGGTTCACGCGAAGGGGAGGGTTGACGAGTGGAGGGTGGCGGCGACTTCAAGGGGGGCGGCGCGGCGAACCTCGGCGGTGGCGGCTCCGGCTAGGGCAGGCGCGATTTTCCTTTTCTCCCTTTTTTTTTTTTTTGAAAACTGAATTGATTCGAACGTGGAAAACAGGGGGGCCAGAGGTAATAAAAAGGGGAAGAGGGTTTTAAAATTTTATTTAATTATTATTTTTTCTAAAATGTTGACTTTTTCCATACGACCTCTAAACGAGGCCCACCGCCTGACGTCCCTAGCTAATTACCCCTATTTCGAACACAATGGGATATGTATCGTAAGCTGATTCGATCGTTTGAATCAGTTTCCGTTGAATTTACATTTAAATCGCTATATTGAATTTTAAACGTACATTTCAAATTACCGGGGACACATAACAACTCTATAAATTCCATAAAAATATTTTCTAGCTTCGTATTGACGATACGGTCCTAACAAAACTAGTTTCGTCCAATTCTGAGATCGTTTGAAAAATGGCCAATTTCCAGTCGATTAAAATCAACTGAAACTGGTCAAACGCGTTTTCCTTTGCCACGCTCACATATTGATTCGAAAAATTATGAAATTTAAAACCTAGCAATAATTTAACATCACGGACCCAACAAAACTGGTTTCGTCGAAATCCGAGGTCGTTTGCAAAATGTCCATTTTTAAGGGCCTGAATTCCATAGCGACTATTCAGAATTTTCAACTGGACATATCTTTTGACTCCCGCTACGAACTTTTAATTTTTCGGATTCGCTGGAAAGATATTCACTATTAGATTCCATTATTTTTGGTTTCACAAAAATCCGGATTGTTTTGCACCCGGTACATTCAATTGAAGTTTGAAATCGAATTATCGAACTACCGCGCTATTTTCAATTCTATTTATAATTATATATAAATATTTATATTCTAACGACGACGCGTATAATATATACGTTCGAATTATATTCTAAACATTTTTCTCGTCGATATTATTTAAAATAATTCATTTTAAATAATCAAAATTCGCTAAAATTGCCAAAATAAAAATTTTAAACTGGCCCAGATTTTACGGGTTGTTACACAACCCAACCTCGAGTTGGCCATTTTCAAGTTTATCTAATTGTCGTGCCCGCATTCAAGTTTTCAAGTCAAAATTCATGTCGAGTTTTCATGTCATGTTTCATGTCAAATCGTGTCAAGTTTTCAAGGCAAGTTTCATATCAATTGGATGTTAGGTTCGTGTCCATATCCAGGTTCAAGTTATAACAGCGTTCATGTTTCAAGTTTTGCCTATTATCGAGTACGTAATTCATGTTCATAACCCATTCATGTTTTGCCTAATCTACCCAAATCGTATTCCCTTCGCACGTGAACATGAACCGATCTCTACTACAAATAAATCCAAATCTCGAAATAAAGGGAATAACATCAAAACTATGATAGGCAAAAGGGACTAGCATAAAGCAATAAAAGGGGTTACAAGACTAGCATGACATAACTTGAGATAATTGGTTACAACATCACTGGCATATAGGATTTCAAATCTAGCAAGATAAGGTGACAGTCATGGTAAACGCTGACATAAAAGAATAGGCTTGCAAAGGCAAGCCAAATACAAGAAAAATGGATCCAATGGTTTTGGTGTACATAATAGTGAATAAACTAAGCAAGTTGCACCCTTGGTACGAGATCCAACAAAATGTGAATTCGGTATACAACATGGGTTTCAATCAACTATAATAGTCCCAGGTAATTCACGCCGATAGTCATAGTCATGGTCGTAGGCAGAAATCTCATAGTTATGAATCATAAGCGACTCATCACAACAATCATGGATAATTATCAAAGATAGTTCTAGGCAAATAGTCATAGGCAATTAACAGTAATAGTTTCAAAGTCATGGTCATAGATAATGGCCTTATGTTCATAATCATAGGTAATAATCCTCATAGTCAAGAGTCATAGGTGATTAACCACAATTGTCCTCGTCATGGTCATAGGCATAGTCTCATGTTCACAGTCATAGGCATGGTCTTATGTTTTGTCATAGGCACAGGTATAGTCTTATGTTCATTGTCATAGTCGTAGGCATTGGTATAGTCTTATGTTCATCGTCATAGTCATAGGCATAGGTAAAGCCTTATGTCCATAGTCATAGGCATATTAAGGTTATAGTACTGAAAGAATTTGATTTACAACATGAATAGGCCCCAAATAGAAATATTCTCACAAGTCAAGATCAAGAATTTATGATAAAAACTAGCGTTTGAATAATAACTAGGTCCAACAACATGAATAGGCATGATTCAGTCGATAAGAAATAATCCCAAAATCATAGATTCAAGAAGAGACAAGAACAGATCCAAATAGATAATAAAGCTTAGGTCCAATTTCATTTTATTCCATGTCCATATCAAATTTAACAAGTTTCAATCTCAAAGTAACTAGAACTTACAGAGCGCGGATCGAGAATTAGAGTGCAGAGATTTGATTTTGGAAATGGTTGTTGCAGTTGTTGAATCTCTATTTGTTTAGTCTTGTTCTAGTTGAAAATCCCCCAACTTGAAATTCCTAGCTGTCGTCTTGACGAAGAAGAAGTAGTCTCTTTTAATTTAATTATTTTCAGAAGTAGCATAAGGACAGAAAGAAATGGTGTGGAGAGAATGAGACTAGGGGTGAGTTTATATAGGATTAGGCAGACGAATCTGGTCACGAAGCAGTTCTAAATACATCTGAATGCATCTGGCTCAGAAAACAGATTCGGGAGGTAGGTTGACACTATTGTCGACCTGGTCCCTCCCAGGTCGACACTATGGTCGACCTGGCCCCTGGAAGGTCGACACTATGGTCGAATCCCAGGTCGACATGGTCTATGGGCGGGAAATTTCCCGCCCAGCCTGCTGCGGGGTTTGAATTCGAATTTCGAATTCAAAATTCGAGCTGTTTTTTATCCTGAAAATTTCTGAAACTTCGGAGGGTCATATCTCCCTCATACGGACTCCGATTTTCAAAAACTCGGACTCTATTTCATGTAAAATTTCGAGACGAACGCAATGGCATTACCCTTTTCCCCTGATTCTTTATTTAAAATTTAATTCTGCCTAGATTTCTAGTCTTAATGTGATAAAAATTCGGGTTGTTACAAGGCTATGCATTTCAACAAAATCCTTGATCATTTTCATCTTGGCATGCCACATTGACAATCCACGCCATGCGATCGATAACTATCAATATATAACCTCTGAGCTCGTGCGTCTCAGAGAAGGGTATTAAGCAAGAGAATAAATTATCTGCCACCAAACAAATATATATTAAATAAAAATCAATTTACATGGAATGAAATCCAATGTCAGACACACATCCATTTACAACTCCATTCTGGGTCTGAACGAAACCGGAGACACCTTATTCCTCGTCTCGTTTCCCCAATATGGAAGAGAGGTGCTCGCTTATCCGGACAATCAACAAGTATGTCCGGACTACTACTACTTTAGCCCTTTACTGGGAGCTAACCAATGCCAGGCATCAGTAGTCGTCAATTCTATGTGAAGATCGCCGGTCTTCAATCACCGTCTTCAATATCTTCGATTTAAATCATCGTATAATTATTTGAAATGAAATAGAACTCGGTCTTTTCAAATAATTCTCTCATATATATAATTTAAATCATTTCATATTGTTAATATTATTTTATAATGATTTATCGCTATTTTAATTAATATAAAAACAAACCAATTTAATTTAACGACGCTTCGGGTCAATAGGCGGCCCTAGCGCTATTTTTACCCAAATTTGATTTACACATTTATCGAAATCTAACTGTTGAATTTTAACAAAATTTATATCGTTAGGAAGATCTTCCTAAAGCGGACCTAAGGTTTCAGTTTTGGGAAAATAGGACGGTCGGAACTTTCGGTATTATCGTTTAAAGTTAAGATTCTGAAACGTGAACTATTGCACGCAATTCGTTTAATTTTAATATATATATATATATATATATATATATATATATATACATATATATAAATCATCAGACGATTACACTAACGTGTTTAACACGCCAAATAAAAGAATGTTTTATTTGCATAACATATCCACATGTTTATAATGTCAAATAAGATTGTATTTTATTTGCATACATTTCTACATGTTTCTAATGTCAAACAAATATGTATTTTATTTACACTAATTCACTACATGTTTCTAATGTCAAACAAATATGTATTTTATTTACATGACATTTTCTACATTTCCAATGTTAAATAAAATGTAATTTTTTTACATGACATTGTTGCTAATGGCAAACAAAAAAAAATTTTATTTTCATTATTTGTATGCAATTTCTATTTTTAACTTTAACAAATAGAAAGAAATATTTTTATTTGTATATAGTTTCAATGTATAACATGACACATAAAAAAATGTTTATTTTAATTTGCATACAAATTCTAATGGACACTTTGACAATAAAAATGTCTCTTTAATTTGTACACAAATTCTACTGTTTAATTTGACCATAAACATGTCTCTTTAATTTGTATACAAATTCTAATGTATAATTTGACAATAAAAATGTCTCTTTAATTTTTACACAAATTCTAATGTATAATTTGACAATGGAAATGTCTCTTTAATTTGTACACAAATTCTAATGAATAATTTGACAATAGAAATGTCTCTTTAATTTGTACACAAATTCTAATGTATAATTGATAATACAAATGTCTCTTTAATTTGTACACAAATTCTAATGTATAATTTGACAATAGAAATGTTTCTTTAATTTGTACACAAATTCTAATGTAACTTTGACATGGTTCTTGGAAGGAATAACATCGATTTCTTCTGTAAAATGAATGAAATTTCAATAAAATAAAAAGGAGTTTCTTACTTTATGTCTCATTACCGAGGACCTCGTTTCAAAAAACTATGCCATCTAGGGGCTGATTCACACGGGATTCCACGTGTCCCATGCTGCTCGGGTCAGAGCGTAAGCTATTGATGCTTTCGGCTACTGGACTCTCGCCATCTAGGGTGGAGCTGTAACAACCCGGAAAATCTGAACAAGTTTAAAATTTTTAAATTGGCTATTTTAATGGATTTTTAATATTTAAAATAAAATATTTTAAATAATAACGCCGAAAAGTATGTTTGAATCGATGTTTGAAGATAAATATAATTATTTTTAATTATAGGCAAGGCCTGAAATGGCGCGGCAGTTTCAAAATTTGAATTCAAACTTTGACTGTGCAAAATAAAATGGATTTAAGTGAAATCAAAAATATTTAAATCTGTTAGTGAATGTCTTTCTAACGAATCTGAAAAATCGAAGTTTCATAGCGGGAGTCAAAAGTTATGGCCAAATGAATTTTCAGAAAGGTCGCTATTGAGAATATATCGCCCTTGAAAATAGACATTTTGCAAACGACCTCGGAATTCGATGAAACCACTTTTGTTTGATCCGGGATGTCAAATTGTTGCTAGATTTCAAATTTCATAATTTTCGAAGTTCATATGTGAGCGTGGTGAAGGAAACTGTGTTTGGTCAGTTTCAATTAAATTGGATCGACCAGAAAATGAACAATTTTCAAATGGTCTTAGAATTCGACGAAACTAGTTTTGTTTGGACTGTATCGTAAAACATAGTTAGATTTATTTTTCAGGAATTTTTGGGATCAGTAAGTGGCCCCGACAAATTGAAATGTACGTTCAAATCAAATATTGAATTTTATATATTTTAATATAAAGAAAAACTAACTGAAACAGTCGAATGGGCCTACGAAACATATCCCATTGTGTTCGAAATGGGGGTATTTAGCTACGGATGACAGTCGTTGGGATTGGGTTGGAGTTCATATTAGAAAAACCCCTTTTAAAATTTTATATAATTTCCGACCAATCAGATTTTTTATAAAAAATATATATTAAAACCCTCTTCTCTCTCCCCGATTCGACGGCGAAACCGTGCTCCCTCCTACTCTCCTCGTTTTCTCTCTCCACAAGCCATAAAACCCATCGACCCTTCATTATATTTTGGAGTATTCTTCAAGAGCTTCACGTCCATGTAGGATACGCCCACCCCCCATTGCTTGTAGCTCGAGAATCGAGCTCGAAAGACCCGCCACCTCGGCCGAGATCTAGCCGTCCTCCGGTGATCGCAGGTGACCGTGCCACCATCGTTGGCAGCGTCTCTCTCCCCTCTATAGCGTGGCACAAACCGATCTTCCTATCGTGCTGCGGATCGAGAGCAAAAGCCAGACCTAGTTTTGAACAAACGATTGAAGGTATCGACTTATAATATTTATATTGATTTTAACCTTTAAAAGTGTTGCAAAGTTGATTAACTTTATAAAAATCATATCTTTCTCGTTTGTGGTCGAAATTCAGTGAAACAAGAGATAGTGGACTCGTATGGAAGACTTCTACATTCTAGAAGAGACCGCGTATTTTTCTAATCCTTCTGCTATTTTTGGCGGAGTGGAACCCAATGTGAGATATCTAAATTATAAACGATATGGAAAACAACGATGTATAAATTATATAGTCGATCTATGAGTTATATAAGCGTTGTACACCTCATGTATATGCATTGTATAAGTTGTATGTTCGATGTATAAGTTATATATGCGTTGTAAAAGTGATATATGCGTTGAAATAAATTGAAATGATATTGAATTGAAATCGAAATATATTTGTATACGAATATATATATATATATACAATCTCCCCTCGTCCACAGACCATGGACGATATATATTGGTTGTGATATTGTTTGGATTATTGGTTGATGTGAAATTTGGTGAAAATCATGAATGATTGATTGTGGTTGAAAAATACCTGTTTGGGTTGAGAATTATTTTGGATGAAACTACAGAGGATTAGTTTGTGGAAAAGAAAAATAAACATGCTCGTCTGCATATGAAATTCCCATTGTCAAAAACCGCGTGGTTTTAAGATAGAGCGAGGAGCCATACTAGGGACGGTCCCTGTTTTAACTACCCTGCCTTTATGCTCCCGAAATTTTCAATAATATTCATGTGTTAGAATTATTTTCATGTGTTAAAAACTATATTCATGTGTTGAGTAGAAATTCATGTGTTGAATGAAGTTCATGTGTTGAATAAATTATTTGAAAGATAAAAATCACATTTTTATTGTATATATAGGTTATATAAAATATTAGTATTTTAAATAAATTGTTTTACAATAAAAATCACATTTTTATTATATATATAAACTATAGAAAATATTCATGTGTTGAATAAAGATTTTTGATGATAAAAATATCATTTTTATCAAATATATAAAGTGATGATAGTTTTGAAATCGAAGAATGAATTATATTTATATATATTTATATAAATATAATTAAAATAAATCAAATAACGAAGCTGCAGTTCGTGTTTTGAAACCGTGATTTCAAACGATTTGTGCGGGAGATCCGACCATCAGATTTTCCCAAAACCGAAATCGTTGGGTCGCTTTGGAAATATCTTTCCAACAACACCCACTATGTGAAGATCCAGTGGTTGGATTGTCTCGAATGTTTAATTCAAATCTGAAGGAAAACAGCGCCAGAATCGATTATATATATAAATAATTAAATTAAATCGAATAGCGACGCTGCAGTTCGTATTTTGAAATCGTAACTTCAAACGATTAGTGCGGGAGATCCGACCGTCAGATTTTCCCTAAACTGAAATCGTTGGATTCGTTTTGAAAAGATCTTTCTAATGATATAAAATTTGTGAAGATCCAAAGGTTAGATTTTCATATATGTGTAAATCAAATCGAAAGAAAAACAGAGCCACGGCCGCGTTATGGCCTGATGCGTTCGTTTGAATGAATTGGCTATTTTTAAATAAATATAAATAACGATAGATAGTGATAAAATATTATAAACGATATGGAATGGAAATAAACTGAATTTGCTCAGTTTATGTGATATTTGATGGTTGAATGTGTTTGGCATGAAAATTACATTAAAGAACAAAATTAGTGATATCGAATAATTTAACCATTGAAATGAATTGATTTGAAATTCTAAATATACGTTAATTATTTGAAAAGGCTGAGTTGATTCTCATTTCAAATAATTGATCGACGATTGAAAGTCGAAGATATGAAGACGGTGCAAGACCGATGATCTTCGCGTTGAATGGAGAGGTGCTACTAATGCTCATGATAGGAGTCGCTACCTTGACGGGGCTGAAGTAATAGCCGTCCAGACGTACACGTTGATTGTACGGATATGCGAGGTATTGAGTGACTCCGGTTTCGTTCAAACCCAGAACGAACTTGTAAATGGACTGTGTGTCTGAAATTGGATTTTTTTTGTGCTAATTGATCTCTATTAAATATATATCTGTTTGGCGGCGGAGAATTTATTCTCTTGCTTAATGCCCTTCTTTGAGGCGTACTGGCTCAGAGGTTATATATCGATGGAAATCAGTCGCATAGAGTGAATTGCCTGTGTGGCATGCCTAAGTGGCAGATGATCAAGGCTTCTATTGAAAAGCAAAGTCTTGTGGTTGATGATCAAAGCACGGCCTGTGTGGCGTAGCTTTGTGTATAACGTGAATTTGCGAGCCTCACACCCCGGTATGGACCAGAAACAGGAGAATGATCCAAAGAGGACATGCGTTTCTTTCTATCTAGGGTGGTGCCAGTGACCTAGCAGCCCTGGCATTTATATTATTTTCACCTGTGTGGTTGTTGTTGTTGCGAGGCGCCTCAGATATATTGGTGACTATGTGGAGCCGATGGAGTCATAGGACTCATTTACGCCCCAAAGGGCGAGGAAACGCAGTGTTCAGGCATTTTAATCCACATCGGTGGACCGGCCCTGTGGCTCCAAAGGCTTGTCTGAGTACTTGCTTGAGGCTCGGGCTAGAGTGTCTCGAATTCGGTAAGGTCTATCTTTTTCCTTGGTTCATGACGGAAATCCAATTTCCAAATACGACATCGGTGCGATTTTGATTGTATACATATATATAGCGACATAGTGGTATAGGGCATTAATGCCATCTATGATTGATACTTTTGATTTGAAATTGTTTCTGAAACATATAAACACTAGTAATAGTATCAAATGCTTTTGTTTTATTCGTATCAAGCATATTTTGGCAATTATAAGGTAAAACTCTATCCTCCGGTTTGTGTTGCATTGTGTGATGGGAACTGAGTCTTATAACGGCTTCATTTTTATAAAAAGCATTGCGATGTTTAAAAGATTTACTTATTTTAAAGCATTGGCAATCTAATGGAGTAAATCCGTTCCTCGAAAGTGGCGTGGTCCTGTGATTAGCTATATTGTAAAATGTGTTAAGTAGATTTCTCATACCAGTCGCATGACTGACTCGTAGTTTGTTTCACTCGCGAACTCGGGTGCCCCTATTTCTACACGGGCAGCCTTGTATTCAGGTTTTAACATGCTCTTTCTGGATAGCTAGAGCTGAAGATGGATTCTACCATTTATCTCTTTTTATGCTATTCAGCTCCTATCGTACATATTATGTTTTGTTTCCGCTGTAGACATTTATGTATAGCTGAACTGTATTTGTACTAAGTATGATCCTATATATTGTGTAACTCTGATGATTTTTTTATCCAATGTATTCTATTGTACATTATCTAGTGTATTTAATTATTTCTGTTCTACTGTTATCTGTTTATGTGTTATATTCCAAAGATTACCCATGCCACCGTCTTATGGGGTTTGGGGTCATCACAAACGTGGTATCAAAGCTTTGGTTAAGCTTAGTTCTGGAATAAAACATATTAACGAATTCATCAGAAATAGAACCGGTAGAGTTCTAGGATGAATAACTCGTTACAGATAGGATCAGTAATATCCTAGTATGAGAATAGCAGAATGAAATACACCTCGATAGACGCATTTGCATTCAAGTATATGTCTCTATGCTTTAAAATATCCCTTCCGTCGACCTGACACTTGGTCTACTATTTGCAGAAGGACTATAAAATGAGTGTCAGAAACAGAAGGAATGCAGATCCAGATCTAGAGGCTCTATTTAAGAGATATCAAAATCTGGGTGGAGTACAATTCTTGGGCAATGAATTGATTATTCAAACTCAAGCTTGGATGAGTTCCGCTAAAAGAATTTTTGAGCATTTCCAGCTGAGAGGTGATCAGAAAAGATTAGTGGCATCTTGGGCGCTCAAAGATGAAGCTTTAATCTGGTGGGAAACAATTATTAAAGATAATCCAGAAGGTGATATCACCTGGGATAGATTCAAAGAGATTTTCCTAGAAAGTTTTACTCCTCCAGAAGCAACTGAGCGATTATGTGATGAATTCTACTATATAATACAAGGAGATATGAAGATCCCAGAATATCATATGAGATTCAATGAACTTTCTCATTTTGCCCCGCATCTAATTCAAGATCCAAAGAGGAAGAATCTGAGGTTTATTAATGGTCTTCAAAGAAAATACCAGAATAGTGTGATGAGGCATGTGAAGCTTCCTTTTTCTGAAACGATATACATGGCTAATCAGTATGAAGATCTGGATAAGCGAGGCCTTTTTGTTGATGAAGAGGAATTCAATTTTAGCAACAAAAGGAAAACTGAAACTGAAAGCCCAGAGACAAGTACACAGCCTGAGGCCAGTGCGGCGTCTGGGGCCAGAAAGAAACCTAAAGTCAATCGAAAGAAGGTTAAATCTGGGAAAGTGCCAGTAACAACTGCCACCTGCTCTAACTGTAATCGGAAAGGGCATTTGGAGATAAAATTTGGACCCTTAAAGAAGCGATTAAAAGGTGGACTTCAATCCAGGAAAGAATTTCAAGAAAATAGAAAATGCAGTCAATGCCATCAGGCTGGTCATCTTTCAAAGGCTTGCCAGCTATTCAAGAAATCTGAAAGGGTTCATGTAAATGAAGTAGCAGAAGTTCCTGGATCTGCATCTAATCAGGAAAGGCCAGATGTTTTAGAAGGCACGCTTACTGTCAAAAACATTCCAGTAAAAGTACTGTTTGATACAGGCGCGTCACGAAGCTTTGTTGCAAAGAATGCGGTTAAGAAACTGGATCTGAATTTGAAAAAGCTCAAAGAACCCATCACTATCCATAATCTAGTTGGGGGTTCCCTCGATCTTAGTTGGGTTTGTGGGGTACCTGTTTCTTTTTCTCATTATCGGTTTCCTTATATCTCGATCATCATGAATTTTACCGAATTTGATCTTATTTTAGGATTGGATTAGTTAACCAAATACGAAGCGGAGGTTAAATGTGCAGAAAGGCTGCCAAGGTTAAAACGAAGCTTGCCAATATTGTAATTCCCTGTGAAGGTCTGAATTCTAATAGAAAAGACTTTTGGGCAGCATTAGATGTTTCTCCTGCTCAAATAGAACCTGTTCCTATCGTCCCGGAGAATATTCCGGTCGACATTGAAAATATCCCAGTTGTCAAGAACTATGCGGATGTGCTCGAAGAAATTGTTAGCCTACCACCGCAGAGAGAAATTGATTTTAAAATCTCTTTAGTTCTAATGCAAGGCCAGTAGTTCGCGCTATTCGAAGAATGGCCTTGAAGGAAAAAGAAGAGTTAAACAATCAAACTCAACAGCTAGTATGGAAAGGTCTGATAAGGCCTAGTTTCTCTGATTGGGGAGCAGCAATGGTATTTGTCCCAAAGTCAAACGGTACTCTCAGACTATGTGTGGATTATCGTGACTTGAATAAGCAGACGCTGAAGAACAAATATCCATTTTCGTAGATTGATGATTTGTTGGATCGACTAAATGGCGCACAAGTATTTTCCCAAATGGACCTAGCTACAGGTTTCCATCAGCTTCGTATTGCCGAAGAGTGTGTCCCTTTGACAGCATTCCGAGGCCCAGATTTATTCTACGAGTGGTTAGTAATGTCGTTCGGCTTATGTAACGCTCTAGCTTACTTTGTTGATCTAATGAACCGGGTATTCAGAGAAGTATTGAATAAATTTGTTCTGGTTTTCATTGATGATATATTGATCTTTTCTAAATCAGAAAGCGAACATGAAAAACATTTGGAACAAGTGTTAGAAATTCTCAGAAAGAATGTTTTAAAAGCAAAATTTTGCAAATGTATATTCTGGCAAGAAGAAGTCAAATTTCTTGGCCACGTCATGTCTAAGCAAGGAATTTCTGTGAATCCCAGTAGAATCACTGCTACTCAGAATTGGAAATAGCCTCGTACACCCACAGAAGTCAGAAGTTCTCTCAGATTGGCCAGTTATTATCGGAAGTTAATCAAGAACTTTTCGAAGATATCCAGTCACTTAACAAAGCTTACTAGGAAACATTCGAGATTCGACTGGACTCCTGAATGTGAGGCAGCTTCCCAGGGGATGAAGTTAAAATTGACGACTGCTCCAGTGCTCACAATTATTGACGGCAATCAGGATTTAAAGTCTGGACCGATGCGTCTAAAGAAGGCCTTGGCGCAGTGTTAATACAAAGAGGCCATGTAGTCGCTTATGCTAGCCGTCAATTGAAACCACATGAAAAGAATTATGTAACTCATGATCTTGAATTGCTAGCTATCGTGTTTGCTATGAAAATCTGGAGGCATTATCTATTGGGTGAAAAGTTCGAATTATATACTGATCATCAATCATTGAAATATTTATTCACCAAGAAATATCTGAATATGAGGCAGCAGCATTGGTTAGAATTTCCCACAGCTTATGATCTAGATATTTTATATACTCCGGGAAAAGCCAATGTTGTAGCTGATGCGCTCAGCAGGAAGAATGTGATCATCGCCAGTATTATCATTACAGCATCGTTGATTGATAAAATAGCTATTCTTCAAAAAGACGATAGTTTTATTAAGGAGATGATCAGAAGAATTCAAAAGGGCGAAGTCTCCAGTTTCCAAGTGGATGGCGCATGAGTTCTGAGATTGAAAGGTAGAATTTGTGTTCCCGACAATCTTAAGCTCAAAAGAGAAGTAATGGACGAGAGCCACAAGTCCAAACTGAGCATCCACCCAGGGGTTAGTAAAATGTATAATGACCTCAAGCGAACTTTCTGGTGGAAGGCAATGAAAAGAGATATCTCTATATATGTTAGCCGGTGTCCTACCTGTCAGCAAGTCAAAAGCGATCAGCAGAAGCCCTCTGGATTGTTGCAACCTTTGGAAATTCCAGGTGGGAAGTGGGAACAGATTTCTATGGATTTCATATATGTTTTGCCCAGGACCAGGAAAGGAAATGACAGTATTTGGGTGATCGTAGATCATTTCACGAAGACCGCCCATTTCATACCTGTCAAATCGAATAGAACTGCTCAGAGTCTGGCGCAGATTTATTTCAAGGAAATAGTTAGACTGCATGGAGTTCCCATGAGCATCGTTAGTGATCGTGACCCGATTTTTGCTAGTAAATTCTAGGAAGCATTCCAAGAAGAATTGGGAACGAAGCTGAATTTGAGCACCACATATCATCCTCAAACAGATGGCCAAACTGAGAGGGCGTATCGTAT
Source organism: Allium sativum (assembly GCA_030737875.1). Lineage (NCBI taxonomy): Eukaryota > Viridiplantae > Streptophyta > Magnoliopsida > Asparagales > Amaryllidaceae > Allium > Allium sativum. The sequence continues at coordinate 856,752,278 of CM060915.1, read as the reverse complement.
TCTTGAAGATCTATTGCGAGCATGTATTATTGATTTTGGCGGATCATGGGAAGACCATTTACATTTGGCCGAATTCTCATATAACAACAGCTACCAGGCGAGCTTGAAAATGTCTCCATTCGAAGTATTGTATGGTAGACAGTGCTGATCCCCTGCTTGTTGGGTAGAACCTAGCAATAGACTCGTATTGGGGCCTGATATGATTCACGATGCTACGGAGAAAGTCGATTTCGTTAAGAAATGATTACTAGCCGCTCAAGGCCGACATAAGAGCTATGCAGATAAGAAAAGATATATCAATTGTTGTTGGCGACTATGTATATTTGAAGGTATGTTCGATGAGAGGTGTAACGACCCACAATTTCGAACCATTCAAATCGACAACAACCCACTCATGTCAGACCTGAATCGCTCAAAAACCGTGAATTGTTATTTTTAACTATTGAGGTAAATGCACATCAGAACACAGAATCACAGACACAGGAACAAAGTAACTAGCAGCGGAACACAGTAGTACATAGGTTCATACACGATACATGATACATATAAGTACATAATGAGTCATAAGCTCATACAAAATATAGTACATATAGGTAACTAGTAGTAACCTGGATAATTTTGATAATAAGATAGCTGATACAGAAGATAGTCCAAAAGATGCAAGTCTCCAAAAGCGCCACGAACAGCAGAAGTGCTCAAGCAGACCCAAGCATAAAGTCAAAGAAACAATACACTCGAGTCAGGACTAATAGTCTTATATAAGTGAATCAGCATAAATGACATGTTCATAGAAATGTACAGTAACTTAAAGGGTGGTTGGGATTTCCATCCTCTAAGGATCCGTGAAACTAATACATATAGTAATACGCTATTATGATAATGCCTATCCAGTAAAGTATAAGTAATGAAAATAGCATAAGCGGGAATACCATATTACCCTTACGCCGTTTATAGGCATCACAGTCTATACAGTACCGTAAATTCACCGTACTGGTGTTATCAGAGGGCACTCCATAGAAAGCAACACCAAAACAAAATCGTATGGGGCTCGCTTAGGATAAAATGACAAGGCAATCGAGGCAATACCAGGGTAGGATTCTACCAATTGCACTCCCGGACCGGTGGTAACGCATAGCAGCCACTACCGCCCACCTCGGAACACATTCCCAAATCAAAAGGGGTACCCCAAATCATAACATAGTCATAGAAATGGTATCGAAGAAACGTGTCCGTTCAAAGGTGCTACCTCAATTAGTCACGGTATAGCTCCTGTTTTAGTCATTTAATTATGACCCGAAGGTCAAGGCCAATTCGTTATCGTTCGCCTTCTTCGATCCAGTGGTTGCTTCCAAGTCATCATGCTGTCGTTCCGGTACTCCATCACGTACACAGTTGTTAAAGTGGTATCGGCACTGACAGAGAGTATGCCACCTACCGACTCTGGTCTCTTTAACAACCGACGCTTACATTTTCTTACCCCGTGGCCATTTGATTTGAAAACATATTTTCAAATATCACAAATCGCTTTATTTCAAGGTTTGCCCCAAAATCAATTATCCCAAATCATTTACAAATGGTTTGATTATAAACCAATATTCATCCTTGGATTCACTAAACTGGATTGGAAATAAGTTTTATTAAAACAAATAAATATATTTCGAAAAGTTAAGTTTTGAAAATAATGTGTGTATATATATATATGTGTGTGTGTGTTAATTTGAGAATAATGCACAAATATGATATTGGAAAACTAGTATAATATTCATATACTTAAAATAATCAAATCATTTTATAAAGAGATACTTATAAAACCAAGTAATGCGGAAAATTACTTTCATGAAATCTTAATCCAATCCAATTCTAAATCCTTGTTTTACGATTTCTTTCCCAACAGAATTCATATAAAAATCCAATTCTTTGATTTGGTTCGATTTCGACACTTTATCGTCAAAACGATGCTTGAATCATTATTTGCTTGAAATTTACATATCCATCCATATAATAAATTTTCAAATCATTTGGCGTTAGCTATGTATCAAAATCCTTCGTATGCATGCACATGGCGAAAATCCATTTGACAAATCATATATTTAATATGGTTGGAAAAATATTATCAAAACTTCGCAAATCTTTTACATTAAATCCTTTAATACAAAACCGTCATATTACTAAATTTATTACATAAGTATAAAGTTTATAAAGAATTTATTCAAATCAATTTAAAACCAAGTATAACTTGCAAAAATCACATAAAAATCTATTTTAATACAAATTAGATTCCTTACAAAAATTTCAAGAAAAATTCAAACAAAATTTCTTTCAACTTCTTTATGCAAAAAGGAAGTTTCATTTAAAATTATACCCATAAAAATTGAAAAAATATTTTAAAATATTTTTATTTTATTGACCACGGTGTCTGTATAAAATTTTCTATCCTACGGTTAAGTGGCACGGATATTTATCATTTCAATCCGTTCTTTAAAAATATTCGAATCCGGGGTATGTATCATTTCAACCCCTATCCCAAATCGATTCGAATACCCAATGGGGTTCGGGTATGTATCATTTCAACCCATTATGTTGCTATTCAAAAGGGGAACTTGCATGTGAGAAAATGAACATAGCATGGCAACATACATCCATATTGTGTTATATGAAATAATAGTGTGTGCGTCGCACGTGCACAAACACAAAACAACCAAAACTAGAGCACCCTAACATTTCATTCAACATCTCATATTTTAATTCACTTAACAATCAGTTAGTCTGTGAGTGAGAAAAACTCACCTTTCATGGCAACAAGAGAAGGCACGATATGCGTCGAACGATGCTAACGGCTACAAGGAGGAATTTCCGCTACCCAACGAGACTTGGTTCGCCGGACGGGTGCAGTTTGGTGTCGGATTCGAGCGTCGACGTTGCTACTTGTTTCTTGTATGAACGCGGTAAGGAGAAACTGTCCGGGGAGGCCGGAACTGATTAGCAGCGACTGGTGAAGGTTGCGCCTGAAGTGGCCTTGGGATGGTCGACGAAGGCGGACTAAAGACGATGGACTATCACGGTGGTTGCGGAAAAGAGGGTGGCGGCTTCAAACGAGAAGTGGGAGGTGCGATATGGTTCGGTTGGGCGTGATAGTTTTGGGTTTGAGCACCAGCAAAGGGAAATAATGTGTACTGAGGAGGTGGAAATGTAAGAAGGTGGTATTGGAGAGGAAGGCTACAGGTCCATGCGTTTTAATTTTTGTCACTTTTTGTAAACTGAAAGTTGAGAAGGCTGTCTAAAAAAAAAAAAAGTGCGGATGAGTTTGAAGGCTACGTGGAAATATTTAGCTGAGAACAAGGGCACGTGTAATACTTTTCTCAATTTGCTAACAAGTGTCCCATTTGAAAGGAGATTTTTTTTCCTAAATAAAATTTTATTCAGATATGATTATATATATATATATACATACTTCTTAAATGTGTTAGAGGTTTATTTACAAGAACATGAACGGTTAGCGTAACGAACGTACAACCGACGATATCTGTTTAACACGCGATTTCAGCTTTGCGCGCTACCGATAAACAACGCTGAGTTTGCGGACGTTAAAATTTTGATTTTTTTTTTTTTGAAATTAAAATTATTAATTCATTTTTAATTCTTGAATTCCGAGATCGTTACATCCTCCCCCACTTAAAAGCTTTTCGTTCTCGAAAAGAACTAGGTGAGTCATGAATAGCAAAGACAGATATGAATAAGATGATGGTTTTAATGGATATTACCTGGGATAAATAATTCCGGATTTGAAGAACGCATGTTCTCTTCCGTCTCCCAAGTACAGTCTCGGTCATCGTCACTCCACTGTACTTTGACCAAATTGACTGATTTCTTCCTAAGCTGCTTCGTACCTCTATCGACTATCTGAAGTGGCCTCCTCTCAACAGTCAAGTTAGGTTCGATATCCCAATTATCAAGTGCAGTCGGCTGAACATAAGAGGAAGAATCATGCAAAGATTTCCGTAGATGGGATATATGGAACACATTATGCACTCCTGCAAGCTTCTCAGGTAACTCAATGCGATAGGCCAATGAACCAATCTTCTCTAAAATACGGAACGGCCCAATGAATCTGGGAGCTAGTTTTCCTTTCCGTCCAAAACGAATGACATTCTTTAATGGTGAGATCTTCAGAAAGACTTGATCCCCAACCTCGAACTCTAACTTCTTTCTTCTTCTATCTGCGTACTTCTTCTGACGGTCTTGAGCAATTTTTATCTTATTTCTGATATTAGCAACTTTTTGCGTTGCTTCCATGATCATATTCGGTCCAAGAAGGAAACGATCTCCTTGTTCAATCCAACTAGCAGGCGATCTACACGGTTTTCCATATAAGGCCTCAAAGGGGGAACATTCAATGCTAGCCTGGTAGCTATTATTGTATGTGAATTCAATGAGATGAAGGTGATCTTCCCAAGATCCTCCATAGTCGAGAATACAAGCACGAAGGAGATCCTCCAATACTTAATTCAGTCTTTCTGTTTGACCATCTGTCTGTGGATGGTAGGCAGTACTAAGATTTAATCTAGTACCCAAAGCTTCCTGAAATGCGCTCCAAAACTTACTCGTGAAAACAGGAACTCGATCACAGACAATGCTAGATAGGACTCCATGTAATCTAACAATTTCTTCCACATACAATTCAGCTAGGCTTGCAGCGGTACGACTTGCTTTGACAGGCAAAAAAAATGTGCTGACTTGGTTAATCTGTCCACAATTACCCAAATACTTTCATTTCCTTTTCTTGTCTTGGGGAGACCGTAAATAAAATCCATGGAAATCTGATCCCATTTCCAACTTGGGATCTCGAGAGGTTGTAATAATCCTGCAGCCTTTTGATGATCTGCTTTTATCTGCTGGCAGGTCATGCATCTATTAACGTGACGACAAACATCTCGCTTCATACCTCTCCACCAAAATAACCTTTTCATATCTTGGTACATCTTGTGTGTTCCTGGGTGAATAGAGAGTTTGGATTGATGACATTCCCTTAGAACTTCTTGCCTTAAGTCATCCACGTTAGGAACACATATGCGACCATTAATCCTTAAAATTCCTTTGTCATCAATTTGAGCTCCCATTCCAATTTGATCATACTTTCTTTTTCTACGTACTTTTCCCTTCATAAGTTTAAGCTCTCGATCTTCATCTTGCTTTGCTGCGTGCGATCCATAAGGGGTAACGACACTGAAATTTGACATAACATAGCCTTCTTCCGACTCAGTGCATCAGCCACTACATTTACCTTTCCCGGAGTGTGTTTAATGTCAAGATCAAAGGAAGCGAGATACTCAAGCCATCTAACTTGTCTTTGATTCAGGTCTTTTCAGGAGAATATATACTTAAGAGACTGGTGATCGGTAAATACTTCAAACTTGGTTCCTAAAAGATGCTGTCTCCATAACTTCAAAGCAAACATTACCGCAAGCAACTCCCGATCGTGTGTCACATAATTGACTTCATGATTCTTAAGTTGTCGGCTAGCATATGCGATCACCCTTCCATTCTGCATTAGCACGGCCCCCAATCCTTCTTTACTAGCATCGGTATAGACTACAAACCCTTCATTTCCATTTGGGGCGGTAAGAACAGGTGCAGAAGTCAGTTTTTCCTTCAACTCTGCAAATGCAGCTTTACACTTGTCGCTCCAAACAAACTTAACATTCTTCCTTGTCAAAGCGGTCAATGGCGCGACAATACGGGAGAAATTCTCTATGAATCTTCGATAGTAACCAGCGAGTCCTAAGAAACTACGAATTTCAGTTGGATTCTTGGGTTCTTTCCAATCCTGAAAACAAACCGAGTAAGATCGAATCAAAGCAAAAGAAGATTTAGGTACCAAGAAAAGGAAAAGATATGACTTACATTGATCGCAGCGATTTTGGCTGGATCAACCGAAATTCCATTTTCAGAAACTATATGGCCAAGATACCGAACTTCCTTCTGCCAAAAATGACACTTAGCAAATTTGGCTTTCAATTGGTGGCTACGGAGAGTTCCAAGAACATATCTCAAATGCGACTCATGCTCTTTTTCAGATTTAGAAAAGACTAGAATGTCATCAACGAAAACAAGGACGAATCTGTTAAGAACTTCGCGGAAAACTCGATTCATGAGATCAATGAAATAGGCCGGAGCGTTAGTTAAACCAAATGGCATAACCAACCACTCGTAGAAACCATTCTCTGTACGAAAGGCGGTCTTAGGAATGCTCTCCTCAGATACCCTAAGCTGATGGAAACCAGAGGCAAGATCGAGTTGAGAGAAAACTTTAGCTCCATAGAGCTGGTCGAACATATCGTTAATTCGAGGCATCGGGTATCTATTCTTTAAAGCAAGTTTATTTAGTTCTCGATAATCGACACACATCCTAAGTGATCCATCAGATTTGGTTACAAACACCACAGCGGCTCCCCATTCGGAAAAGCTTGGTCGAATGAGTCCTTTCGAAAGTAAATCCTCAACTTGCACCCTCAATTCCGTTTTTTCCTTTCGCGCCATTCGTCGTGGAGGAAGAACTACAGGACGTGCTCCAGGGATGAGATCTATACGGAATTCAATTTCTCGTTTAGGCGGAAGGCCCATTACTTCACCAAACACATCGGGGAAATCTTGAACAGTCGGTGTGAAACTAGGATCGTCGGGATAAGAATCAAGTGAAAAGATAAAGCTTCCCGCGTACTCTATTGGCATACGACATACGATCATTAGTTCATTTCCTTTGTCATCTATTAAAGAAACAGTTCGGGATCTATATGAGATTTCTGCTCTATACTTTTTCAGCCAGTCGTCGCCAAGTAAAATATCAAAAGCGTCAAAACCAAGAACATAAAAATCACCAGTGAAACAATGAAGGTCAAAAAGAAGTTTAACCCCTTTACAAATCCTACTAAGATGGGTTGGGCCTCCAATCGGATTTGATACACACAACGATTCAGATGCTAACGTGGGTTCTAAAGCTTTTTCAAATTCATTACAAAGATCCATGGAGATAAAACTATGTGAAGCACCAGTGTCGAATAGCACACGAACAGGATGAGAAAATAAAGTGAATACACTTAAAAGCGTACCTTTAGTGTCATCACCGGTGGGAGGAGTGGGAGATGTCATAGCAAAAACTCCTGATGTGGTTCCTTTGTTCTGAGTGGGACAGTCTCTGCTAATATGTCCAGGCTGAAGACAAGAATGGCAAAGATCATTGCGAGGTGCATGAGTTGGCGGGACACGAGCTTTAGGGGGGTTAGGACAATTGTTAGAGTAATGACCCAATTGCTGGCAGTTGTAACAACGAACATTCGAGAGATCAGGGGGAGGTCTCTGAGCATGATATCCTACTCCTTGCATGTTTTGCTGCTTCCTCTGTGCCCAATACTTTGCCTTCCTCTTATTTGAATTGCTTGTCGATCCCTGAGATGGTGGCACTTGAGCAACTTGTTTTCCTTTGAGGTTCGGAGAATTTTCAAGTCTAGTGGCATAGTTCATGAGCTCTGAGAATGGCTGGTTAAGATAATTCATCAAATGCTCGTAGAATTCCGGACGTGCACCAAGTATAAACTTCTCATTTTTCTGAAATGGTGTTCCAATCAAGTTTGGACCAAACTTGGAAAGCTCATCAAATTTCCTTTCATATTCTGCAAAAGTCATGTTGCCCTGCTTAAGATCCATGAATTCTCGATACAATTGGGATTTCCCGGACTCAGGCATCCATTTGGTTACAAAAGCATCCCTAAAATGCTGCCATGTAATGTCGGTCTCAGTCGTATGAGTAGTGAATGATTCCCACCAATTCCTTGCAGTATCCTTAAGCTGCCAAGCGGCCATCTGAAGCTTCTGTGCATCGGTAACCTCTAAGCCAGAAAATATTCTTTCCAATTCATCCAACCATTTCTGGGATTCGACGATCGATTCGGAACCCGAAAACTTAACGCCTCCCAGATGAGTGTACTCCTTACAAAGCTTGGTAAACCTAACCGGTTGAGTTGGCTGGGGTGGCGCGACTGGTGGCTCAGGCTCCACTGGGTGGCCTCCACGACCCCTACCTCGGCCTCTAGCAGTATTACGTCTGGTAGCCATCTGGAACATCGAGAACGAGGCTAAGAATTTGACTCAAGTCGAAAAATACTTTGAAAACTTTCATTTTCTTGAAATACTTGTACTTTTAAAATACGCTCTCTCACAAAGATTGGATCCTGATACTGATCTTACTCATTCTAGGGTGTTTCCACCCTATCTCTAATGAGTTATTTACCTCAACAGCTAAGGTTAAACCTCTGCTCTGATACCAACAGTAACGACCCACAATTTCAAACCATTCAAATCGACAACAACCCACTCATGTCAGACCTGAATCGCTCAAAAACCGTGAATTGTTATTTTTAACTATTGAGGTAAATGCACATCAGAACACAGAATCACAGACACAGGAACAAAGTAACTAGCAGCGGAACACAGTAGTACATAGGTTCATACACGATACATGATACATATAAGTACATAATGAGTCATAAGCTCATACAAAATATAGTACATATAGGTAACTAGTAGTAACCTGGATAATTTTGATAATAAGATAGCTGATACAGAAGATAGTCCAAAAGATGCAAGTCTCCAAAAGCGCCACGAACAGCAGAAGTGCTCAAGCAGACCCAAGCATAAAGTCAAAGAAACAATACACTCGAGTCAGGACTAATAGTCTTATATAAGTGAATCAGCATAAATGACATGTTCATAGAAATGTACAGTAACTTAAAGGGTGGTTGGGATTTCCATCCTCTAAGGATCCGTGAAACTAATACATATAGTAATACGCTATTATGATAATGCCTATCCAGTAAAGTATAAGTAATGAAAATAGCATAAGCGGGAATACCATATTACCCTTACGCCGTTTATAGGCATCACAGTCTATACAGTACCGTAAATTCACCGTACTGGTGTTATCAGAGGGCACTCCATAGAAAGCAACACCAAAACAAAATCGTATGGGGCTCGCTTAGGATAAAATGACAAGGCAATCGAGGCAATACCAGGGTAGGATTCTACCAATTGCACTCCCGGACCGGTGGTAACGCATAGCAGCCACTACCGCCCACCTCGGAACACATTCCCAAATCAAAAGGGGTACCCCAAATCATAACATAGTCATAGAAATGGTATCGAAGAAACGTGTCCGTTCAAAGGTGCTACCTCAATTAGTCACGGTATAGCTCCTGTTTTAGTCATTTAATTATGACCCGAAGGTCAAGGCCAATTCGTTATCGTTCGCCTTCTTCGATCCAGTGGTTGCTTCCAAGTCATCATGCTGTCGTTCCGGTACTCCATCACGTACACAGTTGTTAAAGTGGTATCGGCACTGACAGAGAGTATGCCACCTACCGACTCTGGTCTCTTTAACAACCGACGCTTACATTTTCTTACCCCGTGGCCATTTGATTTGAAAACATATTTTCAAATATCACAAATCGCTTTATTTCAAGGTTTGCCCCAAAATCAATTATCCCAAATCATTTACAAATGGTTTGATTATAAACCAATATTCATCCTTGGATTCACTAAACTGGATTGGAAATAAGTTTTATTAAAACAAATAAATATATTTCGAAAAGTTAAGTTTTGAAAATAATGTGTGTATATATATATATGTGTGTGTGTGTTAATTTGAGAATAATGCACAAATATGATATTGGAAAACTAGTATAATATTCATATACTTAAAATAATCAAATCATTTTATAAAGAGATACTTATAAAACCAAGTAATGCGGAAAATTACTTTCATGAAATCTTAATCCAATCCAATTCTAAATCCTTGTTTTACGATTTCTTTCCCAACAGAATTCATATAAAAATCCAATTCTTTGATTTGGTTCGATTTCGACACTTTATCGTCAAAACGATGCTTGAATCATTATTTGCTTGAAATTTACATATCCATCCATATAATAAATTTTCAAATCATTTGGCGTTAGCTATGTATCAAAATCCTTCGTATGCATGCACATGGCGAAAATCCATTTGACAAATCATATATTTAATATGGTTGGAAAAATATTATCAAAACTTCGCAAATCTTTTACATTAAATCCTTTAATACAAAACCGTCATATTACTAAATTTATTACATAAGTATAAAGTTTATAAAGAATTTATTCAAATCAATTTAAAACCAAGTATAACTTACAAAAATCACATAAAAATCTATTTTAATACAAATTAGATTCCTTACAAAAATTTCAAGAAAAATTCAAACAAAATTTCTTTCAACTTCTTTATGCAAAAAGGAAGTTTCATTTAAAATTCTACCCATAAAAATTGAAAAAATATTTTAAAATATTTTTATTTTATTGACCACGGTGTCTGTATAAAATTTTCTATCCTACGGTTAAGTGGCACGGATATTTATCATTTCAATCCGTTCATTAAAAATATTCGAATCCGGGGTATGTATCATTTCAACCCGTATCCCAAATCGATTCGAATACCCAATGGGGTTCGGGTATGTATCATTTCAACCCATCATGTTGCTATTCAAAAGGGGAACTTGCATGTGAGAAAATGAACATAGCATGGCAACATACATCCATATTGTGTTATATGAAATAACAGTGTGTGCGTCGCACGTGCACAAACACAAAACAACCAAAACTAGAGCACCCTAACATTTCATTCAACATCTCATATTTTAATTCACTTAACAATCAGTTAGTCTGTGAGTGAGAAAAACTCACCTTTTATGGCAACAAGAGAAGGCACGATATGCGTCGAACGATGCTAACGACTACAAGGAGGAATTTCCGCTACCCAACGAGACTTAGTTCGCCGGACGGGTGCTGCTTGGTGTCGGATTCGAGCGCCGACGTTGCTACTTGTTTCTTGTATGAACGCGGTGAGGAGAAACAGTCCGGGGAGGCCGGAACTGATTAGCAGCGACTGGTGAAGGTTGCGCCTGAAGTGGCCTTGTGATGGTCGACGAAGGCGGACTAAAGACGATGGACTATCACGGTGGTTGCGGAAAAGAGGGTGGCGGCTTCAGACGAGAAGTGGGAGGTGCGATATGGTTCGGTTGGGCGTGATAGTTTTGGGTTTGAGCACCAGCAAAGGGAAATAATGTGTACTGAGGAGGTGGAAATGTAAGAAGGTGGTATTGGTGAGGAAGGCTACAGGTCCATGCGTTTTAATTTTTGTCACTTTTTGTAAACTGAAAGTTGAGAAGGCTGTCTAAAAAAAAAGTGCGGATGAGTTTGAAGGCTACGTGGAAATATTTAGCTGAGAACAAGGGCATGTGTAATACTTTTCTCAATTTGCTAACAAGTGTCCCATTTAAAAGGAATTTTTTTTTCCTAAATAAAATTTTATTCAGATATGATTATATATATATATACATACTTCTTAAATGTGTTAGAGGTTTATTTACAAGAACATGAACGGTTAGCGTAACGAACGTACAACCGACGATATCTGTTTAACACGCGATTTCAGCTTTGCGCGCTACCGATAAACAACGCTGAGTTTGCGGACGTTAAAATTTTGAATTTTTTTTTTTGAAATTAAAATTATTAATTCATTTTTAATTCTTGAATTCCGAGATCGTTACAAGAGGAGTCATCCGATTCGGTAAAACAGGGAAATTGGCCCTATAATTTATTGGTTCGTTTCCTATTCTTGAACAGATTGGAACTCTTGCTTATAGGGTTCAATCACCTAATTGGTTGCCTGGAGTGCATAATGTGTTTCACGTATCTCAACTGCGAAAGCATATGTATGATCCAGATCTCGTTGTAGAAGAAGGCGCACAACAGGATTTGGAAATCACTCCAGAATTGGCAGTTAGAAGAGAGCCGATGAAGATCATTTGCAAAGAAACCAAAGAGCTGAGGAACAAAAAGGTTCACTTAGTCAAAGTGCAATGGAGTGGAGATCCGCGAGATTGTACTTGGGAAACTGAGGAAAGCATTAAGAAAGCCTATCCTAAGTGCAGGGTGGATGTCTCTGATTGACTCTGGTGCAAGGTACATTTACCATATTTTGCATTTCCATTCTGTTCTTTACTTTGTTGTTGTCTTCTTTGCATGGATGTAAACTTTTAATCATATAATCTGAATGATTTTAAAAGAGTATATGAATTAATTGGTATATTTTTGAAAAGTTAAAAACAAATTGATAGTCGTTTGTGTTGTGTGATTTTGAACTTGATTAATTAAATTATTAGAATGATAGTTAATTTAATAAATAGAGGAATGAATGGTAGATTTATGCAACTAAATCACATATTGAATAGATAGAAATATATACATGTGCATTATATATGTTTGAACAGGTAAATGGATTAGCTATTGAGTAAAGAATTTATTTGCGCGCCCGACAAATAGGTAAACCTTAATGAGTTGGATGCGCAATTTTATTATTATATCAACTCCTGTGAATGCCATTGGATGCTGAGCGCTGGTTGTTCTATGTATAATAATAATTGTCTCCATAGGATAGTATCAATTAATTTTGAACTACACTACATGGCATACTTCTTGAAGATAGGTATACTTCATCGTATACCACATAAGCATTTGGAGCTTGTGTGGCGAGGTTGAAGATTTACCATAAGAGCGAGAGGCTTGTATGGCGATGACTATATTTTACAGGTTGAATTGATGACTAATATGGACCATATAAAATGTAATGGTAAATTGCAAGATTAATAAAATCCCCACACGGGTCTGGAGATGACAATAAACACGTCTCTCTGGTCATTAAGGCACAAAAACCATTTATAGGGTGACGAGAATTTATTCACTGGAGTTATGATCTATACACACTCCCCTGTGGACACCGGAATATCTCACTATAAATATGGGCATGCTTATTAGGATTTATTGGGTACCTAATACGGCCCAATAAATTTCCAAACCCCTCCCTGTAAAAAGGAGGTTATGGCGAAATTTTTCGAAAATTTAGGGTGTTACCAAATTTTGGAAGAATTTTAAAATTCTTAGAAATTGAAAAGTTGAAGGATGGAAGCCAGATTGAAAGTAGAGTTGGTTAATTAAATCACTTTCGACTTTGTTCCTTTTCGGGGATGAAAAGTTTTAAGTGGGGAAGATTGTAACAACCCGGAAAATCTGAACCAGTTTAGAATTTTTAAATTGGCTATTTTAGTGGATTTTTAATATTTAAAAAAAAATTAAATAATAATGATGAAAAGTATGTTTGAATCGATGTTTGAAGATAAATATAATTATTTTTAATTATAGGCAAGGGCTGAAATGGCGCGGCAGTTTCAAAATTTGAATTCAAACTTTGACTGACTCTACCGAGTGCAAAATAAAACGGATTTTAGTGAAACAGAAATATTTAAATCTGTTAGTGAATATCTTTCTAACGAATCTGAAAAATTGAAGTTTCATAGCGGGAGTCAAAAGTTATGGCCAAATGAATTTTCAAAAAGGTCGCTATAGAGAATATATCGCCCTTGAAAATAGACATTTTGCAAAAGACCTCAGAATTCGACGAAACCACTTTTCTTGGATCTGGGATGTCAAATTATTGCTAGGTTTCAAATTTCATAATTTTTGAAGTTAATATTTGAGCGTGGCGAAGGAAAATGTGTTTGGTCAGTTTCAATTAAATTGGATCGACCAGAAAATGACCATTTTTCAAACGGTCTCAGAATTCGACGAAACTAGGTTTGTTGGGACCGTATCGTCAAAACATAGCTAGATTTATTTTCGGGAATTTTTTGGATCAGTATGTGGCCCCGAAAAATTGAAATGTACGTTCAAATCAAATATTGAATGTTATATATTTTAATTTGAAGAAAAACTGACTGAAACAGTCGAATGGGCCTACGAAACATATCCCATTGTGTTCGGAACAGGGGTATCTAGCTATGGACAATAGTCATTGGGATTGGGTTGGAGTTCGAATCAGAAAACCCCCTTTTAAAATTTTATATAACTTCCGGCCAATCGGATTTTTTATAAAAAAAATATTAGAACCCGCTTCTCTCTCCCCGACTCGACGGCGAAACCATGCTCCCTCCTTCTCTCCTCAATTTCTCTCTCCACAAGCCATAAAACCCATCGACCCTTCGTTGTATTTTGTAGTATTCTTCGAGATCTTCACATCCATGTAGGATACGCCCACCCCCGTTGCGTATAGCTCGAGAATCGAGCTCGAGAAGACCCGCCGCCTCGGCCGAGATCTTGTCGTCCTTCGGTGATTACAGGTGACCGCGCCACCATCGTTGGCAGCATCTCTCTCCCCTCTACAACGTGGCACAAACTGATCTTCCTATCGTGCTGCGGATCGAGAGCAAAAGCCAGACCTAGTTTCGAACAAACTATTGAAGGTATCGACTTATAATATTTAAACTGATTTTAACGTTTAAAAGTGTTGCAAAGTTGATTAACTTTATAAAAATCATATCTTTTTCGTTTGTGGTCGAAATTCAGTGAAAGAAGAGACAGTGGACTCGTGTGGACGTCTTCTACATTCTAGAAGAGACCGCATATTTTTCTGAGCCTTCTGCTATTTTTGGTGGAGCGGAAACCAATGTGAGATTTCTAAATTATAAACGATATGGAAAACAACGATGTATAAATTATATTGTCGATCTATGAGTTATATGAGCGTTGTACACCTCATGTATAAGTGAGAAGACCCGCAACTTCCCCGTAAAGGAAAGTGTCGGATAGTTCGAGAACAAATCACAACAGAACGCATATAAAAGAACATTTCATTGTATAAAACAACAATACATCAGATTACAAGAATATACAGAGTATGAATAAATATTACACAGAAATAACAGAGATTTAAATTACATTTAAATACATAGCAGCGGAAAATAATACAATACACAACTAGAATGAGATATACGGATACAAAGCTTTCCGGATATCGTTCCAGCTGTAAACCAGGATCCTGTGAATATAAATCTGCAAAACCAAAACTACTAGCTGCCCGTGTCAAAATAAGGGCACCCAGAGTTTAGGTTAAAACAATAAACTCCAGGTCAGTCATGTGACTGGTGTGAGAACTAAACAGTTATTAATCTTTATTTTAAATCATTAGGTAAATCAAGGGACCACGCCGTATAACACGGAACGGGTTTCCTCCCAAGAATACCAGTGCATAAAACAAACGGCGCAATGCTAAATAAAGAAAAATGAAGCTGTTATAAGACCCAGGTCCTATCACACAATGCAAACGCAAGCCGGGGGATAGGGTTTTCCCTTATAACAGCCAAAGAATGCTTGATACGCTTAAAACAAATCATTTGATACTATAATAAGTGCATAGTGTATAAAACAATTTCAAATCATAAGTATCAATCATAGGCGGCATGGGTACCATATATCATGTCGCCATACTAGTTTTACAATTAAAACCGCAAAGTCACGTATTTGGAAATTGGATTTCCGTCTATGAACCGAGGCAAAAGATAGTCCTCAACCGATTCGTGACTCTCTAGCCCGAGCCACAGGCAAGCGCGCAGACAAGCCTTTAGATCGTCAGGGCCGGTCCACCGATGTGGATTATTATGCCTGAACACTACGTTTCCCCACCCTATGGGGTGTAAGTCTGGTCCGTCAGCCGACCAGAAGCATCGGCCGAAACCGATATAACCGAGGCGCCTCGCAACAGCAACAACCACATAAGTCAAACTCGTCAGGGCGTGTAAAACCACTGACGCCACTTCTAACTAGAAAGAAACGCAAGTCCTCCCTGAGGTCCGTCTCCCGTTTTTGGTTCATACCGGGTGTGAAACACGCGAGGTAAACGTTACACAAAGCTACGCCACAAAGGCCGTGCTTTGATCATCACCACAAGACTTTGCTTTTCAACAGAAGCCTCGATCTATTGCCACTTAGGCATGCCACACAGGCAATTCACTCCATGCGTTTGATATCCATCAATATATAACCCCTGAGCTCGTACGTCTCAGAGAAGGGCGTTAAGCAAGAGAATAAATTCTCCGCCGCCAAACAGATATATATTTAATAGAGATCAATCACACGGACTAAAATCCAATGTCAGACACACAGTCCATTTACAAGTCCGTTCTGGGTCTGAACGAAACCGGAGGCACCTAGAACCCCGCATATCCATCGATCTCCAAGTACGTCTGGACGATCACTAACTGTTTCCATCTTCTTGGGTGTACAGCCCAATCAAGATCATCAGTTATCACCCAAACGACGTGAAGACTTCCGGTCTTCGACCACCGTCTTCATCTTCGACTTATCGTCGTATCAGTTATTCAGAATGGGATAAACCCGGTCTTTCTAAATAACTCGCGTATATATTATAAAAGTGTTACACAAACACAACATACGCCTCATTCCAATTCATTAGTCACTAACTGTAAATTAATCAAGAGAATAATTCCCCAAATATTAACCCCGAAGGCCGAAACCAACATCAGATCAATATCCAGAAAACCATTCTGCTTGGCTAACCGACAGTTAGTTTTCTAAATTTCACATTCATAGAGAAAGATTCCCATTAATTTTATCAAAGATAAATTCCTGGAATTTATTCTCTAATCTTCTTTTGAATTTCGATTCAACTAGTCGGGATTAACGAAACTTACTGAAGTAATCATTTGTTTTAATTTCCCAATCCCAACCTATTAATCCCATGAAGTAAAACTGGTAATACTTCATATCTAACACCACAGTGTTATCGGTAAATTCAATTACCATTTCACGTTCAAATCTAATTAAAGATTTAACTATCGCCTGGAGCAAAACTGGTGATACTCCATTTCGATTATTTCAATCTAATTAAAGATTCATTAAAACTCCACTTAGTTTTAATCTGTGACTGGGTTAAAGAATCAGTGTCATTTAAAACACGGTTCACGGTAAACCCAAAATCACATCATATTTCAATCAGTCCCTAATTGTAAATTAGCAAGTGAGCAATTCCCTAAGTATGAATCCCGAAGGCCGAAACCAACATCAGATCAATACCTCGGAAACTATTCAACTTAACTAATCTACAGTTAGTTTCTGATTTTCTTAACTCCTTTAGGTCTAAGAACTGTATTATTGAAGATACCGTTCACGACAACCCAAAATCACATTTCATTAATGATCGGGTTAAAGAACGAGTGTTATTTAAAACACTGTTCACGATAAACCCAAAAATCAATATCAATTCAATTCCAATTAAATATCATTTAATTGGTACACTTCATTAAATCTAAATAAAAAGATTTAATCATTTCTCAACTGGGTTCAAGAACAGTGTTAGTGAAGACACCATTCACGACAAACCCAAATCACATTTGATATTCAATATAAGGCTCTGAATAGAAAATATATCGGCTTATATTCAATATCAAATTCTACGATTAACAAATGTCGTATTGGAAATAACGATACCAATATATCTTTCAAATTTCCATAACAACACCTGTATAATCACGAATTCCAACATCGAAATATTCCGAAGACAACTTCGATTCAAATCCACTCCAATGCAATCATTGGATATTCTGGTTATTTTTAAAACCCTTTTCTAATTCAATTTATTTATTTAAAAATAAATAGAATTTTAATTCTAGTTCAAAACTAGTTCATTTCGATAAAAATCTATTTTTATCTTTTCAAATAGGGAGTTTTTCATCCCAAATCTTCACAAATCATTACTTATGATTTTACACAAATTATTACTATTTTTAATAATTTTATCACGGCCCGTACAGTCGATTTCCATCAATGGCCATCGAACTGCACTTACAGCGACCTTTTTCGAATTTGATTTGGACATAATTCCAAATCCAACCGTTAGATTTCAAATTTCTAATATTCGTTAGAAAGCTCTTTTCGATACGAACCCAACGGTTCCGGTTTTAGGAGAATCCGACGGTCGGATTTCCCGTAATGTCCGTTTGAAATAAATGGTCGAAATTCACGAACTGCCGCGGCGCGGCGCGTTCTATTCAGGCCATTATATTATATATATAATATATATAATATATATTTCGTCGATTTCTATTTAAAACGAATTATATAAATAGTTTTAAAATCGTTTCAAAAGCAATTTCAACTTTCTTTTCAATTTAAATCTAAATTGAATTCTTCTTTATAAATTCGTTTTAAAATTCATTTCTATTCAATTCAATTTGAATTCATTTCAATTCGCTTTCAATTCCATTTGAATTCGTTTTATATTCAATTCATTTTGAATTCGTTTTCAATTCAATTCATTTCGAAATCGTTTTCAATTCATTTTGAATTCGTTTTCAATTCAATTCATTTCGAAATCGTTTTCAATTCCTTTTATATTTATATATAATTATTTATATTCTAACGACGACGCATATAATATATACGTTCGAATTATATTCAAAATAAATTTCTCGTCGATTTCATTTAAAATAATTCATTTTAAATAATCGAAATTCGCTAAAATCGCCAAAATAAAAATTTTAAACTGGCCCAGATTTTCGGGTTGTTACAATAAGCATTGTATAAGTTGTATGTTCGATGTATAAGTTATATATGCGTTGTAAAAGTGATATATGCGTTGAAATAAATTGAAATGATATTGAAGTGAAATCGAAATATATTTATATATGAATATATATAAATATATATATATACTCCCCTCATCCACAGACCATGGACAATATATATTGGTTGTGATATTGTTTGGATTATTGGTTGATGTGAAATTTGGTGAAAATCATGAATGATTGATTGTGGTTGAAAAATACTTATTTGTGGTTGAGAACTATTGGATGAAACCACATAGGATTGGTTTGTGGAAAAGAAAAATAAACATGCTCATCTGCGTACGAATTAGATGCTTGAAATCCCAATTGTCAAAAACCGCGAGGTTTTAAGGTAGAGCGAGAAGCCGTACTAGGTACGGTCCCTGTTTTAACTACCCTGCTGTTATGCTGCCGAAATTTTCAATAATATTCATATGTTAGAATTATTTTCATGTGTTGAAAACTATATTCATGTGTTGAGTAGAAATTCATGTGTTGAATGAAGTTCATGTGTTGAATAAATTATTTGAAAGATAAAAATCACATTTTTAATATATATATATAGGCTATATAAAATATTAGTATTTTAAATAAATTGTTTTACAATAAAAATCACATTTTTATTATATATATAAACTAGAGAAAATATTCATGTGTTGAATAAAGATTTTTGATGATAAAAATATCATTTTTATCAAATATAAAAAGTGTAGATATTTTTGAAATCGAAGAAAGAATTATATTTATATATATATAAATATAAATATAATTAAAATAAATCGAATAACGAAGCTGCAGTTCATGTTTTGAAACCGTGATTTCAAACGATTATATCGGATTTTCCCGAAACCGAAACTGTTGGGTTCGCTTTGGAAATATCTTTCCAACGATACCCATTTTGTATTGATCCAACGGTTGGATTGTCTGGAATGTTTAATTCAAATCTGAAGAAAAATAGCGTCAGAATCGATTATATATATATATAATTAAATTAAATCGAATTGCGACACTGCAGTTCGTATTTTGAAGCCGTAACTTCAAATGATTAGTGCGGGAGATCCAACCGTCGGATTTTCCCAAAACTGAAACCGTTGGATTCGTTTTGAAAAGATCTTTCTAATGATATAAAATTTGTGAAAATCCAACAGTTAGATTTTCAGATATGTGTAAATCAAATCTGAAGAAAAACAGCGACATGGTCGCGTTATGGCCTGAAGCGTCGTTTGAATGAATTGGCTATTTTAATAAAAATAGCGATAGATAGTGATAAAATATTATAAATGATATGGAATGGAAATAAACTGAATTTGCTCGGTTTATGTGATATTTGATGGTTGAATGGGTTTGGCATGAAAATTACATTAAAGAACATAATTAGTGATATCGAATAATTTAACCATTGAAATGAATTGATTTGAAATTCTAAATATACGTGAATTATTTGAAAAGGCCGAGTTGATTCTCATTTCAAATAATTGATCGACGATTGAAAGTCGAAGATATGAAGATGGTGCAAGAGCGATGATCTTCATGTCGAATGGAGGGGTGCTACTGATGCTCATGATAGGAGTAGCTACCTTGACGGGCTGAAGTAATAGCCGTCCAGACGTACCTGTTGATTGTACGGATATGCGAGGTATTGAGTGCCTCCGGTTTCGTTCAGACCCAGAACGAACTTGTAAATGGACCGTGTGTCTGACATTGGATTTTTTTTGTGCTGATTGATGTCTATTAAATATATATCCGTTTGGCGGCGGAGAATTTATTCTCTTGCTTAACGCCCTTCTCTGAGACGTACGAGCTTGGAGGTTATATATCGATGGAAATCAGTCGCATAGAGTGAATTGCCTGTGTAGCATGCCTAAGTGGCAGATGATCAAGGCTTCTGTTGAAAAGCAAAGTCTTGTGGTTGATGATCAAATAACGGCCTATATGGCGTAGCTTTGTGTATAACGTGAATTCGCGAGCCTCACACCCCGGTATGGACCAGAAACGGGAGAAGGATCCAGGGAGGACACACGTTTCTTTCTAGCTAGGGTGGTGTCAGTGACCTACCAGCCCTGACATTTATATTATTTTCACCTATGTGGTTGTTGCTGTTGCGAGGCGCCTCCGATATATCAGTGACTATGTGGAGTTGACGGTGTCATAGGACTCATTTACGCCCCAAAGGGCGGGGAAACGCAGTGTTCAGGCATTTTAATCCACATCGGTGGACCTGCCCTGTGGCTCCAAAGGCATGACTGAGTACTTGCCTGAGGCTCGGGCTAGAGAGTCTCGAATTTGGTAAGGACTATCTTTTGCCTTGGTTCAAGACGGATATCCAATTTCCAAATACGACATCGTGCGGTTTTGATTGTATACCTATATATGGCGACATAGTGGTATGGGGCATTAATGTCGTCTATGATTTATACTTATGATTTGAAATTGTTTTTGAAACATATAAACACTAGTAATAATATCAAATGCTTTTGTTTTATTCGTATCAAGCATATTTTGGCCATTATAAGGTAAAACTCTATCCTCCGGTTGTGTTGCATTGTGTGATGGGAACTGAGTCTTATAATGGCTTCATTTTTATAAATAGCATTGCGATGTTTAAAAGATTTACTTGTTTTAAAGCACTGGCAATCCAATGGAGTAAACCCATTCCGTGAAAGTGGCGTGGTCCTGTGATTAGCCATATTGTAAAATGTGTTAAGTAAATTTCTCATACCAGTCCCATGACTGACTCGTAGTTTGTTTCACTTGCGAACTTAGGTGCCCCTATTTCTACACGGGCAGCCTTGTATTCAGGTTTTAGCAGGCTCTTTCTGGATAGCTGGAGCTGAAGATGGATTCGATCTTTTATCTCTTTTTATGTTGTTCAGCTCCTATTGTACATATTATGTTTTGTTTCCGCTGTAGACATTTATGTATAGCTGAACTGTATTTGTACTAAGTATGATCCTATATACTGTGTAACTCTGATGATTATTTTTATTCAGTGTATTCTATTGTACATTATCTGGTGTATTTAATTATTTCTGTTCTGCTGTTATTTGTTTATGTGTTATATTCCAAAGATTACACTTTCCACTATCTTATGGGGTTTGGGGTCGTCACAGCAGCACTCCACTGTTTCGCCTAATAGCACGACGCTTGTATTGCTCTCCCACAACCCACAGATGTCAGCTCAATCCGAAGGAAATTATGCAGAACCTTTACAGAATTGTTATAAAGCTACGCGATCAAAAATTGATCCCTATGATAGAAGTTATATACAATATAATATAGGCCTTATACACACATGCAACGGGATTTATACATTTCTTTTAGTCTCGACTTTAGGGATAGTTTTTTCGCTATCTTTTTTCGAGAACCACCTAAGGTTACTTTGAACTATTCAAATAAAATAAGATGTTGATTATATCAAAATTAGAAGCACCAATAATTAAACAAATTCCGAAAGAAATCGAAGAATTTCTTGGTAATCCTACAAGATTAGTTTGTTCTTTTTTCTCTAATAGATGGTTAGAACTTCATCTGGGTTCGAATAGATGTTGTATCCATGCCTGTTCGAAATGCAAATCATAGTATTCATTCTTGTACAAATGGAAATGAAAAACAAGAAATACTTTTTTCTGGAAATATGGATGAATGGAAGTTTAATTGTCTCTTTGATTTGTACACAAATTCTAATGTATAATTTGACAATAAAAATGGCTCTTTAATTTGTACACAAATTCTAATGTATAATTTAACAATAAAAATGTCTCTTTAATTTGTACACAAATTCTAATGCTAACGATAAATGATATTTTTATTTTGCCGACCATTCTATTTCAACCAAAATGAATAAAAATGACTCTTTGATTTTGTTGACAATTCTATTTCAACAAAACAATAAAAAATGATAATTTATTTTGTTGACAATTCTATTTCAACAAAATGATTAAAAATGATAACTTCATTTTGTTGACAATTCTATTTCAACAAAATGATTAAAAATGATTACTTCATTTTGTTAACAATTCTATTTTAACAAAATGATTAAAATTGATAACTTCATTTTCTTAACAATTCTATTTTAACGAATGAATAAAATTGATAACTTCATTTTGTTAACAATTCCATTTTAATAAAATGACATTTTTGTTTCATACAAATCTACTTTAACAAAAATAATAACTTTGTTTTCACAATTCTATTTCAATAAAAATGACATTTTTGTTAGTTCTAATTTCAACAAAATGACAATTTTGTATTATCAATTCTAATTTCAACAAAAAGGACAATTTTATTGTAATGCCCTGTATTTTTACGGTGTAATAATAAATTTATTTAATAATTTAAAATAATGGTTTAGAGATTTATATGGACGTTTAATTAAATAATATTGAATATTTAATTAAATTAAATAATAGAATAATATATTTAATTTGTGAAATAGTCGAAAATAGTAGAATTGGCAATATTGTGTGAATTGGACAATTCAAAATATATGATTCAGTTTAAAATTTGAATTATGATAACGATTATATTTAATTAATGATGGTTGAACGTATAAATCATATTATAATTATAATCGAGCTCGAAATGGCGCGGCAGTTCGCTATTTGGCGACTCGAACTTTAAACGAACATAAAGAATATGTTTTAAGCCGAATTTCTGTGAAACATGAAACGTTCGAAGTTGGTGAAGTATATCTTTCTGACGGAAGAGAAAAATTGGGATTTCGTCGGGTAGGTTTTGATTTGAAATATCGAGTTAGAAATTCATATAGGAATATTCTGAAGCTGTATGATATTCTATTATGAATATATACGATAATATATATTTATTTATATTTAATTTAATTATTTTTGAATATCTTAATATTTAAATGGGTTTATTTAGGGATTTAAAAATAGCCAGTTTTGCAAACGAATTTCGTTTTCGACGAAACTAATTTTGTTCGATCCATAATATTAAATTATTGTTAGATTTCAATTTCCGTAATTTTTGGAGTCAGTGTGTGGCCGTATTTAATGTGAAAAACAATCAGTATTTTGATGGTTAAAAATACGCTAGGTGAGCAAACGAAGTCGGAATTCGACGAAACCAGTTTCGTTGGGTCTGTAATGTCAAACTGTAGCTAGATGACCGTTTTTGTAACAACTCGAAAAATCTGAACTAGTTTAAAAATTTTAAATTGGCTATTTTAGTGGATTTTAAATATTCAAAATACATATTTTAAATAATAACGACGAAAAGTATGTTTGAATCGATGTTTGAAAATAAATATAATTATTTTGAATTATAAACAAGTCCTGAAATGGCGCAGTAGTTTCAAAATTTCAATTCAAACTTTGAATGACGATACCAGGTGCAAAATATAGCGGATTTTAATGAAACCAAAAATATTTAAATCTGTTAGTGAATATCTTTCCAAAGAATCTGAAAAATTGAAGTTTCATAGCGGAAGTCAAAAGTTATGGCCAAATGAATTTTCAGAAAGGTCGCTATAGAGAATATATCGCCCTTGAAATAGACATTTTGCAAACGACCTCGGAATTCGACAAAACCACTTTTCTTGGATCCGGGATGTCAAATTATTGCTAGGTTTCAAATTCCATAATTTTTGAAGTTAATATGTGAGCGTGGCGAAGGAAAATGTGTTTGGTCAATTTTTGTTAAATTGGTTCGACCAGAAAATGGCCATTTTTCAAACGGTCTCAGAATTCAACGAAACTAGTTTTTTTGGGATCGTATCGTCAAAACATAGCTAGATTTAATTTTCTAGAATTTTTAGAATCAGTATGTGGCCCCGGCAAATTGAAATGTACGTTCAAATCGAATATTGAATGTTTCATATTTTGATTTGAAGGAAAACTGGCTGAAACATTCGAATAGGCCTACGAAACATATCCCATTGTGTTCGGAATAAGGGTATTTAGCTAGGAACGACAGTCATTGGGTTTGGATCGGAGTTCGTATGTGGTAAGGGGTACTTTTGGATTTTAAAAATATAAAAATAAATTAAAAAGACGTGGGCCAATCCCCTTTCTTCTTCCATTTTCTGCGTTGACCAAATCGAGCCGATATCTCCCTCGACTATCAGCGGTAAATCTTCAAACCTTTCCCCTCCCCAAATCCCATGATTCTCTCATCAAAACCGACCACTTCTTTGAGGAAATATCTAGAAAAGATCGAGATTTTCAAATCCAAGGTGGTCTGGGATTTTATCGTCGAGCATACATCGAGTTTCAGCCCTGGGAAGACACCGCCTTTAGCTCTCCGCCATGCCCTCCTGACAGCATCGATCGGAACGCCACTGGCGGCGTTGGATGCGCACCTCGGAGCTCTTCGTCGCTGCGAAGGCCGATCGTTGATCCGCTTCACCGTTTGATCGAAAAGTTCAAACCTAGTTTTGAAGAATTTTGAAAGGTAACGGCTTTATAATATTAAAATTGTTTTATAGCACTTTAAACCACTACGGTTTTTTATTTCACAATAAAAATCATATCTTTTTGCTATTTAGTCGAAATTCAATGAAACAAGAGACACCAGGACCGTGTTGACGTCTTCTACATTTTAGAAGAGATCGCATATTTTTATGAGCCTTTTGCTATTTTTGGTGAAGTGGAACCCAATGTGAGATTTCAAATTTATAAACGATATGGAAAACAACAATGTATAAATCATATAGTCGATGTATGAGTTATATAAGCGTTGTACACCTCATGTATAAGCATTATATAAGTTGTACGTTCGATGTTTAAGTTATATACGCGTTGTAAAAATAATATATGCGTTGAAATAAATTGAAATGATATTGAAGTGAAATCGACATATAGTTATATACGTATATCTATATATATATATATACTCCCCTCGTCCACAGACCATGGACGATATATATTGGTTGTGATATTGTTTGGATTATTGGTTGATGTGAAATTTGGTGAATATCATGAATGGTTGAATTGAAATGATTGATTGTGATTGAAATCCCAATAGGATTAGTATATGGGAAAATTCACCTGCGTGCGAATTAGATATTGAAAATCCCCATTGTCAAAGACCGCAAGGTTTTAAGGTAGAGCGAGGAGCCGTACTAGGGACGGTGCCGGTTTTATCTACCCTGCCGCTATGCTGCCGAAATTTTCAATAGTATTCAGGTGTTAGAATTATTTTCATGTGTTGAAACTATATTCGTGTGTTGAATAGAAATTCATGTGTTGAATAGAAATTCATGTGTTGAATGAAGTTCATGTGTTGAGTAAATTATTTGAAAGATAAAAATCACATTTTTATTATATATATATAGCCTATATAAAATATTAGAATATTAAATAAATTATTTTAACACCAAAAATAACATTTTTACCTTATGTATAGACTATATAAAATAATCGTGTTTTGAAATAAATTGTTTTACAATAAAAATCACATTTTTATTATATCTATCAACTATATAAAATATTCATGTGTTGAATAAAGGACAAGAACGATAAAAATCATATTTTATCGTAGGTGTGAAGTTGAAAACGTTCATGTGTTGAATATATAGATTGAACAATAAAATCTACATTTTTATTGTGAAACAGAAATGTTAAAAATGGTGATGTGTGGAATAAATATTTTTGATGATAAAAATATCATTTTTATCAAATATATAAAGTGGATATAGTTTTGAAATCGAAGAAAGGATTACATTTATATATATGTATATAAATATAATTAAATTAAACTGAATAACGAAGCTGCAGTTCGGGTTTTGAAAACGTGATTTCAAACGATTAGTGCGGGAGATCCGACCATCGGATTTTCCTGAAACCACAACCATTGGGTTCGCTTTGGAAATATCTTTCCAACGACACCAACTTTGTAAGGATCCAACAGTTGGATTGTATGGAATGTTTAATTCAAATCTGAAGAAAAATAGCGCCAGAATCGATTATATATATATATATATATAATTAAATTAAATCGAATAACGACGCGGTAGTTCGTATTTCGAAATCGTAACTTCAAACGATTAGTGCGGGAGATCCGACCGTCGGATTTTCCCATAACTAAAACCGTTGGATTCATTTTGAAAAGATC
Source organism: Allium sativum (assembly GCA_030737875.1). Classification (NCBI taxonomy): domain Eukaryota; kingdom Viridiplantae; phylum Streptophyta; class Magnoliopsida; order Asparagales; family Amaryllidaceae; genus Allium; species Allium sativum. The sequence goes on along the minus strand of CM060915.1, from coordinate 856,725,670 downwards.
TTTCTAATGATATAAAATTTGTGAAGATCCAACGGTTAGATTTTCATATATGTGTAAATCAAATCTGAAGAAAAACAGCGCCACGGTCGCGTTATGGCTTGAAGCGTCGTATGAATGAATTGGCTATTTTTAAAATAAATAAAAATAGCGATAAATAGTGATAAAATACTATAAACAATATGGAACAGAAATAAACTGAATTTGCTTGGTTTATGTGATATTTGATGGTTGAATGTGTTTGGCATGAAATTTGAATTAAAGAACAGAATTAGTGATATCAAATAATTTAACCATCAAAATGAATTGATTTGAAATTCTAAATTTGCGTGAATTATTTGAAAAGGCTGAGTTAATTCTCATTTCAAATAATTGATCGACGATTGAAAATCGAAGATATGAAGATGGTGCAAGACCGATGATCTGCACGTCGAATGGAGGGGTGCTACTGATGCTCATGATGGGAGTAGCTACCTTGAAGGGGCTGAAGTAGTAGCCGTCCGGACGTACTTGTTGATTGTATGGATATGCGAGGTATTAAGTGCCTCTGGTTTCGTTCGTCCCCAGAACAAACTTGTAAATGGACTGTGTTTCTGACATTGGATTTTGTTCTGTGCTGATTAATCTCTATTAAATATATATTTGGTTAGCGGCGGAGAATTTATTCTCTTGCTTAACGCCCTTCTCTGAGACGTACGAGCTCAGAGGTTATATATTGATAGAAATCAGTCATATGGAGTGAATTGCCTGTGTGGCATGCCTAAGTGGCAGATGATCAAGGCTTCTGTTGAAGAGCATAGTCTTGTGGTTGATGATCAAAGAACGACTTGTTGACATAGCTTTGTGTATAACGTGAATTCGCGAGCCTCACACCCCGGTATGGACCAGAAACGGGAGAAGGATCCAGGGTGGACATGCGTTTCTTTCTAACTAGGGTGGTGTCAGTGACCTATCAGCCCTGACATTTATATTATTCTCACCTGTGTGGTTGTTGCTATTGCGAGGCGCCTCGGATATATCGGTGACTATGTGGAGCCGATGGAGTCGTAGGACTCATTTACGCCCCCAAAGGGCGGGGAAACGTAGTGTTCAGGCATTTTAATCCACATCAGTGGACCGGCCCTGTGGCTCCAAAGGGTCGATGCGTTCTGATCCGGAGACATGGGCTAGATTGTCTCGAATCGGTAAGGACTATCTTTTGCCTTGGTTCATGGCGGAAATCCAATTTCCAAATACGACACCGTGCGGTTTAGGTTTTGTGTGTGTGTGTGTGTGTGTGTGTATATGGCGACATGATATATGGTACCCATGCTGTCTATGATTGATAGTTATGATTGAAATTGTTTTAGAAACATATATACACTACCAATAATATCAAATGATTTGTTTTGCTCGTATCAAGCATATTTTGGCCATTATAAGGTAAAACTCTGTCCTCCGGTTTGTGTTGCATTGTGTGATGGGAACTGAGTCTTATAATGGCTTCATTTTTATAAATAGCATTGCGATGTTTAAAAGATTTACTTGTTTTAAAGCACCGACAATCCAATGGAGTAAACCCATTCTGCGAAAGTGGCGTGGTCCTATGATTAGCCATATTGTAAGATGTGTTAAGTAGATTTCTCATACCAGTCCCATGACTGACTCGTAGTTTGTTTCACTTGCAAACTCGGGTGCCCCTTTTTCTACACGGGCAGCCTTGTATTCAGGTTTTAGCAGGCTCTTTCTGGATAGCTGGAGCTGAAGATGGATTCTATCATTTATCTTTTTTTATGTTGTTCAGCTCCTATTGTACATATTATGTTTGTTTTTCCGCTATAGACATTTATATATAGCTGAACTGTATTTTGTACTAAGTATGATCCTATATATTGTGTATGTAACAACCCGTACTTTAATAACGTGTTATAACTATAAATCATGGCAGAATTAAATTTTAAAATAAGAATCAAGGGAAACGGGTTATGCCATTATGTTCATCTCGAAATTCTTCTTGAAAACGAGTCTGAGTTTACGAAAATCGGAGTCCGTATGACCAAGATATGGCTCTCCAAAGTTTAAGAAAATTCCAGAGTTCAAAATGGTTCGAATTCAAGTTCAAAATTCGAATTTCAAAACCCAGACAGACTGGGCGGGAAATATCCCGCCAGCACTAGGTCGACTTGGGAGTCGACTGGGCAGTCGACCCCCCCAGACCAAGTCGACTGGGCAGTCGACTTGGGTGTCGACCTGGTCACCTAGCCTGTTTTTGGGACAGATGTATCTGGTCTTGTTGCCTGTCCAGGTTCAGCTCCCTAAACCCTATATAAACAACTCCTGACCCTAGACTCTCTATCACATTCTTATCCGGCCTTATGCTGCTGAGGTTCTGGCTGGAAGATAGAGAACAAGGAGGCTATTCAAGACTTCGTTAGAGCTACGTTGATTTGGGGATTTGCTATAGATTCTTCTTCTACTCTTTTGCTTTCTCATTCTCTAGACCACGATTTGTAAGCCCTTTGTCACTCTTAGATCTAAACTGTAAATTTAACATGAACACGATGTAAACTGAAATTATGCCTAAACATGATAACGAGGTTGGATCTACCATGGTATATCTTTGATCTATGACTATCCCTTTTAGATCTGTTATTTTGGATCTAGTTTTGTACACCCTAGATCTGTTCATCTTAAATTTTGACTTGTGGAAAATAGTATGAACTTGATTTGGACATATTCATGTTTAATCTAAAACCCCCATGACCTTTGTCTTGACATGCCTGTGATGTTGAATTTATTATTGGGGTTACTATGTTATGTCAATCCTTTACCATGTCTATCACCATATTTTGCCAAGTTAATGTTGAGACCCTATTTCATATGCCTGTAATGTTATAATCATCATGCTTAACTTGTGAACACCTTTGCCATCCTATGACTATCCTTTTTGTGTTATATCCCTATTTTGACATGTTGTATTAATGCGAATTCACGTACGTTAGGGATCCGTTTTGGGGTAGATTAGGCGAACTTGAAATTGACTATGGAATTGACATGATATGACATGAAAATATGACATGAAAACTTGACATGAGAATAAGCTTGAAAACATGAATTTGGGACATGACAATTAGATAACTTGAAAGTGGCCACCTCGAGGTTGGGTTGAATTTGCAACGTAAATCTGCCCGGAACCGCCCGACAAATCTAGTAGTTGCAAATAATAGGACCCAATGTGGGTAGTTGGTCATATAGCACTTTAAACCCGAGGTTAGACTAGGTTATGGTGTAAACCTGCCCGGACCCGCCGGGCACATCCAGTAACCATAACCAAGTCTAATGTGAGAGGTTGGGGTGCGTTAAGTAAATTAATGCCACATGGTAAGGTTAAGTCATGGACCACTTGAATACACTTAACCAATTTGATACATGTTTGGATAGGGGTTAAGTCATGACCTTTTTAATGACAACACTTAACCCATTAGAAATCCTAGCCACGTGGTCCCTTTCGGCAGTAACCCACTTAGAAGTATCACGATACCCTGGGGATTAGGCAGGGTGGGGCACGATTACTGGGCTGATTGTAAGCGACCAAGAATAACGGCTGAGTAAGGTGCGCCAGTGTAGGTTCAGGCGGACTAGGGTCGTGCACATAGTCTGGAGTTGAAAAAGTAGGCGTGGGCACTCGTAGTACTACATTGTGCGTGCTTGATTTGTGTCAGTGGTTGACACCCTAGGACCTGATACACCCTAGGGTCGACCTAGCACATGTGACTACATTCCGCGATTGGGCCGTATAACACCGACACATGACGAGTAAAGCCAACCGATTAGGATGGATTGTTGGACCCCGTATTAGGTCATTTCATGTTATTGGGTTGAGGGATCATTTCTGGATTTATACTTGACCTGGATTTGGACACTAGTACAGTTAGTGCAGTAAACCTTGTATATGCGAAGCCACTCTTATCTTGTTACCTTATATTATCATGCCAGTCCAGTTATTAACTTTATGTTTAATCTCAGTTTCTCATGTCTAGTTAACTTTATTAGTTTTTATGCTGATAGTCACTAGGGCTTACTAGTCTTTTTGACTGACCCGTTTTCTTCCATCTCTTTTTCTTTCATTCCCCCCCACCAGGTTCTCAGGGAGGAAACTCTAGCTCTTAGCTTGGACTTTGCTTGCTTTTTAACACCTCATGTACGGTTTGGTCTTGAGCTATGCTATGGCTGCAGTCATGCTCTTTTTGGGGAATAATATTGGACTTATATTGTTTTAAGTACTTTGCTTCTTTAGAACTTGATGTAATGAAATAATGACTTGGTATTTTGAGGTAAGAGATTTTGACTCTATTTTCCACGTAATGAGATTTGGTTAAATTTATATCCGCTGCTTTATATACTCTGTTTAATTTATGTTCTGTCTTGTGTTATCTCTGTGCCTGTTTAATAGATAATACCCCTCCAAAACTAGTGCATTCTCTTTGTGAGTGACCCTAGCAGAGGTGGGGTGTTACATCTGGTATCAGAGCAGAAGGTTACCAGACTGGGAAAAGGTTTTAAAAACTTTCTGAAAATTATTTTCAAAACCATTTATAAAGAAGCATTTTTCAAGAAAAGTTCTATTTTTAAGAAAAGGCTATTCCCAAAAAGCCATTAGCACTTTCCTTGTTTCCTCGTTTGAATCTTTTTCTTTTCGTTTTTCAGCATGGCCGATCTTAACCTTCCTGAGGGAGTACCCATACCCGGATGGTTCCGAAGGTACTTGGAAGCTAGGGCCAACGATGCGGGCCCGACAAACATCCCTCCTCCTCCTCCAGTAGCCGCGGTTCCTACTCCTCCTCCAGGCACCGCCTTCGCCAAAATATGCAAAGACTTTATAGGAATGGGAGGCAAGAGCTTCCTTGGAACTGAGACCTTCGCTGAGGCACGAAACTGGTTAAAGGAGACTGAAGACCTATTCGTTATCTTCGATATGGAGGATCATAGGAAAGTTCAGTTGGCAGCATGGTTGTTGAAAGAGGAAGCTGCATTTTGGAGGGAAGTCACCAACGCTACCAGACCAATTGAGACTTGGGCATACTTTAGAGAGAGGTTTGAGCTTAAATTCTTATCGTCAGCAGAAGCGAACCTTCAGATGGAGAGGTTCCTGGCACTCAAGCAAGGGAACATGTCTGTTAGGGAGTACGTGAATAAGTTTAATCAGCTTGCTCGGTTTGGTTTGGACTTAGTCAACACGGCTGAGAAGAAGGCTCTACGATTTGCTCGAGGATTGAGCGAGCCACTCCACACTATGGCCATGACTCATGTGCCCATGGGGGCGACCTTTGAAAGCTTGGTGAATATGGCCCTACTTCATGAGGAAGACAAGGGTGACAAAAAGGAGGTTAAGTCTAATGAGACTCAGAACAAGAAGGTTGACTTCAAGAAGGGAGGCAACAAGAATAACAAGAATAACAAGGGCAACAACAACAATGCTAACAAGCCACGTGAGACGAGGAAGTGCAACTTTTGTGGTATCACGGGACATGTAGCTAAAGACAGTAGGAGGAAGAAAAGAAAGTTGGATGAATGCTTTCACTGCGAGGACACTGGACACATCAGTAAGGATTGCCCTAAGAGGCAAGGACAGGGGCTAGGGCAGACACAGCGAGCAGGACCTTCTGGAGGGCAGTTGTAGGCTCTCAACACCACTCCAGCTCTTGACCGAGGTAGTAATATTTCTGTAGAAAGCCTTGTTTACATTTCTGAATTTCTTGTTCGAACCTTATTTAACTCTGGCGCATCACATACTTTTATCTCTTCTGATATTGTTGAAAATCTGCACTTAAGTACTAGTCTAGTTGATGATCCCGTTAGTGTTTCAAATCCGATTGGGGGCTCCGCCCATTTATCTATGATTTGTGTTGATTTGAGGATTTCCATCTTAAGCGTGGAATTCACGTGTAATGCTTATGTTCTCGGATTCAAGGGATATGGTTTAATTCTGGGCATGGATTGGTTGTCCAATTATGGAGCCATCCTTGATTGTGAACGAAGGGTAGTGAGGCTCATGACACGGCTTGGTAATACCCTTGAACTTTCTTGTAACCCGAAGGGTCCGGTCATGTTATGTTATCTTGAATCTCTCGACTCGTCCGTCGACAATCTGCACTCCGTGAGAGTAGTCCGAGAATATCCAGATATCTTTGATGAGTTAAAAGGGTTACCCCTAAACGCGAGATAGACTTCCGAATTTAGCTGGTTAATAATGCCAAGCCTGTTTCATTGCCCGTTAGGCATATGGCCCCGTGAGAAAGAAAAGAGCTCAGTAAACAAGTCAAGGAGTTGCTCGAGAAAAATTTCATAAGGCGAAGCATTTCCGAATGGGGTGCTCCGGTTGTATTCGCTACTAAGGCGGATGGTTCACTTCGGCTGTGCGTAGATTATCGTGAGTTAAACAAGCTGACGAAGAAGAATAGGCACCCACTACCAAGAATCGATGATCTTTTTGACCAGTTTGTGGGAGCATCTGTTTTCTCTCAACTCGATCTAGCCACAGGATTCCATCAACTTAGAGTGGCTGAGGATAGCATTGACAAAACTGCGTTTAGGACTCCAGATGGGTTCTTCGAATGGCTCGTCATGCCGTTTGGGTTAACGAATGCACCCGCGTACTTTGTAGACCTGATGAGTAGGGTGTTTCGGGAGCTCCTTAACAAGTTCGTGGTGGTTTTTGTGGACGATATTCTAATCTTCTCAAAGGATGAAGAAGAGCATGCTAGACACCTCAAGGAAGTCACGGATACGCTTAGAGCACACTAGTTAAAGACTAAGTTCGCCAAATGCCATTTTTGGAAGGAGGAAGTTCGGTTTCTTGGGCACGTAGTTTCTAAGCAAGGTTTAGCCGTGGACCCCGCAAAGGTAGTTGCGGTGCAAGACTGGAAAATTCCTAAGAATGCAACATAGGTGAGAAGCTTTCTCGGTTTGGTGGGCTTTTATAGGAAGTTCATTGAGGACTTCGCTAAGATTTCAGCCCCTCTTACGAAGTTAACGAAGAAAAACCTAGCGTTTGCATGGGACATAGAATGTGAGATTGCTTTCCAAAGACTCAAGAGAGCCCTCACTACAGCTCCAGTTTTAGCATTACCCGATGGAGGAAAAATGTTTATGGTGTACACAGATGCGTGCGGCACGGGATTAGGCGCTGTCCTAATGCAAGAAGGAAGAGTGATATGATATGGGGGTAGACAACTTAAAGTTCATGAGAAGAACTATCCCACACATGACTTGGAGTTAGCCGCGATTGTTTTTGCACTTAAAGCTTGGCGCCATTATCTCCTAGGGGAGAGATTCGAGCTGTACACCGACCACAAATCGCTTAAGTATCTCTTTTCGCAAAAAGATTTGAATCTGAGACAACAGCGGTGGATGGAATTCTTGGCCTCATATGACTTCGATATAACTTATACCCCTGGCAAGGGTAACGTGGTGGCGGATGCGCTAAGTAGAAAAAGGTTGACTTTGAGCCCCTTATTTGTTGAAAGAAAAAGTCTATAGTTTATAGAGACCTTTGATTTTACGCATGCTGTTGAGTCATTGACTGGTACGTTAGCATCTGTTGAGCTGAGACCTACGCTTCTAGATCAAGTAGGAACTTCGCAGAAAGAAGACCCACAGATAGTCGAAATCATGGACAAGTTAATCAGTGGTGAGACGTCAAGTAACCTTGGTAGGTATGCCATTGATGACAAAGGATGGCTAAGGCGCGATGGAAGGCTATGTGTTCCACTAGTGGGAGACTTAGTAAATAAAGTTCTCGAAGAGGCGCATCACTCGAAGATGACTATACATCCCGGAGGGGATAAGATGTACAGAGATATGAAACGCATTTTCTTTTGGGCCGGAATGAAAAAGGACGTGGCAGAATTCATATCAAAGTGCATGGTGTGCCAACAATTGAAGGCCGAATCTAAGAAGCCCGGTGGGCTATTACATCCTTTGGAGGTCCCGCAATGGAAGTGGGAAAGTATCTCGATGGATTTCGTGGATGGATTGCCTAGGTCGAGGAAGGGGAATACTAGCATATGGGTCATTGTTGATAGACTCACGAAGAGTGCTCACTTCATTCCGGTGAAAAGCAAAAGGACTGCATCATAGCTAGCATCTATTTACCTTCGAGAGATAGTACGGTTGCACGGGGTTCCTTCTAGCATAGTCAGTGACCGTGACCCAATTTTCACTAGCCAGTTTTGGAATAGTCTGCAAGAAGCAATGAGTACGCAACTTAATTTAAGTACAGCCTATCACCCTCAGACGGATGGACAGACCGAAAGGGTAAATAGAGTACTAGAGGATCTTTTGAGGCTATGCATTCTTGATTTTGGTGGTACTTGGGAAGACCATCTCCCTCTCGTGGAGTTTGCTTATAATAATAGCTACCAAGCTAGCATAGGGATGGCACCGTTCGAAGCCCTGTATGGAAGACCGTGCAAGTCACCAACTTGTTGGTGGGATACGACTGACAGACTTATACTTGGGCCCGACATGATACGAGACACTTCTGAGAAGGTGGAGTTGATATGAAGACGAATGAAAGCGGCCCAAGATAGACAGAAATCTTATGCGGACAAGAGAAGGACAGACCTAGAGTTCGAAGTCGGAGATATGGTTTTCATAAAAGTCTCTCCTTTGCGCAATGTGGTTCGTTTTGGAGCAATTGGAAAGCTAGCAACGAGATTCGTAGGACCGTTCCCTATCACTAAGAGGATTGGGCAGATGGCTTATAAGGTAGAGTTACCTGAGAGGCTGGCCGGAGTACACAATGTCTTTCACGTCTCGCATCTCCGAAAGTGCCTACATGAATCAGCTGAGGTGGTTAAGCCAAGCATCCTCGAAGGCGTAGAAGTGGAGAAAGAAGCAACGCTGAGGCGAGTTCCTATTCGTATCTTAGGGACGGAGATCAAGAAGCTAAGGAATCGCGAAGTCAAGCTAGTCAAAGTACAGTGGAGTGAAGCCCAAGAAGACGCAACTTGGGAAACCGAGGAGAAGATACGCGTGCTTTACCAATTTCTTTTTGAGGGTTCTTTCTCGATCTTTTTTCCTTTGAGCTTGTAAACCTTTCGTATCATGCTACCTATGTTTGTTTTGTTAATCTTGTCTTGAGAACCTTAAAACCCTCTTTGGATGTAAACATGTATTCGAAACATGTTATGGTTGATGTTTGCAAATGGTTGCAAGTGTTTGCAAGTGATTTCTATTGGATGCATGACACACATTAGGCACTAGATCAGCTCAGACACCTTTTCATGTTGCATTTGCATGGGTGCTTATACTTGTACATGGATGAACTTGTTATTCTATCACGTGGATGTTGCATATGGATGATGTTTGTGCACTCATGTAGAAATTTTAAGTTATGTTAGGAATTTGCATACATGTTGGACTCATTACACTAACATATCTTGCATTAAGGAGGTTTATTGAATCAGTAACCGCCTGATCTTTTGCATTAGATAAGTACATATACACACACATACTGCATATGTTCATACAGCATTAGAAATCTTTTTAAGGACAATGGTTGCTCGTGAATGATGTTGTGAGTAGATGGATGTGGATGGTAGGATGCGTTCTTCCTAACATAGAGATTTTGGGGACGAAATCCTTTAAGGAGGGGAGAATGTAACAACCTGTATTTTAATAAAATGTTATAACTATAAATCAAGGCAGAATTAAATTTTAAAATAAGAATCAAGGGAAACGGGTTACACCATTACGTTCGTCTCGAAATTCTGCTTGAAAACGAGTCCGAGTTTACGAAAATCGGAGTCCTTATGACCAAGATATGGCTCTCCAAAGTTTCAGAAAATTCCAGAGTTCAAAACAGTTCGAATTCAAGCTCAAAATTCGAATTTCAAAACCCAGACAGATTGGGTGGGAAAAATCCCGCCAGCACCAGGTCGACTGGGCAGTCGACTGGGCAGTCGACCCCCCCCCCCCAGACCAAGTCGACTAGGCAGTCGACTTGGGTGTCGACCTGGTCACGTAGCCTGTTTTTGGGACAGATGTATCTGGTCTTGTTGCCTGTCCAGGTTCAGCTCCCTAAACCCTATATAAACAACCCCTGACCCTAGACTCTCTATCACATTCTTATCCGGCCTTATGCTGCTGAGGTTCTGGCTGGAAGATAGAGAACAAGGAGGCTATTCAAGACTTCGTTAGAGCTACGTTGATTTGGGGATTTGCTAGAGATTCTTCTTCTACTCTTTTGCTTTCTCATTCTCTAGACCACGATTTGTAAGCCTTTTGTCACTCTTAGATCTAAACTGTAAATTTAACATGAACACGATGTAAACTGAAATTATGCCTAAACATGATAACTAGGTTGGATCTACCATGGTATATCTTTGATCTATGACTATCCCTTTTAGATCTGTTATTTTGGATCTAGTTTTGTACACCCTAGATTTATTCATCTTAAATTTTGACTTGTGGAATATAAGTATGAACTTGATTTGGACATATTCATGTTTAATCTAAAAACCCCATGACCTTTATCTTGACATGCCTATGATGTTGAATTTATTATTGGGGTTACTATCTTATGTCAATCCTTTACCATGTCTATCACCATATTTTGCCAAGTTGATGTTGAGACCCTATTTCATATGCCTGTAATGTTATAATCATCATGCTTAACTTGTGAACACCTTTGCCATCCTATGACTATCCTTTTTGTGTTATATCCCTATTTTGACATGTTGTATTAATGCGAATTCACGTATGTTGGGGATACGTTTTGGGGTAGATTAGACAAACTTGAAATTGGCTATGGAATTGACATGGTATGTCATGAAAATATGACATGAAAACTTGACATGAGAATAAGCTTGAAAACATGAATTTGGGACATGACAATTAGATAACTTGAAAGTGGCCAACTCGAGGTTGGGTTGAATTTGCAACGTAAATCTGCCCGGAACCACCCGACAAATCCAGTAGTTGCAAATAATAGGACCCAATGTGGGTAGTTGGTCATATAGCACTTTAAACCCGAGGTTAGATTAGGTTATGGTGTAAAGCTGCCCGGACCCGCCCGGCACATCCAGTAACCATAACCAAGTCTAATGTGAGAGGTTGGGGTGCGTTAAGTAAATTAATGCCACATGGTAAGGTTAAGTCATGGACCACTTGAATACACTTAACCAATTTGATACATGTTTGGATAGGGGTTAAGTCATGACCTTTTTAATGACAACACTTAACCCATTAGAAATCCTAGCCACGTGGTCCCTTTCAGCAGTAACCCACTTAGAAGTATCACGATACCCTGCGGACTAGGCAGGGTGGGGCACGATTACTGGGCTGATTGTAAGCGACCAAGAATAACGGCTGAGTAAGGTGCGCCAGTGTAGGTTCAGGCGGACTAGGGTCGTGCACTTAGTTCGGAGTTGAAAAAGTAGGCATGGGCACCCGTAGTACTACATTGTGCGTGCTTGATTTGTGTCATTGGTTGACACCCTAGGACCTGATACACCCTAGGGTGGACCTAGCACATGTGACTACATTCCGCGATTGGGTCGTATAACACCGACACACGACGAGTAAAGTCGATCGATTAGGATGGACTGTTGGACCCCGTATTGGGTCATTTCATGTTATTGGGTTTAGGGATCATTTCTGGATTTATACTTGACCTGGATTTGGACACTAGTACAGTTAGTGCAGTAAACCTTGTATATGAGAAGCCACTCTTATCTTGTTACCTGTTATTATCATGCCAGTCCAGTTATTATCTTTATGTTTAATCTCAGTTTCTCATGTCCAGTTAACTGTATTAATTTTTGTGTTGATAGTCACTAGGGCTTACCAGTCTTTTTGACTGACCCGTTTTCTTCCACCTCTTGTTCTTTCGTTCCCCCCTCCCCCCCCCCCCCAGGTTCTCAGGGAGGAAACTCTAGCTCTTAGCTTGGACTTTGCTTTCTTTCTGACAGCTCATGTATGGTTTGGTCTTGAGCTATGCTATGGCTGCAGCATGCTCTTTTTGGGGAATTATATTGGACTTATGTTGTTTTAAGTACTTTGCTTCTTTAGAACTTGATGTAATGAAATAATGACTTGGTATTTTGATGTAAGAGGTTTTGACTCTGTTTTCCATGTAATGAGATTTGGTTAAATTTATATCCGCTGCTTTATATACTCTGTTTAATTTTTGTTCTGTCTTGTGTTATCTCTGTGCCTGTTTACTAGATAATACCCCTCCAAAACTAGTGCATTCCCTTTGTGAGTGACCCTAGCAGAGGTGGGGTGTTACAGTGTAACTCTGATGATTATGTTGATCCAGTGTATTCTATTGTACATTATCTAGTGTATTTATTTATTTCTGTTCTTCTGTTATCCGTTTATGTGTTATATTCCAAAGATTACCCTTGCACCGTCTTATCGGGGTTTGGGGTCATCACAAACGTGGTATCAGAGCTTTGGTTAAGCTTAGTTCTGGAATATAACTTATGAACGAACTCGTCAGAAATAGAACCAGTAGTTTTCTAGGACGAATAACTCATTACAGATTGGATAAGTAATATCCTAGTATGAGTATAGCAGAATGAAATACGCCCTGATAGACACATTTACATTCAAGTATATGTCTCTATGTTTTAAAATTACCTTTTCTGTTGGCCTAACACTTTGTCTGCTATTTGCAGACATTGAAAAATGAGTGACAGAAGTAGAAGAGTAAGGTTGGAACTAGATGTTGAAGCTCTACTTATGAAATATAGAAATATGGGTGGAGTACCATTCTTGGGCGAAGAATCTATTTTTAAAACACAAGCTTGGATTCGTTCTGCTGAGAAAATCTTTGAAGGTTTAAAGCTGAGGGATGAACAGAAAAGATTACTGGCATCTTGGGCACTCAAAGACGAAGCTTTATTCTGGTGGGATTCGATTGTTAAAGATAATCCAGAAGGTGATATCACCTGCGATAGATTTAAAGAAATTTTCAGTGAAAAATTTACTCCTCCGGCAGCAATTGAGCGGTTAAGTGATGAATTCTGCTATCTGATACAGTGAGATATGAATATCCCAGAATATCATAAGAGATTCAATGAACTTTCTCGTTTTTCTCCACATCTGACTTAAGATCCGAAAAGGAAGAATCTGAGGTTTATTAATGGTCTTCAAAGAAAATACCAGAATAAAGTAATGGGGCATGTGAAGCTTCCTTTTTGTGAAATGATATACATGGCTTATCAGTATGAAGATCTAAATAATCGAGGTCTTTTAGTCGACGAAGAGGAATTCAGTTCTGGCAACAAAAGGAAATTTGAAACTGATAGCCTAGAGACAAGTGCACAACCTAAGGCCAGCACGAAGTCTGAGCTCAGAAAGAAGCCTAGATTCAATCGGGAAAAGGTTAAGTCTGAGAAAGTACCAGTAACGACTGCAATATGCAATAACTGCAAGAAGCCAGGGCATTTTCAAGGGACTTGCAAATCCTCGAAGAAAGAAATAAATGTTGGGTCAAAACCCAAGAACAATTTTCAAGAGAATAGAAAATGCAGTCAATGCCAAAGGATTGGCCATCTTGAAAAGGATTGTCGGCTCTTGAAGAAATCTGAAAAGGTTCATGTAAATGAAGTGGCAGAAATTCCTGCAACCCCATCTAGTCAGGAAAGGTCGGATGTTTTGGAAGGCACGCTACTGTCAAAAACATTCTGGTTAAAGTACTATTTGATACAGGCGCGTCGAGAAGCTTTATTGCAAAGAATGCAGTTAAGAAATTGGATTTGAAATTGAAAAAGCTTAAAGAACCCATAACTGTCCATAATCCGGTTGGGTGTTCCCTCGATCTTAGTTGGGTTTGTGGGGTACCTATTTCTTTTTCTCATTATCGGTTTCCTTGTATCTCGATCGTCATGAATTTTACCGAATTCAACCTTATTTTAGGATTGGATTGGTTAACCAAATACGAAGCGGAAGTTAAATGTGCAGAAAGGGTCGTCAAGGTTAAAACGAAGTTTGCCAATATTGTAATTCCATGTAATGGTCAGAATTCTAATAAAAAAGACTTCTGGGCAGCTTTAGATGTTTCTCCTTCCCAAGTAGAACCTGTTCCTGTTGTTCTAGAGAATATGCCGGTTGACATTGAAAATATCCCAGTTGTCAAGAACTATGCGGATGTGTTCGAAGAAGTTGTTTGCTTACCCCCGCAGAGAGAAATTGATTTTAAAATCTCTGTAGTTCTGAATGCAAGACCAGTAGTTCACGCTATTCGGAGAATGACCCTGAAAGAGAAAGAAGAGTTAGATAATCAGATTCGACAGCTTGTATGGAAAGGTCTAATCCGGCCTAGTTTCTCTGATTGGGGAGTAGTAGTGGTATTTATCCCAAAAATCAGACGGTACTCTCAGACTATGTGTGGATTATCGTGACTTGAATAAGTAGACGCTGAAGAACAAATATCCATTGTCGTGGATTGATGATTTGTTGGATCGATTGAAGAGCGCACAGTTATTTTCCTGAATGGACCTAGCTACAGGTTTCCATCAGCTTCGTATTGCCGAAGGGTGTGTTCCTTTGACAGCATTCAGAGGTCTAGACTTATTCTACGAGTGGTTAGTAATGTCGTTCGGCTTATGTAACGCTCCAGCTTATTTTGTCGATCTAATGAACCGGGTATTCAGAGGAGTATTGAATAAATTTATTCTGGTTTTCATTGATGATATATTGATCTTCTCTGAATCAGAAAGCGAGCATGAAAACATTTGGAACGAGTGTTAGAAATTCTAAGAAAGAATGTGTTGAAAGAAAAGTTTTCCAATGTATATTCTGGCAAGAAGAAGTCAAATTTCTTGGCCACGTCATGTCAAAAGAAGGAATTTCAGTGGATCCCAGTAAAATCACTGCTATTCAGAATTGGAAACAACCTCGTACGCTCACAGAAGTTAGAAGTTTTCTTGAGTTGGCCAGTTATTATTGGAAGATCGTTAAGAATTTTTCGAAGATATCCAGTTACTTAACAAAGCTTACTAAGAAACATTCGAGATTCAACTAGACTCCCGAATGTGAGGCAGTTTCCAGGAGCTGAAGTTAAAATTGACGACTACTCCAATGCTCACAATTATTGATGGCAATCAGGATTTAAAAGTCTGGACTGATGCTTCTAAATAAGGTATTGGTGCAGTGTTAATGCAAAGAGGCCATGTAGTCGCGTATGCTAGCCGTCAATTGAAACCACATGAAAAGAATTATGTAACTCACGATCTTGAATTGCTGTCTATCGTGTTTGCTATGAAAATCTGGAGGCATTATCTATTGGGTGAGAAGTTTGAATTATACACTAATCATCAATCAATGAAATATTTATTCACCCAGAAGGATCTGAATATGAGACAACAGCATTGGTTGGAATTTCTCGCGGCATATGATCTTGATATCTTATATACTTCGGGAAAAGCCAATGTTGTGGTTGATGCTCTCAGCAGAAAGAATGTGATCATCGCCAGTCTTATCATCACGCCTTCATTGATTGATAACATATCTGCTCTTCAGAAGGATGGTCACTTCATTCAGAAGATCAGAGAGAGAATTCAGATGGGCGAGCCCTCAAGTTTTCAAATAGATAACGATGGAATTCTGAGGTTAAAAGGCCGAATATGCATGCCAAACATTGCAGAACTCCGGAGAGAAGTATTAAATGAATGTCACAAAGCCAAGCTTAGTATCCATCCAGGGGTGAGCAAGATGTATAATGATATCAAATGCACTTTCTGTTGGAGATCTATGAGACGAGACATCTCCTTATATGTATGCCGGTGTTCCACCTGTCAGAAAGTCAAAAGCGATCAGCAGAAACTCGTTGGGTTAATGCAACCATTGGAAATTCCAGGTGGAAAGTGGGAACAGATTTCTATGGACTTCATAGATGGTTTGACCAGAACTAGGAAAGGAAACGACAGTATTTGGGTGATCGTAGATCGATTTACGAAGACCGCTCATTTCATACCGGTCAAATCGAATAGAACTTCTCAGAGTCTGGCGCAGATTTATTTCAAGGAAATAGTTAGACTGCACGGAGTTCCCATGAGCATCGTTAATGATCGTGACCCCATTTTTGCTAGTAAATTCTGGGAAGCATTCCAAGTAGAATTGGGAACGAAGTTGAATTCGAGCACCGCCTATCATCCTCAAACAGATGGCCAAATTGAGAGGGTGAATCGTATTCTTGAAGATCTATTGTGGGCTGTATTATTGATTTTGGCGGATCATGGGAAGACCATTTACATTTGGCCGAATTCACATATAACAACAGCTACCAGGAGAGCCTGAAAATGTCTCCATTCGAAGTATTGTATGGTAGACCGTCCCGATCTCCTGCTTGTTGGGTAGAACCTGGCAATAGACTCGTATTGGGGCCTGATATGATTCGCGATGCTGCAGAAAAAGTCGATTTCGTTATGAAACGATTACTAGTCGCTCAAAGCCGACAGAAGAGCTATGCAGACAAGAGAAGAAGAGATATATCATTTGTTGTTGGCGAATATGTATATTTGAAGGTATCTCCGATGAGAGGAGTCATCCGATTCGGTAAAACGCGGAAGTTGGCACCCAAATTTATTGGTCCGTTCCTATTCTTGAACGGATTGGAACTCTCGCATATAGGGTTCAATTGCCTGATTGGTTGTCTAGAGTGCATGATGTATTTCACGTATCTCAATTGCGAAAGCATGCGCATGATCCAGATCTCGTTGTAGAAGAAGCCGCACAACAGGATTTGGAAATCACTCCATAATTGGCAGTTAGAAGAGAGCCGATGAAGATAATTGGCAAAGAAACCAAAGAGCTGAGGAACAAAAAGGTTCACTTAGTCAAAGTGCAATGGAGTGGAGATCCACGAGATTGTACTTGGGAAACTGAGGAAAGCATTAAGAAAGCCTATCCTAAGTGCAGGGTGGATGTCTCTGATTGACTCTGGTGCAAGGTACATTTACCATATTTGCATTTCCATTATGTTCTCCACTTTGTAGTTGCTTTCTTTCAATGGATGTAAACTTTTAATCATATAGTCTGAATGATTTTAAAAAGAGTATATGAATTAATTAGTATATTTTTGAAGGTTATAAACAAATTGATTTTTATTTGGGTTGTGTGATTGTGAATTTGATTAATTGAATTATTAGAGTGATAGTTAATTTAATCAACGAAGGAATGGTAAATTTATGCAATTAGATCACACATTGAACTGGTTTAAAAATAGATAGAAATGTATATATGTGCATTATATATGTTTGAATATGTAAATGGATTAGCTGTTGAGTAAAGAATTAATTTGCGTGCCCGATAAATAGGCGAACCATAATGAGTTGGATGCGAAATTTTATTATTATATCAACTCCTGTGAATGCCATTGGATGCGGAGTGCTTGTTATTCTGTGTGTAATTAATAAATGTCGCCATAGGATAGTAACAATTAATTTTGAACTACACTACATGGCATACTTCTTGAGAGACAGGCATACTTCATCATATACCACATAAGCATTTGGGGCTTGTGTGACGAGGTTGAAGATTTACCATACGAGCAAGAGGCTTGTATGGCGATGACTATATTTTACAGGTTGAACTGATGACTGATATAGACCATAAAAAATGTAAAGGTAAATTGCCAGATTAATAAAAACCCCACATGGGTCTGGAGATGACAATAAACACGTCTCTCTGGTCATTAAGGCACAAAAACCATTTATAGGGTGACGAGAATTTATTCTTTGGAGTTATGATCTATACACACTCCCCTGTGGACACCGGAATATATCACTATAAATATGTGCATGCTTATTAGGATTTATTGGGTACCTAATACGGCCCAATAAATTTCCAAACCCCTCCCCATACAAAGGAGGTTATGGCGAAATTTTTCGAAAATTTAGGGTATTAGCCAAATTTTTGAAGAATTTGAAAATTCTTAGAAATTGAAAAGTTGAAGGATGGAAGCTAGAAGGAAAGTATAGTTGGTTAATTAAACCAATTTCGACTTTGTTCCTTTTCGAGGACGAAAAGTTTTAAGTAGGGGAGATTGTAACAACCCGGAAAATCTGAACCAGTTAAAAACTTTTAAATTGGCTATTTTAGTGGATTTTAAATATTTAAAATACATATTTTAAATAATAACGATGAAAAGTATGTCTGAATCGATGTTTGAAAATAAACATAATTATTTTGAATTATAAATAAGGCCTGAAATTACGGGGTAGTTTCAAAATTTCAATTCAAACTTTGAATGACTGTACTGTGTGCAAAATAAAACGGATTTTAGTGAAATCAAAAATATTAAAATCTGTTAGTGAATATCTTTCTAACGAATCTGAAAAATCGAAGTTTCATAGCGGGAGTCAAAAGTTATGGCCAAATGAATTTTCAGAAAGGTCGCTATAGAGAATATATCGCCCTTGAAAATAGACATTTTGCAAACAACCTTGGAATTCGACGAAACCACTTTTGTTGGATCTGGGATGTCAAATTATTGCTAGGTTTCAAATTCCATAATTTTTGAAGTTAATATGTGAGCGTGGCGAAGGAAAATGAGTTTGATCAATTTCTGTTAAATTGGATCGACCAGAAAATGGCCATTTTTCAAACGGTCTCAGAATTCGACGAAACTAGTTTTGTTGGGACCATATCATCAAAACATAGCTACATTTAATTTTCTGGAATTTTTAGAATTAGTATGTGGCCCCGACAAATTGAAATGTACGTTCAAATCGAATATTGAATGTTTTATATTTTAATTTGAAGGAAAACTAGCTGAAACATTCGAATGGGCCTACGAAACATATCCCATTGTGTTCGGAATGGGGGTATTTAGCTAGGGACGACAGTCGTTGGGTTTGGATCGGAGATCGTATGTGGTAAGGGGTACTTTTGGATTTTAAAAATATAAAAATAAATTAAAAATACGTGGGCCAATCCCCTTTCTTCCATTTTCTGCGTTGACCAAATCGAGCCGATATCCCCCTCGACTATCGGCGGTAATTCTTCAAACCTTTCCCCCCTAAATCCCACGATTCTCTCATCAAAACCAACGACTTCTTTGGGGAAATTCCTAGAGAAGATCGAGATCTTCAAATCCAAGGTGGTCTGGGGTTTTATCGTCGAGTATACATCGAGTTTCAGTCCTGGGAAGTCGCCGCCTTTAGCTCGCCGTCGTGCCCTCCTGACACCATCGATCGGAACGCCACTAGCAGCGTTAGGTGCGCGCCTCAGAGCTCTTCGTCGCTGCGAAGGACGATCGTCAATCCGCTTCACCATTTGATCGAAAAGTTCAAACCTAGTTTTGAAGAATTTTGAAAGGTAACGACTTTATAATATTAAAACTGTTTTATAGCACTTTAAACAGCTACAGTTTTTGATTTCACAATAAAAATCATATCTTTTTGCTATGTATTCGAAATCTAGTGAAACAAGAGACACCAGGACCGTGTGGACGTCTTCTACATTTTAGAAGAGACCGCATATTTTTCTGAGCCTTCTGCTATTTTTGGTGGAGTGGAACCAAATGTGAGATTTTGAATTTATAAACGATATGGAAAACAACGATGTATAAATATATAGTCGACGTATGAGTTATATAAGCGTTGTACACCTCATGTATAAGCGTTGTATAAGTTGTATGTTCGATGTATAAGTTATATATGTGTTGTAAAAATAATATATGCGTTGAAATAAATTGAAATGATATTGAAGTGAAATCGAAATATTGTTATATACGTATATATATATATATATAAACACTCCCCTCGTCCACAGACCATGGACGATATATATTGGTTGTGATATTTTTTGGATTATTGGTTGATGTGAAATTTGGTGAATATCATGAATATTTGAATTGAAATGATTGATTGTGATTGAAATCCCAATAGGATTAGTATATGGGAAAATTCGCCTGCGTGCGAGCTAGATATTGAAAATCCCGATTGTCAAAAACCGTGAGGTTTTAAGGTAGAGCGAGGAGCCGTACTAGGGACGGTGCCGGTTTTAACTACCCTACCGTTATGCTGCCAAAATTTTCAATAATATTCATGTGTTAGAATTATTTTCATGTGTTGAAACTATATTCGTGTGTTGAATAGAAATTCATGTGTTGAATAGAAATTCATGTGTTGAATGAAGTTCATGTGTTGAGTAAATTGTTTGAAAGATAAAAATCACATTTTTATTATATATATAGCCTATATAAAATATTAGTATATTAAATAAATTATTTTAACACCAAAAATAACATTTTTACCTTATGTATAGACTATATAAAATAATAGTGTTTTGAAATAAATTGTTTTACAATAAAAATCACATTTTTATAGTGAATATTAGGCACACATCCCTAAAACGAAACTTAATTAGGCTCACATCCGGTCATAAACTTATTGTAAATTTAGTCCCTATTTTTCGAAAATTCATAAAAAAAATATAAAAAAAAGTGAATATTAGGCACACATCCCTAAAACGAAACTTAATTAGGCTCACCCCCGGTCATAAACTTATTGTAAATTTAGTCCCTATTTTTAAAAAACATATAAAAAAATATAAAAAAATCATGTAAATTCGTATTTAATTAAAACAATTAATCGTGAAAAAAATCAGATCAAAAAAACATTAAAAACAACGTCGAAATCATGAAATACAGAAAATCAACGAAATGCAGTAAATTGCATCAAAACATGCATATAAGTCGATTAGTTGCATACCTGTATGCATTTATTTCAAATCTGCGTCAAAACTGCAGTATAAATGCATACATGTATGCACATATTGTTAAAACATGCATCTGCTGATGCATTTGTTTAAAAACTGCATACCTACGTGCAACTTATTCACGTTTGCATGTATTTTGACATATATGCACACATGTATGCAGTTATATAGAAAAACTGCATACATGTATGCAAATTTTCAAACAGGCGTGTATAAACATATGCATGTGTATTCGGATAGTTGCATAAATGTATGCAACTATTCGTAAAAGTTGCATACATTTATGCAACTTTTTTTTTTAATTTCTGTGGACTTCCGAGAATATTTACGGATTTTAGAATTTTTTTTTTTTAAGTGATAGCGCCTGAAAATTTGGACAGAAAACGAAAGAGGCGGAGGTATGGAAAGTGGCAGGCGGAAGATTCCAGGCGGCAGCTAAAATAGGGGGCGGGTTTACAGAGAAAACATTAATTACAGGGACGTATTGTGAATTTAAAACTTGCAAAATAGTTGCATACATGTATGCAACTTTTGCCAATAGTTGCATACATGTATGCAAGTATTTCTGAAGCTGTTTTAGTTGAAAATGCATGCAGAAACCTGCATACATGTGTGCAACTATTTGAAATACTTGCACACATGTATGCAAGTATTTACATGTGAAAATAAAATGTGTGCAGAAACTTGCATACATGTATGCAACTATTTTAAATACTTGCACACATGTATGCAAGTATTGCATGTAAAAATATAACAGAGGAATACTTGCACAGATGAATGCAAGTATTCCAAATATGTGCATGATTTGATGCAGATTACTGCATTTTTCGTTGTTTTCTGTATTTTTTTGATTTTGATGCATGTTTTGATTTTATTATGGTCTGAATTTTTGGGCGAGTACATGTTTAATTTAAATACGAATTTACGTGATTTTTTTATATTTTTTTTATATTTTTTTGATGACTTTTCAGAAAATAGGGACCTAATTTACAATAAGTTTATGACCGGGTTTTTTTTATATTTTGAAACTTAATAGGGACCTCTAAAAAACGCACCCTAAAAAAAATATAAAAAAATCACGATAATTCGTATTTAAATTAAACATGTACTCGCCCAAAAATTCAGATCATAATAAAATCAAAACATGCATCAAAATCAAAAAAATACAGAAAACAACAAAAAATGCAGTAATTTGCATCAAATCATGCACATATTTGGAATACTTGCATTCATCTGTGCAAGTATTTCTCTGTTATATTTTTACATGCAATACTTGCGTACATGTGTGCAAGTATTTCAAATAGTTGCACACATGTATGCAAGTTTCTGCACACATTTTATTTTCACATGTAAATACTTGCATACATGTGTGCAAGTATTTCAAATAGTTGCACACATGTATGCAAGTTTCTACATACATTTTCAACTGAAACAGCTTCGAAAATACTTTCATACATGTATGCAACTATTGGCAAAAGTTGCATACATGTATGCAACTATTTTGCAAGTTTTAAATTCACAATACATCCCTGTAATGTTTTCTCTGTAAACCCGCCCCCTATTTTAGCTGCCGCCTGGAATCTTGCGCCTGCCACTTTCCATACCTCCGCCTCTTTCATTTTCTGTCCAAATTTTCAAGCGCTATCACTTAAAAAAAAATTCTAAAATCTATAAATATTCTCGAAAGCCCACAGAAATTAAAAAAAAAAGTTGCATAAATGTATGCAACTTTTACGAATAGTTGCATACATTTATGCAACTATTCGAATACACATGCATATATTTATGCACGCCTGTTTGAAAAATTGCATACATGTATGCAGTTTTTCTATATAACTGCATACATGTGTGCATATATGTCAAAATATATGCAAACCTGAATAAGTTGCACGTAGGTATGCAGTTTTTAAACAAATGCATCAGCAGATGCATGTTTTAACAATATGTGCATACATGTATGCATTTATACTGCAGTTTTGACGCAGATTTGAAATAAATGCATACATGTATGCAACTAATCGATTTATATGCATGTTTTGATGCAATTTACTGCATTTCGTTGATTTTCTGTATTTCATGATTTTGACGTTGTTTTTAATGTTTTTTTGATCTGATTTTTTTCACGATTAATTGTTTTAATTAATTACGAATTTACATGATTTTTTTATATTTTTTTTATGAATTTTCGAAAAATAGGGACTAAATTTACAATAAGTTTATGACCGGATGTGAGCCTAATTTTGAAACTTAATAAGGACCTGTGCCAAAAGCACCCTTTATTATATCTATCAACTATATAAAATATTCATGTGTTGAATAAAGGACTAGAACGATAAAAATCATATTTTATCGTAGGTGTAAAGTCGAAAACGTTCATGTGTTGAATATATAGATTGAACAATAAAATCTACATTTTTATTGTGAAAAAGAAATGTTAAAAATGGTGATGTGTGGAATAAATATTTTTGATGATAAAAATATCATTTTTATCAAATATATAAAGTGGATATAGTTTTGAAAGGATTATATATATATATATATATATACATGTATATAAATATAATTAAATTAAATTGAATAATGAAGCTGCAGTTCGTGTTTTGAAACCGTGATTTCAAACGATTAGTGCGGGAGATCCGACCATCGGATTTTCCTGAAACCACAACCGTTGGGTTCGCTTTGGAAATATATTTCCAACGACACCAACTTTGTAAAGATCCAACGGTTGGATTGTCTGGAATGTTCAATTCAAATCTGATGAAAAACAGCGCCAGAATCGATTATATATATATATATATATATAATTAAATCGAATAACGACGCTACAGTTCGTATTTTGAAATCGTAACATCAAACGATTAGTGCGGGAGATCTGACCGTCGGATTTTCCCAAAACTGAAACTGTTGGATTCATTTTGAAAAGATCTTTCTAATAATATAAAATTTGTGAAGATCCAACGGTTAGATTTTCAGATATGTGTAAATCAAATATGAAGAAAAACAGCGCCATGGCCGCGTTATGGCCAGAAGCGTCGTTTGAATGAATTGGCTATTTTTAAAATAAATAAAAATAGCGATAAATAGTGATAAAATATTATAAACGAATGGAAATAAACTGAATTTGCTCCGTTTATGTGATATTTAATCGTTGAATGTGTTTGGCGTGAAATTTGAATTAAAGAACAGAATTAGTGATATCAAATAATTTAACCCTCAAAATGAATTTATTTGAAATTCTAAATATGCGTGAATTATTTGAAAAGGCCGAGTTAATTCTCATTTCAAATAATTGATCGACGATTGAAAGTCGAAGATATGAAGACGGTGCAAGACCGATGATCTGCACGTCGAATGGAGGGGTGCTACTAATGCTCATGATGGGAGTAACTACCTTGAAGAGGCTGAAGTAGTAGGCGTCCGGACGTACTCGTTGATTGTACGGATATGCGAGGTACTGAGTGCCTCCGGTTTCGTTTAGACCCAGAACGAACTTGTAAATGGATTGTGTGTCTGACATTGGATTTTGTTCTGTGCTGATTGATCTCTATTAAATATATATCTGTTTGGCGGCGGAGAATTTATTCTCTTGCTTAACGCCCTTCTCTGAGACGTACGAGCTCAGAGGTTATATATCGGTAGAAATCAGTCGTATGGAGTAAATTGCCTGTGTGGCATGCCTAAGTGGCAGATGATCAAGGCTTCTGTTGAAAAGCAAAGTCTTGTGGTTGATGATCAAAGCACGGCCTGTGTGGCATAGCTTTGTGTATAATGTGAATTCGCGAGCCTCACACCCCGGTATGGACCAGAAACAGGAGAAGGATCCAGGGAGGACATGTGTTTCTTTCTAGCTAGGGTGGTGTCAATGACCTACCAGCCCTGACATTTATATTATTCTCACCTGTGTGGTTGTTGCTGTTGCGAGGCGCCTCAGATATATCGGTGACTATGTGGAGCCGATGGAGTCGTAGGACTCATTAACGCCCCAAAGGAGGGGAAACGCAGTGTTCAGGCATTTTAATCCCCATCGGTGGACCGGCCCTGTGGCTCCAAATGGTCGATGCGTTCTGATCCTGAGACATGGGCTAGACTGTCTCGAATCGGTAAGGACTATCTTTTGCCTTGGTTCATGGCGGAAATCCAATTTCCAAATACGAACCGTGCGGTTTTGATTTTGTGTGTGTATATATATATGGCAACATGATATATGGTACCCATGCCGTCTATGATTGATAGTTATGATTGAAATTGTTTTAGAAACATATATACACTAACAATAACATCAAATGATTTGTTTTGCTTGTATCAAGCAAATTTTGGCCATTAAAAGGTAAAACTCTATCCTTCGGTTTGTGTTGCATTGTGTGATGGGAACTGAGTCTTATAATGGCTTCATTTTTATTAAAAGCATTGTGATATTTAAAAGAATTACTTGTTTTAAAGCACTGGCAATCCAATGGAGTAAACCCATTCCACGAAAGTGGCGTGGTCCTGTGATTAGCCATACTGTAAGATGTGTTAAGTAGATATCTCAACCAGTCCCATGACTGACTCGTAGTTTGTTTCACTTGCAAACTCGGGTGCCCCTTTTTCTACACGGGCAGCCTTGTATTCAGGTTTTAGCAGGCTCTTTCTGGATAGCTGGAGCTGAAGATGGATTCTATCATTTATCTCTTTTTATGTTGTTCAGCTCCTATTGTACATATTATGTTTGTTTTCCGCTGTAAACATTTATGTATAGCTGAACTATATTTTGTACTAAGTACGATCTTGTATACTGTGTAATTCTGATGATTATGTTTATCCAGTGTATTCTATTGTAAATTATCTAGTGTATTTATTTATTTCTGTTCTGTTGTTATCTGTTTATGTGTTATATTCCAAAGATTACCCTTGCACCGTCTTATCGGGGTTTGGGGTCGTCATAGTTTTCATGATTTTTGGATATCGTGTGTGATCATGCGGATTTTTAACAACAAATACATATAGTGATTGATTAAAAATAAATATAATATTCGAATGTAAAAAATATTATAATTGGCCTATATATATTACTTAGCTTCCTTAACCTAATTTCATTTTTTTCTTTGGTCAAACCAAAAGCGCTACTGCCTCAGAAAAATATTCCACAGTAAAAATCAAACTTCAAAAAAAATCCTATAATTCAAATAAAATTCTACAAATCCCATAATGGATTTATTAGTGATGCTAGGATTTTCGATTTTGTGATTTGAGTGCGTTGAATCAGGCTTTGAGAGTCGTATTTGGTTAGAGGAGGTCAAGTAACGTGTAGTGGAGAATTTTCGTGGATTTTGATGAAGATTTTTGTCGCACTTCTATGTACTGGCGTCATGCAAAGCCTGGAGTCGCGACCCTCTTTTGAAGTGCGAATTGAGGAAGGACGGTCGGAAGTGAAGGAGTTTGTAGAGGAGAAGATTTTGGTGGCTTCCGTTTGGTCTTCAATGTAAGAATGATGGTGCAATATGTAGTTGAAGTTGGGGAAATGTTATAGTTGAAGTACTGGAGCGGTCTGTTCATCGATGGGGAAGAAGGGATGAAATGGGTCTGGTTTTAACTTGTTGGGTAGGCTGATGTTGATAGGGTAAGGCCCATTTAGGAATTAAAATCCAAGTTTTATTTTAAATTAAAGTGTATTAACTTGTATAAGTCATAACTTGATCGTACGTGAATGAAATTCAGCGAAACAAGATCCGTTAGGATCGTATGGACGGTGGCTACAAAATGGAACTGACTGGGAGTGAATTAGAGCTCGTTACAATTTATAGTGAAATAAATTGTCAAAACCAAATCAACGAAAGTTATTCGTTATTTAACGATAACCGTCCAATGTGAGTAAAACTCACCAACTCTACCAGTTCATATTTTTATAACATATATTTTGAATTGATAAATGATGACTGATATCTGTGTGTTGATTGTTTGATTGAATTGCTGATGTATTGTTTGAAATTGTAGATAACGATATATATATAAATTGTTAATCTAATATTGATTCTGTTTATCAAAATATTTCAGATTGAAATGAAATCGATGTTATTTATATTGTTTAACATCTGTGAATGCAGGGAAACAAGTTGGAGGGATCCAACTGGATTCCTCAATATTATAATACTGATTGTTTTCATATATTGTGATATAAGATGTGATATATAATCTGTGATTGATTATGATGACACTGGTCATGTTGTTTGGAATTTTAAATACCATATCAAATACTGGAATGTAAAAAGGAAATTTTCAAAGTGAATATTGAAAATGAAATATTTATATATAAAATGAATAGAATTTTATAAAAGGAAATATTTGGAAAATGAATATAATTTTATAAAAGGAAATATTAGGAAAAAGAATAGAATTTTATAAAAGGAGAATTATACATTTAGGAAGATTTACACCTATGCTTCGCATACTGGTATAACATGATATGGATTTAAAGTGGATATTAAATAGAAATATGTTTTAACAAATAGATTGAGAAGATTAATTCATAAATTAAATAAAATATTTATCATTTGATAAACAGAATATATAAGACGGAATTTATATAGAGAAGTAGGAATCGGTTTTAACACCGATATTTTTAATAGAATTTGAGCAGCATTTATAAAGTTGATTATAAATGGGACTATAAGTGTTAAAAGAATAAAATGAGATATTATATACATAATTCTATAATTAGAAGTATAAATAGAAATTGGATTTGGGGATATTGTTTTAAATACAAACTCAAACTGTTTTGAGTGCAAAGAAGAAATATTATTTACATTTAATGTGAATAACGGATTTGAGTAAATATTTTGCTAATAAAATATTTATAATGGAAATAGGGTTTGAAATAGGAATAAAAATGGAGTTAAAGGAATTCGAAACTGACTGGATATTTGTTAAGTCGAACAGCTGTCTGGGTATTGATTTGATGTTCGTTTTGGCCTTCGGGGTTAGTACGTAGGGGGTTGTTCTCTTACTAGCTTACAGTTAGAGATTGAGATATTTGAGAAGATAGTGATGCAGGAATCAGAAATTGAAACGTTTTCCAAAGTTAGTGACGTATATTTTCTAAATTAGAAAATAAGGATTTGATGAATATATGGAAACGAGAAATGGGGAAATGAATAAATGTTGATTGATGATTGATCGATAGAATTTCCATCTGGAAATAATATCGTTGTTTGCACACATGTTTTTCTTTGATGGTTAAATCACCGACTATCGAAGATTTTGACCATTTCCGTTGTCAATACGGAGAGACCGGGATCAGATATATTATTTGAAAACCACTCCATATGGTATTAGCGTTGCGAATCAAATATGATGAAGATAATTGAAGATGGAGTTATGCAAGGGATATTCAGTAAATCCTAGGTAGAAATTGCCTAAGATGGATTTACAGAATAATGCCTTCCCGTTGTCCAGTCCTAGGATAACTTAAATGGACGAATGTCTAATAGAGTATCTCTAGTAACGTATTTATGTTGGTAGCAGAGGAATTCGTTTCTCTTAGCTTATACCCATGGCTTTTTTAGGGAAATCAATTTGTGATTTGATGGGTATGACGATGTGGTATTCAAAGTAATTAAAAGAGTGATCTGTTAAAAGATACGTTATGACCTCAAGCCTCATTAACTAGGAAATGACAGAAATCCGGTAGGCAGCATGGCTAAGTGGGTCGCACCCAATTAGGGTTTATTGTCACCATCTAGAGAATATTCGTAATTGTTACTTTCTTTGCTTCTATATCTCCGGGGAACGGTTATGTTGGTATACTAACCATAAGGTGATAATTCAGAACATTCAAGCGAAATGAATGGCCGGTTATGTGTGGCCGAGTTACAAGATATTCTTGTTGAACTCCAGTGTATCGTTTCTAGAGTACACTAATCGGAAGGTGGATCCATACCTTATCATACTTGGAATCCATTCCCCAAAAAGAGCCCGCGGTTTTGATTGTATCTTATATATGTAGAACGTGAAATGCAAGTGTTTCTGCTAGATTTCTATTTACTTGATCTAGACAATATTATAATATCAGACAAGTATCATTTTAGAAAAATAATTTGGGTTATCGTAAGGTAAAAACCATCCGTGTTTATATGTGGATCGGTCTTATGATTATCCTTTGATTCAAAAGGATTTGAAAAGTTAAACCGAAATGATATGGTTTTACTCACACCAGTCACATAACTGACCCAGAGTTTATTTCGTTTTGTTTTCCCTAAACTCTTGGGTGTCCAATTTTGTATGGGCATTCAAGTAGTCGGGATTTTATAGATACTGAAGAGCTGGGGCAGGAGGCTTCAGGATTATATAGATTGTTATTTCCGCTGTGTTGTAAGTGTTATACTCTAATAAAGGTATTGTATACAGATATTGTTTTATTTCAAAGTTATGTTATGAAATATATTTATTCGTTCCTTTGTGAGATTCGTGTTTATTCTGATGTTGTATGTTCTTCTTCTTCTATTCCAAGTTTCTATCTTATCTATTCTCACCCTCTGTTTTCTTTCTATTAGTTTTCTGGTTTCCTGTGCAATTTGGGTTGGACTTATGTTATTTGGTCAGCTCAAATGGTACCAAAAATTCAGGACACTACAGTTGGTATCAGAGCTTAAGGTTAAGTAATTACCTTGGCTCTGTGGCATGACTCAGTAGAGATAGGGTTAGTAATACCCTAGATTGAGTTTGAGTGTATATATACGTGTGAACGTATTTGTTATTTGATATAAAAATTGTTTTATATTGTGGATATTTATTGGTTGAGTTGTTTATGAGTTCTGGTCGATCAATTTGATCCACTGTATAGGTAGGAGTTTCTAAACGCTCGAATACGATGAACCGACACAGTATGTTTTGAAAAAAGGTAAAATGAAATAATTTTACCAAAATTATATTTTTATATAAAGGATTTATACTGGAATGAGTGTAGTACATTGGACGTGTTGGTTGTTATTACAATCATATAATTGAGAAGGTTATATATATAACCAAATAAAATTTGTATAAGTATTACGAAGTGAATTAAATCTGAAATTTAAATCAAAATTGAAATTAAAACTCTGGAAATTTGAATAAGTGTTTGTTAATGAATATGGATTAATATATGAGAATTTTAAAATCCTGGGAAATTTTAAATTGTTTACAAAGCATTGTGAATGCTATTTTGAAATGTATTTCAAAATGGAAATGTTTAGAAATGGTTTTGAAAGTGATATAGTATTGAACTCACTTCAATCGTTGAAAAATAGATTCCGATGATGACAGCTGCATCATCAGTGTTCATTTTCGAGTTGCCAAGTGACGGATTACTACCAAAGAGATTGTTTTCGAATTATTT
Organism: Allium sativum; assembly: GCA_030737875.1. Taxonomy (NCBI): domain Eukaryota; kingdom Viridiplantae; phylum Streptophyta; class Magnoliopsida; order Asparagales; family Amaryllidaceae; genus Allium; species Allium sativum. The sequence goes on along the minus strand of CM060915.1, from coordinate 856,695,609 downwards.
TGGGAAAAAGGGTTGTTTTGATATTCTGAAATGAATATTTGATTTTTGAAAGGCAAAGCTAAAATGTCTAAAAACACCCAGAAATGGATTGTTTGAATTAAAACAAATTAGATGGAAATATGTGGAACTAAATTGAAAATCAAGAATTGTACTTGAGATTGATAATGGAATTTGGCTTGGATAAACGAATGGTTGTGTTGGAGATAAAAGTTATTGGAGTTTCGTCGGGATAACATTGGTATATGCAGAATTGGTAACACATGGAAATGATATATTGATATGCCCGACAAAAAGGTACCAGTTTATATTATATATGGCTTTGAGATTTTGATGAGCTGAATTGGCAAGCCGCTTGGCTATTTGATTTTCTTTTGGGTCGGAGAAGGCCCAGAGAGACGAGTTGTAGTTGTACCGATTGACCGGTACAAAGGAGGTGCTAGCGAAATTTTCCGAAAAGTTAAGGTGTTAGAAAATTTTCAGAATTTTCGAAAATTTTCGTTAGCAGGAATGAATAAATATTTAATTAAAATTAAATTGGTTCAGTTGAAATTGAAGTTAACGAATGAACAAATAAGTTCTAACAAGTCAATAGGGTTTGTTTTCTACCTTAGCAATTTCGAGGACGAAATTATTTAAAGGGGGAAGAATGAAATGTCCCGTATTTTTACGGTGTAATAATAAATTTATTTAATTATTTAAATAATGGTATAGAGATTTATATGGTCGTTTAATTAAATAATATTGATTATTTAATTAAATAAAATAATAGAATAATATATTTAATTTGTGAAATAGTCGAAAATAGTAGAATTGGCATTATTGTGTGAACTGGACAATTCAAAATATATGATTTAGTTTAAAATTTGAATTACGATAACGATTATATTTAATTAACGATGGTTGAACATATAAATTATATTATAATTATAATCGAGCTCGAAATGGCGGGGCAGTTAGCTATTTGGCAATTCGAACTTTAAACGAATATACAGAATCCGTTTTAAGCCGGATTTCTGCGAAACAAGAAATGTTCGGAGTTGGTGAAGTTTATCTTTCTGATAGAAGAGAAAAATCGGAATTACGTTGGATAGGTTTTGATTTATGTCCAAATCAAATTTTAGGAAAGTCGCTATGAAATTCATATATAATTTATAACGATATATAAAAGGAATTTCATTATAAATCAAATATCGATTTAATCAAGATTTGAAATATCGAGTTAGAAATTCATATAGGAATATTCTAAAGCTGTATGATATTCTATTGTGAATATATACGATAATATATATTTATTTATATTTAAATTAATTATTTTTAAATATATTAATATTTAAATGGGTTTATTTAGGGATTTAAAAATAGCCACTTTTGCAAACGAACTTCGTTTTCGACAAAACAAATTTTGTTGGATCCGTAATATTAAATTATTGTTAGATTTCAATTTCCATGATTTTTGGAGTCAGTGTGTGGCCATACGGATTTTTAATGTGAAAAACTGAAACACCCCACCTCCGTTAAGGTCACTCACAAAGGGAATGCCTTAACTTCAGTGGAGCATTTTATGTAAAAGATGCAGATGAATTACAAGATAGTCAAATAAAGAAGCAGAAAATAAAGTCATTTTATAAACAATGTGGTTCAGTCAAGCTTTTACAATAGTTGTCTCAATCATACTTAAAAGTAATACAAAGAACTTCTGTTTTGATTTAAAAACTTCCAAATATAAAAGAAGCATAAAAATAACAATGATATTCCCCAATAAAGCATGAACCAGCCATAGCAGTGGAAGAGAGAGTCCAAAGCAATACATCGACTATCTTCGAGCTTGGAAAGAAAACTGAGCTAAGCGGTAACATTTCCTCCCTGCGAACCTAGGGTGGAAACGGAAGAAAAAGGCGAAACAAAACTAGGTCAGACATAAGTCTGGTAAATCCACTGACTTTTAGCATATAAACAGGCAAAAGCCTCATGACATGAATAAGCTGAATATAATACAATACCTTGAGAACAAGGATAACAAGATAACATACGATTAGTATTGATATGATAAGGCAAGATAAACTGAATGCGCTTCTACTCTTTCTCTGCTTCACTACTACCTTATTATTCCGATTTTTATATCTCTACACCACCTAACTAGTGTCCCAACTAGTAATTTATATAAAATGATCATATTGTAATTTGATCCCAATCCCTGCAAATGTGGTAACCTTCAGGTGTACATCTATCGTGAGGATTCCACCTCAATCTGCCTAATTGCCATGAACATGTTAGATGTACCCTTACTATCGAATCGATCGTCTCTTTACTCATATTAATTTTTCCTTGTATCTGTGTCAGTCGGCCCTCTCTTGCGTGTAGATACCCTTTGTTGGTCCCACCATAAGGAGTATCAGTCCTTATGATGGCAACACGACACGATTCAAGATGCACAGTGTATAACTACTATACCCAGTGCCTGCTTTTTCCCACTCCGGAGTACGTGCACGCCCGTAATCCGTCAGAACCTACATTGACGTACCCCCTGCCGCTATTTTGACCGCTTATAATCAGCCTAGTAATCATGCCCCACCCTGCCTAGTTCAAGGTACCATGATACATCTCTGTGGGTTACTGCTGAAATGGGTCCCCGTTACTAGGGTTTCCCACTGGTTAAGTTTATGGGCCGATATATACAAATATTACCCACCTACACGAGATGTACTTAACCCTCCCACCGATTCAAGCATGTTTATTTAATTGTTAAGTTTGTGGGCCTATATATACTAACATTACCCACCTACATGAGATGTACTTAACTCTCCCACCGATTCAAGCATGTGTATTTAATGGTTAAGTTTTGTGGGCCTATATTTACTAATATTACCCACCAACCCGATATGTACTTAACCTCCTATTGATTCAAGCATGTTTATTTAATGGTTAAGTTTTGTGGGCCTATATTTAATAATATTGCTCATGAACCCGATATGTACTTAACCCTCCTACACATTAAGTCATATTGGTTAAGTGTTGTCCTTTCATGTTAACTTAACCCACCCATTCATCATGTCATGTTGGTTAAGTGTTTATTATTAACTTAACCCTCCACACTTATCGTGTTGGGTTGGTTAAGTGTTTCTTGTCAACTTAACCCTATGTGTTCATCATGTTGTATTGGTTAAGCATCATCAATCAATTCAAGTTAACTTAACCCACCTACTTGTCATGTTACTTTGGTTAAGTGTTGCCTTCTTGCGTTGACTTAACTCTACCACAAATCAAGTTATATTGGTTAAGTGTTGCCCTCTCTTGTTAAATTAACCCTTCCCATTCATCGTGTCATGTTGGTTAAGTGTTTCTTATTAACTTAACCCTACCAATTTATCATGATATACTGTTTAAGTGTTTCCTATTAACTTAACCCTAGTCATTCATCTTTTATACTGGTTAAGTGTTTCTTGTTAACTTAACCCTACCCATTTATCATGCTATATTGGTTAAGTGTTTCCTATTAACTTAACCCCAGTCATTTCTTAGCATGTCTTGTTCATTAGCATTAATTTATTTATTAATGCACCAACCTCTCACATTAGATATATGTTGTTGCGGTTACTAGATGTGCCGGGCGGTTCCGGGAAGTTTTATACCACAACTCAATCTAACCTCGGGTTTTTCTTGGGCATGATGCACTAACCTCTCACATTAGATAGGTATTGTTGTGGTTACTGGATGTGTCGGCGGCTCCGGGCAGTTTTACACCACAACTCAACCTAACCTCGGGTTAGGCATGTTCATCTTTATTTTACGCATTTACCATATATACCCAAATCTAGATTTTACATGCTAATTGCAAATTCACCAAAACCACTCATGTTCCAATTCCCAAGTTATGCCCAACAAATTTCCAATTTCAAGTTATTAATCAAAATTGGCTATACCCAATCTTCCCTAAATTTACAATAATAGTCATGCTCCAAAATCACAATATACACTATGCTTGGCGTTCAAACTAACAGTTATGCCCAATCTAGATTTAATATTCTATTTTACAGCTTATGCCCAAAACTAGATTTTTCACGCCAAATTACATACTTTGTCATTCATGCAAATTCTAGGTTCAATATGTCAAATTGCATATTCCATAATTCATGTCAAATTACCCCAAATTGCATCTTAACAGTCATGCCATAATACAAGTTCCAAATTATGCCAAATAATGTAAATTTTATGTTATACCCAATTACCCCCGCATTTATAATGTATGTATTTTGAAATTCAACTCAAGATTCATAAAATAAGCGGAGAAATAATATGGAGCATAAGAGGCATAAGAATAGGCATATGACAACAAGAACTATTGGTCCAATAAATTTGATATGCCAAATTGACAAGTTTTGCATTGAATACATTGCATGCATATAGATATGATATGAATATCATCATGAACCGTCATAGACATATAGGTTTGACAAGAGTTATATCATGAACTTAAACAGGATTATGATTCTGATAAGCAACAAGGATAGATATGATTGGACCAATTCCATAGTCAACACTGGTTCCCAAAGGCATATACAAGCACGGATTCAATTGGAAGGATTACTTACATCAGGCATAAATCTAATGGATTAGATTTGAATAACATCGCAGGCATAAATCTACTAGATTAGATTTGATAAATCTGAAAGGATTATCTCATAATCAAGTATAGCTTAGATCCAGATTATTACATGCCAAGAATTTTCAATTAAGAATTCACATCTGAAAGTAACTTGAACTTACCAAAAAGGGAACGATTCTTGTATTTTCTAGATTCTGCTTTCTGAAACTGAATAACTCTCCCTTGAAGTAGACTATCGATTCTCTAATTTAAATTTGATTTGATTCGATTTGTAGCTTGTAATTTGCTTTCTAATTGGAGAAGAGTGGAGGCTACTCTAGGTTGACCATGGACAGCATGACGGCTCTTGGAATGAATTTTTGTATGATTTAGGGTTGAGGGCATCAGTTGTTTATATAGAAGTTAAACTAATGTAAGCTGTTAGATCAACCTAGGAGAAATCAAGACCATCTAGACCAGAGAGAGTTATCTAGAAACAGCCACCTATGCCCTAGTGACTCAGCCACAAGTCAGAAATCGTCATAGTTCGGATCTGCCCGAGGGGGTAAGTCGACCCCCAGGTCGACCTGTATAGGGGAGGTCGACCCCCTGGTCGACCTGGACTAGGGCGGGAAAAATCCCGCCCAACCCGCTTCTTTGATTTCATTTGAAATTTGAATTTAAATGAGAGCTGTTTTAATTTATTTAAATTCCTAAGACTTCTAAGGGCCATAACTTCCTCATACGAAGTCCGATTTACGAAAACTTGGACTCTATTCCAAGCAGAATTTCGAGGCGATCGCAATGGTGTAACTCGTTTCCCTTAATTCTCACTTTAAAAATTAATTATTCTTTGATTTGTTCTTTTAATATTCTCAGAAAATACGGGGTGTTACATTCTCCCCTCCTTAAAGGATTTCGTACCCGAAATCTCTAAGTTAAGAAGAATGCATATCCTAACATCCAACATCCATCTACTCAACCATTCAATCACAGGCGACCATTGTCCTTGAAAAGATTTCTAATGATTTCATGATCATATGCATACTGTGTGTAAATGTCCTTATCTAATGCAAAATCAGGCGGTCTACTGATTCAGTTGACCTCCTCAATGTGAATTATGTCAGTGCCATGAGTCCATCATGTATGCAATTATTCCCAATCGTACTTTATAACTTCTACATGAGTGCACAATCATTCATACAAATGCAACATCCATATGATAACATATCAAGTTTCAGTTCATACATATAAAAATTCACTCATGTATATCCAATATGAAAGTGATTGGGCCGATCTAGTGCCTAATGTGTGTATATGCATCCACTAGAAACCACTTGCAACCACCAATCATAACATGTTTCAAACACATGTTTACATCCACTGGCTTCTAACTAAGGATTGAGGATAGGATCAAGAGGATATACTTAAAAGACTAGCATGCAAATAAATTTTACAGAAAAAGAGGAATCAAGGGTATACCCTCAAAAAGGGTATGATGCGCGTATCTAGTCTTTAGTCTTCGAAGTCGCATCTTCTTGAGCTTCATTCCATATTGCTCTGACTGTCTTAACTTCATGATTTGCGTAGCTTCTTAATTTATGTTTCCAGAATATGCGTTGGAACTCATTTCACTGTCGCCTCCCATTCCATTTTTTCTTATAGTATACTTGGCACTACAACTTCTACCATGTCATGCTAACATTCCTAGAACTATCTCTTGAAAATAAATAGATGCTAACCATGTTACCAAGTGTATATACAAATATGATTAGATTCTTCCTCGTCAATCTAGTAAGTGGGGCCGATACGTTCATAATGTCCCTAATTAACTTCCTATACCAGCCTGATTCTCCAAGAAAGCTTCTTACTTCTGTTGCATTCTTTGGGACCTTCCAGTCTTGCCTCGCAACAACTTTTGCGGGATCTACTGCTATCCCTTCTTTAGGCGCCACATGTCCTAGAAATCTTTCTTCTTTTCTCCAAAAATGGCATTTTCGGACGACTTCCCTTGGATGTAAAGCATGTTCTTCCTCATTCTAAAATATCATCTATGCACAAGCGAAGTGAACCATCCGCCTTTGTAACGAAAACTACTGGAGTACCTTATAACACCCCGCATTTTTAATATAATTAAAAGTATGTAAAAATATGTGTATATGCATAGATAGGTAAATAATGGTGATGTATAATGAAAATTTTATTAATATATGGAAGAGAAGGAAAAATTAATTCGATAACAGTGTACGTAACAGAGAAGACAATAAAATAAGGATACTTAATTTAAATATCAGAAATTAATAAAAACGGACATTACCATCGCGTTTGTCTCGGAATTCTGCTTGGAATAGATCTAGGTTTTCGAAAATCGGACTCTGTATGAAAGAGTTATGGCCTTCGGAAGATTCAAAAAAAATTCAGAATTTACATAGGAAAATACCCAAGCAGGTCGACCTGGGGGTCGACCTACCCAGGGAGGTCAACCTAGGGATCAACCTTAGTGTCGACCTCCCCCTGATTTTCCCAGATTAGGGCAATGACGATTTTTGATGTGCTGGACAGACCGGATGGCTTCTAGGGCGATCTAATGGCTCTAAAACACTCTCTACTCCTATAAAATAGTGCCTAGACCTAACCTAATTTGTAAACAATTCCTTCTGACGCTTCCATGCTGCTAAACTTCAACCAAACATGGCCGCCGCCTCAAAACCCTAAAATAATTTGCAAGTTCTTCATCAACTTTGGAGTTTAATCAAATCAAGTAGCAAAGTTCTTCATCAACAATTCATGCTCTTCACCAATTATCAAATAAGAAGATTAAATAAGCGTTCTACATCAACAACAAATCACTTATTTCTCTAACCCAGTCAAAGTGAGTGGATTTGATCTATATTTGTTGTATAATATTGCTTCTATCGTTTACCATTCCCCATAATGAATATGATGATAATTTAATAAGATCAGTTATTTTATTTATGCCTACGTTTGAGTTCTCTCCTTTTTATTCTTTCCCCTTTTTATTTTTGGATCTAGTTTATCTCGAATCTAGACGAAATCTTATTATATATACGTACGATTGAAATATAGGAATATTGGGGCATAATTTATCTTATGCAATCGAGGAATATAACCTGTAATTTGGGGATTGTGGCATAATAATTATTATTGCAAATATTGGGAAAATTGGCGAATTGTACATTGGGATTATTCAATGAAATAAAGTCGAATTGGAGATTTTGGAGCGTATTTCAATAATGAATCTTTGGGTATGCTTTGAGAACATGAATCTATGTTGAATAGTGCGCAACTATGAATTTTGATTTATGATGTTAACATGAAATTGTGTAAATTTAATTGGAACTACTGGATATGGAATTGGTATAATTCAATATTAACAACATGTAATTGGATAACATGGACTGGTGAAATTTATTTGTGACTAGAAAAGTAAGCCTAGAGGGTGAATAAGATTATATGTATGAACGTGGGAATGTTGGGATATATATTGGGAAAATATTGATTATATGAAATTGGGGTATAATTGGATATTGGAAATTGGCATGTTTAGGTATGAATAACATGGAATTGGTGAATTTGGCTATAAAGGGTAATATGAAATTTGGCTAACTATTATGTAATTGGTGTAGTGAATGAAAAATTGGAAATAGGCGTAAAAATGGAATGTAATTAAGTTGAATTTTGAACATATGACATGAATTTGGGGTTTGGGTGAAAGACGATTGTTAATGAACGCCTATGACACGAGGTTAGGCGCGTTTTTGGTGTAAGACTGCCCGGAACCGCCTGGCAAATCCAGCAACCACAAGTGGACATCTAATGTGGGAGGTCAACAGCAAGAACTAGAGGCGTAATGGTTTATGACACGAGGTTAGGCGCGTTGTGGTATAAGTCTGCGTAGAACTGCCCGGCAAATCCAACAGCCACGAGCGGAGGTCTAATGTGAGAGGTCATACATCGTTACGGCATTGTAAATAAATTAAGAAATACTAACCATAATAAGACATGTGGGTGACATGGTTATGGTTAGAGGGTTAAATGGGTGATATAAATGACATGTAAAGAATGACTAATGTGGACTTAACCGTTGTAAGACATGTGATGTAAAACATGGCTAAGGTAGACTGAACCGTAGTAAGACATGTGTAAGATATGGAAACTATAATAAAGGGTGTTAATTGGGACACGGGTGATGTATGAAACAAAATTTAGATATGCTTAACCAAATGGGACCCGTGACGGTATCATAAATTAATTGAATTGGGTAAAGTTTAAGTAATGGGTTAAGTAAATAGAAGGGTTAAGTCAAATCTAAAATTAATGATAAGAAATAGGGAATAATAAATAACCTATTATGAATAAACTTGAATAAGGCAAGAAAGGATAATAGGTGGAAATTATAACTTATGGGACAAGATAAGTTATAGGAAACGATAAGGAAGATGAGATAACTTATATGTAAAGAAATACTTAAATTAAGTGTTTGGAAAGGAGAAATGGGAAATTTAAAAATGATATAAGTTATATGAGTGGAAAAGAAGTAAATTAAAATCATATATGTTGGTTGGGTTGAGTAATTCTCTGGGTGCCAGTCTGATGTTGATTTCGGTCTTCGGAGCCGGTGTTTAGAGGGTTATTCTCCTAATCAGTATGTATGTGGGATAAGGCGTACTTAACTATGAATTAAGTATAACATGTTGTTGTAACCCAAAAAGGGAATAATTTATGAAATTGGAAAATAACATGTTGTGGGCTTATTAATGGACTTAAGTGGGTTAAGTATAAATTGGGTAACTTGGTGAATACAAAAAAATAAAGCTAATGTGAATAACCAAGTTAAATGAGAAAGTTGACGAGGTGGCACAAGCATGAAATAAATGGTTAGACTTAAGGTCTAATGACATATAAAACTAAGGCGCTTGAAGCAGTCCATATGTTGTAGGATGAATAACCCAACGAGGTAGATCATGATGGTGTCATAAGGCACGAGGAGAGCGCACGTTCACTATTTTGGCGGCTCTAATGGACTGGAAGGGTAAGCACGCAGCTTACTGAGACATTAAAGGTGCTCCTGGTAATCCTATGTAGTGGTATAGCTTTGGGCTAGGATTACAGAGGTTGGGTCTGCGTGGAACTACCAGGTGGGTGGGCCTTGACTTCATAAGTAGGGGAAAGTCAGAATGTTGTACGCGGTGGCATTAAGGGTGGTTCGGCGATTGCTTCAGGCGGAGGTGGAATGTGACGGCCGGGAATTTCGCTCGATCCGAATCAGTCGTTAAACCGATCTAGACCGATCGAAACCCCTGATCATTTTGAGAATAGGACAAATCAGAACGCAGACCGAAAAGCAATTCATTGTTATTACAACAATTCCATCAGATACAAGAATATACAGAGTATAATTGAATAAATTACATTCGATAAATATCAGAGATTACAATAAATTACTTAGCAGCGGAAAAACAGTATAAAACACAACTGAGAGTAATACACGGATACAGAGCATTCCGAGCATCGTTCCAGCTGTAAATCAGGATCCTGTGAATATAAATCTGCAAAACCAAAACTACTAGCTGCCCGTGTCGAAAATAAGGGCACACAGAGTTTAGGTTAAAACAATAAACTCCAGGTCAGTCATGTGACTGGTGTGAGAACTAAAACAGTTATTTAAAACTTTACTTTAAAAGAGAGTAATTCAAGGGACCACGCCGTATAACATGGAACGGGTTTCCTCCCAAGAATACCAGTGCATAGAAAAGACAACGCAATGCTTTTTCGAAAAATGAAGCTATTATAAGACCCAGGTCCCATCACACAATGCAACACAAGCCGGAGGATAGGGTTTTCCCTTATAATAGCCAAACATGCTTGGTACGTTTTAAAAACAAATCATTTGATACTATAATAAGTGTATCGAGTCAAAACATTTTCAATCATAAATATCAATCCTAGGCTGCATGGGTACCATCTATCATGTCGCCATGCTAGGCTCTACAAATAAAACCGAAATACACGTATTGGAAATTGGATATCCGTCATGAGTCGAGGCAAGGGGCAAGCTCCTCTCCGCTTCGAGACACTCTAGCAAATGCCTCGGGACTACACACTCTGGGTAACCCCTGGATGCTTCAGGGCCGGTCCTCTCTTACGTTTGAGGATTGGCAATTCCTGAACACACGTTTCCCGGTCCTGACAGATCTAAAATCGAGGCGCCTCATCTAACAACCACATAGGTGAAAAGTATATAAATGTCAGGGCTGGTAAGTCACTGACACCACCAAAGCTAGAAATAAACGTCGTGCTCTCCCTGCAGTCCTTATCTCGTTTTTAACTCATACCGAGGTGTGAGGCTCGCGAATTCACGTTATACACAAAGCTACGCCACAAAGGCCGTGCTTTGATCATCAACCACAAGACTTTTCTTTTCAACAGAAGCCTTGATCAATTGCCACTTAGGCGTGCCACACTGGAAATTCATGCCATGTGACTGATGTCCATCGATATACAACCTCTGAGCTCGTACGTCTCAGAGAAGGGCGTTAAGCAAAAGAATAAATTCTCCATCGCCAAACAGATGTATATTTAATAGAGATAAATCAACATAGAATAAAATCCAATGTCAGACACACAATCCATTTACAAGTTCGTTCTGGGTCGGAACGAAACCGCAGGCACTTTCCTTGCATATCCATCGATCTCCAAGTACGTCTGGACGACCACCAACTGATTCCCTCATCTTGGGTGTACAGCCCAATCAAGATCATCAGTAATCACCCAAACGATGTGAAGATTTCTGGTCTTCAATCACCGTCTTCATCTTCGACTTATCGTCGAATCGGTTATTCAGAATGGGTATAAACCCGGTCTTTCCGAACAACTCGCGTATATTAAAAACAAATGTTACACAAACACAACATACGCCTCATTCCAATTCATTAGTCACTAACCGTAAATCAGTAAGAGAGCAACTCCCCAAATATTAACCCCGAAGGCCGAAACCAACATCAGATCAATACCCAGGAAACCATTCTTCTTAACTAACCTACAGCTAGTTTCTAAATTCCACATTCTTAGGGAAAGGTTCCCATTAATTTTACCCAAGATAAATTCTTTAAAATTTATCCTTTAATCTTCTTTTGGATGTCGTATTAAACCAAATTATGGTTTACCAAACTAGTGGAGATTAGCGAACCACACCGAAGTAATTATTTATTTTATTTCCCAATCCCAACCTATTCATCCTATGAAGCAAAACTGGTAATACTCCATATCTAATACCACGGTGTTATCGGTAAAATTAATTACCATTTCACGTTCAAATCTAATTAAAGATTTAACTATCGCTTGGAGCAAAACTGGTGATACTCCATTCTCGCTCATTTGCCAAATTTGATAATTTAAATTATCAATTCACATTTCAATCTAATTGCAGATTCATTAAAACTCCTTTTACTGGGTTAAAGAACTAATGTCATTTAAAACACAGTTCACGATAAACCAAAATCACATTCTATTTATTATTGGTTAAAGAACTAGTGTTATTTAAAACACCGTTTACGATAAACCCACAAATCAATTCTATTTATAACTCGTTTCAAATCCAATTTATTTATTTAAAAATAAACGGGTTTAATTTTAGTTCAAAACTAGTTCATTTCGATAAAAATCTATTTTTATCCTTTCAAATATGGAGTTTTTCATCCCAATTTTTTCCAAATCATTTCTTATGATTTTACACAAATTATTACTATTTTTAATAATTTTATCAAGGCCCGTACATATGATTTCCAACAACGGCCATCGAACTGCACTTACAGCGACCTTTTTCAAATTTGATTTGGACGTATCTCCAAATCCAACCGTTAGATTTCAAATTTCTAATATTCGTTAGAAAGCTCTTTTCGATACGAACCCAAGGTTCTGGTTTTAGGAGAATCCGACGGTCGGATCTCCCGTAATGTCCATTCGAAGTCAATGGTCGAAATTTACGAACTACCGCAGCGCAGCGCGTTCTATTCATGCCATTATATTATATATATAATATATATTTCGTCGATTTCTATTTAAAATGAATTTTATAAATCGTTTTAAATTCGTTTTCAAAACGATTTCAACTTCATTTCAGATTCAAATCAAAATGGAATTTTTTTCCCAATATAAATTCGTTTTAAATTCATTTCAAATTGATTTCAATTCAAATTCGATTCTATTCAATTCCAATTTGAAATCATTTCTATTCAATTTCAATTCGAATTCGTTTTATATTCAATTCAATTCGAATTCGTTTTATATTCAATTCAATTCGAATTCGCTTTATATTCAATTCAATTCGAATTCGTTTTCTATTCAAATCAATTCAAATTCGTTTTCTATTCAAATCAATTCAAATTCGTTTCCTATTCAAATCAATTCAAATTCGTTTTCTACTCAATAAAATTCAAAAACGAATATAATCGATATAAATATCGTTCGCGTCAAAATAGCGCATCTCTAATCAACACGGCTTTATATATTTCAATAATTCCATTATTCTATTCAACAGATGAATATTTATCCTATTCAATACATGAATCTATATTTTTGTCAACACATGGCTAATCTCAACGGATGAGCACTGTCCACGTGTGACTATTTTTATTATTTAATATATTTTATAAAAATTATGGTATCTTTCGTTTGATTTCAAATCAGACTCCAACCGTAAATTAGTAAGAGAACGATTCCCTAAATATTAACTCCGAAGGCCGAAACCAACATCAGATCAATATCCAGGAGACCACTCATCTTATCTATTTTCCAGTTAATTTCTAATTTCATATTTGATAAAGATGTAAATTTTATTGTTAAAATATTTCGTTCAACACATGACTAATCTCAACGGATGAGTACTGTCAACACATGAACCTTTATTTTATAATGATAAAAATGTAAATTTTATTGTTAAAATATTTCGTTCAATATATGACTAATCTCAACGGATGAGTACTGTCAACACATGAACCTTTATTTTATAATATTCTTCATCTTCTAAATTGGAATGAGGCCCAATCAATTACCATATAAAGTTAGTTATATGGATTCCATTCAACACATGTATATAATAGCAATGATACATAATCAATCATCATCCAAAGTGCACTACACTGTATAAGCATCAAATATAGATATCTAACGCTTATAGCAGCCTGTCAATCAATCGATCGACATACAACTAATTATTGGGATTGGTGTATGCCGCATTTTATCCCAATACTCGTGTGGGGTTTCAAACAATCAAACATAGATTTTATTTGTGCAGTTGGGCGATGTGTAAAATTTATCGTCCCAATCAATATCCTTCAAATAGGTGTACATAAACAAATCGGCCGATTCGTTTATAAATATATATTTATTCACTTTCATGTTACAAATTATATTTTTAACGATAATTAATTTATTTCAACACATCTACATTTATTATCGATTTCACATCAACATCACAAACAATTTTCACAACGCATCAATCAAACGAACAAGCCATCCATGGTCTGTGGATGACGGGTGTCGGGTGCTGCTAAGCACCGTCTGCATCCTAGCTGTAATGACCCGCATTGGCAGAGGTATTATGATTAATTTATTTAATTATATAAATGGTGGGTTAGTGAATTTAATGGCCCTGGAATAAAATAATGATGAATATTTAATTAAAATAATAAATTATATAATATATTTAATTCTGAAATAATCAGAATTGGCTGAAATGGCGATATGGTGTGAACCGGATCATCTGTGATATTTAATTCAGCTTGGAATTGAATTTGAATAACGAATATATTCAATCGTCGACAGTTTGAACGTATAATTATATTATAATTATAAACGAGCTTGAAATGACGCTGCAGTTCGTAAATTGTCGATTTGAACTTCAACTGAATGTATAGGATTCGTTTTAAGCCGGATTTCTGTGAAACAAGAAACGTGTGGAGCTGGTGGAGTATATCTTTCTAGTGGAAGAGAAAAATCAGGATTTCGTCGTGAAGATTTTGATTTATGTCCAAATCAAATTTCAGAAAAAGTCGCTGTAGAATTCCTTTATAATTTGCGACGCTTTATATACGTTATAAATCGGTTTTTCGATACGAACTGAATATCGGGATAATCTGGAGTCTAGAAAGCAAGTCATAAAATCTGAGGTGATATTCTGGAGTTGTACGATATCATATGCGAAGACATACGATACTATAAATTTATTAATATTTAATTTAATAATATTTAAATATATTTATATATTTAAATAGATCATCCAGAGCTTTAAAAATACGCTGTGTGAGCATACGGAGTCGAAATTCGACGAAACCAGTTTCGTTGGGACCGTAATGTCAAACTCTTGCTACGTGTCCAGTTTGGTGATTTTTGGGTATCACATGTGACTACGGGAATTTTTGAATGCAGGAAACAAATAAATAAAAACAAAAATAAAATATCTTTAACCCTTATAAGGTGTAGGAGAGGCCACGTACATTCTTTTACAGCCACATAAGAGAAATTCGATCCCCTATATATCATCTTATTCCGCCGTTCTCCTTTCTTTTTACAGTAAAAAGGTTTGGACCTTCAAAATTCAATATCAATTCAAAACAATTCCTATAAATCATGTTGTATGTATAATTGGATTCAGCATTTGACGAGCTTCGATTCTAGGTGCTGTGTTTCGGGTTCGATCATCAGTTGCGTGGGAGGGTTTCATTCCAGCGTGATCTAGGGTTATCAAAATCTGGAGATGGAGGCGCTAATTCACGGATTCGAGTGGAGATTTGAGTTTGTAGAAATGAGTAGTGTTTGCCATGAGTTTTTGGTGCAATATGGTGGTAAAAACTGTCGGGGTCAACAAGGAAAGACGCGGCTGATGGGTTGAGGTCGGAACGCCTGAACCAGGCACGAGTTGGATGATGGGTAGATGAGGAAGAAGGGGAGGTTAAGAGGAGAAGTTTGGATTTGTTAGTTTGTGGTTTCATTGATGAAATGAGATGGAAGATGGGGTCAAAGTCGGAAATGGCAACAATTGCCTGGAGCGGCGCTGTGTTTGGAGTCGGGGAAGAAGGATCCATACGGGTTGGGTTTAGGAAGGGGGGAATGGGCTGAGTTAAAAGGTGATGGCCCATTTAATAAATTTAATCCAAGTTGTTAGTTATTTTAAATTGTATTAACTTGTAACGTAAATATCTTGGCCATATGAAATCAGAATCACAAACCGTAAGTTGCGTTGGGATCGTATGGACGGGAGCAACCCAATGAGACTGACCGGAAGTTAATCCGAGCTAGTAACAATTTATGGCGAAATAAATTGTCCGACTGAGTCGAATAACGCAAACCGTTATTTAACGGCTAACGCGCAAATGTGAGTAAATCTCACTAACTCTGAACAGTTTAAAATTTCATGTTGTATTTTTAGAACTGTTAGATATTGGCTGATTTACTGTATGTTGACGGTTTGATTGAACTGCTAGTCAGTTAGTTAAATTTTCTATATTGATTCTGTTTAACAGAATATATCATATAGAACTGAAAGTGATGTTATCTATATTGTTTAACATCTGTGATGCAGGGAAACAGGTTGGAGGAATCCGACTGGATTCCTCAACATTTATTTTACTGTTTTGATATGTTGTGATATATGATGTGTTATATAATCTGTTATGGATTATGTGTGTTGGAATGATGTTGATCATTGTTATTCGATATTGTAAATATCATAAAAGACCCTGGGATGTAAAAAGAAGTATTTCAATGTATATTGAAATAAAGGAATTTTATAAAATCACAGGATTTTATAAAAGGAATTATTTATAAAACGAACACGGTTTTATAAAAGGGATATTTATTTAGAAAATAAATAGAAGTTATAAATAGGATATATTTGTAACGGTAAATAGAAGTTATAAATAGGATATATTTGTAACGGTAAATAGAAGTTATAAATAGGAAATATTTGTAACGGTAAATAGAAGTTATAAATAGGAAATATTTGTAACGGTAAATAGAAGTTATAAATAGGAAATATTTGTAACGGTAAGTAAACGTTATAAAAAGGAAATAGTTGCAACGGAAAACGTAGTTTATCAAAAGGAGCTAATCGATGTTAGTTTGATCGATTAGTGTTAAAGTTAAAAGGAGCTAATCGATGTTAGTTAATCGATTAGTGTTAAAGTTAAAAGGAGCTAATCGATGTTAGTTAATCGATTAGTGTTAAAGTTAAAAGAAGTTAATCGATGTTAGTTAATCGATTAGAGAATAAAGTTAAAAAGAAGTTAATCGATGTTAGTTAATCGATTAGAGAATAAAGTTAAAAAGAAGTTAATCGATGTTAGTTAATCGATTAGAGAATAAAGTTAAAAAGAAGTTAATCGATGTTAGTTAATCGATTAGAGAATAAAGTTAAAAAGAAGTTAATCGATGTTAGTTAATCGATTACAGAATAAAGTTGAAAGGAGATAATCGATGTTAGTTTAATCGATTAGAATAGAAGCAAGTGAGTTAAATCGAATATAGTTATTCGAATAGAAGCAAATGAGTAAATCGAATATAGTTATTCGAATAGAAAGTAAAAGGAATTATCGAATATAGTTTATTCGAAAAGAGTAAGTGAAATGAGTAAATAAATAGCGTTAGTCAAATAGTGTTAGTCCAATAGAGTTAATTGATAAGAGTCAATCGAATATAGTTATTCGAAGGAGGGTTAAGTAAGGAAGTTTGTTAAAGAAATATAAAGTGAACTTTGTCTATTTCAAAGTTAGAAATGTTGTTCAGTTAAGGTCTGAGAGGTAGTTCTACCCCAACTTGATTGGCTTCGTTTTTACTAAGGAATAGTTAAGGCTCGGCAGTAAAGGAAATTGTTTGAGTTGGCATCGCGATGGTTTGTTTAAACATCTGTCTAAGTCCAATGAAGAAGCTTTGGAAATGTTTTCCAAATAAGAAACCAGAAATGTTTTCTAATAAAGAAAACAAGAAATGGAAATGTTTTCCATTGTTAATAACGTATATTTTCCAAATTTAGAAAATAGAAATATTGAATATAGGGAAACAGGAGATAAGTAGATTAATGAAATAATGAGATAAATGTTGAATGATGTTTGATAGATATAATTTCCATTGGGAAATATTATCGTTGTTTGCACACTTGTTTTTATTCGATAGTTAAATCACAGACTATCGAAGTTTTGACCATTTTAACGTTGTTAATATGGAGAGACCGGTTGGATTATTATCCAAAGAACCACTCTGTATTGGCATAAGCGTTGCGAATCATATATGCCAAAGGAAATTGAAGACGGAGTTATGCAAGGGCTATCCTGTTTACAGAATAGTGCCTTCGGTTCATCCTGTTCCTGGATGACTTGTATGGACGGATGTTTGACAGAGTAATTCCAGACGATCACGTATATTGATTTCTCCAACCGTACCAAGAGTGGAAGCGGAGGAGGAAACTTCTTTCAGCTAACACATAATGTATTGTTGTAGACGTTAATCGGTGATTTGATGGATTTGATGATGTGACATTCAAAGTGAATCTGATGTGATGATAAAGCGTAGCTTCTAGCCTCATCATCCGGTAAATGACAGAAATCGGGCAGGCAGCATGGCTAAGTCGGTCGCACCGAAGTAGGGTGTATAATCGCCTGATCTAGAGTTTCATTTACTTCTAAAAATCTATTGTTGATGCTGTCCCATTCGGGAAACGGTTGTTGATCCCAACTGTTGGTGATATACATTCGATACACTCAAGCGAAATGAGTGGTCGGTCATGTGTGGCCGGGTTGCAAGATGTTCTTGTTGAACCCAGTGTATTCCTCTCTAGAGGTACACGAGCGATAGGTGGTTCCATACCTTGTCATAGTTGGAAATCCATTACCCAATACGTACTTGCGGTTTTGATTGTATACTATATATGTAGAACGTGAGATGAAAGCGTTTCTACTAGATGATTATTATAGTTGTGGTTGATAGACATTATTATAATATCAAAAGGTTTTTGATATAAAGATATTTGGATTCTCATAAGGGAAAAACCCGTTCCGTTATGCGGCGTGGTCTTATGAGATATCGTTTACTTGTTCGAACTATTTTTAAACTGTTTTACTCATACCAGTCCCATGACTGACCCGGAGTTTACTTTGTTGTTTTCCCTAAACTCTTGGGTGCCTAAATTTGTACGGGCAGTCAAGTAGTCGGGATTTACAGATATACTGGAAGAGCTTGGAGCAGGAGGCTTCAGGATCATATAGCTATAGTTATTTCCGCTGTGTTGTAAGTGCTGTACTCTGATAATGTATTGTATACATATAATGATTTATTTCAAGGATATGTTATCTATTATATGTTATTCGTTCCGCTGTGAGATTCGTGTTACTCTGATGTTGTGTTCTTCTTCTTCTTCTATTCTAAGTTTCTATCTTATCTTTCCTCACCCTCTAATTTCTTTCACTAATTACCAGGATTTTTCGATGTTTTGGTTATCGACGTCGTGCTTACGTCGATAACCAAAGTCGCTCGAAATCCGGGTCGTTACAGTTGGTATCAGAGCTTAAGTTAAGAATTACTTGGCTCTGTGGCGTGACTCGGTAGAGATAGGGTTAGTAATACCCTAGACTGAGATTGAGTGTATATATACGAGTGAACGTATTTGTTATTGATATAAAAATTTGTTTATATTGTGGAGATTCATTGGTTGAGTCGTTTATGAGTTCTGGTCGATCAGTTTGATCCACTGTATCGGTAGGAGTTACTAAACACTCAAATACGATGGGTCGGCACGATATGTTTTGAAAAGAGGGTAAACGAAATAGTTTACCCAACGTATATTTTGAATATATTGGATATATTGGTTGTTATTATAATCGAGTAAGATTATAAATTAAATGGTTATGTAAATAACCAATCAGAATTCATATAAGTGAAATACGTGAAATCAGATGAGTTAAATCTGAAATTTAAACCAGAATTGAAGTTAAGACTCTGGAGAATTGGATAAGTGTTTGTAAATGGATTGGGATTAAAAATAAGGAAAATTTAAGATCCTGGGAGATTTTAAATTGTTTTACAAGCAGTATGAATTATATTTTGAAATGAATTTCAAAGTGGAAATGTTTAGAAATAGTTTTATAGTATTGAACTCACTTCGATCGCTGGAAAATAGATTCTGATAATGACAGCTGCATCATCAGTATTCATTTTCGAGTTGTAAGTGACGAATTACTACCAAAGATACTGTTTGGAATTTGTTTTGAGAAAGACAAGTGGTGTTGAATTTCAAAATAGAATTTGAATATATAGAATTTGAATTTTGAAATAGATTTGAAATATCTACTTGTTTTAAAAGAAATAAAACGAGAAGTCCTTTATAAACGAAGTTTATAAAAAGTTCTTTTATAAACGAAGTTTATAAATGAAGTGAAGAGAATTATCATTTGGATAATTCAGAAATAAAATACAAGTGTGAAATTGAAAGGAAAAACCTATTTTCCAAAGGTGGAAATATCGATTTCAAAAGGAATTGAAATCAAGGCTTATTTAAAGAATAAATAAAGAAAGTTTCAAAAGGGGATTTGAATAAAGGAAGTTCAAACATAGAATTTGAATAAGAAAATTCAAAGAGGATTTGAATATAGAAATTCAAAGGGAGTTTGAATATATGAAATTCAATGGAAGTGATATAGAATTTGAATATAGAAGATTCAAAAGGAATTAAAATGAAATAAAGAGAATTCAAATAGATTCGAATAATGAAATTCAAATATGGGATTTGAATAAGAGATTTGAAATGAAATTCAAATATGGAATTTGAATAAGAAAATTGAAACAAAATTCAAATATAGAATTTGAATAAGAGAATCGAAATGGAATTTGAATATAGGAAATTCAAATAGAATTGAAAAGGAATTCAATTAGTTGATAAACAAGTTAACATATATTTGAACATGTTATACTCAAATATGAAGGTAAAATGGGAAAACCGGTAATTTGAACATCACTTAATGAACTAAGTTAAAACGATTGGATTAAGTTGGAATGAATTAGAAATGTATGGATATACATGAGATAAGTACGGATAAGGTATAAAGGTATATAAATAGAATGCTCGACGAAAAGGTATGTATTTAATTCATATATGAGATTTTATGCGCCGTATCGGCTAGCCGCTTGGCTTTTTCTTTTTTCTTTGGATTGGTGAGGGCCATGGGAGGCTATTTGAAATATCCCGATGCTCCTAGTACAAAGGAGGTTATGGCAAATTTTTCCGGGAATTTAAGGAGTTAGAATATTTTTAAGATAATTTGATAGCTAGAAATCTATATATCAATATATATAGAAGTCGATAAGGAAACGAACTTAGAAATAGAATAGTAAAATAAAAAAGGAAGACTAAGAATAAAATCTAGTAAGAATAGAACGAGGAAGCGTATACATGTTTAAAAGTGAATAAGTAGTTGTATGGTATTGATTTTTCGAGTAAGTAGTCATATCTGTTTTGACGTTATAAATGTTATTCAGTCAAGGTCTGAGAGGTAGTTATACCCCAACTTGATTGATTTCATTATTAACAAATAAATAGTAAGATTTCAGGCTCGAAGATCAATGTTGAATAAGAGTTAGTTGAATACAGTATTTGGGTTGTCGTAACGATGTTTTACACAACATCCGTTTTAACCCAAATAAGTGTAAGCTTGGAAATATAATAAAGAATATTTCCTAAGTATAGAAATAAACGAGATAGGAAAAGAGATAAGTAATTGGGATATTTTCCAATTATAAATAGCATATATTTTCTAAAGTTTAGAAAATAAAGGAAGGCGATATTCGGAAATGTTTTCCAAATAACGTAGAAGGCCAATATGGTTATTGAAAATATTTGGTTAACAAATATTGATAAAGAAATGGAGAAGTTATTTAACTAATGGAATGTTGAATATAGGCTCAGTTGAATTTCAAAAAGGAAAATTTGATTTTTTTGAAAGGAGTAAACTGTTTAAAAACTCCCAGGGAAAGACTGTTTGAATTAAAAACAAATTTAACAGAAATTTGTGGAAGCAGATTTGAATTAAAGTAAAGCCAGTAAAGTGGTAACTGAGGTTGAATTAGAATGATATCAAGACAAATTAGATTGTGAGATTCAAATTTGAAGTGTAATGTGATAATCAAGTTAAGAGTTGGGAATCGAGAAGAAACTCGAGTTAAAAAGATATTGGCTCGGATATGAGCGAAATGTTGTGTTATGGATAAATGCAGATTGGAATTTGATTGGGGTGACCCTTGTATCCGCTGAATTGATAACAGGTGGAAAGAATATAATGATATGCCGACAAAAGGTACAAGTTTATATTTCTATTGGATATAAGATTTATGAGCCGAATTGGCAAGCCGCATGGCTGTTTGATTTTCTTTTGGGTTGGAGATGGCCCAGAGAGGCGAGTGGTGGTTTGACGTATTGACCAGTACAAAGGAGGTGCTGGCAAAATATTTCGAAGAGTTAAGGCGTTAGAAAATTTTCAGGATTTTTGAAAATTTACATTGGTAAGAATTAATTAATAATTTAATTGAAATTAAACTGTTTCAGTTGAAACTGAAGTTAAGGAGTGAAAAAAATATGTTCTAACCAGTCGATAGGGTCGTCCTCTACTTTTAGCAATTTCGAGGACGAAATTATTTTAAGTGGGGAAGATTGTAATGACCCGCATTGGCAGAGGTATTATGATTAATTTATTTAATTATATAAATGGTGGGTTAGTGAATTTAATGGCCCTGGAATAAAATAATGATGAATACTTAATTAAAATAATAAATTATATAATATATTTAATTCTGAAATAATCAGAATTGGCTGAAATGGCGATATGGTGTGAACCGGATCATCTGTGATATTTAATTCAGCTTGGAATTGAATTTGAATAACGAATATATTCAATCGTCGACAGTTTGAACGTATAATTATATTATAATTATAAACGAGCTTGAAATGACGCTGCAGTTCGTAAATTGTCGATTTGAACTTCAACTGAATGTATAGGATTCGTTTTAAGCCGGATTTCTGTGAAACAAGAAACGTGTGGAGCTGGTGGAGTATATCTTTCTAGTGGAAGAGAAAAATCAGGATTTCGTCGTGAAGATTTTGATTTATGTCCAAATCAAATTTCAGAAAAAGTCGCTGTAGAATTCCTTTATAATTTGCGACGCTTTATATACGTTATAAATCGGTTTTTCGATACGAACTGAATATCGGGATAATCTGGAGTCTAGAAAGCAAGTCATAAAATCTGAGGTGATATTCTGGAGTTGTACGATATCATATGCGAAGACATACGATACTATAAATTTATTAATATTTAATTTAATAATATTTAAATATATTTATATATTTAAATAGATCATCCAGAGCTTTAAAAATACGCTGTGTGAGCATACGGAGTCGAAATTCGACGAAACCAGTTTCGTTGGGACCGTAATGTCAAACTCTTGCTACGTGTCCAGTTTGGTGATTTTTGGGTATCACATGTGACTACGGGAATTTTTGAATGCAGGAAACAAATAAATAAAAACAAAAATAAAATATCTTTAACCCTTATAAGGTGTAGGAGAGGCCACGTACATTCTTTTACAGCCACATAAGAGAAATTCGATCCCCTATATATCATCTTATTCCGCCGTTCTCCTTTCTTTTTACAGTAAAAAGGTTTGGACCTTCAAAATTCAATATCAATTCAAAACAATTCCTATAAATCATGTTGTATGTATAATTGGATTCAGCATTTGACGAGCTTCGATTCTAGGTGCTGTGTTTCGGGTTCGATCATCAGTTGCGTGGGAGGGTTTCATTCCAGCGTGATCTAGGGTTATCAAAATCTGGAGATGGAGGCGCTAATTCACGGATTCGAGTGGAGATTTGAGTTTGTAGAAATGAGTAGTGTTTGCCATGAGTTTTTGGTGCAATATGGTGGTAAAAACTGTCGGGGTCAACAAGGAAAGACGCGGCTGATGGGTTGAGGTCGGAACGCCTGAACCAGGCACAAGTTGGATGATGGGTAGATGAGGAAGAAGGGGAGGTTAAGAGGAGAAGTTTGGATTTGTTAGTTTGTGGTTTCATTGATGAAATGAGATGGAAGATGGGGTCAAAGTCGGAAATGGCAACAATTGCCTGGAGCGGCGCTGTGTTTGGAGTCGGGGAAGAAGGATCCATACGGGTTGGGTTTAGGAAGGGGGGAATGGGCTGAGTTAAAAGGTGATGGCCCATTTAATAAATTTAATCCAAGTTGTTAGTTATTTTAAATTGTATTAACTTGTAACGTAAATATCTTGGCCATATGAAATCAGAATCACAAACCGTAAGTTGCGTTGGGATCGTATGGACGGGAGCAACCCAATGAGACTGACCGGAAGTTAATCCGAGCTAGTAACAATTTATGGCGAAATAAATTGTCCGACTGAGTCGAATAACGCAAACCGTTATTTAACGGCTAACGCGCAAATGTGAGTAAATCTCACTAACTCTGAACAGTTTAAAATTTCATGTTGTATTTTTAGAACTGTTAGATATTGGCTGATTTACTGTATGTTGACGGTTTGATTGAACTGCTAGTCAGTTAGTTAAATTTTCTATATTGATTCTGTTTAACAGAATATATCATATAGAACTGAAAGTGATGTTATCTATATTGTTTAACATCTGTGATGCAGGGAAACAGGTTGGAGGAATCCGACTGGATTCCTCAACATTTATTTTACTGTTTTGATATGTTGTGATATATGATGTGTTATATAATCTGTTATGGATTATGTGTGTTGGAATGATGTTGATCATTGTTATTCGATATTGTAAATATCATAAAAGACCCTGGGATGTAAAAAGAAGTATTTCAATGTATATTGAAATAAAGGAATTTTATAAAATCACAGGATTTTATAAAAGGAATTATTTATAAAACGAACACGGTTTTATAAAAGGGATATTTATTTAGAAAATAAATAGAAGTTATAAATAGGATATATTTGTAACGGTAAATAGAAGTTATAAATAGGATATATTTGTAACGGTAAATAGAAGTTATAAATAGGAAATATTTGTAACGGTAAATAGAAGTTATAAATAGGAAATATTTGTAACGGTAAATAGAAGTTATAAATAGGAAATATTTGTAACGGTAAGTAAACGTTATAAAAAGGAAATAGTTGCAACGGAAAACGTAGTTTATCAAAAGGAGCTAATCGATGTTAGTTTGATCGATTAGTGTTAAAGTTAAAAGGAGCTAATCGATGTTAGTTAATCGATTAGTGTTAAAGTTAAAAGGAGCTAATCGATGTTAGTTAATCGATTAGTGTTAAAGTTAAAAGAAGTTAATCGATGTTAGTTAATCGATTAGAGAATAAAGTTAAAAAGAAGTTAATCGATGTTAGTTAATCGATTAGAGAATAAAGTTAAAAAGAAGTTAATCGATGTTAGTTAATCGATTAGAGAATAAAGTTAAAAAGAAGTTAATCGATGTTAGTTAATCGATTAGAGAATAAAGTTAAAAAGAAGTTAATCGATGTTAGTTAATCGATTACAGAATAAAGTTGAAAGGAGATAATCGATGTTAGTTTAATCGATTAGAATAGAAGCAAGTGAGTTAAATCGAATATAGTTATTCGAATAGAAGCAAATGAGTAAATCGAATATAGTTATTCGAATAGAAAGTAAAAGGAATTATCGAATATAGTTTATTCGAAAAGAGTAAGTGAAATGAGTAAATAAATAGCGTTAGTCAAATAGTGTTAGTCCAATAGAGTTAATTGATAAGAGTCAATCGAATATAGTTATTCGAAGGAGGGTTAAGTAAGGAAGTTTGTTAAAGAAATATAAAGTGAACTTTGTCTATTTCAAAGTTAGAAATGTTGTTCAGTTAAGGTCTGAGAGGTAGTTCTACCCCAACTTGATTGGCTTCGTTTTTACTAAGGAATAGTTAAGGCTCGGCAGTAAAGGAAATTGTTTGAGTTGGCATCGCGATGGTTTGTTTAAACATCTGTCTAAGTCCAATGAAGAAGCTTTGGAAATGTTTTCCAAATAAGAAACCAGAAATGTTTTCTAATAAAGAAAACAAGAAATGGAAATGTTTTCCATTGTTAATAACGTATATTTTCCAAATTTAGAAAATAGAAATATTGAATATAGGGAAACAGGAGATAAGTAGATTAATGAAATAATGAGATAAATGTTGAATGATGTTTGATAGATATAATTTCCATTGGGAAATATTATCGTTGTTTGCACACTTGTTTTTATTCGATAGTTAAATCACAGACTATCGAAGTTTTGACCATTTTAACGTTGTTAATATGGAGAGACCGGTTGGATTATTATCCAAAGAACCACTCTGTATTGGCATAAGCGTTGCGAATCATATATGCCAAAGGAAATTGAAGACGGAGTTATGCAAGGGCTATCCTGTTTACAGAATAGTGCCTTCGGTTCATCCTGTTCCTGGATGACTTGTATGGACGGATGTTTGACAGAGTAATTCCAGACGATCACGTATATTGATTTCTCCAACCGTACCAAGAGTGGAAGCGGAGGAGGAA
The DNA here is from genome assembly GCA_030737875.1 of Allium sativum. Classification (NCBI taxonomy): domain Eukaryota; kingdom Viridiplantae; phylum Streptophyta; class Magnoliopsida; order Asparagales; family Amaryllidaceae; genus Allium; species Allium sativum. Next base: position 856,669,427 of record CM060915.1, on the reverse strand, counting down.
ACTTCTTTCAGCTAACACATAATGTATTGTTGTAGACGTCAATCGGTGATTTGATGGATTTGATGATGTGACATTCAAAGTGAATCTGATGTGATGATAAAGCGTAGCTTCTAGCCTCATCATCCGGTAAATGACAGAAATCGGGCAGGCAGCATGGCTAAGTCGGTCGCACCGAAGTAGGGTGTATAATCGCCTGATCTAGAGTTTCATTTACTTCTAAAAATCTATTGTTGATGCTGTCCCATTCGGGAAACGGTTGTTGATCCCAACTGTTGGTGATATACATTCGATACACTCAAGCGAAATGAGTGGTCGGTCATGTGTGGCCGGGTTGCAAGATGTTCTTGTTGAACCCAGTGTATTCCTCTCTAGAGGTACACGAGCGATAGGTGGTTCCATACCTTGTCATAGTTGGAAATCCATTACCCAATACGTACTTGCGGTTTTGATTGTATACTATATATGTAGAACGTGAGATGAAAGCGTTTCTACTAGATGATTATTATAGTTGTGGTTGATAGACATTATTATAATATCAAAAGGTTTTTGATATAAAGATATTTGGATTCTCATAAGGGAAAAACCCGTTCCGTTATGCGGCGTGGTCTTATGAGATATCGTTTACTTGTTCGAACTGTTTTTAAACTGTTTTACTCATACCAGTCCCATGACTGACCCGGAGTTTACTTTGTTGTTTTCCCTAAACTCTTGGGTGCCTAAATTTGTACGGGCAGTCAAGTAGTCGGGATTTACAGATATACTGGAAGAGCTTGGAGCAGGAGGCTTCAGGATCATATAGCTATAGTTATTTCCGCTGTGTTGTAAGTGCTGTACTCTGATAATGTATTGTATACATATAATGATTTATTTCAAGGATATGTTATCTATTATATGTTATTCGTTCCGCTGTGAGATTCGTGTTACTCTGATGTTGTGTTCTTCTTCTTCTTCTATTCTAAGTTTCTATCTTATCTTTCCTCACCCTCTAATTTCTTTCACTAATTACCAGGATTTTTCGATGTTTTGGTTATCGACGTCGTGCTTACGTCGATAACCAAAGTCGCTCGAAATCCGGGTCGTTACACTAGCATATATATATATATATATATATCTAGAAATAGAAATTTAGAGTGAGAAGTTCTCGCCGATAGCTATCCTAACTCCACGGCACTTCCTATGTAGAACATCTTCACCGTGCTCGCCTTTTGTCACTTTCGTTGCCTGTAGCCACTACATATATAAAAATCACATTTTTATATCCTTTATTATATAAAAATCATATTTTTAATTTGCCATATATATAAAAATCGAATTTTTGTCTTCACTTCATATATATATAAATCGAATTTTTATCTAGCTAAACATTATATTTTTACCACTCTTTACTTATATAAAAATATCGCCTTTGCATATCTAAAAATATCGTCTTTCTCTATATAAAAATATTTCTATTTCGGTAAAAATTATATTTTTATATTGCTCTTCTCCTAATAAAGATTATATTTTTATTACTCTACATGAATAAAAATTATATCATTACTATGCCACTAGTATAAAAATTATATTTTTAACCTTTCTATGTTATAAAAATTATATTTTTACTCTTTCTGTATTATAAAAAATATATTTTTACTCTTTCTGTATTATAAAAATTATATTTTTAATATGCCACTAGTATAAAAATTATATTTTTAATCTCTAAACTATATAAAAATCAAATTTTTATTCCACTTTTCAAACAAATATAAAATCAAAATTTTATATTGTTAATACCTAAACAAAAATCACATTTTTACGTTGTTCACTTACAATATAAAAAACTATTTTTACCTCGCTTTCACGATGCTAAAAATCTCATCTTCATCTTATAAAAATTTAATTTTTGTCTTAACAAAATAACCATTTTCCCTAAACCAAAAATCTAATCTTGTTCATCATTAAAAATCCATACTTTAAGTTGATAAAATCTAGTCTTTATACCGATAAAAACCACACCTTTTTATTCGACTAAAAATCATATTTTTAGCTAAATAAAAATCTTATTTTTACTTCATTCAAAATCATACTTTCACATATGAGATTTACAACTAAAGATCGCATTTTTAAAATTCAGTTTTGCATATAAAAATCTCATTTTAAATTCAGTTTTTTTTTTTACATATAAAACTCTAAAGAAAAATAAAATAAAAACTATGTTGTTTACACGCAAAAATAAAATAAAACCAACGTATTATAATTAAACATTAAATAAAATAAGATAGGATAACAACTTAATGCTCAGATCGGAAGGAGGGGGGTCGGTTGCGTCGGAATCAGGGGGGAGCTGTGGGCCACGGCGGACTGGGACTGGGCGAGGGTTGACTGGAGGGGGTTCGTGGAGGGCGGCGGAGGTGGGGCTGGGGTTCGCGGTGGTTGTTGAGATCGGTTTAGGGGGGGTTCGACGCGAGGTGTGGTCAGAGGGGAGAGGGGCGAATCGGAAAAGAGGGGGGTGAAGGGAGGGCGGCGATCGGCAGGGGGGAGCGGTGCCTCGAGCGCGGTGGCGGGAGGAGCGGCGGCTCCTCCCCCTTCCTTCTCCGTCGCCTTCTTCTTCTTTTTTTCTGTTGAATCGATTTTGAACGGGGGGCAGAGAAGTTAAAAAGGGAGAGGGCTTTATTTTTAATTTATTTAATTATTTAATTATCCACCAAAAAGCAACTTTTATTTTCTACCTCAAAACGAGGCCCACCGCCTGTCGTCCCTAGCGTTTTACCCCTATTCCGAACACAATGGGATATGTCACGTAGGCCAATTCGGTCGTTTCGATCAGTTTTCGTCAAAATCAACATATAACTCTATATATTGAATTTGAACGCGCATTTCAATTTACCGGGGTCACATACTAACTCGAAAAAATCCAGAAAAATATTTTCTAGCTTAGTATTGACGATACGGTCCTAACAAAACTAGTTTCATCGAATTCTGAGACCGTTTGAAAAATGGCCATTTTCCAGTCGATTAAAATCAACTGAAACTGGTCAAACGCGTTTTCCTTTGCCACGCTCACATATTGATTCAAAATATTATGAAATTTGGAATCTAGCAATAATTTGACATCAAGGACCCAACAAAAGTGGTTTCGTTGAAATCCGAAGTCATTTGCAAAATTTCCATTTTTAAGGGCCTGAATTCCATAGCGACTATTCAGAATTTTCAACTGGGCATACCTCTTTATCCCCGCTATGAAATTTTGATTTTTTGGATTCGTTGGAAAGATATTATCAATTAGATCCTATTATTTTTTGTTTCATTAAAATCCGGATTGTTTTGCACCCGGTACATTCAATTGAAGTTTGAAATCGAATTATCGAACTACCGCGCCATTTTCAATTCTATTTATAATTATATATAATTATTTATATTCTAACGACGACGTATATAAATATATACGTCGAATTATATTCAAAATAAATTTCTCGTCGATATTATTTAAAATAATTCATTTTAAATATTCAAAATTCGTCAAAATTGCCAAAATAAAAATTTTAAATTGGCTCGCATTTCCGGGTTATTATAATCTCCCCTACTTAAAACTTTTCGTCCCCGAAAAGGAATGAAGTCGAAAGTGGTTTGATTAATCAACTCTACGTTCGATCTGGCTTCCATTCTCCAACTTTTCAATTTCTGAGAATTTTCAAATTCTTCAAAAATTTGGCTAACACCCCGAATTTTCGAAAATTTTCACCATAACCTCCCCTACACCGGGAGCCACGGGAAAATCCCGAAATTGCCATATAGGCCTTCTGATCTCAAAAAGAAACAGAAAAAGCCAAGCGGCTAGCCAATCGACTCATAAAATCATCATCACCCAAACAAAACAGTAAATTATAGTAAATATGTACCTATTTGTCGGGCAAACAAATTTTATTCTTCTGCTCTAGCCTCCTTGCTATGACCTGTTCAATAGATATATGTATATGCAAGAAAATGCGACCAATTTTCAGTACAGTTCAATATTCGATTCAATTAGGCATAATGGTTCAAAATTTATCAAACAACTAAACAAACAACACAAACATCAATCAATTAGTGAATTAGAGTTTCAAATTCATAATTTTTATACATATACTGAAAATCTTGTTTTTGATGCCAAATCACAACAATAAATCTATCTATAAAAGTTTTGGTTCTCACACCAGCCTGATGGAAATATATAGATATCACACCTTCGTCACACGAACATAAATACTGATGATGTCATGACAATTATCAGTACCATCTCCGGGCGACTAGAATGTGATTCTGTATCTATCTAATATATTAAAACTTCGAATATACATTCATGACGCGTATATGCAAAATCTTTATATATTGGATTGTCCAAATTCAATATAAATAAATTATTCAAATACGTGTAAAACGATTTAAATTTTAAAACAAAATTGTTTTCATTTGAAAAATATACTCTTCACACCCGTTCTAGGATACTACTGATCCTATCTCTAACGAGTCATTCTAATTGGATTTTACTAATCCAATATCTGATGAATTCTTTCGTATGGTTCTAATGCATCACACGAACATAAATACTGATGATGTCATGACAATTATCAGTACCATCTCCGGGCGACTAGAATGTGATTCTGTATCTATCTAATATATTAAAACTTCGAATATACGTTCATGACGCGTATATGCAAAATCTTTATATATTGGATTATCCAAATTCAATATAAATAAATTATTCAAATACGTGTAAAACGATTTAAATTTCAAAACAAAATTGTTTTCATTTGAAAAATATACTCTTCACACCCGTTCTAGGATACTACTGATCCTATCTCTAACGAGTCATTCTAATTGGATTTTACAAATCCAATATCTGATGAATTCTTTCGTATGGTTCTAATGCGTCTTGTTCTCGAGCTCTGTAAACCAAAGCTCTGATACCAAATGTGACGGCCGGGAATTTCGCTCGATCCGAATCAGTCATTAAACAGATCTAGACCGATCGAAACCCCTGATCGTTTTGAGAACAGGACAAATCCGAACGCAGACGGAAGAGCATTTCATTGTTATTACAACAATTCCATCAGATACAAGAATATACAGAGTATAATTGAATAAATTACATTCGATAAATATCAGAGATTACAATAAATTACATAGCAGCGGAAAAACAATATAAAACACAACTGAGAGTAATACACAGATACAGAGCTTTCCGAACATCGTTCCAGCTGTAAATCAGGATCCTGTGAATATAAATCTGCAAAACCAAAACTACTAGCTGCCCGTGTCGAAAATAAGGGCACCCAGAGTTTAGGTTAAAACAATAAACTCCAGGTCAGTCATGTGACTGGTGTGAGAACTAAAACAGTTATTTAAAACTTTACTTTAAAAGAGAGTAATTCAAGGGACCACGCTGTATAACACGGAACGGGTTTCCTCCCAAGAATACCAGTGCATAGAAAAGACAACGCAATGCTTTTTCGAAAAATGAAGCTATTATAAGACCCAGGTCCCATCACACAATGCAACACAAGCCGGAGGATAGGGTTTTCCCTTATAATAGCCAAACATGCTTGGTACGTTTTAAAAACAAATCATTTGATACTATAATAAGTGTATAGAGTCAAAACATTTTCAATCATAAATATCAATCCTAGGCTGCATGGGTACCATCTATCATGTCGCCATGCTAGGCTCTACAAATAAAACCGAAATACACGTATTGGAAATTGGATATCCGTCATGAGTCGAGGCAAGGGGCAAGCTCCTCTCCGCTTCGAGACACTCTAGCAAATGCCTCGGGACTACACACTCTGGGTAACCCCTGGATGCTTCAGGGCCGGTCCTCTCTTACGTTTGAGGATTGGCAATTCCTGAACACACGTTTCCCGGTCCTGACAGATCTAAAATCGAGGCGCCTCATCTAACAACCACATAGGTGAAAAGTATATAAATGTCAGGGCTGGTAAGTCACTGACACCACCAAAGCTAGAAAGAAACGTCGTGCTCTCCCTGCAGTCCTTATCTCGTTTTTAACTCATACCGAGGTGTGAGGCTCGCGAATTCACGTTATACACAAAGCTACGCCACAAAGGCCGTGCTTTGATCATCAACCACAAGACTTTGCTTTTCAACAGAAGCCTTGATCAATTGCCACTTAGGCGTGCCACACTGGAAATTCATGCCATGCGACTGATGTCCATCGATATACAACCTCTGAGCTCGTACATCTCAGAGAAGGGCGTTAAGCAAAAGAATAAATTCTCCACTGCCAAACAGATGTATATTTAATAGAGATCAATCAACATAGAATAAAATCCAATGTCAGACACACAATCCATTTACAAGTTCGTTCTGGGTCGGAACGAAACCGGAGGCACTTTCCTTGCATATCCATCGATCTCCAAGTACGTCTGGACGACCACCAACTGATTCCCTCATCTTGGGTGTACAACCCAATCAAGATCATCAGTAATCACCCAAACGATGTGAAGATTTCTGGTCTTCAATCACCGTCTTCATCTTCGACTTATCGTCGAATCAGTTATTCAGAATGGGTATAAACCCGGTCTTTCCGAACAACTCGCGTATATGAAAAACAAATGTTACACAAACACAACATACGCCTCATTCCAATTCACTAGTCACTAACCGTAAATCAGTAAGAGAGCAACTCCCCAAATATTAACCCCGAAGGCCGAAACCAACATCAGATCAATACCCTGGAAACCATTCTTCTTAACTAACCTACAGCTAGTTTCTAAATTCCACATTCTTAGGGAAAGGTTCCCATTAATTTTATCCAAGATAAATTCTTTAAAATTTATCCTTTAATCTTCTTTTGGATGTCGTATTAAACCAAATTATGGTTTTCCAAACTAGTGGAGATTAGCGAACCACACTGAAGTAATTATTTATTTTATTTCCCAATCCCAACCTATTCATCCCATGAAGCAAAACTGGTAATACTCCATATCTAATACCACGGTGTTATCGGTAAAATTAATTACCATTTCACATTCAAATCTAATTAAAGATTTAACTATCGCTGGGAGCAAAACTGGTGATACTCCATTCTCGCTCATTTGCCAAATTTGATAATTTAAATTATCAATTCACATTTTAATCTAATTGCAGATTCATTAAAACTCCTTTTACTGGGTTAAAGAACTAAGGTCATTTAAAACACAGTTCACGATAAACCCAAATCTCATTCTATTTATTAGCGGGTTAAAGAACTAGTGTTATTTAAAACACCGTTCACGATAAATCCACAAATCAATTCTATTTAAAACTCGTTTCAAATCCAATTTATTTATTTAAAAATAAACGGGTTTAATTTTAGTTCAAAACTAGTTCATTTCGATAAAAATCTATTTTTATCCTTGCAAATATGGAGTTTTTCATCCCAATTTTTCCTAAATCATTTCTTATGATTTTACACAAATTATTACTATTTTTAATAATTTTATCAAGGCCCGTACAATCGATTTCCAACAACGGCCATCGAACTGCACCTACAACGACCTTTTTCAGATTTGATTTGGACGTATCTCCAAATCCAACCGTTAGATTTCAAATTTCTAATATTCGTTAGAAAGCTCTTTTCGATACGAACCCAACAGTTTTGGTTTTAGGAGAATCCGATGGTCGGATCTCCCGTAATGTCCATTCGAAGTCAATGGTCAAAATTTACGAACTGCCGCGGCGCGGCGCGTTCTATTCAGGCCATTATATTATATATATAATATATATTTCGTCGATTTCTATTTAAAACGAATTTTATAAATCGTTTTAAATTCATTTTCAAAACGATTTCAACTTCATTTCAGATTCAAATAAAATTGAATTTTTTCCCCAATATAAATTCGTTTTAATTTCATTCCAAATTGATTTCAATTCAAATTCGATTCTATTCAATTCCAATTCGAATTCATTTCTATTCAATTTCAATTCGAATTCGTTTTATATTCAATTCAATTAGAATTCGTTTTATATTCAATTCGAATTCGCTTTATATTCGATTCAATTCGAATTCGCTTTATATTCAATTCAATTCAATTCGAATTCGCTTTATATTCAATTCAATTCGAATTCATTTTATATTCAATTCAATTCGAATTCGTTTTCTATTCAAATCAATTCAAATTCGTTTCCTATTCATATCAATTCAAATTCGTTTTCTACTCAAAAAATTCAAAAACGAATATAATCGATATAAATATCATTCGCGCCAAAATAGCGCATCTCTAATCAACACGGCTTTTTATATTTCAATAATTCTTTATTCTATTCAACAGATGAATATTTATCCTATTCAATACAAGAATCTATATTTTTGTCAACACATGACTAATCTCAACGGATGAGTATTGTCCACGTGTGACTATTTTTATTATTTAATATATTTTATAAAGATTATGGTATCTTTCGTTTGATTTCAAATCAGACTCCAACCATAAATTAGTAAGAGAACGATTCCCTAAATATTAACCCCAAAGGCCGAAACCAACATCAGATCAATATCCAGGAGACCACTCATCTTATCTATTTTCCAGTTAATTTCTAATTTCATATTTGATAAAGATGTAAATTTTATTGTTAAAATATTTCGTTCAACACATGACTAATCTCAACGGATGAATACTGTCAACACATGAACCTTTATTTTATAATGATAAAGACGTAAATTTTATTATTAAAATATTTCGTTCAACATATGACTAATCTCAACTGATGAGTACTGTTAACACATGAACCTTTATTTTATAATTTTCTTCATCTTCTAAATTGGAATGAGGCCCAATCAATTACCATATAAAGTTAGTTATATGGATTCCATTCAACACATGTATATAATAGCAACGATACATAATCAATCATCATCCAAAGTGCACTACACTGTATAAGCATCAAATATAGATATCTAACGCTTATAGCAGCCTGTCAATCAATCGATCGACATACAACTAATTATTGGGATTGGTGTATGCCGCATTTTATCCCAATAGCCGTGTGGGGTTTCAAACAATCAAACATAGATTTTATTTGTGCAGTTGGGAGATGTGTAAAATTTATCGTCCCAATCAATATCCTTCAAATAGGTGTACATAAACAAATCGAACGATTCGTTTATAAATATTTATTTATTCACTTTCACGTTACAAATTATATTTTTAACGATAATTAATTTATTTCAACACATCTACATTTATTATCGATTTCACATCAACATCACAAACAATTTTCACAACGCATCAATCAAACAAACAAGCCATCCATGGTCTGTGGATGACGGGTATCGGGTGCTGCTAAGCACCATCTGCATCCTAGCATATATATATATATATATATCTAGAAAAAGAAATTTAGAGTGAGAAGTTCTCACTGATAGCTATCATAACTCCACGGCACTTCCTATGTAGAACATCTTCACCGTGCTCGCCTTTTGTCACTTTCGTTGCCTGTAGCCACTAAATATATAAAAATCACATTTTTATATCCTTTATTATATAAAAATCATATTTTTAATTTGCCATATATATAAAAATCGAATTTTTATCTTCACTTCATATATATAAAAATCGAATTTTTATCTAGCTAAACATTATATTTTTACCACTCTTTACTTATATAAAAATATCGCCTTTGCATATCTAAAAATATCGTCTTTCTCTATATAAAAATATTTCTATTTCGGTAAAAATTATATTTTTATATTGCTCTTCTCCTAATAAAGATTATATTTTTATTACTCTACATGAATAAAAATTATATCTTTACTATGCCACTAGTATAAAAATTATATTTTTAACCTTTCTATGTTACAAAAATTATATTTTTACTCTTTCTGTATTATAAAAATTATATTTTTACTCTTTCTGTATTATAAAAATTATATTTTTACTCTTTCTGTATTATAAAAATTATATTTTTACTCTTTCTGTATTATAAAAATTATATTTTTACTCTTTCTGTATTATAAAAATTATATTTTTAATATGCCACTAGTATAAAAATTATATTTTTAATCTCTAAACTATATAAAAATCAAATTTTTATTCCACTTTTCAAACAAATATAAAATCAAAATTTTATATTGTTAACACCTAAACAAAAATCACATTTTTACGTTGTTCACTTACAATATAAAAATCTATTTTTACCTCGCTTTCACGATGCTAAAAATCTCATCTTCATCTTATAAAAATCTAATTTTTGTCTTAACAAAATAACCATTTTCCCTAAACCAAAAATCTAATCGTGTTCATCATTAAAAATCCATACTTTATGTTGATAAAAATCTAGTCTTTATACCGATAAAAATCACACCTTTTTATTCGACTAAAAATCATATTTTTAGCTAAATAAAAATCTTATTTTCACTTCATTCAAAATCATACTTTCACATATGAGATTTACAACTAAAGATCGCATTTTTAAAATTCAGTTTTGCATATAAAAATCTCATTTTTAAATTCAGTTTTTTTTTTACATATAAAACTCTAAAGAAAAATAAAATAAAAACTATGTCGTTTATACGCAAAAATAAAATAAAACCAACGTATTATAATTAAACATTAAATAAAATAAGATAGGATAACAACTTACTGATCAGATTGGAAGGAGGGGGGGTCATGGGGGAGCTGTGGGCCACGACGGACTGGGACTGGGCGAGGGTTGAGTGGAGGGGGTTTGTGGAGGGCGGCGGAGGTGGGGCAGGGGGTCGCGGTGGTTGTTGAGCTCGATTTAGGGGGGATTCGACGCGAGGTGTGGTCAGAGGGGAGAGGGGCGAATCGGAAAAGAGGGGGGGTTGAAGGGAGAGCGGCGATCGGCAGGGGGGAGCGGTGCCTCGAGCGCGGTGGCGGGAGGAGCGGCGGCTCATCCCCCTTCCTTCTCCGTTGACTTCTTCTTTTTTTCTTCTGTTGAATCGATTTTGAACGGGGAGGGGGGCAGAGAAGTTAAAAAGGGAGAGGGCTTTATTTTTAATTTATTTAATTAATTAATTTTCCACCAAAAAGCAACTTTTATTTTCGACCTCAAAACGAGGCCCACCGCCTGTCGTCCCCAGCGTTTTACCCCCATTCAGAACACAATGGGATATGTCAAGTAGGCCAATTCGATCGTTTCGATCAGTTTTCATCAAAATCAACATACAACTCTATATATTGAATTTGAACGCGCATTTCAATTTACCGGGGTCACATACTAACTCGAAAAAATCCAGAAAAATATTTTCTAGCTTAGTATTGACGATACGGTCCTAACAAAACTAGTTTCTTTGAATTCTAAGACCGTTTGAAAAATGGTCATTTTCCAGTCGATTAAAATCAACTAAAACTGGTCAAACGCGTTTTCCTTTGCCACGCTCACATATTGATTCGAAAAATTATGAAATTTGGAATCTAGCAATAATTTGACATCACGGACCCAACAAAAGTGGTTTCGTCGAAATCTGAAGTCATTTGCAAAATTTCTATTTTTAAGGGCCTGAATTCCATAGCGACTATTCAGAATTTTCAACTGGGCATAACTTTTTATCCCCGCTATGAAATTTTGATTTTTCGGATTCGTTGGAAAGATATTATCAGTTAGATCCTATTATTTTTGGTTTCACTAAAATCCGGATTGTTTTGCACCCGGTACATTCAATTGAAGTTTGAAATCGAATTATCGAACTACCGCGCCATTTTCAATTCTATTTATAATTATACATATTATTTATATTCTAACGACGACGTATATAAATATATACATCGAATTATATTCAAAATAAATTTCTCATCGATATTATTTAAAATAATTCATTTTAAATATTCAAAATTCGTCAAAATTGCCAAAATAAAAATTTTAAATTGGCTCGCATTTCCTGGTTATTACATGGAAAGTCAAGACCAAACGATAGCAAGATCATCGGACGCATGTCACCAGCAGCCTAAGGAATGTGAAAAGACAAGAGCTAACCCCTAGAGATCGTTAACCTTTGCTATCAAGGGACAGGTGCGGGGAGACCCCACGTGGATGGTTAGATTGTTTGCTTGTTAGTGGTGGTCGCTTAGCTCGTGTGGTCTTTACTAGTTGAGGGAGGGGCTGAGGTGGGGCCAGAGCCACCACAAAAAAACCATACCCGAGGGATATCTATACATTGGACACTCTTAGAGGTGGGCCCGTACATATATAGAAAAGCTCCCGACCGAGTTCCTTGTTTTCTGGTGTATCCCTGCCACGGAACTTGGGTGCACAAGTAGAGGTTATGTGCAGTAGAAACATCGAATACGATTGATGATACGTACGTGGGAAATTCTAGGTACAACCATGTCTTTCTAGGTGGTGTATCGTAGACTAGAGGACCTTATTCGGTGATGGAACCAAACTCGATAGAATAGTTCAAGGATAGCAGTCAGTACGCTTACGTAGCACATAGATAGTGGTTCTATGCGGATGTAGCGTTGTACGTTACTATGGCATAGGATGAGGGACTGCGTATATTACTGTGGCGATACGGAGGAGACCGTCCGAGTGGGGTATCACGGGGTGTACCTCAGTTTGGTGGTAGCTACATATACACTATATTAGGTTAATCTACTAAGGGGTAGATGGGTGCGACGTGTGAGTAAGCTTTGAGTGGTAATAACATGTATAACCTAATAAATAAGAAAGTGAAATTGAACGGTATATGTAGGGTTATTCAAGAAGTGTAGTTTAAATCCATTCACACAGAACTTATGTTCTGACCCCTTCCTCATAACATTCGCAGGTTAGACAGAGACTTATAGCTTTGGGAATACTGATTTAGCAGTATTGTGATTAAGGTAAAGCTATGTATTAAATATATTATATTTTACTCCTTCCGTTGTGAGGTGTTTTCCGAACTCTGACATATCTCTTCTCTCTGTCTTTTTCGGTAGGATACCAAGCAACCAACTCGGGTTTCGAGGGATTGGATTTTTGAAAAAAAATCGGTCCGTTGGAATCTGGGTTGTTACATCTGGTATCAGAGCATAGGTTTACGATTCCTATATAGATAACGAGTGAGCGTATTTGTATTTTCAAATATATATATATATATATAAACCTAGATCCATATAGTGACCCACTAGACATGAAAAGAGTTGGGATATCTACTTTGTACACTCAAGGATTGAACATAGAAATTTTGAGACCCTAAGAGGATTGGTTGGAAAGTGTACAATATGACTTAGCATTGGAGAAAGAAAGCATCCCATAAAGTGGAAACTAAAATGTTAGAGTAGTGGGTTTAGAAGTGTAACCTTAGAAACTCGAAAAGGTTGAAAAATGAAAAATTAATTAGGAATATATATAGTCGAGAGAATTGAATTTGTGAAAGTGCCTAGGAAAGTCTAGTGGAGTTGAAGACCCGCTTTGAGTCCAACCCAATGATAAACTTTTAAGAACTTGAATTTGTAAAAGGATTTGTGGTATTTTCCAAGATTTAATCTTAAAAGTATTTTGATAAATGCATGTTGGGTTTTAAAGTAAAGTGGGGTATATTGTGTAAAACAATGATTTCTTGTTTTAAAAGAATTCTCTCATAAAAAGGTGCATATTATGGAGAATAAATAGCTTGCTAGTTTTCATATATGAAAAAAAGTTTTGAAATTCTATTCTGTTACCAATAAATTTTGATTATTGATTTACGAAGAAATTTTGTTGGGTGGAAAAAATAAGTTGTAGGAATATAATAGATGTCTGCACCTTATAGCGAGTAGTTAAATTAACATTGTAACTAGAAAAAATGTAAGCCCGATAGTTATCCTCATCTACTCCAGTTTTGTGATTTGAAAAAAAAAATGTTTTGCATTTTTATTTAGTGACATGTTTTTATGGATTGGCTAAGGCAAGTTTTTGAGAAAAAGATAAAAGTTTTACCACTCTTAGTTTTGGAAGAAATATGCATTGCAAAGAAGGAGGCCAAACCATACTTTTAAAAGAATGGGGTTGGTAAGGATTAAGGCCTAGAAAGATCGAGATAAAGTTAAGGCAATCAATTAAAGAAATAGAACCTAACTGGAGATTGGTAGAGTTGAGTGATTCTCTGAGTATCAATCTGATGTTGATTTCGGTCTTTGGGGTTGACGCTTAAGGAATTATTCTCTTACCAATTTCCGGTCAAAGATTAGCTAGTATTAAACTAATAGAAAATTCCTGTAGATTGCATAAACATTGAGAAACCTAGGTTTGTTGCTTGAGAAAAAGAGATAAAGTATAGGCTAGTAATACACAACAAGAACTAGTAGTGACTACTAGGTAGTGGAAGGGCAAGTAAGTGTAGAGAGTTGATGGTTGGACTTTTCTTTAGAGAAATATTCTTATGATTCTTGGCCCTTGGTAGTAGTTGTGTAGGATGTTGTTTGAGTTAAAAACAGAAAGGCTTATTTGGAAAATAAATTTAAGTAATTAGAGTAAGTCAAATAAGCTAAGAAAGAGAATAGCCTAATTAAGAAGAAAATAACAAATCCAATAAAGAAACAAACTGACGGGAAAAGAAAATGGAAATCTTAAGAAAAAGATGAATAAATATGAAATTTTTCCAAGATAAGTGGAAAAAGAGAAGAAATTTTCTTATGTGGTTGTACTTAGATAGAAAAATAGGAAATCTTTATAAAATAGTTATGTAAAAATCCAAGTGCAATTAGAAAAGAAAAACGGAGGATGTAAAATTTTCAGTTTTCATAACATAAGAAATTGAACTTGGAAAATTAGATTTTTTAAAATTCGAATTTAATGATGGTTGGTAGGGTTTTGGATGCGAAAATTGGATGAACTATGCTCTTACTCTATAAGATTGTAGGAAAAATTGGATGAAAAACGTTTTTTATTTTTCAAAAATATTGCATTCATTTAGAACTGCAAGTATATTTAGGATGTAAGCATCATGTTTTGAAAGAGTTTTTAAAGTTTGCATACATATAAGTGGATCCAAATTAGGCATACATACTTCACTATGACGTATCTCACTTTGCACATATGCACAATGTTTGCAACAATTGGATGCACACTTGATGGATGGATATTGCAAGGGATTATCTATTTTACTCTTATCGATTTTCGAGGATGAAATTCTTTAAGGTTGGGAGAATGTAACACCACGCATTTTTAATATAGTTAAAAGTATGTAAAAATAACTGTATACGCATAGATAGGCAAATAATGGTGATGTATAACGAAAAAATTATTAATATATGGAAGAGAAGGAAAAATTAATTCGATAACAGTGTATGTAACAAAGAAGACAATAAAATAAGGATACTTAATTTAAATATCAGGAATTAAGAAAAACGGACATCACCAATGCATTCGTCTTGGAATTTTGCTTGAAATATAGTCCAAGTTTTTGAAAATCGGACTCCGTATGAAAGAGTTATGGCCTTCGGAAGATTCAACAAAAATTCGGAATTTACATAAGAAAATACCCAGGCAGGTCGACCTGGGGGTCGACCTACCCAGGGAGGTCGATCTAGGGGACCTTGTATCGACCTCCCCACTGATTTTTCCAGATCTGGGCAGTAACGATTTTTGATGTGCTGGACGGACCGGATGGCTTATAGGGCGAACTATGGCTCTAATACACTCTCTACACCTATAAAATAGTGCCTAGACCTAACTTAATTCATAAACAATTCCTTCTGGTGCTTCCACGCCGCTAAACTTTAACCAAACATGACCGCTGCCTCAAAACCCTAAATTAATTTGCAAGTTCTTTATCAACTTCGGAGTTTAATCAAATCAAATAGAAAAGTTCTTCATCAACAATTCATGCTCTTCACCAATAATCAAATAAGAAGATTAAATCAGCGTTCTAGATCAACGACAAATGACTTATTTCTCCAATCAAGTCAAAGTGAGTGGATTTGAACTATATTTGTTGTATAATATTGCTTCTATCGTTTACCATTCCCCATAATGAATATGATGATAATTTAATAAGATCAATTAATTTATTTATGCCTACGTTTGAGTTCTCTTCTTTTTATTCTTTCCCCTTTTTATTTTTGGATCTAGATTATCTCGAACCTAGATGAAATCTTATTATATATACGTACGATTGAAATATGGGAATATTGGGGCATAATTTATCTTATGCAATCGAGGAATATAACCTCTAATTTGGGGATTGTGGCATAACAATTATTATTGCAAATATTGGGACAATTGGCGAATTGTACATTGGGATTATTCAATGAAATAAAGTCAAATTGGGGATTTTGGAGCGTATTTCAATAATGAATCTTTGGGTATGCTTTGGGAACATGAATCTATGATGAATAGTGCGCAATTATGAATTTTGATTTATGATGTTAACATGAAATTGTGTAAATTTAATTGCAACTATTGGATAGGGAATTAGTATAATTAAATATTAACAACATGTAATTGGATAACATGGATTAGTGAAATTTATTTGTGACTTGAAAAGTAAGCTTAGGGGGTGAATTAGATTATATGTATGAACGTGGGAATGTTGGGATATATATTGGGAAAATATTGATTATAGGAAATTGGGGTATAATTAGATATTGGAAATTGGCATGTTTGGGTATGAATAACATGGAATTGGTGAATTTGGCTATATTTGGATAATTTGGGTAATATGAAATTTGGCTAACTATTATGTAATTGGTGTAGTGAATGACAAATTGGAAATAGGCGTAAAAATGAAATGCAATTAAGTTAAATTTGGAACATATGACATGAATTTGGGGTTTGGGTGAAAGATGATTATTAATGAACGACTATGACACGAGGTTAGGCGCGTTTGTGGTGTAAGACTGCCCGGAACCGCCCGTCAAATCTAGCAACCACAAGCGGACGTCTAATGTGAGAGGTCGATGGCAAGAACTAGAGGCGTAACGGTTTATGACACGAGTTTAGGCGCGTTGTGGTATAAGTCTGCCCGGAACCGCCTGGCAAATCCAGCAGCCACGAACGGACATCTAATGAGAGAGGTCATACATCGTTACGACGTTATAAATAAATTTAGAAATACTAACCATAATAATACATGTGGGTGACATGGGTATGGTTAGAGGGTTAAGTGGGTGATATAAATGACATGTAAAGCTTGACTAATGTGGACTTAACTGTTGTAAGACATGTGATGTAAAACATGACTTAGGTAGACTTAACCGTAGTAAGACAAGTGTAAGATATGAAAACTATAATAAAGGGGGTTAAGTGGGACACGGGTGATGTATGAAACAAAATTTAGATATTCTTAACCAAATGGGACCCGTGACGGTATCATAAAGTAATTGAATTGGGTAAAGTTTAAGTAACGGGTTAAGTAAATGGATGGGTTAAGTCAAATCTAAAATTAACGACAAGAAATGGGGAATGATAAATAACCTATTATGAATAAACTTGAATAAGGCAGGAAAGGATAATTGGTGGAAATTATAACTTATGGGACAAGATAAGTTATAGGAAACGATAAGAAAGATGAGATAACTTATATGTAAAGATACACTTAAATTAAGTGTTTGGAAAGGAGAAATTTGAAATTTAAAAATGATATAAGTTATATGAGTGAAAAAGAAGTAAATTAAAATCATATATGTTGGTTGGGTTGAGTAATTCTCTGGGTGCCAGTCTGATGTTGATTTCTGTCTTCGGGGCTGGTGTTTAGAGGGTTATTCTCCTAATCAGTATGTATGTGAGATAAGGCATACTTAACTATGAATCAAGTATAACATGTTGTTGTAACCCAAAAAGGGAATAATTTATGAAATTGGAAAATAACATGTTGTGGGCTTATTAATGGACTTAAGTGGGTTAAGTATAAATTGAATTAATAAGCAAGGGTAACTTGGTGAATACGAAAAAAAACTAATGTGAATAACCAAGTTAAAAGAGAAAGTTGACGAGGTGGCACAAGCGTGAAATAAATGGTTAGACTTAGGGTCTAATGAAATATAAAACTAAGGGGCTTGAAGAAGTCGATATGTTGTAGGATGAATAACCCAACGAGGTAGATCATGACGGTGTCATAAGGCATGAGGAGAGCGCACGTTCGCTATTTTGGCGGCTCCAACGAACTGGAAGGGGAAGCACACAGCTTCCTGAGACGTTAAAGGTGCTCCTGGTAGTCCTCTGTAGCGGTTTAGCTTCGGGCTAGGATTACAGAGGTTAGGTCTGCACGGAACTACCAGGTGGGTGGGCCTTGACTGCACAAGTGGGGACAGTCAGAATGTTGTATGCGATGGCATTAAGGGTGGTTCGGCGATTGCCTCAGGAGGAGGTGGAAGGTCAAGACCAAACGATAGCAAGATCATTGAACGCCTGTCACCAGCAGCCTAAGGAATGCGAAAAGACAAGAGCTAACCCCTAAAGATCATTAACATTTGCTATCAAGGGACGGGTGCGAGGAGACCCCACATGGATGTTTAGACTGTTTTCTTGTTAGGGGTGGCGATTAGCTCGTATGGTCTTTACTAGTTGAGGGAGGGGCTGAGGTGGGGCCATAGCCACCACAGAAAAACCAGACCCGAGGGATATCTGTACATTGGACACTCTTAGAGGCGGGCCCGTATAGATATAGAAAAGCTCCCGACCGAGTTCCGTGTTTTCTGGTGTAGCCCTGCCATGGAACTTGGGTGCACAAGTAAAGGTTATGTGCAGTAGAAACATCAAGTACGATTGATGATACGTACGTGGGAAAGTCTTGGTACAACCATGTCTGCTCTGGGTGGTGTATCGTAGACTAGAGGGACTTATTCGGTGATGGAACCAAACTCAATCGAATAGTTCGAAGATAGCAGTCAGTACGCTTCCGTAGCACAACGATAATGGTTATATGCGGATGTAGCGTTGTACGTTACTATGGCATAGGATGAGGGATTGCGCATATTACTGTGGCGATACGGAGGAGACCGCGCGAGTGGGGTATCACGGGGTGTACCTCAGTTTGGGGGTAGCTACATATACACTATATTAGGTTAATCTACTAGGGGGTAGATGGGTGCGATGTGTGTGTTAGCTTTGAGTGCTAATAACACGTATAACCTAATAAAAAAGAAGTGTAATTGAACGGTATATGTAGGATTATTCAAAAAGTGTAGTTTAAATCCATTCACACAGAACTTATGTTCTGACCCCCTCCTCATAACATTCGCAGGTTAGACAGAGACTTATAGCTTTGGGAATACTGATTTAGCAGTATTTTGATTAAGGTAAAGCTATGTTTTAAATATATTATATTTTACTCCTTCCGCTGTGAGGTGTTTTCCGAACTCTGACATATCTCTTTTCTCTGTCTTTTTCTGTAGGATACCAGAGCAACAAACTCGAGTTTCGGGGGATTGGATTTTTGAAAAAAATCGATCCGTCGGAATCTGGGTTTTTACATACCCCATTTAGAAATACTTCGCCTTGTGAACCCTTTTTCAAGTAACTCTTTTGCTTGTTTACTGAGCCCTTCCTTTCCCTTGGATTCATGTGTGGTACAGGTAATGCAACTAGCTTTGCATGTTCAGCTAGATGTATGTGGAAGTTTATCTCGCATTTTAGGGGACAAACCCCTAACCTAATCAAAAACATCTGCGTACTCATGGACTACTCTAATGAATCGCAAATCGTTGATAGATGCGTCAAGTGATTCTAGGTAGCTAAGCCAAACTGATCCCTGAGGAACGCACGAAATCTCGAGGGTATTTCTGAGGCAAGTCAAAAGTCTAACCACCCTCCTTTCACAACCACTAGCTAACAAATTCATGCCTAGAATCCACCCATAGCCCATGAAACCAAAAACATAAGCATTGCACTTAAAATCAATACTTAACATAGCTATTCTCAAATCCTTACAAACCAAAGATAAACGAGCCGAACAACCAACCGGATTTGAGACAATAATGGGATCTTCTATTATCCTAGAACTAAGGTGCAGAGACTCAACTACGGAAGTAGATATAAACGAATGTGAAGCGCTAAAATAAAAAAGAGTACTAACAGGATGGTCAAAAAGAAAAACTAAACATTACTATCTTTCTCTCAGGTACGCTGCCGGTGAAAGCATGCACATGCCTTCTTGAAAATCATGTCCTTTGTCCTTGTCCTTGTCCTTTTCCTTCGGGCAATACTTGATAAGATGCCCTGCCTCATCATGCTGAAAACAACCACTTGTCTTTTACTTCCTACAATTAAATGACCCGCTATACCACAGAAAAGATACTTCCTCTTGTTGCGGGATCTATTATTTCCTCCTCCCTTCTTATATTCCAATCCCTTGTTTGTGATTCTTTCCCTTTGGCCTCTTTATCTTTACCTCCTTTGTGAACCATGTTGACAAGTCTCTCGAACGTTGCCTCCATCGCACGGGAAACCCTACAAAGCTTGGAATAGAATTAGCCGCAGGTGAAACTACTACGACTATGGATGGAGGTTGGGCATTTCTTCGCCCTTTGACAGGTGTCATTGTCTCATCGAGCCAACGGAACCATGTCGCGATGAGGTTACTCCCAGAAAGCCAGGAGCCTCGGAGACTCAAGAAAGAAGGAAACAATGATTCAAACAGAGGATCAAAAGATAGTGCATATGGCTTTGGGGAATATGCCTTTAAACAAAACCTTTCTTTTGAAAATGCTTCTTTTAAAACCATTTTGAAAATAATTTTTCAAATCTTTTATCTGATCCGGTAACCTTCATCTCTGATACCAAGTGAAACACCCCACCTCCGTTAAGGTCACTCACAAAGGGAATGCCTTAACTTCGGTGGAGCATTTTAGGTAAAAGATGCAGGTAAATTACAAGACAGACAAATAAAGCAGCGGAAAATAAAGTCATTTTATAAACTATGTGGTTCAGTCAAGCTTTTACAATAGTTGTCTCAATCATACTTAAAAGTAATACATAGAACTTTTGTCTTGATTTAAAAACATCCAAATATAAAAGAAGCATAAAAATAATAATGATATTCCCCAATAAATCATGAACCAGCCATAGCAGTGGAAGAGAGAGTCCAAAGCAATACATCGACTGTCTTCGAGCTTGGAAAGGAAACTGAGCTAGGTGGTAACATTTCCTCCCAGCGAACCTGGGAGGGAAATGGAAGAAAAGAGGCGAAACAAAACTAGGTCAGACATAAGTCTTGTAAGTCCAGTGACTTTCAGCATATAAACAGGCAAAGCATCATAGCATGAATAAACTGAATATAAGACAATACCGTGAGAACAAGGATAACAAGATAACATATGATTAGTACAGAAATAATAAGGCAAGATAAACTGAATGCGCTTCTACTCTTTCTCTGCTTCACTACTACCTTGTTATTCTGATTTTTATATCTCTACACCACCTAACTAGTGTCCCAACTAGTAATCTATATAAAATGATCATATTGTAATGTGATCCCAATCCCCGCAATTGTGGTAGCCTTCAGGTGTACATCTATCATGGGGATTCCACCTCAATCTGCCTAATTGCCATGAACATGTTAGATGTACCCTTACTACCCTATCAATCGGCTCTTTACTCATATTATTTTTTCCTTGTGTCTGTATCAATCGGCCCTCTCTTGCATGTAGATACCCTGTGCTGGTCCCACCATAAGGTGTATCAGTCCCTATGACAGCAACCCGACACGATTCAAGATGCACAGTGTATAACTACTGGTACCTAGTGCCTGCTTTTTCCCACTTCGGAGTACGTGCACGCCCGTAATACGTCGGAACCTCCACTGACGCACCCCGACCGCTATTTTGACTGCTTATAATCATCCCAGTAATTGTGCCCCACCCTGCCTAGTTCAGGATACATCTATGTGGGTTACCGCTGAAATGGGCCCCTGTTACTAGGGTTTCCTACTGGTTAAGTTTGTGGGCCAATATATACAAATATTACCCACCCGTGAGATGTACTTAACCCTCCCACCGATTCAAGCATGTTTATTTAATGGTTAAGTTTGCGGGCCTATATATACTAACATTACCCACCTACACGAGATGTACTTAACCCTCCCACTGATTCAAGCATGTTTATTTAATGGTTAAGTTTTGTAGGCCTATATTTACTAATATTACCCACCAACCCGATATGTACTTAACCTTTCTACCGATTCAAGCATGTTTATTTAATGGTTAAGATTTGTGGGCCTATATTTACTAATATTACCCACCAACCCGATATGTACTTAACCCTTCTACACATTATTTCATATTGGTTAAGTGTTTTCCTTTCATGTTAACTTAACCCACCCATTCATCATGTCATGTTGGTTAAGTGTTTCTTATTAACTTAACCCTCCTTACTTATCGTGTTGGATTGGTTAAGTGTTTCTTTTCAACTTAACCCCACGTGTTCATCATGTTGTATTGGTTAAGTGTCATCAATCAATTCAAGTTAACTTAACCCACCTACTTGTCATGTTACTTTGGTTAAGTGTTGCCTTCTTGTGTTAACTTAACCCTACCACAAATCAAGTTATATTGGTTAAGTGTTGCCCTCTCGTGTTAACTTAACCCTTCCCATTCATCGTGTCATGTTGGTTAAGTGTTTCTTATTAACTTAACCCTACCCATTTATCATGCTATACTGGTTAAGTGTTTCCTATTAACTTAACCCTAGTCATTTATCTTGTTATATTGGTTAAGTGTTTCTTATTACCTTAACCCTACCCATTTATCATGCTATAATGGTTAAGTGTTTCCTATTAACTTAACCCTAGTCATTTCTTAGCATGTATTGTTCATTAGCATTAATTTATTTATTAATGCACCAACCTCTCACATTAGATATGTGTTGTTGTGGTTACTGGATGTGCCGGGCGGTTCCGGGCAGTTTTACACCACAACTCAATCTAACCTCGGGTTTTTCTTGGGCATGATGCACTAACCTCTCTCATTAGATTGGTATTGCTGTGGTTACTGGATGTGCTAGGCGGTTTCGGGCAGTTTTAAACCACAACTCAATCTAGCCTCGGGTTAGGCATGTTCATCTTTATTTTACATATATACCATATATACCCAAATCTAGATTTTACTTGCTAATTACCAAATTCACCAAAGCTAGTCATGTTCCAATTCCTAAGTTATGCCCAACAAATTTCCAATTTCAAGTTATTAATCAAAATTGGCTATACCAAATCTTCCCTAAATTTACAATAATAGTCATGCTTCAAAATCACAATATACACTATGCTTGGCGTTCCAACTAACAGTTATGCCCAATCTAGATTTAATATTCTATTTTACAGCTTATGCCCAAAACTAGATTTTTCATGCCAAATTACATACTTTGTCGTTCATGCCAATTCTAGGTTCAATATGTCAAATTACATATTCCATAATTCATGTCAAATTACCCCCAAATTGCATCTTAACAGTCATGCCATAATACAAGTTCCAAATTATGCCAAATAATGTAAATTTTATGTTATACCCAATTACCCCCGCATTAATGACATATGTATTTTGACATTCAACTCAAGATTCATAAAATAAGCGGAGAAACAATATGGAACATAAGAGGCATAAGAATAGGCATATGACGATAAGAACTATTGGTCCAATAAATTTGATATGCCAAATTGACAAGTTTTGCACTGAATACATTGCAGGCATATAGATATGATATGAATATCATAGTGAACCATCACAGACATATAGGTTTGACAAGAGTTATATCATGAATTTAAACAGGATTACTATTCCGATAAACAACAAGGATAGAAATGATTGGACCAATTCCATAGTCAACAATGGTTCCCAAAGGCATATATAAGCATGGATTCAATTGAAAGGATTACTTACATCAGGCATAAATCTAATGGATTAGATTTGAATAACATCGTAGGCATAAATCTACTGGATTAGATTTGATAAATCTGAAAGGATTATCTCATAATCAAGTATAGCTTAGATCCAGATTATTACATGCCAAGAATTTTCAATTAAGAATTCACATATGAAAGTAACCTGAACTTACCAAAAAGAAAATGATTCTTGAATTTTGTGGAATCTGTTTTCTGAAACTGAATAGCTCTCCCCTGAAGTAGACTATCGATTCTTTAATTTTGATTTGATTCGATTCGATTCGTAGCTTCTAATTTGCTTTCTAATTGGAGAAGAGTGGCGGTTACTCTAGGTTGACCATGGACAGCATGACGGCTCTTGGAATGAATTTTTGTGTGATTTAGGGTTGAGGGCATCAGTTGTTTATATAGAAGTTTAAACTAATGCAAGCCGTTAGATCAACCTAGGATAAATCAAGATCATCCATACTAGATAGATTTATCCAGAAACAACCATCAATGCCCTAGTGACTCGGCCACAAGTCAGAAATCATCACAGTTCGGATCTGTCTGAGGGGGTAGGTCATCCCCTAGGTCGACCCCCAGGTCGACCTGTATAAGGGAGGTTGACCCCCTGGTCAACCCCCTGGTCGACCTGGCCCTGGTCGACCTGGCCTTGTCGACCTGGCCTGAGGTCCATAGGTTCCTCATACGAAGTCCGATTTATGAAACTCGGACTCTATTCCAAGCAGAATTTCGAGCAAACGCAATCGCGTAACCTGTTTCCCTTAATTCTCACTTTAAAAATTAAGTATTCTTTAATTTGTTCTTTTAATATTATTAGAAAATACAGGGTGTTATACAAACAGTCAGTATTTTGACGGTTAAAAATACGCTGGGTGAGCAAACAAAGTCGGAATTCAACGAAACTAATTTGTTGGGTCTGTAATGTCGAACTGTAGTTGTATGACCGTTTTCATGATTTTTGGATATCGTGTGTGATCATGAAGATTTTTAACAACAAATACATATAGCGATTGAATAAAAATAAATATAATATTCGATTATAAGAAATATTATAATTGGCCTATATATATTACTTAACTTCCTAAACCAAATTTCATTTATTTTTCTTTGGTCAAACCAAAGGCGCCGCTGCCTTAGAAAAAAATTCCACAGTAAAAATCAAACTTCAAAAAAATCCTATAATTCAAATAAAATTCTACAAATCCCATAATGGATTTATTAGTGATCATTGTAGGTTTCTCTTCGATTCTACATACTCATTACTTTGTGCGATCAGTTTCTTTTTCCCTTTACTTTTAGACAGCGATGTTAGGGTTTTGGATTTTGTGATTTGAGTGCATTGAATCAGGCTTTGAGAATCGTATTTGATTAGAGGAGGTCATGTAACTTGTAGTGGTGAATTTTCGTGGATTTTGATGAAGATTTTTGTCGCACTTCTATGTACTGGTGTCATGCAAAGCCTGGAGTCGCGACCCTCCTCTGAAGTGCGAATCGAGGAAGGACGGTCGGAAGTGAAGGAGTTTGTGGAGGAGAAGATTTTGGTGGCTTACATTTGGTCTTCGATGTAAGAATGATGGTGTAATGTGGAGTTGAAGTTGGGGAAATGTTGTAGTTGAAGTACTGGAGCGGTCTGTTCATCGATGGGGAAGAAGGGCTGAAGTGGGTCTGGTTTTAACTGGTTAGGTGGGCTAATGTTGATAGGATAAGGCCCATTTAGGAATTAAAATACAAGTTTTATTTTAAATTAAAGTGTATTAATTTGTATAAGTCATAACTTGATCGTACATGAACGAAATTCAGCGAAACAAGATCCGTTAGGATCGTATGGACGGTGGCTAAAAAATGGAACTGACTGGGAGTGAATTAGAGCTCGTTGCAATTTATAATGAAATAAATTGTCAAAACCAAATCAACGAAAGTTATTCGTTATTTAACGATAACCGTCCAATGTGAGTAAAACTCACCAACTCTACCAGTTCATATTTTTATAACGTATATTTAGAATTGATAAATGATGATTGATATCTATGTGTTGATTGTTTGATTGAATTGCTGATGTATTGTTTGAAATTGTAGATAACGATATATATCGTTAATCAAATATTGATTCTGTTTATCAGAATATTTCATATTGAAATGAAATCGATGTTATTTATATTGTTTAACATCTGTGAATGCGGGGAAACAGGTTGGTGGGATCCAACTGGATTCCTTAATATTATAATACTGTTTGTTTTCATATATTGTGATATAAGATGTGATATTATTTACATTTAACATGAATAATGGATTTAAGTAAATATTTTGTTAATAAAATATTTATAAAGGAAATAGGGTTTAAAATAGGAATAAAAATGGAGTTAAAGGAATTAGAAACTGACTGGAGATTTGTTAAGTTGAACAGTTGTCTGGGTATTGAGCTGATGTTGGTTTCGGCCTTCGGGGTTAATACGTAAGGGGTTGTTCTCTTACTATTTACAGTTAGAGACCGATATATGTGAGAAGTTAGTGATGTGGGAATCAGAAATGGAAACGTTTTCCAAAGTTAATAACGTATATTTTCTAAAATTAGTAAATAAGGATTTGATGAATATATGGAAATGAGAAATGGGGAAATGATTAAATGTTGATTGATGATTGATCGATAGAATTTCCATCTGGAAGTAATATCGTTGTTTGCACACATGTTTTCCTTTGATAGTTAAATCATCGACGATCAAAGATTTTGACCATTTCCGTTGTCAATACGGAGAGACCGGGATCAGATATATTATCTGAAAACCACTCCGTATGGCATTAGCGTTGCGAATAAAATATGATGAAGATAATTGAAGATGGATTTATGCAAGGGCTGTTCAGTAAATCCTAGGTAGAAATTTCCTAATATGGATTTACAGAAAAATGCCTTCGGATTGTCCAGTCCTAGGACAACTTGAGTGGACGAACGTCTAGCAGAGTATATTTGGTAGATCGCGTAAGTTGATCGTTTCAAATGTATTTATGTTGGTGGCGGAGGAATTCGTTTCTCTTAGCATATACCCGTGGTATTTTTGGAGAAATCAATTTGTGATTTGACGGGTATGACGATGTGGCATTAAAAGTAATTAAAAGAGTGCTCTATTAAAAGATACGTTATGACCTCAAGTCTCATCATCAGGGAAATGACAGAAATCGGGCAGGTAGCATGGCTAAGTGGGCCGCACCCAATTAGGGTATATTGTCACCATCTATGGAATATTTACATTTGTTAATTCTTTCACTTCTATATCTCCAGGGAACTGTTATGTTGGTATACCAACCATAAGGTGATAATATATTCGGAAAATTCAAGCGAAATGAATGGTCGGTCATATGTGGCCGAGTTACAAGACGTTCTTGTTGAACTCCAGTGTATCACTTCTAGAGTACACTGATCAGAAGGTGGATCCATACCTTGTCATCGTTGGAATTCATTCCCCAATAAGAGCCCGCGGTTTTGATTATATCTTATATATGTAGAACGTAAGATGCAAGCGTTTCTGCTAGATTTCTATTTACTTGTTCTAGACATTATTATAATATCAAACAAGTATCATTTTAGAAAAATAATTTGAGTTATTGTAAGGCAAAAACCATCCGTGTTTATGTGTGGATCGGTCTTACGATTATCCTTTGGTTGAAAAGGATTTGAAAAGTTAAACCGAAATGATTTGAGTTTACTCACACCAGTTACATGACTGACCCCGAGTTTATTTTGTTTTGTTTTCCCTAAACTCTTAAGTGCCCAATTTTGTACGGGCAGTCAAGTAGTCGGGATTTAAAGATACTTGAAGAGCTGGAGCAAGAGGCTTCAGGATTATATAGATTGTTATTTCCGCTATGTTATAAGTGTTATATTCTAATAAAGGTATTGCATACTAATACTGTTTTATTTCAAAGTTATGTTATGAAATATATTTATTCGTTCCACTGTGAGATTCGTGTTTACTCTGATGTTGTATGTTCTTCTTCTATTCTAAGTTTCTATCTTATCTATTCTCACCCTCTATTTTCTTTCTATTAGCTTTCTGGTTTTCAGTGTAATTTGGGTTTGACTTGTGTTATTTGGTCAGCTCAAATGGTACTAGAAATTCGGGACACTACATTTATATTGTCAATTCTAATTTCAACAAAAATGACAATTTTATATCAATTCTAATTACAACAAAAAGGACAATTTTATGTTGTCAATTCTAATTTCAACAAAAATGTTATTTTTGTTTTATCTAAAATCTATTCAACAAAAAATAATATTTTTGTTTTAACTATTTTATTTCAACAAAATAATCCATCCAATCAATAGATCAACATAACAACATCATCACCCCAAATCAAATCACGTATAACAACAAATTAAATTTAACAGTGGATTGGTAAAAACACAATCATATTTAATTAATTTTAATCATTTAAAAAAATAGAATTCTTACAGTGATTCTGAATTCTGTATAATTCAGAATTAAATTAGCCTCAAATTCTGATTTTCTCCAAATTCATCCTAGTCTGCACTGAAATGTAGATCTCCGATTCACGATCCCAACAGTCCTGAAATTGTCCAATTATGTATTCGATGAATAAGATACAGATTTATTTATATTTTTAACATTTTTAAATTAATTAATTTAATAATCTAATTGGAAAATACCTTCTTCTTCCTTATCAGACACAGGCTGCTATTTTCACGTATTGTTCGAAATTAGGTTTTGATCTTGCTTCCAATCGGTGTAGTATGAAGTCAATCGGGTTTCGTCACATCGAAGGGGAGGGATAGCGCGCTTGGGGAGCCCCACGCGGTGGAGTTCGATCGTGCTAGGGGGTATGCCGGTGGTGCAAATGGTGGCACTTCGGGTGCATGGTTCTTCGCAAATACACCACTATAAATTCCAATCTCCATATGGATCTGGAGAGGGAAGTTAGCTCTACAAAATTGTCAAAAGTAATGGAAAGTTTTATTGTGTGGATCGAAAGAAATTAGTAGTGGAAAGGAGGACATTTCTGGCCATTGAAGAAAAAGGGGCGGCGGCTATCTGTAGTATTAGGGTTCTGATTTTTCTTGTATATTTATAATAAAATAATATTTAAATCCCTTAATTATTAGTTAAAGCCCGTTAACACTTAACAGCTCTAAATTCAGCCCAACGAGAGTTACCCCTTGCCAAATATCCCCGTTCTGGACACAATGGGTCAGGTCTCGTCAGCTCATTCGATCATTTTCAGCTTTTTTTCTTCAAATTAAAATATAAATCATTTAATTATTTAATTTGGTCGTACATTTAAACATACCGGGGCTATATACGAACTCCAAAAATTCCCGAAAAATAAATCTAGCTATGTTTTGACGATATGGTCCTAAAAAAATTAATTTCGTCGATTTGGAGATCGTTTGAAAAATGACCTTTTTAACGGTCGATTATATTCAATAGAAATTATCGAACAAAGTTTAATTTGCAACGCTCACATATTAATTCCAAAAAATAAGGAAAATTAAACTTAGCAATAATTTGAAAAACCGAATCTAACAAAAATGTTTTCATCAAAAATGGAGGTCACTTGTAAAATGACTATTTTTAATAGCTTTAATATTATTTAAAATGGAAAATTTAAATTATGGAACATTTTCCAAAAAAATTCCTTAAAACAAAAAATTTTAAATTGGTCTGGATTTTCTGGGTTGTTACAGAAGTAGTCTAGCAGTAGATTTGAACAGTCTAGGCACATGCAAGATACAGCAAAAATCAAATCAATATTTTTACTTAGGAATTAAGGAAGAATAGTGTATATATATAGGACATATACACATGATTGTGGCGTAGAGAAGACAGAGGATAGTCGGATACTTAGAGGCAAAGTTAGAAGATTTAGTTTGAATTGTTCAATCAAGGAAACATCACACAATATCAACTTTTAAATACTGCAGTATGGTACCCTATGAGCCTAAAGTCCTAGCAGACTAAAACACAAAAAGAACCCGTCTATAAATATACCTAGAGATTTCATTTATTTACACAGTAGTCCCTCCTCAAAACCAATGTTTACAAAGCAAAGTTTTAGAACTGAAATGGTAGAAAAATAAAGAGAACAAAATAATGAATCTGGAGTACCAAAACAGAGAAGAAAAACAGAGAAAAAGTTTACAAAAATTGTGAAGTAACCTTGTGAAAATGGGCAAAATAGTGAAGCGCATTGAACGGGGTACAATGTTGTAAAACGTGGCAAGAAAATGAAGGGTATGGAGCTAAAATCAAAAGACTGAAGAGAAAGAGAGCAAAGCAAGAGACTGGAATTTAGGGAAAAAGGCAGAGCAAAAAAAATATGGAAACAAGTACTGTGAGCACAAACACAGTAGCAATAATGTGACTAAACCCTTAATGTTTCTTCCCGTTTAATTCTTAACTCAACTGTATGACTATTGAAAGGTTTGTTGATCATTAAATGGAATCTTGAAGTGTTTAAAAATAAGTATTTCATAATTTGAGACAGTAACTTTAGCAGTAATACACACATGTGAGTAAAACTCCAAAAAATTTCCTGGAAATCTATTTCACATATATACATTGACCCAAATACATGTCCTCAAGAAGTGTTGACCTGTACAACATCATATATATGTTGTTATTAAACTTATAATACTATTACCAAATGCCTATTTAATAAGTAAGGACATATATATTTAACAGTAAGCAACAGTAATTCTATATGAGTAAACATCTAAAGTGACTTTACAGTTTATTGTTTAACTCTTGTTGATTTAAACCATGTATGGACCCATCCTAGGAAATTTAATTATCAAAGTTGATTAAGGGTTAATCTTGGAAAATAGATAGTTTGAAAGTAGAGTTTGAAAAAACTGAAAACAAAAGGGAAAAGTAGTGAACCAAAAACACAGTAACATATAAGCAATGAGTATTTCTTTCATATTCTAATTCACAAATGTTATGTAGATTTAAGCATGTGATTTGTGTTTCCACCTTGTGTGAATTAAATGTCATAGAAGATTTCCTGTGAATAACCTTTGATAGGAAATCAAAGGATATGTATGTTTTAAAACCCTGCACAAAATTCCTTCTGTTGATTCAAAAATCAACAATATGAATTCTGGTTTTTTATTGTGATTAAGTACAGGAAAACAATGTTTGTTCATGATTTGTGTATGCACTAAAATTAATTTTAATTCAAAAATAAAAATAGCTTATATCATCTGGAACCACTAAATGACAGTAACAAGGTTAGAAACCTCAAGACTTCAAGCATCAGTATATTTACACAAGTATAGGAGTGGATTAGCGTCTGAAATTCATGAATTTTAATATGAAAATCACGATTTTTAGTTGATTAGGATAAGACAATTTTGAGTCAACCCGATTATGAACTTCGGCAAAATTAAGGCATTAGGGATGATTGGAGTCCTCAATGCCGGAGTTGGTGGAAGATGGGAGTTTGGTGATCATAGGAAAATTGTTAAATAATTTTTAAAAACCTTGATTTGGGTAAACAAGATCAAATTGGTTTTTTCATGGTGGTTTTGAGGAGTTGTGTTCATGGGAGAATTGTGACGAGGCGGTGAGGTTTCAGGGAATCGCACGGAGGGGGAAGTGTTTGGTAGGTTGTCGCCGACGTATGGCATAAGCTGGAAGGTGGCCAGTGGCATTTGGGTGGTGAAGTGAAGGGATTTGTTGAAGATAGTTTTGATAAACTGTCCGTTGAAAACTCCAAATTTTTATTTAATGGGCGAACAAAGTTCCGTATTTGGGGATGGATTAAGAGGGGCGGGAGGATTTTGTGGTGTTGGGAGGGGAGGTGAGTTCATCGGTGGCAAGGCGGTGTAGGTGTACAGGGTGCATGTTGTACATAGTGGCGAAGAAAAGATGTAATAATGGAAGAAAGAAGAGGAAAAAATGGGTAAGGAGGAAATAAGGGTGTGTGCTATATATGTGGACTGATGTAATGACCCGGCTTTTCGCCCGGTTTTCGCTGGTAATTAAACCAACTTAAACCGTTCACAAAGACGGATTGTTAGGGGCACTTACACATTTGCACAAATATAAAAACTTTTCCATTATCATTAAAATAATATTACATCAGAGTTACAAGAGGTACATCAGAGTACATTGGTTACACAGAGGAAAAGATACTAAACTCGGCGGAAGAATGCGAGTGCTCCAAACATAATAGCTCTAGTTAAACCAGAATCCAACTCCAACTAACTCCAAGGCTAAATCTGCGAACCAAACTACTAGGCTGCCTATGTAAAAATTATGGGCACCCAGAGTTTAGGTGTGGGAACAATAAACTCCACGTCAGTCATGGGACTGGTGTGAACACTCAAAACAGTTGTCTT
The DNA here is from genome assembly GCA_030737875.1 of Allium sativum. Lineage (NCBI taxonomy): Eukaryota > Viridiplantae > Streptophyta > Magnoliopsida > Asparagales > Amaryllidaceae > Allium > Allium sativum. The sequence continues at coordinate 856,637,313 of CM060915.1, read as the reverse complement.
TATGGTTTATTTTAAAGTTAGGTAATTCACCGGACCACGCTGCCAATGCGGAACGGGTTTACTCCATGTGAGTACCAGTGAAAAGAAATCCGCAATGGCTTTTTGAAAAAAATGAAGCTATCATAAGCTCGTCCCACATCACACAATGCAAGCGCACACCAAGTGGGCGAGTTTTGCCTTATGATAACCAAAAATGTCTTCATACGTAAAAATCCTCTTTTACTACTGTATATAGTGTGAAAAACCTTTTCGCAAATAAATGTGTTAATCCTAGCCAGCATAATGCCCTATCCCATTATACTGACAATCCTGCCGGTAATCAGCAGGCTATACAATCAAAACTGTACGGGCTCGTAGTGGAGATTGGGTTTCGAACATGATGGTTCTTGGTATGAAAGATCATTCATGGGCTCACAAACTTTCTGGCGTGCATCATCCCAGTACTTGCAGATAACGTCCAGACTCGGACTCCAATATACTAACCCACCATACATGAATCAGAGTACCCAACAAATGGTGTCCTAGACTAGGGACTTCGTAGTACCCTTTCATCATCACATCCCCGTGCATCAAACATACGAAACGAACATAAAAATATGACCACCAGTTTACCATCAATCCGGGGTGTGAGGTTCGTCGAGGTCACGATATACACAAGCTACGCTTAAATAAGTCGTGCTTTGATCATCCATAGCTCATCTCATAACTTAAGTATGCCACATTGTCCATTCACTATGCATCACTGATTTCTATCAATATATAACCTCTAAGCTCATACGTCTTAGAGAAGGGTGTTAAGCAAGAGAATAAATTCTCTGCCACCAAGTAGTTATATTAATAGAGATCAGTGCTACGCAGTCAATTACAATGTTAGACACACAATCCATACATGTCCGCTCTAGGTCTGAACGAAACAACAATCTGGAATTCCTTCACATACGTTTGGGCTTCTTGCCACTTGGCCGATATAAAAAATTGTAAGGACCCGTGACTTCCCCGGTGAGGAAAGCGCGGATAGTTCGAGAACAAGCCACAAAACAACGCAGACGGAAGAACATTTCATTGTATATTACAACAATTCATCAGATCACAAGAATATACAGAGTATAAATGAATAAATATTACACAGAAATATCAGAGATTTAAATTACATTTAAATACATCGCAGCGGAAATAATACAAAACACAACTAGAAGAAGATATACGGATACAAAGCTTTCCGGATATCGTTCCAGCTGTAAACCAGGATCCTATGAATATAAATCTGCAAAACCAAAACTACTAGCTGCCCGTGTCAAAATAAGGGCACCTAGAGTTTAGGTTAAAACAATAAACTCCAGGTCAGTCATGGGACTGGTGTGAGAACTAAAACAGTTATTAATCTTTATTTTCAAAGTTCGGTAAATCAAGGGACCACGCCGTATAACACGGAACGGGTTTCCTCCCAAGAATACCAGTGCATAAAACAAACAACGCAATGCTAAATAAAGAAAATGAAGCTATTATAAGACCCAGATCCTATCACACAATGCAACGCAAGCCGGGGGATAAGGTTTTCCCTTATAATAGCCAAACATGCTTAGTACGTTTAAAACAAATCTTTTGATATTATTATAAGTGTATAGTGTATAAAACAACTTCAAATCATAAGTATCAATCATAGACGGCATGGGTACCATATATCATGTCGCCATACTAGGCTCTATAATCAAAACCGCAAGTGTCACGTATTTGGAAATTGGATTTCCATCTATGAACTGAGGCCAGGGATCGTCCTCTACCGATTCGAGACGCTCTAGCCCGTGTCTCAGGACCCAGACTCAGGTGGGCCCTTGGAGCGACAGGGCCGGTCCACGGATGTGGATTAGACGAAATCCTGAACACTGCGTTTCCCCGCCCTTTGGGGCGTAGGTGAGCCAACTAAATGACTCCATCGGACCCGGATCGTCCGATCAAACCGAGGCGCCTCGCAACAGCAACAACCACATAAGTCAAACTCGTCAGGGCGTGTAAAACCACTGACGCCACTTTTTAGCTATAAGGAAATGCATGCCCTCCCTGATGTCCGTCTCCCATTTTCGGTTCATACCGGGTGTGAAACTCGCGAAGTAAACGTTACACAAAGCTATGCCACAAAGGCCGTGCTTCAATCATCCACCACAAGACATTGCTTTTCAGCAGAAGCCTTGATCATTTGCCACGTAGGCATGCCACACAGGCAATTCATTCCATGCGATGGATTTCCATCAATATATAACCCCTGAGCTCGTACGTCTCAGAGAAGGGCGTTAAGCAAGAGAATAAATTCTCCGCCGCCAAACAGATATATATTTAATAGAAATCAATCACACAGACTGAAATCCAATGTCAGACACACAGTCCATTTACAAGTTCGTTCTGGGTCAGAACGAAACCGGAGGCACCTAGTACCCCGCACATCCATCTATCTCCAAATACGTCTGGACGATCACCAACTGTTTCCATCTTATTGGGTGTACATCCTAATCAAGATCATCAGTAATCACCCAAACGACATGAAGACCTCCGGTCTTCGACCACCGTCTTCATCTTCGACTTATCGTCGTATCAGTTATTCAGAATGGGATAAACCCGGTCTTCCCGAATAACTCGCGTATATGATAAACATGTGTTACACAAACACAACATACGCCTCATTCCAATTCATCAGTCACTAACCGTAAATTAACAAGAGAATAATTCCCCAAATATTAACCCCGAAGGCCGAAACCAACATCAGATCAATATCCAGAAAACCATTCTGCTTAGCTAACCGACAGTTAGTTTCTAAATTTCACATTCATAGGGAAAGGTTCCCATTAATTTTATCAAAGATAAATTCCTTGAATTTATTCTTTAATCATCTTTTGAATATCAATTCAACTAGTCGGGATTAACGAACTTTACCGAAGTAATCATTTGTTTTAATTTCCCAATCCCAACCTATTCATCCCGTGAAGTAAAACTGGTTATACTTCATATCTAACACTAAGGTGTTATCAGTAAATTCAATTACCATTTCACGTTTAAATCTAATTAAAGATTTAACTATCGCCTGGAGCAAAACTGGTGATGCTCCATTCTTGATCTTTTCAATCTAATTAAAGATTCATTAAAACTCCACTTAGTTTTAATCTTTGACTGGGTTAAAGAATCAATGTCATTTAAAACACGGTTCACGATAAACCCAAAATCACATCACATTTAAATCAGTCCCTAACCGTAAATTAGCAAGTGAGCAGTTCCCTAAGTATTAACCCCAAAGGCTGAAACCAACATCAGATCAATACCCCATAAACCATTCAACTTAACCAATCTCCAGTTAGTTTCTGAATTTTCTTAACTCCTTTGGGTCTAAGAACAGTATTATTGAAGATACCGTTCACGACAACCCAAAATCACATTTGATTAGTTATCGGGTTAAAGAACAAGTGTTATCTAAAACAATGTTCACGATAAACCCAAAAATCAATACCAATTCAATTCCAATTAAATATTATTTAATTGGTACACTTCATTAAATCTAAATAAAAAGATTCAATCTTTTTCTCAACTGGGCTTAAGAACAGTGTTAATGAAGACACCATTCACGACAAACCCAAATCACATTTGATATTAAATACAAGGCTCTGAATAGAAAATATATCGGCTTATATTCAATATCAAATTCTACGACCAACAAATATCTTATTGGAAATAACGATATAAATATATCTTTCAAATTTCCATAACGCTATCTGTATAATCACGAAATCCAACATTGAAATATTCCGAAGACAATTTCGATTCAAATCCATTCCAAAGCAATTATTGGAAATTCTGGTTATTTTCAAAACCATTTCAAATCAAATTTATTTATTTAAAAATAAATAGAATTATAATTCTAGTTCAAAACTAGTTCATTTCGATAAAAATCTATTTTTATCTTTTCAAATATGGAGTTTTTCATCCCAATTCTTCCCAAATCATTTCTTATGATTTTACACAAATTATTACTATTTTTAATAATTTTATCAAGGCCCGTACAGTCGATTTCCATCAACGGCCATCGAACTGCACTTATAGCGACCTTTTCCAAATTTGATTTGGACATAATTCCAAATCCAACCGTTAGATTTCAAATTTCTAATATTCTTAGAAAGCACTTTACGATACGAACCCAAGGTTCCAGATTTAGGAGAATCCGACGGTCGGATCTCCCGCAATATTCATTTGAAGTCAATGGTCGAAATTCACGAACTACCGCCACGCGGCGCGTTCTATTCAGGCCATTATATTATATATATATAATATAAAATATATACTTCGTCGATTTCCTTTTTAAAACGTATTATATAAATCATTTTAAATTCGTTTTCAAAACGATTTCAACTTCATTTCTAATTCAAATCAAAATTGAATTTTTCCTTATAAATTCGTTTTAAATTCATTTCAAATTGATTTCAGTTCAGATTGATTTCTAATTCAATTTCAATTCGTTTTCAATTCAATTCAATTTCAATTCGAATTCATTTATATTCAATTTCAATTCGAATTCATTTATATTCAATTTCAATTCGAATTCATTTCTATTCATTTTCAATTCGAATTCATTTCTATTCATTTTCAATTCGAATTCATTTCTATTCATTTTCAATTCGAATTCATTTCTATTCATTTTCAATTCGAATTCATTTCTATTCGAAATATCAGATTTTGAAATCACTTTCGATATTCATTATAAAATGAATAAAATCGATATAAATATCGTTCACGTCAAAATGGCGTCAATCTAATCAACATGGCTTCATATATTCCTATTTTCAAATATTCTATTTCAAATATTTCTATTTCAAATATTTCTATTTCAAATATTTTTATTACAAATATTTCTATTTCGAAACTGGAATGAGGCCCAATCAATTACCATATAATGTTAATTATATGGATTTTCTACAACACATGTATATATCAACTATGACAAATAATCAATCGTCATCCAAAGTGCATTCTACACTGTATAAGCATCAAATATAAATATTTAACGCTTATAACAGTCTGTCAATCAATCGATCGACATACAACTAATTATTGGGATTAGTGTATGTCATCTATCATCCCAATACCCGTGTGGGGTTTCAAACAATCAAACACAGATTTTATTTGTGCAGTTGGGCGATGTGTAAAATTTATCGTCCCAATCAATATCAGTCAAATGTGTGTATATAAACAAATCTCCGATTTGTTTATATTAATTTATTTTATTTCATATTCACGTTAAAAATTCTATTTTTAACTATATAATATTTTCCACTATAAAATATTTTATTTCACATCACACAATGAATTTTCACAACAACATGCAATCAAACAAACAAGCCGTCCATGGTCTTTCGACGACGGGTGTCAGGTGCTACTAAACACCGTCTGCATCCTAGTATATATTTAAATAACTAGAAAATAAAATTAAAAGGTGAGAAGTTCTCACAGAGGGTTCCACTCTGCCGTGCTTTACTTTTGAACTACCGAACCGTCTGGATTGGTTGAAGTGCCAATGCAGCTCTTTTCACGCTGTTCAAATAAAAATTATATTTTTATTACTTCATTCTAATAAATAAAAATCATATTTCTACTTCATATATTTTTTATAACGCTCTTATTTTATATAAAAATTATATTTCGGCTTCTTATACAAAGATCGAATTTTTATATCATCACTATAAAAATCACATTTTTACTTCATTATATATATAATAAAAATCAGATTTTTATTTCACTACTTATATAAAGATAATATTTTTATATTCTCTATTATATAGAAATTCTATTTTCAATACACTACTTATATAAAAATAGTATTTTTACATCTTCTATTATATAAAGATCCTATTTTTAATACTATACTTATACAAAAATAATATTTTTATTATTCCTACTATATAAAAATCATATTTTTATTCTTCCTACTATATAAAAATCATATTTTTATATTATTAAAAATCATATCTTTCACCTATTAAAAATAGTATTTTTACTACATTAGAAATCATAACTACTTATAAAAATCATATTTTTATAACAAGGTTTATAGTATAAAAATCATTCCTTTTCATGTATAAAAATCGAATTTTTACCGTATAACTTCATATATAAAAATTGAATTTTTACCGTATAACTTCATATATATAACAAACTTTTCAAACAATAAAAATCATTGTTTTTTAAAAATCTAATTACATAGTAGAAAATATAGAGGAGTAATTAAATAAAAAGCTCACCTTTCATTTCAACGGAGGAAGGGGTCGAGGGGGGTACTGGTGATGGCGTCGGGTGCAGGCGGACCCAGTGGAGGAGGCGGAGCTGACTGGTGGCGGCGGACGGGGCATGGGCCAGGGGGTCCACGGTTGCGGGTTTCTAGAGTGCGGGGGTTTGGAATTGGGGAAAACGGGGAGAGTGGAGGGCAGCTCGCCGGAGATGGCGGCGGGGACGGGCGGAGAGACGGTGGAGGCGGCGCGTTGACAGTGGTGGGGCTGAACGGGGTAGCGGCGGGTTTGGGAAGCTTCAACGAGGGGTTTTTTTGACTTCTGAAATGAATCGGGGGGGTATAAGGGAGAAGTTATAATTTTTATATTTAATTTATTTTTAATTTCAAAAAAAGCAACTTTTTTATTCAACCTCAAAACAAGGCCCACTGCCCGTCGTCGATAGCTAATTACCACCATTTCGAACACAATGGGATATGTATCGTAAGCTGATTCGATCGTTTCGGTAAGTTTTCGTCAAGATCAACATACAACTCTATATATTGAATTTGAACGCGCATTTCAATTTACTGTGGTCACATACTAACTAGAAAAATTCCCGAAAAATATTTTCTAGCTTCGTATTGACGATACGGTCCTAACAAAACTAGTTTTGTCGAATTCTAAGACTGTTAGAAAAATGGCCAATTTAAGGTCGATCGAAATTGACAGAACACGTTTTCCTTTGCCACGCTCACATATTGAATCGAAAAATTACGAATTTTGGAATCTAGCAATTACTTGACATCACGAAACCAACAAAAGTGGTTTCGTCGAAATCCGAGGTTGTCTGCAAAATGGCTATTTTTAAGGGCCGAAATTCCATAGCGATTATTCTGAAATTTCAACTGGACATATCTTTTTATCCCCGCTATGAAATTTTGATTTTTCGGATTCGTTGGAAAGATATTATCAATTAGATTCAAATATTTTTGGTTTCACTAAAATCCGGTTTATTTTGCACCTGGTACATTCATTTGAATTTTGAAATCAAATTATTGAACTACCGCGCCATTTTCAGTTCCTTTTATATATATAAATAAATATTTATATTCTAACGACGATTCGAATAAATATATACGCTCAAATTCCATTTAAAATAAATTTCTCGTCGATAGTATTTAAAATAATCTATTTTAAATATTCAAAATTCGCTAAAATTGCCAAAATAAAATTTTTAAACTGGCCCAGATTTTCGGGTTGTTACAATCTCCCCCACTTAAAACTTTTCGTCCCCGAAAAGGAACGAAGCCGAAAGTTGTTTTAAATACTAACTCAACTTTCATTATTTTTATTATGGCTTAAGTTCTTCAACTTTTCAGTTTCTAAGAACTTTTCAAAAAATTCAAAAATTTGGCTAACACCCTAAATTTTCGAAAAATTTCGCCATGACCTCCCCTGCACCGGGAGCACCGGGAAAATCCCGAAATTGCCATACAGGCCCTCTGATCTCAAAAAGAAAAAGAAAAAGAAAAAGCCAAGCGGCTAGCCAATCGGCTCATAAAATCATCATCACTCAAACAAAATAGTAAATTATGATAAACATGTACCTATTTGTCGGGCAAACAAATTTTATTCTTCTGCTCTAGCCTCTTTGCTATGACCTGTTCAATGTAAGTACAAGTATATGCAAGCAAATGCGACAAATTTTCAATACAACTCACTATTTGATCAATTTGGTTATATGATTCAACATTTAATTAATCAAACAATAGTCAAACAACACAACCATCAATCAATTAGTGAATTATCATTTCAAATTCATAACTTTGATATATAGTCAAAAACTCACATTTTTGGTGCCAATTCACAACAATGAGCCCTATCTAATTTTGGTTCTCACACCGGTCAATAGGAAATATATAGATATCACACGTTCGTCACTCGAATATAAATTCTGATGATGATATATCAATCATCAGAATCACCCCCGGGCGACTAGAGTGTGATTCTATATCTATCCAATATATTAAAACTTCGAATACACACGGATCAGACGTATACGCAAAATCTTTATATACTGGATAGTCCAAATCAATATAAATAAATATTCAAGTACGAATAATTCGATTAAAATTGCAAAACAAAAATTGTTTTCATTTTATTTTTCAAAACATCACTCTTCACACTCGTTCTAGGATACTACTGATCCCATCTCTAACGAGTCATTCCCATTCGATATTACTAATCCAATATCTGATGAATTCTTTCGTATGGTTCTAATGTGTTTTGTTCTCTAAGCTTTGCAAACCAAAGCTCTGATACCAACTGTAAGGACCCGTGACTTCCCCGGTGAGGAAAGCGCGGATAGTTCGAGAACGAGCCACAAAACAACGCAGACGGAAGAACATTTCATTGTATATTACAACAATTCATCAGATCACAAGAATATACAGAGTATAAATGAATAAATATTACACAGAAATATCACAGATTTAAATTACATTTAAATACATCGCAGCGGAAATAATACAAAACACAACTAGAAGGAGATATATGGATACAAAGCTTTCCGGATATTGTTCCAGTTGTAAACCAGGATCCTGTGAATATAAATATGTAAAACCAAAACTACTAGCTGCTCGTGTCAAAATAAGGGCACCCAGAGTTTAGGTTAAAACAATAAACTCTAGGTCAGTCATGGGACTGGTGTGAGAACTAAAACAGTTATTAATCTTTATTTTCAAAGTTCGGTAAATCAAGGGACCACGCCGTATAACACTGAACGGGTTTCCTCCAAAGAATACCAGTGCATAAAACAAACAACGCAATGCTAAATAAAGAAAATGAAGCTATTATAAGACCCAGGTCCTATCACACAATGCAACGCAAGCCGTGGGATAGGGTTTTCCCTTATAATAGCCAAACATGCTTAGTACGTTTAAAACAAATCTTTTGATACTATTATAAGTGCATAGTGTATAAAACAACTTCAAATCATAAGTATCAATCATAGACAGCATGGGTACCATATATCATGTCGCCATACTAGGCTCTACAATCAAAACCACAAGTGTCATGTATTTGGAAATTGGATTTCCATCTATGAACCGAGGCCAGGGATCGTCCTCTACCGATTCGAGACGCTCTAGCCCGTGTCTCAGGACCCAAACTCAGGTGGGCCCTTGGAGCGACAGGGCCGGTCCACCGATGTGGATTAGACGAAATCCTGAACACTGCGTTTCCCCGCCTTTTGGGGCGTAGGTGAGCCAACTAAATGACTCCATCGGACCCGGATCGTCCGATCAAACCGAGGCGCCTTGCAACAGCAACAACAACATAAGTCAAACTCGTTAGGGTTTGTAAAACCACTGATGCCACTTTTTAACTAGAAAGAAACGCATGCCCTCCCTGATGTCCGTCTCCCGTTTTTGGTTCATACCGGGTGTGAAACTCGCGAAGTAAACGTTACACAAAGCTACGCCACAAAGGTCGTGCTTCGATCATCCACCACAAGACTTTGCTTTTCAACAGAAGCCTTGATCATTTTCCACTTAGGCATGCCACACAGGCAATTCATTCCATGCGATGGATATCCATCAATATATAACCCCTGAGCTTGTACGTCTCAGAGAAGGGCGTTAAGCAAGAGAATAAATTCTCCGCTGCCAAACAGATATATATTTAATAGAAATCAATCACACATACTGAAATCCAATGTCAAACACACAGTCCATTTACAAGTTCGTTCTGGGTCATAACAAACCCGGAGGCACCTAGTACCCCGCACATCCATCGATCTCCAAATACGTCTGGACGATCACCAACTGTTTCCATCTTCTTGGGTGTACATCCTAATCAAGATCATCAGTAATCACCCAAACGACGTGAAGACCTCCGATCTTCGACCACCGTCTTCATCATCGACTTATCGTCGTATCAGTTATTCAGAATGGGATAAACCCGGTCTTCCCGAATAACTCGCGTATATGATAAACATGTGTTACACAAACACAACATACGCCTCATTCTAATTCATCAGTCACTAACCGTAAATTAACAAGAGAATAATTCCCCAAATATTAACCTCGAAGGCCGAAACCAACATCAGATCAATATCCAGAAAACCATTATGCTTAGCTAACCGACAGTTAGTTTCTAAATTTCACATTCATAGGGAAAGGTTCCCATTAATTTTATCAAAGATAAATTCCTTGAATTTATTCTCTAATCATCTTTTGAATATCAATTCAACTAGTCGGGATTAACGAACTTTACCGAAGTAGTCATTTGTTTTAATTTCCCAATCCCAACCTATTCATCCCATGAAGTAAAACTGGTTATACTTCATATCTAACACCACGGTGTTATCGGTAAATTCAATTATCATTTCACGTTTAAATCTAATTAAAGATTAAACTATCGCCTGGAGCAAAACTGGTGATACTCCATTCTCGATCGTTTCAATCTAATTAAAGATTCATTAAAACTCCACTTAGTTTTAATCTTTGACTAGGTTAAAGAATCAATGTCATTTAAGACACGGTTCACGATAAACCCAAAATCACATCACATTTAAATCAGTCACTAACCGTAAATTAGCAAGTGAGCAGTTCCCTAAGTATTAACCCCGAAGGCCGAAACCAACATCAGATCAATACCCCATAAACCATTCAACTTAACCAATCTCCAGTTAGTTTATAAATTTTCTTAACTCCTTTGGGTCCAATAACAGTATTATTGAAGATACCGTTCACGACAACCCAAAATCACATTTCATTAATTATCGGGTTAAAGAACAAGTGTTATCTAAAACACTGTTCACGATAAACCCAAAAATCAATACCAATTCAATTCCAATTAAATATTATTTAATTGGTACACTTCATTAAATCTAAATAAAAAGATTCAATCTTTTTCTCAACTGGGCTTAAGAACAGTGTTAATGAAGACACCATTCACGACAAACCCAAATCACATTTGATATTAAATACAAGGCTCTGAATAGAAAATATATCGGCTTATATTCAATATCAAATTCTACGACCAACAAATATCGTATTGGAAATAACGATATAAATATATCTTTCAAATTTCCATAACGCTATCTGTATAATCACGAAATCCAACATCGAAATATTCCGAAGACAATTTCGATTCAAATCCATTCCAATGCAATTATTGGAAATTCTGGTTATTTTCAAAACCATTTCAAATCCAATTTATTTATTTAAAAATAAATAGAATTATAATTCTAGTTCAAAACTAGTTCATTTCGATAAAAAACTGTTTTTATTTTTTCAAATATGGAGTTTTTCATCCCAATTCTTCCCAAATCATTTCTTATGATTTTACACAAATTATTACTATTTTTAATAATTTTATCAAGGCCCGTACAGTCGATTTCCATCAACGGCCATCGAACTGCACTTATAGCGACCTTTTCCAAATTTGATTTGGACATAATTCCAAATCCAACCGTTAGATTTCTAATTTCTAATATTCATTAGAAAGCTCTTTTCGATACAAACCCAACGATTCCGGTTTTAGGAGAATCCGACGGTCGGATCTCCCGCAATATTCATTTGAAGTCAATGGTCGAAATTCACGAACTACCGCCGCGCGGCGCGTTCTATTCAGGCCATTATATTATATTATATTATATATATATATATAATATATAATATATAATATATACTTCGTCGATTTCCTTTTTAAAACGTATTATATAAATCGTTTTAAATTTGTTTTCAAAACGATTTCAACTTCATTTCTAATTCAAATCAAAATTGAAATTTTCCTTATAAATTCGTTTTAAATTCATTTCAAATTGATTTCAATTCAGATTGATTTCTAATTCAATTTCAGTTCATTTTCAATTCAATTCAATTTCAATTCGAATTCATTTATATTCAATTTCAATCCGAATTCATTTATATTCAATTTCAATTCGAATTCATTTCTATTCATTTTCAATTCGAATTCATTTCTATTCATTTTCAATTCGAATTCATTTCTGTTCATTTTCAATTCGAGTTCATTTCTATTCATTTTCAATTCGAATTCATTTCTATTCATTTTTAATTCGAATTCATTTCTATTCATTTTCAATTCGAATTCATTTCTATTCGAAATATCAGATTTTGAAATCACTTTCGATATTCATTATAAAATGAATAAAATCGATATAAATATCGTTCACGTCAAAATGGCGTCAATCTAATCAACACGGCTTCATATATTCCTATTTTCAAATATTCTATTTCAAATATTTCTATTTCAAATATTTCTATTTCAAATATTTCTATTTCGAAACTGGAATGACGCCCAATCAATTACCATATAATGTTAATTATATGGATTTCTACAACACATGTATATATCAGCAATGACAAATAATCAACCATCATCCAAAGTGCATTCTACATTGTATAAGCATCAAATAAAAATATTTAACGCTTATAACAGTGTGCCAATCAATCGATCGACATACAACTAATTATTGGGATTAGTGTATGTCATCTATCATCCCAATACCCATGTGGGATTTCAAACAATCAAACACAGATTTTATTTGTGCAGTTGGGCGATGTGTAAAATTTATCGTCCCAATCAATATCAGTCAAATGTGTGTATATAAACAAATCTCCGATTTGTTTATATTAATTTATTTCATTTCATATTCACGTTAAAAATTCTATTTTTAACTATATAATATTTTCCACTATAAAATATTTTATTTCACATCACACAATGAATTTTCACAACAACATGCAATCAAACAAACAAGCCGTCCATGGTCTGTGGACGACGGGTGTCAGGTGCTACTAAACACCGTCTCCATCCTAGTATATATTTATATAACTAGAAAATAAAATTAAAAGGTGAGAAGTTCTCTGTAACAACCCGAAAATCTGGGTCAGCTTAAAATTTTTATTTTGGCAATTTTAACGAATTTTGGACATTTAAAATGGATTATTTTAAATAATATCGACGAGAAATTTATTTTGAGTATAGAATCGACGTATATATTATATACGTCGTCGTTAGAATATAAATAATTATATATAATTATAAATAGAATTGAAAATGGCGCGGTAGTTCGATAATTTGATTTCAAACTTCAGTTGAACGTACCGGGTGCAAAACAATCCGGATTTTAGTGAAACAAAAAACATTAGGATCAAATTGATAAGGTCTTTCCAACGAATCCGAAAAATTGAAATTTCATAGTGGGAATCAAAAGATATGTCCAGTTGAAAATTCTGAATAGTCGCTATGGAATTCAGGCCCTTAAAAATGGGAATTTTGCAAACGACATCGGATTTCGACGAAACCACTTTTGTTGGGTCCGTGATGTCAAGTTATTGCTAGATTCCAAAACTCATAATTTTTCGAATCAATATGTGAGCGTGGCGAAGGAAAATGCGTTTGACCAGTTTCAGTTGATTTTAATCGACTCGAAATTGGCCATTTTTCAAACGGTCTCAGAATTCGACGAAACTAGTTTTGTTAGGACCGTATCGTCAATACGAAGATAGAAAATATTTTTCTAGAATTTTTCGAGTTCGTATGTGACCCCAGTAAATTGAAATGCGCGTTCAAATTCAATATATAGAGTTATATGTTGATTTTGACGGAAACTGATCGAAACGATCGAATCAGCTTGCGATACATATCCCATTGTGTTTGGAATGGGGGTAATTAGCTATGGACGACAGGCGGTGGGCCTCGTTTTGAGGTCGAAAATAAAAGTTGTTTTTTGGTGAAAAATAAAATAATTAAATAATATTAAATAATTAACTTACCTCCTTTCCCCTTTAAACCAGGCCCCCCCGATAGATCATTCAGAAGAAAACAAAATAAAAAAAAAGAAGAAAAGCGGGGGCGACGTTCGCCCATCGCCGCCACCACCAAGGGCGTCGCGCCGCCCTTGCATCCCCCTCCGACCTCGTTCAGGCCCCATCGCCTCCCTCCGCCTCTCGCTGCTTTCCACCTCGCGTCTCCCTCCAGCCGACGCTCGAAGACCCCGCGCCCACCTCCCTCGCGCCTAGCCGCCACCACCAGGCTGGCGAAACCCCCCTTGCTACTCCTCTACTCCGCCTTCCCTTCCGATTTCTTCCCCAAATTGATTAAAGTAAGTTGTTTATTTTATTTACATATATTTTCAGTTTATATTTATATATTTAAATGTAAAAAGAATGATTTTTCATAGTAGAAAAGTTAGCTTTTCATTTTGAAAGTAGCGGTATTTTTATAAAGAAGAAAGGCGATATTTTTATAAAGTAGAGATATTAAAAATATGATTTTTATATTTATAAAGAAATAAAAATATGATTTTTATATTTTTAAAGTATTAAAAATATAATCTTTACTATATAAAAGATGTAAAAATATGATTCTTGTTTATGTAGAGAATTAAAAATATAATTTTTACATGATAGGTATATTAGAAATATCATCTTTATATGTGTAGAAAAATAAAAATGTGATTTTTATAATGATATATTTGAAAAGGCGAAATCTTTATATTTGAAAAGGTGAAATCTTTATATTTGAAAAGGAGAAATATTTTATATAGAGAATAGCGAGGTAAAAATATAATTTTTATCTATATAGTAGCAATGTAAAAATAGAATTTTTATCCATATAGCGTGATTATAAAATTTTGATTTTTATATATTGAATAACATAGTAAAAGTTCGATTTTTATATATTGAATAACAAAGTAAAAATTCAATTTTTACTTATGTAGATAATACGGGCAACGAAGATGACAAAAAGGAGAGAACGATGAAGATTTCTATTAATGAAGATTCGTGGTATTGGATAGCTTTCGGTGAGAACTTCTCACTCTAAATTTCCCTTTTCTAGTTATATATATATATATACTAGGATGCAGACGGTGCTTAGCAGCACCCGACACCCGTCATCCACAGACCATGGATGGCTTGTTTGTTAAATTGTTTGGATGTGTAGTTGGTTAGTTTATCTGGTTTGAATAGAATTGTTTGGTGAAATGAATGGATTTGATTGATGTGTGAATGGCGTGGGCCTTCATTAGACCGGGGATAAGGCTAGGCCTCGTCCCGTTTCTAGTATCGTGCCGTTATGCCGCCGAAATTTTCAAAAATATGTTAGAAAAATAAAAGTATCATTTTTATTGTGTAAATGAAATGAATAGAAATTCATGTGTTAAAATAAAATATATTATCGTTAAAAATATAATTTTGAACGTGAAAGTGAATAAATAAATATTTATAAACAAATCGGCCGATTTGTTTATATACACTGATTTGACTGATATTGATTGGGTCGATAAATTTTACACATCGCCCAACTGCACAACTAAAATCTGTGTTTGATTGTTTGAAACCCCACACGGGTGTTGGGATGAAATTTGAAGTTCACTCATCCTGATTGATTAAATATGTCGATCGATTGATTGACAGGCTGTTATAAGCGTTAGATATCTATATTTGATGCTTATACAGCGTAGTGCACTTTGGTCGATGGTTGATTATTTTTCAATGCTATTATATACATGTGTTGTATGGAATCCATATAATTAACATTATATGGTGATTGATTGGGCCTCATTCCAATCGGGAAAATAATGAATATTATAAAAGAAAATTCATGTGTTGAATATAAAAAAATCATGTGTTGACGATGTTCATGTGTTGAAAATATTTATGTGTTGAGTAAAATATTTTAATAATAAAATTCACATCTTTATCATATTTAAAATTAGAACTACTTCACGGTGGAGTCTAATTAAAATCAAATGATAGATACCATAGTTTTATAAAATATTTTACATAACAAAAATAGTCGTGTGTTGGAAGAAATATAGATTCATGCGTTGAATAGAATATATATTCATTTGTTGAATAGAATAACGAATTTATTGAAATATATAAAGCCGTGTTGATTAGAGATGCGCTATTTTGACGTGAACGATATTTATATCGATTTTATTTGTTTTACAATGAATATTGAAAAGTGATTTCAAAATCTAATATTTTGAAATGAAATTCAAATTGAATTAGATAAAAATTCAAATTGAAATTTTATTGAATCAATTTGAAATGAATTCGAATTGAATAGAAAATGAATTCGATTCGAATTGAATAGAAAATGAATTCGACTCGAATTGAATAGAAAACGAATTAGAATTCGAATTGAATAGAAAGTGAATTTGAATTCAAATCAATTAGAAATGAATTGAAATTGAATTAAATTGAAACTGAGTTAAAAACGAATAGAAATCGTTTTGAATGAAATTTAAAACGAACTGAAATTGAATTGAAATGAATTCGAATTGAATGGAAATCAAATCGATTTGAAATTGAAGATGAAGTTGAAATGGTTTTGAAAACAAATTTAAAGCGATTTATAAAATACGTTTTAAAAGGAAATCGACGAAATATATATAATATATATACATAATGGCCTGAATAGAACGTGCAGCGCCGCGGCAGTTCGTGAATTTCAACCATTAACTTCGAATTGACGTTGCGGGAGATCCGACCGTCGGATTCTCCTAAAACCGAAACCGTTGGGTTCGTATCGAAAAGAGCTTTCAAATGAATATTAGAAATTTGAAATTTAACGGTTGGATTTCGAATTATGTCCAAATCAAATTTAGAAAAGGTTGTTGTAAGTGCAGTTCGATGGCCATTGATGGAAATCGACTGTACGGGCCTTGATAAAATTATTAAAAATATTTATAATTTGTGTAAAATCATAAGAAATGGTTTGGGAAAAATTGGGCTGAAAAATTCAGTATTTGAAAAGATAAAAATAGATTTTTGTCGAAATGAACTAGTTTTGAACTAGAATTAAAATCAATTTATTTTTTAAATAAATAAATTGAATTTGAAAGTGATTTTAAAAATAATCAATATTCCCAATACGTGAATTGGACTGGAGTTGAATCGAAATTATCTTCGGAATATTTCGATGTTGGATTTCGTGACTATACAGATATGGTTATGGGAATTTGAAAGATATACTTTATATCATTATTTCCAATACGATATTTGTTGGTTTCAGGATTTGATATTGAATATAAGCCGATATATTTTCTATTCAAAGCCTCATATTTAATATCAAATGTGATTTGGGTTTATCGTGAATCGTGTTTTATATGACATTGGTTCTTTAACCCAGTTAAAGGCAGGATGTTGATTTTTGAAAAGATTAAAACTAAGTAGAGTTTTAGTGAATCTTCAATTAGATTAAAATGTGAATTGATAATTTAAATTATCAAATCTGAAAGGGGATCGAGAATGGAGTACCACCAGTTTTGCTCCAAAGCGATAGTTAAATCTTTAATTAGATTTGGACGTGAAATGGTAATTAACTTTACCGATAACACCGTGGTGTTAGATATGGAGTATTACCAGTTTTGCTCCATGGGATAAATAGGTTGGGATTGAGAAATAAAATAAATAATTACTTCGGTGTGGTTCGCTAATCCCGACTAGTTTGAAATGATATTCAAAGGAAGATTAAAGAATAAATTTAGAAGAATTTATCTTGGATAAAATTAATGGGAACCTTTCCCTAAGAATGTGATTTTGTGAATAAAAGAATATTCTGAATTGGAATGAGGCGTTCGTTGTGTTTGTGTAACATTTGTTTATTATATACGTGGGTTATTCAGAAAGGCCGGGTTATACCCATTCTGAATAACCGATTCGACGAGATGTCGAAGATGAAGACGGTGGTTGAAGACCGGAAGTCTTCACATCGTTTGGGTGATTACTGATGATCTTGATTGGGCTGTACACCCAGGATGAGGGAATCAGTTGGTGATCGTCCAGACGTACTTGGAGATGGATGGATATGCGAGGAAAGTGCCTCCGGTTTCGTTCAGACCCAGAACGAACGTGTAAATGGATTGTGTGTCTGACATTGGATTTTATTCTGTGTTGATTGATCTCTATTAGATATACATCTGTTTGGCGGCGGGGAATTTATTCTCTTGCATAACGCCCTTCTCTGAGACACACGAACTCAGAGGTTGTATATCGATGGACATCAGTCGCATGGAGTGAATTGCCTGTGTGGCATGCGTAAGTGGCAATTGATCAAGGCTTCTGTTGAAAAGCAGAGTCTTGTGGTTGATGATCAAAGCACAGCCTGTGTGGCATAGCTTTGTGTATAACGTGAATTCGTGAGCCTCACACCTCGGTATGAGTCAAAAACAGGATACGGACCCAAGGAGTGCACGACGTTTCTTTCTAGCTAGGGTGGTGACCAGCCCTGACATTTATATACTTTTCACCTGTGTGGTTGTTGGATACGAGGCGCCTCGGATATAGGTCTGTAAGGACTGGGAAACGTGTGTTCAGGAATTGCCAATCCTCAAAAGTAAGAGAGGACCGGCCTTGGAGGTTCCAAAGGATCAGAGTGGGGTCCTGAGGCATTGCTAGAATGTCTCGAACGCGGAGAGGAGCTTGCCCCTTGCCTCGACTCATGATGGAATCCAATTTCTAATACGTGATATTGCGGTTTTAATTGTAGAACTAGTATGGCGACATGATATATGGTACCCATGCCGTCTATGATTGTTATTTATGATTGAAATTGTTTTGACACTACACCTATTATAGTATCAAATGATTTGTTTTAAACGTATCAAGCATGCTTTAGCTATTATAAGGGAAAACCCTATCCTCCGGCTTGCATTGCATTGTGTGATGGGACCTGGGTCTTATAACAGCTTCATTTTTCTTTATTTAGCATTGCGCTGTTTGTTCTATGCACTGGTATTCTTGGGAGGAAACACGTTCCGTGTTATACGGCGTGGTCCCTTGAATTACACTCTTTTAAAGTGAAGTTTTAAATAACTGTTTTAGTTCTCACACCAGTCACATGACTGACCTGGAGTTTATTGTTTTAACCTAAACTCTGGGTGCCCCCATTTTCTACACGGGCAGCTAGTAGTTTTGATTTTGCAGATTTATATTCACAAGGACCTGACTTACAGCTGGAACGATGCTCAGAAAGCTCTGTATCCGTGTATCACTTTCAGTTGTGTTTTGTATATTTTTCCGCTGCTATGTAATTTATTGTAATCTCTGATATTTATCGAATGTAATTTATTCATTTATACTTTGTATATTCTTGTATCTGATGGAATTGTTGTAATAACAATGAAATGTTGTTCCGTTTGCGTTCTATTTTGTCCTGTTCTCAATTCTATCCGCGCTTTCCTTCACGTGGAAGTTCGGGTCGTCTCAGTTTGGTATCAGAGCTTTGGTTTACAGAGCTCGAGAACAAGACACATTAGAACCATACGAAAGAATTCATCAGATATTGGATTAGTAAAATCCAATTAGAATGACTCGTTAGAGATAGGATCAGTAGTATCCTAGAACGAGTGCGAAGAGTATATTTTTCAAATGAAAACAATTTTGTTTTGAAAATTTAAATTGCTTTATACGTATTTGAATATTTATTTATATTGATATGGACAATCCAGTATATAAAAGTTTTGTATATACGCGTCATGAACGTATATTCGAAGTTTTAATATACTGGGTAGATATAAAATCACATTCTAGATATCCGGGGATGATTCTGATGATGGTGCATCATCATCAGTATTCATATTCGAATTTCGAAGGTGTGATTTCTATATATTTCCATTAGACTGGTGTGAGAACCAAAACAAATATAGCTAGAATACATTGTTGTGAATTGGCACCAAAAATGAGATTTTTGACTATATATCAAAGTTATGGATTTGATTGATGTATGTGTTGTTTATTTATTTGTTTGGTATTTTGAACCATTTAGCCTAATTGAACCAAATATTGAACTGTATTGAAAATTGGTCGCATTTGCTTGCACATACATATACTTACATTGAACAGGTCAAAGCGAGGAGGCTAGAGCCGAAGAATAAAATTTGTTTGCCCGACAAATAGGTACATGTTTACTATAATTTACTGTTTTGTTTGGGTGATGATGATTTTATGAGCCGATTGGCTAGCCGCTTGGCCTTTTCTTTTTCTTTTTGAGATCAGAAGGCCTATATGGCAATTTCGGAATTTTCCCATGGCTCCCGGTGCAGGGGAGGTTATGGTGAAATTTTTCGAAAATTTAGGGTGTTAGCCAAATTTTTGAAGAATTTGAAAATTTTCAGAAACTGAAAAGTTGGAGAATGGAAGCCAGATCGAACATAGAGTTGATTAATCAAACCACTTTCGGCTTTGTTCCTTTTCGGGGACGAAAAGTTCTAAGTGGGGGAGATTGTAACAACCCGAAAATCTGGGTCAGTTTAAAATTTTTATTTTGGCAATTTTAACGAGTTTTGAACATTTAAAATGGATTATTTTAAATAATATCGACGAGAAATTTATTTTGAGTATAGAATCAACGTATATATTATATACGTCGTCGTTAGAATATAAATAATTATATATAATTATAAATAGAATTGAAAATGGCGCGGTAGTTCGATAATTCGATTTCAAACTTCAATTGAACGTACCGGGTGCAAAACAATCCGGATTTTAGTGAAACCAAAATCATTAGGATCTAATTGATAAGATCTTTCCAACAAATCCGAAAAATTGAAATTTCATAGTGGGAATCAAAAGATATGTCCAGTTGAAAATTCTGAATAGTCGCTATGGAATTCAGGCCCTTAAAAATGGGAATTTTGCAAACGACCTCGAATTTCAACGAAACTACTTTTGTTGGGTCTGTGATGTCAAGTTATTGCTAGATTCCAAATTTCATAATTTTTCGAATCAATATGTGAGCGTGGCGAAGGAAAACGCGTTTGACCAGTTTTAGTTGATTTTAATCGACTGGAAATTGGCCATTTTTCAAACGGTCTCAGAATTCGATGAAACTAGTTTTGTTAGGACCGTATCGTCAATACGAAGATAGAAAATATTTTTCTGGAATTTTTCGAGTTCGTATGTGACCCCGGTAAATTGAAATGCGCGTTCAAATTCAATATATAGAGTTATATGTTGATTTTGACGGAAACTGATCGAAACGATCGAATCAGCTTGCGATACATATCCCATTGTGTTTGGAATGGGGATAATTAGCTATGGACGACAGGCGGTGGGCCTCGTTTTGAGGTCGAAAATAAAAGTTGCTTTTCGGTGAAAAATAAAATAATTAAATAATATTAAATAATTAACTTACCTCCTTTCCCCTTTAAACCAGCCCCCCCACCCCCGATACATCATTCAGAAGAAAACAAAATAAAAGGAAGAAGAAAAGGGGGGCGACGTTCGCCCATTGCTGCCACCACCAAGGGCGTCGCGCCGCCCTTGCATCCCCCTCTGACCTCGTTCAGGCCCCATCGCCTCCCTCCGCCTCTCGCTGCTTTCCACCTCGCGTCTCCCTCCAGCCGACGCTCGAAGACCCCGCGCCCACCTCCCTCGCGCCTAGCTGCCACCACCAGGCTGGGAAACCCCCCCCCCCCCTTGCCGCTCCTCTACTCCGCCTTCCCTTCCGATTTCTTCCCCAAATTGATTAAAGTAAGTTGTTTATTTTATTTACATATATTTTCAGTTTATATTTATATATTTAATGTAAAAAGAATGATTTTTCATAGTAGAAAAGTTAGCTTTTCATTTTGAAAGTAGCGGTATTTTTATAAAGAAGAAAGGCGATATTTTTATAAAGTAGAGATATTAAAAATATGATTTTTATATTTGTAAAGAAATAAAAATATGATTTTTATATTTTTAAAGTATTAAAAATATAATCTTTACTATATAAAAGATGTAAAAATATGATTTTTGTTTATGTAGAGAATTAAAAATATAATTTTTACATGATAGGTATA
Organism: Allium sativum; assembly: GCA_030737875.1. NCBI lineage: Eukaryota > Viridiplantae > Streptophyta > Magnoliopsida > Asparagales > Amaryllidaceae > Allium > Allium sativum. Next base: position 856,615,245 of record CM060915.1, on the reverse strand, counting down.
TTAGAAATATCATCTTTATATGTGTAGAAAAATAAAAATGTGATTTTTATAATGATATATTTGAAAAGGCGGAATCTTTATATTTGAAAAGGCGAAATCTTTATATTTGAAAAGGCGAAATCTTTTATATAGAGAATAGCGAGGTAAAAATCTAATTTTATCTATATAGTTGCAATGTAAAAATAGAATTTTTATCCATATAGCGTGATTATAAAAATTTGATTTTTATATATTGAATAACATAGTAAAAATTCGATTTTTATATATTGAATAACAAAGTAAAAATTCGATTTTTACATATGTGGAGAATACGGGCAACGAAGATGACAAAAAGGAGAGAACGATGAAGATTTCTATTAATGAAGAGTCGTGGTATTGGATAGCTTTTGGTGAGAACTTCTCACTCTAAATTTCCCTTTTCTAGTTATATATATATACTAGGATGCAGATGGTGCTTAGCAGCACCCGACACCCGTCATCCACAGACCATGGATGGCTTGTTTGTTAAATTGTTTGGATGTGTAGTTGGTTAGTTTATCTGGTTTGAATAGAATTGTTTGGTGAAATGAATGGATTTGATTGATGTGTGAATGGCGTGGGCCTTCACTTCACCGAGGATAAGGCTAGGCCTCGTCCCGTTTCTAGTATCGTGCCGTTATGCCGCCGAAATTTTCAAAAATATGTTAGAAAAATAAAAGTATCATTTTTATTGTGTAAATGAAATGAATAGAAATTCATGTATTAAAATAAAATATATTATCGTTAAAAATATAATTTTTAACGTGAAAGTGAATAAATAAATATTTATAAGCAAATCGGCCGATTTGTTTATATACACTGATTTGACTGATATTGATTGGGTCGATAAATTTTACACATCGCCCAACTGCACAACTAAAATCTGTGTTTGATTGTTTGAAACCCCACACGGTTGTTGGGATGAAATTTGAAGTTCACTCATCCTGATTGATTAAATATGTCGATCGATTGATTGACAGGCTGTTATAAGCGTTAGATATCTATATTTGATGCTTATACAGCGTAGTGCACTTTGGTCGATGGTTGATTATTTTTCAATGCTATTATATACATGTGTTGTATGGAATCCATATAATTAACATTATATGGTGATTGATTGGGCCTCATTCCAATCGGGAAAATAATGAATATTATAAAAGAAAATTCATGTGTTGAATATAAAAAAATCATGTGTTGACGATGTTCATGTGTTGAAAATATTTATGTGTTGAGTAAAATATTTTAATAATAAAATTCACATCTTTATCATATTTAAAATTAGAACTACTTCACGGTGGAGTCTAATTAAAATCAAACGATAGATACCATAGTTTTATAAAATATTTTACATAACAAAAATAGTCATGTGTTGGAAGAAATATAGATTCATGTGTTGAATAGAATATATATTCATTTGTTGAATAGAATAATGAATTTATTGAAATATATAAAGCCGTGTTGATTAGAGATGCGCTATTTTGACGTGAACGATATTTATATCGATTTTATTCGTTTTACAATGAATATTGAAAAGTGATTTCAAAATCTAATATTTTGAAATGAAATTCAAATTGAATTAGATAAAAATTCAAATTGAAATTTTATTGAATCAATTTGAAATGAATTCGAATTGAATAGAAAATGAATTCGATTCGAATTGAATAGAAAATGAATTCGACTCGAATTGAATAGAAAACGAATTAGAATTCGAATTGAATAGAAAGTGAATTTGAATTCAAATCAATTAGAAATGAATTGAAATTGAATTAAATTGAAACTGAGTTAAAAATGAATTGAAATCGTTTTGAATGAAATTTAAAAGGAACTGAAATTGAATTGAAATGAATTCGAATTGAATGGAAATCAAATCGATTTGAAATTGAAGATGAAGTTGAAATGGTTTTGAAAACGAATTTAAAGCGATTTATAAAATATATTTTAAAAGGAAATCGACGAAATATATATAATATATATATAATGGCCTGAATAGAACGCGCCGCGCCGCGGCAGTTCGTGAATTTCAACCATTAACTTCGAATTGACGTTGCGGGAGATCCGACCGTCGGATTCTCCTAAAACCGGAACCGTTGGGTTCGTATCGAAAAGAGCTTTCCAATGAATATTAGAAATTTGAAATATAACGGTTGGATTTGGAATTATGTCCAAATCAAATTTAGAAAAGGTCGCTGTAAGTGCAGTTCGATGGCCGTTGATGGAAATCGACTGTACGGGCCTTGATAAAATTATTAAAAATATCTATAATTTGTGTAGAATCATAAGAAATGATTTGGAAAAATTGGGCTGAAAAATTCAGTATTTGAAAAGATAAAAATAGATTTTTATCGATGAACTAGTTTTGAACTAGAATTAAAATCAATTTATTTTTGAAACAAATAAATTGAATTTGAAAGTGATTTTAAAAATAATCAATATTCCCAATACGTGAATTGGACTGGAGTTGAATCGAAATTATCTTCGGAATATTTCGATGTTGGATTTCGTGACTATACAGATATGGTTATGGGAATTTGAAAGATATACTTTATACCGTTATTTCCAATACGATATTTGTTGGTTTCAGGATTTGATATTGAATATAAGCCGATATATTTTCTATTCAAAGCCTCATATTTAATATCAAATGTGATTTGGGTTTATCGTGAATCGTGTTTTATATGTCATTGGTTCTTTAACCCAGTTAAAGGCAGGATGTTGATTTTTGAAAAGATTAAAACTAAGTAGAGTTTTAGTGAATCTTCAGTTAGATTAAAATGTGAATTGATAATTTAAATTATCAAATCTGAAAGGTGATCGAGAATGGAGTACCACCAGTTTTGCTCCAAAGCGACAGTTTAATCTTTAATTAAATTTGAACGTGAAATGGTAATTAACTTTACCGATAACACCGTGGTGTTAGATATGGAGTATTACCAAATTTGCTCCATGGGATAAATAGGTTGGGATTGGGAAATAAAATAAATAATTACTTCGGTGTGGTTCGCTAATCCCGACTAGTTTGAAATGATATCCAAAGGAAGATTTAAGAATAAATTTAGAAGAATTTATCTTGGATAAAATTAATGGGAACCTTTCCTTAAGAATGTGATTTTGTGAATAAAAGAATATTCTGAATTGGAATGAGGCGTTCGTTGTGTTTGTGTAACATTTGTTTATTATATACGTGGGTTATTCAGAAAGGCCGAGTTATACCCATTCTGAATAACCGATTCGACGAGATGTCGAAGATGAAGACGGTGGTTGAAGACCGGAAGTCTTCACATCGTTTGGGTGATTACTGATGTTCTTGATTGGGCTGTACACCCAGGATGAGGGAATCAGTTAGTGATCGTCCAGACGTACTTGGAGATGGATGGATATGCGAGGAAAGTGCCTCCGGTTTCGTTCAGACCCAGAACGAACTCGTAAATGGATTGTGTGTCTGACATTGGATTTTATTCTGTGTTGATTGATCTCTATTAAATATACATCTGTTTGGCGGCGGGGAATTTATTCTCTTGCTTAATGCCCTTCTCTGAGACGCACGAGCTCAGAGGTTGTATATCGATGGACATCAGTTGCATGGAGCGAATTGCCAGTGTGGCATGCGTAAGTGGCAATTGATCAAGGCTTCTGTTGAAAAGCAGAGTCTTGTGGTTGATGATCAAAGCACGGCCTGTGTGGCGTAGCTTTGTGTATAACGTGAATTCGCAAGCCTCACACCTCGGTATGAGTCAAAAACGGGATACGGACCCAAGGAGTGCACGACGTTTCTTTCTAGCTAGGGTGGTGTCAGTGACCTACCAGCCCTGACATTTATATACTTTTCACCTGTGTGGTTGTTGGATACGAGGCGCCTCGGATATAGGTCTGTAAGGACCGGGAAACGTGTGTTCAGGAATTGCCAATCCTCAAAAGTAAGAGAGGACCGGCCTTGGAGGTTCCAAAGGATCAGAGTGGGGTCCTGAGGCATTGCTAGAATGTCTCGAACGCGGAGAGGAGCTTGCCCCTTGCCTCGACTCATGATGGAATCCAATTTCCAATACGTGATATTGCGGTTTTAATTGTAGAACTAGGATGGAGACATGATATATGGTACCCATGCCGTCTATGATTGTTATTTATGATTGAAATTGTTTTGACACTATACACCCATTATAGTATCAAATGATTTGTTTTAAACGTATCAAGCATGCTTTGGCTGTTATAAGGGAAAACCCTATCCTCCGGCTTGCGTTGCATTGTGTGATGGGACCTGGGTCTTATAACAGCTTCATTTTTCTTTATTTAGCATTGCGCTGTTTGTTCTATGCACTGGTATTCTTGGGAGGAAACCCGTTCCGTGTTATACGGCGTGGTCCCTTGAATTACTCTCTTTTAAAGTAAAGTTTTAAATAACTGTTTTAGTTCTCACACCAGTCACATGACTGACCTGGAGTTTATTGTTTTATCCTAAACTCTGGGTGCCCCTATTTTCTACACGGGCAGCTAGTAGTTTTGGTTTTGCAGATTTATATTCACAGGGACCTGATTTACAGCTGGAACGATGCTCGGAAAGCTCTGTATCCGTGTATCACTTTCAGTTGTGTTTTGTATATTTTTCCGCTGCTATGTAATTTATTGTAATATCTGATATTTATCGAATGTAATTTATTCATTTATTCTTTGTATATTCTTGTATCTGATGGAATTGTTGTAATAACAATGAAATGTTCTTCTGTTTGCGTTCTATTTTGTCCTGTTCTCAATTCTATCCGCGCTTTCCTTCACGAGGAAGCTCGGGTCGTCTCATTCTGACAGAGGGTTCCACTCCGCCGTGCGTTACTTTTGAACTGCCGAACCGTCTGGATCGGTTGAAGTGCCAACGCAGCTCTTTTCACGCTGTTCAAATAAAAATTATATTTTTATTACTTCATTCTAATAAATAAAAATCATATTTCTACTTCATATATTTTTTATAACGCTCTTATTTTATATAAAAATTATATTTTGGCTTCTTATACAAAGTTCGAATTTTTATATCATCACTATAAAAATCATATTTTACTTCATTATATATATAATAAAAATCAGATTTTTATTTCACTACTCATATAAAGATGATATTTTTATATTCTCTATTATATAGAAATTCTATTTTCAATACACTACTTATATAAAAATAGTATTTTTACATCTTCTATTATATAAAGATCCTATTTTTAATACTTTACTTATACAAAAATAATATTTTTATTCTTCCTACTATATAAAAATCATATTTTTATTCTTCCTACTATATAAAAATCATATTTTTATATTATTAAAAATCATATCTTTCACCTATTAAAAATAGTATTTTTACTACATTAGAAATCATAACTACTTATAAAAATCATATTTTTATAACATGGTTTACAGTATAAAAATCATTCCTTTTCATGTATAAAAATCGAATTTTTACCGTATAACTTCGTATATAAAAATTGAATTTTTACCGTATAACTTCATATATAAAACAAACTTTTCAAACAATAAAAATCATTGTTTTTTAAAAATCTAATTACATAGTAGAAAATATAGAGGAGTAATTAAATAAAAAGCTCACCTTTCGTTTCAACGGAGGAAGGGGTCGAGGGGGGTGCTGGTAATTGCGTCGGGTGCAGGCGGACCCTGTGGAGGAGGCGGAGCTGATTGGTGGCGGCGGAGGACGGGGCGTGGGCCAGGGGGTCCACGGTTGCAGGTTTCTAGAGTGTGGGGGTTTTGATTTGGGGAAAACGGGGAGAGTGGAGGGCAGCTCGCCGGAGATGGCGGCGGGGACGGGCGGAGAGACGGTGGAGGCGGCGCGTTGACGGTGGTGGGGCTGAACGGGGTAGCGGCGGGTCTGGGAAGCTTCAGCGAGGGGTTTTTTTTTGACTTCTGAAATGAATCGGGGGGGTATAAGGGAGAAGTTATAATTTTTATATTTAATTTATTTTTAATTTCAAAAAAAAGCAACTTTTTTATTTGACCTCAAAACGAGGCCCACCTCGACCATAGCTAATTACCACCATTTCGAACACAATGGGATATGTATCGTAAACTGATTCGATCGTTTCGGTAAGTTTTCGTCAAGATCAACATACCACTCTATATATTAAATTTGAACGCGCATTTCAATTTACTGTGGTCACATACTAACTAGAAAAATTCCCAAAAAATATTTTCTAGCTTCGTATTGACGATACGGTCCTAACAAAACTAGTTTCATCGAATTCTGAGACTGTTAGAAAAATGGCCAATTTCAGTTCGATCGAAATTGACAGAACACGTTTTCCTTTACCACGCTCACATATTGAATCGAAAAATTACGAATTTTGGAATCTAGCAATTACTTGACATCTCGGATTCAACAAAAGCGGTTTCGTCGAAATCCGAGGTTGTCTGCAAAATGGCTATTTTTAAGGGTCGAAATTCCATAGCGATTATTCTGAAATTTCAACTGGACATATCTTTTTATCCCCGCTATGAAATTTTGATTTTTCTGATTTGTTGGAAAATATTATCAATTAGATTCAAATATTTTTGGTTTCACTAAAATCCGGTTTATTTTGCACCCGGTACATTCATTTGAATTTTGCAATCGAATTATCGAACTACAGCGCCATTTTCAAATCCTTTTATATATATAAATAAATATTTATGTTCTAACGATGATTCGAATAAATATATACATTCGAATTCCATTTAAAATAAATTTCTCGGTGATATTATTTAAAATAATCTATTTTAAATATTCAAAATTCGCTAAAATTGCCAAAATAAAAATTTTAAACCGGCCCGGATTTTCGGGTTGTTACAAAAATCCATCTGCGAATGGGAGCCAGCCATTCGAGACATTCAGCAAGTCGCCCTTACGTCACGAAGTGTCCCGGTCTTCAATGCCGCCTCCAATGTCTTCAATTGCTCCACAATGTTGTATTATTACTTGGAATGGTTTTCAGACATACATCCGATCCCGGTCTTTCCAAATAATAAGCGTGATTAAAAACACAATCACGGAACACATAGGCTTTCTACCAAATCTCCTTCCATTTTGGATTTCGTTAAATTAAACTTCTTTAAATCTATTCTCAAAATATCTTTAATAAAATCCATATTTAACCCTTCATCTTTAAAACACATCCCTTAAATCCAAGATAATCTAGCACCAAAACCTTAATTAATTTTCTGTTTGATAACTCGTTATCAAAAATCCAGTTTCCTTCGAAAACACTTACCCCACATTTCAAACCCTAGTTTCCAATTAAATTGATTTTCCAATCTTCCATTCTTTAATCTTAACTTTAAAATTATACTTTCTTTCCAATTCCTCACTTTTAATTTCCTCAAATTAAAGATCTGATTAAATCCTCAAATTACGGTATGAATTTCCATATTTCAATCTCACTGGGTTTCAAGAATGATATTATTGAAGATATGATTCACGACAAAACCCAAATCAATTGATATTGAACATAAGTAACACAGAAATTGTATCAACTTATAATCGATGTCAATTCTCATAATCAACGAATACTATAAGTGGAATAATGTTATAATAATATCTTCCAAATTCCTCAAATAGTATACGCTTACACCAAAGAATTTCATATCAAATATCCGAAGATTATTTCTATCCAACTTATCCCAGTAAACTTAGGAAACTCGTATCTTAATTAAAAGATTTATTCAATTCTTTGACATCAGATCTAGATAGAAATACCATCAACTTATACTTAATATTAATCTCGATATCCAAATCACACTATAAGCGGAATAACGGTGAACTACCTTTTAAATTCCTCAAATACTAAGAATCATCATCTACCGGATTAATATCAAACATCCGAATATTTATCTCCAACCATTTCCAATTATTTAAAATTGAATACCCATATTAATATCAATTTAAATTCCACATAAAATATTTCCAATACTTTTGAATCTTTGAAAACATTCCACAAATCATTTAAAAATGATTACTTGTAGTTCAGAAAATAGTTTGCGGGTTAAAAACTTCAAAATAGATCGTTTTCGAAGAAAGCGTTACAATAGTGTTTTCAAAAGCGTTACAAAAGCATTACAAAACAGTTATCTTAATTACTTCGATCAAAAAAGTCAAAACTTAAACTTTACAATTCAAAACATTTTTTACATAATTTATAATGATTTTACCATTTTTTCCATATTTTTAGAAACAATAAAAATGGTTGTTTATGGTTATGGTCGATAACTTCTCTTATAACGACCTTTTCCAAAATGGTTTTAAACATAACTTGAAAATTATAAATTGAATTTAAAATCTGTTTTCACTCATTTGAAAGTTCTTGTTAATGGAAATCAAACATTTTTCATTTTATGGAAATCGGATTTAGATTGCAAAAGTTATAAGCGTTTAAATTTTACACCTAAAATAAGCAAATTGTTGTTATGGGACAAGCTCTATTTTGACCATAATAACCATTATTCTATGATACTTCAAAATATCTTAGAAAACCATTATATCCTTATATAACCCTTTTAAAATCATTTAAATTTACTTTCCAAATTATTTTGGATCTAAAATTCAACTTTCTTAAATTTCAATTCATTTCTAAATTCAAATAACTTCAAATTAACCTTCTCATTCGTTGGATCAGTTGGGGATAGCCAGGGAGAGCAGGAAACTTTATTTCCAAATCCAAGCCTAGATACTATCCTCTCTGTCATCCTAGAACATTCCAGTATTTGTTTATTTATTTATTCAAAGAAACTTTATCAATATATATGAATTCATACTGTGGTCTTTTCCAATTATTAACCTTCAATTTCAATAATGATATTGCTTTTAATTATGAAGGAGATTTGTCGATCACCAATGTGATACCATAATTGTTGTGTCATAGTGTGTGCAAAACAACATCAACAACCATTTAAACATCAATAGCAATCATCATCAACATGATTCAATAAATCATAATTATGCACAAGCGTTATAACACTAATGCTTAATAGTGTGTGTTCTAAACTTCGCATCCATCATCCATCACAACAAATATCAATCATCATTAACCAATAATAATTCATCACTATTTTTAATTTTGTGTAGCTACTAATTAAATATATAAACCGTGGTTAAAGAGTTCTCACCTAACAGCTTTCCAAATCTTCATAGTAGGCTAGCCTAGTAAGCGAGCCGTCGGACATTATTTTAGCGCAACATCTTCTTTACCAAAATTATATATAATATAATATACACTAATCTCTCTTTATATTATAAGAGGAGGAGAAGAATGACGAACTTTGGCAAGGTGGTGGTGGAAAAGAGGAAGACTTGTGCCATGCAAACCATGGCCATAAGCTTTAAGAAGAAGGTGGAAAGGAGGAAATGGAAATGGAATGGTAAAAAATGGAGAAGGAGCCTCCTTATATAGGAAAGGAGTAAGGAGATAAAGACACATAAGGGGGAAAGTGGCAATCATGCATGAAAGGGAGCATGCATAAAGACATGTGTCTTAACACTTGTCTTAGGAAGAAAAAAGAACTTTTGGTAGCACTTTCTTTTAAATGTTATGAAAACTAAAGGCAACACTTAATTCTAGCGCTACTAATTCATGTTATGGTTTGACAAATCCGATCGAACGACAAATATTATCAATAAATCCAAACTCATTAATAATCATTCTCATTTATAATTCAAGTAAAATCTATCATAATTATTAAATACTCTTAACCATATATATTTATATCAAATTCAAATTAAGTAATAAAAATTCCAATTTTAAATTGGTTAAAAATTCTGGATCGTTACATTCACCCCCCCTTAAAACTTTTCGTCCTCGAAAAGGAAAGGGAATCGTAACTACTTATTCGACAAATTCAAGATTAAAATTCTTTATACCAAAGCTCCATGTTCTCACATGTATTAACGGATAACCATATCTACATGTCCTCCTACGACAACCTCCAATTACCTATTATATTCAGTTCATCATTTACTGGACCAATTACTTATACTCAACCATTTACTGCTTTCAAAAAAATTCAGACTTATAAAATATACTCTTAGATCTTGTCTTACAAATGCAAAGGTTATGAAACTTATTCCTTTTCAGTTTCCAAAATTAACTATTATTCGTTACACGAAAAACTTGATCATTTCCGAACTCAGCTTGTCTAAATGTTTCAGTTTAGGTAATTTCTTCTTACTATTCCCGCTTGCCAAAATCCTTTAATCAAATTGTGAAACTTAATTCACAAGGTATTTATGCTTACTTAAACATTTCCTTTTGTTGCCACAATGTATTTTAGAACTTATCGACTTGTCCAAAATCGTCGATAATTCCAATCTTCCTATCTATACCCTTAATTAAATTTACCAACTTTTCATTATAATAGGATCTATTTGGATATATGTTAGAATATATTAAAAAGAATTATAAAATAATTTTTATTATTATTTATATATAATAAACATCATATACATACATTTATTCACGCATCCAACTTTTCAGAGATAATTCCCTAGGGGTCAAAGAGCTTACTCTGATTACATAATTCTTGCCTTCCTTCTTCTTCACTTATGACAGCGGGTGGTGTTGATTTATCTGGTTTTTCTCCCTTCTTTAACTGACAATCTTGGACTACATGCCCTACTTTTCTGCATCGATAACACTTCTTTTCTTTTGTTAGGTTCATGGGTTTCTTCTTTGTTTTAGGACACTTACGTATAAAATGTCCTTTCTCGAATGGTTTTCTTTTGTATTCTGTGATGACCCGCATTTTTAACTATTGAATAATTAAATTTAATTATTAAATATCGATTTAGCGATATCGAGAACCAGAATTAAATAATATTGAATATTTAATTAATATTTATGATGAATGATAAATTATAAATATTGAAATAGTCTGAAATAGTAGAATTCACAATAGTGTGTGAATTGAATAGTATACGAGATTTGGTTGAGTTTCAATTCGAAGTACAATAACGAATATATTATTTAAACGAAGTCTGAATGTATAATATATATTATAATTGAAATCGAGCTCGAAATGGCGCAGCAGTTCGCTATTTGGCGATTTGAACTTCAACTGAATGTACAAGGTTCGTTTTAAATCGGATTTCTGTGAAACAAGAAACGTTAGGAGCTGGTGAAGTATATTATTCTAGTAGAAGAGAAAAATCAGGATTTCATTGTGTATATTTTGATTTATGTCCAAATCAAATTTAAAAAAGTCGCTGTGAAATTCCTTTATAATTTGCAACGCTTTATTTAAGTTATAAATAGATTTTTAATATAAATTTGAATATCGAGATAATCTGGAATTCTGGGATATCAAGTATAAACTCTGATATGATTATTATGGAGCTGTATGATATTCTACTGTGAATATATACAATAATATAAATTTATTTATATTTAATTTAATTTAATTTAAATATATTTATATATTTAAATGGGTTATTTAGGGCTTTAAAAATAGCCACTTTTGCAAATGAAGTCGGAATTCGACGAAACTAATTTTGTTGGATTCGTAACGTCAAATTATTGTTAGATTTCAATTTCCGTGATTTTTAAGTCAGTATGTGGCCGTACGAGATTTTAATGTGAAGAACAGTCAGTATTTCGACGATTAGAAATACGTTGTGTGAGCAAACGGAGTCAGAATTCGATGAAACAAGTTTCGTTGGGTCCGTAATATCAAACTGTAACTGCTTGTCAATTTCTGTGATTTTTGGGTATCGTGTGTGATCACACTGATTTTTAGAAGATAAAAACGAATAGAAAATGATGAAAATAAAATATATAACAAATATCTAAAATATCATAATCTATTTCTCTGATCAAAAGCAAGGCCACGTTTCTTTTGTTTCAGCCGCAACCTCCCATTTAAAAATGGAGACAAACAAAAATCCATCCTCACATAATCGGCAACCAAAAATCAAAAGAAAATTCCTATAAATCGATCCTTGTATATATTCGGGTTCAGAAAGGTTTTAGCTTCAATTCTGTGTGAGTTCTGTGAGGTGCGCGTTGTTTTGGGTTCACTTGAAAATCACAGCATTGGTTAGGTGAAATTAGGGTTCGAATTTCCTAAGTATAGAGACTTCGATCCACGGTTTCGAGTGGAGATCTGAAATGAGGAGGTGATTTCGCACCTTGCAGCAAGTTTTGGTGAGGATCGAAGCAAAAAAGACGCCATGGTCTTCCTTGGAGCCGCACTGTAAAGACATCGACGAAATTTGGAGGGGATCGAGCTCGAACAAAATAGCATGGAGATGGAGCATTTTCGAAGAGGAGAACAACGGTCCTGACCGCTTGTAAGTGGGTTGGAATCGGACATGAATGGTACTGGAGGGAGCATGACAGTTTTGTGAAACGGGGAAGACAAGTTGCAGTCTTGGGCTTGAGGGGTGATGGGCTGATATAAAAAGGTTAAGGCCCAAAGAAATTAATTTTAATTCAAGTTTTGTTTTATATAAATATGTCCTAACTTGTAAAATGAATAACTTTATCATACGTTATTGAAACTCGGCGAAACAAGATCCGACAGGATCGTATGGACGGACATTACACGATGGAACTGACTGGAAGTCCATCGGAGCTCGTTACAATTTATGGCAAAATAAATTGTCCGTCTGAATCAAGCGATGGTTATCGTTATTAACGATGATCGTTCAATGTGAGTAAAACTGTGTATTGAAATAGAAGTGTAAAACGATTATTTACTTAGTAAATAAATAGAAGTATAAAGAAAGATATTTACTTAGAAAGTAAATAGAATTTATAAAGGGATATTTATTTGTTAAATAAATAGAATTAATAAAGGAATATTTGTTTAGGAAATAAATAGAGTTATAAAGGAAATATTTATTTAAATAGAAGCATAAAAAGGAAATTGATGAGATATAATAAGGGTTAATCAATTTTTTTAAGACAAGTTAGTTAATCGAATTAGTTAAGACAAGTTAGTTAATCGAATCAAGTTAAGTCGAGTTAATCGAATACGGTTGGTCTAGTCGAATTAATCGAAAGGAGTTAATTGAACATAGTTAATCAAAATGGAGTTAAACAAAAATTAGAAACTGACTAGAGATTAAAAAGTTGAATGGTTTCCTGAGTATCGATCCGATGTTGGTTCCGGCCTTTGGGGTTTATACTTAGGAAGTTGTTCTCTTGTTAGTTTATAGTTAGAGTCTGATAGATGTGGAAGAATAGTGATACGTAATTAAGCCATGGAAATGTTTTCCAGTGTTAATAACATATATTTTCTAATTATAGAAAACAAGGAAATATGAATACATATATATATATATAATTGTTTGATGATTGATCGATAAAATTTCCATCTGGAAATAATATCGTTGTTTGCACACGTGTTTTTCTTTGATAGTTAAATCACAGACTATCAAAGTTTTGACCATTTTACATTGTTAATATGGAGAGACTGGTTGGATTATTATCCAAAGAACCACTCCGTATTGGCATAAGCGTTGCGAATCAAGTATGCTGAATATATTGAAGATGGAGTAAAGTGCAAGGGTTGTTGTATAAATCTTAGATAACAATTGCCTAAGATGGATGTACTGAATAGTGCCTTCGGTTTGTCCTGTCCCAGGACAACTTGTATGGAAGAAGGTCTGACAGAGTATATTCAATAGATCGCGTAAGCTGATCTCTTCAAACGTATTCACGTTTGGTGGCGGAGGAATTCATTTCTCTTAGATGTATACCTGTGTTATTTTTGGATAAATCAATTTGTGATTTGGCGGGTATGACGATGTGACGTTCAAAGTGAATAAACGTGTGATCTGTCAGAGATAAGCGTGGCCTCTAGCCTCACAACCGGGAAATGACAGAAATCGGGCAGGTAGCATGGCTATGTAGGTCGCACCTATTAGGGTGTATAATCACCTGATCTAGAGTTTCATTTACTTCTAAAAAAATCTATTGTCGATGCTGTCCCATTCGGGAAACGATTGCTGATCCCAACCGTTGGTGATATACATTCGACACACTCAAGCGAAATGAGTGGTCAGTCATGTGTGGCCTGGTTGCAAGATGTTCTTGTTGAACCCGGTGTATTCCTCTCTAGAGGTACACTAGCGAAAGGTGGTTCCATACCTTGTCATAGTTGGAAATCCATTACCCAATACGTGCTTGTGGTTTTGATTGTATACTGTATACGTAGAACGTGAGATGAAAGCGTTTCTACTAGATGATTATAATATTGTGGTTGATAGACACTATTATAATATCAATGAGTTTTGATATAAAGATTATTTAAGATTCTCAGAAGGGAAAACCCGTTCCGTTATACGGCGTGGTCTTATGAGATATCGTTTAATGGCTCAAACTGTTTAAAAGTGTTTTACTCATACCAGTCCCATAACTGACCCGGAGTTTATTTTGTTTTGTTTTCCCTAAACTCTTGGGTGCCCAATTTTGTACGGGCAGTCAAGTAGTCGGGATTTACAGATATACGGGAAGAGCTTGGAGAAGGAGGCTTCAGGATCATATAGCCATAGTTATTTCTGTTGTGTTGTAAGTGTTTTACTCTGATAATGTTATTGTATACATATACTGGTTTTGTTTCAAGGATATGTTATCTATTATATGTTGTTCGTTCCGCTGTGAGATTCGTGTTACTCTGAGATTGTGTTCTTCTTCTTCTATTCTAAGTTTCTATCTGATCTATTCTCACCCTCTAATTTCTTTCATTAACTACCGGTATTTTTCGATGTTTGGTTAGTCGTCATTGAGTTAATGTGGATAACCAATGTCGCTCAAAAACCAGGTCGTTACATATTCTTTCTCGGCATAAAACAGCAAAATGTCCTTTTTGACTATATCTATAACAATAGATACCTTTGAATTTCCCCAATCTAAGGCTTTCTTCCTTTTCTTTTCGATTGTGAGCTTTCCTTTCTTGTTTTAGGGTCATCCACCAATCAGTACCTGATAAACCAAACTCCATCATTGTTCCTTTAAGGAAATTTTGTTGAAAAGTCCAGCTTACCCTCCATTTAACTTACTGGCTTATCCCTTACAAACAAGTTTACCTGGTATAATTCTTACAACCCAATCAAATTTTCACTTTTCTATTTAAGTTCGTATCAATTTACAAAACAATTTCAGACACTTGTCTAAATGGATTTAGGTATATATTGTTGTTTTAATCGGAATCATATAGTCATCCCACTTTCGAAACTCGAAAATACATACTGATGATGTTGCAGTCATCAACAGAATCATCTTCAGGTGACTTGAGTGTGATTCTATATCAATCTAGTATACTCAAGACTTCGTATATATGTTAGCTAGGCGTATATTTAAAATCTTCTTATACTTGATAGTCCAACCTCAACATCGAATACAATACTCAAATTCTAATTTTTAATTTCTAATCATATGGATTAGTTACCTTAACAAATTTGACCCAAGTTTATCGACATTTCAAAATCCCCAATAGTGAAATTAAATCCAAAAGGCATTTGTACTCGGATTGTTTTCCTAATTAGTGGAAGAGGCTTAATTACCACGCTATAAGAATTATTTTATGTGTAATTATAATCAAAAAATGTAAGCTTAACCTTAATCATTTGATTAAGTATCCAGGTTATAATTAACCATATATTTCCAAAATATGTTTGTTTCTTAAATTAAAACTTTTCAAAACTCATTTCATATTTTCAAATACGCTTTCTCAAATATAATACTCCAAAATCTCATTCTAGGGCATTACTACCCCTATCTCTAATGAGATATAAAACTCTGATGAGTCTTTCCATTTGTTCAAATGTGTCGTACCTCATTGCTTTGTATAAACCAAGCTCTGATACCACTATGTAACGACCCGGATTTTTGCTCGGTTTTCGCCGGTAATTAAACCAACTTAAACCGTTCACAAAGAGGATTGTTAGGGGCACTTACACATTTGCACAAAATAAAAACAACTTTTCCATTATCATTAAAATAATATTACATCACAGTTACAAGAGGTACGTCAGAGTACATTGGTTACACAGAGGAAAAGATACTAAACTTGGCGGAAGAATGTGAATGCTCCAAACATAATAGCTCTAATTAAACCAGAATCCTGCTCCAACTAACTCCAAGGCTAAATCTGTGAACCAAACTACTAGGCTGCCCATGTAAAAATTATGGGCACCCAGAGTTTAGGTGTGGGAACAATAAACTCCAGGTCAGTCATGGGACTGGTGTGAGAACTCAAAACAGTTGTCTTCAGGGTTTATTTTAAAGTTAGGTAATTCAACGGACCACGCCGCCAATGCGGAATGGGTTTACTCCATGTGAATACCAGTGCATAGAAATCCGCAATGACATTTTGAAAAAATGAAGCTATCATAAGCTCGTCCCACATCACACAATGCAAGCACACACCAAATGGACGAGTTTTGCCTTATGATAACAAAAAATGCCTTCATGCGTAAAAATCCTCTTTTACTACTATATATAGTGTGAAAAACCTTTTCGCAAATAAATGTATTAATCCTAGCCCGCATAATGCCCCATCCCATTATAATGACAATCCTGCCGGTAACCAGCAGGCCATACAATCAAAACCATACGAGCTCGTAGTGGAGACTGGGTTTCGAACAAGATGGTTCCTGGTACGAAAGATCATTCGTGGGCTCACAAACTTTCTTGCGCGCATCATTCCAGTACTCGCGGATAACGTCCAGACTCGGACCCTGTTATACTAACCCACCATACATGAATCAGAGTACCCAACAAATAGCGTCCCAAATTGGGGACTTCGCAGTACCCTTACATCATCACATCCCGGTGCACCGAACATACGAAATGAACATAAAAATATGACCATCAGTTTACCATCAATCCGGGGTGTTAGGTTCGTCGAGGTCACGATATACACAAAGCTACACTTAAATAAGCCATGCTTTGATCATCCATAGCTCATCTCATAACTTAAGTATGCCACATTGTCCATTCACTACGCATCACTGATTTCTATCAATATATAACCTCTAAGCTTATACATCTTAGAGAAGGGTGTTAATCAAGAGAATAAATTCTCCGCCACCAAGCAAATAAATAAATATATATATATATATTAATAAAGATCAGTGCTACGCAGTCATTTACAATGTCAGACACACAATCCATACATGTCCGCTCTACGTCTAAACGAAACAACAATGCAGAATTCCTTCACATATGTTCGAGCTTCTTGCCACTTAGCTGATATAAAAAATCCATATGCGAATGGGAGACATCCATTCGAGACATTCAGCAAGTCGCCCTTATGACACGAAGGGTCCCAGTCTTCAATGTTGCCTCCAATGTCTTCAATTGCTCCACAACATCTTATTATTACTTGGAATGGTTTTCAGACATACATCCGATCCCGGTCTTTCCAAATAATAAGCGCAATTAAAAGCACAATCACGAAACATACAGGCTTTCTACCAAATCTCCTTCCATTTTGGATTTCGTTAAATTAAACTTCTTTAAATCTATTCTCAAATTATCTTTAACAAAATCCATATTTAACCCTTCTTCTTTAAAACACATCCCGTGAATCCAAGATTATCTAGCCCCAAAGCCTTAATTAATTTTCCGTTTGATAACTCGTTATCAAAAATCCAGTTTCCTTTGAAAACCCTTACCCCCACATTTCAACCCTAGTTTCCAATTAAATTGATTTTCCAATATTCCATTCTTTAATCTTAACTAAAAAATTATACTTTCTTTCCAATTCCTCACTTTTAATTTCCTCAAATTAAAGATCTGATTAAATCCTCAAATTACGATATGAATTTCCATAACTCAATCTCATTGGGTTTCAAGAATGATATTATTGAAGATATGATTCACAACAAAACCCAAATCAATTGATATTGAACATAAGTTACACAGAAATTGTATCAACTTATATTCAATATCAATTCTCATAATCGACAAATACTATAAGTGGAATAACGGTATAATAATAGTATCTTCCAAATTCCTCAAATAGTATACGCTTACACCAAAGAATTTCATATCAAATATCCGAAGATTATTTATATACAACTTATCCCAGTCAACTTAGGAAACTCGTATCTAAATTAAAAGATCTATTCAACTCTTTGACATTAGATCTGGACAGAAATACCATCAACATAAACTTAATATTAATCTCGATATCCAACTCACACAATAAGCGGAATAACGGTGAACTACCTTTTAAATTCCTCAAATAGTAAGAATCATGAAACGACCCGAAATCTCCCTTTCGATTTTTGTTTTATTTGATTTTGAATCGTGGAACGGATTGGGTTAATTTTGAATGAGAATTGAGGAGCATTTTTGGCCCTAGAAATCACTGGTGGCGGCTTTAGCTAATTTGACCGCGGGTTAGAATAAAATGAGGGCATTGACTTCCTTTTAGGGTTATATTGTTAGATTTATATTATTTTAATTCTTTTAATTTGAAAAAAAATACAGTTTCTGCATACGAATTCCAAATTGAACCCAACGACTGTCGCCCCTAGCCAAATACCCTCATCCCGGACACAATGGGAAATGTCCGGTAAGCTAATTCGACTATTACGATCAATTTTCGTTAAAAATATAATATAAATCATTATATTGAATTTTTAACGTACATTTCAATTTACTGGGGTCACATACTGGCTTTAAAAATTCCATAAAAAATATTTCTAGCTTCGTACTAACGATACGGTCCTAACAAAACTAATTTCGTTGAATTTGAAGACCGTTTGAAAAATGGCCATTTCCCAGTCGATTAAAATTGACTGAAACTGTTAAAACACGTTTTACTTCGCCACGCTCACATATTTATTCAGAAAATTATGCAAATTGGAATCTAGCAATAATTTGACATCCCGGATCCAACAAAAGTGGTTTCGTCAAAAACGAAGGTCGTCTTCAAATTTTCCATTTTTAAGGGCCTTTGTATATATATATTAAAATATATATAAATTCCACACCGAATTTTCTGAATTTTAAACTAGACATAACTTTTTATTTCCGCTATGAAATTTCAATTTTTCGGATTTGTTGGTAAGATATTCTCAATTAGATTATAATATTTTTGGTTTCGCTAAAATCCAGTTTATTTTGAATCCTGTACATTCATTTGAAATTTGAAGTCGAATTTTCAAACTACCGCGCCATTTCCAATTCCTTTTATAATTAAAATAAAATATTTATATTCTAACGACGATTCAAATATATATATATGTTCTAATTCTATTCAAAATAAATTTCTCATCATTATTATTTAAAATAATTGATTTTAAATATTCAAAATTCATCAAATTTGCCAAAATAAAAATTTTAAATTGGCTCAGATTTCTGGGTTACTACAATCTCCCCCACTTAAAACTTTTCGTCCCCGAAAAGGAACGAAGCTGAAAGTTGTTTAACTAATCAACTCAACTTTCATTATTTTAATTATGGCTTCAGCTCTTCAACTTTTCAGTTTCTAAGAACCTTTCAAATTTTTCAAAAATTTGGCTAACACCCTAAATTTTCGGAAAATTTCACCATAACCTCCCCTGCATCAGGAGCTTCAGGATATTTCAAATAGCCTCCCATAGCCCTCACCAATCAAAAAATAAAAAGGGACAGCCTAGCTGCTAGCCAGTCGGCTCATAAAATCATTAAAAACCCTAGAAGTACAATAAACATGTACCTATTTTTCGGGCAAACAATTCTATTCCTCTTCTCTAGCCTCCTTGCTATGACCTTTTCAATGTAAGTACATGTATATGCATGCAAATGCGACTAATTTTCAATACAACTCACTATTTGATACGATTTGGCTAAATGGTTCAAATTTTAATTAATTAACCAATAATCAAACAACACAATCAGCAATTAATTAGTTGATTAGCTTTTCAAATTCATAACTTTGATATATAGTCAAAAATCACGTTTTTGATGCCAAGTCACAACAATATATTCTAACTATATTTTGGGTTCTCACACCAGTCTAATGGAAATATATAGAGATCCCACTTTCGAAACTCGAACATAAATCCACTGATGATGCAGCTGCTATCATCAGTGTCATCTTCGGGCGACTAGAGTGTGATTCTATATCTATCCAGTATATTAAGACTTCGTATACACATGGATCAGACGTATATGCAAAATCTTTATATACTTGATTGTCCAAATCAATTTAAAATAAATATTCAAATACGTATAATACGATTTAAATTTCAAAACCAAATTTGTTTTCAATTTTATTTTAAAAATGTCACTCTTCACACTCGTTCTAGGATACTACCGATCCTATCTCTAACGAGTCATTCTCGTTGGATATTACTAATCCAATCTCTAATGAATTCTTTCGTATGGTTCTAATGTGTCTTGTTCTCGAGCTCTGTAAACCAAAGCTCTGATACCAAGCTGAAACGACCCAAAATCCCCCTTTCGATTTTTGTTTTATTTGATTTTGAATCGTGGAACGGATTGGGATAATTTTGGATGAGAATTGAGGAGCGTTTTTGGCCCTAGAAATCACTGGTGGTGGCTTCAGCTAATTTGACCGTTGGTTAGAAAGAAAAATGAGGGCATTGACTTCCTTTTAGGGTTTGTACCTCACATATCCATCGATCTCCAAGTACGTCTGGACGATCACCAACTGATTCCCTCCTCTTAGGTGTACATCCCAATCAAGATCATCTGTAATTATCCAAACGATTTGAAGACCTCCGGTCTTCGACCACCGTCTTCATCCTCGACATCTCGTCGAATCAGTTATTCAGAATGGGATAAACCCGGTCTTTCTGGATAACTCACGTATATAATAAACAAGTGTTACACAAACACAACATACACCTCATTCCAATTCATAATATTCTTTTATTCAAATATTCTTATATTTTGGGAAAGGTTCCCATTAATTTTATCAAAGATAGATTCCTTAAATTAATTCTTTAATCTTCCTTTGAATATCAATTCAAACCAAATTATGGTTTATCCAAACTAGTCGGAATTAACGAACCTTACCGAAGTAATCATTTGTTTTAATTTCTCATTCCCAACCTATTCATCCCATGAAGTAAAACTGGTAATACTTCATATCAAACACCACGGTGTTATCGCTAAATCAATTACCATTTCACGTTCAAATCTAATTAAAGATTTAACTATCGACTGGAGCAAAACTGGTGATAGTCCATTCCCGATCATTTCAATCTAATTAAAGATTCATTAAAACTCCACTTGGTTTTAATCTTCCCAAAAAACAATATTAATGATTGTTTAACTTGGGAAATTATATCCTGTCTTTAACTGGGTTA
Organism: Allium sativum; assembly: GCA_030737875.1. Classification (NCBI taxonomy): domain Eukaryota; kingdom Viridiplantae; phylum Streptophyta; class Magnoliopsida; order Asparagales; family Amaryllidaceae; genus Allium; species Allium sativum. The sequence continues at coordinate 856,593,941 of CM060915.1, read as the reverse complement.
AAGAACCAATGTCATTTAAAACACGGTTCGCGACAAACCCAAAATCACATTCCGTTCTATCAGTCTCTAACCGTAAATTAGCAAGTGAACAATCCCTTAAGTAATAACCCCGAAGGCCGAAACCAACATCAGAACAATACCCAGGAAACCATTCAACTTAACTAATCTTCAATTAATTTCTGATTTTCTTAACTCCATTGGGTCTAAGAACAGTATTATTAAAGATACCGTTCACGACAACCCAAATCCCATTTGATATTAAATACAAGGCTATGAATAGAAAATATATCGGCTTATATTCAATATTAAATTCTACGACCAACAAATATCGTATTTGAAATAACGATAAAAATATATCTTTCAAATCTCCATAACAACATCTGTATAATCACGAAATCCAACATCGGAATATTCCAAAGGCAATTTCAATTCAAATCCATTCCAATTCAATTATTGGAAATTCTGGTTACTTTTAAAACACTTTCAAATCCAATTTATTTATTTTAAAAATAAATGGATTATAATTCTAGCTCAAAACTAGTTCATTTCGATAAAAATCTATTTTTATCTTTTCAAATATGGAGTTTCTCATCCCAATTCTTTCCAAATCATTTCTTATGATTTTACACTAATTATTACTATTTTTATTAGTTTTATCAAGGCCCGTACAGTCGATTTCCATCAACGGCCATCGAACTGCACTTACAACGACCTTTTCCAAATTTGATTTGGACATAATCCAAATCCATCCGTTAGATTTCAAATCTCTAATATTCGTTAGAAATCTCTTTTCGTTAAGAACCCAACAGTTCTGGTTTTAGGAGAATCCGACGGTCGGATCACCCGTAATATCCATTCGAAGCCATTGGTCGAAATTCGCGAACTGCCGCAGTGCGGCTCGTTCTATTCAGGCTATTATATATATATAATATATATATAATATATATTTCGTTGATTTCCTTTTAAAACGTATTTTATCATTTTAAATTCATTTTCAAAACGATCTCACTTCATATTCAATTTCAAATCAAAATTGAATATTCCATATCATCGATATATAAATGATAGTATTTTCAAAATATTATATTTTGAAATCAATTCCTTTTCGATATTCATTATAAAAGTGAATAAAATCCATATAGATATCGTTCACGTCAAAATGGCGCATATCTAATCAACACGACTTTATATATTTCAATAACTTTGTTATTATATTCAACAAATGAATATTTTCTTCAACACATGAATATATATTTTTATTCAACACATGAATATTTATTCTATTCAAAACATGAATTTTTATTTTTATTCAACACATGAATATTTATTCTATTCAACACATGAATTTTTATTTTTATTTAACACATGAATATTTATTTTATTCAACACATGAATTTATATTTTTATTCCACACATGAATATTTATTCTATTCAACACATGAATTTATTTTTATTCAACACATGAATATTTATTCTATTCAACACATGAATTTATATTTTTATTCAACACATGAATATTAATTCTATTCAACACATGAATTTATATTTTTATTCAACACATGAATATTTATTATATTCAACACATGAATTTATATTTTTATTCAACACATGAATATATATTTTTATTCAACACATAAATATTTATTCTATTCAACACATAAATTTATATTTTTATTCAACACATGAATATTTATTCTATTCAACACATGAATTTTTATTTTTATTCAACACATGAATATTTATTCTATTCAACACATGAATTTTTATTTTTATTCAACACATGAATATTTATTCTATTCAACACATGAATTTTTATTCTATTCAACACATGTATTTTCTTTTATAATATTCCTTATTGTCCAAATTGGAATGAGGCTCAATCAATTACCATATAATGTTATTTATATGGATTCCATACAACACATGTATATAATAGCAACGATAAATAATCAACCATCATCCAGAGTGCACCACACAACTGCATAAGCATTAAATATAAATAATTAACGCTTACACAGTCTGTCAACCCATCGATTGACATACAACTAAACAATCGGGATTAGTGTACATCAAATATCATCCCAATACCCATGTAGGGTTTCAGCCAACAAACACATATTTTTATTTGTGCAGTTGGGCAATGTGTAAAATTTATCGTCCCAATCAATATCCTTCAAATGGGTGTACATAAACAAATCGTTCGATTTATTTATTCATATTTATTTTATATACACGTTAAAAATTATATTTTTAACTATAAAATATTTTATTCATTCCATCTCACATCACACAATCAACTTTTCACATCACATCAATCAAACAACCAAGTCATCTGTGGTCTATGGACGATGGGTGTCGGGTGCTACTAAGCACCGTCTGCATCCTAATATATATTTCAAACTAGAAATTAAAATAAAAGTGAGGAGTTCTCACCAGGGGATCCACTCCTTCATTCTCTATTTCTGAACTGCTGAACCGTTCGGATTTTTTGAAATTCCAATGTAGTCCTTGCCACGCTGTTCATAATAAAAAAAAATTATTGCTTCATTCCACTAAATAAAAATCACATTTTTATTTCTACTTCATATATTTTTACGACGCTTCTTTCTATATAAAAATTATATTTTTATATTCCTACTTCTTATATAAAGATAGAATTTTTATCGCAACTATATATATATATAAATCGAATCTTTCTATCGCTAATGAATATATAAAAATCACATTTTTACATTGCCATTCAAAAGATGAAAAGCGTATTTATACTTCGCTACATATACAAAGATCAAATTTTTATTGTCTATATATTATAAAAATCATATTTTTGTTATTGCTATAATATAAAAATCACATTTTTATTATCTCTATAATATAAAAATCATATTTTTATTTCAAAGAAAAAAATCAGTTTACATTAAAAAAAAATCAGTTTTTAATCCCTATGTTTAATTCCTATTTTATTTACCTAAAAGGAAAGTAAAACAATTAAAATAAATGCTCACATTTTAAATTCGGAGTGGGGGAAGACGGTTCGCCATCGTCTGAGGCGGTTGGGGGTGACACCAGTGGTCGGCGCGGTGGAGGCAGGGCTCACGGTGGAGGCGTCCGTCGTTTTCAAGGCTAAGGCTATCGAGAGGGGGGCTACGGGTTTTAGTTGAAGAGGGGGAGAGAGAAGGTCGGAGTTAGGAGATGGAGGAGCAGAGGTGGAGGCGTTGGCGCTGGGGAGGCCGAGGTGGGGCGGAGGGGCATGGCGGCGTGGCGACTAGAGGAGGAGCTAGCGATGTTTTGGTGGTTTTTTTTATTTTTTTTATTTCGATGATGAAAAATGACGGGGGGGCTGAGCAAAGAGAAAAGAAAGGAGGGTTTTTATTTTAATTTAATTTTATATTATATTTAATTCCCAAAAGTTGACTTTTAATTTCGAACCCCGATTCATACCCAACGACAGTCAATTCTAGCCAAATACCCTCATCCCGGACACAATGGGATATGTCCGCTAAGCTAATTCGACTGTTATGATCAGTTTTCATTAAAAATAAAATATAAATCATTATATTGAATTTTTAACATACATTTCAATTTACCGGGATCACATACTGGCTTTAAAAATTCCAGAAAAATTATTTCTAGCTTCGTACTAATGATATAGTCCTAACAAAACTAATTTCTTCGAATTTGAAGACCGTTTTAAAAATGGTCATTTCTCAGTCGATTGAAATTGACTGAAACTGTTAAAACACGTTTTACTTCGCCACGCTCACGTATTGATTCAGAAAATTATGCAAATTGGAATCTAGCAATAATTTGACATCCTGGATCCAACAAAAGTGGTTTCGTCGAAAACGAAGGTCGTTTGCAAAATTTCCATTTTTAAGGGCCTTTATATATATTAAAATATACATAAATTCCACAGAGACTTTTCTGAATTTTAAACTAGGCATAACTTTTTATTTCCACTATGAAATTTCAAATTTTTGGATTCGTTGGAAAGATATTCTCAATTTGATTGTAATATTTTTGGTTTCGCTAAAATCCGGTTTATTTTGAATCTAGTACATTCATTTGAAATTTGAAATCGAATTTTCAAACTACCGCGCCATTTCCAATTCCTTTTATAATAAAAATAAAATATTTATATTCTAACGAGGATTCAAATATATATATATACATTCTAATTCTATTCAAAATAAATTTCTCGTTATTATTATTTAAAATAATTCATTTTAAACATTCAAAATTCATCAAAATTGCCAAAATAAAAATTTTAAATTGGTTCAAATTTTCGGGTTATTACAAATCATCATCTACCGGATTAATATCAAACATCCAAATATTTATCTCCAACCATATCCAATTATTTAAAATTGAAAACCCATATTAATATCAAAACATTGCTTTTCTTTGTCAAAACTTAAACTGTACAATTCAAAACATTTTTTACATAATTTATAATGATTTTACCATTTTCTCCATATCTTTAGAAACGTTAAAAATGGCTATTTATGGTTATGGTCGATAACTTCTCTTATAGCGACGTTTTCCAAAATGGTTTTAAACATAACTTGAAAATTATAACTCGAAATTAAAATCTTCTTTCACTCATTTGAAAGTTCTGTTAATGGAAATCAAACTTTTTTCATTTTATGGAAATCCGATTTAGATTGCAAAAGTTATAAGCGTTTAAAGTTTACACCTAAAATACATAAATTGTCGTTATGCGATAAGCTATATTTTGACCATAATAACCATTATTCTATGATACTTCAAAATATCTTAGAAACCCATTATATCCTTATATAACCTTTTTAAAATCATTTAAGTTTACTTTCCAAATTGTTTTGGATCTAAAATTCAACTTTCATAAATTCCAATTCATTTCTAAATTCAAATAACTTGAAATTAACCTTCTCATTCGTCGGATCAGTTAGGGATAGCCAGGGAGAGCAGGAAACTTTATTTCCAAACCCAAGCCTAGACACTATCCTCTCTGTCATCCTAGAACGTTCTGGTATTTATTTATTTATTTATTCAAAGAAACTTTATCAATATATATATGAGTTCATACTATGGTCTTTTCCAATTATTAACCTTCAATTTCAAAATGATATTGCTTTTAATTATGAAGGAGATTTGTCGATCACCAATGTGATACAATAATTATTATGTCAAAGTGTGCGCAAAACAACATCAACCACCATTTAAACATCCATAGCAATCACCATCAACATGATTCAATAAATCATAATTGTGTGCAAGCGTTATAACACTAACGCTTAATAGTGTGTGTTCTAAACTTCGCATCCATCATCCATCACAACAAATATCAGTCATCATTAACCAATAATAATTCATCACTATATTTAAATTAGTCTAGCTACTAATTAAATATATAAACCATGGTTATAGAGTTCTCACCTAACAGCTTTCCAAATCTTCACAGTAGGCGAGCCTAGCTAAGCGAACCGTCGAACAGTATTTCAGCACAACGTCTTCTTTACCAAAATATATATAATATAATATATGCTAATCTCTCTTTATATTATAAGAGGAGGAGAAGAACGATGAACTTTGGCAAGGTGGTGGTGGAAAAGAGGAAGACTTATGCCATGGAAACCATGGCCATAAGCTTTAATAAGAAGGTGGAAAGGAGGAAATGGAAATGGAATGGTAAAAAATGGAGAAAGAGCATCCTTATATAGGAAAGGAGGAGTAAGGAGGTAAAGACACATAAGGTGGAAAGTGGCAATCATGAATGAAAGGGAGCATGCATAAAGACATGTGTCTTAACACTTGTCTTAAGAAGAAAAAGAACTTTTGGTAGCACTTTCTTTTAAATGTTATAAAAACTAAAGGCAACACTTAATTCAAACGCTACTAATTCGTGTTATGGTTTGACAAATCCGATCGAACGACAAATATTATCAATAAATCCAAACTCATTAATAATCATTCTCATTTATAATTCAAGTAAAATCTATCATAGTTATTAAATACTCATAACCATATATATTTATATCAAATTCAAATTTAAATTCAAATAAAGTAATAAAAATTCCAATTTTAAATTGGTTAAAAATTCTGGATCGTTACAACTGAGGTGGGTAATTAGGCTGATGGCCTAAGAAAAATGTTTGTTTTAAATTCTTAAGTATTTTCTTTTTAAATTCAAAGAATGTATATTTAATATAAATAAATAAATATAGGGGAGTGGATCATGGATATGGGCCGAGTTTTGGCCCGTAGTTTAAATAAATAATAAAAGAAAGAGAAAAAATATATAGTTTAAGTCTTAAGTTTTAAATGAAATAATACTATATAATTAGATTTATATGTATGAATGAAGAAGAGAAGAAGGAGACATGTCGAGGAAAGTCGACGTGGAATTTACTGGTTATACGAGCATGGGTCGTATGTTGTGGGTTCAGATATTTCTATTTAATCATATTTAAAATAAAATTTGATTAAAATAACAGTTAGGAGAGTATATATATGTATGTATATAAGTAAGAAATAAATAAAATGGAAAGGATCGGAAGGCTGTTAAATTATTTAGGGATTGCAAAATAGACATCATCGTATAAATTCAAGTTCGAATCTCTAATATTAAATATATATATATATATGTATAGGTTATAGAAAACGAAATCAATGTTCACTACACCAGAAACGGCTTTTGGTAGCGTTGAAAAAACGATACCATAACTTGTAGTAGTGTTTTAGAGAATGCTGCGATACGACATGCAACTAAAAGTCTGGAAGTTTTTGTTGCGTTTTAATCAACGCAACTAGAAATGAACATATTGTAGCGTTTTAGAAACCCTATAAAAGGTTTTCTTGGCAGCAGGTTAAAAATGCTACTAAAGTGATACTTGCATTATTTCCCTTTTTTTTTGTAGCGGTTTTTTAGTCCTACTATATGTTTTTTGTTGCGGTTCATTTCAGCTACAATATCTTTTGTAAATTAAATTTGTAGCACTTTTTCAACTCTACTAAAACTTACTGATGCACGCCACATTTTAATTGCGGTTATTTACCATCAATGGCTTGTAACATTTCCATCAATCGCTTATATATAATAGAAATATTAAAACAAATAATCATATGAGTTTCATTTTAAAACTAAAATCAATAACACTATATTTAAATACTTAAAAAAACACATTACTCGCAATATCAAATATAACACCCATAATCATCTCAATAGTAGTATTTCGACAAAATAAGTGAATCCACGTACCACAACTGTTTACAAACAAGTCTACATGACTAGTACAAACAAAATAATAGTTAAAGTCTTGTTCGTAGCTTAATTGCCACCGGTTCTTTGATGCGGCTGTTCTTCACTTCGGAAATCTAATTACCTGTACATAAGTACAATGGTCAACGGTAAGAATTACATACAAGTATAACGGTCAATAGTCAAAATTACATAAACGTGCAAAATATTATTAGTTTCTGATATAAACAGTTCGAATCAGGCATTAGCGTTGAATTTGACATACAAATATTTTTACTATATGCATTAGTAGTGAATTTGACATACAAATGTTCTTATTTTATTATCTATGTTTCAGCTATTTAATTGGATTGAATATTAATTGGGTATCCACAATTGAAATCACTTTCAGTAGGCATCAAGTTTCAGCTACTAAGTGGACCAGTAACTCTCTAACTTGCACGTGAAATTGAAGTATACAGTTTCTTGATAATGATAATGATCTACATTATTTCAACCTGAATAAGCATAGATAATCAAATCATGCTCTCCGCTAATAGACATGCTGGCCAAATTCAGTGAATATTCTACCTTGGTATATGTGAGCATGCAACTGTTAGACTTTTAAGTCCACATATTCATATATATAAGATGATAATTGAATTTAAGGTTCGTCTTTTCAATCTATTGCATTCACATATGGATGAATACATCCTTAATTTTCATAAATTTTTAGAATTTGTTAGGCCCGTTTTAATAGCTCAGTAAAATGCATAAGGCAATGGACTTTAGGAAAAGAAGGCGAAGGTCTATATTTAGGTATAAATCTTACAACAATTAATAAGTGTTTACCCGATTCAGCTCTATGTTTAGGCATGTTTTAATAGCTCAGTAAAATGCATAAGGCAAGGGCCAGTACCACCCAAAAGGACAGAAATGGAATTTTCTTTGCTTATTGATCATGCAGCTGCCAGTACACTTAAGGAGGATGGTTTGACAACTCCAGCCTCATGTTCCGCAAGCACCAATGTACTTATACATCAAGAAAAAAGGTAGGCTAGTGATGATGAAGAACAACATATCCTGAGAGCTCTAAGCATAGTTTGAGCTACCACTCATCCAAAGCAGTGGAAGTGATTTTTTCACTAATCTGTGGACAAGACAAAAAGGGAGAAAACTGCTTGCATGATGCTTTGACCAATTTCAAAGATGGTTTTTTGACAACTAGGTATAAGATATTTGTTAATTTGTCAAATGAGTTCAACAAGTGCCTGCTAATATTTAAGGGGTGCAAAATGCACTATGAACTATTGATCATGTAAGCAATTAACAACTAATATATGAGTGGTGCTCGCAAAAAGTGTTTTTACTCAAACTTAATGTTTAATACTATAACAATACTTGTTTATTATGAAGCTCAAACTTGGTACTACTTGCATTCCCAGTTGACTGCTACAAGTAATAACTAGCAAATTTAGCAAAATCAAATAATTGTTCCATTTAGATATGATATTTGAATTAATGCAAACCGAATAAAATTACCTGGCATCATAACAATACTCCCAGCTTGGTCCAGCGTAAGCATATCTTGAACTGAGAGACGATGGATTTGACTTTGAACGGTCTTCAATGAGGCCAATGCTAGAGAATGTGCTGATATGGGAATTAACTGAAGCTTGGCACCTTGTGTTTGTATTATTTTTTGGAGAAAAATGAAGACTACCAACAGAGTTATTCTCGGAGTCAGAAATTTGAGAAACTAGTTTCCTATTTGTTGAAACTAAGAGAAATGAGTTACCAAAAAAAGCAAAAATTGGGCTCCTTCTAGTTACAGACAGTATCCGGTTTTTCTAATGCTCCTGAGACTCAACCAAAGAAATCAAACGCACCCAGAAAGGAACTTAAACCCAGAAAAGAACCGAGTATTAATAATAATGAATCAGCTTAAATTTGAAGTAGCATCTCCTGGTAAACCAATCTATGTGACCCTGGGAAGTGCATGTTTTATCTTTACTAGAATCATGGTATTTCAATTGTAGTACACAAATGATAGAAAAATTGTTATATAATACTTTGCATGGTAAAAGTGAAAAAGAAATAAGCTATATTATCCAAGATAGCAGATTCTGGGGCTCCACAATGGTGTTGAATCATATATTTCTCTTGCCATGTATGATAATACTATAACAGTCACAACCGTACATAATCAATGAAAACATACAAATGTCATATATACCACGTCTCAGTAAAATTACCATGCCTATTCTAGCGTACTCTGTCATCCTATTAAAATGGATCTGACAACTATAACTGTCATGGAGAATAGGATGAATTATGCTTAGGTGATTATTCATGTAACTGCTGATTTTAAATACCTAAATGAAGTTTTCATGGAGCTGTACAATGAGGAAACAGAATGTATACAAATAGAATATGAACCAAGATTGAAACCATGCATCAACTGTAATTCGTCTGTGATAATGAATCTACATGCAGTTTAGTCAAACAATGGAAGCCTAAAGTGAAACAAAATAATGTTAATGGTGGATGCACATCAAGTCAGCAAGCTTAAAAGGACACATGTCTTATGAGAAACAAAAGTCTATTAAGTGCTCAACCAAAAAAATCACCTCTAATGTGCTTTTAAGAAACAGAACTCACCCTAAACAAATATAAGTTCGTACTCATACTTTAACGCATCAACAAACCTCACACTGTTAAGTTCTCTGAACCAAACACTAACCAAAAACACAGTAACTCCTTATCCTATTACGTTCTCCAAACCAAATACCCAACATGAAACACAGTAACTCATCATAATAACATGAAACTGGTCCAAAAAAGGAAAACACTTAAGAGAAAAATAATCCAAGTACACAAATGATGGAGATGATGTACTACTAAGTGAATATAGTGTGTATGTAAGCACTAAGAAAAAAAGAGGGGAATATTATTATTGTGCCATTTAATGCCTAATCCGAAAAATTCACGGGCTGAAATGAGCAAGCATGCTTCGTAAAGATGCAGGCAATTCTGGCAGTGTTAATGACATGGACACAAGTGAACATGAAGGAAAAGAGAATGAGGATGCAATGTAAATCATAATTAATGATGTCAATGAATTTGAAGAAACGCTGAAAGTTGGTGGGTTTGATGTGAATATACCGATAACCGACAACGATATATAGGTGAGAAAGGAATTCGGCGGGTATGTTGTAACACCCCACACCCACTAAGGTCACTCATAAGAGGGGAATGCCTTAGTTTCGGTGAAGTATTTTAAGTGAATATAGAACAGTAAAATTACAACAAGACAGATATAAGTAATACTTGTAAATTCAAATCATCATTTCAATTGCAGCGGAAAGTAAAACATGTTTGGTTACATCACAAAACCATACAAGAGTCAAGTACAAAAATATCCATCTGGATAAAAATAAGTACATAATCCCATTAAGTAAACAATAGCCATAAAAGGAAAGATGAACTGAGCTTTACTTCAACGGCCCAAGCTCCAAGGGATAGATACAGCAATCTGATCAAAGCCCACTAGTACTAGGCCCACTCTGATAACCTAGGGTTTGGGGAAAAAGGTAAACAACAACGGGGTCAGACATAGGTCTGAGTGAGTCCTATAACTTTAACAATACAATCATTAAAGTAAACAGAGAAGACATAAGTTGATATACGGTAATGCCTGGGGATGCATGGCCACATTAAGCAGCTTGGCAATTTAGGATAAACTAAGATAACCGTAAAGACGCATTTACCCACCCAAGGATAATTACTAGATTACACCGCCCCAGACCTACTCAAGGGTAATTCCTACACTGCACCACACCAGTCATTTCTACTTAAAGGTTGATCCCACTAAGTGTACTTAGTAATTTAGTAGTTTCGTGTACCCCTATCTGACTACATAGGTGTACCCACTACTCCCAAGCGATCGGCTCCCTACTATAGATACCCGTGCTGGTCCCACAATTGGGGTGTATCATTCCCCAATGTGGCTACCTGATAATATCAACGGTGCACGGCTTTATATCTACACGATGCAACAACGACTTACCAACCAGCCCGGGTCCACACACGCATATGAAACCCGTTGGTCCCGCGTTGCCACCGTTAACCCGGTTTGGCCTCTTATAGTCAAACCCAATATGCGTGTCCCGTCACTCGACTTGAGTCGAGCCCACAAAGATACGTTTGGGATATTGGTTGAAATGGGCCCCCACAAGCTACCACCTAAGCTTGCAATTTTATCTAGTGCATCCCACTTAACCCCTCTTTATAATCATGCCCACTTACATGTTAAGTTTTGGTTAAGTCATCTAATCATATTTCAATTGCCCCTTAAGGCACCCACTAGATTTCTACATGCCACCTATGGCACTTACTTAACCCTTTAATCATGTTTAATTACATGTCCCACTTTGGTTAAGTATTCTAATCGTATTTTCTATTGCCACCCGAGGCAACCCACTAGTTTCCTCATGCCACCCAAGGCACCCACTTAACCCTCATGCCCCATAACATGCTTATATGGTTAAGTGTTTCTTAATTAATTAAGACCGTGATTTCCCCTAAAGACCTCCCACATTAGACTGGCTGTTATGACCGCCTGGTTAAGCCGGTAGGGTCCGGGCAATCTTACGTCATAACAGAGTCTAACCTCGTGTCTTTACATTAATCACGTATTTATTTTGTGCCTAAGACCTCTCACATTGGGCTAACATTTGTAGCAACTGGTTAAGCCGGTTGGGTCCGGGCAGTTTTACACTACAAATGAGTCCAACCTCGTGTCTTAGTCGATTAATTACATCTAATTAATCACCCCCATATTAATTGTCCCTAATTAATATCAAGTTTCTCATAACATGGGTAGACCTAACTCAATAGGTAAATTCCCATGGGGTAGACCTAACTCAATAGGTAAATTCCCACTTATGTTAATTTATTTTTTATGGTATGCTTAATCATACCCAATCATACTTTTATTAACATATTTATTAACCCCATCGTTCCCCACGCAAATCATTCTCATTTCACGACATAATAAAAGGGGAGATCCATCACAAATATCCTGGGTTTAATCAAATCTTAGCATATAACTTTGTCATGGGTTAAGAGGATGTCAACTTGCATATATGAGCATATATTAACCCAACTACATTTAACCCAAACTTGCATATTATCACACATGACTTGCATAACATATTGCATATGAGCTTGCATATTATCATACACATATCTTGCATAACATGTTGAACTTGCATATAAGCATTCCCATTCTTGCATAAGCATTCACATACTTGCATAAGCATTACATACTTGCATATTAACTCATAAACTTGCATAATGTGTCATCATGAACTTGCATATTAACAATCATGTAACTTGCATAGCATATCTTGCATATTAACATACATGTAACTTGCATATTAACAAACATGTAACTTGCATAGCATATCTTGCATATTAACATACATGTAACTTGCATATTAACAAACATGTAACTTGCATAGCATATCTTGCATATTAACATACATGTAACTTGCATATTAACAAACATGTAACTTGCATAGCATATCTTGCATATTAACATACATGTAACTTGCATATTAACAAACATGTAACTTGCATAGCATATCTTGCATATTAACATACATGTAACTTGCATATTAACAAACATGTAACTTGCATAGCATATCTTGCATATTAACATACATGTAACTTGCATAGCATATCACCATGATCTTGCATAACATGCATATGATCACATAGCCCACAACTTGCATATTTAGCATCATGTAAACATAACATACATCATACTAAACTTGCATAAACTTACATACAACATGCATAAACCCACTTGTTAAACATGCATAAACAAACTTATTAATCATGCATAAATCCACTCATTAAATATGCATAAATCAACTTATTAATCATGCATAAACCAACCCATATACATAAACCAACTTATTCAATATGCATAAACATAGAAAAACATAGAGTAACATATCATTACAAATGATTCAAACTCACTAATCCGCATTCAAGACCATAAGTCTCATTACACCTAATCTACTTGCTTTAACAATTGATGTTAAAGTGATAGAAACTCACAACTAGCAATTTGCACTCCAAATGAAGAAGATTAAGATGCTTAGAATGGATTAGAGGTTGATTAGAGAGGTTGATTAGCTTGCTTTCCTCTTCATTGATTTGTGGTGGCCATGATCAAGTTTCATTTTGCCATAGTTTAGTTACAAGATCTAATTATGAATGAATTAGGATAGGATTAGGGTCTTATTTATAGGATTAGGTTGCATTTTAGACCCTTAGATTAACCCTAGATTGGTTTAGACCCGTCAGATCCAAGAAGCTTCCAGAACCAGCCCTCCAAGCCAGCCCAAGAACCTAAACTGGTGCACCCAGTTTTACTGGGCGTCGCCCCCCTGTCGACAGGCAAGTCGACAGGGCAGTCGACACCCCTGTCGACAGCCCTGTCGACAGCCCTGTCGACATGGCTAGGGCGGGAATCTTCCCGCCTGGCCCCGCTTGCTCTATTTTAAAATCTGGATTTAAATTATTAAATCTGTTTTTATCTTTGAATTTTCTGCAAACTTCATCGGGCCATAACTGGGCCATACGGACTCCGATTTTCGAAAACTCGGACTCTATTTCGCGTATTTTTCCGAGACGAACGCAATGACGCAGCCCGTTTCCCCTAATTCCCACATCTGAGATTATTTATTCTGTAATTAGTGAATTTTAGCATTAACCAAAATACGGGGTGTTACATTCTCCCCTCCTTAAAGGATTTCGTCCCCGAAATCTCTAAGTTAAGGAGAATGCATATCCTACCATCCAAACAACCATCTACTCAAACCATCAACCACGGGCATCCATTGTCCTTAAACAGTTTCTAATGATGTATGTGCATATGCAAAAAGGTGTGTGTATATGTTCCCTATCTAATGTATGAACATATGCAAACCATGATAGTGCCATGCATCCATTATGTATGCGAGAGAACCCTATCGACACATACAATATCTACATGAGTGCACAATCATTCACCAAAAATGCATCATCCATATGATAACACAATCATTATACATCCATCAATATAGCTTCCTACACACAATTTTATGCAATATGCAATATGAAGTGACCGAGCCGATCTAGTGCCTAGAGTGTGTGTGTATGCATCCACGAGCAATCACTAGCAAACACTTGCATCCACTTGCATCCATCAACCATAACATGTCTCAAACACATGTTTCAACCATAGGTTTACTCTATCTAAAGGTCAAACAGTACTAGCGAGAGGACATACTAAAGATAAGATAAGTACTAGACAACGATAGAGGAGAAAGTAAAGACATACCCTCAAAAAGGAACGGGTATAGCGAACGCATCTTTGCTTCTGTCTCCCAAGTAGCATTGCTCTCACCTTCTCCCCTTTTTCACTTTGACTAGCCGAACCTCTCTGTTTCTTAACTTCCTAATCTCTGACCCAAGGATGCGGGTAGGAGCTCGTCGAATAATCACATCACACTCTACCTTTACTTCTTTAAGTAAGCCCGGCTCTACCACCTCTGCGGTCTCATGTAGGCATTTACTCAAACGTGACACATGAAATACGTCATGTTTCCTTTGCAACCGAACTATCTCTCGAATATAAACTGAAGCTAGACATGGAACAGTGCTCTTGCTCTTCCCGGGTACGAAATGGGCACACTTAGTAAGTCTATCTACCATAAGCCCAATCCCCGTATTACCCTTCCTTGATTTCGGTAATCCATCGAGACACTATCCCACTTCCCATTACGGAACTTCCAACGGGTGAAGCAACCCTCCGGGTTTCTTTTACTTCGCTTCCACTTGTTAGCACACCAAGCATCTAGCGACATACTTGGCCACATCTTTCTTCATACTGGCCCCAAAGAAAATCCGCTTCATGTCTTGGTACCTCTTGTCCCCACCTGGATGAATGACCGATGTGCTTTTAACAAGTATAGCCTTCCTCAAACCCTTGTTTGTGGTACACAAAGTCTTCCGTCTTTACACAACCACCCCTTACTATCTAGGGTGTCCCTACTCAAATGGCTGGACGACCTCCTCCTCATGAGCTTCTCTACTAACTCAACTAACTGTGGGTCGTCTCGATATGCCTCGTCAATTCATCCCAAAAGAGTAGGCCTAACCCCCAAGGAGGCTAGCAAACCGGGTACAAAGTCAACGGAAGGTCTAAAGTCAGACATAGAAATTAACTCTAAGCTCCGTCGTTCAACGAACAATGAACTTAAGGACAACCTTTCTCTACTTAAGGCGTCCGCTACCACATTACCCTTGCCATGGGTATACGCTATCTCAAACTCATAGGATGCTAAGAATCTCATCCACTTTTGCTGTCCTAAGATTATGCGCTCGAAGAGTTTCCAATACTTCCCTAAGATGTAGGGCATACTCTTCTCCACCAGGATATCATCCAAAATCATCACAACGGTTCATCTCTCACGCAGACCACCCAAGTCGAACTCGGCATCCCCCAAATGCAAGCCCCAAAGGCCTAAACCAATATCAGACAAACACCCAAGGGATACCTCCTTCGAATTCAGACGACCTACGTGAGATGATACTAGTAAAAACGGTTAAATAATTAAGCCCCTTGTCCATTCCTGGATGTCCTCGCCAGTCTCGCTCCAAAACCTCCGTTTTATATCATGACTGACTTTGCTCAACCTATTGAGTACATACGAAAACTTATTTCGTTCCCAGAAAAGACCAAGGTGTCATTACAAAGACCATCACAAACTTATTTAGGTACTCCCTGAACACCCTTCTCATCATATGCGGGGGCGTTCGTCAAACCAAATGGCATCACTAGCCACTCATAAAAACTATCCGGAGTCCTAAAGGCAGTCTTCTCTATACTATCCTCAGCCACTCTCAACTGACGAAACCCCGTGGCTAAGTCCAACTGCGCAAATACTGAGGCGCCAACTAACTGATCAAAGAGATCCTCAATCCTCGGCAATGGGTGTCGATTCTTCTTTGTGAGTTTATTTAGTTCTCTTTAGCCTACACAAAGTCTGAGGGACCCATCTGCCTTCGCGGCAAAAACTACTGGAGCACCCCACTCCGATATACTTCGTCTTATGAACCCCTTCTTAAGCAAACCACCTACTCGCTTATGGAGTTCCCTCCTCTCACGAGGAGCCGTGTGGCACACTGGCCCAGATACTGGTTTGGCATTGTCTACCAGATATATTTGGAAGTCAATCTCCCGCTCCGGAGGTAAGCCCTTCACCTCCTCAAAACACATCCGAGTATTCCCGGACCATTCTATAGATTGCAAATTCTCGACCGACGTGTCAAGCGATTTTAGCATAACAGATTCCATGGGATTACAAGAGATCTCGAGAGTGTTACCCTAGCGGGTCATAAGCCTAACAACTCTCCCTCCGCAACAAGAACGGCACCATTACTGGATAACCAGTCCATGCCCAAAATCAACCCATAGCCCGTGAAGCCCAACACAAAAGCATCACATCTAAACTCAACGCTAAGTATAGCAACTTTCAAACCCAAACACATCATGGAGCCCCAATTGGGTTTGAAACAACTAAAGGGATCATCTACCAACTGGTGTCTCAGTGCAGTGACTCTACTAACCATGATGAGATAAATGAATTCAATGCGTCAAAATCAAATAAAGTACGGACAGGATGATCGATCAGAAAAACTAGACTTTCAATAGAAACAGTTCTACCTCTTTCCCGAATCGCGAGAGCCTGTACTTGCCCTCTAGCCTGACCTGGTGCCCCAAGAGCTTGCACCTGTCCTCCTGAGGTAGACCCCGTCCTTTGCTCCTTCTTTGGGCAGTCTTTCATCAGATGCCCTGCTTCGCCACAGTGGAAGCAGCCAGTCTTAGTCTTCTTGCGACAATCTTTGTTTAGGTGGCCTAGTGTCCCACAATTGAAGCACCTCTTCTTTCCCTTGCCACCGTTGCCTTTCCCACCCTTGTTTTGCTGTTGAGGTCTCTTCTGATCTCCTTTCTTCTCGTGTGCTTTATTAGCATTGGGACCCTTCTCTTCCTCATGCATAAGTGCCATGTCCACTAGCTTCTCGAAAGTGGCCCCCATAGGGATGTGAGACATAGCCAATCCGTGCATCGGTTCGTTCAAGCCTTTAACGAATCTCAGAGCTTTCTCTTCCGGTGTGTTTACCAAGTCTACGTTGAATCTCGCTAACTGGTTAAACTCGTTAACATATTCTTTCACCGACAAGTTCCCTTGCTTTAAGTTCAAGAACCTTTCCACGTACAGATTTTCTTCCGCTCTTGAAAGAAACCTTGCCTCAAACCTTTGCCTGAAATCTGCCCAAGAGTCAACAGGGTGTTCTCCATTAGTGACCTTCCACCATAGCGAGGCCTCTCCTTCCATTAACCAAGCGGCTAACCTGACTTTCTTTCCCTCTTCCACTTCCAAGATTTCCATCAATTCTTCCGTCTCATTAAGCCAATCCCTAGCTCCCACAAAAGGTTTCCCTCCCATAGCCTTAAACTCCTTACAAGTCTTAGCAAAAGTATCCGCGCGAGGAGGAGGGGGAGGAGGAAGATCGGGTGCTATGGTTGGTGGAGGAACATTTGCTGGACCCGCAGTGGTGGCCCTAGCCTCCATCAATCTCCTATACCATACTGGTACCGTCACACCCTCCGGAAAGTTAAGATCCTCAGCCATGCTGAAACGAAAAAGGAAAGATTCAAAACGGAGAATTCGAAAGACAAAGATATGGCTATTGGGATTATGCTTTTTCTTTCAAAAATGTTTTTAGAAAAATAGTTTTCTAAAAATTTTATCTGTTCCGGTAACCTTTGCTCTGATACCACGTGTAACACCCCACACCCACTAAGGTCACTCATAAGAGGGGAATGCCTTAGTTTCGGTGAAGTATTTTAAGTGAATATAGAACAGTAAAATTACAACAAGACAGATATAAGTAATACTTGTAAATTCAAATCATCATTTCAATTGCAGCGGAAAGTAAAACATGTTTGGTTACATCACAAAACCATACAAGAGTCAAGTACAAAAATATCCATCTGGATAAAAATATGTACATAATCCCATTAAGTAAACAATAGCCATAAAAGGAAAGATGAACTGAGCTTTACTTCAACGGCCCAAGCTCCAAGGGATAGATACAGCAATCTGATCAAAGCCCACTAGTACTAGGCCCACTCTGATAACCTGGGGTTTGGGGAAAAAGGTAAACAACAACGGGGTCAGACATAAGTCTGAGTGAGTCCTATAACTTTAACAATACAATCATTAAAGTAAACAGAGAAGACATAAGTTGATATACGGTAATGCCTGGGGATGCATGGCCACATTAAGCAGCTTGGCAATTTAGGATAAACTAAGATAACCGTAAAGACGCATTTACCCACCCAAGGATAATTACTAGATTACACCGCCCCAGACCTACTCAAGGGTAATTCCTACACTGCACCACACCAGTCATTTCTACTTAAAGGTTGATCCCACTAAGTGTACTTAGTAAT
Source organism: Allium sativum (assembly GCA_030737875.1). Classification (NCBI taxonomy): domain Eukaryota; kingdom Viridiplantae; phylum Streptophyta; class Magnoliopsida; order Asparagales; family Amaryllidaceae; genus Allium; species Allium sativum. The sequence goes on along the minus strand of CM060915.1, from coordinate 856,575,147 downwards.
TTAGTAGTTTCGTGTACCCCTATCTGACTACATAGGTGTACCCACTACTCCCAAGCGATCGGCTCCCTACTGTAGATACCCGTGTTGGTCCCACAATTGGGGTGTATCATTCCCCAACGTGGCTACCTGATAATATCAACGGTGCACGGCTTTATATCTACACGATGCAACAACGACTTACCAACCAGCCCGGGTCCACACACGCATATGAAACCCGTTGGTCCCGCGTTGCCACCGTTAACCCGGTTTGGCCTCTTATAGTCAAACCCAATATGCGTGTCCCGTCACTCGACTTGAGTCGAGCCCACAAAGATACGTTTGGGATATTGGTTTGAATGGGCCCCCACAAGCTACCACCTAAGCTTGCAATTTTATCTAGTGCATCCCACTTAACCCCTCTTTATAATCATGCCCACTTACATGTTAAGTTTTGGTTAAGTCATCTAATCATATTTCAATTGCCCCTTAAGGCACCCACTAGATTTCTACATGCCACCTATGGCACTTACTTAACCCTTTAATCATGTTTACTTACATGTCCCACTTTGGTTAAGTATTCTAATCGTATTTTCTATTGCCACCCGAGGCAACCCACTAGTTTCCTCATGCCACCCAAGGCACCCACTTAACCCTCATGCCCCATAACATGCTTATATGGTTAAGTGTTTCTTAATTAATTAAGACTGTGATTTCCCCTAAAGACCTCCCACATTAGACTGGCTGTTATGACCGCCTGGTTAAGCCGGTAGGGTCCGGGCAGTCTTACGTCATAACAGAGTCTAACCTCGTGTCTTTACATTAATCACGTATTTATTTTGTGCCTAAGACCTCTCACATTGGGCTAACATTTGTAGCAACTGGTTAAGCCGGTTGGGTCCGGGCAGTTTTACACTACAAATGAGTCCAACCTCGTGTCTTAGTCGATTAATTACATCTAATTAATCACCCCTATATTAATTGTCCCTAATTAATATCAAGTTTCTCATAACATGGGTAGACCTAACTCAATAGGTAAATTCCCATGGGGTAGACCTAACTCAATAGGTAAATTCCCACTTATGTTAATTTATTTTTTATGGTATGCTTAATCATACCCAATCATACTTTTATTAACATATTTATTACCCCATCGTTCCCCACGCAAATCGTTCTCATTTCACGACATAATAAAAGGGGAGATCCATCACAAATATCCTGGGTTTAATCAAATCTTAGCATATAACTTTGTCATGGGTTAAGAGGATGTCAACTTGCATATATGAGCATATATTAACCCAACTACATTTAACCCAAACTTGCATATTATCACACATGACTTGCATAACATATTGCATATGAGCTTGCATATTATCATACACATATCTTGCATAACATGTTGAACTTGCATATAAGCATTCCCATTCTTGCATAAGCATTCACATACTTGCATAAGCATTACATACTTGCATATTAACTCATAAACTTGCATAATGTGTCATCATGAACTTGCATATTAACAATCATGTAACTTGCATAGCATATCTTGCATATTAACATACATGTAACTTGCATATTAACAAACATGTAACTTGCATAGCATATCTTGCATATTAACATACATGTAACTTGCATATTAACAAACATGTAACTTGCATAGCATATCTTGCATATTAACATACATGTAACTTGCATATTAACAAACATGTAACTTGCATAGCATATCTTGCATATTAACATACATGTAACTTGCATATTAACAAACATGTAACTTGCATAGCATATCTTGCATATTAACATACATGTAACTTGCATATTAACAAACATGTAACTTGCATAGCATATCTTGCATATTAACATACATGTAACTTGCATAGCATATCACCATGATCTTGCATAACATGCATATGATCACATAGCCCACAACTTGCATATTTAGCATCATGTAAACATAACATACATCATACTAAACTTGCATAAACTTACATACAACATGCATAAACCCACTTGTTAAACATGCATAAACAAACTTATTAATCATGCATAAATCCACTCATTAAATATGCATAAATCAACTTATTAATCATGCATAAACCAACCCATATGCATAAACCAACTTATTCAATATGCATAAACATAGAAAAACATAGAGTAACATATCATTACAAATGATTCAAACTCACTAATCCGCATTCAAGACCATAAGTCTCATTACACCTAATCTACTTGCTTTAACAATTGATGTTAAAGTGATAGAAACTCACAACTAGCAATTTGCACTCCAAATGAAGAAGATTAAGATGCTTAGAATGGATTAGAGGTTGATTAGAGAGGTTGATTAGCTTGCTTTCCTCTTCATTGATTTGTGGTGGCCATGATCAAGTTTCATTTTGCCATAGTTTAGTTACAAGATCTAATTATGAATGAATTAGGATAGGGTTAGGGTCTTATTTATAGGATTAGGTTGCATTTTAGACCCTTAGATTAACCCTAGATTGGTTTAGACCCGTCAGATCCAAGAAGCTTCCAGAACCAGCCCTCCAAGCCAGCCCAAGAACCTAAACTGGTGCACCCAGTTTTACTGGGCGTCGCCCCCCTGTCGACAGGCAAGTCGACAGGGCAGTCGACACCCCTGTCGACAGCCCTGTCGACATGGCTAGGGCGGGAATCTTCCCGCCTGGCCCCGCTTGCTCTATTTTAAAATCTGGATTTAAATTATTAAATCTGTTTTTATCTTTGAATTTTCTGCAAACTTCATCGGGCCATAACTGGGCCATACGGACTCCGATTTTCGAAAACTCGGACTCTATTTCGCGTATTTTTCCGAGACGAACGCAATGACGCAGCCCGTTTCCCCTAATTCCCACATCTGAGATTATTTATTCTGTAATTAGTGAATTTTAGCATTAACCAAAATACGGGGTGTTACATATGTACCCACTCAATTACCAAAATGACAGCGGTTATCTGCATAACCCATCGCAAGAGCACCCTGAACAAGTCATTAAGGAGCTGCCAGTTTCATCCTCCGTTGTAACGACCCGGAAAATCTGAACCAATTTAAAAAATTTAAATTGGCTACTTTGAATTGACGTTTGAAAATAGATATAATTAATTCTAATTATAAACAAGGCCTGAAATGGCGCGGTAGTTTCAAAATTTGAATTCAAACTTTGACTGACTGTACCGAGTGCAAAAAAAACGGATTTGAGTGAAACCAAAAATATTTAAATCTGTTAGTGAATATCTTTCTAACGAATCTGAAAAATCGAAGTTTCATAGCAGGAAGCAAAAGTTATGGCCAAACGAATTTTCAGAAAGGTTGCTATAGAGATTATATAGCCCGGGAAAACGGCCATTTTGCAAACGACCTCGGAATTCGACGAAACCACTTTTGTTGGATCCGGGATGTTAAACTATTGCTAGATTTCAAATTTCATAAATTTTGAAGCTAGTATGTGAGCGTGGCAAAGGAAAATGTGTTTGGTCGATTTTTGTTAAATTGGATCGACCAGAAAATGGCCAATTTGCAAACGACCTCATAATTCGACGAAACCACTTTTGTTTGATCTGGGATGTCAGATTATTGCTAGGTTTAAAATTTCATAATTTTTGAAGCTAGTATGTGAGCGTGGCAAAGGAAAATGTGTTTGGTCGATTTCTATTAAATTGGATCGACCAGAAAAAGGCCATTTTTCAAACGATCTCAGAATTCGATGAAACTAGTTTTGTTGGGACCATATCGTCAAAACATAGCTAGATTTATTTTTCGGGAATTTTTAGAATCAGTATGTGGCCCCGGCAAATTGGAATGTACGTCCAAATTAAATATTGAATGTTTTATATTTTAATTTGAAGAAAAACTGACTGAAATAGTCGAATGGGCCTACAAAACATATCCCATTGGGTTCGGAATGGGGGTATTTGGCTGGGGACGACAGTCGTTGGGTTTGGATTGGTGTTCGTGTGTGAAAGAGGGTATTTTAGAGATTTTAAAAATATATAAATAAATAAATCTCATTGGTCAATGAAACCGTTCTTCTTCCTTAATACCCCCCGCGCACGGCAGAAATCCTTCTTCCCTTCTCTCTTCAAAAGTCCACATCCACGCAATAAAATCGAATGGCCCTGTTGGCAATTTTGTAGAGATTTGTGCAAGCTTTAAATCCATATAGGATTTGCATTTTTTCGAAGTGTATTTGGGGAGAACCGAGCACCCAAAGTGACGAACTTCATCGCGCCGCCGGAGCTCCGATCTGCCACCGAGTTCATCGCGGCTAGGGTCCCCTGGCGTGCCACTCTCCCTTCTTTCACGTAGCAAAGGCCGATCGACGTATCGTTACGTGGATTACGAGAAAAATCTAAACCTAGTTTAAAACATCAAAACGAGGTAACGGCTGATTTTTATTTCAACTATTCTATAGCACTTTAAAGCACTACGGTTTTTGATTTCACTGTAAAAATCATATCTTTTTCGTTTCTTGATGAAATTCAGTGAAACAAGAGACAGTGGACTCGTGTGGACGCCTTCTACATTCTAGAAGAGACCGCATATTTTTCTAAGCCTTCTGCTATTTTTGGTGGAGTGGAACCCAATGTGAGATTTCTAAATTATAAACCATATGGAAAACAACGATGTATAAATTATTTAGTCGACATATGAGTTATATAAGCGTTGTACACCTCATGTATAAGCGTTGTATAAGTTGTACGTTCGATGTATAAGTTATATATGCATTGTAAAAGTTATATATGTGTTGAATAGAAATGAAATTTACTTATATAAATATATATATACGCCCCTCGTCCACAAACCATGGATAATATTTATTGGTTGTGATTGGTGTGAAAATTGGTTGATAGCGAATGGTTGAAATTGAATGTTTGTGGTTGAAATTGATTGATTATGGTTGAAAAATGCCCGTTTGTGGTTGAGAATTATTTGGTTGAAACCACATAGGATTAGTTTGTGGAAAAGAAAATTATATACATGTCGCCTGCGTGCGAACTAGATGCATGAAATCCCCATTGTCAAAAGCTGGGAAGCTTTAAGGTTGAGCGAGGAGCCGTACTAGAGACGGCCCCGGTTTTAACTACCCTATCGTTATGCTGCCGAAATTTTCTGAAATATTCATGTGTTAGAATTATTTTCATTTGTTGAAATTATTTCATATATTGAAACTGCATTCATGTGTTGAATAGAAATTCATTCGTTGAATAGAAATTCATGTGTTGAATGGTATTCGTGTTTTAAATAAAAATTTTAACAATAAAAATCACATTTTATTTTATATATACAAACTATAGAAAACCTTCATGTGTTGAATAGAAATTCAATCGTTGAATAGAAATTCATGTGTTGAATGGTATTCGTGTTTTAAATAAATTGGTTTAACAATAAAAATCACATTTTTATTTTATATATACGAACTATAGAAAACATTCATGTGTTGAATAGAAATTCATTCGTTGAATAGAAATTCATGTGTTGAATGGTATTCGTGTTTTGAAATAAATTGTTTTATAATAAAAATCATATTTTTCTCATCTATATGAACTATATAAAACAGTCGTGTTCTGAAATAAATTGTTTTATAATAAAAATCATATTTTTATCATCTATATGAACTATATAAAATAGTCGTGTTTTGAAATAAATTGTTTTATAATAAAAATCATATTTTTATCATCTACATGAACTATATAAAATAGTTGTGTTTTGAAATGAATTGTTTAGCAATAAAAATCACATTTTTATTATATATATGAATTATTAAAAATGGCGAAGTGTTGAAATAATTGTCGGTTGGATAAAATTATCATTTTTATCAAATGTATGAAAAGAAAATAGTTTTGAAATCGAAGAATCAATTATTTTTACATATATATAAATATAATTAAAATATATTGAATAACAAAGCTGCAGTTCGTGTTTTGAAATCGTGATTTTCAAATGATTATTGCGAGAGATCCGACCATCGGATTTTCCTGAAACCGAGACCATTGGGTTCGCCTTGGAAATATCTTTCCAACGACCCCAACTTTTTAAAGATCCAACGGTTGGATTGTCTGGAATGTTTAATTCAAATTTGAAGAAAAACAGCGCCAGAATCGATTATATATATATATATATATAATTAAAATAAATCGAATAACGACGCTGCAGTTCGTATTTTGAAATCGAAACTTCAAACGAGTATACCGAGAGATCCGACCTTCGGATTTTCCCAAAACTAGAACCGTTGGATTCGTTTTGAAAAGATCTTTCTAATGATATAAAATTTATGAAGATCCAACAGTTAGATCTTCAGATATGTGTAAAACAATTCTGAAGAAAAACAGCGCCACGGCCGCGTTATGGCCCGAAACGCCATTTGAATGAATTGGCTATAAATAAATAAATAAATAAAAATAGCGATAAATCGTTATAAAATATTATAAACGATATGGAATGTGAAATTTAGAAACTACTGAAGGTTAGCTAAGTCGAATGGTTTCCTGGGTTTTGATCTGATGTTGGTTTCGGCCTTCGGGGTTAATATTTGGGAAATCGTTCCCTTACTGATTTACAGTTAGTGACTAATGAATTGGAATAAGGCGTATGTTGTGTTTGTGTAGAACTTGTTAATTATATACGCTAGTTTCTCAGAAAGACCGGGTTTATCCCATTCTGAATAACTGAATCGACGATAAGAAGTCAAAGATGAAGATGGTGGTTGAAGACCGGAGATCTTCACCTCGGTTGGATGGTAACTGATGTCCTGATTGAGAGGCATCTCGAAATATGGATAATGAGTGGTGATCGTCCAGACATACGTGGAGATCGATGGGTATGCAAGGTATATAGTGCCTCCGGTTTCGTTCCGACCCAGAACGGACTTGTAAATGGACTGTGTGTCTAACATTGGATTTCATTATGCGTGATTGATAGCCATCAGTTGCATGGTGTGAATTGCCTATGTGGCATGCTAAGATGCAGTGATCAAGGCTTCTGTTGAAAAGAAAAGTCTTGTGGTTGATGATCAAAGCACGGCCTGTGTGGCATAGCTTTGTGTATAACGTGAATTCACGAACCTCACACCCCGGTATGAACCAGAAATGGGAGAGGACATCAGGGAGGGCATGCGTTTCTTCCTAGATAGAGGTGGTGTCAGTGCTTAAACTGGATGACATTTATATTATTTTCACCTATGTGGTTGTTGCTGTTGCGAGGCGCCTCGGTTATTTAGGTCGATCCGGGACCGATGGAGTCATTCGTTGGCTCATTTACGCCCCAAAGGGTAGGGAAACGCAGTGTTCAGGCATTTTAATCCACATCGATGGACCGGCCCTGACGATCCAAGGGCTCACCTGTGTCTGGGTCCTGAGGCCCAGGCTAGGCAGTCTCGAATTCGATAAGGACTATCTTTTGCCTTGTTTCATGACGGAAATCCAATTCCCAAATACGACATCGTGCGGTTTTGATTGTATATATATATGGAAACATGATATATGGTACCCATGTCGTCTATGATTGATAGTTATGATTCGAAATTGTCTTTGAAACATATAAACACTAGCAATAATATCAAATTCTTTTGTTTATTCGTATCAAGCATATTTTGGCCATTATAAGGTAAAACTCTATCCTCCGGTTTGCGTTGAATTGTGCGATGGGAACTGAGTCTTATAATGGCTTCATTTTATAAAAAGCATTGTGATGTTTAAAAAATTCACTTGTTTTGAGCACTGACAATCCAATGGAGTAAACTCGTTCAGCGAAAGTGGTGTGGTTCTGTGATTAGCCAAATTATATAATGTGTTGAGTAGATTTCTCATACCAGTCTCATGACTGACTCGTAGTTTGTTTCACTTGCAAACTCGGATGCCCTTATTTCTACACGGGCAGCCTTGTATTCAGGTTTTAGCAGGCTCTTTGTGGATAGCTGGAGCTGAAGATGGATTCTATCATTTATCTCTTTTTATGCTGTTCAGCTCCTATTGTACATATTATGTTGTTTTCCGCTGTAGACATTTATGTACAGCTGAACTGTATTTGTACTAAGTATGATCCTGTATACTGTGTCACTCTGATGATTATTGTTTATCCGGTGTATTATTTGTACATTATCTGGTGTATTCTTTTATTTCGATTCTGTTATTTCTGTTTATATGTTATTTTCCAAAGATTACCCTTGCCACCGTCTGTACGGGGTTTGGGGTCGTCACAATGTGGTATTAGAGCTTTGGTTAAGCTTAGTGCTGGAATATAACATATTAACGAACTCGTCAGAAATAGAACCAGTAGTGTTCTAGGACGAATAACTCATTACATATAGGATCAGTAATATCCTAGTACGAGTAAAGCAGAATGAAATACACCCCAGTAGACACATTTACATTCAAGTATTTGTCTCTATGTTTTGAAATATCTTTTCTGTTGACCTGACACTTTGTCTGCTAATTACAGGTGCACTAGAAAATGAGTGATAGAAATAGAAGAAATAATCGTATGGCTCGACAAGCTAATGAGCCAGTTGTGCTCCCGCAACCAGAATCAGATATAGAAGTTCTATTCAAGAGATTTCGAAATCTGGGAGGATCACCATTCTTAGGCAGAGTCCATTATGGAAACACAAGCTTGGATTTGTTCTACTGAGAAAATCTTAGAAGGTTTAAAGCTAAGAGATGATCAGAAAAGATTACTGGCGTCTTGGGCACTCAAAGAAGAAGCTTTGTTCTGGTGGGATTCGATTATTAACGATAATCCAGAAGATGATATCACCTGGGATAGATTCAAAGTGATTTTCCTAGAAAGATTTACTCCTCCTGAAGCAACTGAGCGGTTATGTGATGAATTCTCTTATCTGATACAAGGAGATATGACCATTCCAGAATATCATAAGAGATTCAACGAACTTTCTCATTTTGCCCCGCATCTAATTCAAGATCCGAAGAGGAAGAATCTGAGGTTTATTCATGGCCTGCAAAGAAAATATCAGAATAGTGTAATGATGAATGTGAAGCTTTCTTTTTCTGAAATGATGTACATGACTTACCAGTATGAGGATCTCGACAAGAAAGGTATGTTGCGTTACGAAGAGGAGGTCAGTTTTAGTAATAAAGGTGAGCCTGAAACCGATAGTCCTGATGCCAGTACGATGTCTGAGGTGAGTAAGAAGCCCAAAGTCAATTGAAAAAAGGGCCAGGTCTGGGAAAGAACCAGTAACAATTGCCGTATGCAATAACTGCAATAAGTAAGGACATTTGTCGATAAATTGCAGAGTTTCAAAGAAACAAAAGAAATCTCATACAGGGAGGAGGTGCCATAAGTGTCACCAAGCAGGTCATATTGCACGGGAGTGCCAACTCTCAAAGAAATCTGAAGCATTACATATAAATGAAGTAGCAGAAACTTCTGAGCCCTCAGCTAGTGAGGGAAGACTAGATGTTTTAGAAGGCACACTTACTGTCAAAAACATTCCAGTTAAAATACTGTTTGACACCGGTGCATCGCGAATTTTTGTTACAAAGAATGCAGTTAAGAAACTGGATTTGAATTTGAAGAAGATCAAAGAACCAATGACTGTCCATAATCCGGTTGGGGGTTCCCTCGATCTCAGTTGGGTGGGGTGCCAGTTTCTTTTTCTTGTTATCGGTTTCCTACCATCGCGGTCGTCATGAATTTTACAGAGTTTGATCTTATCTTGGGGTTAGACTGGTTGACCAAATATGAAGCTGAGGTTAAATGCGCCGACATAGTCGTCAAGGCGAAGATTAAATCAGGTGATTATATAACCATTCCCTGTGAAGGTCAGAATTCTAATAGAAAAGACTTCTGGGCAACTTTGGATGTTTCTCCTGCTCAAATAGAAAATATCCCTGTAGTCACAGAGAATATTCCAGACGTCATTAAAGATATTCCTGTCGTCAAGAATTATGCGGATGTGTTTGAAGAAGTTGTCAGCTTACCTCCGCAGAGAGAAATTGATTTCAAAATTGCTTTAATCCCGAATGCAAGGCCAGTAGTGCACGCTATTCGGAGAATGACTCTAAAGGAGAAAGAAGAACTAGACAATCAAACTCGACAGCTTGTATGGAAGGGTCTGATCAGGCCTAGTTTCTCTTATTGGGGAGCATCAGTGGTGTTTGTCCCAAAGTCTGACGGTACTCTGCGGCTATGTGTGGATTATCGTGACTTGAATAAATAGACAATAAAGAATAAATATCCATTGCCGAGGATCGATGATTTATTGGATCGTCTGAATGGAGCACAAGTATTTTCAAGGATGGACCTAGCTACAGGCTTCCATCAGCTTCGTATTGCCAAAGAATGTGTTCCTATGACAGCATTCAGATGTCCAGACTTATTCTATGAGTGGTTAGTAATGTCGTTCAGCTTATGTAACGCTCCAGCTTACTTCGTCGATTTGATGAATCGAGTGTTCAGAGGAGTCTTGAATAAGTTTGTTTTGGTTTTTATTGATGATATTCTAATCTTCTCTAAGTTAAAAGCCGAACATGAAAAGCATTTGGAACAAGTGTTAGAAATTCTGAGAAGGAATGTATTGAAAGCTAAACTGTCTAAATGTATATTCTAGCAAGATGAAGTAAAGTTTCTTGGCCACGTCGTATCAAAAGAAGGAATTGCTATGGATCCAAGTAAAATCACCGCTATTAAAAATTGGAAACAGCCTAGTACTCTTACAGAAGTCCGAAGTTTTCTTGGATTGGCTAGTTATTACCGGAAGTTCTATAAAGATTTTTCAAAGATATCTAGTCACTTAACGAAGCTTACAAAGAAGCACTCAGAATTCAAGCGGACTCCAGAATGTGAGGAGGCTTTAAAGGAGCTAAAGTTAAGATTAACAACGGCTCCAGTGTTAACGATAATCGATGGCAATCAGGACTTGAAAGTCTGGACAGATGCCTCTAGAGAAGGCCTTAGTGCAGTATTAATGCAAAGAGGTCAAGTTGTTGCTTATGCTAGCCGCCAGCTGAAGCCACATGAAAAGAATTACGTCACTCGTGATCTTGAGTTGTTGGCTATCGTATTTCCTTTGAAAATCTGGAGACATTACCTTTTGTGTGAGAAGTTCGAATTGTATACGGATCATCAGTCGCTTAAGTATCTGTTCACCCAGAAAGACTTGAATCTGAGGCAGCAACGTTGGCTAGAGTTCCTTACAGCATACGATTTTGAGATTCTATACACTCTAGGGAAAGCCGATGTCGTGGCTGATGCGCTAAGTCGAAAGAATGCAATAATCGCCAGCTTTATTATTATGACTTCCTTAATTGACAAAATATCTATTCTTCAGAAGGACGATAATTTTATTAAGGATATGATCAAAAGGATTCAGAAAGGCAAGCCCTCGTGTTTTCAAATAGATAATTATGGGACTCTTAGATTGAGAGGAAGGATTTGTGTTCCCGACATCCCCGAGTTAAAAAGGGAAGTGTTAGACGAGTGTCACAAGTCACGATGTGTAACACCCCGTAATTCTGTAACACTAGGATTCACAAATCAAGGCAGAATTACATTTTAAAATCAAAATCAAGGGAAACGGGCTATGCCATGGCGTTCGACTCAGAATTCTGCATGAGAGAGTCCGAGTTTGCGTTAATCGGACTCCGTATGAAGGAGTTATGGTCTTCGGAAGTTTCAGAATTCAGTTTAAAATTCAAACAGACAGAAACAGTTCGGAAACGAGTTCAAAATTCAAAAATCGAACCCAGATTGGGCTGGGCGAGAATTTTCCCGCCCAAGGCACCCAGGTCGACTGGGTAGTCGACCTGGGGCACCCAAGTCGACTGGGTAGTCGACCTGGGGGTCGATTGGGTAGTCGACCTGGCCCTTGAGCCAGGTCGAATCCAGCCCCTCCTGGCTGGCCTGGTCTGTGCTTGGCCGAATTTCTGAGCTTAGTCTTGTCACTAGGGCTTGGTGTCAGCTCCTGATTGGTTTCTCTTTCAAACGAACGGCTAATATTAATCTAAGCTCCATCGACGGCTCTAATCAATTCACAAACTCTATAAAAAGGACCTAAGACTCCACCTAATTCGCACAAATAAAAATGAGAATGAGACCGTCATGCTGCTGAAGAAAGACTAGGAGTAGCCGTCAAAATTGAGAGACAATTAGGAGTCGATTCAAAAGCTTAAAGCCACGACAATTAAATCAAAACAACGCCTATAACAAAGGATAGCATCTCCAAATTCAGAATTCAGAATCCTGAATTAAAGATTCGTCATACGTTGTAAGTAGAGTGTTATTCCGATGTGAATGAATAATTGAGTTTTGATTTGTGTAAAATGAGAAATGGAAGTGTACTTAATTTGTGGTGATGATAATTCATAATTGTATGTTGCTATGATTCTAATTATGAATAGATTTGGGACGTTGTGGTATAATGACGTTAGACCTATTGGATATTTGCAAGTATATGGTTCATGTTGAAAGTTAGCGACTATATGTTTGTGGTAGTTTATTAAAACAAAGTTGAGATTCATGCAAGTATATGATTCACTATTATGCCAATATGATGTATATTTTTATGATCATTTTTAGTGTAGTTGGATCCATTTGGGTATTATGATTCATATGAATTTATGTTGAAATAGGAATTATGATTCAAGTGTAAAACCATACTTTTGTATTAGTGACAAAAGTAAGCATCTTTGTGAACTTGTGTTGACTCTATGAACATGACTAGATTGTGTTTGGTGTTATGCCTAATTGAAAATATGTTTTAGGCCTATGTTGTTATCAAAATCATATGATAATATATGCGACACATAATTAAGTTAGATTCACATTTTAAATGCAAGTTTACATGACTAGATTTAAAACCATGATTCATGTTTAGGTATGTTTTATGTTAAGATTATATGCTATTACAATGCAAGTTCACAAGTGCCTAATTTATGTTAATTAGATCGTTATGTTGCAAGTTCATGCGTTCACACACCCCTTTTGATGTTACTTAGAATATATAAACACCATGTTCTAAGCCTCCCCTTTTTCATGTGGCTAAGTTAGGCTTAAATGTTAAGCCCAACATATGTTATAATATAGCGAATGTATAAAACGGGGGTAATGACGTTGGGTTAAAAATATAAAACATATGTATTGGCATGTTTGACGCATGCCCACGACCTTGAGAACATTTAAGTGGTATAAATTAATTTTTACCAATAAAGATGAATTTGAATAATGGGCTGCAAATATTTACATATAAAAAGAAAAGAGACAAAATATGTAACCTTAGAAAATACGATGTGTTTAACCCGAGGTTGGATTGCGTTGTGACATAAACCTGCCCGGACCCCCCGGCTGTCCAGTAGTCACAACATTACCTATCCAATGTGGGTGGTTAAACATCGAGCCCAATAAAGACCCAAGGTTAGACTGAGTTGTGGCGTAAGACTGCCCGGAACCGACCGGCATACAGGCAGCCACAACAATACCTGTCTAATGTGAGTGGTTGGTGCTTTAATTTATAAATTAAGGCTAAGTCAGGATTGATAGGGTTAAGTCAATTAAATTAATACTTAACCAAATTCAACATGTTAACTAAAATGATGGGTAGGGTTAAGTTTAATCTGGACACTTAACCAATTTAATATGTTGACTAGGTGAGTGGGGAAGGTTAAGCAAATGTTTAATCATTATAACTTGATTAACTGGACTAGTGACTGAGGTTAAGTTAATTAGAACACTTAACCATAGAAAACATGTTAGTTAGACTAGTGACTGAGGTTAAGTTAATTAGAACACTTAACCATAGAAAACATGTTAGTTAGACTAGTGACTGAGGTTAAGTTAATTAGAACACTTAACCATAGAAAACATGTTAGTTAGACAAGTGATTGAGGTTAAGTAAAATTAGAACTCTTAACCATGATAACAAGTTGATTTGGCAAGTGGGTTAGGTCCATAGGAACACTTAACCAACATAACATGTTAACAAGATAAGATTTGTAGGGGTTAATTAACTAAGAAAGACACTTGGCCAATCTAGCATGTTAACTAGACTAGAAGGTGGGGTTAAGTAAATACACTTAGCCAATTTAACATGTTAACTGGACCAGAAGGTGAGGTTAAGTAAACTAGAACACTTAACCATCATAGCATGATAAGATGAACAAGGTTAAGTTAAGACATGAAAGGGGTAATACTTAGCCATTAGAACATGTATAGAGATTAGGGTTAACTTAACTAAGGGGAACACTTAACCGTTATAACATGTTAACTAAACGGATGTCAAGGTTAAGTTAAAAAGAACACTTAACCAATACAAGATGAATAGGTAAGGTTAAGTAATAAGAAATACTTAACCAATATAACTTAGTCTGTGGTAGGGTTAAGTCAACATGAACTACTGTTAACACTTAACCAATTTAATATGACAAATGAATGGGTTAAGTTAACTTGAATTGACTAATGACACTTAACCAATCCAACTTGACGAGAAAAAGGTCGAGTAGTAAACCCTAGTTATGGAAACAACGGTTCTGGAAACTAAGTGGTAAACCTTAGTTAGTAGAACTAAGTAGTAATTCTTAGTATAACACGGGAAGGAGCGAATGTCCATCTGAGTAAAAAGAAGGCTCCAACGAATTGGGTTACGAAACCCGAGGCTTCAAGGGGACGTGAGGGTACTCTTGGTATCCCTCTGTGAGGCTGTAGATGATCCTCCTGGGCTCACAGAGGTTAAGGTCTGCGTAGAAGAACCAGGGGTATGCCTTGGTTGCAATATATGGAAACCTAAAGACTAGGATGGACCGGCGTGATTCGGTGAGAAAACGGTAGCCCTGTGATAGCAACTCGTCGTCTACCATCCATCTTGAGTCAATCGAGATACGTGAAGCGGAAAGGCGGAGAACTCCAAAAGACCATATACTTGCTATCTAGTTATGGGTGAGGATGGCCATAGGATAGTGGGGCACCGAGGGCCTGCGTATAGTTCTCATTTTTCAAGGTGTGCCTTTCATCAGTTGAGGGAGGGGTCAAGTGGGACCATAGCCACTGTAACAAAAACAGACCTTAGCATCTGCATCGGCAGATATCTGAAAGCTCCCGACCGAGTTCTGTATTCCTTGATTTGCCCTGTCACAGGACTCGGGCCGCACATTACAGGACATGTGCATCTAGGCAAGCGATAACGATTCGCGATACATGCGTAGGGAAGTGTAGGAACATATACCACTCTAGGTAGTGTGTCCTAGACTTGGGGGCATCGTTCGACAGGTAGCATAATCCCTAGTTGTACTAGGTGGCATAAACCCTGAATCCGAGAAGCGTTCAGCAGATAGCGTAAACTCTAGTTGAAACTAGAAAGCACGTGATAGAAAACCCTAGATTAGATCTAGGTAATAAATAATAAATGTACGCCTGAAAGTAACCAGAATTTCAGGGATTGGGATACGTTATCATTACTAGCGGGGACACTTGTTAGGCGGTGAAGAGACATAGAAACTATAATAACAGGTTAATAGCGAAGCAAGGAAAATGTTAAAGCATATCCAATTTATCTTGTCATAGTGTATCTTGTGTTAATCTTATCGTACCTTGATTAGTATGGGGCACGATAGTATATTCGGTCCTAGACAACTTAACTTAGTTTATGGTACTCTCCCATTTCCAATTTATACTTATCATGCTCTTTTTCTTATCCATAGACTGAATAGTCACTAGACTTACTCAGGCTTTATGTCTGACTCTACTTTTCTTTCATCTTCTTTTCTTCCGTTCCCCCACCCCCCCCCCCCCCAGGTAGTTGAGTAGGGAATAGTATAGTTCAGGTTATATTGGACCGTCACTCTTCCCAAGCTTGAAGATTCTTCGGCAAAGTGCTTTACACTCTCCTTTTCGCTGCTATGGCTGGCTTATGCTACATTGGGGAATATAAATTTTATTTTATGCTTCTTTATTTTGTAAGATAGACGATACTCTGATATTGTAAAGAAATCATTGTACAAACTATTTTATCAATAAAGCAAAGTTTTAATTTCCGCTGTTTAAATTTTTGTCTGTCTTGTAATTTATCTGCATCTTTTACCCTAAATGCTCCACAGAACTTAGTGCATTCCCTTTGTGAGTGACACTAACAGATGTGGGGTGTTACAAGATGAGTATCCATCCAGGTGTAACCAAAATGTATAACGATCTCAAGCGAACATTCTGGTGGAAGGCTATGAAAAGGGACGTTTCAATATATGTTAGCTGATGCCCTACTTGCCAACTAGTCAAAAGTGACCAACAGAAACTTGTTGGATTATTGCAACCACTGGACGTTCCAGGTTGGAAGTGGGAACATATTTCCATGGACTTCATAGATGGTTTGCCCAGAACCAGGAAAGGAAATGACAGTATTTGGGTGATCGTAGATCGCTTCACGAAGACCGCCCATTTCTTACCTGTCAGATCAAACAGAACTGCTCAGAGTCTGGCGCAGATATATTCCGAGGAAATTGTTAGACTGCACGGAGTGCCACTCAGTATAGTTAGTGATAGAGATCCAATATTCACTAGCAAATTCTGGGAGGCATTTCAAGTAGAACTTGAGCACCGCTTGTGTTCTTGATTTTGGTGGATCATGGGAAGTCCATTTGCATTTAGCTGAATTCTCATACAACAACAGCTACCAGGCGAGCCTGACAATGTCACGATTCGAAGCATTGTATGGTGGACCGTGCCGATCTCCTGCTTGTTGGGTCGAACCTGGTAATAGGCTTGTATTAGGACCTGATATGATCCATGAAGCTACCGACAAAGTCGATTTTGTTAAGAAATGATTACTCGCCGCTCAAAGCCGACAGAAGAGCTATGCTGATTCGAGAAGAAGGGATTTGGATTTTTCTGTTGGTGATCATGTGTATCTAAGGATTTCTCCGATGAGAGGAGTGATTCGATTTGGCAAAACTGGGAAGTTGTCGCCCAGATTTTATTGGTCCATTCCCTGTACTTGAACGGATTGGAACCCTCGCTTATAGAGTTCAATTGCCTGATTGGTAGCCTGGAGTACATGATGTATTTCACATATCTCAACTTTGAAAGCACGTTCATGATCCAGACTTGATCGTGGAAGAAGAAGCGCAACAGGATATTGAAATTACTCCAGAATTAGCTATGAGAAGAGAGCCGCTAAAGATTATCGGCAAAGAAACCAAAGAACTGAGGAACAAGAAGGTTCACTTAGTCAAAGTGCAATGGAGTGGAGATCCGCGAGATTGTACTTGGGAAATAGAGGAAAGCATTAAGAAAGCCTATCCTAAGTGCAGGGTGGATATCTCTGATTGACTCCAGTGCAAGGTACATTTTCCATACTTTGCATTACCATTTTGTTCTTTACTTTGCTGTTGATTTCTTTTCATGGATGTGAACTTTTAAGTCTATAGTCTATGATTTTAAAAGAGTATAGGAATTGATTAGTACATTTTTGAAAAGTTAAAAATAAAATTGATTGTTGTTTGTGTTGTGTGATAGTGGATTTGATTAATTAAATTATTAGAATGATAGTTAATTTAATCAATAAGAGAATGAATGGTAGAATTTATTCGATTAAGTCACACATAGAACTGGTTTAAAAATAGATAGAAATATATACAGGTGCATTATATTTATTTGAACAGGTAAATGGATTAGCTGTTGAGTAAAGAATTTATTTGCGTGCCCGACAAATAGGTAAACCTTAATGAGTTGGATGCGCAATTTTATTATTATATCAACTCCTGTGAATGCCATTGGATGCGGAGTGTTGGTTGTTCTTTGTGTAATAATAAACGTCGCCATAGGATAATAACAATTAATTTTGAACTACACTACATGGCATACTTCTTGAAGATAGGCATACTTCATCATATACCACATAAGCATTTGGAGCTTGTGTGACGAGGTTGATGATTTACCATATGAGCGAGAGGCTTGTATGGCGATGACTATATATTACAGGTTGAACTGATGACTGATATGGACCATATAAAATATAATGGTAAATTGCCAGATTAATAAAAAAAACCACACGGGTCTGGATTTGACAATAATCACGTCTCTCTAGTTATTAGATATGGCACATGGATTATTTATTTCCAATACGGGACGAGGTGACGAGAATTTATTCTCTGGAGTAATTAAAAATACACACTCCCTCAGGCTTAGACAGGGTGATGAGAATTCATTCTCTGGAGTTATTATCTATACACGCTCCCCTGTAAACACCAGAATATATCACTATAAATAAGTGTATGCTTTATAGGATTTATTGGGTACCTAATACGGCCCAATAAATTTCCAAACCCCTTCCCGTACAAAGGAGGTTATGGCGAAATTTTTCGAAAATTTAGGGCGTTAGCCAAATTTTTGAAGAATTTGAAAATTCTCAGAAACTGAAAAGTTGGAGAATGGAAGCCAGATTGAAATAGAGTTGATTAATCAAACCACTTTCGACTTTGTTCCTTTTCGGGGACGAAAAGTTTTAAGTGGGGGAGATTGTAACGACCCAGAAAATCTGAACCAATTTAAAATTTTTAAATTGGCTATTTTAATAGATTTTAAATATTTTAAATAATAACGACGAAAGTAAGTTTGAATCGACGTTTGTAAATAGATATAATTAATTCTAATTATAAACAAGGCCTGAAATGGCGCGGTAGTTTCAAAATTTGAATTCAAACTTTGATTGACTATACCGGGTGCAAAACAAAACGAATTTGAGTGAAACAAAAAATATTTAAATCTGTTAGTGAATACCTTTCTAACAAATCTGAAAAATCGAAGTTTCATAGCAGGTAGCAAAAGTTATAGCCAAACGAATTTTCAGAAAGGTCGCTATAGAGTTTATATAGCCCAGGAAAATGGCCATTCTGCAAACGACCTCGGAATTCGACAAAACCACTTTTGTTGGATCCGGGATGTTAAACTATTGCTAGGTTTCAAATTTCATAATTTTTGAAGCTAGTATGTGAGCGTGGAAAAGGAAAATGTGTTTGGTCGATTTCTGTTAAATTGGATCGACTAGAAAATGACCATTTTGCAAACGACCTCAGAATTCGATGAAACCACTTTTGTTGGATCCAGAATGTCAAATTATTGCTAGGTTTCAAATTTCATAATTTTTGAAGCTAGTATGTGAGCGTGGCAAAGGAAAATGTGTTAGGTCGATTTCTGTTAAATTGGATCGACCAGAAAAGGGCCATTTTTCAAACGGTCTCAGAATTCAACGAAACTAGTTTTGTTGGGACCGTATCGTCAAAACATAGCTAGATTTATTTTTTGGGAATTTTTAGAATTAGTATGTGGCCCCGACAAATTGGAATGTACGTTCAAATTAAATATTGAATGTTTTATATTTTAATTTGAAGAAAAACTTACTGAAATAGTCGAATGGGCCTACGAAACATGTCCCACTGTGTTCGGAATTGGGGTATATGGCTAGGGACGACAGTCATTGGGTTTGGATTGGTTTTCGTGTGTGAAAGAGGGTATTTTAGAGATTTTCAAAATATATAAATAAATAAATAAATCTCATTGGTCAACGAAACAGTTCTTCTTCCCCGATACCCCCAACGCACGGTAGAAATCCTTCTTCCCTTCTCTCTTCAAAAACTCCACATCCATGCAATAAAATCAAATGGCCCTATTGGCAATTTTGTAGAGATTTGTGCAAGCTTTAAATCCATATAGGATTTGCATTTTTTCGAAGTGTATTTGGGGAGAACCGAGCACCCAAAGTGACGAACTTCATCGCGCCGCCGGAGCTCCGATCTGCCACCGAGTTCATCGCGGCTAGGGTCCCCTGGCGCGCCTCTCTCCCCTCTTTCACGTAGCGAAGGCCGATCAACGTATCGTTGCGTGGATTACGAGAAAAATCTAAACCTAGTTTAGAACATCAAAACGAGGTAACGGCTGATTTTTATTTCAACTATTCTATAGCACTTTAAAGCGCTACGGTTTTTGATTTCACTGTAAAAATCATATCTTTTTCGTTTCTTGATGAAATTCAGTGAAACAAGAGACAGTGGACTCGTGTGGACGTCTTCTACATTCTAGAAGAGACCGCATATTTTTCTGAGCCTTCTGCTATTTTTGGTGGAGTGGAACCCAATGTGAGATTTCTAAATTATAAACGATATGGAAAACAACGATATATAAATTATATAGTCGATGTATGAGTTATATAAGGATTGTACACCTCATGTATAAGCGTTGTATAAGTTGTACATTCGATGTATAATTTATATATGCATTGTAAAAATTATATATGTGTCGAATAGAAGTGAAATTTACTTATATAAATATATATATATACGCCCCTCGTCCACAAACCATGGACGATATTTATTGGTTGTGATTGGTGTGAAAATTGGTTGATAGCGAATGGTTGAAATTGATTGTTTGTGGTTGAAATTGATTGATTGTGGTTGAAGAATACCCGTTTGTGGTTGAGAATTATTTGGTTGAAACCACATAGGATTAGTTTGTGGAAAAGAAAAATATATACATGCCGCCTACGTGCGAACTAGATGCATGAAATCCCTATTGTCAAAAGCCGCGAGGCTTTAAGGTAGAGCGAGGAGCCGTACTAGGGACGGCCCCGGTTTTAACTACCCTGCCGTTATGCTGCCAAAATTTTCTGAAATATTCATGTGTTAGAATTATTTTCATTTGTTGAAATTATTTCATATATTGAAACTGCATTCATGTGTTGAATAGAAATTCATTCGTTGAATAGAAATTCAAGTGTTGAATGGTATTCGTGTTTTAAATAAATTGTTTTAACAATAAAAGTCACATTTTATTTTATATATACGAACTATAGAAAACCTTCATGTGTTGAATAGAAATTCATTCGTTGAATAGAAATTCATGTGTTGAATGGTATTCTTGTTTTAAATAAAAAAATTTTACAATAAAAATCACATTTTTATTTTATATATACGAACTATAGAAAACATTCATGTGTTGAATAGAAATTCATTCGTTGAATAGAAATTCATGTGTTGAATGGTATTCGTGTTTTGAAATAAATTGTTTTATAATAAAAATCATATTTTTATCATCTATATGAACTATATAAAATAGTCGTGTTTTGAAATAAATTGTTTTATAATAAAAATCATATTTTTATCATCTATATGAACTATATAAAATAGTCGTGTTTTGAAATAAATTGCTTTATAATAAAAATCATATTTTTATCATCTATATGAACTATATAAAATAGTCGTGTTATGAAATGAATTGTTTAGCAATAAAAATCACATTTTTATTATATACATGAATTGTTAAAAATAGCGAAGTGTTGAAATAATTGTCGGTTGGATAAAATTATCATTTTTATCAAATGTATGAAAAGAAAATAGTTTTGAAATCAAAGAATCAATTATATTTATATATATAATTAAAATATATCGAATAATGAAGCTGCAGTTTGTGTTTTGAAACCGTGATTTTCAAACATTAGTGCGGGAGATCCGACCATCGGATTTTCCCGAAACCGAGACCGTTGGGTTCGCTTTGGAAATATCTTTCCAATGACACCAACTTTGTAAAGATCCAACGGTTGGATTGTCTGGAATGTTTAATTCAAATCTAAAGAAAAACATCGCCAGAATCGATTATATTTATATATATATATATAAATATAATTAAACCAAATTGAATCGAATAACGACGCTGTAGTTTGTATTTTGAAATCGAAACTTCAAACGAGTATACCGAGAGATCCGACAGTCGGATTTTCCCAAAACTGGAACTGTTGGATTCGTTTTGAAAAGATCTTTCTAATGATATAAAATTTATGAAGATCCAACAGTTAGATCTACAGATATGTGTAAAACAAATCTGAAGAAAAACAGCGCCACGGCCGCGTTATGGCCCGAAGCGTCGTTTGAATGAATTGGCTATAAATAAATAAATAAAAATAGCGATAAATCGTTATAAAATATTATAAACGATAAGGAATGTGAAATTTAGAAACTAACCGAAGGTTAGCTTAGTCGAATGGTTTCCTGGGTTTTGATCTGATGTTGGTTTCGGCCTTCGGGGTTAATATTTGGGAAATCGTTCCCTTACTGATTTACAGTTAGTGACTAATGAATTGGAATAAGGCGTATGTTGTGTTTGTGTAGAACTTGTTAATTATATAGCTAGTTTCTCAGAAAGACCGGGTTTATCCCATTCTGAATAACTGAATCGACGATAAGAAGTCGAAGATGAAGACGGTGGTTGAAGACCAAAGATCTTCACCTCGGTTGGATGGTAACTGATGTCCTGATTGGGAGGCATCCCAAAATATGGATAATGAGTGGTGATCGTCCAGACGTACGTGGTGATCGTCCAGACGTACGTGGAGATCGATGGGTATGTGAGGTATATAGTGCCTCCGGTTTCGTTCCGACCCAGAACGGACTTGTAAATGGACTGTGTGTCTGACATTGGATTTCATTCTGTGTGATTAATAGCCATTAGTTGCATGGTGTGAATTGCCTGTGTGGCATGCTAAGATGCAGTGATCAAGGCTTCTGTTGAAAAGCAAAGTCTTGTGGTTGATGATCAAAGCACGGCCTGTATGGCATAGCTTTGTGTATAACGTGAATTCACGAACCTCACACCCCGGTATGAACCAGAAACGGGAGAGGACATCAGGGAGGGCATGCGTTTCTTCCTAGCTAGAGGTGGTGTCAGTGCTTAAACTGGCTGACATTTATATTATTTTCACCTATGTGGTTGTTGCTGTTGCGAGGCGCCTCGGTTATATCGGTCGATCCGGGACCGATGGAGTCATTCGTTGGCTCATTTACACCCCAAAGGGTGGGGAAATGCAGTGTTCAGGCATTTTAATCCACATCGGTGGACCGGCCCTGACAATCCAAGGGTCACCTGTGTCTGGATCCTGAGGCTCGGGCTAGGCAGTCTCGAATTCGGTAAGGACTATCTTTTGCCTTGGTTCATGACAGAAATCTAATTCTCAAATACGACATCGTGCGGTTTTGATTGTATATATATATATATATAGCGACATGATATATGGTACCCGTGCCGTCTATGATTGATAGTTATGATTCGAAATTGTCTTTGAAACATATAAACACTAGCAATAATATCAAATTCTTTTGTTTATTCGTATCAAGCATATTTTGGCCATTATAAGGTAAAACTCTATCCTTCGGTTTGCGTTGCATTTTGTGATGGGAACTGAGTCTTATAATAGCTTCATTTTATAAAAAGCATTGCGATGTTTAAAGGATTTACATGTTTTGAGCACTGGCAATCCAATGGAGTAAACCCGTTCTGTGAAAGTGGCGTGGTCCTGTGATTAGCCAAATTATATAATGTGTTGAGTAGATTTCTCATACCAGTCCCATGACTGACTCGTAGTTTGTTTCACTTGCAAACTCGGGTGCCCTTATTTCTACACGGGCAGCCTTGTATTCAGGTTTTAGCAGGCTCTTTGTGGATAGCTGGTGCTGATGATGGATTCTATCATTTATCTCTTTTTATGTTGTTCAGCTCCTATTGTACATATTATGTTGTTTTCCGTTGTAGACATTTATGTATAGATGAACTGTATTTGTACTAAGTATGATCCTATATACTGTGTCACTCTGATGATTATTGTTTATCCGGTGTATTATTTGTACATTATCTGGTGTATTCGTTTATTTTTGTTCTGTTATTTCTGTTTATATGTTATTTTCCAAAGATTACCCTTGCCACCGTTAGTATGGGGTTTGGGGTCGTCACATCCATTGTTCTTGAAAGCAATGGTAAGCTTGACAGTTTCTTGCATGATAATTTCAATTTATCTCCAGGAATCAATGGCACCATTAGAAAACAACCCAAAGAAAAAGTTATAAAGCAGAAGCCTTGTATTGAGAAAACTGTTCTTGATACAATCGAGAAGTTGGGTGTTGAAATTGAAGATGCTAATCTCGATGCATTTACAAGAAATGAAAAAAGAAAGTTAATGGATATGATGTCCAAGAATTACACCACATTTCAGAGCAAAATAGCAAAGCAAGTAACTGGAAAGAAACAAGCTAGTAACCCTTACACGAGTATACCACCACCTCCCAATTATAAGCCAATACCACCTGACATTATTGTTCCAAATGTACCAGCGTTGACCTCGTCCACTGCTGGTTGCAGCAGGGGTAACTCCGCCATTACCATCAGCAAAGCTAGAGCAATTGTGAATTCACCCTTTGATAATCGATAATTGTTGTGTTCGTTTCTCTTGTGCCTTTGTTTGGCATAATGTAGGAAATGTTATATGTAGTGTGGTCCTAGATGAACTGAAGCAATGTAATTCGGTTTCCCAGCGTGGAACATGTATTTGGTTGTTAATATATTTGTTGTATATCAACATGTGTATTGTACCTTTTTCTTAATTCAATAAAGTGTTACGGATCACTTTAAAAACTGGTTAGCCTTAACAAAAAAAAATACATAATTAATTTAATATCTACTTTGTAAACTAAGTTATATTTTATGTGCATTTTCGTTTACACAAGTACTTTTCTTCTATATGTAAGACAAAAAAAGATATCCATTGACAGACACTAACATTATCAAATACACGGACGTATAATATAAGAATGTGATTTATTCGTGTGTGTATACTGAAAATTGGTATAACTTACTGCATCAAACATGTTTGTGTGTATACACTAATGAAGTTAAACACTTAACCATATAAATTTACAAGCATATCAAATGCTAATGTTATACCATAAACTTTAAGTTGCACATAAATTATCATTTCAAGCAACAGATTCCCTGTTTGATTCTAGTTTTCATTTGAGGTAATTCCGTTTACCACTAGTCAGCAATTAATGAGTTGATACTAGTATACAGCACCACAACAAGCAAACCAACGTATTTTCATCATCATATATTGAATTCATTAATCATAAGCCTCTTGAAACGTTTATTTCAAAAAAATGAGTTGTTGAATTTAAAGTAATGGTCCAAAATAGTGTCTTACTCGTAATTTCTTTACTATAATTATTATATCTCACTAAAATTATACTGGTCAATATATACTTATATATGAATTCAAAATTAAATTTCATACTCTTTTTTTACATAGAATATGTATTAAACATAAAAAATTGTAAAACTGAAAAGCATTACCTTCCTAAATTACTATAGTGTTTCCTATTCAAGGACCATTCTTTGATCTTAGAAACATATTTGCAATATCTATTGCTAATTGAAATTACTTTGTAGGAGAATTTACAATTTAAAATAGAGGCTGCAGGGTTTTCAGAACCATCAAATATCTGTATAACTTTCTATGATCTACATGACTAAATTATCTTACCATGTACTTCTCCTACATGAATAAAAAAGAAACTTAACTCACTTGACAACATCTGTTCCATGACTTTACATTTTCACCAGATCAAACCAATCCTATGCTACAAAGAAAACATGCAACCGATTGGTTTACTTCCATCGAGCGAATTAACAGTAACCCAAAGCAAAGAAATGGAAATCAATCCAAGTTATTCACTAAAGGAGTTACATTCTTCTATCATGAAATAAGAATTTTAAGTAAAGAAGAAAAAAACTGTAGATTGTAGGTGTTAATTTTAGTTTATAGGCAAGTAAAAATGAGAACGACGTGTACATTTAAACGTGAAAAGGGCTAAGATTGTAAAAGAGCATATCCTCAAAGTTGTTGTAGTCTTGGCATGCAATCAACTACATGCTTCAATGCTATAAGATTTTGATAGAAAGTTTTAGTGCGTCATCTTGTTGTTCAAACAAATAACTGGAAATTATTTTTAAATATTTGTTGTCCTCGCTGATACATGAATTGGTTCATTCCAAATTCACAATTTCATAAACCATAGAGTATGTCATATATATATATATATATATATATATATTCTATTGCCTTGAAAGTACACATTACCTCAAAATTGTTGAACCACTGGATATAATCCATGAAAAAGGAAAATAAAAAACAACCATAATACTGATGTAGAACAAGTAATAAAGCTATATAAAATACCTATTTCGTGTCCTCCTCCTCGACTTCAGCAGCTTTTTTAACTATTCTATGATGCTTGTGGTTAGTTCAAGACAAAGATTCTGATATTCACTAAATAATCTCACTTTCATATTGACTTTCACAGGTTAGTAACAGTTTCTCCAGGGTAATGAGCACGAATGCTCCTTTGAATTTAGCTACTGATGCAAGCTCTTTAGCATTTGAATCCCATTAACTATAGTATATATTATATCAAAATTGGAGCAGAAAATAGAGTTATAAACAAAAAAAAGTAGGAAATATTACCTAAGGCGAGGATAATAGAAGGATGTTCTTAGAGTTTTCCAATATTTTTTGCTGAAAAGCAATAACAAACATTAGACATACTGCACAGTTTACTTGCAGAAATTTTACAACATGCATATGTATTTTGCAAGTGCATTGTAGTTAGCAAGCTTAGACAAATTATTCTGACAAGCTATTCTTAAGAAATATCCATCTAGTTCTCATCACTCCAGCAATCTCAAGCACTTCTCTTGGTACTCGAATCAAGCTATAATTAAATTTAAAACAATGGGTGCGCTTAAATGCTATATAGCTGTGACTACGCAACTGTTATAGGATTCCTATACTTATTAAAAGTTCATAGGATTAACTATATTAAAACGCACAAAGTCCTGTTTAAAAGGGGAAAATACAGTAATAAGTAAGCTGGGACTATAAGTTTCAAACCTGAGTGCCCACTGGAAAAAATACATCCAAAAGCTCCTCTTTAGATAGTGAATATAGTATCACATCATTTCTAACTTCTACTGATCCATTTGATTTCCGCATAATAAGGAAAAAATAGATGACACAATCATCAACCCAACCAAAAAAAGTACATTAAATCAAGAAGAAGGTGGCTATCACGTTTTTTCTTTTTGACAATTCTTACGTCCCTCTTTGGAAAATTGATGTTGTATTAAAACAAGTTTTTTCTAATATTTGATCAAACGATCATGCCTTATTAACAACAAAATGCTTGAATGCAACTTTAAAAGTAGGGAAAGGAGACCTCTAAAATGTTCTCTACCATCCAACTAATTGTCCAACTCCTTTCTTTCCAGATAAGCGTTCACCAGAAGGATTATCATATCTTAAATAAGCGCCCATGAATTTAATCCATCAAGATTTGGGTTTACCATTAATCTTGTTTATTAAAAGAAAACTCGACCACTTTTAGACAATTAAAGGTCACGTTTAACTGAAGTTAAAATAAATTTAATAATTGCCCACTCATTCAAATATTGATCTAGCTCAATCATTTGCATATTTATAATAATGCTAAGATCTTCAATATTTCGGTTTTCATTGGATAAGCGAAGGATTGTCGACACAAGTTGATTCATATTGTTGCTTTCACTGTCATTTGACACAGAATAATATTTGAGAAAGAATAGAAATTTATGCTTCATTTTTCTAATTTGCTTCTAACCTATCTGCAATAACCTGCAAAATCTGAGCCAGTTTAAAATTTTTATTTTGGCGATTTTAGCGAATTTTGAAGTTTTAAAATAGATTATTTTAAATAATATCGACGAAAAGTTATTTTGAATATATTTAGAACGTATATATTATATGCGTCGTCGTTAGAGTATAAAATATTTATATATAATTATAAATAGAATCGAAAATGGCGCGGTAGTTCGATAATTCGATTTCAAACTTCAATTGAATGTACCGGGTGCAAAACAATCCGGATTTTAGTGAAACCAAAAACATTAGGATCTAATTGAGAATATCTTTCCAAAGAATCCGCAAAATCGAGATTTCATAGCGGGAATCAAAAGATATGTCCAGTTGAAAATTCTGAATAGTCGCTATGGAATTCAGGCCCTTAAAAATGGACATTTTGCAAATGACCTCGGATCTCGACGAAACCAGTTTTGTTGGGTCCGTGATATCGAATTATTGCTAGATTCCAAATTTCATAATTTTTCGAATCAATATGTGAGTGTGGCAAAGGAAAACGTGTTTGACCAGTTTTAGTTGATTTTAATCAACTGGAAAATGGCCATTTTTCCAACGGTCTCGGAATTCGACGAAACTAGTTTTGTTAGGACCGTATCGTCAATACGAAGCTAGAAAATATTTTTCTGGAATTTTTAGAGTTAGTATGTGACCTCGGTAATTTGAAATGTACGTTTAAAATTCAATATAGTGATTTAAATGTAAATTTAACGGAAACTGATCGAAACGATTGAATTGTCCTACGTGGCATATCCCATTGTGTTCGGAATGGGGGTTAAACGCTATGGACGACGGGCGGTGGGCCTCGTTTAGAGGTCGTATGAAAAAGTTGCTTTTTTTGAAATTAAATAATAAAATAAAAAGAGAAAGTCAAACCCTCTCTCTCCCTTCCTTTTATCTCAGGCCCCCCTCATCGTTTTCAAATCAAACGAAATAAAAAAAAGAAGAAAAGGGAAAAAGGGGGGCGCACGATCGCGCCACCCCCCCCCCCCCCCCCCCGGCCGCCGCGCCATCGCCAGTGCCGCCCCCTGGCGCCGCAAACCCCCCTTCCTCGCGCCTCTACTCCCTCCGTTGCCCCTCTCTCTCCTCCTTAAAACCGACGCACAGCCCCCTTCCTCCCTCCACCAGCTCACAACCGCAGCCACCAAGACCACTGCCGCCCTTGGCCTCCGCCACGACCCCCTCCCCCCTGCTGCGCGCTCCCTCTTCTCTTTCCTCCCCAAATCCATAACCGCGACAGCCCAGCCGACCACCGCCCTGCCTGCCGCCGCCTCCACTGCCTGAACCCGACGCCGGAGCTCCATCAGCGCCGCCACCTCGGTGCACAGCAGCCCCCCATCCACATAATTCCAGCTGTAAGTTTTTATATATATATATTATTTAATTTGTTTTATAAAATTCGTTTAGTTTAATTTAAAAAGAATTGTTAAAATCAGTTTTTAGCAAGCAAAAGATTAGATTTTTAAAAGAGCAAAAGATTAGATTTTTAAAAGTGAAAAGATTAAATTTTTATAGTTGAAAAGACGATATTTTTAAAAGTGAAAAGACGATATTTTTAAAAGTGAAAAGACGATATTTTTAAAAGTGAAAAGACGATATTTTTAAAAAAAAGTGAAGAGACGTGATTTTTAAAATATAAAAGAAGTGAGCTTTAAACTATAAAAGATTAGAGTTTTGAAATTGAAAAGGCGAAATCTTTATATGAAGAATAGCGGGATAAAAATAAAATTTTTATCTATATGACATCGTAGTAAAAATAGAATTTTTATCTATTTAGTAGCGAAGTAAAAATATGATCTTTATATATTGAACATCGTAGTAAAAATATGATTTTTAAATTGAGAGTGAACAAATAAAAATGTGATTTTTATTTTAAAGACATCGAAATATAAAAATGTGTGATTTCTATATATGTAGTGACTACGGGCAACGAAGATGATAAAAAGGCGATAACGATGAAGATTTCTATAAAAGAAGTGTCGTGAAGTTGGATAGCTATCGGTGAGAATTTCTCACCTTTCAATTTCATTTTCAAGTTATATATATATACTAGGATGCAGACGGTGCTTAGTAGCACCCGACACAATCGTCCACAGACCATGGACTTGTTTGTTTGGTTGCATAAATTAGTTAGATGATTTGATTTGAATTGAATTGTTGGGTGAAATGGAATGGATTTGATTGATGTGTGAATGGCGTGGGCCTTCACTAGACCGGGGATAAGGCTAGGCCTTGTCCCGTTTCTAGTATCGTGCCGTTATGCCGCCGAAATTTCCTAAAATATGTTAGAAATATAAAAATATCATTTTTATTGTGTAAATGAAATGAATAGAGATTCAGGTGTTAAAATAAAATATATTGTCATTAAAAATATAATTTTTAACGTGAAAGTGAATAAATAAATATTTATAAACAAATCGGTCGATTTGTTTATATACACTGATTTGACTGATATTGATTGGGTCGATAAATTTTACACGTCGCCCAACTGCACAACTAAAATCTGTGTTTGATTGTTTGAAACCCCACACGGGTGTTGGGATGAAATTTGGAAGTTCACTCATCCTGATTGATTAAATATGTCGATCGATTGATTGACAGGCTGTTATAAGCGTAAGATATCTATATTTGATGCTTATACAGTGTAGTGCACTTTGGTTGATGGTTGATTATTTTTCAATGCTATTATATACATGTGTTGTATGGAAATCCATATAATTAACGTTATATGGTGATTGATTGGTTCTCATTCCAATCGGGAAAATAAGGAATATTATAAAAGAAAATTCATGTGTTGAATATAAAAATAGTCATGTGTTGACGATGTTCATGTGTTGAGTGAAATATTTTATACAATGAAATTCACATCTTTATCATATTTACAATTAGAATTTACCTCACGGTGGAGTCTAATTAAAATCAAACGATAGATACCATAGTTTTATAAAATATTTTATATAACAAAAATAATTATGTGTTGACAGTACTCATGTGTTGAGATTAGTCGTGTGTTGAAAGAAATATAGATTCATGTGTTGAATGGGATAAATATTCATTTGTTGAATAGAATAAAGAAGTTTTGAAAATATAAAGCCGTGTTGATTAGAGAGGCATTATTTTGATGCGAACGATATTTATATCGATTTTATTCGTTGTATAATGAATATTGAAAAGTGATTTCAAAATTAAATATTTTGAAATGAAATTCAAATTGAATTAGATTGAAATTCGAATTGAATAGGAAGCGAATTTGAATTCGAATAAAATAGAAATGAATTCAAATTGAAATTTAAAACGAACTGAAATTGAATTGAAATCAATTTGGAATGAATTCGAATTGAATCAAATAGAAGGTAAATTCGAATTGAAACGAATTTGAACTCGAATTGAATTGAAATGAACTCGAATTGAATTGAAATCAAATCGATTTGAAATTGAAGATGAAGTTGAAATTGTTTTGAAACGAATGTAGAACTATTTATAAAATACGTTTTAAAAAGGAAATCGATGAAATATATATAATATATATATATATTATATATAATGGCCTGAATAGAACGCGCCGCGCCGCGGCTGTTCGTGAATTTCGACCATTTATTTCAAACGGACGTTGCGGGAGATCCGGCCGTCGGATTCTCCTAAAACCGGAACCGTTGGGTTCGTATCGAAAAGTGCTTTCAATGAATATTTGAAATTTGAAATCTAACGGTTGGATTTGGAATTATGTCCAAATCAAATTTGAAAAAGGTCGCTATAAGTGCAGTTCGATGGCCGTTGACGGAAATCGACTGTACGGGCCTTGATAAAATTATTAAAAATATTTATAATTTGTGTAAAATCATAATATATGAATTGGAAAGAATTGAGCTGGAAAATTCCATATTTTAAAGGATAAAAATAGATTTTTATCGAAATAAACTAGTTTTGAACTAGGATTAAAATCAATTTATTTTTGAAATAAATTGAATTTGAAAGTGATTTTAAAAATAATCGATATTTCCAATACATGGATTGGACTGGAGTTGAATCGAAACTATCTTCGGAATATTTCAATGTTGGATTTCGTTACTATACAAATATTGTTATGGGAATTTGAAAGATATATTTTATATCGTTATTTCCAATACGATATTTGTTGGTTTCATAATTTGATATTGAGTATAAGCCGGTATATTTTCTATTCAGAGCCTTGCATTTAATATCAAATGTGATTTGGGTTTGTTGTGAATCATGTTTTAGATGACATTGGTTCTTTAACCCAGTTAAAGACAGAATATTGATTTTTGAGAAGATTAAAACTAAGTAGAGTTTTAATGAATCTTTAATTAGATTAAAATGTGAATTGATAATTTAAATTATCAAATTTGAAAAGTGATCGAGAATGGAGTACCACCAGTTTTGCTCCAAAGCGATAGTTAAATCTTTAATTAGATTTAAACGTGAAATGGTAATTAATTTTACTGATAACACCGTGGTGTTAGATGTGGAGTATTACCAGTTTCCTCCATGGGATATATAGGTTGGGATTGGGAAATAAAATAAATAATTACTTCGGTGTGGTTCGTTAATCCCGACTAGTTTGAAATGATATCTAAAGGAGGATTAAAGAATAAATTTAGAAGAATTTATCTTGGATAAAATTAATGGGAACATTTCCCTAAGAATGTGATTTTGTGAATAAAAGAATATTCTGAATTGGAATGAGGCGTTTGTTGTGTTTATGTAACATTCGTTTATTATATACGTGGGTTATTCAGAAAGGCCGGGTTTATACCCATTCTAAATAACCGATTCGACGAGATGTCGAAGATGAAGACGGTGGTTGAAGACCGGAAGTCTTCACATCGTTTGGGTGATTACTGATGATCTTGATTGGGCTGTACACCCAGGATGAGGGAATCAGTTGGTGATCGTCCAGACGTACTTGGAGATGGATGGATATGCGAGGAAAGTGCCTCCGGTTTCGTTCAAACCCAGAACGAACTTGTAAATGGATTGTGTGTCTGACATTGGATTTTATTCTGTGTTGATTGATCTCTATTAAATATACATCTGTTTGGCGGCGGAGAATTTATTCTCTTGCTTAACGCCCTTCTCTGAGACGTACGAGCTCAGAGGTTGTATATCGATGGACATCAGTCGCATGGAGTGAATTGCCAATGTGGCACGCGTAAGTGGCAATTGATCAAGGCTTCTGTTGAAAAGCAAAGTCTTGTGGTTGATGATCAAAGCACGGCCTGTGTGGCGTAGCTTTGTGTATAACGTGAATTCGCGAGCCTCACACCTCGGTATGAGTCAAAAACGGGATACGGACCCAAGGAGTGCACGACGTTTCTTTCTAGCTAGGGTGGTGTCAGTGACCTACCAGCCCTGACATTTATATACTTTTCACCTGTGTGGTTGTTGGATACGAGGCGCCTCGGATATAGGTCTGTAAGGACCGGGAAACGTGTGTTCAGGAATAACTAATCCTCAAAAGTAAGAGAGGACCGGCCTTGGAGGTTCCAAAGGATCATAGTGGGGTCCTGAGGCATTGCTAGAGTGTCTCGAACGCGGAGAGGAGCTTGCCCCTTGCCTCGACTCATGATGGAATCCAATTTCCAATACGTGATATTGCGGTTTTAATTGTAGAACTAGTATGGCGACATAGTAGATGGTAGCTATGCCGCCTATGATTGATACTTATGATTGAAATTGTTTTGACACTATACACTTACAATAGTATCAAATAATGTGTTTTAAACGTATCAAGCATGCTTTGGCTGTTATAAGGTAAAACCCTATCCTCCGGCTTGCGTTGCATTGTGTGATGGGACCTGGGTCTTATAACAGCTTCATTTTTCTTTATTTAGCATTGCGCTGTTTGTTTTATGCACTAGTATTCTTGGGAGGAAACCCGTTCCGTGTTATACGGCGTGGTCCCTTGATTTACCTAACTTTAAAAATAAAGATTAATAACTGTTTTAGTTCTCACACCAGTCACATGACTGACCTGGAGTTTATTGTTTTAACCTAAACTCTGGGTGCCCCTATTTTCCACACGGGCAGCTTGTAGTTTTGGTTTTGCAGATTTAAATTCACAGGGTCCTGATTTACAGCTGGAACGATGCTCGGAAAGCTCTGTATCCGTGTATCACTTTCAGTTGTGCTTTGTATATTTTTCCACTGCTATGTAATTTATTGTAATCTCTGATATTTTTCTGTTGTATAATATTCATTCATACTCTGTATATTCTTGTTATCTGATGGAATTGTTGTAATAACAATGAAATGTTCTTCCGTCTGCGTTCTATTTTGTGTTGTCCTCAATTCTATCCGTGCTTTCCTTCACGGGGAAGTTCGGGTCGTCTCAGTTTGGTATCAGAGCTTTGGTTTACAGAGCTCGAGAGCAAGACACATTAGAACCATACGAAAGAATTCATCAGATATTGGATTAGCAATATCCAATTAGAATGACTCGTTAGAGATAGGATCAGTAGTATCCTAGAACGAGTGTGAAGAGTATATTTTTCAAATGAAAACAATTTGTTTTTAAAATTTAAATCGCTTTAAACGTATTTGAATATTTATTTATTTTGAATTTGGACAATCGAGTATATATAGATTTCGCGTATACGCGTCATGAACGTATAGTCGAAGTTTTAATATACTGGATAGATATAGAGTCACATTCTAGACACCCGGGGATAATTCTGATTATGTGGCCACATCATCAGTATTTATGTTCGTGTTTCGAAGGTGTGATTTCTATATATTTCCATTAGACTGGTGTGAGAACCAAACCTATATAGCTAGAATACATTGTTGTGAATTGGCATCAAAAACATGATTTTCTGTATATGTATCAAAATTATGAATTTGAAACTTTAATCCACTAATTGATTGATGTTTGTGTTGTTTGTTTATTTGATTGATAATTTTGAATCATTTATGCCTAATTGAACCAAATATTGAATTATATTGAAAATTGGTCACATTTGCTTGCATATACATATACTTACATGGAACAGGTCATAGCAAGGAGGCTAGAGCCGAAGAATAAAATTTGTTTGCCCGACAAATAGGTACATGTTTACTACATAATTTACTGTTTTGTTTGGGTGTTGTTGATTTTATGAGCCTATTGGCTAGCCGCTTGGCTTTTTCTTTTTCTTTTTGAGATTAGAAGGACCGGGGAAGCTATTTGAAATTCCCCGATGCTCCCGGTGCAGGGGAGGTTATGGCAAAAAATTTCGAAAATTTAGGGTGTTAGCCAAATTTTTGAAAATTTGAAAATTCTCAGAAACTGAAAAGTTGGAGAATAGAAGCCAGATCGAACGTAGAGTTGATTAATCAAACCACTTTTGACTTTGTTCCTTTTCGGGGACGAAAAGTTTTAAGTGGGGGAGATTGTAATAACCTGCAAAATCTGAGCCAGTTTAAAAATTTTATTTTGGCGATTTTAGCGAATTTTGAAGTTTTAAAATAGATTATTTTAAATAATATCGACGAAAAGTTATTTTGAATATATTTAGAACGTATATATTATATGTGTCGTCGTTAGAGTATAAAATATTTATATATAATTATAAATAGAATCGAAAATGGCGCGGTAGTTCGATAATTCGATTTCAAACTTCAATTGAATGTACCGGGTGCAAAACAATCCGGATTTTAGTGAAACCAAAAACATTAGGATCTAATTGAGAATATCTTTCCAACGAATCCGCAAAATCGAGATTTCATAGCGGGAATCAAAAGATATGTCCAGTTGAAAATTCTGAATAGTCGCTATGGAATTCAGGCCCTTAAAAATGGACATTTTGCAAATGACCTCGGATCTCGACGAAACCAGTTTTGTTGGGTCCGTGATGTCGAATTATTGCTAGATTCCAAATTTCATAATTTTTCGAATCAATATGTGAGCGTGGCAAAGGAAAACGTGTTTGACCAGTTTTAGTTGATTTTAATCAACTGGAAAATGGCCATTTTTCCAACGGTCTCGAAATTCGACGAAACTAGTTTTGTTAGGACCGTACCGTCAATACGAAGCTAGAAAATATTCTTCTGGAATTTTTAGAGTTAGTATGTGACCTCGGTAATTTGAAATGTACGTTTAAAATTCAATATAGTGATTTAAATGTAAATTTAACGGAAACTGATCGAAACGATTGAATTGTCCTACGTGGCATATCCCATTGTGTTCGGAATGGGGGTTAAACGCTATGGACGACGGGCGGTGGGCCTCGTTTAGAGGTCGTATGAAAAAGTTGCTTTTTTTGAAATTAAATAATAAAATAAAAAGAGAAAGTCAAACCCTCTCTCTCCCTTCCTTTTATCTCAGGCCCCCCTCATCGTTTTCAAATCAAACGAAATAAAAAAAAAGGGAAAAAGGGGGGCGCACGATCGCGCCACCCCCCTGGCCGCCGCGCAATCCCAGTGCCGCCCCCTGGCGCTGCAAACCCCCCTTCCTCGCGCCTCTACTCCCTCCGTTGCCCCTCTCTCTCCTCCTTAAAACCGACGCGCAGCCCCTTCCTCCCTCCACCAGCTCACAACCGCAGCCACCAAGACCACCGCCGCCCTTGGCCTCCGCCACGACCCCCTCCCCCCTGCTGCGCGCTCCCTCTTCTCTTTCCTCCCCAAATCCATAACCGCGACAGCCCAGCCGACCACCGCCCTGCCTGCCGCCGCCTCCACTGCCTGAACCCGATGCCGGAGCTCCATCAGCGCCGCCACCTCGGTGCGCAGCAGCCCCCCCCCCTCCACATAATTCCAGCTGTAAGTTTTTATATATATATTATTTAATTTGATTTATAAAATTCGTTTAGTTTAATTTAAAAAGAATTGTTAAAATCAGTTTTTAGCAAGCAAAAGATTAGATTTTTAAAAGAGCAAAAGATTAGATTTTTAAAAGTGAAAAGATTAAATTTTTATAGTTGAAAAGACGATATTTTTAAAAGTGAAAAGACGATATTTTTAAAAGTGAAAAGACGATATTTTTAAAAGTGAAAAGACGATATTTTTAAAAAAAAGTGAAGAGACGTGATTTTTAAAATATAAAAGAAGTGAGCTTTAAACTATAAAAGATTAGAGTTTTGAAATTGAAAAGGCGAAATCTTTATATGAAGAATAGCGGGATAAAAATAAAATTTTTATCTATATGACATCGTAGTAAAAATAGAATTTTTATCTATTTAGTTGCGAAGTAAAAATATGATCTTTATATATTGAACATCGTAGTAAAAATATGATTTTTAAATTGAGAGTGAACAAATAAAAATGTGATTTTTATTTTAAAGACATCAAAATATAAAAATGTGTGATTTCTATATATGTAGTGACTACGGGCAACGAAGATGATAAAAAGGCGATAACGATGAAGATTTCTATAAAAGAAGTGTCGTGAAGTTGGATAGCTATCGGTGAGAATTTCTCACCTTTCAATTTCATTTTCTAGTTATATATATATATACTAGGATGCAGACGGTGCTTAGTAGCACCCGACACAATCGTCCACAGACCATGGACTTGTTTGTTTGGTTGCATAAATTAGTTAGATGATTTGATTTGAATTGAATTGTTGGGTGAAATGGAATGGATTTGATTGATGTGTGAATGGCGTGGGCCTTCACTAGACCGGGGATAAGGCTAGGCCTTGTCCCGTTTCTAGTATCGTGCCGTTATGCCGCCGAAATTTCCTAAAATATGTTAGAAATATAAAAATATCATTTTTATTGTGTAAATGAAATGAATAGAGATTCAGGTGTTAAAATAAAATATATTGTCGTTAAAAATATAATTTTTAACGTGAAAGTGAATAAATAAATATTTATAAACAAATCGGCCGATTTGTTTATATACACTGATTTGACTGATATTGATTGGGTCGATAAATTTTACACGTCGCCCAACTGCACAACTAAAATCTGTGTTTGATTGTTTGAAACCCCACACGGGTGTTGGGATGAAATTTGGAAGTTCACTCATCCTGATTGATTAAATATGTCGATCGATTGATTGACAGGCTGTTATAAGCGTAAGATATCTATATTTGCTGCTTATACAGTGTAGTGCACTTTGGTTGATGGTTGATTATTTTTCAATGCTATTATATACATGTGTTGTATGGAAATCCATATAATTAACGTTATATGGTGATTGATTGGTTCTCATTCCAATCGGGAAAATAAGGAATATTATAAAAGAAAATTCATGTGTTGAATATAAAAATAGTCATGTGTTGACGATGTTCATGTGTTGAGTGAAATATTTTATACAATGAAATTCACATCTTTATCATATTTACAATTAGAATTTACCTCACGGTGGAGTCTAATTAAAATCAAACGATAGATACCATAGTTTTATAAAATATTTTACATAACAAAAATAATGATGTGTTGACAGTACTCATGTGTTGAGATTAGTCGTGTGTTGAAAGAAATATAGATTCATGTGTTGAATGGGATAAATATTCATTTGTTGAATAGAATAAAGAAGTTTTGAAAATATAAAGCCGTTTTGATTAGAGAGGCATTATTTTGACGCGAACGATATTTATATCGATTTTATTCGTTGTATAATGAATATTGAAAAGTGATTTCAAAATTAAATATTTTGAAATGAAATTCAAATTGAATTAGATTGAAATTCGAATTGAATAGGAAGTGAATTTGAATTCGAATAAAATAGAAAATTCAAATTGAAATTTAAAACGAACTGAAATTGAATTGAAATCAATTTGAAACGAATTCGAATTGAATCAAATAGAACGTAAATTCGAATTGAAACGAATTTGAATTTGAATTGAATTGAAATGAACTCGAATAGAATTGAAATCAAATCGATTTGAAATTGAAGATGAAGTTGAAATTGTTTTGAAACGAATGTAGAACTATTTATAAAATACGTTTTAAAAAGGAAATCGATGAAATATATATATATATATATATATTATATATAATGGCCTGAATAGAACGCGCCGCGCCGCGGCAGTTCGTGAATTTCGACCATTTATTTCAAACGGACGTTGCGGGAGATCCGACCGTCGGATTCTCCTAAAACCGGAACCGTTGGGTTCGTATCGAAATGTGCTTTCCAATGAATATTTGAAATTTGAAATCTAACGGTTGGATTTGGAATTATGTCCAAATCAAATTTGAAAAAGGTCGTTATAAGTGCAGTTCGATGGCCGTTGACGGAAATCGACTGTACGGGCCTTGATAAGATTATTAAAAATATCTATAATTTGTGTAAAATCATAATATATGAATTGGAAAGAATTGAGCTGGAAAATTCCATATTTGAAAGGATAAAAATAGATTTTTGTCGAAATAAACTAGTTTTGAACTAGGATTAAAATCAATTTATTTTTGAAATAAATTGAATTTGAAAGTGATTTTAAAAATAATCGATATTTCCAATACATGGATTGGACTGGAGTTGAATCGAAACTATCTTCGGAATATTTCAATGTTGGATTTCGTTACTATACAGATATTGTTATGGGAATTTGAAAGATATATTTTATATCGTTATTTCCAATACGATATTTGTTGGTTTCAGAATTTGATATTGAGTATAAGCCGGTATATTTTCTATTCAGAGCCTTGTATTTAATATCAAATGTGATTTGGGTTTGTTGTGAATCATGTTTTAGATGACATTGGTTCTTTAACCCAGTTAAAGACAGAATATTGATTTTTGAGAAGATTAAAACTAAGTGGAGTTTTAATGAATCTTTAATTAGATTAAAATGTGAATTGATAATTTAAATTATGAAATTTGAAAAGTGATCGAGAATGGAGTACCACCAGTTTTGCTCCAAAGCGATAGTTAAATCTTTAATTAGATTTGAACGTGAAATGGTAATTAATTTTACCGATAACACTGTGGTGTTAGATGTGGAGTATTACCAGTTTCCTCCATGGGATATATAGGTTGGGATTGGGAAATAAAATAAATAATTACTTCGGTGTGGTTCGTTAATCCCGACTAGTTTGAAATGATATCTAAAGGAGGATTAAAGAATAAATTTAGAAGAATTTATCTTGGATAAAATTAATGGGAACATTTCCCTAAGAATGTGATTTTGTGAATAAAAGAATATTCTGAATTGGAATGAGGCGTTTGTTGTGTTTATGTAACATTCGTTTATTATATACGTGGGTTATTCAGAAAGGCCGGGTTTATACCCATTCTGAATAACCGATTCGACGAGATGTCGAAGATGAAGACGGTGGTTGAAGACCGGAAGTCTTCACATTGTTTGGGTGATTACTGATGATCTTGATTGGGCTGTACACCCAGGATGAGGGAATCAGTTGGTGATCGTCCAGACGTACTTGGAGATGGATGGATATGCGAGGAAAGTGCCTCCGGTTTCGTTCAAACCCAGAACGAACTTGTAAATGGATTGTGTGTCTGACATTGGATTTTATTCTGTGTTGATTGATCTCTATTAAATATACATCTGTTTGGCGGCGGAGAATTTATTCTCTTGCTTAACGCCCTTCTCTGAAACGTACGAGCTCAGAGGTTGTATATCGATGGACATCAGTCGCATGGAGTGAATTGCCAATGTGGCACGCGTAAGTGGCAATTGATCAAGGCTTCTGTTGAAAAGCAAAGTCTTGTGGTTGATGATCAAAGCACGGCCTGTGTGGCGTAGCTTTTTGTATAACGTGAATTCGCGAGCCTCACACCTCGGTATGAGTCAAAAACGGGATACGGACCCAAGGAGTGCACGATGTTTCTTTCTAGCTAGGGTGGTGTCAGTGACCTACCAGCCCTGACATTTATATACTTTTCACCTGTGTGGTTGTTGGATACGAGGCGCCTCGGATATAGGTCTGTAAGGACCGGGAAACGTGTAACGACCCGTGTTTTTCGACCATTTGAATATGAATATTTAAATTAGTTTTAAATATTATATTGGAATATTAATGGAATTTAATATTGAGTTCGTTATTAAAAAACGAAGTTAAACATTATATATTTATATATAATATAAATTCGAGCTTGAAAATGGCGTGCAGTTCGAAAATTGGAGTTTTGAACTTCAACTGAGAATACAGGATTCGATATAAGTCGGATTTCTGTGAAACAAGACACGTTGGAACCGTATTGATGATAATTTTCATATGAAAGAGAAAAATCCAGATTTCGTGTTATAGTTTGATAGTTATGGCCAAATCAAATTTTGAAATAGTCGCTATGGAAAATCGTTATTTAATTATAGGCCTTTAAAATAGCCATTTTGCAAACGGACTCAGATTTCGACAAAATCAGTTTCATTAGAACCGTATCACTAAATTATTGTACGGTGATGAATTGCGTGGAAAACCGATATCGTATGTGACCACGGTAGCCATAAACGCTCGTTCATTTTCTATAGCGAGTAATTAAATTAATAAAGAGATATTCGAATGTAACTTGAGCAGATGATCGAATTAGGCCACGAAACCAGTTCCGTTGAATTCGTATGGTCGATTAGAGCCAGGATAGGTATATAGTTTGTTATTTTTAGAGATCGAGAAATTTGGTGTTAAAAGGGGTATTGCGGTTCGGGGTAAAAACAGCCTATCGGGCAAACCGTCTCAGAATGCGACGAAATTAGTGCCGTTGGGTTCGTATCGAAAAGTTATTGTCGATGTTCGCAGTTTCAAGTGGATTTGATTTATCTGGTGACCGTGGAAAAATTAAACGTGTGTTCATTTCTGGTTTCATAAAGGAAATTTTTTCATATGACCTCGGATTGCAATGAAACTGGTCCCGTTGGGTTCGGAATATCTTTTTACATCAAGAACAGCATTTTTATCAGTAAACAGAAATCAATTGTGAAAATTTTATTAACTACTTCGCGGTGAAATTTCGTATAATATTAAATCAGTCCATACCCTTTCTATATAAACCCTTTAAGACAGTCTAACCCAATACAAACGTACAGATCTACCCAAAACATCTAATCACGCAGCTACCTATTGAAATGGAAGACTGGCCTACTCTATGTATTTTCTTTTCAATGTAAAGTACCTTGCCGACCAAGTTAGAAAATGTCTGCCCTACCCTACATGTGTACAGTGTACTTACAAAACGTGATGGGCACATTTCCGTTCTACTATAAATACACGAACCTTATTCACGTTCCTCTCAGGCATTTCAAAACAGAACAAAAAAGAACAATATATATATAAGGGCGGCTTGTTTATATTCATGGCGGAAGAGGTGCTGCCTGGGCACGATCAAGGGGGGCACTAGGGTGGTCGTGGCTTGGCGCAGGCAGGGAGGAAGGGTAGGCGCGGGTTCCGGCAAGGTCAGATGGACCGCTGATGGTCTGTAGCTTGGCGCGGTGGTGCTTTCTGTGTAGCAGCAGTTAGTGAAGACGGTTTTAGTTGGCAAGAGGAAGAAGGATGAAAACGGACGTGAAGGAGTACGGGGATAGTGTGGAGGAATTACAAGTGCACACGTGTGCACAAATTTTGGACCAAGGACGTGAGTTTAGTGCTCACGAGAGAAAGAGAAGGAAAGGGGCGGGTTCTTTTGGGTATTGTATAAAAACGAAAGTTAATCAGCCTGGGTTTGTTTGCCTTGGGAACGAACCTGAACAAAACGTTGGGTTGTGAACAAAGGAGATGGCAGAACCAAGGATTTTCAACAAAAGAAAACGGTTGTCCCATATATTTCGAACAAAAGGTTTAAATGCGGAAAGGCAAGAACAGAGGACACCGATAGGAACAGTTTATTCGAGCCCGTGATTTGAATGGAGCAGATAAAAGGAATTGAAAGAGCATCGGCTAGTATTCCCTTGACCAATCTTAATTACGGTATAAACTTAAAATTTTGTTTTAATTAAAACACTTAATTTGATTATAATCAGTTGATAGTATGATGTTAAATCGTGAACGGTCATAATCATAAGGCCTTTCCAAATCTTATCAGAATGGAGAAAAACA
This sequence comes from Allium sativum, assembly GCA_030737875.1. Taxonomy (NCBI): domain Eukaryota; kingdom Viridiplantae; phylum Streptophyta; class Magnoliopsida; order Asparagales; family Amaryllidaceae; genus Allium; species Allium sativum. Next base: position 856,532,744 of record CM060915.1, on the reverse strand, counting down.
ACCAATGTTGAAAACACCTTCTCGAGCGTTATATTTTGGAGCCGGGTTGGACAGATTCAAAGATACCGGGAATTTACAAGTTAAATTAAACAACTGTTTAATTTAACTGTAACCGTACCGTTTCAGAAATGAATCAAACCAAGGTGAGTTAAACTCACTCAGTTACCCTTTTTATATTTTATATAAATTGGGTGTTTTTATTTTGTGTGCTCTGCTTGCCAATGGTTGACTGTTTTGCTAGTTATCTGCTTATCTGTTGATTTAACCGATGAAATTAAACTGTGTTTAATTTCAGTGAAATTACCAAATCGTTATTTTTAACGATTGGTTCCAATAAAGGTAACTCACCTTGGTTGGTCACGTTTATAAAATAAACGTGTTTTTCGTTTGAACTGGAGGAACTGATGAAAATGTTTTGTTGGTTAGTTGATATAAAATGGTTGCTAATTGCTATGATATATCAGTTAAATGGGATTGTTTGACCTGGTTTGTGATAACCGTTTTAAATACAGGGAAGAACAGGTTGGAGGGATCCAACCGGATTCCTCAAATGTATTATTTATTTTCATATTATCATATATGAACTGATCTGTTTGTGTGATTGATTTGATGGTTGATTTTTAATTAAATATTCAACCTCTGTTTGGTTTGAACCAATAGGTGATATTGGTTAAGTGTTTGGCAGAGTATGGCCTTTAAAAATCAATCGGTTTATAGATATGGATTCAACGTTAGGTGAGTCGATAAAAGTGAAGTTATAAAGTTTATTTTATAACTGGACTCAGATCTTGAAATATATTATTTGAATAAAGTATAAAAGGGAATTAGATAAATATTTTATTTATTTAAGACCTTGATTTATGGTTGGTTTATTTTATAAAGTATATGCTGATGTTAATCAGATTTTCAAGTATGAAGATAAGAAATGAATCGAAAGGTTTAAACTTTGATCATTGCTGTGTAAAGAGAACAATTAATGGAATTTATTTAAATTAATTATATTTTTAATTAATTTAAAGCGAGGATTGTTGAAATCAGTTAATGAGATAATCAAGTTTTTGAGTTAATTAAATCGACCGTTTGGAATTAGAATTGTTTATCAAGTTAATGGGTTTTGACTAAAATAGTTAAATGAATATTGTTTGAATTTAAATAAGGATAAAAGGGATTAACTACTAAAGTAGTTAATGTGTTGAAATAAGTTATTATTTTAATTAATGATGAATTTAGGAATATATTTTTAAATGGGAATTCATTTAAAAGGTTACCGAGTGTGAGATGCAAGCCAATTGAATGGTGAAAGGAAATAAACGTACTAAATTATATGAATTAAGTGAAAGGAGACTTCGATAAAAGGGTTTAAGATAAACCAAAACATATAAATGAGTTTCAAAGTGTTAAGACGTTAATTTTACATTAACGTTATTTGAAAACGAGATCTAGTAAAAAGGAGAATTTTAAATGAGATTTCAAAATGGGAAATTGAATATAACTATTCGAGATAGAATTAGCCAAACATAATTATTCAGGTAAGTTGCCATTTCGTACGACTGCTAGCGTAATTCGCAGGGCTGCAGATAGCCTACGGCAGTCAGATGTTTCCTGAGGGAATCAGGCGTAACCTTTGTGATCGCTGCGATCTAGAGTCGAGCGAATGGATTTAAATCGAGTATCAGTTAACCAATTAGAGTTAATCGATTAGAGTTAAATCGAATTAGAGTTATTCAAATATCGTATTTTTAAATATTAACAGAGTTAGAAGTTTTGATTTAACAAAGTAAATCAAATGTTAAAAGGCCAGGTAATGTTGAATGCTTAACCAGTGAAATCATTGGAGTGTCATGTTTGAAACACTGTATATTTTGATAGTTAAAACACCGACTATCAAACCCGCCAATACGATTGTTGGTATGGCAAGACCGGGATCGAATTTACATTCGAAAACCATTCCGACCAACAATTACGTGAAGATATTTGAAGACGGTCGAGATGGAGCATTGAAGACCGTGGATCTTCATAAGCGGAGGAACTGCTAAGAATCTCTGGTTTAGCGGCCAGAGATAAACTGTGGTTCTGTCGTGGTTGGAATCCACGAGGGCAAGGACTTCTCGCTACTGATCCATGGGGTGATTCCTATATGAGATGCAGTAGGAGAGTACCTTCGGTTCATCCTGTTCCTGGATGACTTGTATGGACGAATGTCTGACAAAGTATTTCCAAAGGATCACGTACGTTGATTTCTTCAAACGTACGATAGTTGTTGGCAGGGAATTGCCATTCTCTAGCTGTCAGCTAGAGTATTTTTTGTGGACGTCAATTAGTGATATCTGACGGATCTGACGATGTGGCATTCAAAGTAGATGGCGACAAGATGTCAAGAGTTAATTCTGGCCTCAAGCCTCATCAACCGGGAAATGACAAAAATCGGGCAGGCAGCATGGCTATGTGGGTCGCTCCCATTAGGGTGTATGATCACCTATCTAGAGGAAGTCCTATTTGTTTCTTAATCTATGTTTCGATGCTGTCCCTTGTCGGGAGACGGTTGCTGATCCCAACCGTCGGTGATATACATTCGATACTCTCAAGCGAAATGAGGGGTCGGTCATGTGAGGGCCGGGTTGCAAGAAGTTCTTGTTGAACCCAGTGTATTCGTCTCTAGAGATACACGATCGGAAGGTGGACCCATACCTTGTCAAGTCGGAATCCAATTCCCAATAAGCGCCTGCGGGTTTTGATTTTATACTATATATGTGGAGCGTGAGATGCAAGCGTTCCACTAGATTGTTATTTACTTGTATTTAGACATTATTATAATATCAGACAAGATATTGTTTTCAAAGATGGTTTGGGTTATCGTAAGGTAAAAACCGTCCGTATTTATGTGTGGATTTGGTCTTACGATTATCCTTTTCTTTTGAAAAGATTTTGAACTTAAAAATCATGATTGGATGGTTCACCCTTATTACTATGCGAGTTTATCTCACTCTGGTTCACCAGACTGACCCGGTGTTTTGTAAATGCTCGGGTTAGGCCGGGTTGTACAGGTTCAGGTTATCGACTACTGTGAAGAGACGAGCTGGAAGAGTCCAGACGTATGACATTACTAGTATTCCGCTGTGTGTTGTATGAGGACAGACTATCACTGTCCAGATGTTGATGTACTCTGATATTGTAAGTATTTCCAAAGTTTTCAATAAAGATTATTTCTGTATTATAATTTGATCCGCTGCGATGTGAGACTCTGTGGTGATGCTTTCTTCTTCTTCTTCTATTCTAATATTTCTTTCTTTCTTACCTCACCCTCTAATTTCTTTCTAATAGCTATCCAGTGTTTCGGTGCTTGGAGGATCGTCATGAGTACTGTAAGGTATTTATGTCGATTTCGGGGCCGAAATCCGCTGGGTCGTTACAGTGGTATCAGAGCTGAAGGTTAAGTGAGTACCTTGGCTCTGTGGCGTGACTCAGTAGAGATGGGGTTAGTAATACCCTAGATTGAGTTTGAGTGTATATATATGAGCGCGTATTTGTAAATTGATATAAAAACTGTTTATATTGTGTTGATTGGTTTGTCGAGTAGTTTATGAATTCTGGTCGATACAGTAATGCAAACTGTGTCGATAAGTGTTTCTAAACTCTTGAACAAAATAATTCGACACAGTATGTTTTTGAAAGAGGGTAAATGAAATAATTTTACCCAAATTATATTTTGATATAAAGATATTATATATATTGGAATTATAATATATTGGATGTGTTGGTTCATTATAATTGAAACGGTTATATAAATAACCAATTAGAATTCGTATAATGTAAAAGCGGATTTATTAAATCTGAAATCTAAATCAGAATTGGAATTAAAATTCCTAAATGTGGGAAAAGTGTTAACAAATGAAATTGGATTTAATATATGAGAATTTTAAAATCCTAGGAGATTTTAAATTGTTTTACAAGCCTTGCAAAGGATATTTTGAAATAGATTTCAAAATGAAAGTGGTTAAAATTGAAATTTTGCAAAGATATAGTATTGAACTCACTTCGATTGCTGGAAAATAGATTCTGATGATGATCCGGACATCATCGGTGTTCATTTTCGAGTTCTAAGTGACGGATTACTACCAAAGATTTTGTTTTGAATTGCTTTGAGAAAAACAAGCTGTTTTGGATCCTGAAAGGAATAATTGACTTTGGAAAGAGCTACTGTTTAAAAACTCCCAGGGAAATTGTTCGAATAAAAACTAAATTAAATAGAAATTTGGGAAAGCAAATATGAATTGAATTGAAACCAATTAAATGAAAATTTAATCGAGATATAATATATCAAGTGGAATTAGATTTGGAATTGGAAGACAGGAATATGAAATGGTATTGGACTGGTAAGCTAAGAGTTGAAATTGATGATGGATGGAAATGGAGTTAAGAATGAAATTTGGCTTGGACACGTGAAGGATTTAGTTTTGAAGATAAAAGTGGAATGTTGTTTGGGGATGCATTTGTATATGCTGACAGAGTGGCAGACGGGAAAGATATAGTGATATGCCCGACAAAAAGGTACACGTTTATTTTTATATGGTTTGGTGATTTATGAGCCTATTTGGCAAGCCGCTTGGCTGTTTTATTTTCTTTTGGGTTGAAGAAGGCCCAGAGAGGTGAGTTGTGGTTGTACCGATTGAGCCGTACAAAGGAGGTGCTGGCGAAATTTTTCGGAAATTTAAGATGTTAGAAAATTTTCAATATTTTTGAAAATATTTAGTTGTGGTATTGAATTGGTTTCTAATTTAATAATAAATTAGATTTGAAATTAATGAGCTTATAACGTTCTTCTTACCTTAGCAATTTCGAGGACGAAATTATTTTAAGGGGGGAAGAATGTAACGACCCGTGTTTTTCGACCATTTGAATATGAATATTTAAATTAGTTTTAAATATTATATTGGAATATTAATGGAATTTAATATTGAGTTCGTTATTAAAAAACGAAGTTAAACATTATATATTTATATATAATATAAATTCGAGCTTGAAAATGGCGTGCAGTTCGAAAATTGGAGTTTTGAACTTCAACTGAGAATACAGGATTCGATATAAGTCGGATTTCTGTGAAACAAGACACGTTGGAACCGTATTGATGATAATTTTCATATGAAAGAGAAAAATCCAGATTTCGTGTTATAGTTTGATAGTTATGGCCAAATCAAATTTTGAAATAGTCGCTATGGAAAATCGTTATTTAATTATAGGCCTTTAAAATAGCCATTTTGCAAACGGACTCAGATTTCGACAAAATCAGTTTCATTAGAACCGTATCACTAAATTATTGTACGGTGATGAATTGCGTGGAAAACCGATATCGTATGTGACCACGGTAGCCATAAACGCTCGTTCATTTTCTATAGCGAGTAATTAAATTAATAAAGAGATATTCGAATGTAACTTGAGCAGATGATCGAATTAGGCCACGAAACCAGTTCCGTTGAATTCGTATGGTCGATTAGAGCCAGGATAGGTATATAGTTTGTTATTTTTAGAGATCGAGAAATTTGGTGTTAAAAGGGGTATTGCGGTTCGGGGTAAAAACAGCCTATCGGGCAAACCGTCTCAGAATGCGACGAAATTAGTGCCGTTGGGTTCGTATCGAAAAGTTATTGTCGATGTTCGCAGTTTCAAGTGGATTTGATTTATCTGGTGACCGTGGAAAAATTAAACGTGTGTTCATTTCTGGTTTCATAAAGGAAATTTTTTCATATGACCTCGGATTGCAATGAAACTGGTCCCGTTGGGTTCGGAATATCTTTTTACATCAAGAACAACATTTTTATCAGTAAACAGAAATCAATTGTGAAAATTTTATTAACTACTTCGCGGTGAAATTTCGTATAATATTAAATCAGTCCATACCCTTTCTATATAAACCCTTTAAGACAGTCTAACCCAATACAAACGTACAGATCTACCCAAAACATCTAATCACGCAGCTACCTATTGAAATGGAAGACTGACCTACTCTATGTATTTTCTTTTCAATGTAAAGTACCTTGCCGACCAAGTTAGAAAATGTCTGCCCTACCCTACATGTGTACAGTGTACTTACAAAACGTGATGGGCACATTTCCGTTCTACTATAAATACACGAACCTTATTCACGTTCCTCTCAGGCATTTCAAAACAGAACAAAAAAGAACAATATATATATAAGGGCGGCTTGTTTATATTCATGGCGGAAGAGGTGCTGCCTGGGCACGATCAAGGGGGGCACTAGGGTGGTCGTGGCTTGGCGCAGGCAGGGAGGAAGGGTAGGCGCGGGTTCCGGCAAGGTCAGATGGACCGCTGATGGTCTGTAGCTTGGCGCGGTGGTGCTTTCTGTGTAGCAGCAGTTAGTGAAGACGGTTTTAGTTGGCAAGAGGAAGAAGGATGAAAACGGACGTGAAGGAGTACGGGGATAGTGTGGAGGAATTACAAGTGCACACGTGTGCACAAATTTTGGACCAAGGACGTGAGTTTAGTGCTCACGAGAGAAAGAGAAGGAAAGGGGCGGGTTCTTTTGGGTATTGTATAAAAACGAAAGTTAATCAGCCTGGGTTTGTTTGCCTTGGGAACGAACCTGAACAAAACGTTGGGTTGTGAACAAAGGAGATGGCAGAACCAAGGATTTTCAACAAAAGAAAACGGTTGTCCTATATATTTCGAACAAAAGGTTTAAATGCGGAAAGGCAAGAACAGAGGACACCGATAGGAACAGTTTATTCGAGCCCGTGATTTGAATGGAGCAGATAAAAGGAATTGAAAGAGCATCGGCTAGTATTCCCTTGACCAATCTTAATTACGGTATAAACTTAAAATTTTGTTTTAATTAAAACACTTAATTTGATTATAATCAGTTGATAGTATGATGTTAAATCGTGAACGGTCATAATCATAAGGCCTTTCCAAATCTTATCAGAATGGAGAAAAAACAACCAATGTTGAAAACACCTTCTCGAGCGTTATATTTTGGAGCCGGGTTGGACAGATTCAAAGATACCGGGAATTTACAAGTTAAATTAAACAACTGTTTAATTTAACTGTAACCGTACCGTTTCAGAAATGAATCAAACCAAGGTGAGTTAAACTCACTCAGTTACCCTTTTTATATTTTATATAAATTGGGTGTTTTTATTTTGTGTGCTCTGCTTGCCAATGGTTGACTGTTTTGCTAGTTATCTGCTTATCTGTTGATTTAACCGATGAAATTAAACTGTGTTTAATTTCAGTGAAATTACCAAATCGTTATTTTTAACGATTGGTTCCAATAAAGGTAACTCACCTTGGTTGGTCACGTTTATAAAATAAACGTGTTTTTCGTTTGAACTGGAGGAACTGATGAAAATGTTTTGTTGGTTAGTTGATATAAAATGGTTGCTAATTGCTATGATATATCAGTTAAATGGGATTGTTTGACCTGGTTTGTGATAACCGTTTTAAATACAGGGAAGAACAGGTTGGAGGGATCCAACCGGATTCCTCAAATGTATTATTTATTTTCATATTATCATATATGAACTGATCTGTTTGTGTGATTGATTTGATGGTTGATTTTTAATTAAATATTCAACCTCTGTTTGGTTTGAACCAATAGGTGATATTGGTTAAGTGTTTGGCAGAGTATGGCCTTTAAAAATCAATCGGTTTATAGATATGGATTCAACGTTAGGTGAGTCGATAAAAGTGAAGTTATAAAGTTTATTTTATAACTGGACTCAGATCTTGAAATATATTATTTGAATAAAGTATAAAAGGGAATTAGATAAATATTTTATTTATTTAAGACCTTGATTTATGGTTGGTTTATTTTATAAAGTATATGCTGATGTTAATCAGATTTTCAAGTATGAAGATAAGAAATGAATCGAAAGGTTTAAACTTTGATCATTGCTGTGTAAAGAGAACAATTAATGGAATTTATTTAAATTAATTATATTTTTAATTAATTTAAAGCGAGGATTGTTGAAATCAGTTAATGAGATAATCAAGTTTTTGAGTTAATTAAATCGACCGTTTGGAATTAGAATTGTTTATCAAGTTAATGGGTTTTGACTAAAATAGTTAAATGAATATTGTTTGAATTTAAATAAGGATAAAAGGGATTAACTACTAAAGTAGTTAATGTGTTGAAATAAGTTATTATTTTAATTAATGATGAATTTAGGAATATATTTTTAAATGGGAATTCATTTAAAAGGTTACCGAGTGTGAGATGCAAGCCAATTGAATGGTGAAAGGAAATAAACGTACTAAATTATATGAATTAAGTGAAAGGAGACTTCGATAAAAGGGTTTAAGATAAACCAAAACATATAAATGAGTTTCAAAGTGTTAAGACGTTAATTTTACATTAACGTTATTTGAAAACGAGATCTAGTAAAAAGGAGAATTTTAAATGAGATTTCAAAATGGGAAATTGAATATAACTATTCGAGATAGAATTAGCCAAACATAATTATTCAGGTAAGTTGCCATTTCGTACGACTGCTAGCGTAATTCGCAGGGCTGCAGATAGCCTACGGCAGTCAGATGTTTCCTGAGGGAATCAGGCGTAACCTTTGTGATCGCTGCGATCTAGAGTCGAGCGAATGGATTTAAATCGAGTATCAGTTAACCAATTAGAGTTAATCGATTAGAGTTAAATCGAATTAGAGTTATTCAAATATCGTATTTTTAAATATTAACAGAGTTAGAAGTTTTGATTTAACAAAGTAAATCAAATGTTAAAAGGCCAGGTAATGTTGAATGCTTAACCAGTGAAATCATTGGAGTGTCATGTTTGAAACACTGTATATTTTGATAGTTAAAACACCGACTATCAAACCCGCCAATACGATTGTTGGTATGGCAAGACCGGGATCGAATTTACATTCGAAAACCATTCCGACCAACAATTACGTGAAGATATTTGAAGACGGTCGAGATGGAGCATTGAAGACCGTGGATCTTCATAAGCGGAGGAACTGCTAAGAATCTCTGGTTTAGCGGCCAGAGATAAACTGTGGTTCTGTCGTGGTTGGAATCCACGAGGGCAAGGACTTCTCGCTACTGATCCATGGGGTGATTCCTATATGAGATGCAGTAGGAGAGTACCTTCGGTTCATCCTGTTCCTGGATGACTTGTATGGACGAATGTCTGACAAAGTATTTCCAAAGGATCACGTACGTTGATTTCTTCAAACGTACGATAGTTGTTGGCAGGGAATTGCCATTCTCTAGCTGTCAGCTAGAGTATTTTTTGTGGACGTCAATTAGTGATATCTGACGGATCTGACGATGTGGCATTCAAAGTAGATGGCGACAAGATGTCAAGAGTTAATTCTGGCCTCAAGCCTCATCAACCGGGAAATGACAAAAATCGGGCAGGCAGCATGGCTATGTGGGTCGCTCCCATTAGGGTGTATGATCACCTATCTAGAGGAAGTCCTATTTGTTTCTTAATCTATGTTTCGATGCTGTCCCTTGTCGGGAGACGGTTGCTGATCCCAACCGTCGGTGATATACATTCGATACTCTCAAGCGAAATGAGGGGTCGGTCATGTGAGGGCCGGGTTGCAAGAAGTTCTTGTTGAACCCAGTGTATTCGTCTCTAGAGATACACGATCGGAAGGTGGACCCATACCTTGTCAAGTCGGAATCCAATTCCCAATAAGCGCCTGCGGGTTTTGATTTTATACTATATATGTGGAGCGTGAGATGCAAGCGTTCCACTAGATTGTTATTTACTTGTATTTAGACATTATTATAATATCAGACAAGATATTGTTTTCAAAGATGGTTTGGGTTATCGTAAGGTAAAAACCGTCCGTATTTATGTGTGGATTTGGTCTTACGATTATCCTTTTCTTTTGAAAAGATTTTGAACTTAAAAATCATGATTGGATGGTTCACCCTTATTACTATGCGAGTTTATCTCACTCTGGTTCACCAGACTGACCCGGTGTTTTGTAAATGCTCGGGTTAGGCCGGGTTGTACAGGTTCAGGTTATCGACTACTGTGAAGAGACGAGCTGGAAGAGTCCAGACGTATGACATTACTAGTATTCCGCTGTGTGTTGTATGAGGACAGACTATCACTGTCCAGATGTTGATGTACTCTGATATTGTAAGTATTTCCAAAGTTTTCAATAAAGATTATTTCTGTATTATAATTTGATCCGCTGCGATGTGAGACTCTGTGGTGATGCTTTCTTCTTCTTCTTCTATTCTAATATTTCTTTCTTTCTTACCTCACCCTCTAATTTCTTTCTAATAGCTATCCAGTGTTTCGGTGCTTGGAGGATCGTCATGAGTACTGTAAGGTATTTATGTCGATTTCGGGGCCGAAATCCGCTGGGTCGTTACAAAACGTGTGTTCAGGAATAACTAATCCTCAAAAGTAAGAGAGGACCGGCCTTGGAGGTTCCAAAGGATCATAGTGGGGTCCTGAGGCATTGCTAGAGTGTCTCGAACGCGGAGAGGAGCTTGCCCCTTGCCTCGACTCATGATGGAATCCAATTTCCAATACGTGATATTGCGGTTTTAATTGTAGAACTAGTATGGCGACATAGTAGATGGTAGCTATGCCGCCTATGATTGATACTTATGATTGAAATTGTTTTGACACTATACACTTATAATAGTATCAAATAATGTGTTTTAAACGTATCAAGCATGCTTTGGCTGTTATAAGGTAAAACCCTATCCTCCGGCTTGCGTTGCATTGTGTGATGGGACCTGGGTCTTATAACAGCTTCATTTTTCTTTATTTAGCATTGCGCTGTTTGTTTTATGCACTGGTATTCTTGGGAGGAAACCCGTTCCGTGTTATACGGCGTGGTCCCTTGATTTACCTAACTTTAAAAATAAAGATTAATAACTGTTTTAGTTCTCACACCAGCCACATGACTGACCTGGAGTTTATTGTTTTAACCTAAACTCTGGGTGCCCCTATTTTCCACACGGGCAGCTTGTAGTTTTGGTTTTGCAGATTTATATTCACAGGGTCCTGATTTACAGCTGGAACGATGCTCGGAAAGCTCTGTATCCGTGTATCACTTTCAGTTGTGCTTTGTATATTTTTCCGCTGCTATGTAATTTATTGTAATCTCTGATATTTTTCTGTTGTATAATATTCATTCATACTCTGTATATTCTTGTTATCTGATGGAATTGTTGTAATAACAATGAAATGTTCTTCCGTCTACGTTCTATTTTGTGTTGTCCTCAATTCTATCCGTGCTTTCCTTCACGGGGAAGTTCGGGTCGTCTCACTATCGGTTACTGTAATCATTTAACAAACACACTATAGAAAAGTCCATACAAAACGAAGAAGAAATAATATAAAAACAATGAAAAAGAGAAACTTACAATTGCTTGAAACCTCTTTTACACTCAATGTTTCCCTTCCCACTAGCTAGTAAGTATCATCTTCATGGTATTCATGCAGCATCGTTAGCAAATTAGTTGTTGTAATAAGCAACTTAATTAGCCTCTCTCTCCATCAATATCATATGCTCAGGCCAGTCCCTCATCAGCCCATCAACTAGTATTTCAATGCTATATGAACATCTAAACTAGCATCTTCTGGACATGGTATCTTCTGAGCATCTCAATTAAGCTAAGCTGCACTTCAATGCCTGTATATGCATTCATGTCAATGTTGGGCAGCTGCTTGTGACTGAAGGAACCCAACCAATATAAGATTCTCAAACTTTAGCACAAAAACAATGCTATCATACTTCCATCAAAGGCACTGATTCAAATTTCGTTTGCTTATCCTAACCATCCAGTTGAAACAAAGTATAGTACAAGAGGACAACTACCATATATTTGCAGTTCATGCTATTTGTCCTGAAATCAAGAAAATAAAATAGAGTTTGACAGTTAGCTGTGTTGGATAGATTGAGACATTGACGAGAAAAAGGTACTAATAGGCAGCATATATATAAGTGAAACACCGATTACACAATGATAGTCAATCATTTATCCGGCGTTAATAAGGTCGGATAAATGAGCATAATGTTAAAAAAATAGTTATTGTTATTGCTCTTATCCGACTATAATAAATTCAGATAAGAGCAAAACGATAACATTTACTGCTGATAACATGTGATTTCCTATTTATATGTTTTTACACTATGTGATAAATGAGCGTAATGTGATTCCCTATTTATATGTTTATTGCTGATTAATAAAGTCGGATAAATGAGCACAATGTGATTTCGTAATTATATATTTTTACACCATCTCATTTTACTTTCCTTACGTTTGTTGCTGATTGGCTTCCAAACTAATGCTTTAAGGTTTGAACCGTTGGATTATTTATATTGTCTTCTACTAGAAGAGTATATAGCACCTCAACATAGTGTTGAGTGCACAAAGAAAATTTTCTAGAGGCCAATGAATCAAGAAAATCCCTGGTTGTATCTTCATAAGAAAATTTTGATATAGATCACCAGCTCAAGCGTAACGAAAATAAAAATATAAATTAGAATTAACAAGTACATGCTTCTTTGAATCAAGAGATAATTTTCATAAAAACTAAAGTGAGCAGAGAAGTTCCAGCCGCCCAAGGAGTTAAATGTGGCCATTGACCAAAGAATGACACCCATCTTATAACCACTTTACCTCCATAGTACTCCAGGAATGCTCCTCAAACTACATGAGATACTAACATACCCATAAGAAAGCTGACAATTAAGTTACTGACACCAAATCAGGAACAACTTTTTAATTTATTTTCCTATGCAGATATGAATGCTTAAATAATAATACAAATCAAAGCATGTTATTCCTGAAGTTTATTAAAGTTAAAGTTAGTAGCTTAACGTTGTTAACATATATATTCAAAAATTAACTTTTATGATGATACAGTAATCAGTGGACATGCGATCATCAAAATTTAATCCTTAATGAGGTAACATAAGAGGGGGATGTAAAGAATGGATCCATAGCGCACTTATTTTTAGCCTGTTTGCAGCTTTCACAATGGTTATTGTGTTCATAAATTTGTGGATAGATTAGAAGATAGCGTTAGAAATGAATAAAGTATGGGAGAGAGTATTGGCCAGTCATATCAAATCGAACTTGACAGGGTTGTAGAGGAGTTGAAATAGAGAAACTATGGATCCTAAATTATGAGCATTTGATTAGCTAATGCAGTTTAGACAGGAAGTATGATTGGCGAATAAGATAAAACAACATAAACATACAAACTTTCGATTAATAACCAGCTTTATGTAGAAACATAAAAGTCCACTGAATTCAAGTGCAAGCAAATAGGTGAGTTCATTATAATTTTATGATAGTAAAAACAAATCATGATAATATTTATGTACAGATTAAATTGAAGCTGATCTTCCATCACCAAATATCCAATCAATCCACTAAACAACTTACATTGTAATTAAACAAAAACGTTAAATATATGATCCAAAATAACAAATCCTACCGGACAAAAGATGAAATACCTGAACAATGCCAGCAAACCATTTGTACCAGCCATAAGCTTTAGAAAAAGGAACCATACTTGCAGACTTGACAACTCTATCAGCATTAAACAACGACAATGTCAGACCTAACATCAGAACCACTTTCACTCTCTTCTACATTAAAAACTCTAAAATGCTCGATTTTTCGATTTCAATTTCTAGGATTATCGAAGATTTGAACCCATATTAGATTGAAGAGTGAGATGAGACAGGTAGAGGTGGACTTGGATTCATGTGAGAATTAGGGTTGCGAAGAAGAGAATTAGGGTTATGAGGTAGAAGCGAGGGGAGGGAAGTGAAAAGCAGATACTACAAAAATGAAAAGTGTGTGGGAACTGAAAAAAATAAAGGCACTAGTCTGTTAAGTACATTTGTTGTCGCGTTTATTGTCCGGAATAAAAACATAGAAATGTCAATGGTTACAATTCAGAACAAACGCCGCGATATAGAGCAACTAATATCTACTTTTCTTGTAGTGGTTTAATAAAATCAATATATTTAATTCTAAATAATTTGGAATAAATATAATGTATAATTAGTTACTACCTGGGATCATATATTTCAAACGTTGTTGAATATGGAATTGAATGTTAATCATTGTTGATTGTAAATATGGTGAAGGAGGAGTGTTATTAATTATCTGTTATACTAAGATGTGATAAACCAAATCTAAATTAATTAATTATAATAAAACATTGATATGTTTTTATTGTATTCATCTCGTGCTAAATATTATTCTGAATTTAGAAATAAGATTGTATAAGTCAATTAAACTGAATGGACACGCCTTGAAAATATGTATGAATTACACTGTTTAAATTTGATGGTTAAAACGCTGACTATCAAATAAATATTCCTTATTTGTTAGTTTGAAGAGACCGGGACGGGAACTGGACCCAAAACCACTTCAAACCAACTTTACATCAACTAACTTGTAGGAACGATTATACGATTGAAAGAATTGAAGATCGTAGATCTTCATCAGCAATAGAAATACTTGTTGAAATTCTCTGGTTAGCTCCCAGAGATATTTCGGCAGTAATTTTATAACGATTGAAATCTTCGAATTTGTAAGGACTACTCCCTACTGATCCATGGGGTGATTCCTATATTAGATGCAGTAGGAGAGTGCCTTCGGTCCATCCTGTTCCTGGATGACTTATATGGAGGAATGTCTGACAGAGTATTTTCAAAGGAGTCACGTACGTTGATTTCCTCAAACGTATTTCTGTTCGTGGATAGCTAACACCCAGAGTATTTTTGTGGATGTCAATTAATGATATTTAGCGAATCTAACGATGTGACATTCAAAGTAAATGGTGGCTAGATGTTCTAAAGGTAAATTCTAACCTCAAGCCTCATCAACTAGGAAATGACAAAAATCGGGCAGGCAGCATGGCTATGTGGGTCGCTCACATTAGGGTGTATAATTAACTATCTAGAGAAATTTTAATCTATTTCGATGCTATCCCTTTTCAGAAAACGATGGTTTGAGCTCAACCGTTGGTGATATACATTCGATACACTCAAGCGAAATGAGTGGTCGGTCATGTGTGGGTCGGGTTGCAAGATGTTCTTGTTGAAACCAGTGTATTCCCCTCTAGAGATACACTATTGGCATGTGGTTCCATACCTTGTCGTAGTCGGAATCCAATCTCCAATAAGCACCTATGGTTATGTTTGCATACTATATATGTGGAGCGTGAGATGCAAGTGTTCTGGTAGATTGATATTTATCTGTATATAGACATTATTATAATATCACAAATAGATATGATTTCAAAAATAATTTGGGTTATCGTAACGTAAAAACCATCTGTGTTTATGTGTGGATCGGTCTTACATTTATCTATTATTTCAACGGAATTTTTGAACGTTAAATCAATATGTTTTTAAATTGTTTACTCCCATCAGTCTCATGACTGACCCAGAGTTTATTTTCCTATGTTTTCCCTTAATTCTTGGGTGCCCAAATTTGTATGGGCAGTCAAGTGGTTTTTGGATTTTACAGATTCACTTAAAGAAGCTTAGAGCACGAGGCTTCAACATTTGATATATAGAGTTTATTCTGGTGTATTGTATATGTGTTATACTCTGATGATGTATGTAAGTACAAATACTGTTTGGTATTTGAAAAGTTATTACATAATATATTTTGTTCATTTCCGCTGTGAGATTCGTTATACTCTGATTCTGTTGTGTTATGTTCTTCTTTTTCTTCTATTCTAACTATCTTTCTTTCTATTTCCCATCCTCTAACTTATTTCTATTAACGATCTGTTAATTTCTGGTGTTTGATTGACCGATATGTGATACAGGATATGTAACACCTCGTATTTTTTGTGTTAATAAGAGTAATAAATCAGTGAATAATTAAATTGTAACAGAATCATTAAGGGAAACGGGCTACGCCACTGCATTCGTCGTGAAATTCTTCTTGGAATAAAGTCCAAGTTAGTGTAAATCGGACTCTGTATGAAAAAGATATGGCCTCCAGAAGTTTCAGCCCGAAATTCAAAACAGACAGGACCCAGGTCGACACTAGGGTTGACCTGGGGGTCAACAGGTCGACACTAAGGTCGGCCTGGGGGTCGACCTGGGTATACAGGTCGACACTAGGGTCGACCCTAGGGTCGACCTCCCTTCTGTTTTCCAGATCTGGGGACAGATCCATTTTTCTGCACCTGGACGCCTTTCTGACCAGATTCGTGACCCCTAGGCTATTTAACCACCCCCAAACCTATCTTTCTCTCCACACAATTTCATTCTGCCTATACTTTGCCTCAATTCAAAATAAAAAATAAAAAAATGGCATCGCTACTCTGCTGGAATCAAAACTAGGATTAATGCATCTTCTTCCAAACTGAATAGAATTAAAAGAGAATCAAGTTAAAGCTTCAAGTTGGACCGTAGGCATTCTGCTTCAAGCAACGTCACGCGAATCATAGCAAATCGCCACAACGCTATCTTATTATCCTCTTCTAAACCGATCACTGTAAGTTTGGTTATTCCTTAGATTTGAACATGTAATTGGAATTGTGAATGTAATGAATCAAAATATAGAACTATACCAATTTGCAAGTTAATTATCTTTGATTCGTGCTTATGTCAAATTTAACGATATCTATGCCTTTGGATTTGATTCTCGATTGTGTCCTAGAACTTATTGTGGCTAATTGCCAATGACTATGATTATGGGACCTTTTCCTAAGACTATGACTATGAAACTATTGCCCATGAAACTATCGCCTATGACTATGATTCATGACAAAGAGACTATTACATATGACTATGACCATAAGATTGTTGCCTATGACTATGACTATGATTCATAATATTGAGACTATTGCATATGATTCATGACTATGAAACTATGGCCTATGACATTGATTAAGAAACTATTGTGATTAGTCGCCCATGACAATTGTGGTTAATTGCCTATAACTACTATAGTCAGTGGCTTATGCCTATTCCCATTTACCTATTAGGTTGTACTTCGTACTGGCATTATGTTGGACCAAATCACGTATGCCTATTCCCTTAATTATGTTGGATCTCATTTTTTTTTGGGTGTAACTTGTCTAGTTTATTCCTATTCACTGTTACGTACATCGAACCCATTGGAACTATTATTTTTGTATTTGGTTCATTCTTGCATGGCTATTCTTTTATGTCAGTTCTCGTGCTTATCCCCTATTCCTTGCTTTGATACAGTTAGTATCATTTCATGAGTACATAGAAAACTTGTAAAATCATGTTATACGTACGATTATGATGCGGGGATTGGGCGTAGCTTAATTAAGTTAGTTTGGCATAATAAATATGTTGGCATAGTCTAAACTGGCTATAATAGTGAATGATTTACATGCATATTATACTTGGGCATAAGTTGATAAATTTAATTGGCCACAAAGGGTGTAATTAGCATGTAAACCAAGTTTTGGACATAAACGGTAAACTAGAATATTAAATCTTGTTTTGACGTAAAGCGTAAATTGGAATATTAATCTAGATTGGGCATGAATTGTAAAAGGGGAATTATTAAATCAAAAATTGGTATAAACTGCAAGTTGGGCAGATTGATAGGTAAATCAAGTTTTGGGCGTAGAATATAAATATTCTAATTTGCGTGACAAATAAATACGATCTAGGCTAAATTGATTTACGAAAAATTTACATAAATAGTAAATATGTAAATTTAGTAAAAGACGAATATGCCTAACCCGAGGTTATACTGAGTTATGATGTAAAACTGCCCGGAACCGACCGGCACATCCAGTGACCACAACAATACCTGTCTAATGTGGGTGGTTAGTGCATCAAGCCCAGAAAGACCCGAGGTTAGACTGAGTTGTGGTGTAAACCTGCCCGGAACTGACAGGCACATCCAGTAACCACAACAATATCTGTCTAATGTGAGTGGTTGGTGCTTTAATTAATTAATTAATTAAGGCTCATGAATAAATCAAGCTAGAAATGGTGAGGTTAAGTAATTAGGGAAACACTTAACCGTAATAACATGTTAACTAGGAAAGTGGGTGAGGTTAAGTAAATTTAGAATACTTAACCGTTGTAACATGTTAATTAAGCAGATGATAGGGTTAAGTTAACTAAGGTAACACTTAACCAAAATATATAATAACATGTGGTGGGGTTAAGTAATACAAGAGGAAAACACTTAACCAATTATATAACATGATGTATGGGAAAGGTTAAGTTAACACGAGAACAACACTTAACCAAGATAACAAGATTTGAGGTAGGGTCAAGTCAACACCGGAATGTAACAACCCGTATTTTAATAACGTGTTATAACTATAAATCAAGGCAGAATTAAATTTTAAAATAAGAATCAAGGGAAACGGGTTACGCCATTACGTTCGTCTCGAAATTCTGCTTGAAAACGAGTCCGAGATTACGAATATCGGAGTCCGTATGACCAAGAATTGGCTCTCCAAATTTTCAGAAAATTCCAGAGTTCAAAACAGTTCGAATTCAAGTTCAAAATTCGAATTTCAAAACCCAGACAGATTGGGCGGGAAAAATCCCGCCAGCACCAGGTCGACTGGGCAGTCGACCCCCCCCCCCCCAGACCAAGTCAACTGGGCAGTCGACTTGGGTGTCGACCTGGTCACCTAGCCTGTTTTTGGGATAGATGTATCTAGTCTTGTTGCCTGTCCAGGTTCAGCTCCCTAAACCCTATATAAACAACCCCTGACCCTAAACTCTCTATCACATTCTTGTCCGGTCTTATGCTGCTGGGGTTCTGACTGGAAGATAGAGAACAAGGAGGCTATTCAAGACTTCGTTAGAGCTACGTTGATTTGGGGATTTGCTAGAGATTCTTCTTCTACTCTTTTGCTTTCTCATTCTCTAGACCACAATCTGTAAGCCCTTTGTCACTCTTAGATCTAAACTGTAAATTTAACATGAACACGATGTAAAATGAAATTATGCCTAAACATGATAACTAGTTTGGATCTACCATGGTATATCTTTGATCTATGACTGTCCCTTTTAGATATGTTATTTTGGATCTAGTTTTGTACACCCTAGATCTATTCATCTTAAATTTTGACTTGTGGAATATTAGTATGAACTTGATTTGGACATATTCATGTTTAATCTAAAAACCCCATACCTTTATCTTGACATGTCTGTGATGTTGAATTTATTATTGGGGTTACTATCTTATGTCAATCCTTTACCATGTCTATCACCATATTTTTCCAAGTTGATGTTGAGACCCTATTTCATATGCCTGTAATGTTATAATCATCATGCTTAACTTGTGAACACCTTTGCCATCCTATGACTATCCTTTTTGTGTTATATCCCTATTTTGACATGTTGTATTAATGCGAATTATCGTACGTTGGGGATACGTTTTGGGGTAGATTAGGCAAACTTGAAATTGGCTATGGAATTGACATGATATGACATGAAAATATGACATGAAAACTTGACATGAGAATAAGCTTGAAAACATGAATTTGGGACATGATAATTAGATAACTTGAAAGTGGCCAACTCGAGGTTGGGTTGAATTTGCAATGTAAATCTGCCCGGAACCGCTCGGCAAATCCAGTAGTTGCAAATAATAGGACCCAATGTGGGTAGTTGGTCATATAGCACTTTAAACCCGAGGTTAGACTTGGTTATGGTGTAAAGCTGCCCGGACCAGCCCAGCACATCCAGTAACCATAACCAAGTCTAATGTGAGAGGTTGGGGTGCGTTAAGTAAATTAGTGCCACATGGTAAGGTTAAGTCATAGGCCACTTGAATACACTTAACCAATTTGATACATGTTTGGATAGGGGTTAAGTCATGACCTTTTTAATGACAACACTTAACCCATTAGAAATCCTAGCCACGTGGTCCCTTTCAGCAGTAACCCACTTAGAAGTATCACAATACCCTGGGGACTAGGCAGGGTGGGGCACAATTACTGGGCTGATTGTAAGCGACCAAGAATAACGGCTGAGTAAGGTGCGCCAGTGTAGGTTCAGGCGGACTAGGGTCGTGCACTTAGTCCGGAGTTGAAAAAGTAGGCATGGGCACTCGTAGTACTACATTGTGCGTGCTTGATTTGTGTCAGTGGTTGACACCCTAGGGTGGACCTAGCACATGTGACTACATTCCGCGATTGGGCCGTATAACACCGACACACGACGAGTAAAGCCGATCGATTAGGATGGACTGTTGGACCCCGTATTGGGTCATTTCATGTTATTGTGTTTAGGGATCATTTCTGGATTTATACTTGACATGGATTTGGACACTAGTACAGTTAGTGCAGTAAACCTTGTATATGCGATGCCACTCTTATCTTGTTACCTTTTATTATCATGCCAGTCTAGTTATTATCTTTATGTTTAATCTCAGTTTCTCATGTCCAGTTAACTTTATTAGTTTTTATGCTGATAGTCACTTGGGCTTACCAGTCTTTTTGACTGACCCGTTTTCTTCCACCTCTTTTTCTTTCGTCCCCCCCCCCCAGGTTCTCAGGGAGGAAACTCTAGCTCTTAGCTTGGACTTTGCTTGCTTTCTGACAGCTCATGTACGGTTTGGTCTTGAGCTATGCTATGGCTGCACTCATGCTCTTTTTGGGGAAGAATATTGGGCTTATGTTGTTTTAAGTACTTTGCTTCTTTAGAACTTGATGTAATGAAATAATGACTTGGTATTTGATGTAAGAGGTTTTGACTCTATTTTCCACGTAATGAGATTTGGTTAAATTTATATCCGCTGCTTTATATACTCTGTTTAATTTATGTTCTGTCTTGTGTTATCTCTGTGCCTGTTTACTAGATAATACCCCTCCAAAACTAGTGCATTCCCTTTGTGAGTGACCCTAGTAGAGGTGGGGTGTTACATTTGGTATCAGAGCAGAAGGTTACCAGACTGGGCAAAAGTTTTAAAAACTTTCTGAAAATTATTTTCAAAACCATTTATAAAGAAGCATTTTTCAAGAAAAGTTCTATTTTTAAGAAAAGGCTATTCCCCAAAAGCCATTAGCACTTTCCTTGTTTCCTCGTTTGAATCTTTTTCTTTTCGTTTTTCAGCATGGCCGATCTTAACCTTCCCAAGGGAGTACCCATACCCGGATGGTTCCGAAGGTACTTGGAAGCTAGAGCCAATGATGCGGGCCCGGCAGACATCCCTCCTCCTCCTCCAGTAGCCGCGGTTCCTCCTCCTCCTCCCGGCACCGCCTTCGCCAAAATATGCAAAGACTTTATAGGAATGGGCGGCAAGAGCTTCCTTGGAACTGAGACCTTCGCTGAGGCATGAAACGGTTAAAGGAGACTGAAGACCTGTTCATTATCTTCAGTATGGAGGATCATAGGAAAGTTCAGTTGGCAGCATGGTTGTTGAAAGAGGAAGCTGCATTTTGGTGGGAAGTCACCAACGCTACCAGACCAATTGAGACTTGGGCAGACTTTAGAGAGAGGTTTGGGCTTAAATTCTTATCGTCAGCAGAAGCGAACCTTCAGATGGAGAGGTTCCTGGCACTCAAGCAAGGGGACATGTCTGTTAGGGAGTACGTGAATAAGTTTAATCAGCCTGCTCGGTTTGGTTTGGACTTCGTCAACACGGCTGAGAAGAAGGCTCTACGATTTGCTCGAGGATTGATCGAGCCACTCCACACTATGGCCATGACTCATGTGCCCATGGGGGCGACCTTTGAAAGCTTGGTGAATATGGCCCTACTTCATGAGGAAGACAAGGGTGACAAAAAGGAGGTTAAGTCTAATGAGACTCAGAACAAGAAGGTTGACTTCAAGAAGGGAGGCAACAAGAATAACAAGAATAACAAGGGCAACAACCACAATGCTAACAAGCCACGTGAGACGAGAAAGTGCAACTTTTGTGGTATCACGGGACATATAGCTAAAGACTGTAGGAGGAAGAAAAGAAAGTTGGGTGAATGCTTTCACTGCGGGGATACTGGACACATCAGTAAGGACTGCCCTAAGAAGCAAGGACAGGGGCTAGGGCAGACACAGCGAGCAGGACCTTCGGGAGGGCAGTTGCAGGCTCTCAACACCACTCCAGCTCTTGACCGAGGTAGTAATATTTCTGTAGAAAGCCTTGTTTACATTTCTGAATTTCCTATTCGAACCTTATTTGACTCTGGCGCATCACATACTTTTATCTCTTCTGATATTGTTGAAAATCTATACTTAAGTACTAGTCTAGTAGATGATCCCGTTAGTGTTTCAAATCCGATTGGGGGCTCCGCCCATTTATCTATGATTTGTGTTGATTTAAGGATTTCCATCTTAAACGTGGAATTCACGTGTAATGCTTATGTTCTCAGATTCATGGGATATGGTTTAATTCTGGGCATGGATTGGTTGTCCAATTATGGAGCTATCCTTGATTGTGGACGAAGGGTAGTGAGGCTCATGACACGCCTTGGTAATACCTTTGAACTTTCTTGTAACCTGAAGGGTCCGGTCATGTTATGTTATCTTGAATCTCTCGACTCGTCCGTCGACAATCAGCACTCCGTGAGAGTAGTCCGAGAATATCCAGATATCTTTGATGAAGTGAAAGGGTTACCCCCTAAATGCGAGATAGACTTCCGAATTTATCTGGTTGATAATGCCAAGCCTGTTTCATTGCCCGTTAGGCATATGGCCCCGCGAGAAAGAAGAGAGCTCAATAAACAAGTCAAGGAGTTGCTCGAGAAAAATTTCATAAGGCGAAGCATTTCTGAATGGGATGCTCCGGTGGTATTCGCTACTAAGGCGGATGGTTCGCTTCATCTGTGCGTAGATTATCGTGAGTTAAACAAGCTGACGAAGAAGAATAGGCACCCACTACCAAGAATCGATGATCTTTTTGACCAGCTTGTGGGAGCATCTGTTTTCTCTCAACTCGATCTAGCCACAGGATTCCATCAACATAGAGTGGCTGAGGATAGCATTGACAAAACTGCGTTTAGGACTCCAGATGGGTTCTTCGAATGGCTCGTCATGCCGTTTGGGTTAACGAATGCACCCTCGTACTTTGTAGACCTGATGAGTAGGGTGTTTCGGGAGTTCCTTAACAAGTTCGTGGTGGTTTTTGTGGACGATATTCTAATCTTCTCAAAGGATGAAGAAGAGCATGCTAGACACCTCAAGGAAGTCATGGATACGCTTAGAGCACACCAGTTAAAGGCTAAGTTCTCTAAATGCTATTTTTGGAGGGAGGAAGTTCGGTTTCTTGGGCACGTAGTTTCTAAACAAGGTTTAGCAGTGGACCCCGCAAAGGTAGTTGCGGTGCAAGACTGGAAAATTCCTAAGAATGCAACAGAGGTGAGAAGCTTTCTCGTTTGGCGGGCTTTTACAGGAAGTTCATTAAGGACTTCGCTAAGATTTCAGCCCCTCTTACTAAGTTAACGAAGAAAAACCTAGCGTTTGCATGGGACATAGAATGTGAGACTGCTTTCCAGAGACTCAAGAGAGCCCTCACCACAGTTCCAGTTTTAGCATTACCCGATGGAGGAAAAATGTTTACGGTGTACACAGATGCATGCGGCACGGGATTAGGCGCTGTCCTAATGCAAGAAGGAAGAGTGATATGCTATGGAGGTAGACAACTTAAAGCTCATGAGAAGAACTATCCCATACATGACTTGGAGTTAGCCGCGATTGTTTTTGCACTTAAAGCTTGGCGCCATTATCTCCTAGGGGAGAGATTCGAGCTGTACACCGACCACAAATCGCTTAAGTATCTCTTTTCGCAAAAAGATTTGAATCTGAGACAGCAGCGGTGGATGGAATTCTTGGCCTCATATGACTTCGATATAACTTATACCCCTGGCAAGGGTAACGTGGTGGCGGATGCGCTAAGTAGAAAAAGGTTGACTTTGAGCCCCTTATTTGTTGAAAGAAAAAGTCTAGAGTTTATAGCGACCTTTGATTTTACGCATGCTGTTGAGTCATTGACTGGTACGTTAGCATCTCTTGAGCTGAGACCTACGCTTCTAGATCAAGTAGGGACTTCGCAGAAAGAAGACCCACAGATAGTCGAAATCATGGACAAGTTAATCAGTGGTGAGACGTCAAGTCACCTTGGTAGGTATGCCATTGATGACAAAGGATGGCTAAGGCGCGATGGAAGGCTATGTGTTCCACTAGTGGGAGACTTAGTAAATAAAGTTCTCGAAGAGGCGCATCACTCGAAGATGACTATACATCCCGGAGGGGATAAGATGTACAGAGATATGAAACGCATTTTCTTTTGGGCCGGAATGAAAAAGGACGTGGCAGAATTCGTCTTAAAGTGCATGGTGTGCCAACAAGTCAAGGCCGAATCTAAGAAGCCCGGTGGGCTATTACATCCTTTGGAGGTCCCGCAATGGAAGTGGGAAAGTATCTCGATGGATTTCGTGGATGGATTGCCTAGGTCGAGGAAAGGGAATACTAGCATATGGGTCATTGTTGATAGACTCACGAAGAGTGCTTACTTCATTTCGGTGAAAAGCAAAAGGACTGCATCATGGCTAGCGTCTATTTACCTGCGAGAGATAGTACGGTTGCACGGGGTACCTTCTAGCATAGTCAGTGACCGTGACCCAATTTTCACTAGCCAGTTTTGGAACAGTCTGCAAGAAGCAATGGGTACGCAACTTAATTTAAGTACAGCCTATCACCCTCAGACGGATGGACAGACCGAAAGGGTAAATAGAGTACTAGAGGATCTTTTGAGGCTATGCATTCTTGATTTTGGTGGTACTTGGGAAGACCATCTCCCTCTCGTAGAGTTTGCTTATAATAATAGCTACTAAGCTAGCATAGGGATGGCACCGTTCGAAGCCCTGTATGGGAAGACTGTGCAAGTCACCAACTTGTTGGTGGGAGACGACTGAAAGACTTATACCTGGGCCCGACATGATACGAGACACTTCTGAGAAGGTGGAGTTGATACGAAGAAGAATGAAAGCGGCCCAAGATGGACAGAAATCTTATGCGGACAAGAGAAGGAAAGACCTAGAGTTCGAAGTCGGAGATATGGTTTTCATAAAAGTCTCTCCTTTGCGCAATGTGGTTCGTTTTGGAGCAATTGGAAAGCTAGCACCGAGATTCGTAGGACCGTTCCCTATCATTGAGAGGATTGGGCAGATGGCCTATAAGGTAGAGTTACCTGAGAGGCTGGCCGGAGTACACAATGTCTTTCACGTCTCGCATCTCCGAAAGTGCCTACATGAATCAGCTGAGGTGGTTGAGCCAAGCATCCTCGAAGGCGTAGAAGTGGAGAAAGAAGCAACGCTGAGGCGAGTTCCTATTCGTATCTTAGGGACGGAGATCAAGAAGCTAAGGAATCGCGAAGTCAAGCTAGTCAAAGTACAGTGGAGTGAAGCCCAAGAAGACGCAACTTGGGAAACCGAGGAGAAGATACGCGCGCTTTACCCATTTCTTTTTTAGGGTACTTTCTCGAACTCTTTTTCCTTTGAGCTTGTAAACCTTTCGTATCATGCTACCTATGTTTGTTTTGTTAATCTTGTCTTGAGAACCTTAGAACCCTCTTTGGATGTAAACATGTATTTGAAACATGTTATGGTTGATGTTTGCAAATGGTTGCAAGTGTTTGCAAGTGATTTCTAGTGGATGCATGACACACATTAGGCACTAGATCGGCTCAGACACCTTTTCATGTTGCATTTGCATGGGTGCTTATACTTGTACATGGATGAACTTGTTATGCTATCACGGGGATGTTGCATATGGATGATGTTTGTGCACTCATGTAAAAAATTTAAGTTATGTTAGGAATTTGCATGCATGTTGGACTCATTAAACTAACATATCTTGCATTAAGGAGGTTTACTGAATCAGTAACCGCCTGATCTTTTGCATTAGATAAGTACATATACACACACATACTGCATATGTTCATACAGCATTAGAAATCTTTTTAAGGACAATGGTTGCTCATGAATGATGTTGTGAGTAGATGGATGTGGATGGTAGGATGCGTTCTTCCTAACCTAGAGATTTCGGGGAAGAAATCCTTTAAGGAGGGGAGAATGTAACAACCCGTAATTTAATAACGTGTTATAACTATAAATCAAGGCAGAATTAAATTTTAAAATAAGAATCAAGGGAAATGGGTTACGCCATTACATTCGTTTCGAAATTCTACTTGAAAACGAGTCTGAGTTTATGAAAATCGGAGTCCGTATGACCAAGATATGGCTCTCCAAAGTTTCAGAAAATTCCAGAGTTCAAAACAGTTCAAATTCACGTTCAAAATTCGAATTTCAAAACCCAGACAGACTGGGCGGGAAAAATCCCGCCAGCACCAGGTCGACTGGGGAGTTGACCCCCCCCCCCCCCCCAGACCAAGTCGACTGGGCAGTCGACTTAGGTGTCGACCTGGTCACCTAGCCTGTTTTTGGGACAGATGTATCTAGTCTTGTTGCCTGTCCAGGTTCAGCTCCCTAAACCCTATATAAACAACCCCTGACCCTAGACTCTCTATCACATTCTTGTCCGGCCTTATGCTGCCGAGGTTCTAACTGGAAGATAGAGAACAAGGAGGCTATTCAAGACTTCGTTAGAGCAACGTTGATTTGGGGATTTGCTAGAGATTCTTCTTCTACTCTTTTGCTTTCTCATTCTCTAGACCACGATCTGTAAGTCACTCTTAGATCTAAATTGTAAATTTAACATGAACACGATGTAAACTGAAATTATGCCTAAACATGATAATTAGGTTGGATTTACCATGGTATATCTTTGATCTATGACTGTCCCTTTTAGATCTGTTATTTTGGATCTAGTTTTGTACACCCTAGATCTATTCATCTTAAATTTTGACTTGTGGAATATTAGTATGAACTTGATTTGGACATATTCATGTTTAATCTAAAACCCCCATGACCTTTATCTTGACATGCATGTGATGTTGAATTTATTATTGGGGTTGCTATCTTATGTCAATCCTTTACCATGTCTATCACCATATTTTGCCAAGTTGATGTTGAGACCCTATTTCATATGCCTGTAATGTTATAATCATCATGCTTAACTTGTGAACACCTTTGCCATCATATGACTATCCTTTTTGTGTTATATCCCTATTTTGACATGTTGTATTAATGCGAATTCACGTACGTTGGGGATATGTTTTGGGGTAGATTAGGCAAACATGAAATTGGCTATGGAATTGACATGATATGACATGAAAATATGACATGAAAACTTGATGTGAGAATAAGCTTGAAAACATGAATTTGGGACATGACAATTAGATAACTTGAAAGTGGCCAACTAGAGGTTGGGTTGAATTTGCAACGTAAATCTGCCCGGAACCACCCGGCAAATCCAGTAGTTGCAAATAATAGGACCTAATGTGGGTAGTTGGTCATATAGCACTTTAAACCCGAGGTTAGACTTGGTTATGGTGTAAAGCTGCCCGGACCCGCCCGGCACATCCAGTAACCATAACAAAGTCTAATGTGAGTGGTTGGGGTGCGTTAAGTAAATTAATGCCACATGGTAAGGTTAAGTCGTGGACCACTTGAATACACTTAACCAATTTGATACATGTTTGGATAAGGGTTAAGTCATGACCTTTTTAATGACAACACTTAACCCATTAGAAATCCTAGCCACGTGGTCCCTTTCAGCAGTAACCCACTTAGAAGTATCACGATACCCTGGGGACTAGGCAGGGTGGGGGCACGATTACTGGGTTGATT
The DNA here is from genome assembly GCA_030737875.1 of Allium sativum. Classification (NCBI taxonomy): domain Eukaryota; kingdom Viridiplantae; phylum Streptophyta; class Magnoliopsida; order Asparagales; family Amaryllidaceae; genus Allium; species Allium sativum. Next base: position 856,505,056 of record CM060915.1, on the reverse strand, counting down.
GTAAGCGACCAAGAATAACAGCTGAGTAAGGTGCGCCAGTGTAGGTTCAGGCGGACTAGGGTCGTGCACTTAGTCCGGAGTTGAAAAAGTAGGCATGGGCACCCCTAGTACTACATTGTGCGTGCTTGATTTGTGTCAGTGGTTGACACCCTAGGACCTGATACACCCTAGGGTGGACCTAGCACATGTGACTACATTCCGCGATTGGGGCGTATAACACTGACACACGACGAGTAAAGCCGATCGATTAGGATGGACTGTTGGATCCCGTATTGGGTCATTTCATGTTATTGGGTTTAGGGATCATTTCTGGATTTATACTTGACATGGATTTGGACACTAGTACAGTTAGTGCAGTAAACCTTGTATATGCGATGCCACTCTTATCTTGTTACCTTTTATTATCATGCCAGTCCAGTTATTATCTTTATGTTTAATCTCAGTTTCTCATGTCCAGTTAACTTTATTAGTTTTTATGTTGATAGTCACAAGGGCTTACCAGTCTTTTTGACTGACCCGTTTTCTTCCACGTCTTTTTCTTTCGTTCCCCCCCCCTTCAGGTTCTCAGGGAGGAAACTCTAGCTCTTAGCTTGGACTTTGCTTGCTTTCTGACAGCTCATGTACGGTTTGGTCTTGAGCTATGCTATGGCTGCACTCATGCTCTTTTTGGGGAATAATATTGGGCTTATGTTGTTTTAAGTACTTTGCTTCTTTAGAACTTGATGTAATGAAATAATGACTTGGTATTTTGATGTAAGAGGTTTTGACTCTATTTTCCACGTAATGAGATTTGGTTAAATTTATATCCGCTGCTTTATATACTCTGTTTAATTTATGTTCTGTCTTGTGTTATCTCTGTGCCTGTTTACTAGATAATACCCCTCCAAAACTAGTGCGTTCCCTTTGTGAGTGACCCTAGCAGAGGTGGGGTGTTACACGGAAGGAAACACTTAACCAACATGACGTGATGGGTGGATGGGTTAAGTTAACTTGAATTGATTAATGACACTTGACCAATGTAACTCGATGAACGAATGGGGTTAAGTTAAATGGGAAATACTTAACCAATATAACGTGATGAATGAACAGGGTTAAGTTAATAAATCACACTTAACCAATCCAGCATGATAAGCAAGAAAGGTTAAGTTAATAAGAACCACTTAACCAACACGACTTGACGAGTAGGAGGTTAAGTACACGTCGGGTAGGTCGGTAATATTAGTAAATATAGGCCCACAAAACTTAACCATTAAATAAACATGCTTGAATCTGTGGGAAGGTTAAGTACATCTCGTGTAGGTGGGCAATATTAGTACATATAGGCCCGCAAACTTAACCGTTAAGAAAACATGCTAGAATCGGTGGGAGGGTTAAGTACATCTCGTATGGGTGGGTAATATTTGTATATATAGGCCCACAAACTTAACCAGCAGGAAACCCTAGTAACGGGGACCCATTTCAGCAGTAACCCACATAGATGTATCATGGTACCCTGAAACGAGGCAGGGTGGGGCACGATTACTGGGCTGATTATAAGTGGTCAAAGATAACGGCAGGGGGTACGTCAGTGTAGGTTCCAACGATTTACGGGCATGCATGTACTCCGGAGTGGGAAAAAGCAGGCACTGGGTACCAGTAGTTATACACTGTGCATCTTGAATCGTGTCGGGTCGCTATCATAAGGCTTGATACACCTTATGGTGTGGCCAGCACAGAATATCTACATGCAAGAGAGGGCCGACTAACACAAACACATGGAAAATTAATATAAAGTAGGTAGCATAATCCCTAGTTGGACCTAGGTCGCGTAAACCCTGAATCCGAGAAGTGTTCAATAGGTAGCATAAACCCCAGTGACCCTGAGTAGCATATACCCTGGTTGAATCTAGTGAGCACTCGATAGTAAACCCTAGATTAGATCTAGGTAATAAACGGAATCCCCATGATAGAAGCACACCTAAAGGCAACGGAAAATACGGGGATTAGATCACGTTATCGTATGATCATAGATTACTAGTTTGGACACTAGTTAGGTAGTGCAGAGATATAGAAATCAGTATAAATAAGGTAGTTGCGAAGCAGAGAAGGAATAGAAGCGCATTCAGTTTATAAGTACATTCAGTTTATCGGTACATTCAGTTTATCTTGCCATATCCCATGCTTATCCCATATTATCTTGTTACTATGGTTTAGTCTTATATTTAGTTTATTCATGTCATGACCCTTTTCCTCATATAAATACTAAAAATCACTGGGCTTGCCAGACTTTATGTCTGACCTAGTTTTGCTTTCGTCTCTTTTCTTCCCTCCCCCCTCCCCTCCCGGTAGTTAGGGAGGGAATAGCTCAGGTTTGTTTGGACCGTTACTCTTTCCAAGCTTGAAGACTCTTTGACGTGTTGCCTTGGACTCTCTCTTTTACTGCTATGGCTGGCTCATGCTTTATTTGGGGAAATAATTTTATGCTTCTTTATTTTTGTAAGCAAGACATGATACTTTGGTATTGTAAAACAATCTTTGTACAAGCTGTTTATCAATGAAATAAAGTTTTATTTATTCGCCGCTGCTTTAATTGTCTGCCTTGTAATTTATCTGCATCTTTTACCTATAATGCTCCACCGAAATTAAGGCATTCCCTTTGTGAGTGACCTTAATGGAGATGGGGTGTTTCACTTGGTATCAAAGCTGAAGGTTACCAGATCAGATAAAAGATTAGAAAAATTATTTTCAAAAATGGTTTTAAAAGAAGCATTTTGAAAAAAAAAGTTTTGTTTTAAAGGCATATTCCCCAAAGTCATATGCACTATCTTTTGATCCTCTGTTTGAATCCTTGTTTCCTTCTTTCTTGAGTCTCCGGGGTTCCTGGCTTTCTGGGAGGTAACCTCATCGCGGCATGGTCCCGTAGGCTTGATGAGACTACGACACTTGTCAATGGGCAAGTAAGTGCCTAACTTCTATCTGTAGCCGTAATTTTCTTTCGAGATTTGTAGGATTCTCCGTGCGATGGAGGTAGCTTTTGACAGACATGTCAACAAGTTACACAAGGATGACAAAGTTGAGAATGAGGGAGTTTGGATAAGGAGCACAACACTAGGATGAAGAACCCATGGATATGGACTTGGTTCAGAAAGGAGGGGAGGAAAGAATAGTAAAACCTAAAACAAGAGGAAGTATCTTTATAACGGGTCATATAATTAAGGGCAAGGGCAAGCACAAAGGACAGGATTTTCCAAAAGGCAAGTGCATGCTCTCACCGCCAGCATACCTGAGAGAAAGGCAGTAAGGTTTCGGTTGAAAGAGTTTTTCCTTTTTTTTATTATCCTGTTAGTACTCCTTTCGCTTTTAGCGCTTCACATCCGTATATATCTGCATCCATAGTTGAGTCTCTACACCCTAGATATTGTGCAGTAGAGGATCCCATTATAAACTCAAATCCAATTGCTGGTTCGGCCCATTTATCTTTGACTTGTGAGGATTTGAGAATAGCTATATTTATGCTTATGTTTTGGGCTATGTGTTGATTCTAGGCATTGATTGGTTAGCTAGTAATTATGAAACAAGGGTAGTTAGACTTTCGACTTGCCTCGAGAATACCCTTGAGATTTCGTACGATCCTAAGGGATCAGTTTGTCTTAGCTAACTAGAATCACTTTACTTGTCTATCGATGATTTTGGATCCATTGAAGTAGCCCATGAGTACGCAAGATGTTTTGATTAGGGTAGGGGCTTTCCCCCTAAAATACGAGACAGACTTCTGCATGTATCTAGATGACACTGCAAAGCCATTTATGCGATCAACGATAATTCTGGAGCAAGATTGGCGAGGATAGCCAGAGTCGGTAAAATGCTCAATTGTTTGGTTGTTTTATCATCTTACATAGATCGTCCAAATTCGAAGAAGGTATTCCTTGGGTGCTTGTCTGATATTGGTTTAGGCCTTTGGGGCTTGTAATTGAAGGATGTCGAGTTCGACTAGGATGGTTTGCGTGAGAAATAAATGGTTGTGGCAGACGCCCTTAAGTAAAAGAAAAAAAGACTGACCTTAAGAGAGGCAAAAAGCACATAGAAATCATTAGCTTTAGACCCTCAGATTTACAGCATGATGGATAAGCTAAGTAGAGGAGAGACCTCTAATCATCTTAGGTATATTCACTTGGTATCATGATTAACATATGTTTTTCTCGGAAGGATAGTTCGATTACATTGGATATCCTCTAACATAATAAGTCAGCGAGGTCCTATCTTTACTAGTGGGTTTTGGAAATGGAGGCCAAGAAGCTTCGTGATCGTGAAGTTAAATTAGTTAAGGTATAGTGGAGTGAAGCTCAAGAAGATGCAACTTAAAAGACTGAAGACCAGACACGCACATCTTACCCTTTTTGAGGGTATATCCTTGATTCCTCTTTTTCTGTAAAATCTACTTGCATGCTAGTCTTTAGCTTTTAAGTATATCCTCTCGGTCCTATCCTCAATCCTTAGGTTAAAGCCAACGGATGTAAACATGTGTTTGAGACATGTTATGTTTGGTGGATGCAAGTGGTTGCTAGTGGTTGCTCGTGGAGCATATACACACATAGGGCACTAGATCAGCCCAGTCACTTCCATATTGCATTTGCATATATGTATTTGTTGATGGATTGAACTTGATGTGTTATCCTGTGGACGTTGCATTTGAGTGAATGGTTGTGCACTCATATAGAAATGATATGTATCGTTAGGATTGCATACATATTGGACGCATGGCACTGACATAATTCGCATTAAGGAGGTCAACTGAATCAGTAGACCGCCTGATCTTTGCATTAGATAAGGGACATATACACACACTTTTGCATATGTTCATACAACATTAGAAGTTTTCTAAGGACAATGGGTGCTTGTGGATGATGGTTGAGTAGATGGATGATTGAATGGTAGGACACATTCTTCTTAACTTGAAAATTCCGGGGACGAAATCCTTTAAGGAGGGGAGAATGTAACACCCCGTATTTTCTATGTTCATAAGAGTAACAAATCATGGAATAATTAAGGGAAACGGGCTACACCATTGCGTTCATCTCGAAATTCTTCTTGGAATAGAGTCCAAGTTTGCGTAAATCGAACTCTGTATGAAGAAGATATGGCCTTCAGAAGTTTCAGCCCGAAATTCAAATCAGACAGGACCCAGGTCGACACTAGGGTCGACCTGGGGTTCAAAAATTCAACACTAAGGTCGGGCTGGGGGTCGACCTGGGTATACAGGTTGACACTAGGGTCGACCCTAGGGTCGACCTCCCACCTGTTTTCCAGATCTGGAGATAGATCCATTTTTCTGCACCTGAACGCCTTTTTGACCAGATTCGTGAACCCTAGGCTATTTAAACACCCCAAACCTAGCTTTCTCTCCACACAATTTTATTTTGCCTATACTTTGCCTCAATTCTAAATAAAAAATAAAAAAATGGTGTCGTTACTCTGCTAGAATCAAAACTAGGATTAATGCATCTTCTTCCAAATTGAATATAATTAAAAGAGAATCAAGTTAAAGCTTCAAGTTGGACCGTAGGCATTCTGCTTCAAGCAACGTCACGCGAATCATAGCAAATCGCCACAACGCTATTTATTATCCTCTTCTAAACTGATCACTGTAAGTTCGGTTATTCCTTAGATTTGAATGTGTAATTGGAATTGTGAATGTAATGAATCAAAATATAGAACTATACCAATTTGCAAGTTAATTATCTTTGATTCGTGCTTATGTCAAATTTAACGATATCTATGCCTTTGGATTTGATTCTCAATTGTGTCCTAGAACTTATTGTGGCTAATTTCCAATGACTATGATTATGGGACCTTTTCCTAAGACTATGACTATGAAACTGTTGCCCATGAAACTATCGCCTATGACTATGATTCATGACAAAGAGACTATTACATATGACTATGACCATAAGATTGTTGCCTATGACTATGACTATGATTCATAATTTTGAGACTATTGCATATGATTCATGACTACGAGACTATGGCCTATGACATTGATTAAGAAACTATTGTGATTAGTCGCCCATGACAATTGTGGTTAATTGCCTATAACTATTGTAGTCAGTGGCTTATGCCAATTCCCATTTACCTATTAGGTTGTACTTCGTACTGGCATTATGTTGGATCAAATCACCTATGCCTATTCCCTTAATTATGTTGGATCTCATTTTTTTGGGTGTAACTTGTCTAGTTTATTCCTATTCACTGTTATGTACATCGAACCCATTGGAATCATTATTTTTGTATTTGGTTCATTCTTGCATGGCTATTCTTTTATGTCAATTCTCGTGCTTATCCCCTATTCCTTGCTTTGATATTGTTAGTATCATTTCATTAGTACATAGAAAACTTGTGAAATCTTGTTATACGTACGATTATGATGCGGGGATAGGGCGTAGCTTTATTAAGTTAGTTTGGCATAATAAATATGTTGGCATAGTCTAAACTGGCTATAATAGTGAATGATTTACATGCATATTAGACTTGGGCATAAGTTGATAAATTTAATTAGCCGCAAAGGGTGTAATTGGCGTGTAAACCAAGTTTTGGACATAAACGGTAAACTAGAATATTAAATCTAGTTTTGACATAAACCGTAAATTAGAATATTAATCTAGATTGGGCATGAATTGTAAAAGGGGAATATTAAATCAAAAATTGGTATAAACTGCAAGTTGGGCTGATTGATAAGTAAATCAAGTTTTGGGCATAGAATATAAATATGCTAATTTGAGTGACAAATAAATATGATCTAGGCTAAATTGATTTACGGAAAATTTACATAAACAGTAAATATGTAAATTTAGTAAAAGACGAATATGCCTAACCCAAGGTTAGACTAAGTTGTGGTGTAAAACTGCCCAGAACCGACCGGCACATCTAGTGACCACAACAATACCTGTCTAATATGGGTGGTTAGTGCATCAAGCCCAAAAAGACCCGAGGTTAGACTGAGTTGTGATGTAAACCTGCCCGGAACCGACCGGCACATCCAGTAACCACAACAATATCTGTCTAATGTGAGTGGTTGGTGCTTTAATTAATTAATTAATTAAGGCTCATGAATAAATCAAGCTAGAAATGGTGAGGTTAAGTAATTAGGGAAACACTTAACCGTAATAACATGTTAACTAGGCAAGTGGGTGAGGTTAAGTAAATTTAGAACACTTAACCGTTGTAACATGTTAATTAAGCAGATGATAGGGTTAAGTTAACTAAGGTAACACTTAACCAAAATATATAATGACATGTGGTGGGGTTAAGTAATACAAGAGGAAAACACTTAACCAATTATATAACATGATGTATGGGAAGGGTTAAGATAATACGAGAACAACACTTAACCAAGATAACAAGATTTGAGGTAGGGTCAAGTCAACACCGGAAGGAAACACTTAACCAACATGACATGACGGGTGGATGGGTTAAGTTAACTTGAATTGATTAATGACACTTGACCAATGTAACTCGTTGAACGAATGGGGTTAAGTTAAATGGAAAATACTTAACCAGTATAACCTGAAGAATGAACAGGGTTAAGTTAATAAATCACACTTAACCAATCCAGCATGATAAGCAAGAAAGGTTAAGTTAATAAGAACCACTTAACCAACACGACTTGATGAGTAGGAGGTTAAGTACACATCGGGTAGGTGGGTAATATTAGTAAATATAGGCCCACAAAACTTAACCATTAAATAAACATGCTTGAATCCGTGGGAAGGTTAAGTACATCTCGTGTAGGTGGGCAATATTAGTACATATAGGCCCGCAAACTTAACCGTTAAGAAAACATGCTAGAATCGGTGGGAGGGTTAAGTACATCTCGTATGGGTGGGTAATATTTGTATATATAGGCCCACAAACTTAACCAGCAGGAAACCCTAGTAACGGGGACCCATTTCAGCAGTAACCCACATAGATGTATCATGGTACCCTGAAACTAGGCAGGGTGGGGCACAATTACTGGGCTGATTATAAGCGGTCAAAGATAACGGCAGGAGGTACGTTAGTGTAGATTCCGACGGTTTATGAGCGTGCACGTACTCCGAAGTGGGAAAAAGTAGGCATTGGGTACCAGTAGTTATACACTGTGCATCTTGAATTGTGTCGGGTCGTTATCATAAGGCTTGATACACCTTATGGTGGGGCCAGCACAGAATATCTACATGCAAGAGAGGGCCGACTGACATAGACACATGGAAAATTAATACAAAGTAGGTAGCATAATCCCTAGTTGGACCTAGGTCACGTAAACCCTGAATCCGAGAAGCGTTCAATAGGTAGCATAAACCCCAGTGGCCCTGGGTAGCGTAAACCCTGGTTGAATCTAGTGAGCACTCGATAGTAAACCCTAGATTAGTTCTAGGTAATAAACGGAATCCCAATAATAAAAGCACACCAAAAGGCAACCGCAAATACGGGGATTAGATCACGTTATCATATGATCATAGATTACTAGTTTGGACACCAGTTAGGTAGTGCAGAGATATAGAAATCAGTATAAATAGGGTAGTTGCGAATCAGAGAAGGAATAGAAGCGCATTCAGTTTATCAGTACATTTAGTTTATCGGTACGTTCAGTTTATCTTGCCATATCCCATGCTTATCCCATATTATCTTGTTACTATGGTTTAGTCTTATATTTAGTTTATTCATGTCATGACCCTTTTCCTCGTTTAAATACTAAGAATCACTGGGCTTACCAGACTTTATGTCTGGCCTAGTTTTGCTTTCGCCTCTTTTCTTCCATCCCCCTCCCCCCTCAGGTAGTCAGGGAGGGAATAGCTCAGGTTTGTTTGGACCATTACTCTTTCCAAGCTTGAAGACTCTTTGACGTGTTGCCTTGGACTCTCTCTTCTACTGCTATGGCTGGCTTATGCTTTATTTGGGGAAATAATTTTATGCTTCTTTATTTTTGTAAGCAAGACAGGATACTTTGGTATTGTAAAACAATCTTTGTACAAGCTGTTTATCAATGACATAAAGTTTTATTTATTTGTCGCTGCTTTAATTGTCTGTCTTGTAATTTATCTGCATCTTTTACCTATAATGCTCCACCGAAATTAAGGCATTCCTTTTGTGAGTGACCTTAACGTAGGTGGGGTGTTTCAGGATATGTATCAGTATCGATAATCAAGATCAAAACTTTGCTGGTTGTTATAGTCTTCCTTTACAGAAGCTCATCTCGATTATTACCAAATCGAATTCAATTCAATTCCAATTTAATATATTAAATTGGAAAATTTTATTTTGGAAAATTTTCATTAAATATTGATGAAAAGATTAATAAATTCCAAATCAAATTTTCACTGTTAATTGGCCTTTAAGAACAAATGTTATTTAAAATATCGTTCATAATGAACCCAAAATCATCTTCCATTTAATTCCAATTTATAACTATAAATTGGAAAACTTCATTTATCTTAATTAAAAGATTTATTCTTTTCTCACTGTGGTTTAAAAACGGTGTTATTAAAGACATCATTCACGACAAACCCCAAAATCCAATTTGATATTAAATACAAGGCTCTGAATAGAATTAATATCAGCTTATATCCAATATCAAATTCTGAAACTAATGGATATCGTATTGGGAATAATGATATTTGTATCTTCCAAATTCCACAACATTATCCGTATAATCACGGAATCTAATATCGAAATATTCCAAAGATTATTTCCATTTTAATCCTATCTGATTCATACGTTGGAAATTTCTGGTTATATTAAAACCCATTTAAAAACTCAATTTATTTATTTAAAAACATTGGATTATTATTCTGGTTAATAACTAATTCATTTGGATAAAAATATCTTTTATCTTTTCAAATATGGAATTTTTCATCCAAAATGTTTCAAAATCATTTATTATGAATTTACACAAATTTTCCATATTTTTAGTAATTTTATTTAGGCCTTTACAGTTGGTTTCCAATAACGGCCACCGAACTGCATCCATAACGACCTTTTCTGAAATTGATTTGGAAAAAATTTAAAATTCAACCATTCAAATTTAAATCTCTTATATTTGTTGGAAAGATCTTTTCAATACGAACCCAATGGTTCCGGGTTTAGGAGAATCTGACAGGCGGATCTCCTGTTACATCAATTTGAAGTTAATGGTTGAAATTCGCAAACGGTCGCTGCTTGGCGTGTTCTATTCAAGCCATTAAATATATAATATATATATCGTCGATTTCCATTCAAAATGTATTTTATAAATTGACAATTTGTTCAAATACGATTCCAACTTCCATTTCAAATATAAATCAAAATTGAATATTCCATATCATTATAATTTTAAAATGATAATATTTTCAATATATCGAATTTTGAAATCAATTCTTTTCGATATTCATTATAAAATAAATAAAATCAACAGAAAATTGCTTTGAGTTAAAATGGCACAATTCTGCTCAACTCCGCTTCATATTCATTTCAGTTATGAATATTTCAACATTTTCGTGTTCATCCAAAATCGGACATCAAAATCATATTTTGATTCTTCATTGAATATTATTTTAAAATATTCGTTATTTTTGAATTGGATTCACACTCAATCACTTGCCATATAATTCTATTTATATGGATTCCATACATAGCATGTGTTCAAAAATAGTGATAAACAACTATTGAACATTCAATTCACATCCATAGTGCAATTTACAACTGTATAAGCATTAAATAATTAAATAACGCTTATAACAGTCTGTCAATCGATCGGTTGACAAACAGTCAAATCCAAGGGAGATGTGAATTAATCATCATCCCCATGCCCATGTGGGGTTTCAACCAACAACAATGAATTCAAATTAATCGCTGGTTAATGAATTTAACCAATTCTAATGTGTGGGGTTTCAACCAACAACAATGTATTCAAATTGATCGTTGGTTAATGAATTTAACCAATTCTAATTTGATTCGAATTATTTTTCTAATTAATCAATTTTCAGTGTTTAAATTATATATAGATATTTATAATTTAATTTCAATTACTACCTTAATGTTAACATTATTTTTAATATGTTAGTCATCACAATCACAACGCAATACAGTCAAGTAAACCATCCATGGTTTTCAAACAACAGTGAATGAGAGCCAACAGGCTCCGTACAACATTCGTGATAATAAAACTGATAAAAATCAATACTGGCAATCACTACTTTTAGTTATAAAATAAATAACTGTACAAATATATTAGTGAGAAAATTCTCACTTTGGTTTCCATTCCGTCAGTATTTTATTGAAGGATTTTATTTTTAATAAAATTAAAACAGACGTTTAATTTTGTCAAAAACTGCAATAACTTCCATTTATGTTCTAGTCAGTTCTGAAATGTAGAGCTTGCTTTCCCGATTGCAACTCAATTGAGTTTGCAATTTTCTGATGTCGTATGAAAAAGATATGGCGTTAGATACATTGATTACATAAATAATTAATTAATTATAATCAAATTAACTAATCTACCCTCTTCTCTCTCCTTTCCATCATCCAAAACTTCCCCAGTCATCGAAGAACCCAAGTCTCCACTAAAACCCTAGCCTGCGCGCTTCCCAACGTCACATCGGACGTTGATCAAATGCCACCGCCGCGATCGCTGCTACGCCGCCTCCCTCCTCCCTCAGACCTGGCCAACTCGGTGATCACGTGTGGCCTGAAAACGGCTTCCAACGCCAGACATTTGAGGAACAATCAGACCAACTCGTCGCATCAATTCCCATCTCCACTGTCGATCGGCAAGATTTCATCGAGATGAACATGTTTGCTTCAGAAAGTTTCTGCAATTGATTCGGGGATTTAAAGATTGAGGGAGAAGAAGAATCGAGCGATTTCGATCGTTCACCGCGTGAGTAGCGGCTTTGAACAATGAATTAGGGTTTTGAACGTGACTATATATATATATACATGTACGTACTATATTATTTAATTTAATTTAATTCTAGTAAATGAGATTTTTCATTTGAACTTCAAATCAAACCCAACGACTATCGTTTCTAGCTAAATGCCCCCATTTTGGACACAATGGGATATGTTTCGTAAGCCAATATGATTGTTTTGACTAATTTCATCAAAATTAAAATATAAATTAATATAACGTCCAGTATTAAATTTGAACATACATTTTAATTTACCGGGGCCACATACTGACACCAAAAATTACGAAAACTGAAATATAGCTATGTTTTGACGATACGGTCCTAACAAAATTAATTTCATCGAATTTGAAAGCCGTTTGAAAAATGGTATTTTTCTAGTCGATTAAATTTACAATTAAAACTGAATAGACATTTAAATTCACCACGCTCACATGTTAATTCCAAAAAATATGTAATTTTAAACCTGACTATAATTTGACATTCTGGATCCAACAAAAGTGGTTTCATCGAAAACGGAGGTCATTTGCAAAATGGCTAGTTTTAAGGGCTATATGTAGTTTAAAAAGTGAAAATTAGGCTCACATCCCTAAAACATTTCAAAATATAGCGCACGTCTCCCCTTCCCCCCAAAGTTTTTTTACAAATCCGGTCCCTATTTTAAGCCGCCGCTCCATTTTTTTCCTCCCTTCTGCCTTCTGGGCTCTCCCATTCCTCCTTTTCCCTGTTTAGACCAAAAAAATTGCGCCCATGCCTTAAAAAAATCAAAAAATAGGAAATATTCCCATAAGCATTCACCAAAAAAATGCATGTTTCTGTGCAACTATTGCCAATAGTAGCATACATTCATGTATATATTTATTCATATAGTGTTTTTATGTTGAAAATCTGGACCAATATACGCATACTTGTATGCAACTATTTTTAATAGCTGCATACATGTATGCATATAAAGTTGAACTGAGATACATGTGTTATGAATGGTTGCATACATTTATGCAACTATTGCGTACATGTGCATGCATGTGTGCAACAAATTTAAAAGGGATAACGGCTTTTGAATATGCACATGAATGCATGCATGTATTCTGTACAAGAGCATAAATGTGTGCAACAATATCCGAAAATGGTGAATGCTTGGAAAACAGGTTAAATTTGAATATATGCATGAAAGATGCGTATAATGCTGGTTAGCTGCATTCATGTATGCATTTATACTGCAGTTGGGCGAAACGCTAAAATATAAGCATGAATGTATGCAACTATTTACGAATAGGTGCATCTTTTGATGCAAAAAACTGTTATTTCGCTGATTTTGTGTTATTTTGGTTTTTGATGTTGTTTTTAATTGTTTTAACGCATGAATTTTTCGGTGTGTACGTGTTTTATTTAATAATGAATTTTCGTGATTCCTTAATATATTTTTTTAATTTTTTTTAATAAATTTTTAAAAAATAGGGACCTAATTTGCATGAAAATTTGGAATGGATGTGAGTCTAATTTTGAAACTCTCCAGGGGCCTATGCCAAACGGACCCATTTAAAAATATATATAAATTCCATAGCGACTATTCTAAATTTGAAATTGGACATAACTTAAAATTTATAAAGTTAAATCTCAATTTCTCACATTCGTTAGACAATTACAGTTCAAAATATTCCAACGTTTCCTATTTTACTGAAATCTGATTTATATTGAATTCTATACATTCAATTGAAATTTAAAATCGAATTTTCAAATTACCGCGCCATTTCAAGCTCGTTTTAATTTAGTTTTAAATTCTTACATCCTAACTTTGATTTAAATAAATTTTAAATCGTTAATTCTCAAAATAAATCATTTTAAATACTTAAAATCCATTATATCAATTAAAAATAAAATTTTAAATTGGTTCCAAAAATAAGGGTTGTTACAATCTCCTCCAGTTAAAATCTTTTTGTCCTCGAAAAGGCAGAAGGAACATAAGGTCGTTTACTTAACCAACTCCACCATCGCTTGACTTAAGTTCTTCAACTTTTCAGTTTCTAAGAACTTTCAAATTTCTCAAAAATTTGGCTAACATCCTAAACGTTAAAGGTATGGAAGGAGAAATGGTAGAATGAAAGGAAGATGGAGGGGACCGCGGAGGGGATGTATCAATCATGGAAGGAAGAGTTGGTCTCCATGTTTCTCTCATTTCTGAAAACATGAAAAATAGATAAAAGTTGTTTTTTATTTTGTGTGTTAACTTTGTTTTCAAAAATGTTTGTTTTCCATGATATACATGTGTTGTGCACATCTTTGTATGGATAAAACCCAAAACTTAAAATGTTAAACCAAACACTACCTAAATTTTTGAAAAATTTCGCCATAACCTCCTTTGTACGGGGAGGGTTTGAAAATTTTATTAGGCCGTATTAGGTGCCCAATAAATCAATAAAAAGCATACACAATTTTTGTGACCTATCTACGCCCAAGGGAGACATGTGAAAAGTCAAAATCCCATACCTCGCCCCAGTGTTAGAAATAAAATAATCCATGTGCCGTAATTAAAAACAGAGAGACGTGAATTATTGTCATCTCCAGACCCGTAGAGGGTTTTCATCAAATCCTGCCCTGAGCACCATTATATGTTTATTAATTCCATAGTCAATCCACTATACAATCTGTAGTTCAGTCCTCGCCATACAAGCATCTCGCCCGTATGGAAATCCAGACCTCGTCATATAAGCGCCAAATGCTTATATGGAATATGATATGCTATGCCATCTATAATCAGTCTTCGGTTCAACCTATAATTCAGTCATTGTCATACAAGCGTCTCGCTCGTATGGTAATCCAAACCTCGTCATATAAGAACCAAATGCTTATATGGAATATGATATGATATGTTGTCTTCATATAGTATGTCGTGCGGTGTAGTTCATAATTTATTTGTTGTTATCCTATGTCATATGTTGTATGTCACACAGAGAAACCATCATAGCGCATCCAAATTCATTCACGGTAATTGATATAATAAAGAAATTGCACAACCAACTCGTTAAGGTGCACCTGTTTGTCGGGCACGCAATTTATTTCTTTACTCAACGCGAAGCCACTAAACTGGTATATATATATATACACACATGTCTATGTATGTAATTCCAATCAATTTTCAATTTAGTTCAATATTTGACTCGATTTGGCTAAATTTTACCTTTCGTCTTCTTATTGGTTTTATCATTCCAAATTTTAATTAATTAACTAATAATCACACATCACAACCAGTAATCAATTAGTTGATTAGCTTTTCAAATATATAGCTTTTATATACTTAAAATCATATTTTCAATGTCAAATAACAAACAATAAACTCTAACTAAGTTTGGTTCTCACACCAATTAATTGGAAATATATAGATATCCTACATTTGAAACTCAAAAATAAATACTGATGATGCCATTGTCATCACCAGAATTATCCCCGGGCGACTAGAGTGTGATTCTATATCTATCCAGTATATTTCAGACTTCAAGTACACGTGGATCAGACGTATATGAAAAATCTTCTTATACTTGATAGTCCAAATTCAAAATAAATAAAATACTCAAATACATATAATAAGATATGATTTTCAAAATTAAATTCATTTTTAGAAATAGAACTCTTCAAACTCATTCTAGGGTATTACTAACCCTATCTCGAACGAGTTATTCTTATAGGATATTACTAATCCTATCTCTGATGAATTCTTTCGTTTGGTTCTGATGTGCTTTGTTCTCCGAGCTTTGTAAACCAAAGCACTAGTACCAAACTGAGATGGCCCAAAATCCCCCGATCCCCGAGGGGACGGGAAACACCAGATTGCTTTGAGAACACGACACACCTGAACACAAACAGTAGAACATTTCATTGCTATTACAACAATTTACATCAGAGTACAAGAATATCAGAGTTCAAATGAGTAATATACAGCGGAAATTAATATCAGAGATTTAAATTACAAAACAACAGAAAATATAATACATAAATATAATGTGCAGCGGAAAATATCAACTACCATAGCTGAAGGAAATACGCGGATACAAAGCTTTCCGAATATCGCTCCAGCCGTAATCCAGGATTCTGTTAGATAGAAATCTGCAAAACCAAAACTATTAGTTGTCCATATGGAAAATATGGGCACCCAGAATTTAGGTAGAAACAATAAACTCCAAGTTAGTCATGGGATTGGTGTGAGAACTAAAATAGTAATTAAATCTTTACTTTAAAAGTTGGGAAATCCTGGGACCACGCCTTATAACACGGAACGGGTTTACTCCACATGAATCTTAGTTTAAAATAAAACAACGCAATGTTTTTTGGAGAATGAAGCTATTATAAGACTCACGTCCCATCACACAATGCAACGCAAGCCGGGGGATAGAGTTTTCCCTTATAATAGCCAAACATGCATGGTACATTTAAAACAAATCATTTTGATATTACTATAGGTGCATACTATAAAAATCAACTTCAAATATAAATGTATCAATCACAGACGACATAGATACCATATATTATGCCGCCATACATAAGTTTACAACTAAAACCGAACGATGTCGTATTGGAAATTGGATTTCCATCATGAGTCAAGGCAAGGGATGGCTACTTCCGATTCGAGACACTCTAGCAAATGCCTCAAGATCAAACCTACGGGCAACCCTTGGTTCCTGCAAGGCCGGTCCACACTTACTTTAGTGGATTAATTATTCCTGAACACACGTTTCTCGGTCCTACTGGACCTATCACTTGGCCAGTAGCGACCAATATATTTGAGGCACCTTGCAATCCATCATCCATACGAGTAAAAATGCCTAGACTCCATACCATGGCACCACTTCTAGCTAGAAAGAAACGTTATGCACTCCTTGCATCCCTGATCCCGTTTTAGACTCATTCCGGGGTGTGAGGCTCGCGACTTAATGTTATACACAAAGGTATAGTAATTAAAATCGTGCTTTGATCATCAGTCACAAGACTCTGCCTTTCAATAAAAGCCTTTATCATTTGCATCTCAGCATGCCACACTGACAATTCACGTCATACAACTGACGTCTATCAGTATATAACCTCTAAGCTCGTACGTCACAGAGAAAGGTGTTAAGCAAGAGAATAAATTCTCCACCACCAAACAAATATATATTTAATATAAACCAATCAAAATAGAATGAAATCCAATGTCAGACACACATCCATTTACAAGTCTGTTCTGGGTCTGAACGAAACCGAAGGCACCTTATTCTGCATCCCATATGTCCAATACAGGAGAGAGGTCCTCGCATATCCGGTCGATCTCTAAGAAAGTCTGGACGATCACTACTTATTATCTTGTCTTCGGTGTACAGCCCAATTAAGACATTAGTAATCATCCAAACGATGTGAAGATCTCTGGTCTTCAACCGCCATCTTCATCGTCGACTTCTAGTCGCCGTATCAGTTATTCAGAATGGGATAAACCCGACGTTTCCTAATAACTCATGTATTTTATAATCAATAATCAAGTGCTATAAAATCACATCATACACCTCATCTCAATTCAGAATATTCTTTTATTCAAATATTCACATCTTAGGGGAAAAGTTCCCATTAATTTTATCAAAGATAAATTCTTTTAAACTTATTCTTTAATCTTCCTTTGGATATCAATTTGGAAAGATTTTATTTTATCCTTTAACAATTCTAAATCAAATTAAGGTTTACAAAACTAGTCGGGATTATCGGGTCTTACCGAAGTAACCATTTATTTTATTTTTTCAGTCCCACCCTATTCATCCCATGGAGCAAAACTGGTAATACTCCAAATCTAACACCCATTGTGTTATCGGTAAAGTTAATTACCATTTCACATTCAAATCTAATCAAAGATTTAACTATCGCCTAGAGTAAAACTGGTGATACTCCATTCTCGATCATTTCATGAATTCGATAAATTTAATTACCTCCTTCACAATTCAATTTAATTAAAGATTTATTAAAACTCCAACTCGGTTTTAATATTAAAAACATTACTTTATGATTATTAAACTTTAAAAATTAATCTTGTCTTTAACTGGGTTAAAGAACTAATGTCATTTAAAACACAGTTCACAATAAACCCAAATAAATTTCCATTAAATATGGAATCTTCGTGGAAAATAGATCAATATATAATTGATGTAAATTTCCGTATCAAACTAATAATATAAATGGAATAATGGAAAAGCCTTTTTAATTTCATACATAGTAACGGTCTCCCTTTACAAAAGCTCATCTCGATTATTACCAAATCGAATTCCGTTCAATTCTAATTTAATATATTAAATTGGAAAATTCTACTTTGGAAAATTTCCATTAAATATTAATAAAAAGATTTATAAATTCCAAATCATATTTTCACTGTTAATTGGGTTTTAAGAACAAATGTTATTTAAAACATTGTTCACAATGAACCCAAAATCATCTTCCATTTAATTCCAATTTATAATTATAAATTGGAAAACTTCATTTATCTTATTTAAAAGATTTATTCTTTTCTCACTGGGGTTTAAAAGGGGTGTTATTAAAGACACCATTCATGACAAACACCAAAATCTAATTTGATATTAAATAAAAGGGTCCGAATAGAAATAATATTGGTTTATACTCAGTATCAAATTTTGAAACTAATGGATATCGTATTAGGAATAACAATATCAATATCTTTCAAATTCCTCAACAATATCCATATAATCACAGAATCCAATATCGAAATATTCCGGAATAATTTATTTCCATTTGAAACCTTTCCAATTCATACATTGGAAAATTCTAGTTATATTAAAACCCATTTACAAATCCAATTTATTTATTTAAAAACATTGGATTATTATTCTAGTTAATAACTAGTTCAGTCAGATAAAAATATGTTTTATCTTTTCAAATATGGAATTTTTCATCCAAATTCTTTCCAAATCATTTATTATGAATTTACACAATTTTTTCATATTTTTAATAATTTTATTAATGCCTTTACAGTCGGTTTCCAATAATGGCCACCGAACTGCATCCATAACGACCTTTTCTGAAATTGATTTGGACATAATTTAAAATCCAACCATTCAAATTTAAATCCCTTTTATTCATTGGAAAGATCTTTTCGATACAAACCCAACGGTTCCAGATTTAGGAGAATCCGATGGTCGGATCTCCCATTACATCAATTTAAAGTTAATGGTTGAAATTCGCAAACGGTCGTTGCGCGGCGCATTCTATTCAAGCCACTAAATATATAAAATATATATATATCATCGATTTCCATTTAAAATGTATTTTATAAATCGTTTATAAATTTGTTTCAAATACGATTCCAACTTCCACTTCATTTTTAAATCAAAACTGAATATCCCATATCATTATAATATTAAAATGATAATATTTTCAAAATATTAGATTTTGAAATCAATTCTTTTCGATATTCATTATAAAATAAATAAAATCGACATAAAATTCCGTTCGAGTTAAAATGGCGCACTTCTACTTAACTTGGCTTCATATTCATTTCAGTTATGATTATTTCAACATTTTCGTGTCCATCCAAATTCGGACATCAAAATCATATTTTGATTCTTTAGTGAATATTATTTTAAAATATTCGTTATTTCTAAATTGGAATCAGACTCAATCAATTACGATATAATTTTATTTATATGGATTCCATACATAGCATGTATTCAAAAATAGTGATAAACAAATATTGAACATTCAATTCACATCCATAATGCAATTTACAACTGTATAAGCATTAAATAATTAAATAACGCTTATAACAGTATGTCAATCAATCGGTTGACAAACAGTCAAATCCAAGGGAGATGTGAATTAATTATCATCCACATGCCCGTGTGGGGTTTCAACCAACAACAATGAATTCAAATTAATCGCTGATTAATTAATTTAACCAATTCTAATTTGATTCGAATTATTTTTCTAATTAATCAACTTTCACTGTTTAAATTATAAATAGATATTTATAATTTAATTTCAACTACCACCTTAATGTCAACATTATTTTCAATATGTTAATCATCGTAATCACAACGCAGTACAGTCAATTAAACCATCCATGGTTTTCAAACAACAGTGAATGTGAGCTAGCAGGCACCATACAACATTTGTGATAATTAAAATGAATAAAAATCAATACTGGAAATTACTACATTCAGTTATAAAATAAATAACTATACAAATATTTTAGTGAGAAAATTCTCACTTTGGTTTCCACTCCGTCGGTCTTTTATTGAAGGATTTTATTTTTAATAAAATTAAACCGGACGTTTAATTTTATCTAAAACTGCAACAGCTTCTGTTTCTGTTCTGGTCAGTTTTGAACGGTAGAGCTCGCTTCCACGATTGCAACGCAACTGAATTTGCAATTTTTTGATGTCATATGAAAAAGATACGGCGTTGAATATATTGATTACATAAATAAATAATTATAATTAACTTAACTAATCTACCCTCTTCTCTCTCCTTTCAATCGTTCAAAACTTCTCCAGGCATCAAAGAACCTAAGTTGCCCCTGAAACCCTAGCCTGCGTGCCTCCCAACGTCACGCCGGACGTTGATCAAATGCCACCACTGTGATCGCCGCTATGCCGCCTCCCTCCTCCCTCAGACCTGGGCAACTCGGTGGCCACGTGTGGCCTGAAAACGGCTTCCAGTGCTGGATATTTGAGGACCAAATTAGACCACCTCGTCACACCAATTCCTGTCTCCACCATCGATCGACAAGATTTCGTCGAGATGAACGTGTTTGCTTCAGAAAGTTTATGCAGTTGATTCGTGGATTTAAAGATTGAGAGGGAAGAAGAATTGAGCAATTTTGATCGTTCACCGCGTGAGTGGCAGCTCAAAACATTGAATTAAGATTTTGAACGTGATAATATATATATACACACTATATTATTTAATTTAATTTAATTCCAATAAATGAGATTTTTCATTCGAACTCCAAATCAAACCCAACAACTATCGTTCCTAGCTAAATACCCCCATTCCAGACATAATGAGATATGTTTCGTAAGACAATTTGACTGTTTTTACTAGTTTTTATCAAAATTAAAATATAAATTATATAACGGTCAATACTGAATTTGAACGTACATTTTAATTTACGAGGGCCACATACTGAAATGACCCAAACTTCCCCGTAAAGGAAAGGCTGGATTGCTTTGAGAACAATACACATCAGAACACAAACTGAAGAACATTTCATTGCTGATAACAACAATTACATCAGAGTACAAGAATATAACAGAGTATGAAAACTCATTACACAATAGAAAAACAATAATATCAGAGTTTTAAATTACATTTAAATAGCAGCGGAAAATATTACAAATATACAACTGAAAGGAATACACGGATACAGAGCTTTCTGAATACCGCTTCAGCTGTAAACCAGGATCTTGTAAATATATCTGCAAAAAGCTACTCGACTACCCGTGTGAAAAATAAGGGCACCCGAGTTTTCCAGTGAAACAAACTACAGGTCAGTCATGGGACTGGTATGAGAAATCTTAACTTAACTATCTAAAAATAAGGCACATCATGGGACCACGCCGCTAACGCGGAACGGGTTTACTCCATTGGATTGCCAGTGCATAAATTAAAGTAAATCGTAAGAAAACGCAATGCTTTTTAGAAAAACGAAACTATTATAAGACCCAAGTCCCATCACACAATGCAATGCAAACCGGAGGATAGGGTTTTACCTTATAATGGTCAAAAGATGCTTGATACGATAAAACGGATTTAGTATTAGTGTGTATACCTATGAGTATATATATTTCAAAGACAATTTCAACCATAATGTATTAATCATAGACGGCATAGTACCCCATCCTACTATGTCACCATACTAGTTCTACAATCAAAACAGCAAGGTCGTATTGGAAATTGGATTTCCATCATGAGTCGAGGCTAGGGGCAAGCTCCTCTCCGATTTCGAGACACTCTAGCAAATGCCTCAGGATCACACCTATGGGCAACCCTTGGATCTTCAGGGCCGGTCCCTACCTAAGGGTAGTGGATTAATTATGCCTAAACACACGCTTCCCGGTCCCTTTGAACCTATAGTATGACCACTAACGGCCTATAAAAATCCGAGGCGCCTCAAAATCCATCATCCACATAAGTAAAATGCCAGCGCTGGTAGGTCCCTAACATCACTCTAGCAAGAAAGAAACGTCTGCACTCCCTGCAGTTTGTATCCCGTTTTTGACTCATACCGGGGTGTGAGGCTCGCGAAGTCACGATATACACAAAGCTATGCCGTAATAGGATATACTTTGATCATCCCACAAGGCCCTGCTTTTCAACAAAAGCCTTGATCAATTGCATCTTGGCGTGCCACATTGACAATTCACGCCATGCGATCAATCACTATTAATATATTGTGAAGACCCGCAACCTCCCCGTAAAGGAAAGCGTCGGATAGTTCGAGAACAAACCACAACAGAACGCATATAGAAGAACATTTCATTGTATATTACAACAATGCATCAGAATACAAGAATATACAGAGTATAAAAGAATATTACACAGAAATATTCAGAGATTTAAATTACATTTAAATACATAGCAGCGGAAAAATAATACAATACACAACTAGAAGTAGATATACGGATACAAAGCTTTCCGGATATCGTTCCAGCTGTAAACCAGGATCCTGTGAATATAAATCTGCAAAACCAAAACTACTAGCTGCCCGTGTCAAAATAGGGGCACCCAGAGTTTAGGTTAAAACAATAAACTCCAGGTCAGTCATGTGACTGGTGTGAGAACGAAAACAGTTATTATCTTTATTTTCAAAGTAAGGTAAATCAAGGGACCACGCCGTATAACACGGAACGGGTTTCCTCCCAAGAATATCAGTGCATAAAACAACAGCGCAATGCTAAATAAAGAAAAATGAAGCTGTTATAAGACCCAGGTCCCATCACACAATGCAACACAGTCGAGGATAGGGTTTTCCCTTATAACAGCCAAAGAATGCTTGGTACGTTTAAAACAAATCATTTGATACTATAAGAAGTGCATAGTGTATAAAACAACTTCAAATCATAAGTATCAATCATAGGCGGCATGGGTACCATATATCATGTCGCCATATATAGGTTTACAAATAAAACCGCAAATGTCACGTATTTGGAAATTGGGTTTCCAACTATGAACCGAGGCTAGGGGCAAGATCCTCTACCGATTTTAGACAATCTAGCCCATGTCTAGGAACAGCCGCAACTGCCCCTTGGATCGTCAGGGCCGGTCCACACGAAGTGGATTATAATGCCTGAACAATACGTCTCTCCGCAATTTGGGGCGTAAATGAGCCAACTAAATGACTCCATCGGTTCGAGAACGACCGATCAATCCGAGGCGCCTCGCAACAGCAACAACCACATGAGTCAAACTCGTCAGGGCGTGTAAAACCACTGACGCCACTTCTAGCTAGAAAGAAAACGCATGTCCCCCCTGAGGTCCGTCTCCCGTTTTTGGTTCATACCTGGTGTGAAACACGCGAGGTAACCGTTACACAAAGCTACGCCACAAAGGCCGTGCTTTGATCATCACCACAAGACTTTGCTTTTCAACAGAAGCCTTGATCATTTGCATCTTAGCATGCCACACAGGCAAACCATCCTATGCAACCGATATCAGTCACACAGAATGAAATCCGATGTCAGACACACAGTCCATTTACAAGTCCGTTCTGGGTCTGAACGAAACCGGAGGCACCTAGTACCCCGCATATCCATCGATCTCCAAGTACGTCTGGACGATCACTAACTGTTTCCATCTTCTTGGGTGTACAGCCCAATCAAGATCATCAGTTATCACCCAAACGACGTGAAGACCTCCGGTCTTCGACCATCGTCTTCATCTTCGACTTATCGTCGTATCAGTTATTCAGAATGGGATAAACCCGGTCTTTCCGAATAACTCGCGTATATTTTAAATAAGTGTTACACAAACACAACATACGCCTCATTCCAATTCAATAGTCACTAACCGTAAATTAATCAAGAGAATAATTCCCCAAATATTAACCCCGAAGGCCGAAACCAACATCAGATCAATATCCAGAAAACCATTCTGCTTGGCTAACCGACCGTTAGTTTCTAAATTTCACGTTCAAATCTAATTAAAGATTTAACTATCGCCTGGAGCAAAACTGGTGATACTCCATTCTCGATCTTTTCAATCTAATTAAAGATTCATTAAAACTCCACTTAGTTTTAATCATTATCTGGGTTAAAGAATCAGTGTCATTTAAAACACGGTTCACGATAAACCCAAAATCACATTCATTAATTATCGGGTTAAAGAACGAGTGTTATTTAAAACACTGTTCACGATAAACCCAAAATCACATTCATTAATTATCGGGTTAAAGAACGAGTGTTATTTAAAACACTGTTCACGATAAACCCAAAAATCAAATATCAATTCAATTCCAATTAAATATCATTTAATTGGTACACTTCATTAAATCTACATAAAAAGATTTAATCTTTTCTCAACTGGGTTCAAGAACAGTGTTAGTGAAGACACCATTCACGACAAACCCAAATCACATTCATTAATTATCGGGTTAAAGAACAAGTGTTATTTAAAACACTGTTCACGATAAACCCAAAAATCAAATATCAATTCAATTCCAATTAAATATCATTTAATTGGTACACTTCATTAAATCTAAATAAAAAGATTTAATCTTTTCTCAACTGGGTTCAAGAACAGTGTTAGTGAAGACACCATTCACGACAAACCCAAATCACATTCGATATCCAATACAAGGCTCTGAATAGAAAATATATCGGCTTATATTCAATATCGAATTCTACGACTAACAAATGTCGTATTGGAAATAACGATACAAATATATATCTTTCAAATTTCCATAACAACACCTGTAATATCACGAATTCCAACATCGAAATATCCCGAAGACAATTTCGATTCAAATCCACTCCAATGCAATCGTTGGAAATTTTGGTTATTTTCAAAACCATTTCAAATTCAATTTATTTATTTAAAAATAAATAGAATTATAATTCTAGTTCAAACTAGTTCATTTCGATAAAAATCTATTTTTATCTTTTCAAATATGGAGTTTTTCATCCCAAATCTTCACAAATCATTTCTTATGATTTTACACAAATTATTACTATTTTTAATAATTTTATCAAGGCCCGTACAGTCGATTTCCACCAATGGCCATCGAACTGCACTTACAGCGACCTTTTTCGAATTTGATTTGGACATAATTCCAAATCCAACCGTTAGATTTCAAATTTCTAACATTCGCTAGAAAGCTCTTTTCGATACGAACCCAACGGTTCCGGTTTTAGGAGAATCCGATGGTCGGATCTCCCGTAATGTCCGTTTGAAATAAATGGTCGAAATTCGCGAACTGCCGCGGCGCGGCGCGTTCTATTCAGGCCATTATATTATATATATAATATATATAATATATATTTCGTCGATTTCTATTCAAAACGAATTATATAAATAGTTTTAAAATCGTTTCAAAACCTATTTCAACTTCCATTTCAATTCAAAGCAAAATTGAATTCTTCCTCATAAATTCGTTTTAAAATTCATTTCTATTCAATTCAAATTTCAATTCAATTCAAATTTCAATTCAATTCGTTTCGAAATCGTTTTCAATTCAATTCATCTCGAAATCGTTTTCAATTCAATTCATTTCGAAATCGTTTTCAATTCAATTCATTTCGAAATCGTTTTCAATTCAATTCATTTCGAAATCGTTTTCAATTCAATTCATTTCGAAATCGTTTTCAATTCAATTTAAATATCGTTCACGTCAAAATGGCGTCAATCTAATCAATACGGCTTCATAAATTTCTATTTTCAAATATTCTATTTCAAATATTTCTATTTCTAAACTGGAATGAGGCCCAATCGACTACCATATAAAATTAATTATATGGATTTTCATACAACACATGTATATAATAGCATTGAAAAATAATCAACCATCAACCAAAGTGCACTACACTGTATAAGCATCAAATATAGATATCTAACGCTTATAACAGCCTGTCAATCAATCGATCGACATATTTACTCAATCAGGATGAGTGAACTTCAAATTTCATCCCAACACCCGTGTGGGGTTTCAAACAATCAAACACATATTTTATTTGTGCAGTTAGGCGATGTGTAAAATTTATCGTCCCAATCAATGTCATTCAAATAAGTGTACATAAACAAACCGTCTGGTTTGTAAATGAATATTTATTTTATTCACATTCACGTTAAAAATTATATTTTTAACGATAAAACATTTTATTTCAACCTATGAATTTCTATTCAATTCATTTACACAATAAAATGATATTTTTATTTTCTAACATATTTTAGAAAATTTCGGCGGCATAACGGCACGATACTAGAAACGGGACAAGGCCTAGCCTTATCCCCGGTCTAGTGAAGGCCCACGCCATTCACACATCATCAAATCAATTTCATCTCACCAAACAATTCAATTCAAACAAATAGTCCAACTAATCTATGCAACCAAACAAACAAGTCCATGGTCTGTGGACGATTGTGTCGGGTGCTACTAAGCACCGTCTGCATCCTAGTATATATATATATAACTAGAAAAAGAATTTTGAGTGAGAAGTTCTCACATATAGCTATCCTAGCTCCTCGGCTCTTCTTTTTCAGAAGTCTTCGTCGTTTCGCCTTTTTGTCACCTTCGTTGCTGCTTTCACTACATACGTAAAAATCACATTTTTACTTCGCTATTCAATATTCATAAAAATCGAATTTTTACTATGTTATTCAATATATAAAAATCACATTTTATTTCGAAGTTCAATATATAAAAATCGAATTTTTCTTTCGAAGTTCAATACTTAAAAATCGAATTTTTATTTCAAAGTTCAATACTTAAAAATCGAATTTTTATTTCAAAGTTCAATACTTAAAAATCGAATTTTTATTTCAAAGTTCAATACTTAAAAATCGAATTTTTATTTCAAAGTTCAATACTTAAAAATCGAATTTTTATTTCAAAGTTCAATATATAAAAATCGAATTTTTAGTTCGCTATTCAATATATAAAAATCGAATTTCCATTTCAAAGTTCAATATATAAAAATCGAATTTTATTTCAAAAATCTAATTTTTTCCTAAATCAAAACTACGATCTTTTTCTAAACAAAATACGATCTTTTCCCAAACAAACATATGAACCTTTTCTAAACAAAAATATGAACCTTTATCTTAGATAAAAATCCTATCTTTATTCTCTAATCATTTTAAAAAAAATCAAATCTTTTAGGTTTTAAAAATCAAATCTTTTAGGTTTTAAAAATCAAATCTTTTAGGTTTTAAAAATCAAATCTTTTAGGTTTTAAAAATCAAATCTTTTAGGTTTTAAATTCTTTTCTTTTTTTTTTAAATCAGTTTTAAAAATCCTTTTAAAACAGTTTTAAAATTCCTAAAGTAAAATTCAGTTTTAAACCATCTTAAAATCAGTTTTAAACCATCTTAAAATCAGAATTTAAAAACATAAAAATCGGTTTTTTTTTTTTTTTTTTTTTTATTTAACAAAATCAGTTTTAAAATCATCATAAAAATTCAGTTAAATGAAAATAAATAATAATAAATAATAATAATAAAAAAAACCGAACTTACAGTTTTTTTTTTTTCTTTTTGCTCGAAGAAGAGGGGGGGGTCCATGGTTCGTCGGGGGGGGGGGGTGTAGACGGCGTCAGCGCTGGGTGCTGGTGGCCAGAACGGAGGCGGGGCGATGGACTCAGGAGCGTCGGCGGTTGGGCGATCTTCGGCGGCTAGGGTTCGCTCCGATTAGGGTTTCTGGGGCGAGTGTGTCTTGCGAGCAGAAGATGGAGGGAGAAGGTGCTGAGGAGAAAGAGGCTGCGGTGGAGCGTCGGTGGAGGATGGAGGAGGCGGAGCGGTGAGCTCGTGGGGGAGGGGCGCGATCGAATTGATTTGGGGTTTTTTTTTTTATTTTTTTTTTTTCTGAATGAGGAACGGGGGGCCTGGGTGATTAAGGGTTTTTTTTTTTTTTTATTTATTTAATTTTTAGTTCTATTTTTCTTTTAAAAAGAGAATTTTCATTTAAACTCCAAATCAAACCGAACCAGTGTCGCCCCTAGCTAACTACCCCCATCCCGGACACAATGGAATAGGTTTCGTAAGCCATTTCGACTGTTACAGTCAGTTTCCGGTTAATCTACATTTAAATCGCTATATTGAATTTTAAACGCACATTTCAAATTACCGGGGCCACATACTAACTAGAAAAATTCCAGAAAAATATTTTCTAGCTTCGTATTGACGATACGGTCCTAACAAAACTAGCTTCGTCGAATTCTGAGACCGTTTGAAAAATGGCCAATTTCCAGTCGATTAAAATCAACAGAAACTGGTCAAACGCGTTTTCCTTTGCCACGCTCACATATTGATTCGAAAAATTATGAAACTTGAAACCTAGCAATAACATTACATCACGGACCCAACAAAACTGGTTTCGTCGAAATCCGAGGTCGTTTGCAAAATTGCTATTTTTAAGGGCCTTATATATATAAAAATATATATAAATTCCACAGCGACTATTTCTAATTTTAAACTGGACATATCTTATCATTTCTAAAATGAAATCCTGATTTTTCGGATTCGATAGAAAGATATCATCAATTAGATCCCATCATTTTTGGTTTCACTAAAATCCGGATTGTTTTGCACCCGGTACATTCAATTGAAGTTTGAAATCGAATTATCGAACTACCGCGCCATTTTCAATTCCTTTTATAATTATAAATAATTATTTATATTCTAACGACGACGTATATAATATATACGTCGAATTTCAATTTAAAATAAATTTCTCGTCGATATTATTTAAAATAATTCATTTTAAATAATCAATATTCGCTAAAATGGCCAAAATAAAAATTTTAAACTGGCCCAGATTTTCGGGTTGTTACAATCTCCCCCACTTAAAACTTTTCGTCCCCGAAAAGGAACAAAGTCGAAAGTGGTTTGATTATTCAGCTCTACGATCGGTCAGGCTTCCGTTCTCCAACTTTTCAGTTTCTGAGAATTTCTAAAATTTCAAAAATTTGGCTAACACCCTAAATTTTCGAAAAATTTCGCCATAACCTCCCCTGCAATGGGAGCATCGGGGAATTTCAAATAGCTTCCCCGGTCCTTCAGATCTCAAAAAGAAAAAGAAAAAGCCAAGCGGCTAGCCAATAGGCTCACAAAATCATCATCACCCAAACAAAACAGGAAATTATGTAGTAAACATGTACCTATTTGTCGGGCAAACAAATTTTATTCTCTGCTCTAGCCTCCTTGCTATGACCTGTTCAAAGATATATATGTATATGCAAGCAAATGCAACCAATTTTCAATATAATCCAATATTTGGTTCAATTAGGCATAATGGTTCAAAATTAGAAAACAAATGAACAAACAACACAAACATCAATCAATTAGTGAATTTAACGTTTCAAATTCATAATTTTGATACATATACTGAAAATCTTGTTTTGATGCCAAATCACAACAATAGGCCCTATCTAATTTTGGTTCTCACACCAGTCAATAGGAAATATATAGAAAATCATACCTTCGAAACTCGAACACACACTACTGATGCTATATAGTCATTAGTAGAATCATCTCCGGGCGACTAGAGTGTGATGCTATATCTATCCAATATATTAAAACTTTGAATATACGTTTGCAAGGCGTATATGCAAATTCTTTATATACTGAATTGTCCAAAATCAATATAAACAAATAATCAAATACGAATAGTTGATTTAGATTTTCAAAACAAAGAATGTTTTCATTTGAAAAATATACTCTTCACACTCGTTCTAGGATACTACTGATCCCATCTCTAACGAGTCATTCCCATTGGATATTACTAACCCAATATCCGATGAATTCTTTCGTATGGTTCTAAAGTGTCTTGTTCTCTGAGCTTTGTAAACCAAAGCTCTGATACCAAATGTGAAGACCCGCAACCTCCCCGTAAAGGAAAGCGTCGGATAGTTCGAGAACAAACCACAACAGAACGCATATAGAAGAACATTTCATTGTATATTACAACAATGCATCAGAATACAAGAATATACAGAGTATAAAAGAATATTACACAGAAATATTCAGAGATTTAAATTACATTTAAATACATAGCAGCGGAAAAATAATACAATACACAACTAGAAGTAGATATACGGATACAAAGCTTTCCGGATATCGTTCCAGCTGTAAACCAGGATCCTGTGAATATAAATCTGCAAAACCAAAACTACTAGCTGCCCGTGTCAAAATAGGGGCACCCAGAGTTTAGGTTAAAACAATAAACTCCAGGTCAGTCATGTGACTGGTGTGAGAACGAAAACAGTTATTATCTTTATTTTCAAAGTAAGGTAAATCAAGGGACCACGCCGTATAACACGGAACGGGTTTCCTCCCAAGAATATCAGTGCATAAAACAACAGCGCAATGCTAAATAAAGAAAAATGAAGCTGTTATAAGACCCAGGTCCCATCACACAATGCAACACAGTCGAGGATAGGGTTTTCCCTTATAACAGCCAAAGAATGCTTGGTACGTTTAAAACAAATCATTTGATACTATAAGAAGTGCATAGTGTATAAAACAACTTCAAATCATAAGTATCAATCATAGGCGGCATGGGTACCATATATCATGTCGCCATATATAGGTTTACAAATAAAACCGCAAATGTCACGTATTTGGAAATTGGGTTTCCAACTATGAACCGAGGCTAGGGGCAAGATCCTCTACCGATTTTAGACAATCTAGCCCATGTCTAGGAACAGCCGCAACTGCCCCTTGGATCGTCAGGGCCGGTCCACACGAAGTGGATTATAATGCCTGAACAATACGTCTCTCCGCCCTTTGGGGCGTAAATGAGCCAACTAAATGACTCCATCGGTTCGAGAACGACCGATCAATCCGAGGCGCCTCGCAACAGCAACAACCACATGAGTCAAACTCGTCAGGGCGTGTAAAACCACTGACGCCACTTCTAGCTAGAAAGAAAACGCATGTCCCCCCTGAGGTCCGTCTCCCGTTTTTGGTTCATACCTGGTGTGAAACACGCGAGGTAACCGTTACACAAAGCTACGCCACAAAGGCCGTGCTTTGATCATCACCACAAGACTTTGCTTTTCAACAGAAGCCTTGATCATTTGCATCTTAGCATGCCACACAGGCAAACCATCCTATGCAACCGATATCAGTCACACAGAATGAAATCCGATGTCAGACACACAGTCCATTTACAAGTCCGTTCTGGGTCTGAACGAAACCGGAGGCACCTAGTACCCCGCATATCCATCGATCTCCAAGTACGTCTGGACGATCACTAACTGTTTCCATCTTCTTGGGTGTACAGCCCAATCAAGATCATCAGTTATCACCCAAACGACGTGAAGACCTCCGGTCTTCGACCATCGTCTTCATCTTCGACTTATCGTCGTATCAGTTATTCAGAATGGGATAAACCCGGTCTTTCCGAATAACTCGCGTATATTTTAAATAAGTGTTACACAAACACAACATACGCCTCATTCCAATTCAATAGTCACTAACCGTAAATTAATCAAGAGAATAATTCCCCAAATATTAACCCCGAAGGCCGAAACCAACATCAGATCAATATCCAGAAAACCATTCTGCTTGGCTAACCGACCGTTAGTTTCTAAATTTCACGTTCAAATCTAATTAAAGATTTAACTATCGCCTGGAGCAAAACTGGTGATACTCCATTCTCGATCTTTTCAATCTAATTAAAGATTCATTAAAACTCCACTTAGTTTTAATCATTATCTGGGTTAAAGAATCAGTGTCATTTAAAACACGGTTCACGATAAACCCAAAATCACATTCATTAATTATCGGGTTAAAGAACGAGTGTTATTTAAAACACTGTTCACGATAAACCCAAAATCACATTCATTAATTATCGGGTTAAAGAACGAGTGTTATTTAAAACACTGTTCACGATAAACCCAAAAATCAAATATCAATTCAATTCCAATTAAATATCATTTAATTGGTACACTTCATTAAATCTACATAAAAAGATTTAATCTTTTCTCAACTGGGTTCAAGAACAGTGTTAGTGAAGACACCATTCACGACAAACCCAAATCACATTCATTAATTATCGGGTTAAAGAACAAGTGTTATTTAAAACACTGTTCACGATAAACCCAAAAATCAAATATCAATTCAATTCCAATTAAATATCATTTAATTGGTACACTTCATTAAATCTAAATAAAAAGATTTAATCTTTTCTCAACTGGGTTCAAGAACAGTGTTAGTGAAGACACCATTCACGACAAACCCAAATCACATTCGATATCCAATACAAGGCTCTGAATAGAAAATATATCGGCTTATATTCAATATCGAATTCTACGACTAACAAATGTCGTATTGGAAATAACGATACAAATATATATCTTTCAAATTTCCATAACAACACCTGTAATATCACGAATTCCAACATCGAAATATCCCGAAGACAATTTCGATTCAAATCCACTCCAATGCAATCGTTGGAAATTTTGGTTATTTTCAAAACCATTTCAAATTCAATTTATTTATTTAAAAATAAATAGAATTATAATTCTAGTTCAAACTAGTTCATTTCGATAAAAATCTATTTTTATCTTTTCAAATATGGAGTTTTTCATCCCAAATCTTCACAAATCATTTCTTATGATTTTACACAAATTATTACTATTTTTAATAATTTTATCAAGGCCCGTACAGTCGATTTCCACCAATGGCCATCGAACTGCACTTACAGCGACCTTTTTCGAATTTGATTTGGACATAATTCCAAATCCAACCGTTAGATTTCAAATTTCTAACATTCGCTAGAAAGCTCTTTTCGATACGAACCCAACGGTTCCGGTTTTAGGAGAATCCGACGGTCGGATCTCCCGTAATGTCCGTTTGAAATAAATGGTCGAAATTCGCGAACTGCCGCGGCGCGGCGCGTTCTATTCAGGCCATTATATTATATATATAATATATATAATATATATTTCGTCGATTTCTATTCAAAACGAATTATATAAATAGTTTTAAAATCGTTTCAAAACCTATTTCAACTTCCATTTCAATTCAAAGCAAAATTGAATTCTTCCTCATAAATTCGTTTTAAAATTCATTTCTATTCAATTCAAATTTCAATTCAATTCAAATTTCAATTCAATTCATTTCGAAATCATTTTCAATTCAATTCATCTCGAAATCGTTTTCAATTCAATTCATTTCGAAATCGTTTTCAATTCAATTCATTTCGAAATCGTTTTCAATTCAATTCATTTCGAAATCGTTTTCAATTCAATTCATTTCGAAATCGTTTTCAATTCAATTTAAATATCGTTCACGTCAAAATGGCGTCAATCTAATCAATACGGCTTCATAAATTTCTATTTTCAAATATTCTATTTCAAATATTTCTATTTCTAAACTGGAATGAGGCCCAATCGACTACCATATAAAATTAATTATATGGATTTTCATACAACACATGTATATAATAGCATTGAAAAATAATCAACCATCAACCAAAGTGCACTACACTGTATAAGCATCAAATATAGATATCTAACGCTTATAACAGCCTGTCAATCAATCGATCGACATATTTACTCAATCAGGATGAGTGAACTTCAAATTTCATCCCAACACCCGTGTGGGGTTTCAAACAATCAAACACATATTTTATTTGTGCAGTTAGGCGATGTGTAAAATTTATCGTCCCAATCAATGTCATTCAAATAAGTGTACATAAACAAACCGTCTGGTTTGTAAATGAATATTTATTTTATTCACATTCACGTTAAAAATTATATTTTTAACGATAAAACATTTTATTTCAACCTATGAATTTCTATTCAATTCATTTACACAATAAAATGATATTTTTATTTTCTAACATATTTTAGAAAATTTCGGCGGCATAACGGCACGATACTAGAAACGGGACAAGGCCTAGCCTTATCCCCGGTCTAGTGAAGGCCCACGCCATTCACACATCATCAAATCAATTTCATCTCACCAAACAATTCAATTCAAACAAATAGTCCAACTAATCTATGCAACCAAACAAACAAGTCCATGGTCTGTGGACGATTGTGTCGGGTGCTACTAAGCACCGTCTGCATCCTAGTATATATATATATAACTAGAAAAAGAATTTTGAGTGAGAAGTTCTCACATATAGCTATCCTAGCTCCTCGGCTCTTCTTTTTCAGAAGTCTTCGTCGTTTCGCCTTTTTGTCACCTTCGTTGCTGCTTTCACTACATACGTAAAAATCACATTTTTACTTCGCTATTCAATATTCATAAAAATCGAATTTTTACTATGTTATTCAATATATAAAAATCACATTTTATTTCGAAGTTCAATATATAAAAATCGAATTTTTCTTTCGAAGTTCAATACTTAAAAATCGAATTTTTATTTCAAAGTTCAATACTTAAAAATCGAATTTTTATTTCAAAGTTCAATACTTAAAAATCGAATTTTTATTTCAAAGTTCAATACTTAAAAATCGAATTTTTATTTCAAAGTTCAATACTTAAAAATCGAATTTTTATTTCAAAGTTCAATACTTAAAAATCGAATTTTTATTTCAAAGTTCAATATATAAAAATCGAATTTTTAGTTCGCTATTCAATATATAAAAATCGAATTTCCATTTCAAAGTTCAATATATAAAAATCGAATTTTATTTCAAAAATCTAATTTTTTCCTAAATCAAAACTACGATCTTTTTCTAAACAAAATACGATCTTTTCCCAAACAAACATATGAACCTTTTCTAAACAAAAATATGAACCTTTATCTTAGATAAAAATCCTATCTTTATTCTCTAATCATTTTAAAAAAAATCAAATCTTTTAGGTTTTAAAAATCAAATCTTTTAGGTTTTAAAAATCAAATCTTTTAGGTTTTAAAAATCAAATCTTTTAGGTTTTAAAAATCAAATCTTTTAGGTTTTAAATTCTTTTCTTTTTTTTTTAAATCAGTTTTAAAAATCCTTTTAAAACAGTTTTAAAATTCCTAAAGTAAAATTCAGTTTTAAACCATCTTAAAATCAGTTTTAAACCATCTTAAAATCAGAATTTAAAAACATAAAAATCGGTTTTTTTTTTTTTTTTTTTTTTTTATTTAACAAAATCAGTTTTAAAATCATCATAAAAATTCAGTTAAATGAAAATAAATAATAATAAATAATAATAATAAAAAAAACCGAACTTACAGTTTTTTTTTTTTCTTTTTGCTCGAAGAAGAGGGGGGGGTCCATGGTTCGTCGGGGGGGGGGGGTGTAGACGGCGTCAGCGCTGGGTGCTGGTGGCCAGAACGGAGGCGGGGCGATGGACTCAGGAGCGTCGGCGGTTGGGCGATCTTCGGCGGCTAGGGTTCGCTCCGATTAGGGTTTCTGGGGCGAGTGTGTCTTGCGAGCAGAAGATGGAGGGAGAAGGTGCTGAGGAGAAAGAGGCTGCGGTGGAGCGTCGGTGGAGGATGGAGGAGGCGGAGCGGTGAGCTCGTGGGGGAGGGGCGCGATCGAATTGATTTGGGGTTTTTTTTTTATTTTATTTTTTTCTGAATGAGGAACGGGGGGCCTGGGTGATTAAGGGTTTTTTTTTTTTATTTATTTATTTAATTTTTAGTTCTATTTTTCTTTTAAAAAGAGAATTTTCATTTAAACTCCAAATCAAACCGAACCAGTGTCGCCCCTAGCTAACTACCCCCATCCCGGACACAATGGAATAGGTTTCGTAAGCCATTTCGACTGTTACAGTCAGTTTCCGGTTAATCTACATTTAAATCGCTATATTGAATTTTAAACGCACATTTCAAATTACCGGGGCCACATACTAACTAGAAAAATTCCAGAAAAATATTTTCTAGCTTCGTATTGACGATACGGTCCTAACAAAACTAGCTTCGTCGAATTCTGAGACCGTTTGAAAAATGGCCAATTTCCAGTCGATTAAAATCAACAGAAACTGGTCAAACGCGTTTTCCTTTGCCACGCTCACATATTGATTCGAAAAATTATGAAACTTGAAACCTAGCAATAACATTACATCACGGACCCAACAAAACTGGTTTCGTCGAAATCCGAGGTCGTTTGCAAAATTGCTATTTTTAAGGGCCTTATATATATAAAAATATATATAAATTCCACAGCGACTATTTCTAATTTTAAACTGGACATATCTTATCATTTCTAAAATGAAATCCTGATTTTTCGGATTCGATAGAAAGATATCATCAATTAGATCCCATCATTTTTGGTTTCACTAAAATCCGGATTGTTTTGCACCCGGTACATTCAATTGAAGTTTGAAATCGAATTATCGAACTACCGCGCCATTTTCAATTCCTTTTATAATTATAAATAATTATTTATATTCTAACGACGACGTATATAATATATACGTCGAATTTCAATTTAAAATAAATTTCTCGTCGATATTATTTAAAATAATTCATTTTAAATAATCAATATTCGCTAAAATGGCCAAAATAAAAATTTTAAACTGGCCCAGATTTTCGGGTTGTTACATATATACCTGGGTGTTAAGTAGAGAATAAATCCTCCACCACCAAACAGACATACATTAATAACAATCAATTTAATTCACGTGGAACGAAGTCCAACGTTAGACACGCATCCATTTACAAGCTTATGCTCTGGGTCTGAGCGAAAACCAAATCCGAACATTCATCAATAGACCGGACGGCCACCACTGAAGCCCCTTCAAGTTAGCTACTCCCATCAAGGGTCTATGTAGCAACACATCCATTCAATGTGAAGATCGTCGGTCTTCAACCGCCGTCTTCATCTTCGACTCTTCATCGTCGTAGTGATTATTCAGAATGGATTAAACCTGGTCTTTCCGAATAACTCGCATATTTTTAATAATTAAAATTCAAGTACTATAAAAATACATCCAACGCCTCATTCCAATTAAGAGTATTCTTTTAAATAAAATATTCACATTATTCTATCAAAGATAAATTCTTTAAATTATTCTTAAATCTTTCTTTTAAAGATTTATTGAAACCCCAATTTGGTTTTAAATATCAAAAATCATTATTCAATGATTATTATATTTAAGAAATAAATCTTATCTTTAACTGGGTTAAAGAACTAGTGTCTTTTTAAAACACCGTTCACGATAAACCCAAAATCATCTTCCCTTAAATATGGAATCTTCACAGAAATCAAATCAATATATAATCGTTATAAATTTCTGTATCTGATCAATAATATAAATGGAATAACGGCAAAGCCTCTTAAATTCCATATGTAGTATCGATCTTCTTTTACAGACGCTTATCTCGGTTATTATTAATTCAAATTCCATTCAATTCCAATTTAATATATTAAATTGGAAAACTTTACTTTTGGAAAATTCCTATTTAAATCTTAAATAAAGATTTACAAATTCCAAATCATATTCTTACTGTTAATTGAGTTAAAGAACAGATGTCGTTTAAAAACATTATTCATAATAAACTCAATTCACAAATCATTTTTATTCCAATTACAAAATATAGTTTGAAACTCTAGTAATCTTAACTAAAAGATTTATTCCTTTCAACTGGGTTTAAGAAAGGTGTTATTGAAGACACCATTCACGACAAACCTAAAATCCAATTTATTTAATTTAATTTCAGTTAAATCTTAACAAATTGGAAAATTTCGTTAAATCCAAATTTAATGATTTATTCTAGTTAATAACTAGTTCATTTAAATAAAAATATATTTTCCAAAATATATTCTTTTCTAAAATATTTTCTAAGATATTTTCTAAAATCTTCTTTTTCTAGAATATCCTTTATTGGAATGTGACTCAATCAACAACTATATATTGCATGAAATCAACAATTATGATAAATAATTATCAAACATCCAAATGACAACCAAAGTGGAATTTATAACTGTGTGAGCATTAAAGTAAATAAATAACGCTCATCACAGACCACTAATCCATCGATTGACAGATAGCTAAATATTGGGATTAGTGTGTGTCCAATATCATCCCAATACCCATGTGAGGTTTCATCCATCAAACAAATAATAATATATTTGTGCACTTAGGCGATGTGTAAATATTATCGTCCCAATCACATAACAAGTCGGATGACTTGTAAATGGAAGCGTAATATGCAATTTGAACCTTATGTCAAGCATTTCAACCTTACATACATATACCCCATGCCATCCCTAACATCGTATTTTTAACATATGATCTTTTATTGTAACTAATTGACAACAAAAATATTAACTTTCATATCTTTGTGTAATCCCTTCCGGTGACCAAAAATGTATATTTATGTGTAAACCTCTTTAATCACCCGAAAAGTATGTTTTGGTGTTATCCTTTTGAATAACCCAAAAATGTATATTTTTACTTCATTCTTTTTAAGTGACAAAAATGACTATTCTTGTCTGATCCTTTTTATGTGAACAAAAATGATTATCTTGTCTAATTCTTTTAACGTAAACAAAAATGTCTATTTTTGTTAAACTCTTTTTAATGTACAAAATATGATAATTTTGTTAATTCTTTTTAATGTAACAAAATATGATAATTTTGTTGATTCTTTTTAATGTAACAAAATATGATAATTTTGTTAATTCTTTTTAATGTAACAAAAATGTCATTTTTGTTTTCATTCTTTTAAAGTAAACAAAAATGCTAATTTTTCTTTAATCCTTTTCAGTGACCAAAATATAATCTTCCTCCATAATGACAAAAATATATATTCTATTCTAATTTTTCATTTTCTAACAAAAAGATATATTTTATTCTAATTTTCATTTTCTAACCAAAATGTGTATTTTATTCTAATTCATTTTAATGTAAACAAAATGACAGTTTGGATCTACTTCATTTCAATGTAAACAAATGACAATTTTGATCTAATTCATTTCAATGTAAACAAATGAAAATTTTGATCTTGTTTAATTCTTTCAATATAAACAAAATATGCATTTTTGATTCATCCCTTTTTAATATATAAAAATACTCATTTTTATGTCATCCTTTTTAATATTAAAAAAATGTTCATTTTTATTTAACTCTTTTTAATACACAAAAATATTCATTTTTCTTCTTATTTTTTTTTCCTAACCATTCTTTTGACAAAAATGTTATTTCCTTAGCTAATCTCTCTTTTGACAAAAATGTTAATTC
Organism: Allium sativum; assembly: GCA_030737875.1. Lineage (NCBI taxonomy): Eukaryota > Viridiplantae > Streptophyta > Magnoliopsida > Asparagales > Amaryllidaceae > Allium > Allium sativum. Next base: position 856,465,850 of record CM060915.1, on the reverse strand, counting down.
TTATTCAGAAATCATGTTTTGACCAACAATGTTAACCTTATTCACTAATCAAGTTTTTGACAAAATATGTAAATTCTATTCACTAATCAATTTTTGACAAAAATGTTAATTTATATGAACATCATTAACAAATGTTTTAATTCTAAAGTATCATTTCTAGAAAAATGTGTATATTTAATCATGTATGACATTTCTAACAAAATGTACATTTTATTTGTGTATAACATTTCTAACAAAATGTATATTTTATTTGTATAACAAGTTCTAAGTTTCAATTGACAAATAAAAAGTGAACTTTATTTGTATAACAAGTTCTAAGTTTCAATTGACAAATAAAAAGTGAACTTTATTTGTATAACAAGTTCTAAGTTTCAATTGACAAATAAAAAGTGAACTTTATTTGTATAACAAGTTCTAAGTTTCAATTGACAAATAAAGAAAATGAACTTTAAATCCATTCATTTTATTTCATATAAAATGGCAATAAAAATGTTACTTTTTAATCTCAACTCTATTTCATTGTAACTAATTGAAGGTAAAAATGCAATCTTTTATTTCAATCTTTTATTTTAATCTTTTCATTAAAATAAAAATAAATCTTTTGTTCCTACCAACTTGTTTTAACCCCAATGTTAATCTTATTACAACTAACATGTTCTCATACAAATGTGATTTTTTTTATTCACTAAACATATTTTAACAAAAATGTGATAAAATTTGTATCCTCTAAATGGGTTTACAACAATAATATAATTGGTTTCAACCTTTAAAATTTGGCAAAGGTGACATTTTGATCAAATGCAACATTTTATAATAAATGGTTATTTTTGTTTTCAGGTAACGTTTAATAATAAAAATGTTATTTCCTATTCTAGTATAACACTTTCAATAAAAATGTTATTCTCTACTTACACAAAAATATTCTAACCGACACCGTTATTTTTTTCACAAAATATTCCAACTAAAAATATTATTTTTACTTACACCAAAATATCCTCACAAAAATGTTACTTTTGTTTCAATAATCATGTTTTGACAAAAGATGTTATTTCATTTATAATACCACAATTTATAAAAATGATATTTTATCATTCTTTGACAAAAATGCTATTTTTGTTTCAATTATCTTTCTTTGTTGTCTCTAATTTGAAAATAAAAAGGCATCTTTAAAATCTATTCTTTTTATGTAGACAATACTGCATAAAAAGGTGTATTCTATTTTGTTGAAAATCTAGTCCAACAAAATGACAGAACCATATTTGTTCAAATCTTATTCCAAAATTTGACTCAACCAAATTGAATAAAATTTTTGATTCATATAAATATTTAAATACTGGTTTAACAAATTACCAAATTCGGTGTTTCATACATGTTGAAAAGTACTAATTCAATATATTTACAAATTTTGATGTTTTAGAAATTTGATTCTTTCTATAAACAAAAATTATATATTTTTGGTTTAAATCAAATTCTAACTAACCAAAGTGTTAATTTAACAATACAATGAACAAAATAGTAAATTTGTTCAATCTAATTCTAATTAACATAATTGTTTCAATCCCATCAGTACAATAAACAAAATGATAATTTTGTTTTAGTCTAATTCAAATTTATAGAAACGTCAATTTCAATCATTCTATCACCACATCACAAAACCAAACAAACAGGTGCATAATCTACATTAACACAGGATGATAACAGCTTGAATCAACTGTAGATAAACAACAATAATTTCAGAAATTATTTCTAATTATAAAAGAAAGAAAGAAATAGATTTCTCACATCGATTTTGATTCTGTTCAGTTTAGAGTTGATTTTTCTTCAATTTCTGATCTGCTCTGATTCAGATCTGGATTGGCCTATGTTGTAGATCTCGTTTCTGCGATTCCAACGCAATAGATTTCGTTCGATTCTGAAGTCGTATGAAAGAATTATGATCATTTAAACATTAATTGTTTTAATATATACTTAAATAAATAATTAGTCTTTAATTACATTGGTTAACCCAAGTCAGGCCGTTCCCTTCTTTACTCCTTCTTCTACGTGATGTACTGATGAACAAACCCATCACCGACTTCAAACACACCACCACGCACCAGGATTCACGCCTCCAGCACCTCATCGGAGTACACCCCCTCAACGCCGCCGCCATGCTCCATAACCGCCCCCCAAGAAGGCCCCACTCGAACGTCGATCCATCCCTGGAAACCGCACCAAAACCGCCACCTTCGAACCAGAAATTCGCCCCAACGACAAACCTAAACCTCATCACCACCGTACAATACGTAGTGCTCACATAGATCTAGGATTTCCATGTTATATTCACGAGTTAATTCGAGTTGTGTTTGATTATTTTGGGGGATTTAAGTCGGAATGAATTGGCCATTGATTTTCATAGTGGTGGCCTGGTTTTAGGATATTAGGGTTATGCGTATTCTAGTGTATTTATATAGTATAGATAGTGTATTTTATTTTTATTTTAATTTATTTATTTTCCAAATTTATCTATATGTTGCTACAACTCCAAATCAAACCCAACGAGTGACGACCCTAGCCAAATACCCCCGTTCCAGACACAATGGAATATGTTTCGTAACCCAGTTTGGCTGTTATGTTATGTTTTTCTTTAATTTTAATTATAAATCATTTAATTATTAAATTCAAACTTACATTTTAAATTACCGGGGCTACATACTACCTCTAAAAATTATAGAAAAAATATTTCTAGTTATGTCTTGATGATACGGTTCTAACGAGACTAATTTCGTCGAATTCTGAGACCGTTTGAAAAATGTTCATTTTCAAGTCGATTAAATTTGACTAAAACTGACAAAACACGTTTTCCTTTGCCACGCTCACATATTAATTCAAAAAATTATGAAAATTGAAACCTAGCAATAATTTGACATTCCGGTTCCAACAAAAGTGGTTTCATCAAAAACCGAGGTCGTTTGCAAAATGGCTATTTTTAAGGCCAATATATTATATCAAAATATATATAAATTCTACAGCGACTTTTCTAAATTTTAAACTGGACATAACTTTCGATTTATAAAGTGAAATTTCAGTTTTTCAGATTCGTTAGAAAGATATGATTAAACAGATTTAAATATTTCTTATTTCACTCAATTCTGATTTATTTTGAATCCTGTACACTCCGTCAAAGTTCAAATTCAAATTTTCAAACTGCAGCGATGTTTTAAACTCCTTTTGTAATTAAATTAATTTCATTCGTTTTCACTTTGATTAAAATAAATTTTTAGTCATTCTTTTTTAAAATAAATTAATTTAAATATTGAAATCCATTAAAATTTCTAAAATAAAATTTTTAAATTGGCCCCAAAGTTCCGGGTCGTTACAATCGCCCCCACTTAAAATCTTTTCGTCCTCGAAAAGGAATGGAACTAAAAGTTGTTTAATTTACCCAACTCAACCTAAAATTTTATCATTGGTTTCAATTTATTTTGTTAGTTAAATTAATTATCATTTCTATACTTTATTAGTTAAACTAATAATCAAACATCACAACCAGCAATCAATTAGGTGATTAACTTTTCAAATATATATAACTTTTATATATAGCCAAAAATCATATTTTAGTGCAAATCACAGCAATGTGTACTAACTAAGTTTAGGTTCTCATACCAGTCAATGGAAATATATAGAAATTCCACTTTTGAAACTCGAACATAAGTACTGGTGATGGTGCACCGATCATCAGAATTATCTCCGGGCGACTAGAGTGTGAATCAATATCTATCTAGTATATTAAAACTTCGAATATCCGTTAATTACTCGTATATTAGAAATCTTTATATACTCGATTGTCCACATTAAATTATAATAATATACTCAAATACGTATTTTAAGATAAAATTTTCCAAAACTAAATTTGTTTTCAATTTTATTTTTTTTAAAGAATATAATACTCCTCACACTTGTTCTAGGATAATACTGATCCCATCTCTAACAAGTAATTCTCATTGGATATTGCTAATCCAATCTCTGATGAATTCTTTCGTTCGGTTCTAATGTGTCTTGTTCTCGAGCTTTGTAAACCAAAGCTCTGATACTAACTGAAACGACCCAAACTTCCCCGTAAAGGAAAGGCTAGATTGCTTTGAGAACAACACACATCAGAACACAAACTGAAGAACATTTCATTGCTGATAACAACAATTACATCAGAGTACAAGAATATAACAGAGTATGAAACTCATTACACAATAGAAATACAATAATATCAGAGTTTTAAATTACATTTAAATAGCAGCGGAAAATATTACAAATATACAACTGAAAGGAATACACGGATACAGAGCTTTCTGAATACCGCTTCAGCTGTAAACCAGGATCCTGTAAATATATCTGCAAAAAGCTACTCGACTGCCCGTGTGAAAAATAAGGGCACCCGAGTTTGCCAGTGAAATGGACTACAGGTCAGTTATGGGACTGGTATTAGAAATCTTAACTTAACTATCTAAAAATAAGGCTAATCACAGGACCACGCCGCTAACGCGGAACGGGTTTACTCCATTGGATTGCCAGTGCATAAATTAAAGTAAATCGTTAGACAACGCAATGCTTTTTAGAAAAATGAAACCATTATAAGACCCAAGTCCCATCACACAATGCAATGCAAACCGGAGGATAGGGTTTTACCTTATAATGGTCCAAAGATGCTTAATACGATAAAACGGATTTAGTATTAGTGTGTATACCTATTGTAACACCCCGAATTTTCTATTAACACTAAAGTTGCTAAAATAATAATAAGTGTGTAGAAGAGGGGATGTATCTAATATGAATATAAAAATATTAATAAGTATGTAAGAGAGGGGATGTATCTAATATGAATATAAAGATATTAATAAGTATGTAAGAGAGGGGATGTATCTAATATGTATATAAAAACAATAATAAGTGTGTAAAAGGGGGGATGTATCTAATGTGTACATTGTAGAATATATATATATATATATATATATATGGGCAGTTAATGCAAACATGAATAGAAGTTTATTAATTTGCTGAGTGTTTGCTGAGTCACTTCTGACTCATTGCTGAGTCAACAAGATAAACCCCATCTTGTCTGAACGGCTGCGGTTATTTCTAGGTTAAATCTAATGGCCTAAATGAATTCTAAAATCTATAAATAAGTGGGTAGACCCTAGACCTAAATCACTTGTAAAATTAGAGAAGCTACCGTCATGCTGTTGCCATGGAGTTCAGCATAGCCGTCACAAACTAAGAAGAGGAAGCCTAATCATCTACAACTAAATCTACACAAATCAAATCAAAAGATCTCTCTTTCTCTAATTCTTTTCTTTTGTTGGTGAGTATGATGATTCTCACAAGACTATTACAAACTAATTTGACTCAGTTATGAATGGATCACAAGAAAGTGATGTGATTTGTAATTGTAAATTCTATATATTGTGGATCTCTTATTATGTTATTATGTTGTCGTATGATGTAAATTATATATGCTATGTCATGTTATGTTGTAAATTCTCTTATGCTATGTCGTGCTATGTTGAGAATCATGTCAAGCTATGTTATACTATCATACTATGCCATGTTATAAATCATGCTATATTATGTTGAAAAATCATGATGTTGTTGGATCATGCTTAAAGTTATGTTTTGTTTTTTTTCTTAATTTAAATGGATCTTGTTTATGGGAATTTGCCTATTAGGTTAGGTGTACCCATAAACTTGAAACTATAATTAAATAAAACTTGATTATGGGAATTTGCCTATTGAGTTAGGTGTACCCATATAAAACCATGTTGTTAAAAAAAATTAGATGATGTTGATTCACACATGTTCATATGTAAGTTTATGAAAATTGATTGAGATTATATTAGGTGAATTTTGAACAAGTTGACACCTTTAGGTCCATGACATGTATAATCTATGCAAGTTGGACATATGCAAGTTTCACCCCTTATTATGATTCATTTGGTCACATATACATGTTGTTATTATGATAGTCTCTTTTATGCTATGAGTTAGGCTATTCGAGTCTAACATATATTTTGCGAATAAACGTTCAAACGTGGGGTAGGGGTAATATTAGGAATTAATAAATTGGGTGCAATTTTGTAAGATTTTGCATACCATGAATGGATGTCCATAATTGAGTCAATTATGGACATTGTTAAAAATTGGAAGTAATTAATAATTCAAGTAGGGAATTATTAAAATTGGGGGAAAGTGGATTATTATTAATAATCAATGCTTAGGACACGAGGTTGGACCCGTTTGTGATGTAAACCTGCCCGGACCCGCCCGGCAAATCCAGTAGTCACAAATGTCGGCCCAATGTGAGAGGTCCTAGGCCCAAACTAAAGCATAACAGTTGTAAAGACACGAGGTTAGACTATTTTATGGTGTAAGACTGCCCGGACCCGCCCGGCAAATCCAGCTGCCATAAATGCCAGTCTAATGTGAGAGGTCTTTATGAGGTTATGGCCTTAATGAACTAAGAAATACTTAACCAGATAATCATGTAAGGTGGGACATGGGGGTTAAGTAGGTGCCTTGGGTGGCATGAGGAATCTGGTGGTTGCCTTTAGAGGCATTTGAAATACGATTAGACTTAACCAAACACACATGTAAATGAACATGACTAAGTGGGTTAAGTGGGATGGACTAATGGGGACAAGCTTAGGTGGAATGCTTGTGGTAAATAGTGGGGGCCCATTTCAACCAGTATCCCAAAACGTATCTTTGTGGGCTCGACCCAAGTCGAGGACGGGACACGCATACTGGGTTTAACTATAAGAGGCCAAAACAGGGAGCGGTGGCAACGCAAGTCCAACGGGTTTCATATGCGTGTGTGGACCCGGGCTGGTAGGTAAGACGTTGTTGCATCGTGTAGGTATAAGCCGTGCATGTCCGTTGTATCAGGTTGCCACTTTAGGGGAGTGATACACCCCACTGTGGGGCCAGCACGGGTATCTACGAGTTAGGGAGCCGATCGAATAATGGGAAGTAGGGTACACCTAGTGGAGATAGGGGCAGGCGGCACCTATGTAGTCAGCTAGGGGTACGTAAAGCGATTGGGAAAGTTTCTAAGTGAAGCTAAGTGGGATGAATCTTTAGGGTGACTGGTGTGGTGCAGTATAGTGTTTATCCTTTAGTATTTAGGAGCGCCTATAACGTTGCCTTTAGCGATTGTCTATGTCCTTAATCTGCTCTTCATAGACATTTTCTTGTTTTCCAGCTTATGCCTTAGTCCAGTTATTTTGGTAATAGTATTGTAGAATTATCATATTCACCAGACTTTATGTCTGACCCCCTCTTTTCCATCCTTTTTCTCCCTTCAGGTCCGCAGGTTGGGCCAAGTTCTAGTGGAGTCTAGTTGGATCGCTTATCTTCTAGAAAGCTTGGACTGCTGAAGTAAAGTCCAGCTTGTTATCTTTCTTTTTAATGGCTATTCATGTAATGGGATTATGTACTTGTTTTATCAAGATAGATATTGTACTTGACATTGAATATGGTGTTATGATGTAATCAAACATGTTTTGACTTCTACTACAATGAAATAAAGTTTTTGAATTTCCAAGTACTATTTTATATCTGTCTTGTTGTAATTTTACTGTTCTATATTCACTTAAAACCTCCATGGAAGTTAATGCATTCCCTTTGTGAGTGACATTAATGGACGTGGGGTGTTACACCTATGATTATATATATTTCAAAGACAATTTCAATCATAATGTATTAATCATAGACGGCATAGTACCACGTCCTACTATGTCGCCATACTAGTTCTACAATCAAAACCGCAAGGTCGTATTGGAAATTGGATTTCCATCATGAGTCGAGGCTAGGGGCAAGCTCCTCTCCGATTTCGAGAGACTCTAGCAAATGCCTCAGGATCACACCTATGGGCAACCCTTGGATCTTCAGGGCCGGTCCCTACCTAAGGGTAGTGGATTAATTATGCCTTAACACACGCTTCCTGGTCCCTTTGGACCTATAGTATGACCACTAACGGCCTGTAAAAATCCGAGGCGCCTCAAAATCCATCATCCACATAAGTAAAATGTCAGCGCTGGTAGGTCCCTGACATCACTCTAGCAAGAAAGAAACGTGTACACTCCCTGCAGTCCGTAACCCGTTTTTGACTCGTACCGGGGTGTGAGGCTCGCGAAGTCACGATATACACAAAGCTATGCCATAATGGGCTATACTTTGGTCATCCCACAAGGCCCTGCTTATCAACAAAAGCCTTAATCAATTGCATCTTGGCGTGCCACATTGACAATTCACGTCATGCGATCAATCACTATTAATATATACCAGGGTGTTAAGATGAGAATAAATCCTCCACCACCAAACAGACATACATTAATAACAATCAATTTAATTCACGTGGAACGAAGTCCAACGCTAAACACGCATCCATTTACAAGCTTATGCTTTGGGTCTGAGCGAAAACCAAATCCGAACAATCAACAATAGTCCGGACGGCCACCACTGAAGCCCCTTTAAGGTAGCTACTCCCATCAAGGGTCTCTATAGCAACACATCCATTCGATGTGAAGATCGTCGGTCTTCAACCGCCGTCTTCATCTTCGACTCTTCATCGTCGTAGTAATTATTCGAAATGGGTTAAACCCGGTCTTTCCGAATAACTCGCATATTTTTTTTAATTAAAAATCAAGTACTATAAAAATACATCCAACGCCTCATTCCAATTCAGAGTATTCTTTTAAATAAAATATTCACATTATTCTATTAAAGATAAATTCTTTAAATTATTCTTAAATCTTTCTTTTAAAGATTTATTGAAACCCCAATTTGGTTTTAAATATCAAAAATCATTATTCAATGATTATTTAAATTTAAGAAATAAATCTTATCTTTAACTAGGTTAAAGAACTAGTGTCTTTTTAAAACACCGTTCACGATAAACCCAAAATCATCTTCCCTTAAATATGGAATCTTCACAGAAATCAAATCAATATATAATCATTATAAATTTCTGTATCTGATCAATAATATAAATGGAATAACGGCAAAGCCTCTTAAATTCCATATGTAGTATCGATCTTCTTTTACAGACGCTTATCTCAGTTATTATTAATTCAAATTCCATTCCATTCCAATTTAATATATTAAATTGGAAAACTTTACTTTTGGAAAATTCCTATTTAGATCTTAAATAAAGATTTACAAATTCCAAGTCATATTCTTTCTGTTAATTGAGTTAAAGAACAGATGTCATTTAAAAACATTGTTCACGATAAACTCAATTCACAAATCATTTTTATTCCAATTACAAAATATAGTTTGAAACTCTAGTAATCTTAACTAAAAGATTTATTCCTTTCAACTAGGTTTAAGAAAGGTGTTATTGAAGACACCATTCACGACAAACCTAAAATCCAATTTATTTAATTTAATTTCAATTAAATCTTAACAAATTGGAAAATTTCATTAAATCCAAATTTAATGATTTATTCTAGTTAATAACTAGTTCATTTAAATAAAAATATATTTTCCAAAATATATTCTTTTCTAAAATATTTTCTAAGACATTTTCTAAAATATTCTTTTTTTAGAATATCCTTTATTGGAATGTGACTCAATCAACAACCATATATTGCATGAAATCAACAATTATGATAAATAATTATCAAACATCCAAATGACAACCAAAGTGGAATTTATAACTGTGTGAGCATTAAAGTAAATAAATAACGCTCATCACAGACCATCAATCCATCGATTGACAGATAGCTAAATATTGGGATTAGTGTGTGTCCAATATCATCCCAATACCCGTGTGGGGTTTCATCCATCAAACAAATAATAATATATTTGTGCACTTAGGCGATGTGTTAAAATTATCGTCCCAATCACATAACAAGTCGGATGACTTGTAAATGGAAGTGTAATATGCAATTTGAACCTTGTGTCAAGCATTTCAACCTTACAGACATATACCCCATGCCATCCCTAACATCGTATTTGTAACACCCCGCCTCCGCTAGGGTCACTCGCAAAGGAATGCACTAGCTTTAGAGGGGCATTATTGGTAAACATGCACAGAAATATCACAAGACAGAACATATAAAATAGCGGAAGTAAAATCAAACTTTCTTAACATGAATAAATAAGGTCTAAAGCCTTTTACATCAGAGTACATCAAAACCTGTCTTGCAATAGTAAAGAAGCATAAAGACATTTTCATAAATTATTCCCCAAGTAAAAACAGTAAAGTAGCCATAGCCAAGAAAAGTCCAAGCCATCCATGATGACCTTCAAGCAGAAGAAGTCCGAACTAAACAGCAGTATTTCCTCCCTGTAACCTGGGGGGGAAACAGAAGAAAAGAGGCGAAACAAACGGGTCAGTCAAAAAGACTGAGTAAGCCCTATCTACTATTAGTATAAAAACTAGTAAAGTTAACTGTCATGAGAACCTGAGATGAACATAAGCATGACAACAAGATAGATAAGCTAAATCAAAATAACAGGATGAACTATTGAACTTAGATAAACTAAGGTATCGCGATAAACTACGGTATCATGATAAATCAAAGTATCCCATCGTCAGATTTCTATCAAGTATACTATCCCAAGGTATCTACCCCGTCTAACATCCCACGGTATCCGTTTCGTATATTCTTCCTGGTTCTAACATGTATATTTGCTCTGCACCTCTCGTACTAGTATCCCAACCCGCGTCATGTGTTAACCATGAATGTCCCTTGCCCAATGTCATGTAATGGTCCATGTCAACCTAATATATCGCATATATAGGTTACTCAAATCATATGTTTCTTTCCATGTATATAAGTTCAGTCCTTTGCCGTACCTCGTACGGGCTTCCTCATGTCGCATTATCCTTGAAATCGTTTGGACTGTCACCCTTGTTCTAGCTAGGCTCTTCCATATGAATCATCGTTTGAACTACTAGGACTTACGCCACCTAGCACCACTAGGGATTACGCTTACCTATTGCACGCTTTCGTATTTCGGTTTGGGTTAAACCACCTAGGCCACTAGGGATTACGCTAACCCTCAACCGCGCCCTTTTTCCCACGCATTCATCGTGAATCGTTTTTCTATAACTGTATGCACATGTATCACATCGTGCCATCCGAGTCCTGTCACAGGGCAAAACAAGAAATACAGGACTCGGTCGGGAGCTTTAGATTTATCTGCCGATGCAGATACTAAGGTCTGCTTTTCTACACGTGGCTATGGTCCCACGAGACCCCTCCCTCAACTAGTGAAAGGCAACACAAGAGAAAATCTTACATGAGAACTACACTCCGGCCAGCCCACATCCTACGGCCTACCTCACCCATAATTAGATAGCAATTATGGTCTGTTGGGTGTTCCCTGCCTTTCCGTACGTACACGCTTGACTCAAGATGGTAGATGATCGACGAACTTGCTATCTCGGGCACCTTATGTATTCGTCGACTCACTGCTATCCACCCCAGTCTTTAGGTCGCTCGCATAGCAACCAAGGCATATTCTTGGTTCTTCTACCGCAGACCTCAACCTCTCGTGAGCCTAGTATATTGACCTGGCAGCTCACAGAGGGATCCCAAGAATATCCTCACGTTCCCCGAAGCCGCTGCTTCGTTACCCAGTTCGTTGGAGCCTTTATCTAAATCAGATAGCCTGCTCCTACACGCATACTTAAACGTTGACCTAACGTATCGGGTTACTAATCTATCTAAGAAATGGTCCAAATTTCCTTGACTAAGAATTATTACTTAGTTTCCCTTAACTAAGGTTTACCACTTAGCCTTATTTCCATAATCCTTGTTAACTATGGTTATTTACCTAATCCTCCGAATTAGGGTTTATCTAATGGGTTAAGTGTCACTTAAGTTCATAACTTAGCCCGTCTACAAACCATGTCAAAATTGGCTAAGTATCCAAGTCCAAGACTTAACCCTACAAACCATGTGTCAAGTTGGCTAAGTATATTAAGCAATTCATAACTTAACCTCGTCTAATTATCATTTTAGATTGGTTAATTATATAAATTAACTTGACCTTGTCAAATTACCGAGTCAAATTGGTCAAGCGTATTCAAGTGATTCGTGACTTAGCCTTATCATGTTTTCACGTTAGATTGGTTAAGTATAGGTCACTTAACCACATCAAACTAACGAGTTGGATTAGTTAAGTGTAAATTAACTTAACCCCGTCCAATTACCATGTTTAGATTAGTTAGGTCTGAGTTGACTTAACCCCATCCATTAACTGTATTAAACGGTTAAGTGTTACTAAGAAAATTTACTTAACCTTATCAAGTTATCGTGTTGGATTGATTAAGTGTTGGTTAACTTAATCCCGTCCCCTCGTCGTATAAAAATGGTCAAGTGTCGTTAGGCAAATCAAGTTACTTAACCTACCCAACCCTGTCATGTTTTGTTAAGTATCATTAGCCTAATCAAATTACTTAGCCCATTTGTCCATGTCATATTTGGTTAAGCCTCATTAATCTAATTAACTTAACCCTATTATGTGGCATTAATTATTTAATGCACCCCAACCTCTCACATTAGACTTTGTTGTGGTTACTAGTTAAGCCGGGCGGGTCCGGGTAGATTTACACCACAACTTGGTCTAACCTCGGGTTCAAGCACAACATGACCAACTTCTCACATTGAGTCCTATTGTTTGCAACTACTAGTTAGGCCGGTCGATTCCGGGTAGTTTTACGTTGCAAACTCAACCCAACCTCGAGTTGGCCACTTTCATGTTTAGTCTAGTGTCATGTTCATAGTCAAGTTTTCAAGCAATTGGGTAGACCTAACTTAATAGGTAAATTCCCAATGGGTAGACCTAACTTAATAGGTAAATTCCCAAGCTTATGTTTTTATGCATACTTACATGTCAACTTCCATGTTACATTTCAAGTTATGTTTTCAAGTATAAACACATGTCATATTTAACGTTACATGTTGTCATGTTTATACCCATTTACCCAAACCATATTCATGTCATTATGTTTCCCCATAATGTGACCCCAACGTTTTTTAAACTCGCATATACGTTTGCAACAACGTGATGGATTAAAAGAAGAGACTTGGCAAAGGCATGACAAAAATGGATATTAAGCCACAAGTTAATCATGGTGGCAAATGAGGCACACATGTGTTCATTAACTTGCATGTTACATTCCTACACCTCAAAAACATGCATAAACCCAAACTTGGCACATAAACGGATCATGGTGACAAAAGACAAGGAATGATGACTAGTAACTCGCATATATCATCATATAAGGGTTATGACTTCATATGCAAGTTGACATAATGATTATGAAGGTTTTCATGTTGCATAATGCAACATTTCAACATAAAGGTTGTGGCTTTTAGCTCATAAGATCAAGATAATGACTTCATAAACTTGCATAACATGATAGCATGCATCATTCTCAATGATCAAACCCAAACTTTCAACATGAACTTTTAACTTCATAGTTAATACCTAAGAGTAGGGAAGGGCTTACCTTGCTATGAAGGCCTAAATCGATTAAACCAAAGCTTATGATGAAGCCTATGCATGCCATCACCCAAAAACCCAAAGATGGATGCACCAAATCACTAAAAACACCATCTTTATGAACAAAGATCATAGCTTTTGCCTTGAAATCAACTTGAGAAGCTCTCATACTAACATAGGGACTCTCTAACACTCTCATGATCATGAAACCTCTCATAGAAATGAAGTGGAGGCTAGGATAGTTGAGTGGAGGCCATGAGAGTAGAAATTTTGCCATAGTTTAGTTGCATGAATGAATAATGAGGATTTAGGATAGGTTAGGGTCTTATTTATAGATTAGGCAAGTGTTTTAGGCCATAGGATTAAACCTAAATTCAATCCAAGCCATCAAAGCATGTCTTGGGGAAGAAGTCAAGTGTAGGAACCATCTAGGGCCTTTAGATTAAAGATGATCCATGAGAACCATCCAAATGCAAAATCTGCATTTGAGCGAATCGGCCCACGGGTTGACAGCCAAACACCCTGGATTAACCCCTAGTCGACCCAGCGGGCTCGGGTCGACCTCAAAAATCGGCCGGTTCGGTTATTCCCCTCTCCCAATTCGCTGTTTTGAACATTTTTGCATATTTATTTATTAAATTTTCAATTATATATATATATATATATCAATATATATATATATATTTCTCTGCGCAACCCATTTCACTTAATTAAGTATACTTTAATTTGGGAATTTTTCGTGAAACTTCGCGAGGCCATATCTTGGTCATACGGACTCCGATTTTCGAAAACTCGGACTCTATTTCGCGTATTTTTCCGAGATGAACGCAATGGCATAGCCCGTTTCCGTTGATTCAGATTTTACAGTTTAATTCTGCCTCCATTTATGTTATAACAGGTTATTGAAAATACGGGTTGTTACAGTATTTTTAACATATGATCTTTTATTGTAACTAATTGACAATAAAAATATTAACTTTCATATCTTTGTGTAATCCCTTCCGGTGACCAAAAATGTATATTTAGGTGTAAACCTTTTTAATCACCCAAAAAGTATGTTTTGGTGTTATCCTTTTAAATAACCCAAAAATGTATATTTTTACTTCATTCTTTTTAAGTGACAAAATGACTATTCTTGTCTGATCCTTTTTATGTGAACAAAAATGATTATCTTGTCTAATTCTTTTAACGTAAACAAAAATGTCTATTTTTGTTAAACTCTTTTTAATGTACAAAATATGATAATTTTGTTAATTCTTTTTAATGTAACAAAATATGATAATTTTGTTGTTTCTTTTTAATGTAACAAAATATGATAATTTTGTTAATTCTTTTTAATGTAACAAAAATGTCATTTTTGTTTTCATTCTTTTAAAGTAAACAAAAATGCTAATTTTTCTTTAATCCTTTTCAGTGACCAAAATGTAATCTTCCTCCATAATGACAAAAATATATATTCTATTCTAATTTTTCATTTTCTAACAAAAAGGTATATTTTATTCTAATTTTCATTTTCTAACCAAAATGTGTATTTTATTCTAATTCATTTTAATGTAAACAAAATGACAGTTTGGATCTACTTCATTTCAATGTAAACAAATGACAATTTTGATCTAATTCATTTCAATGTAAACAAATGAAAATTTAGATCTTGTTTAATTCTTTCAATATAAACAAAATATGCATTTTTGATTCATCCCTTTTTAATATATAAAAATACTCATTTTTATGTCATCCTTTTTAATATTAAAAAAATGTTCATTTTTATTTAACTCTTTTTAATACACAAAATTATTCATTTTTTTTTCCTAACCATTCTTTTGACAAAAATGTTATTTCCTTAGCTAATCTTTCTTTTGACAAAAATGTTAATTCTTATTCAAAAATCATGTTTTGGCCAACAATGTTAATCTTATTCACTAATCAAGTTTTTGAAAAAATATGTAAATTCTATTCACTAATCAATTTTTGACAAAAATGTTAATTCTATATGAACATCATTAACAAAAGTGATGTTTTAATTCTAAAGTATCATTTCTAGAAAAATGTGTATATTTAATCATGTATGACATTTCTAACAAAATGTACATTTTATTTGTGTATAATATTTCTAACAAAATGTATATTTTATTTGTATAACAAGTTCTAAGTTTCAATTGACAAATAAAAAGTGAACTTTATTTGTATAACGAGTTCTAAGTTTCAATTGACAAATAAAAAGTGAACTTTATTTGTATAACAAGTTCTAAGTTTCAATTGACAAATAAAAAGTGAACTTTATTTGTATAACAAGTTCTAAGTTTCAATTGACAAATAAAAAGTGAACTTTATTTGTATAGTTCTAAGTTTCAATTGACAAATAAAGAAAATGAACTTTAAATCCATTCCTTTTATTTCATATAAAATGGCAATAAAAATGTTACTCTTTAATCTCAACTCTATTTCATTGTAACTAATTGAAGATAAAAATGCAATCTTTTATTTCAATTTTTTATTTTAATCTTTTCATTAAAATAAAAATAAATCTTTTGTTCCTACCAACTTGTTTTAACCCCAATGTTAATCTTATTACAACTAACATGTTCTCATACAAATGTGATTTTTTTTATTCACTAAACATATTTTAACAAAAATGTGATAAAATTTGTATCCTCTAAATGGGTTTACAAAAATAATATAATTGGTTTCAACCTTTAAAATTTGGCCAAGGTGACATTTTGATCAAACGCAACATTTTATAATAAATGGTTATTTTTGTTTTCATGTAACGTTTAATAATAAAAATGTTATTTCCTATTCTAGTATAACATTTTGAACAAAAATGTTATTCTCTACTTACACAAAAATATTCTAACCAACACCGTTATTTTGTTTTTCACAAAATATTCCAACTAAAAATATTATTTTTACTTACACCAAAATATCCTCACAAAAATGTTACTTTTGTTTCAATAATCGTGTTTTGACAAAAGATGTTATTTCATTTATAATACCACAATTTATAAAAATGATATTTTTATTCCTATTATAACATTTACATAAAAAATATTATTTTATTACACTACACATTCTTTTGACAAAATGCTATTTTTGATTTAATTATCATTCTTTGACAAAAATGCTATTTTTGTTTCAATTATCTTTCTTTGTTGTCTCTAATTTGAAAATAAAAAGGCATCTTTAAAAATCTATTCTTTTTATGTAGATAATACTGCATAAAAAGGTGTATTCTATTTTATTGAAAATCTAGTCCAACAAAATGACAGAACCATATTTGTTCAAATCTTATTCCAAAATTTGACTCAACCAAATTGAATAAAATGTTTGATTCGTGTAAATGTTTAAATACTGGTTTAACAATTAACCAAATTCCGTGTTTCATACATGTTGAAAAGACTAATACAATATATTTACAAATTTTGATGTTTTAGAAATTTGATTCTTTCTATAAAAAAAATTATATATTTTTGGTTTAAATCAAATTCTAATTAACCGAAGTGTTAATTTAACAATACAATGAACAAAATAGTAAATTTGTTCAATCTAATTCTAATTAATAGAATTGTTTCAATCCCATCAGTACAATAAACAAAATGATAATTTTGTTTTAGTCTAATTCAAATTTACAGAAATGTCAAATTCAATCATTCTATCGCCACATCACAAAACCAAACAAACAGGTGTATAATCTACATTAACACAGGATGATAACAGCTTGAATCAACTGTAGATTAACAACAATAATTTCAGAAATTATTTCTAATTATAAAAGAAAGAAAGAAATAGATTTCTCACATCGATTTTGATTCTATTCAGTTCAGAGTCGATTTTTCTTCAATTTCTGATGTGCTCTGATTCAGATCTGGATTGGCCTATGTTGTAGATCTCGCTTCTGCGATTCCAACGCAACAGATTTCGTTCGATTCTGAAGTCGTATGAAAGAATTATGATCATTTAAACATTAATTGTTTTAATATATAATTAAATAAATAGTTAGTCTTTAATTACATTGGTTAACCCAAGTCAGGTCGTTCCCTTCTTTACTCCTTCTTTTACGTGATGTACAGATGAACAAACCCATCACCGACTTCAAACACACCACCACGCACCAAGATTCGCACCTCCAGCACCTCATCGGAGTACACCCCCTCAACGCCGCCGCCATGCTCCATCACCGCCCCCCAAGCAGGCCCCACTCGAACGCCGATCCATCCCCAGAAACCGCACCAAAACCGCCACCTTCGAACCAGAAATTCGCCACAACGACAAACCTAAACCTCATCACCACCGTACAATACGTAGTGCTCACATAGATCTAGGATTTCCATGTTATATTCATGAGTTAATTCGAGTTGTGTTTGATTATTTTGGGGGATTTAAGTCGGAATGAATTGGCCATTGATTTTCATAGTGGCGGCCTAGTTTTAGCATATTAGGGTTATGCGTATTCTAGTGTATTTATACAGTATAGATAGTGTATTTTATTTTATTTTAATTTATTTATTTTCCAAATTTATCTATATGTTGCTACAAACTCCAAATCAAGCCTAAGGAGTGTCGACCCCAGCCAAATACCCCCGTTCTGGACACAATGGAATATGTTTCGTAACCCAATTTGGCTGTTACGCTATGTTTTTCTTTAATTTTAATTATAAATCATTTAATTATTAAATTCAAACTTACATTTTCAATTATCGTGGCTACATACTACCTCTAAAAATTATAGAAAAATTATTTCTAGTTATGTTTTGACGATACAGTTCTAACGAGACTAATTTCGTTGAATTCTGAGACCGTTTGAAAAATGGCCATTTTCAAGTCGATTAAATTTGACTGAAACTGACAAAACACGTTTTCCTTTGCCACGCTCACATATTAATTCGAAGAAGTATGAAAATTGAAACCTAGCAATAATTTGACATTCCGGTTCCAACAAAAATGGTTTCGTCGAAAACCTAGGTCGTTTGCAAAATGGTTATTTTTAAGGCCAATATATTATATTAAAATATATATAAATTCTACAGCGACTTTTCTAAATTTTAAACTGGACATAACTTTCGATTTATAAAGTGAAATTTCAGTTTTTCATATTCGTTAGAAAGATATGATTAAACAGATTTAAATATTTTTTGTTTCGCTCAATTCTGATTTATTTTGAATCCTGTATAGTCCGTCAAAATTCAAATTTTCAAACTGCAGCGCTGTTTTAAACTCCTTTTGTAATTAAATTAAATTCATTCGTTTTCACTTTGATTAAAATAAATTTTTAGTCGTTCTTATTTAAAATAAATTATTTTAAATATTGAAATCCATTAAAATTTCTAAAATAAAAATTTTTAATTGGCCCCAAAGTTCTGGGTCGTTACACATACTGACTCCAAAAATTATGAAAACTAAAATATAGCTATATTTTGATGATACAGTCCTAATAAAATTAATTCGTGAATTTGGAGGCCGTTTGAAAAATGACCTTTTTCCAGTTGATTAAATTTACAATTAAAACTGAATAGGCAATTAAATTCACCACGCTCACATATTAATTCCAAAAATTACGAAATTTCAAACTTGACTATAATTTGAGATTCTAGATCCAACAAAAGTGGTTTCATCGAAAACAGAGGTCGTTTGCAAAATTATTATTTTTAAGGGCTATCTAACTTAAATATATATATATATATTCCATAGCGACTATTCTAAATTTTAAACTGGACATAACTTACAATTTATGAAGTAAAATCTCAACTTCTCACATTTGTTAGAAAATTACAGTTCAAAATATTCCAACGTTTCTTGTTTTACTGAAGTCCAATTTATATTGAATTCTATACATTCAATTGAATTTTAAAATCGAATTTTCAAACGACCGCGCCATTTCAAGCTCATTTCAATTTAATTTTAAATTCTTATGTCCTAACTTTGATTTAAATAAATTTTAAATCGTTAATTGTCAAAATAAATCCTTTAATTCCATTAAATCAATTAAAAATAAAATTTTAAATTGGTTCCAAAAATACGGGTTGTTACATAAGTCCTAAGGTTTTTATAAAACACATGGGAAATAAACTTTGTCAACATAGCCAACAAGGTAGTAGAGGTGGCAAGCCTTAAAAGCCTTTCATAAAGGATTTAGAAAACTAACCTTACTGACAAAATCGAAGAGGAATAGTGGCAAAAACTTCTTTAAGGTTTAAAACAATAGAAGCGGGTAGCCTCTTATGTTAGTATAAAGGAAATTGTCTTATCTCCTATGTGTGGAGGCAACAAGCATATCGTGGAACGATAAGAACTCCATCCATCACTATTGTCTCAAGTTCATATCCTTATGAGAAAATAGGTATTTCAATGACTTGTGGTCTGGGAATAACTCGAACCCTTCACCAAAAAGATAATGCCTCCATGACTTAAGCACAAACATGATGGCATCCAATTCTAAGTCGTGGTAAGATAGTTTCTCTCATGGGCCTTCAATCGTCTACCATCATAACTTACTACTCTCTTATCTTGCATCAATACTTCATCTAGGCTAGAACCACATGCAACAGTGCAGACCGTAAAAAAATTAGTACCACCAGAGGTACTAACATTGGTGCACTATTAAGGCCCCTCTTAAGCTTCATGAAGGAATCCACGTAATCCCCGTCTCACACGAATGCAAAGATAATCACAAATTTTTGGTTCACTCATGGTTGTCTTTATAATTTATTATCATAAATACTCTTGCTTTATTTCAAATAAAAACAAACCAACACTAAGTTTCAGTAGTTATTCACTTGATTTAAATTCACTACTCAATGGACTTTTAACAAAAAGTTAATCACCATTACTTACGATCCCTTAATCTCACTTACAAAATTTATTAAATTTAATCACTCAGCTGAAACCATCTACTTGTTTCTTCTGCGCACTCTGATTAATCTTAGACTAGTACATGTTTATTTCAATACGAATCTTACTTTTATTGTCTTGGATTTAACTTGTTTACCTATCCCATTTTATTTTATTTTATTGAACAATCAATGAGACACAAGAGGGTGGAGTTTAAATTTTATATAAGAAAAATAAACCAAATATTTAAACACCTAAAGGTTTAAGGGGATGGAAATTTCTTCAAAAGAACTGTCGATAATTGGGTTCAACACATGGAACACTACAAAATGAGATACATTCCTAGACATATTCCCAATACCTAGATTGACTTAGGACCCAAATGATCAAGGACATGGATTAAGGATAACCTTGGAAGTGATAAAAGCAGACATAAATGTTATCCTTCCATGTTGCAATACATGTACTGTTCCGTTTCTATTCTGTGTTATTCTATTTGTTCTGAATTTTGCTTTGATACCAAAATTGTAATGCTCTACCCCGAAACCCACCCTAATAATGATATTGCTGAATAATACTGGCAATTAAAGCGGAGAATAGGATTGATTAGAAGCGACCATTCATGTTCTTGTAATGGACGAGTACCAAATACATCAATTGATGTATAATTTTTTTCTTACCTTAAAAGGATCGACGCACTCGATTCATCTAATATAAAACTATGATGGCCAAGTATCGTATTTAAAACAAATTACAACACATCACAGATAGCAAACCACAAAATAGAACACTTATAGTGTGAAAACCCGTAACTTCCCCGTAAAGGAAAGAGCAGGTACTTTGAGAACAACACATAAAAGAACGCAGACAGAAGAACATTACATTGTATATTACAACAATTCCATCAGATTACAAGAATATACAGAGTATTAACAAATAATATACATTATAAAATATCAGAGATTACAATACATTACATAGCAGCGGAAAATAATACAATACACAACTAGAAGTAATACACGGATACAGAGCTTTCCGAGTATCGTTCCAGCAGTAAATCAAGATCTTGTGAATATAAATCTGCAAAACCAAAGCTACTAGCTGCCCGTGTCAAAATAAGGGCACCCAGAGTTTAGGTTAAAACAATAAACTCCAGGTCAGTCATGGGACTAGTGTGAGAACTAAAACAGTTATTAATCTTTATTTTAAAGTTAGGTAAATCAAGGGACCACGCCGTATAACACGGAACGGGTTTCCTCCCAAGAATACCAGTGCATAAAACAATAGCTCAATGCTAAATAAAGAACAGTGAAGCTATTATAAGACCTAGGTCCCATCACACATTGCAACGCAAGCCGGAGGATAGGGTTTTACGTTATAATAGCCAAAGAAAGCTTGATACACTAAATTTCATCTTTTATTATTACTATAAGTGTATAGTGTCAAAACAATTTCAATCATAAGTATCAATCATAGACGACATGAGCGCCCCATCCCACTATGTTGCCATATATAGAATTACAACTAAAATCGAAACGTCGCGTATTGGAAGTTGGATTTCCATCTGTGAACCGAGGCCAAGGATCGTCCACAACCGATTCGAGATTCTCTAGCCCGAGCCTCAGGAACAGCCGCAACTGCCCCTTGGAGCGACAGGGCCGGTTCACCGATGTGGATTATAATGCCTGAATACTACGTTTCCCCGCCCTTTAGGGCGTAAATGAGCCAACAAATGACTCCATCGGCTCCACATAGTCACCTATATATCTGAGGCGCCTCGCAACAGCAACAACCACATAAGTCAAACTCGTCAGGGCGTGTCAAACCACTGACGCCACTTCTAACTAGAAAGAAACGCATGTCCTACCTGCGGTCCTCTCCCGTTTCTGGTTCACAACCGGGGTGTGAGGCTCGCGAATCAACACTACACAAAGCTATGCCACACAGGCCATGCTTTGATCATCAACCACAAGACTCTGCTTTTCAACAGAAGCCTTGATCATTTGCATCTCAGCATGCCACACAGGCAATTCATGCTATGCAACTGATATCAATCACACAGAATGAAATCCGATGTCAGACACACATCCATTTACAAGTCTGTTCTGGGTCTGAACGAAACCGGGAACCTTATTCCTCGCATATCCATTGATCTCCAAGTACGTCTGGACGATCACCAACTGATTCTCTCCTCTTGGGTGTACAGCCCAATCAAGATCATCAGTAATCACCCAAACAACGTGAAGACCTTCGGTCTTCAACCACCATCTTCACCTTCGACTTATCGTCGTATCAGTTATTCAGAATGGGATAAACCCGGTCTTTCCGAATAACTCATGTATATAATAAAAATTTGTTACACAAACACAACTTACGCCTCATTCCAATTCATCAGTCACAAACCGTAAATTAACAAGTGAATAATTCCCCAAATATTAACCCCGAAGGCCGAAACCAACATCAGATCAATACCCAAGAAACCATTCTGCTTAGCTAACCTACAGTTAGTTTCTAAATTTCACATTCTTAGGGAAAGGTTCCTATTAATTTTATCAAAGATAAATTATTTTAAATTTATTCTTTAATCTTCCTTTGAATATCACTTCAAACTAGTCGGGATTAACGAACCTTACCGAAGTAATCATTTGTTTTAATTTCCCAATCCCAACCTATTCATCCCATGAAGTAAAACTGGTAATAATTCATATCTAACACCACGGTGTTATCGGTAAATTCCATTACCATTTCACGTTCAAATCTAATTAAAGATTTAACTATCGCTTGAGCAAAACCGGTGATACTCCATTCTCGATCTTTTCAATCTAATTAAAGATTCATTAAAACTCCACTTAGTTTTAATCTTTAGCTGGGTTAAAGAATCAATGTCATTTAAAACACGGTTCACGATAAACCCAAATTCACATTCCATTCTACCAACCTTTAACCGTAAAATAGCAAGTGAGCAATTCCCTAAGTATTAACCCCAAAGGCCAAAACCAACATCAGATCAATACCCAAGAAACCATTCAACTTAACTAATCTCCAGTTAGTTTCTGATTTTCTTAACTCCGTTGGGTCTAAGAACAGTATTATTGAAGATACCATTCACGACAACCCAAAATCACATTCCATTCTATCGGGTTAAAGAACAAGTGTTATTTAAAACACTGTTCACGATAAACCCAGAAATCAATTCAAATTCAATTCCAATAAAATAAAATTTAATTGGTACACTTCATTAAATCTAAATAAAAAGATTTAATCTTTTTCTCAACTGGGTTTAAGAAGAGTGTTAATGAAGACACCATTCACGACAAACTCAAATCACATTTGATATTAAATACAAGGCTCTGAATAGAAAATATATCGGCTTATATTCAATATCAAATTCTACGACCAACAAATATCATATTGGAAATAACAATATAAATATATCTTTCAAATTCCCATAACAATATCTGTATAATCACGAAATCCAACATCGAAATATTCCAAAGACAATTTCGATTCAAATCCATTCCAATTCAATTATTGGAAATTCTGGTTACCTTTAAAGCCCCTTTCAAATTCAATTTATTTATTTCAAAATTAAATGATTTTAATTCTAGTTCTAAACTAGTTCATTTCGATAAAAATCTATTTTTATCTTTTCAAATATGGAGTTTTTCATCCCAATTCTTCCCAAATCATTTCTTATGATTTTACACAAATTATTACTATTTTTAATAATTTTATCAAGGCTCGTACAGTCGGTTTCCGTTAACGGCCATCGAACTGCACTTACAGCGACCTTTTCCAAATTTGATTTGGACATAATTCCTAATCCAACTGCTAGATTTCAAATCACTAATATTCGTTAGAAAGCTCTTTTCGATACAAACCCAATGGTTCCAGTTTTAGGAGAATCCGACGGTCGGATCTCCCGTAATATCCATTCGAAGTCAATGGTCGAAATTCGCGAAAGGCCACGGCGCGGCGCGTTCTATTCAGGCCATTATATTATATATATATAATATATATATAATATATACTTCGTCAATTTCCTTTAAAATGTATTTTATAAATCGTTTTAAATTCGTTTTCAAAATGATTTCAACTTCATATCCAATTTCGAATCAGAATTGAATATTCCACATCATCAATATACAAATGATAATATTTTCAAAATGTTATATTTTGAAATCACTTCCTTTTCTATACTCATTCTAAAAATGAATAAAATCAATATAAATATCGTTCACGTCAAAATGGCGCCAATCTAATCAACACGGCTTTTATTCAACACATGAATTTATTTTTAACTCAACACATGAATTTATTTTCAATTCAGCACATGAATTTATTTTCTATTCAACACATGAATTTATTTTCAATTCAACACATGAATTTATTTTCTATTCAACACATGAATTTATTTTATAAATTGGAATGAGGCCCAATCGATTACCATATAATGTTAATTATATGGATTTTCTACAACACATGTATATAACGGCAATGATAAATAATCAACCATCATCCAGAGTGCACCACACGAATGCATAAGCATTAAATATAAATAATTAATGCTTACACAGTCTGTCGACCAATCGATCGACATACAGCTAAATAATTGGGATTAGTGTACACCAAATATCATCCCAATACCCGTGTGGGGTTTCAAATCAACAAACACATATTTTTATTTGTGCAGTTGGGCGATGTGTAAAGTTTATCGTCCCAATCAATATTAGTCAAATCAGTGTATATAAACAAATCTCCGATTTGTTT
The DNA here is from genome assembly GCA_030737875.1 of Allium sativum. Classification (NCBI taxonomy): domain Eukaryota; kingdom Viridiplantae; phylum Streptophyta; class Magnoliopsida; order Asparagales; family Amaryllidaceae; genus Allium; species Allium sativum. The sequence continues at coordinate 856,440,764 of CM060915.1, read as the reverse complement.
ATTACTATTTATTTTATATACACATTAAAAATTATATTTTTAGCTATAAAATATTTTCCACTATAAAATATTTTATTTCATTTCACATCACACAATCCAATTTCACAACACAACAATCAAACAACAAGTCATCCATGGTCTGTGGACGACGGGTGTCAGGTGCTGCTAAGCACCGTCTGCATCCTAGTATATAATTCAACTAGAAATAAATTTAAAAGTGTGGAGTTCTCACCGATTACCTAAACCAAACGCCACGACTCTTTACATGTAGGAAATCTTCGCCGTGCTCGCCTTTTGTCACTTTCGCCGTCCGTGTTCGCTACAAATATAAAAATCACATTTTTATATTATCAGTCCATGGATAAAAATTATATTTTTATACAGCTATTATACAGATAAAAATTCTATTTTCATAACTGTGTTCATAAAATAAAAATCATATTTTTGAATCACTATATTAATAAAAATCCTATTTTTAATTAGCTACCTTAATAAAAATCGCATTTTTATTATCTCTACTATATAAAAATCATTTCTTTTGCTTTGTAAAAATCAAACTTTTTACTATATAAAAATCGTTTCTTTATATCCAAGAAAATTATACTTTCATATCAAAGAAAATTTATATTTTCATATCATAAAAATCCCATCTTTATGACCATAAAAGAAAAATCTTATCTTTACTTCAATAAAAATCTAATCTTTCTATAAAATAATATATATACATATATGTAATCTTTCTCTGACAATAGATATAAACTTTCTCTAACGAAAATCATATCATTTTATAAGTAAATTAAAACAAATAAAATAAATTAATTAATTAAAACTTACAGGAGAAAGTGGCTGAGGGGGGGTGGTTAACTGTGCGTCGCTGGGGGGCTCGAGGAAGGGTACAGACAGTTTTTTGGGAGGGAGGAGGCTGAGGGGGGAGGAGGCGTCGAGGTGGGGGCCAATAGGGGAGGCGCGAGGTGATTTCAATTTTGGGGGTTTGTCGATATCGCGGTTTCCGCGATGGAGGTTGGGCCTTGCCTGAGGCGCGGCAGTTGGGGTCAGAGGGAGGGGTGGTGGCGTGCGGTGACAGGGGGAGCGACGCGAGGGTGATCGGCTGTCACCGATTTAGCTTTAGGTTTTTTTCCCTTTTTACTGTTGGTCAACGATAGAAGAGGGGGGTAGTTAAGGAGAAAGAGGGATTAATCCAATTATATTTTATTATTTAATTAAATTTCAAAAAGCAACTTTTTATTTCTACCTCGAAATCGAACCCACCGACTGTCGTCCATAGCTAATTACCCCCATTCCAAACACAATGGGATACGTATCGTAGGCTGATTCGACTGTTTCGACCAGTTTTCGTTCAAATCAAAATATATCTCTATATATTAAATTTGAACGCGCATTTCAATTTACCGGGGCCACATACTAACTAGAAAAATTCCCGAAAAATATTTTCTAGCTTCGTATTGACGATACAGTCCTAACAAAACTAATTTCATTGAATTCCGACACCGTTTGAAAAATGGCCATTTTCCAGTCGATTAAAATTGACTGAAATTGACAAAACGCGTTTTCCTTTGCCACGCTCACATATAGATTCAGAAAATTACGAATTTTGAAACCTAGCAATAACTTGACATCACTGATCCAACAAAAGTGGTTTCGTCGAAAACCGAGGTCGTTTACAAAATTCCCATTTTAAGGGCTAGAATTCCATAGCGACTATTCTGAATTTTCAACTGGGCATAACTTTTGATTCCCGCTATGAAATTTTGATTTCCCAGATTCGTTGGAAAGACATTCTATATTAGATTCTAATATATTTGGTTTCGCTAAAATCCGGTTTATTTTGCACCCGGTACACTCATTTGAATTTTGAAATCGAATTTTCGAACTACCGCACCATTTTCAATTCCTTTTATATTTATAAATAAATATTTATATTCTAACGACGACGACGTATATAAATATATACATTATAATTCTATTCAAAATAAATTTCTCGTCGTTATTATCTAAAATAATTCATTTTAAATAATCAAAATTCACTAAAATTGCCAAAATAAAAATTTTAAATTGGCTCGGATTTCCGGGTTATTACATATAGATACAACGTTAGAATACAACATATACATGTACTACAAACTCAAATAGTCTTATATGAACCATAAACATATACAACATGGTCCAAATGTATTAATATACAATGACATGAATACACTACACATCATATGCAATAGCATCAAGGAAGGTAGTCCAAGGTGAGACAGATAATACGAATGAACAGCAAGCTATAACCTGAAATAACTCGGTTTGACCCGAGTATAAAATACACGGTCAGTCTAACTTAAATGTGTTGGATATATAAGATAAATAGAAGATAATATCATATAAGGAGGGATTCGCCAATTGCATCAATGTTGTAAAATACATATATGATCATTAACTCAATTCAAGGATCTCATGTAAGGTAATATACACAACTCACAACAATTGTTTCCATCGTCTAAATGACCAAAGCCGAAGGCTATTGATTAACATAGAAATGTGTTTATTCTATGCTCTTATATTTTATTTTTTGTAAATAAATAAATGATACTTTGGTTATTTTTGTATGTTTTTACAGGATGTCAAGAAATGCCTTCTCCATTTCAAATTAAAGGCCAACTACAGATAAAAAGCTACTTCCCTGTATTAAAGCCATCTCAACTATAAAAGACGTTGTAGCTCACTGGTAATTGCATGGAAGTTTGTACTGAGAGACCTGAGTTCGATCCCCGTCGAGCTCACTTTTTGCCAAAGAACAGAACGCGTTCACACTGGCCCATTTGCTTTGAGGAATATTTGGATTAGTGTTATGTTATATATATACATACAGATATTATTGTGTATGTATTTATGATGTGCACCAATTAACATTTCAGCAATGGCCATATTCTTATCATGGAATTAAATTCAAATCATTCAATTTCAATTAGAAGAATTTCTGATTGAATTGCTGCCAAGAAAAGATCCATTGTGAAGATTTTATCCTTTGTTGCCTTTGGAGTCTAATAAGCATCCTTGTTTGGAAGAATTAATTATATGCAATCTTTTATCAATCAATTAGCCACATGGGAGAATTGAGAGATATGGAAAATATTTACCATGATATGCCCTGATTTTCTCCAATCAAGCTGAGTCAAGAAAGGCAAGAGATACTCATGAATGAGGAGGCCCATTTATTCATAGACCTAATTATGGTTTTCTCATTCTCATCTATAAATATGTGTTGTAACCATTGTAAAAATTCATTCATTCTTCTGTACTCTCTTTTATTCTAAACAAAGTTTTTTTTCATTCAGTTTTATTGCTCTTTTCTAACAATTTGTGTTACTATTCAATTAGTTTTGATAGAACACGAATTGTTATTGTTATTTCTGTTTGCATATTAGAATTAGTCGTTCGATTAGATTCAACGACAATTCTAAGTTTAATTTCTGTTGTTGTAGTTGTTAATTGTTGTTTTCTTTCTAGTTAATTGTCTTTCAGTTTCAGTTGTTAAATTTTGGTGTTGATCTGATTAGATTCAGATCAACAGTAAAATCATTAGCGTTAAAAACATCCTCAGAATTCGTCTAACTCACCCAAGAATAAATAGATAATAATTTTTAATTACACCTCCCTGTGTTCGACCTGTATGCTACACACCTGTATGCTTGCAGTAATTATTTAAAATATCGTGCTTTTCTAATTCATAGATTAGCGACGATCAAGTTTTTGGCGCCGTTGCCGGGGAGGCAACAATTAAATTTTATTGTTTATTTAATTTCTGATTCGTGTTAGTTTTTATTTATTTATTTCAGTTTTCTTTTGTTTTTTTTTCTATATATAAAAAAAATCTTAATTGAGTAGATTTGGTGTTGTTCAATGATACCATAATCTTTCAAATAAGAAAAAAAAAATCTTGCCATTATTTGCTTTCAATTTCTTTCCTTCCTTCTTATCTATTTTCTTCCTTTCTTCTATAAACAAAAACAAAAACAAGAAAAAAAACTTTCATATTTTGCTTTTATTTCTTTCTATCTTAGAACTTCTTTCCTTTCTGCTTTTTACAAATACCAAAAAAAAAAAAAAAAAAAAAGAAGGCAAATTTTTTTTTCTCTGTGCTGCCTGATTCTTACTTGCCTTTTTTTTCAAATCTTCTTTGATTTCTTTCCCCTTTTCAATTTTGTTTCTTTTACATTCCTTTCTCTTTCTGTTTTTACTCCAATATTAAAAAAAAACTTCGACAATAATTTCTTGCTATTTTCTGCCACAGATTCACCTCTTCTTCTAGTCCTACCATCTTCACAAACAACTCCACCCTCAACTCATCCAAACCACAATTCAAATATTCCAGTCCACACCGCAAATTTCACAACTCTCCCCCTCCTGTACCATAAACCAAGCATCACCACTGCTTTGGTTTGTGATTCACCTCCACATACCCGTTCATTACAGCCGACAAACTCCACCATATATCATTCGTTTTCATTGCCGAGCCAAAATCTCCATCTTCATCTTCATCAATCTACCCAAATTCCGTTACATCTTCATCAATTCACCATTGTCAAACTCTGCCTCAGACCATCTTCCAAACCACATCAATCCCCCACTACAACCGCGTTCAGATCCTTCTCCATCAACAAATCATCCCAAACCCACATCAAATTCGAAAGCTTCCTTTACGACCGTTCTCCTCTCATCAAAACTCCTCTACTAAGTTTAACAGCACAACCATTTTCATCAAAGATACCCATCCCTCTCACGCACAAACGAACAACGTTTTTACCAACCTGCAAACACAAACACCTTTGCCAATCACCACATCCCAGTTCGCATAAAAAAAAAGGAAAAGAACCCAACTTCCAATTGCCGCAGTAGACCGATTTCGAAGACCCAGAACCGTATTCTATCCAATTCGAAACTGCAGCACTCCAAATCGCGAACACAGAATACCCCCACAAATTCCGCACTTGAAACTCAATCACCTTGTCAAAAACCTGAATTAAAAACCCACAAAATTCGATCCATCCGAACCCGCTCTTCAGATCATCCGAAACCAGTCGCTTCATAGCAGTTCAATCCCACAAACCAAACTCGCGAACCATACACCGAATTCCCATTCGCGATTCCTCAACCAAAACACCTCAAACTGAAAGCCTTCAACCCAAATTAGCCACAACCGACTTTCAGAGAATTGGAACTCCGATTGAATAGAAAATAAGGAAGAGATTTTGGGTTTTTTTTCTTGAAAGAAAAGGGACGAGTTCAGTTCTTGGTCATATTGCTTTGGTAGAGAAGCTTGTAATTGTGGTATCTTATATAAAAAGGGTGACGCATTGATTGATTGGTGTTTTGGGACCGTGGTTTGACACTTAGGGTGCAATCGTTGGTTTGAGTTCTTAGTTTTAGTTTTTATTTTATTTTATTTTTTTCTTCGTGAGCTTAGTTTTTCTTTTTCATTTTTTTTCTTTTCAAATTAGTTTGGTAATCTAGTAGATTTCTTTAGTTTTTTTTGTTTCTGTTTGTTTCATTTGTTTTAGTCGGTTACATTTGTTCATTTGAAAAAAAACAGAACTAAAATTCAAAAGCGTGAAGAAGCCAAAAAAAAAAGAGAAGAAAGAGGTCAAGCAATTGCAAACAGCTATTCAATCTCTGAACGGACCGCCACACCCCACTGTAAATTTCTTTTGACTCTACAGGTGCTCTGCCGCAAAAAGAAAAAAAAATATAGACAATTATTGTAAAAAAAATCTGCAGGGGCAGCGGCTTTGAATGTACAATTTTAAATTTCTGCAATTATTTTGTGTGATTGCTGTTATTTTTGCATTTTTATTCATTCTATTAAGGGCAATACCCTAATTCACATAAGGTGAGGGATTTCATCACTCTTTCCTTAGCCCACAAATTGCATTTCATCGTAGAATCTGACTAATAATAACGGTTAGACGTTGGACTTAAGGGAGTCACGGGCTCATCTAGGGCTTAATTATATTGTGATAGTTGATTCATTTGGAACGAATTATTTCTTGGTGTCTAGACTACGGCAGAGAAATAACCATTTATAAATATTACGGAGATTCGTAAATATTATATCGGTTGTTACTCTGAAGGTACTTAAACCTTCGGCTGCATTGCTAGGGTGATTCCTGGTGCACCGATAACTCCTGTCCGTTAACTGGCTGAGAAATCTTTTGATCTAAGTAATCAAACGCATCACTTTATAATTTTGGGTTAGGAGCCAATAAGGACAGAAAACTTCATTGTAGCTAATTTCTGTGCTTGCATTTAACAACAATGAGTGAAAAAAGTGTTAGCCAACAAAATTCTCCTAGGGGTTCTCGAATCAACCAAAATTTTCCAACCGAATTGGATCAAAATCGAGTGAATCAAAACCTTCTAAACTTTGGGGATCAAAACCAAATAAATCAAAATTTTCAAAACCTCAATATCCAAATGGATAGACCCTTATCTCTTCGTGATCGATGTTATCCTACTAGAACCGTTCAACCATCTGTCATTGTGTTCCCACCAGCTGAAGGAAACAATTTTGAGCTAAAACATTCTTTTATCCAAGGGGTACCAAAGTTTACTGGATCTGAAAATGCTTATGAATTTCTGAGCGAATTCGAATTGTATGCCTCCACAATAAAAATGCAACAACTATCTAATGAATCGATCAAGCTAAGGCTAATTCCATTTGCACTACTTGAAAGCGCTAAAAGATGGCTAAATTCTCTTCCACGACATTCCATAAGAAGTTGGGATGAATTTGTCACTGCATTCTTGAAAAAGTTTTTCCCTTTCCATAAAACTCTGAAAATCCGAACCGAGATAAATCAATTTTGTCAAAATGAGGGGGAAACTTTTTCAAAATACTTTGAGAGATTCAACCAGCTATTATACAGTTGTCCTCATCATGGAATTCTAAAAGATCACTTATGTCAAATTGCATATGAAGGGCTAAACTATCAGACTAGAACTCAACTACAATCAATGTGTGGAGGAGACTTTATGTCTAAAACAGCCGATGAAGCTTGGCGGTTTTTAGAAGATTATTCTGAAAAGGACATGCAATGGGAATCGATTCGTGTTCCCATTCGTACTTCTACTAGAGGAGTGCATGTCGTGGACCCAAGTCAAATTCCTTTAGAAACTCAAACTCCTCAAGTCGGAGAAGGGTTACCCCACTATTACTCTCAAGACCAAGCCAATGTCATAGCTCAAAATAATCCTTACTCTTCCACGTACAACCCTGGTTGGAGGAACCACCCAAATTTCTCTTGGTCAAACCCCAATAATTCGGCTAACCCGTCTCACGTGCAACCCTTTATCCCCAATCCGAGTTACCAAGCTCCACCTCCCAATTCTCAAACATCTCAAGCTTCACCTCAATCCAAACAACCTTATAGGCACCCCAATTTTCAATCATCAAACCAACCCTCTCAATCTTCTCTACCATCACAAGAAATTGTGTGTCTAGAAAAACAGTTGAGCTCTTACGAAGCCAAAATAAACTCGCAAGACGCTAAAATGGACCAAATGATGAATATGATAAAGGAAATGGCAAAAAATAACGAGAAGGGAAAATTGCCAAGTCAACCTGAGGTAAATCTGAAATATAACTCTCGTGCTGTAAATTCTTGTGAGGACGAAAACCATAATCCAGTCAACGCTATTACAACCCTTCGATCTGGAAAGAGGATTGATAATAACGTGAACGACCCTGACGAACCTTCTAACTCGACCCCAATGCCAAATCTTGATGATCACCCATTGGCTTCGAATGCCAATTCTTCTAAACCCCCATTTTTCCTCAAATGTTGGCAATCCCAACAGTTCTTCTCCCAGTATCGGCAAACCCGACCCACCTTCGAAAATTAATGTTGGCAATACCAACATTCCATCTTCTACAACGTTACCACCTTCTCTTCCCTTGGATAAACATTCTTCTTCGAATGATGAAACTCATCACAGAGTTGAAAACCATTAGCTCCATTTCCCCATAGGCTCAACAATAAGAAGAAGGCAGCAAATTTCAATAAAATCTTGGAAATTTTCAAACAAGTCCGTGTGAATATTCCTCTTTTAGACACCATTGAAAAAATTCCTCAATATGCTAAATGTCTTAAGGAATTGTGCACACAAAAACGTGCGACCAATGTCCCAAAAACCGCCTTTCTAACTGCAAATACAAGCTCTGTTCTTTCGAATCTTGCCCCAGTCAAGTATAAAGACCCTGGCTGCCCTACGATTGATTGCAACATAGGAAACACCCATATCTCTCGTGCTCTACTTGACCTTGGTGCCAGTGTCAATCTTCTTCCTTATACTATTTATCGTCAACTGGGACTAGGGGAGATTAAACCAACAAACATCACACTTCAACTAGCCGATCGATCTGTCAAAAAGCCATTGGGAATTATCGAAGACGTCTTGATACAAATCGAACAGTTTTACTTCCCTGTCGATTTTATAATTCTAGAAACAGAGCCTGTCTCAAATCCCAAAGTTCAAATACCATTGATCTTAGGACGCCCTTTCTTAGCAACCTCTAATGTTGTCATTAATTGTAGGAATGGTCATCTTCGACTTTCCTTCGGGCACCTAACCATTGAGCTAAACATCTTTAATCTCAACAAACAACCTAGGGATTTTGAGATCGATGAAATTGACATGATTCAAACCACAGTTGATGAAACCTCTAGTGACACTTCTGAAGCATTGAAAATGTGTCTTGACCATTTCGACTCTGATTTCGATGAACTCGATTACATTTCTGAACTAAACAAAATTCTTGACTCCGACACTTCGTCACCTGAATCTAACCAAGGAATGTTGACCAATGTGGACACACACGAACATCCCAAGTTGGACCTCAAACCATTGCCACACGACCTTAAGTATGCATACTTGGACCCATCACAAACTTTTCCCGTAATCTTGGCCTTTGATCTTACCGAAGACCAAGAAGAAAAAGTTTTGGAAATTTTACGGGAAAATAAAGACGCCTTGGGGTGGGAAATTAGCGATATAAAAGGAATTAGCCCATCAATTGTGGAACATCGCATACATTTAGTTGATGAAGCTAAACCCACCTGTGAGGTTCAAAGGCGATTAAACCCAAACATGAGAGAAGTAGTAAAGGAGGAGATAATCAAATGTCTAGACAATAACATCATCTATCCCATCTCTGATAGTACTTGGGTGAGTCCGGTACAAGTTGTACCAAAGAAGTCGGGAGTCACAGTGATCAAAAACGACAGTAATGAACTCATCCCAACAAAAATCAAAACCAAATGGCGTGTGTGTATCGACTATCGAAAGCTTAACTCAGCCACACGAAAAGACCATTTTCCCTTACCTTTTATTGACCAAATGCTCGAACGCTTAGCGGGACATGAGTACTACTGTTTTCTCGATGGATACTCTGGCTATAACCAAATTCCTGTTGCTTTAGAAGATCAACATAAGACCACCTTTACTTGTCCCTTTGGAACCTTTGCTTATCGTCGCATGCCTTTCGGTCTTTATAATGCCCCCGCGACTTTCCAAAGGTGTATGATGAGTATTTTCTCCGATATGGTGGAAGAATTCTTGGAAATATTCATGGACGATTTTTCAATATATGGATCATCTTTTTCTCAATGTCTCACTCATTTAAAACTCGTCCTTAAGCGTTGTAAGGAGAAATCACTCGTGCTTAATTGGGAAAAATGTCACTTTATGGTAAAAAGGGGGATAGATCTAGGTCATGTCGTCTCCAAAGATGGCCTAGAAGTCGATAAATCCAAAATCGATTTGATTGCTAATTTACCTCCTCCCAAGTCTGTCAAAGATGTTCGTTCATTTCTTGGCCATGCAGGATTCTATAGAAGATTCATTAAGGATTTCTCAAAAATTTCAAAACCTCTCTCGAATTTACTTGCCAAAGACGTAAAGTTTGAATTTTCCAATGATTGCAAAACATCTTTTGAAACTCTTAAGTCAATCTTGACCACAACTCCCATCATTCAACCTCCTGATTGGACTCAACCCTTTGAACTTATGTGCGACGCTTCTGACTTTGCAATTGGAGCCATCTTGGGTCAGCGAATTGATAAACTCCCGCGAGTCATTTACTATGCTAGCAAAACCTTAAACAAGGCCCAACTGAATTACTCAACTACTGAAAAGGAATTTTTGGCAGTTGTCTTCGCTCTTGAGAAATTCAGACCATATCTCATAGGATCCAAAGTCATAGTTTACACTGACCATGCTGCCCTACGATATTTGCTTTCTAAAAAGGATGCCAAGGCCCGCTTGATTCGCTGGATCCTTCTTCTTCAAGAATTCGATATAGAAATACGAGATAAAAAGGGTTCTGAAAATGTCGTAGCTGATCATCTCTCTCGAATTGTGCATAAAAATGACAACGACACCCAAATCGATGACTATTTTCCTGACGAACAACTCCTTTCGATCTCTAACACCACTTGGTACGCTGACATTGTGAATTATCTTGTCACACAACAAACACCCGCTGAATGGTCGAAACAAGATAAACAAAAATTTCTCTCCAAAGTTCGAAACTTCTATAGGGACGACCCATATCTTTTCAAATACTGTCCAGACCAAATCATTCGAAGGTGTGTGCCCGATCATGAACACCAAAGTATTCTCTCCTTTTCACATGACCATGCTTGTGGCTGTCATTTTGGAGCAAGAAAAACTGCTGCAAAAGTTTTGCAAAGCGGTTTTTATTGGCCCACACTCTTCCGTGACGCTTTCGAATTTTTCTCTAAATGTGAGCGATGTCAAAGAACGGGTCGAATCTCTAAGCGAAACATGATGCCTCTCAACCCCATTTTAGTGATTGAGTTATTCGATGTTTGGGGCATCGATTTCATGGGACCATTCCCTAATTCATATGGGAATCTTTACATCTTACTTGCAATAGATTATGTCTCAAAATGGGTTGAAGCCATTCCGACCAAAACCAACGACAACAAGGTTGTTGTCAAATTCCTCAAAGAAAACATCTTTTCACGCTTTGGTACACCTCGAGCTATCATTAGCGATAATGGCACTCATTTCTGTAATCGTTCTTTTGAGTCCTTGCTCAAGAAATACTCAATCACACACAAGCTATCGACCCCCTACCACCCACAAACTAGTAGGCAAGTAGAAGTCTCCAATAGACAAATCAAACAAATTCTTGAGAAAACCGTGAATTCCAATAGAAAAGATTGGTCCGTAAAACTGATTGATGCACTTTGGGCTTTTCGCACTGCTTATAAAACCAATCTAGGGATGTCACCATATCGATTAGTCTTTGGAAAGGCCTGTCACTTACCTCTTGAATTAGAGCATCGCGCTCTTTGGGCCATAAAATTTTTGAATTTTGACTTAGAAAAAGCCGGCTCACATAGGAAGTTACAAATTTCGGAATTAGAGGAATTAAGAAATGAGGCGTATGAAAATGCGAAAATCTACAAAGAAAGAACCAAAGCCCAACACGACAAAAACATACTTCGTAAGGAATTCAACGTAGGTCAAAAAGTTCTTTTATACGACTCTAGACTTCACTTGTTTCCAGGAAAACTCAGATCTCGATGGACTGGACCTTATGTCGTGAAAACAGTATACTCTCATGGAGCGGTTGAAATTGAAAATCTTAGGGATGGAAAAGTCTTCAAAGTAAACGGTCAACGACTGAAACCATTTTTGGAATTCGAGCAATATGACGAAGATGACTCTGACGATCTGCATGATCATCCACCATGAAATCAGGTGGTACACGTTCTTTTTCTTTTATTTTTGTTTTTCTGCCTTAGACAGTTGGGACACTGTCTCAATCAAGTGTGGGGGGGAGTCTGCATTTCATCCATTTTCATTTTTCTTTGTTTTTTATTTCTTTTTATTTTTAGCCATTTAAGTAGGACCATCATACATTTTAGATTGTAGTAACATACCATAAATTTTTTTTTTTGAAATACGACTCATTTTCAATTGATACAGCAAAATAAGTTTACAATTTTTAGCCAGTTGATAGTATTTTTCTCTCTCAACTTAGATCGAATAGGAAATATAATGAAAAGTTTAATTTTGAGGGATAATAGTGTAACCGGTACATAGGGAGATTCTTTGGTGATGGCCATGAAATCTATTCTATATTGTAGACTTTGTTTAAATAAGTGGAGGACTTAAAATACTTATATTGGCTTTTCAAATCTTTAAAACTAAGTTGTGTTAAGTTGAATTCGCGTAACTCTCTTTTGTGCTTATATTTTCGATAATAATAATAATAGTATTCCAAGGGTATCCAACATTGCTTGTATATCGAGCGTTGGTGTGCAAACCCGCCAAGCTCTATCCGACACGTTGTTGACAAAGTCAGCGTTGGAATATCTTGGTCTCATTTTATGAGATTGGACACCTAAGGATTACCGACACGTTGTTGACAAAGTCAAAGTCGTCCTGCACAATCCGCCAAGCTCTTTACCTACTCTCTGTTAGTCCGCGAGGCAGTGCATGAGTGGTAAACCTTGGTCTTTTTTGTTAGGTGTATGTACTTAATCATAAATCTTAAAACTTTATAGAATAAAGAATAAGCGATGATGCCTAAACACTTCTTGACATTATTGATTTGATTAGCCATACATGAGAAAATTAGAATACCACTTTGCAAACTGTGCCAAGCAAACTAAGAATTTATTTCATGGCTGCACTATGTTATCGACCGAATTAACTGGCCAAACTGGAATTTAACATTTGAAAACTTGATTTATATTGAAAATTTGTGACAAGTCGAGGTATCTAAAATAAAATCAACTGACTAGAAATTGTTAACTTAATTTGTTGTACCACTTTCCTGAAACAAGTCGTGGTTTCATTTTTTCGTTTTTATTTGCATATGTCCATTGCATTCATGTAGTTTCATTAGAATCATAGCATACTGCATTTGGATTTTGTGGGTAGTATCCGCTGAAAACCCTCACGAGACACCACTCGTCCTACTGGGGACACCTAGAGGTTTAACGGCTTGTTGCATACGCTCAATGCAATCGTGTTTCCTACGAAAGTGCGACCTATCTAGTTAGTTTTTCATTTTCTTTTTACTCGAGGACGAGTAAAAGATAAGTGTGGGGGTATTTGATTAACATAGAAATGTGTTTATTCTATGCTCTTATATTTTATTTTTTGTAAATAAATAAATGATACTTTGGTTATTTTTGTATGTTTTTACAGGATGTCAAGAAATGCCTCCTCCATTTCAAATTAAAGGCCAACTACAGATAAAAAGCTACTTCCCCGTATTAAAGCCATCTCAACTACAAAAGACGTTGTAGCTCACTGGTAATTGCATGGAAGTTTGTACTGAGAGACCTGAGTTCGATCCCCGTCGAGCTCACTTTTTTCCAAAGAACAGAACGTGTTCACACTGGCCCATTTGCTTTGAGGAATATTTGGATTAGTGTTATGTTATATATATACATACACATATTAATGTGTATGTATTTATGATGTGCACCAATTAACATTTCAGCAATGGCCATATTCTTATCATGGAATTAAATTCAAATCATTCAATTTCAATTAGAAGAATTTCTGATTGAATTGCTGCCAAGAAAAGATCCATTGTGAAGATTTTATCCTTTGTTGCCTTTGGAGTCTAATAAGCATCCTTGTTTGGAAGAATTAATTATATGCAATCTTTTATCAATCAATTAGCCACATGGGAGAATTGAGAGATATGGAAAATATTTACCATGATATGCCCTGATTTTCTCCAATCAAGCTGAGTCAAGAAAGGCAAGAGATATTCATGAATGAGGAGGCCCATTTATTCATAGACCTAATTATGGTTTTCTCATTCTCATCTATAAATATGTGTTGTAACCATTGTAAAAATTCATTCATTCTTCTGTACTCTCTTTTATTCTAAACAAAGTTTTTTTCATTCAGTTTTATTGTTCTTTTCTAACAATTTGTGTTTCTATTCAATTAGTTTTGATAGAACACGAATTGTTATTGTTATTTCTGTTTGCATATTAGAATTAGTCGTTCGATTAGATTCAACGACAATTCTAAGTTTAATTTCTGTTGTTGTAGTTGTTAATTGTTGTTTTCTTTCTAGTTAATTGTCTTTCAGTTTCAGTTGTTAAATTTTGGTGTTGATCTGATTAGATTCAGATCAACAGTAAAATCATTAGCGTTAAAAACATCCTCAGAATTCGTCTAACTCACCCAAGAATAAATAGATAATAATTTTTAATTACACCTCCTTGTGTTCGACCTGTATGCTTGCAGTAATTATTTAAAATATCGCGCTTTTCTAATTCATAGATTAGCGACGATCAGCTATAATGGTCTAAAAAATCTCAATCAATAGGAAATATGATGGAAATCATATAAATACAATATGTCAAACTCGACTAAGAGTTCATCACACATTGGTATAATCACCACAAAATAAACATCAAATAGCACACAGTTATAAAACTCAACATACGTAAGATGGTGAAACATCATAAGATAGTATAGAATTCTAGAAATAAAAGACACTTGAAATCTAGAAGTACATTATGCCACATAGTCAACATGCCACACAGTCCTCCGGTATTAGATTCAAGAGAAAGGCGAGGCTCAGCTACGCCTACACATGCTCCACACAACAGTCGGAGACAAACATTGCTAACCACAAAGTTTTGGCGCCCCACTCAGTTTTTTACGTAAGTATATTTAGTTTTTAATCCCCACACAACCACCCCACGTAGGTAGACTCTCAGGTCTACATAAATGGCCCGTCATGACCTAAAACTGGTAAACAACAAACAACAAGAGGTGACCCGAAGATTCAACATAGTTCCCCGAGTATGTGTCAAAGACTTCTAATTAGTCACCCGAATAGTGGTAACAATACATCCAATATCGTACGTTCTAACTTATCAGTTTACTCTAAGTCAGCCAATTCAACAAAATAGCTTCAATCTAAGAAATCAAGAATTAATCGATATAATAAACCTTCACAGCCTATACCATGAGGTGTACTAAATCATTTATTTCACTTCCTATCCTCTCAAAGAATGCAAAAACGTGTATTTATATCAGAAATACTTATCAAAAATAGGTTATTTAACTAATTAGAAATCATTTAAAAATGTTTGTAATAAATAAATATGTATATTAAAACATCTTTTGAAAATAATTATATATCCTTAAGTCAAAGATCCATTAGAAACTAATTTTTATAAAATGTGTACCATGCCAGGGAATTCACATAATATTCACAAGTCAAGAAGAAAATTCAATATGCAATCAACACACAAATTTTCACAAATACTTATGTAATCCGAAACAAAAATTTACCATAATGTAGGATTTTACTTAATACTTTTTAAAGGGAAATTTGTACAAGACACCAATACATACTTTAGTGTCATCAAGGAGTGCAACAAACAGTGCAACACTGGCCAGGAAATCAAGTTGGCATGGGGCTAAGGCAACTACTCAAGCATAGGTGAGAATGTGCACAAAAAAGAAGAACATGGTCGATCCATACGTAGCTTGGGTCAACCTTGTGGTCAAACTCTCTATTACTTGGGTCGACCCAAGTGGAATCAGAGTCGACCTCTGTACATGCGATTTCCAGGCAATGAACACCTCATTCGCATTCAACTTCTAGAGTGATTCTGGTGAAGTTCCTCAGTGTATTCAATCACAATTTTCACCATACACAAAGATAGATATGCAAAATTTACAACCAAAAGAAATAATCAACAAAAATAGTAAAAATCGTAGGAGAACTAGAGGACTAAAGGTCAACCCTGACTAGTTTTTGCCGTAGAGGAGCATCTGAAACTCTATTTTAGATTATAAAGGGTAGACTTCATCCAAAACTCATTCAAAAACAAAATAAACAACGTGCATGCTAGTATGTGTGAGTTTTACAAACTCACCTTGATTGAGAATGATTTTTACCAAGTTTTGGCATCAAAGAAAAAGCTTCAACCTTCCATGGCCGAGAGCTGACCTACAAAGCCTATAGGAAACTAACTTTCTCTTCTAATTTCCATAAATCGAGTAATGGATTGAATCTCTTGAATGGAGCTAATATGTTGTAGAAGAGGGATTAAACACTAGTCTCAAGTTTACATTAGTAGGTTTGCTAGGATTAGAGGAGATTTGAAGGAGGAGGAACTTTTACTGTGTTTTGTTTCTCTTTGCAGAAAAAGGAATGATTTTCCTCTTTTCTGAAAATGATGCGTACTAGAAAGATAGTTTCCAGACTCTTCTCTAAGTGTTGATTTTGGGCTCATTAGGAGCCTAACTAAGCTTAACACTAGTTAACTATGCTATGCTAATTCAATTAGCCCATTAGTTACTCAATGCTTTGTTAACCACATGTTTCAATCCTTTTTACACCTAAACACACAAATTACCATTGTTTTTACTTTACAAAATTCAAACACACATGTTTAAATAAATTTTAAAACATTTTGAACATCATTTTAATATAACTCATACTAAAACTCATATTTTTACAAAAACACACGTTTTCAGTTTAATTATGTAAAATAACATTCTTAAGTTTTAATTCATATAATTCCACTTTCTTGACAAAATAAACACAAATCCTTATTAAAATATTTCAAAACACTTAAGTATTGATTTCTAATATTCACACATTTTTATTTCTAGTTATACTCGATTTAATTCAATGAACACTATTTTTCATCAATATTCACTTTAATAACAAATTTACAATTTATTCCATCTTAACAGAATTCAACACTAGATTAAATTTACTTAACCATTTCCAAACATGGTTTTAAATATAATTCTTATTTTATTTTTATAATCACTACAACTTACATTTTATCCATACACACATTTACAAATTATTAATTATCTTGTTAAAACAACTTAACACTTCATATTGAAAACATATTTTCACTTAAATATTGATTGCTAATGTATATTTTATATTTTCAACATTCATTTGAACCATCCAAAATATAATTAACAAATAAGAAATGGAATAAATTTTCTCATTAACAAAATAAATTTATTTATTCCAATACATGAATTGGAATAAATTTTCTCATTAACAAAATGAATTTATTCATTTCAATACACACAATTTCCTATAAATCACAATTCTTTGTTTCTCATTTTAAAATATTGTACAGGTTAGGCTTTTGGACTCATATTTCATGCTTTTTGGTTTTAAATTACAAAATACGTTATAATTTGTTTATCCCGGCTACCTAAAAACCTAGTGTTGATGTCAAAAGTTGGTCATTAGTGACAGTCAACCCCCAATTGTGTGTTGGACACATGAATAACAATCACAGAGTATGGTAGAGTAAATAAAACAAGGGATACGGAAGACTTTTTATAGTAGTTCAGCAAAAGATAGCGCCTATGTCCACTTTATATATTGATTTTCTTTTGTTACAAGTACAATATGTTTTCTTTTTAAAGAAAGAGGAGATAAACATAAGATCGTTGTGCTTCAGAGAAGAGTTGGCTATTTTTGGAGTTAGCCATAGAATCTGAACTTGATAGAGAAAGCTTTGCCTCAAAGTCCCCTTTCCATTCTTGGTATGGAGGTATTTATAAATGAAGAGGTGGGTTGATTAAAATGCAACGTGGCCTGCCTCTTTTGTGGAGCCCGGACACGTGGAGCTCGATCATTTGAAAAAGTTGAGGTCGTGGGACCCGATCTACCGTTGATTAATAGTTATCTCGGAAATTGTGGCTTGCATGGCACTCGAAATGAGGTGTATCAAAAGTAGAGCTTTGTCCGGAAGAGTTTGACCGCCTTTAATGCCTAGAGAATCAGACTAAGCAATGACTGATTTATCTGGATATTTCCACGCAGATGCGGAGATATCTGATTGATCAGATCTTTAAGGAAATATTTGACTCGGTCGGTTTGGGAGAGCGATTATGCTGGGATATGAAATGTCGTTGCTCGGGGAAAATAAGTTCGGGCCGAATCTTGTTCAGGTCGAGTCTTGTTCGGGCCTTTCTGGAGTGGGCGCCGTCCGCCAGGGTCAGCTGATGCTGATAGTGAACCTTTTGACATTGGGCTTCGATCCGTTGAGCAGTGGGGGCTTTTGCCAAAAAGTTGGTCAACACTTTGCCCCTCAGAATACATCTTTCTTGGTAAAGGAGAGGTGTTCCGAATATTGTGTCGAAACTCAATGTATGGGTAGTTATGTTTGCTCTTAACCATATTAGGGCAAGAAATCCGACGATCCTGGTAGCTGTATTAAGGCCAGAAAACCGACGATCGGTGTAGATTGTATTAAGGCCAGAAAACTGACGACCACCAAAGACCGTATTAAGGCCGAGAATATTACACAAGTAGTCCTTGTAGTTATATCCAATGCCTACAAGGATAGTGTGGGCCATTCTCAGTTTAGAGATGGCTGTGAGCTTGATTGGGCGAGTATTAACCATACTCGGCTTTTAAGGAATTGGCGAGCGGCAATAACACTTAACTTGGAGGGGAGACGAGTATAATCCATACTCGGCTTATGGAGATGGCGAGTATTATCCATAATCGTCTTATAGAGGCGGCGAGTATTGTCTATACTCGGCTTTGGCAAGTGTTAGCCATGCTCGGCTTATGTATGCTTACCCGTGTTCGGCTAATGGAGTCGGACGTATGCGATCATATCTGAGTGATTGTGAAGTTTTTTGGTGAGTGGAGAGTGCACTCGTCTTGGAGAGGGGGTGAGTATAATTCATACTTGTCTCAGAGGGATCTAACCATACTCGGCTTGGGAGTAGGTTTAGACATGGTGGCAGGCATTGACTGTATCTCACAGACGATGGCTCAGCACTGACAATATTTGGGTCGGCGAGCGTCAGTCACGCTCGGCTTAGATCATTCAAACATAATCCATGTTTGCAAAAGAAAGTTTATTACTGATAAAGAGCTATTACAAGGAAATAAATTCTAAATGAGTGATAACTGAATCCAGAGCACGTCTGGGAGCTAAATCCTAACCCCGTACATGTGTACTTTATCACACCCATATTATTGAAAGAACAAAAATACAATTGAAAGAAGAAATCTAAATCTTATTAATTGATGATGATGTCGCAGTTATTGGGCTCAGGGTCCTTTCCGTTTCTAAGAGCTCGAGGACCGGCCTGAGGAGCTTGGGCAGAATATTGCGGCGGTATGGCTGGTGTGGTTTTCTTGACATACTCGGGCAGTTCCCCCGCCTGACCCTATCCTCGATGAGATCACGGAAGTGCCTGCATTCATTAGTGTTGTGATCGGAAATGCTATGAAACATACAGTGCTTTCCAAAATCAAGATATTTCTGGGTTGGCTCTCTTCGAGGAGGTTTTGGGAAAGGCGGAGATCCTTATACGTCAAGGTAGATGTCGAGCAGGGAGGAATTGAGCTCGGTGTATTGATCGTACTTGTTCTCTCTCGGGAGTCGTGCGTTGTATTCATTTTTTCCGAGGCCTTTTCTCTTCCTTTATTCTGGACATTAGTGTTGGATGGACCTCTATCTTTGGTGGCAAGCACCTGAGGCTCTCCATCTCAATGCTGGTGTCTTCTTGTTGGAGGAACCGCTCGGCCTTGGCATAGAAATCTTCAATAACCTTGGGAGGGTCTCTGGTTAAAGAGATCCTGAACTCTGATCGGTTCTAAACACCTGCAAATGGCGGCCATAAGCACCATCAATGCTCGGGTCGATCGACTGATGCTACGGCCGTGTTGAATCTTTCGAAGAAAGACCGAAGGATCTTGCTGGGTCATTATTTAATTAAGGTGAGGAACATGACACTCTTCGGTCGGGAGATGTGAACTCTGAATTGCTCGATGCAGTGAGTAACCAACATGTTCCAACTGCTGATCGACTCAGTTGTTAACTGTTGGAAACACATATCAGCTATGTCGGTGAGGAAGAGAGCGAAGCACTTGTCCATGACGTTGGTTGATGCCGAGGGTACTTCCATGTGGCACATGTATCACATGAGGTGGATGGTTGGGTCGGTCTGACCGTTGTAGGGTCCAATGGCTGGAAACTTGAAGTCCGGAGGATTTTAGGAGTTTTTGATTTCCTTGTTGAATGGGCTGCGGTGGATATCATCTATATCCTGTTGAGAAGAAGTACCTCGGGTGAAGCGTCTGATAATGCTTGCAAGCTAGCTTCTCCGAGGAGTCATTGCCATGAATCCAACTCTGCATCTGAAAGAACTCCAGTACCAGGGTCCACCGAAAGCATGCTTGGAAGGGTGGCCATTGGTTGGGCTCATCCTCCGAGAGTTGAGTGAAGGTGAGGGCGAGGGTCCATCACAGTTTCAAGGCCTAGTTCATCCATTGTAGGGACTTCTCAATCGTTATTGGACTGAACCATACCTATTCCTACTGGAAGTAATGGGCTCGAGCGAGTGGTACCCATTTGGAATTCGACATTGCCCCTGCTCGGGGCTACGTTAGAAGGGTTTATAGTAGCGTTTTCCTCTGCCATGCTGGGTACCAGTATGGTAGAGTGGTCTTCCTGGTTCAAAGGGAAGGCTCCACCAGCTCTTCGTTGGAGGAGATGCGACATAAGACGAGTCTGCTGTAAGATGTTGGGTAGTAATGGAAACGACACGAATCCTGGTTGACCCGGCTGTTGTTCGGTTGGTCCAGGGAGTCGAGTCGTTCCCCGGAGTGGAGGCAAAATGGTCGAACGACCTAGATCTTGATCGAGGGCCTCCTGAGAATCTGCAGTTGCGTTGGTTGCAGGAAGCAACACTACTGGCAGTGGTCGATCAAGGATTGGAGTCGAGCCAGGAGGAAGCAAAGGTATGGTCTGATCTGGGGCTTGGATTTTTGCATACCGACGATCAGTTACTACCCTAGCTCCGCTCGGTGTAGGAAATGATACTGGAATGTTAGCTCCCTTATCCACCCGAGCGAGAAGGTGATTCATCGCTTCCTGCTGTTGTTTGAGGAGTTCACCCTGAGATGCCATCTGGCCCCTGAACTCGACCAGAATCTTGCCCGTGACGTCCCTAGTAAGATATCGGGACGTGTTTTCATGAGAGGAGTGTTGGAGAATGGAGTTTTAATGACAACAACCTTATTTCAATATTTATTGATTATAAAATATATACTAACACCTTTATCTAGAATATATATATACATACATATATATATGTATATATACATACAAATGCAGGATTTATATACAGGAATTAATACTGAAGACTGTACAGTTTAAGAGATTCAGAATTCAAAGTAGATACAAGACTCATGAGTAATCAAGATTTCAAGATAAATATAGTAATAGAGTTTAGTTTATGTAAGACTCCGAATAACACTCCAAGTTCAAATTCTGTTTTTCAAATTATCCATTTTCAAATTCAAAACTATTTTCAAATTGATTTCAAACTTCTCTCAAAATAATTTTTAATCTTCCAAGAATATCAAACTTATGATTTCAAATATGTTTCCTAATTTACAATTCTTTTTTTTATAGTTTAATTAAATATGTTTTACTAAGTTTATATTTGATTATTTAAACTCTAAGTTTTCATATAACCTTTTGTTTATATATAGTTTGTAAATATTTCTTTATATATTGCTATATATATGTTTATAATTATATTATAATTATTATATATAGTTTTTATATCACATATATATTAATTTTTTAATCATATGTTTAATTAATATTTCCTTATGTTTTTATACATGAAAAATAATGTTTTAGCAACTAGTTTTGTTTCAGGAATTTCCAGAATTTAAATATAGATTCATATACTTAAGAAAATACTTTAAAAACCATAAAAATGATAAGTATGTCGACATATAAAAAAGGGTATGTCGACATATAACTGTCAGAAATTTAAATTTGAAAGGAAGTGTCTTTTCACCATTTGTAACGCTCCAGAAACGTTGCAACCTTTCACACTCTATAAAATGGGCTTATATTCTATTTTTTTATCATCCCTTCTTCTCTAACTTCATCCTCTTTCTCTACACCATTATTATTAATCATTTTTATGATATCTACACTTATACTCTGCCGAATTCAATTCCTTTTTGATCAAACTTCTTCTCTCTACACTCTTTTCTCATCTCTCTCTCTCTCTCTCAACCAAGTGCTATTGAAGAGTTATAGGGCTATTTGTAATTGCTTGGGTTGAGTGAAGTAGGAATCAGTGTTTTCCTTGTAGCTGTGAAATCAAGGAAGTAGGAATCAGTGTTTTCCTTGTAGCCTAAAAATCAAGGAAGTAGGAATCGATGGTATACCTTATAGCCGTGAAATCAAGGAGGTTGTATTTGACTATTGATATAGTAATAAAACTCTATGCAATCCAGCGTTGTGTATGACTGGATGTAGAAGCAATCTGAACTAGTATAAAATCCAGTATGTTATTTCCTTTTATGAATTTTTATTTCTATTTATTTTTCATTTATGTTTGGATCTATGTCTATGGTTATGTTTGTGGTATTTGTTTCATTCCGTTATTGACATAAGTTTTAGATTTTGTTTAGATTCTCACAAACACTATTCACCCTCCCTCTAGTTTTTGTTTTGCCTTAACGATCCATTCCGCAATCCCCAACAATTGGTATTAGAGCAAGGTCTTTCAAAAAGTTCATAATCTGATTTTTGAAAAAAATTAAATGGCAAATTTTGGACACTAGTTTAAATTCATCCTTGCTTCAGTATTAGATGAGTCTGCATTCAATTTTATTGAAAAATCAAGTTATCATGATATGATTTCTTGAAAAGTTTAAATTGATATATCACAGAATCATCATGATGTTATTATTTCAAATTACAATTAGTTAGTTTGAAAAGTCACTTGATTTTTTCAAAAGGTATGTTGTTTTGCAGGAAAAGAAGTTATCTTTGATGACTGTTGGCCAAAAGACACCAAGCTGATCGTTCATCAAAAGAAGAGTTTATGAAGCGATATGACTTTTGGGGTTATAGTAGTTTAAGTGTCCGTTTATTTAAAATTCAAAATTTTGAAGCCAAGTGGATTAAACTACCAAATTAATTTTTTCATCGTCAAATTCTAAAAGATGTAAATATGATTCAGATTCGTCATCAAGCAATGGAAAGTCAGAAGCCGGAGATTCAAATTTGTGTTTCACAACAATTCAGAATTCAAAGAATGTCAAAGAAATGGATCTAAAGACCGGGTACGCCTTAATTAATTTTTTGGTTGAATGGATGTTTTGTTTGCTTAGTTTTGAATTTGAAATATAGTCTTTAATATTCAAACTTGAAATTTAAAATTTGAATTTGAAATTTGAATTTTGAAATTCAAAATAATTAGTATAATAATAAAATTTTGATTGTTTGATAGGATTAATATTATTTCAGGAAATAATTAAACCTGAAATATAAATCGATAATATAAAACCAAGAAGTCAAAACAATATGTCTTTTGATTTTCTACGTGTATGTCGACATACAAAAGTAGTCATGTTAACATAATGATTAGATAATGAAATTTAAATGTTGAAATTCAAAAGTTTAAACTTTCAAACTTCCCTCCATTTTTTCAATTAGAAAATGTCAGTTCAAATTCCAGTTAATAACTTTATCTATTTACTTGTTTTTTTATATCTTGTTTCAATTTTTTTAATATTATTATAAAATATAAATTTACATAGTTTAAACATGCATAGTTTAACTTGTATATTATTCATATTATTTCATAATAATTTTGAAATACATTATCACAAATACTATTAGTAATTTAATAATTATTTTGATTTCTTATTAAGATTTGTAAAAGCTTAAATGTTTAACATAATATTTTGGTATAAAAATAATAATAACATATATATATAATTTTATGTCTTAAATATGTAGTTATAATTTTATAGTTTAAATTATATCCAAATTTCATAATTTTGTTATGACTATAGATTTCTTTTTAAAATTTCAACATATAAATGATTCTTTAGCGAATTAATATATTTTGATTTCTAAAGTTTAAATTTAATATTACAAAAATTTTAATATATATATATTGAATTTTAAGTTCTTTTAAAAAATCAGTTTTTATATATATACTTGTATGAATATATGTTTATAGTTTTTCTTTACTATCCTTTCAATCTCTTTCATAAGTATCATTAACCTAAGTCTAGAAATTAATATATATTACCCTTGTTTAATTCAAATAATGTATAATACATATGCATATGCGTAATAGTTAAATAGTATTTTGAATATATGTTACCTAAATAGATATAATTACCAAATTATTCTACATACTATCATTACACATCTTATATCATATAATACATCATTATTAGAGTACATCTCAAATTAAAATCATTCACATCCAAGTGGAATTTCGTTCAATATATCACTTCATATAGATTTGCATATGACATACTGCTTTATAACCAACACACTGCATTACATGTTAACTTTAACTCCATACATAACAAGTATATCGTAAGGAAAGGTTTTATCTAAGTAGAAGTATAGGATTATTAATCAAATACATAACATATTTACTTTGTCTTGATTAACTTGATTGAATTGATTGTCTTGATTGACTTATTTGTTTTGTTTGACTTGAACAACTTACTTGAGTTGGTTAAATTTCATTAGTGGTTGGTAGGTTTGTTAAAAATATACTTATGCATTTGTAGTTGATAAGAGCTTTATAGGTTTTAGGATAAATAGAAGTTACAAGAAATGTTTGGTTTCATGTTTGAATTAATTTTTGTGACAACAAAGCTTAAATTGATTGATTGCTTTGCTTATGTCATAATTTAAGGATATCATATTAGAGTTATTTCTTAGTATATATTAAAGTCTAAATATAGTTTTAAGGGAATTAGAGTTTAGGATAGGTTTAATTTGTATTAGATTAAGGGGGAGTTTTAGGGTTTCTAAGGATTAGTTGAAGGTTCAAAAATTCTTTGGTTGATTTAATTGTTTAGATTGTTTTTCTGAATTGCTTGTTTGGATTTAATTGCTTGTTTTGATTGATTTGCTTGTTTGAATTGATTGGTTTGCTTAGTTTATTGTCCTTCTATTTAGTATGTTAGACGGGTGTAGTCATAGATTTAAGGGGAGTTATAGAAATTTACAAAGAACTATAGATTAAGGGAGATTTATATATTTAAGGTAAGTTAGAATTAGGATATAGTATATGCATAAATTTAGTGGTGTATTTTATAAGGTATAGATAGATTTAGGATTCAGAGGGAGTACTTTACTTTAATATAGAATTATTTAGATAGTTACAGGATTTAGGGAGAGTTGTTTTAGAATTTCTTTTTGATAATGCCGGCGGGGGGGGGGGGGGGGGGATTATAAAATATAGACATAGTTTATAGGATTCATATAGACAGGGGGAGTATTAAAAGGACCACCATCAAACATGTATGTACAGGTACGATATTTTATAAACTAAAGTTGTCATTATCAAAAAGGGGGAGATTGTTGGAGAATGGAGTTTTTATGACAACAACCTTATTTCAATATTAATTAATTATAAAATATATACTAACACCTTTATCTAGAATATACATATACACACACACACACACACAAATAAAGGATTTGTATACAGGAATTAATACTGAAGACTGTACAGTTTAAGAGCTTTTAGAGATTCAAAATTCAAAGTAGATTTAAGACTCATGAGTAATCAATATTTCAAGATTTCAAGAGTTCAAGATAAATATAGTAATAGAGTCTAGTTTTATGTAAGACTTCGAATAGCACTCCAGGTTCAAATTCTGTTTTTCAAATTATCCATTTTCAAATTAAAAACTATTTTCAAACTGATTTCAAACTTCTCTCAAAATAATTTTTAATCTTCCAAGAATTTCAAACTTATGATTTCAAATATATTTCCTAATTTATAAGTATTCTTATTTTTATAGTTTAATTAAATATGTTTTACTAAGTTTATATTTGATTATTTAAACTCTAAGTTTTCATATAACCTTTTGTTTATATATAGTTTGTAAATATTTCTTTATAAATTCCTATATATATGTTTATAATTATATTATATATAGTTTTTATATCACATATATATTAATTTTTTAATCATATGTTTAATTAATATTTCCTTATGTTTTTAAACATGAAAAATAATGTTTTAGCAACTAGTTTTGTTTCAGGAATTTCCAGAATTTAAAATTGATTTATATACTTAAGAAAATACATTAAAACCCATAAAAATGATAAGTATGTCGACATATAAAAAAGGGTATGTCAACATATAAATGTCAGAAATTTAAATTTGAAAGGAAGTGTCTTTTCACCATTTGTAACGCTCAAGAAATATTGCAACCTTTCACACTCTATAAAAACGGCTTAAATTCGAATTTTTTATCATCCCTTCTTCTCTAACTTCATCCTCTTTCTCTATACCATTATTCTTAATCATTTTTATGATATCTACACTTATACTCTGCCGAATTCAATTCCGTTTTGATCAAACTTCTTCTCTCTACACTCTCTTCTCATCTCTCTCTCTCTCTCTCTGAATCAAGTGATATTGAAGAGTTATAGGGCTGTTTGTAATTACTTGGGTTGAGTGAAGTAGGAATCGGTGTTTTCCTTGTAGCCGTGAAATTAACGAAGTAGGAATCGATGTTTTCCTTGTAGCGGTGAAATTAAGGAAGCAGGAATCGGTGGTATCCTTTGTAGCCGTGAAATCAAGGAAGTTGTATTTGACTATTGATATAGTAATAAAACTCTGCGCAATCCGGCGTTGTGCGGGACTGGACGTAGGAGCAATCTGAACCAGTATAAAATCCGGTGTTTTCTTTCCTTTTATGCTTTTTTTTATTTCTATTTATTTTGCATTTTTTTTCCGGATCTGTGTCTGTGATTATGTTTGTGGTGTTTGTTTCATTCTGCTATTCACATAAGTTTTAGATTTTGTTTAGATTATCACAAACATTATTCACCCCCCTAGTGTTTGTTTTGCCTTAACGATCCATTCCGCAAGCCCTAACAAGGAGGCTTCCTGACTTGCCTCTGCAGCGTGTGCTTCTGCTACATCGTTGTCTGTAGGACGAGGAGATGTTGCATTTTTCTTTCGCTTGTTTGCCATCGATCGGAAATTGGTGAAGGTCGTGGGGTATGTCGGAGCATGCCCCCGGCATGGCGCGCCAAAGTGTTGACGTCAAAAGTTGATCACTAGTAACAGTCAACCCCCAACCGTGTGTTGGACACATAAATAACAATCACAGTGTACGATAAAGTAAACAAAACAAGGGACACACTAGACTTTTTATAGTGGTTCGGCAAGAGATAGCGCCTACGTCCACTTTATATATTGATTTTTTTATTACAAGTACAATCAGTTTTCATTTTGAAGAAAGAGGAGATAAATACAAGATCGTTGTGTTTCAGAGAAGAATTGGTTATTTTTGGAGTTAGCCATAGAATCTGAACATGATAAAGAAAGCTTTGCCCCTAAAGTCCCCTTTCCCTTCTTGGTATGGAGGTAATTATAGATAAAGAGGTGGGTTGATTGAAATGCAATGTGGCTTGCCTCTTTTGTGGAGCCCGGACACGTGGAGCTCGATCATTTGAAGAAGTTGCAGCCGTGGGACCCGGTCGACTACTAGTTAATAGTTATCTTAGAAACTGTGGCTTGCGTGGCACTCGAGATGAGGTGTATCAAAAGTAGAGCTTTGTTCAGAAGTGTTTGACTGCCTTTAATGCCTAGAGAATCGAGTGAGCAATGAATGACTTATCAGGATATTTCCATGTAGATGCGGAGATATCTGATCGATCCGATCTTCAAGGAAATATTTGACTCGGTCGGTTTGGGAGAGCGATTATGCTGGGATATGAAATGCCGTAGCTCGAGGAAAACTGGTTCGTGCTGAATCTTGTTCGGGCCTTTCTGGAGTGACTGTCGTCTTTCGGGGTCAACCGATGCTGATTTCTGAGCCTTTTGACATTGGGCTTTGATCCATTGAGCAGTGGCAGCTTTTGCCAAAAAGTTGATCAACACCTGGGTTGTCACAAAGAAAGACCAAAATCCCCTTAAAACCCTTATCTTAACAATGAAGTGCTACCAATTATTCGCACTTTCCTTATTTTCTTATCTTTCCCTATTTGCTCTTTATTCCTTTCACACTTAACCAGTTAAACTTAGGAATCTTCTTAAGGATTATGTGTAAGATATTTTTATTTCATATATGTGTTCTCTTAGGAAAATAAGTGTGTACATAAAAAAGATTTAGCAACTTCCAACTGTTAAAAAGAAGTTTACCAACAAAATGTTTTTCAGTCACATTAATAATACGAGCGTAACGGCACGCGCTTTGCGCGTGATCGTGGCACGCGCTTCGCACGTGGATTTTTATTACTTGAATAAAGTATATTTTGCAAATATTATGTTAAAAAAAACGCAGAAAGAGTTAACAACATAAACAAATTCTAAAGTATTTTAATATAAAGAATTTGTCAATTAAATTTGTGTTCAAGAGGACTACATGTTGAACCCCAAAATACATGGAATGCTTCAATATATGACTAAACTGTAATTGCACCAGATATTACTATATTTGGTAAAACCATTCTCCATGATCCAGGTATAACATCTAAATACATAATAAGTACTTTCTGCAACTTCATGTTGAATATTCATACTAACATAACGGAAGGTGTTCTGAAGCTTTCTCTCTTTCATCAATCTTTTTCAACTGTGATATTACGCACCCCTACTGCATCTGTGAACATATGTTCTCGAGTTAAAATATCACCTGTCAAGTTTTTAATCACTGGTCAAGCCCGATCGTTACAGTCAAAATATTCCCAAATGCTTTGAAACTGAGCCGTGTCCTCAAAAATACTATAAAAAAAAATAATGTGAGAAAAATATATATCAGCGAAATGATTTTTTTTTTTTTTGCCAGAAAGTATTCGGTTTTCTCTTCCTTCATTACTTGGCCTCTTCCAAGTTTTAAAAACATGCAAGATATTGGCTGCTTTCGTGTTTTGTTTGGCCTGAAAGTATTCGGTTTTTTCTTCCTTCATTACTTGGCTTCTTCCGTGTTATAAAAGCATGCAAGGTACTGGCTTATTCCATGTTTTAAAATTGACAACGTGGTTACGTTCTTGTCTTATGCTAGTATAAAATTTATATGCTAGCTACTAAGTATAGTTTTTAGAATTTAATTACATATATATAAAGAATTTAAAAACTGTATATAATGCTTGAATAGTTATAAGTGAATTAATTAGCGAAAATACCTGAATCGCTAGATATGTTTGGAAATGAATCTGGTGTAAAAAAGCAATTATGGATAGGAAGAATTATATGGAGAAGAAGATGACTGCAACTGTAGATACGAAGGTTTATGGGGAGAAGAAGATGACTGCAATGTGAAAATAAAATTACTGTATCCTATTTACAGAGCATAGAGGAGTAGATTTATGATATTATAGGAATGAGCATGAGAATTATAAGGAATTGACTGTTTCTAGAAATAGAGCAATTAATATTATTGGAGTGAGTACGTGAATTTTAAGGAATTGGCTGTTTCTGGTGATAGAACAATTAATATTATAGGAATGAGTATGAGAATTTTAAGGAATTGACTATTTCTGGAATTTAAGGAATTAGTTATTTCTGGAAATAAAGCAATTAATGTTATAGGAATGAGTATGAGAATCTTAAGGAATTGACTGTTTCTGGAATTGAGCAATTAAAATGTGTGTGTTTATTTAAATTTTGATTCAGGAAAGAGGAAATGTTGGATATAATTTCAAATAAAGGACATTTTTGGTAGTTTACGTTTACACCAAAAAAGTGTAATGCCAAATCTATTCCAATTATTAGTAAAGATTTTTGTAAGCATTTTTCAAAAACAAGTTTAATATCATTACTTATGATTTAAAAGCGGGTTAAAAGGCTTATTAAATCATTTTAATAACAATTAATCCAAGATTCAAACATTTTAATAATTCATATATTTAAATACGAAGTGTCCAAAATTCTAGGTCATTACATTAACACTTTCACTTATAACATTCTTTATCATGTTAAGTGTATGAATAATATATCAGATATCTATTCTAAAAGACTGACAACTTTAATTTACACACACACCCCTCTGCAGTTAAGGCGCTCAGCGGATCAAATGCGATGGAGGTGTAAAAAGTTATAGTGGGGATAAAGCGAGGAAATAATATGATATAGTGGATGAGTCTAAAATAGTATATAAAGCTCGTATTTATTGCTTCTACAAATATATAAAAGATAAATAAATGGAAAATTAACATTCAACTTGATTATAATTAGTACATTCTTAATTTTAAATAAAAGCGTAAGCAAATATATGTCAATAAATGTAAACTTTCATTCAACTTGATTAAATTTAATAGAATATTATAGTATTTTATATTTAGAAAAATAAATGGTAAAAAATTATATTAAAAAATTAATTTTATAATGTATAAATATCATTTTTAAATTCATTTTTTAAATAGAAGATACAACGAAAATAACACAATATAGCTAAAATAATGGGATATATCAGGAATATCGGAATGTAGCGGGCCTTAAAGTGGAAAGACTATTTTAGATGTTATTTGAAAATAGCAGAGTGGCAGAAATCTGCTATACGATATAACAAGGATATGGCGGGGCATTAACTGCGCGCGCGCACACACAGTATGAATATACATTATTGATTTTTCTTAATATTACAACATAATCCCTTGTAATACAAATTAGTGATAACTTAATACAAAATTGGGAAATATCTTGAAAATCAGTCATTCGATTCTCCATATTATCAATTTCATTGGCTTTGTTTAAAACCTAAAACAATTTAAATACAAACAAAAGAGTCAATCCCAAATAACAAATTAAACAAGATTAATTCATAATGAACTAAAAACCACTGTTCATTTATAATTTATGAATGAAAAACTCAAACCAGGGTGAAACAAATAAATATAAGAAAGTTATATGACAATCATGCTATGCTAGATGCAATAACGACGTCGTTGACATTCAAGACGTGTTTGTATAAAATAATAACAATGTAAATGCTAACAATCCCTAAAACTACAGCAAAATTAATATAAAGGACGAGAAGAATTATGCAAAAAACACATAATAGGTCATATATATATATATATATATATGCATGTATGTGTATTATAAGAAAAATAGAGATAAATTAGCATAAAATTTAAAATTACCTAAAATTAATCTTTTAGTACTTCAAATTATAAATTTCATTAGTTTAGCCTTAAACCTACGACTACTCAAGTACAAATAAAATACACCAATTCTAAACAAACATTCAAACAAAAATAGTTGATGATGAGCCAGAAAAGAAATTAATTATTTTTAAGAATGAAAACATCGAATTAGGACAAAAAACAAATAGAAGAATGCTATGCTGCATTAAAGATATATTACATGCACCAATGATATTAATAAGTGAGATTATGAAAATAAAATTATAATAGTGAAATGCTATTGCTCCCATAAACAATTGAGAAATCATTATATAAGAGGCTACAAATACAAATATAGGGTAAAATCACTCTAAAGATATAAGGTAGAATAATCACAATAAGGAAATGAACAGTTTAAACCTTTTGGATAAAAATTAATCAATCTCGTTTACAAAAGCAATTAAGATTAAATATGTGGAACAATGAATAGTTGTCCATTTGTTAAAAGAAACAATACGAAACCTAAAAAATATGGTAGAGAGAACAAGAACCAAACATCGTGACATAGAACTTTTAATTTTCGTAAAAAATTGTCCATTTCGTAACTTAAATGAGATTTGCTAATTTATAAACTAAATGCAAAATAAATAATAAATTAATTATATTCGACAACCACTAATATTATTCTTTAATTTTTAAACTAAAATTTTGAAAGTAAAATTATGAATAAAGCTTAAATTTGTGAAATTTTTTGATTGGCTAAAGAAAATCATGTATAGAACATGTTAAAATTAAAAACATGAGAAGCTAGAAGAGAGAAAGTACCTTAATACAGAAACTAAGGTTTATTTCTTCTAAAACACAAAACAAATGTAGGGAAATAAAAAATGGCAAGGCCATAAATTATAATGGAAAAAGGTGTGATACTCATTTACATATCATTTACTAACTTATATGAAGCTTAAAATAAAGTAAAACAAATTTTATTAAAAAATTGGAAATAAATAACAATCAAAATTAATAAATGAGAAAAAAACGATGAACGATGAAAGAAAGGTGACATGCATCATGTTTTGAACCATTTCGTTCTAAACAATTACCAAAGTAAATAAATGCAACAATATAACAACCGAAATTATCTAAAAAAACATTATGTATGGAACGAATTAAATTCAAGGATCCTCCTAATTATAAGGGATAGAATGGGCAAAACTCTAAAATGAAAAACTAAAGAATTACATAATCTTTGGGAAAACACTTATTGGAAAAAGAAAGCCATGTCTTGAGCCCTCATTGGTAATCGAATAATAATGCTCTGAAAAGCGACTCAGATTAAATATGTAGAGCATTAAACGGTTTATTTACTATAAGAAACCTACAAAATATAATTTTTGGTATATACTTAACAATTATCAAAGAGTAAAAGGTTTAATTGCCAAACTAGAAAAACATATTGAAATCGCGATGGATGAATGAAGAGAAGAGACAACAACCAACACTATGCGACTAATTTTCTAAGAAATAAAATTGGAATCAATGGGATGAGACTTGCTAATTTCTAAACCAAATGCAAAACTTGTATCTAATGAATGACTGCACATATCCTGTAACCATCCTTTAATTTTGAAACTAAATATTTGAAGTAAAAATGTGAAAAGTGGTCAAATATAAAATTATCCTGAATACAAATTGATTAACTTAAAATAAAGATTTTTTTTATTAAATAGCCATCAGACCAAGTAAGTGTAAAAAATAATAACAATTAAAATCAATAAAAGGGATTAAAAATAGATAACTGATAAATGAAAGATTTCATTCAATTTTAAATTCTAAATGTTCTAAAAAATCATCAAATCAAATAATTGAAACACGACATAACAATCAAATTTGGCAAAAAGATGATTATGTAAGAATACATCATATTGAAAGACATAAGGAGTACTAAAGGAGAGAGAACATGCCTTAAAAATAAATCAAATAGAGTAAAACTAAAAATTAGTATAACAGCGAGTTACAATGTGGAAATAAGAATGAAATTCATTTGTTTGTTCTTTTTGATAACTTATAGAAAATGCGAAATATACTAAAATAAATTTATTTTATTTGGTATTTATTAAAGAGATGATATCTACGAGTGTTTGAAAACAGGAAAAGAATGGTTAGATTTCTATTGGTATTCGAATGTATCATTAACAGTATCATCAATATCAGAGATGTAATGTTGAATTAAATTTTGGAATGTATTTCACCATTTAATGAGTTAGGTTTCTAACATGTTTAATTAACACGAATTTAAAATTGATAGAACAGAAGGTCGAAGGCTATGATGTTTAATTTTGTTGGAGCGGCAAAACAAAATGTCTGAGGTGGAGTAAATGAGGAAAAAAATAGACTGAAAGTCGAGAAGGAAAAAAGATAAAAGTTGCTTATATATTCTCTTTGTTATAAAGTAGATGGATAAAATGAGAATTTGAACAAACATCTTTCATGAAACTCACTTATTTAAGAATTATTAATTGTATTTACTAATATAAACTAAAAATTTGAAAGTGAAATTATAAAAGGGGTTAAATGCAAAATTAACCCTCAAATTGCTGAGCTTCATTTGGTATGAGAATGAATGCAGATAGAAGGTAAACAATCCATTTTGAATTATATAGATAATCGAATATCCTTAACATGGACCATTAGAACATATGTTAACACTATCTTAATTATAATACCTGTTTGAGCGGGAAAATGGAAAATAAGACCGTTATAATACAAATTGTTTGAGAGTGAAAATACAAAAAAAAACTTAAATAACGGGAAGATCAATATTTCATTTGAAATCAAGTGGTGATTAAGAAGGATGGTTAAATATTCAATTTTATTTTATATACAGTAGAACATATATAATATCATGTTGTCTTTCTTATATAATAAAATAGAAGGTGGAATGAAATATTTTTGGTGAAAGCTCACAAAGAAATCTCAACAATAACCGTCGTGCCGTAATCGTGAAACCAAATTGACTCAAATGAAAAGCGATCAGCTAAAACTGGTCTACGGACCACCACAAAATAATCAACGTTCCTGATCATCTGTATACAAAATTAAATGGTTGGAGCAAGCGTCGCATATAGCTCACGTAATCCGTCCGCATAGTAAAACCAACTGCTCCATCTCTAATCTCACGTCTACCGATTTCCATTTCATCCCATTAATCATTTCTTCACAACAAGCTTGTTTTGGCCCTTCTTTCCCGCAAACAGTATTTCCATGGATTCGATCGACGCAGATGCTTCGATCGACAAAGAATCGGCTACAGTTTGTTCAATCTGTTTCGAAATTGTTAGTAGAATTTTCGATCGGTCGTCGGCGAGGCTTAAATGCGGTCATGAATTCCATTTAGGTTTGTTTTCTTTTATCAATCCATATATGACCTTTAAGCTTTTCAATCTATGTTGATTGTATCTTGATTTTAGTAGAACATGGAGGATTTTGTGAAAAAATGGGCAGATGGTTGGAAAGCGTGGTAATGTATATGTGGGGTGGAATAAATGAACAAACAATTTCAGGACTGTTTAATAGATGAAAGATATAGTTGTAGTTAATTCGAAGCTTAATTTGTAAAATTCCAATTTCGTCTCTCTAAATTTTATTGGTAGTGACTTAGTGCTGGCCAAATCTACGGATTACACATATCCATTTCTCGCGTTGTGCAAAATGGTGAACTGAGCTATTATCATGTTTTGCTATATGATCATGATTTTTTTCTCCGTAGTCCGTGCATGCAGAACTCTCCGTGCAAGCATAACATATTGAAAGATCTACTTAGAGCCTGTTTGGCAACTACGCAAATGGCTCATAAGCTACTTCTCTCAGAAGTAGTTTGTAAGTCATAAGCAACACATAATCGCTTATGAAAAAAAACAAGCAGTTACCAATTTGTTGGGCATTGTTACTCGCACTTCAAGTTTAACTAAGGGGCTATTCATTTTTTATTTTTTAAAAGTTTACCATGGGGAGGAACATTAGAATGTAACCCCCTTAAAAAAGATTAGAATGTAGACCCCTTAAAACTAAATTATAATATGACAAAATTACCCTTAAAGAATTGTTGTTGACACTTCAAAATTGGTTAAGGGAGAGACACAGATGGAATTCAGCAAGGATTTGCCGCATTTATTCACGGAATTCGGCGGGGTATGGTTGAGTTTTACCTTTAAATTCGGCAAAAGGGCTATCGATAATGAAAAAAATTTGAAAAACAGTGGGTATATACCGAATTTTGTTTTCGACTATATCCCCCCTTAACCATTGAGAGTGTCAATAACAATCCTCTAAGAAAAAAGTGATTCAGAGAAGTAAAATAGAGGTATTTTGGTGTACTAATTTTTGTGTTCAGTATAATCAATAACAATTCTAGATATGACCGGTGTACCCTTAAAATTGATCATCCCTTAACCAAATTTGGAATGCGAATAACAATACCTAATTTTTTTGTAGGGTTTTTCCTAAGACAAAATTTTGACTTATAAGTAGTATTCAAACATGCTCTTTCTTGTTCTTTTTTTTTTCCCAAGCAAAAAAAGTGAGTAAGGAAAGCTGATGATCAACCCCTACTTGCCCGAAAGATTATCATTCCTATGTAAACTACAATGATTTGTTCAAAATATACTTCATACCGATATCGTCAAAGTATGAAAAAACCAACACTCTTAAAATGATTATTTTCCATTTTAAATTCGATGAATATGAAGTAATTTGCTTTCGCTATCTAGTCAATATTTACATTATGGTCATTCTTATAGATAATACTTGTTCACCAAATGAACATCTTAATATGATTATTTTCCATTTGATATCTTGATTTGTTTGAGAAGAAGATGATGTTTGAGTAGTAATTTAATTATTTTCCATAGTGAGCATCTTAAAACGATCATTTTCCATTTAAATTTTAGTTTAGTGTTTTACAAATCAAGACTTTGAGTTTAGTGTTATAATTTTCTTATAGATAGTGTTAACGCTTCCAATTATATTTTACTATAGTGGAGAATTGATGGTTGATGAAGACCATAAACCTAGGTATGTGGGTGGTAAACGAAAAAGATCAAAAATTAAAAAATATTGTTGTTTTAGAGGGCTTGAACAACGGGCATTTGAAGTGATAAAAATCGATCCTCTTGTATATGATTTAAAAATGATGTGTGAAATGTATCGGAGATGATAATTCATCCGCTATTGATGTGTAAGATGATGATGATGATTTGAATTCTACGTTTTTCTATTGAAATGAGAGTGGAAATTTTCGTTACGAGGACATAACATAATATTGTTGTAGAAACACATCATTCTGCAATATCAAGGAAGGAACCTTTACCTACTACACCTTGTCAAGAAATACAATGTTTGAAAACACTTCCTCAACTCATCATGACAACGTGGGTGGTAAACGGAAAAGATCAAAAATTAAAAAGTATTGTCGTTTTAGAGGGCTTGAACAACGTGCGTTTGAAGTGATAAAATTCGATCCTCTTGTATATGATTTAAAAATAATGTGTGAAATGTATCAAAGATGATAATTCATCCGCTATTGATGTGTAAGATGATGATGATTTGAGTTCTACTTTATCTATTGAAATGAGAGTGAAAATTTTCATTACGAGGACATAACATAATGTTGTTGTAGAAACACATCATTCTGCAATATCAAGGAAGGAGCATTTACCTACTACACCTCGTCAAGAAATACAATGTTTGAAAACACTTCCTTATATGACAACTCATCATGACAGTGCGCTTGCAATTTTCTTTTAAATAGATTTACTAGAATGGTTCGAGGATCGTCTAGTCATGTACAATATATGGATCAAAAATTTATATAACCAACTTGTAGTATTTCAAATTAATCTCAAACAATCGTTAAGTGAGCGATAATTTTACCGTAATATTTCATTTTGAATTACCTTCACACTTTATTCTTATCATCAATTTTGGTACTTGTGGCTTTCAACGACTCAAGTAGAAGAAGCATTAATTTGTTGTGCTAACGACGACGATAATTACGTTGATAATGCAAATGATATCAAAGTGCATTTGAATAACATGCAAGTAACTTGTGTGGATGGTGTAGATAGAACTTGGGTCAATATCATTGAGGCTAACAATGATGCAATTATCTATGAAAGTAATTAACAGACTGATGACCTAAATACTGATAAAGATCAAATCATATATAAAGTTGGAACTTGGGTCAATATCGTGGAGGTTAACAATGATGCAATCATATGTGAAAATAATTAGCAAATTGATGATCTGAATGCAGATAAAGATCAAATCATATATGAAGATTCAATATCCTATACGAAATCCATTATGGATAACTTTCAGTTAGAAGTAGAAGTATCTAGAAGAAAATGTGTTGAAAAAGAAGCCCGGGTTGGATTAATTTTTGAAAGGAACAAGAAAATTGCTGTTAAATCATTGGTTACATAGACCTTTCATCAACCGTTACTTTTAGGAATGTCGAACTCAAGGAGAAGAATGGATGTCTCAAGTAAAACTAAAGTGGGAAACATTAGCAAAAAGTGGATTGGAAAATTTGAGGCACTTGCCTGTAGAAAAATATAGTACAACATAATGACAAGTGAAAGATGTACATATGCTTGATTATACAGCGAATGTCGATGGTAATCCAGTCAAGTGTTCATGCAACATATCAACATTAGATCATTTTCTGTGCTTCCATGTATTAACAACATGTTCACGTGGTTTAGGTGGAGCGAATAAAACATATTTTGATTTGTTTTCGATGTGTTATACAACATCTAGGTATACTGATGCTTATGCCTCTTTATTTCACAATGTACCGGATAGTCATCATTGAGATGTTTACGAAAGTTCCAGATATACATCCATCAGCGATGTAGATAAATTTCGAATGTTTATAGTCAACTCGAATAAAATGTTTCATGAATCAAAAAGCAAGTACCGAGCAGAGATGTAGCAAATGTGGTGTTTTAGGTCATAAAAAGAAATTTTGTACTCCTTAGGTTATTTTTTATGCACCTTAGAAATTTTGTCTATTTTAACGTTTGGTTGGTATGTAATTTTGAACTCTAGGCATGTTGTCTGTTTTAGTCTTTGATTGGCATAAAATGTTGAACTTTAGTCGTTGTTGAATTCTACTTGTGATTATTTTGATGAAATATATTGGTTATGTTGGTAATATATGATGTATTATGCAAGTTTTATAGCTTAGAAATGCAAAATATTTTTTGGGCTTTGTGCATTTATAAAATGCACAAGGCTTAATTTCATAGCCTTAAAAACATAGAGTTGTTTATGCCACTTTAACTCCTTATATCACAAATATAACATTATATATCATTAATTTCAATATCATAGGGTATCAAGACATTAATGTCAATGCCATATAACGTCGACACTAAGTACACAATCATCCCATTGTCATATTAAACAAAACATACCATTCGAAGATCAAAATAAACATTAACATACCATCTAAGTATCAAAATAAACATATAATATCATCCTATATCAAATAAACATCAACTTTTTCTTAAGTCTTTTAACTTCAAACAATGTTTTTTTTTTTTTTTTTTTTTTTTTTGCTTCTTACTTTGATACGAGATTGGTTGTGAACTTTGTGATTGTTCTACAATCGAAAGAGGACATTCTTGTTGATGGGTGGGACCGAATACTAGCTCTTCTTGTTATTGTACATGCTATTGTAGTCGTTTAGTGGAAGGATTAACATTGTCTCTTTATGCAAATTGTTGTTTATCTTCACTCCATCGGTCCTTTATGGTCATTCTCGTTCACCTGCCACTATGGTATGTGTTTCACCTTCATCGGCTTTTGTTCCCGTTTCTTTTGTCTCCACTTGTGTATATGTTTTTTTTTGTGACTCCACTCGTGTGTTTCTACCATCTCTTCTTGTGTATGTGTTTCTTTTGCCATATACAAAGGTTTTGTTGGTCGATGTAACTTGTTTCTACCTAAAATAGAGTCGAGCAAACGTCGTAAATCAATACATGTACTTTTCACCTTCTTCGGTTCAAAATGTTTGTCTTGAATTTCGTCAACCACTTCTAAAGCATTATGTATCTTGCTTACCCATATAAAAAAAGTCAATTTAAAAATTTGCAGTATAAAAATGCAAACTATCCGATATTGTAAATTGAAGTACTAACCATATCACGCTCTAATGGAGCTTGAGGAATATAAGTAATAAATCTTTTGTTTCAAGATGCAACGATGAGTTATTTGCCAACAATAAGATTTATACTAATTCAATAGTATAGACTGATCAAGTTTTTTCAACAGAATGCTTAAATCTCATAGAGCCAAACTTTCATTTACCGAAGCTCTCCAATTGTGCATAATCATTCATATATCTATCTATTTGAACGACATAATCAAGAATTTGTTGAGGTTAGATGTGGATCATCTCATCGTACGGACCATAAAATTGTAAAGTAGGACCATAAAATGCATTGACATACGAAAATGGTTTCTAAGCTACTACATCATCCGCTAATAAATCTAATTCACTTCAGTGAAGTTATATATTTTTTGGAAATTCACGTCAACTCCAAACACAATTCCTCATACAATCGTATGGAAGGTTAGAATCTAAATTCAGTATAGTCATATTCCACTTTATCGATATATAATGGGGAACCATCCATGGATAAAACAAACAATAGCAAACAACACATAATGTGATTGTCATTTCACATATTTTCAAATGAAAATATTTGTCTAATGCCTCCAACGATTACACAATGCAGTAAAATGATGATGGTCTAGTCCAATGTAATCAACTCGCATTGTTTCCCAAAAACTAGTTATTCTTAAGTTTTGTTCCAATCTATGATATTTATACTCTATTTCTTTAAGCTTGCTAGATATTTGAACGTCCCGATTTATAACGTCAATATAAAATTAATATTGTATATTGCATTTTCAATTCAAAACCAATGTATATAAAATAAATACCTCTGCAAAAGATTGTTTTTTTACTTTTGTATTTTTGTTGAAAATAAAGATCATTCATATCAACAGATCCAGATAAAAATACTACAGAAAATTATCATCGAATACATAGCCATTAACACCTAATTATTCATGCGCTATTAAAATTAAAAATGAGGGCTTTTGCAAAAGTAGCATTTCAATGTTAAATTAATCTACAATTAATCCAAAATCAATTTTTTTTACCTCTAGTTTGAGCATATAAAGATGTTGTGGAAAGGTTGATGATCGAAAGCTTTTTAAGTAGGACCTGGTATTACCGATTTGAATATGAATGAAAACCTAAAATCAATTATGGAATCATAGAAAAAAGAAAAAAAAGAGAAGAGACATAAGGGTAAAGAACATGAAAATTTAACGTGGTTCTATTAAATTGCCTAGGTTTGCAGACCCAACAATTTTCTTTATTTTTTTGCTTTGAGGATACAACATAAGAGTATGAATCACTTAACAAATTTTGCTCACCTTAAAAAGAGATACAAAAATAAAGATCTTATTGAGTATATTTTTATGGAGAAACACTCAGTTTTGTTATGTTGTAAAGATGGCAAATGTCTCCGTTTATACAGCTGCAAGGATGAAGACTACATAGAGAAAATGATGAAATCTTTCCCGGTTTACTTGACTTGATTTCAACATAAATTTAGCATATTGCCACTTGTTTCCACGTATGTCCTTGTTTGGTTGATTCCTCAAATCAAATAACATATCTTTTGTGATTAATTGATTATCATACCTATTTGTTTTCCATATTTGATTGATTGCGAAAACCGATCAATATTTTCTCCATTTGGAACATATTTAAATGATTCAAATTTTATATTTCACCTCTTTTTTTTTATATATATTCATCAATCAACAAGGCTGGTTGCTGGGTCAACGCCATATGGTGCTCAAGCAGTTGAAAGGAAACCAATTAAGTTTGAGTAATGCTGAAGCCTATTCTTAAGAGGTGACTTTGTCATCATATCTGAATGAATATCCATTGTACTCGCCTTCATCATCTTGATCTTGCTTTTTTCTTGCTCAAGCATAAGAAATAAACATCTAATATTGACGTGTTTCGACGAAAATTATAAGCTTGATTCCGTACAAGATGAAT
Source organism: Allium sativum (assembly GCA_030737875.1). Classification (NCBI taxonomy): domain Eukaryota; kingdom Viridiplantae; phylum Streptophyta; class Magnoliopsida; order Asparagales; family Amaryllidaceae; genus Allium; species Allium sativum. The sequence continues at coordinate 856,399,433 of CM060915.1, read as the reverse complement.
CACAAGCCGACAACCTAAAAATAGCTCTATCGCCCGTTGCACGATAAAATGATCATCCAATAGTCAACGTAAACACAATTCCTTCTTATTCACCTTCATAATCTATATCAACTCAGCTTCGGTAGACCACAAAGCTACTACAAATTGCAACTTTGATCTCCATGGAATCGGGTCTATGCGAAGTGTAAAAACATAGTTCGGCACTGACTTTCATGTGTTTCTATCCTAGCATAATCTGAACCATAATAACATTTAAGAGAGATGTCGCTACCTACTTCACCATAGAACAAGCTAACTGAAGAAATGTCACTTAGACATCTGAGTATCAATTCCACTGCTTGGCAATGCTCATTGCCTGGGTTAGACATATGTCGACTCACAACATCCATTACATAGCCAAATCTCGTCTCATGCACACCGTTACATAAGACTATTAGTAACACTAAAATAATGTATATCAGCCATATATCTTTTTGTCTTCATTCGATATAGAATATAAGTCTTTTGGCAACTTGAAATGATAACCTAATGTAGTGTCAACCAGTTTAGCTTCCTCTATACCAAATCGAGCGAGGATCTTCTCGATACACTACGCTGGAATGAGCTCAAATCTCTTCGATTCTTATCTCTAGATATCTCTATTTCCAAAATTCTTTGTGCTTTTCTCATATCTTTCATATCAAACTCCTTGTTGAGCTTTGCTTTCAATTTCGTAATTTTGACTAAACACCGAGATGCAATCAACACGTATTCAACGTACATAAAAAGACATCATATCTCAATCACGCATCTTACAATATGCACATTGGTCTTTAGAACTTCTAGGATATTCTTGGAAAGCATAAACCTATCAAGTCTCTTATATCATAGTCTAGGAGACTGCTTCAGTCCATATCAAGATTTATTAAGTTTACAAACATATTTTGACTTGCTACTATCAATAATCGCCTATGGTTGCCTTAAATAGATCTCATTTCAATCAGCCATGCAACAATGTAGTTTTGGCATTTTGTTGCTCAAGTTCAGTGTCATAACAAGCAACTATTGCCAACAGAATATGCATGTATGTTTGATAATTGGAGCAAATATATCACGATTCTTTATATTTTTTCTTTCGAACTTACTTTTTTGCTACTAGTTTTGCTTTGTATTTGAGATCATAGTTGTTGTCGTCCTTCATTCTATTGATCCACCTACACCAAAAAGTTGTCTTGTCAGCGGGAAAAGACACTAAATTTCAAGTATGATATTTCTACGAAGATTCAATCTTCTCTTCCATAGCAACAAACCAACTTGAACTGTCAACTGATGAGATAACATCTATATAATCTCCAAGCTTATCATGGGCAACATTCGATGCACATGTTGTCATGTCATTGAAGCCAATGTCTTTAATGCTCAATCCAACAAAATCCTCATGCCACTTAGTCTTCTTCCTCTGTTTAACATATTTAGTCTTTGAATGAGCTCCACCTTGAGTTAGATCATTTATACCAGCATTAGTGCTATCCTCATCAACCACGGTGCCATTGGAAATACCATATGTGCTTCTCTGAAAAGAATCCGAAGATGACTTGTGTTTGATAGTCTGCATCTGTCTTCACATTGTCATCAGATGTGGAAGACTCCACCTTCAACATAATCTCCCCAACAAAATCACACGTCCGCTGACAATAATCTTCATTTTAATATGACAACACAACCTATATCATTTCACGTTTCTTTTATAACTTAGAAAGTACACTTACGCGCTCTATATTCCATTTTTCATCTGCTCATGCATATAAGCTGGAAATCGAAACACTCAAAGAAATGAATAGCTAATATGTGCTTCTTTCCATAATTCTTCATGGATCATCTTGTCTATAGCTGTAGAGGGTGTGCAGTTGATAAAAAAGCCACCATAGATAAATTTTTCATTCAAAATTCCTTCAACTTAGCAGTTGATCTTAGGCAATGAGTTCCCTTTAATAATGTTTGATTCATTTTTTCAACAAATCCATTGGACTGGAAATCGGTAGGATGGTGTATTGTCTCTTAATGATTCCAAACTCACAAAAATTGATGAATTCCAATGTTGCAAATTCATCGCTATCATTTGAATGGAGAACCTTCTATTTCTTCCCCGATCGCTTCTCAGCTATTGACCACTTCTCAACCATTAATTTCCGCTTTCGAAGTCCGACAAAGTTTTCAAACTTAGACTGTTGAAAATACATCCAAAATTTATGGGAAAAATCATCTATAAATGAAATGAAGTATCTAGCTCCATCCAAAGATGGATAATGGAAGGGACCTCAAATATCTATAGGAGCATACTTAAGAACAACTTTTGCTTTATGCTCTTTAATGCCGAAAAAAGATTTATCCACTTGCTAAAAACACACTGCTCACAAGACCAAGCATTGAATGTTGAATACCATTAGTCAAACCTCACTTTCTTAATATCCAAACTATGCTTGCCAATTTGATCCGTCCTCAAGTGCCATAATTTGGAAGAATCTGAATAGCTGAAGTAATAGAAGCTGATTCACTAACTACAATGGTGTTCTACAATAAATAAAAATTTCCAGCCCTTACCCCTTTCATAACAATCATCGAACCCTTCAATATCTTTAGTTTCTCTCACTCAACTACATTCTTCAATCCAAACCTACTCAAAGCCCTAGTAGAAATCAAGCTCCTTCTCAAATTAAGAACATGTATAACACCAGTAATTGTATGAATAACACCGTCAAATATTTCAGTTTTCACACTACCAACACAAACCATAGACATTATTGCTCATCAAGACCTCTCCTCCATCAGTTTCACAATATGTAGTGAAACAGTTTCTATCAGGTATTATATAATAGGATGCATCAGAATTAATAAACCATAAGTTGCTCTTGCTAGAAGAAACAGAGATTGAAAATATATTAGTACATTGTTTGTATCTGAATTTTCTATCGTAGACGTTGAAGCTTGCTTTGGGTCTTTTTTTCTTCCTTTAAGCTTGGGACTTTGAGTTTAAGGTGCCGTGATTTCTTAGCAAGCAATCGATTAGGCTTCCTAGAATGAGACCTTGACTTATTTCAACTTCCATCATTCTATGACTTGTCTTGGCTTTTATCTTTTTGAACAAACAAGCCTTCTGTATCACTATTAAGCTAGTACTCACCAATACGTCTCTCAATACTTCATTATGAAGATCAACCGTGTACGTCAGAAAGACTATGTAACACCCCATATACTTTTCTAAATATGAATTTTGACAAAAATCAAAATTCAAACCCGTCCAAACACGGAGAGTGTGAATATGTACCTGCAATTAATGAGCATGAACATAATTAGACTATATTAAAGCTAACTCACGGCGGAAAGTGAAACAAAGATAGGATTACAAGTATCGACTAAGGCAACTACCTTAAAAGAAAATCGCCACATCAATATCAAGCATGAGAGAATAAGAACTGAAAACTAAACTGAATATTTGCAAAGACCTGTCTTTCTCAAGATAAACTTGAGAGTTATGAGGAGAGGGTCAGGACAAGTCCTGGTAAGTAGAAAACGTATAAGATTGTCTACAATACACTATGCATCTCGTTTGGTTTCATCCAAATCATATGTCTAATAAGGCTAGTAATTTTAGTCTAACCTTGTCAAGGTTACATACGACGATTAACTACCATATTCACGGTATCACTTCCCAAAGATAAGGTTATCTTAATTTATCAGGATATAACTTTTTACGCATAAGTTTGAAGCCTTTAAACCACCATCCTAACAGATATCAAAACTAAGAGGCAGACTTTCCAACTATTCCATACCTTACTAATTAAATGAGGTGAGTTATATATTATAGCCACTTATGGCCTCACTTATAATTTAATATATAGGCGGATCTATACGATCACTTAAGGCCCAAAGCATATCTATTGATCACTTAGTACCTTACTAGGTGGTTTACTACACGATAAAATAAATTAGAGGGCACTAGATACCAAATCCTTCTAATTTAAGGCTTCCATCATTCACGCATATCCCAACCCCGCATAAGGCGAGAGTAAGCAATCAGTTATGACCTACATAATATGTAGACGACTCACTGTCATTTATAACATTTTGCCGGTGGACTCCTATGTTACTATCTAGCTAGCCTTATTGGTTAATCTTTTAGCCACTCAATACTTCCTGCAGGATAGACAGACCTACGGTGCCTCCGTAGTGGTCATTTAATACCTTATCACAAGGCGGACTCTAGACCCAGTCACTACCTAGAGAAAGCGAACTATCGCGGAGATTATCGATCTCGCACCTAATTAGTCATTTAATACTTCTTATATATGAGGAGGTAAGCTACTCGACTACTCCATACCTGAGCCAATGACTCTACCCTTATGGAAAAGGAGAGTCCAATCATTTAATACCCAATAAGACAGATCTCACTATTTAAGACCTCTAATTTTGAAGTAGGCTACGCTGAGAATTATTCCTTTTTTGGTATCTTCTTTCAAGGAGGAGGCGAATCTTATGGCCAGCTAATACCTCAACGTTCGAAGTAAACCTTCTAGGATAAATACACGTTACACAATCTATTATCGTCTCGGGTTCCTATGATCAATGGTATCTCACATCAGTTGTACATATATCCGACTATTGAACAGTAGAGACTTCTATCGATTAAGGCAACTGACTTCGCATGATTAACCTTCCAAGTCCAGTTTTTATTTATGACTATATATATTGTTTTTAGTATTAAACAAGAGATAGATAAGGATGATTTCCTATGGCTTCCCGTCGTAGGATATTTATCTATTTATTTCCTTATTGAACTTTGTATTTACTAGATTTAATTAATTCCTACACGGTCACGTTCCATTAATGGCCTTAATAGCCATATTTTCTAAGGCAATGGACAACCTATTAAGTGTCATTAATATCAGTATTATTTGATTACACTAATTCTAATTGTTGTAACTCCCAGAATATTACTATTGTTAATTACTTTTATTGATTCATATATATATATGTATAAATTTTGAATTTATTATATGGATTTCTCTAATTGGAGTTACAACATTTATTTCTATTCATCTTGAATTGTAAATTGTAACCAATCGACATTTATTACATACTAAATTCCCCACAACGTTACTTGTTACAATATTCAATTCCCTTTCAAATTTATTTATAACCTTCTTAATTATAGCAATGAAATCTACATTTATTTCTAACAACCTAACAGTTACAAACATTCATTTCCATTTGATATAAAAAATATTGCTATAGACCCATCACAATGGAAACTATTCAAATTCAAACATACAACATATATTTGTTAAATATAATATTAATAGCGTCGTTCATGTTAGTTTTTGGACGGATTAAGTTATAATATAATACTCATGTATATGTTTATATTTTAAGTGCGATATTTATGTAGTTACTAATTATGTTCAAATATTATTATTCTATAATATTCTAGTCTAAACTAACGATTAGAACAACCATTTTTGTATTTAATTTTGTTGAGATTCAAAATATCTTAAAAAGTTATTTACTGTAATTCTTGCAATATTATTTAAAAGAGGGAATATTGACATATTTCAAATCACAAGAAATAAATAACATTTTATTTGAAATAAATGATGTAAACCACGTACAAAAATACATGAATTTACACATCTTCTTATATGATTTGTTAATATTTCTTGTAGATTTCAAATAATGCATTTTTATTTAAAAAGAGTAAAAATGTTTAATTTACAACAACCAAGTAAAACCCCAAACAATATCTAACACAAATAGGTTTGTTATTCTAAAGCAATAAACTGCATAAATTATGCATTTAAACCCAAATCCTATTAATATGGAATAACAACTGCACAAATCTAATAATATTTAGGGACCGATGTGTTTACAATAATCGCAAAACATATTAAAGAACTGTAGTATATGCTAAATAAAAATACTATTACTGGAAGGCCTACGGATCTATATCAGATTTTCAAACTCACAATTTCATATTTAACACAAACTAGACAAATCCGATACTTTTAGGCATATAAATTCAGATATGACCCAAACAAAATAAATATGATATTTTCAACAATGAATATATTTCTCACTCACCAGGAAGCTATCCTAAATCCAGATCCGAACATAGCTTTTATACCTAAAATTTCAAATCTTACAGATCTACAATATGTATGGAAATGCGATACACACACACACACATATATATATATTAGAATTTGTAGATCTGAGAAAAGAATTAGAAAAAGAAAAGGAAAACTATTAATAAAGATTACCTATGTGCAGAACCAACCCTTTTGCACAAATTTAGATTCAGTATTTCGGATCCTTGTTTGTTTTATTGAATATATTTATATTTTAGAATTTTAGAAGAGATTAAAGAAATGGAAATGATAGAGCTTCGCTGCTGCCTCCAGAAATATAAGCAAAAGAGTGAGGGTCTAGGCCTTTATTTATAGCCGTTGAAATGATCTCGAACCGTTAGATTTAGTTTCAGAAAGATCTGTCCATCAATATGTAATTATAATATCTCTAACCCGAGCCGCCACTAGAAAGCAGCGACCAGAGGGTCGACCCTTAAGTCGATCGCTCTGGTCGTCCTGCCTCTAGTAGGGGCAGGTGATAAATGATAATAAATATACAATTTATTCTGGTTAATTATTTTCCGTCTATTTTCATATTTCGTTTGTAACTTTTTTCATACAGACTTCGTTCGTGAAGTTCCATACATGAAAGTTGACAGGAGTTTCGTCACGAACGCAACGGTGCAAGTCTTGTGGTCAAATTTTATCATTTGCTTAAATTATATTTTTAAAATCCAACTAAATGACTAATTTAATTAACGCCAAATTTCAGGGTGTTATAAACTAATCTTACTGCAATCATATATCATGGAGTTAAGAAAATTATAATTGTTTGATATGGAACATAAGAGTATCACTGAGTCTTATCAGTAGTATTGACATCCACTATCTTTAGATTTATAGTCAAAGTGGTCAAAACATTTACATGGTCCATAAAATTGATTTCACGCTTCGTCTTGAAGGAATATAGTTGTTTTGAAAAATGATCCGATTTGCGAGAGACTTGTCTTGATATGCTTCTGATAATGGATTCCACAATTTGTTCGCTATCTTCTTTTATAAAAATTCTTTAAGAACTTAATCTGAGAGATTCAACAGTATTGTTGTAAGAGCTTCATCAGTATTGTTCTAAGAGCTTCATCTTCCATCTTTTCCAAAACATCTGATTCTGTGTTCTTCGGTTTCTTAGATGTAGAAATTACCTTTAAGTCTTCTCCTTCTTCAACAGTGCCTCAAGTTTTATCTTCTAAGTTCCAAAATCTCCATCTCAATTAAAATGCATACACCACAATTGGCACTAGATTTACCAATAGGTTTTCCAGAGGTCGCCGTTAATATCCACGAGAAATGATAAAACTAACTCAAATATAGAACTATCGTGAAAAAGTTGATGATCGGAAGCTTTTTAATCGGGATCTAGTATTGTTAATTTGAATTCTGATAAAAATCAAAATTAACTGTGAAATCACAAAAAAGGAAGGAGATAGAAGAGTAAAAAAATCACAGAGATTTAACATTGTTTAGTTAGATTGTCTGCAATCCAACTACTATTTTTTATTTTTTCACTTCTAGAGTACAACTTGAGAAGAGTACGGGTCGCTCAACAAATTTCGGTCATCCTAAAAAAGATATAGAAATAAGGATTTAGTGAGAATATTTTGGTGGAAAACACTCTTGCTTTGTTATGATAAAAAGATAAACAAATGTTTTCATTAAGGCGGATCTATTGATCACTTAATACATTACTATATGGTTTATTACATGCTAAAATAAATTGAAGGACATCAGGTACCAAGTTCTTCTAATTTAAGGCTTTCGCCATTCAGGCATATATCCCAACCCCACATAAGACAAGAGATAGTAAGCAATCACTTATGACCTACATGACAAGTAGGCGACTCGCTGTCATTTATGACCTTCACCTGGTGGACCCCCGCGTTACTATCTAGCCGACCTTATTGGATAATCTACTAGTCACTCAATACTTCTCATAGGATGGATAGACCTGTTGTACCTTCATAGTGGTCATCTAATACCTTATCCCAAGACGGACTCTAACTCAGTCACTTATTACATAGAGGAAGCGGACTATCACATAAATTACATATTTCACACCTAATTAGCCATTTAATACTTTTTATATATGGGGAGGTGAGCTACTCGACCACTTGATACATATTGAGGGCGGATGCAATGACTCAACCCTTACGGGGAATGAGAGTCCAATCACTTAATACCCAATTAGGCGGATCTCACTACTTAAAACCTCTAATCCCGAAGTAGGTTACGCTAAAATTATTCCTTTTTTTGAAAAGAAGGCGAGTCCTATGACCATTTAATACCTCAACGCTTGAAGTAAATCTTTTAGGATAAATTCACGTTACTTAATCTATTATCATCAGAGGTTCCTATGGTCGATGTCTCACATCATTCGTACATATATCCGATTGGTGGAAAGTGCACACTTCTGTCGAATAAGGCAACTAACTTCACACCATTAACATACTAAGTCCAATTCTTATTTACGACTAAATATATTGTTTTAGAATTAAACTAGAGATAGATAAGAATGATTTCCTATCCTAGGAAATTTATCAATCTATTTATTACCTTATTGGGCTTAATATTTACTACGATTGTTAATGCCTATATTTCCCTTTAAATTTAATTTATTCATATACGGTCGCATACCATTAATGACTCTAACGGTCATATTTCCTAAGGCAATGGACAACCTATTATGTATCATTATTTTAGTCCCATTTAATTACACTAATTCTAATTATTGTAACTCCTAAAGTATTACTATTGTTAATTACTTTTATGATTCTTATATATATATTAAATTTATTATATTGATTTCCCTAATTGAAGTTACAACATTTATTTCTATTCATCTTGAATTGTAAGCGATTGACATTTATTACATTCTGAATTCCCCACAACGTTACTGGTTACAATATTTATTCCATTTCAAATTTATTTGTAACGTTCTTGATTATAGCAATTAACTCCACGTTTATTTCTAACAACCTAACGGTTACAAACATTCATTTCCATTTAATATGAGAAATATTGCTATATACCCATCAATGTGGAAACTATTCAAATTCAAATGTAAACATACAACAACATATTGTTTAATATAATATTAATAACGTCGTTTACGTAAGTTTTTGGATGGATAAAGATATAATATAAATATTATTTATGTTTATATTTTAAGCGTGATATTTACATAGTTACTAATTATGTTTATTATTGTTATTATTCTGTATTCTAATCCAAACTAGCGACAAGAACAACCATTTTTGTGTTTAATCTTGTTGAGATTCAAAATCTCTAATATTTGTTATTTACTGTAATTCTTGCGAAATTTGCCCAAATTTTGTAAAAGAGGGAATATTGACATATTTTAAATCGCAAGAAATAGGTAATATTTTATTTGAAACAGGTGATGTAAACTACGTACAAAAATACTTGAACCTTAAACAATACCAAACACAAATAGGTTTATAATTCTAAAACAAAAAACTGCACATATTATGTTTACACCCAAATCCTATAAATCTGGAATGACAACTGCACAAATCTAATAATATTTAAGGACTGACTTTGAGGTTTAGGGTGTTTACAATAATCACAAAACATATTAAAGAACTGTAGGCTAAATTAGAATATTGTTAATGAAAGACCTACGGATCTATATCAGATTTTCAAATTCACAATTTCATATTTAACACAAACTAGACAAATTTGATACTTTTAGTTATATAAATTCAGATTTGACACAAACGAAATAAACATGTTATTTTCAACAATGAATATATTTCCCACGCATCTGAAAGCTATCCAAATCCAAATATGAACACAGCTTTTAGATTAGCTTTAGAAAGATCCATCCATCAATAGATAAATTATAATACTTATAACCTTAGCCGCCACCGAAAAGCAGCAACCAGGGGTCGAACCCTAAGTTGATCGCTCTAATTGTCCTGCCTCCAGCGGAGGCAGGTGATAGATGGTAATAAATATACAATTTATGTTAATTATTTTTTGTCCATTTTTGTATTTGTCCGTAACTTTTTCCATATGGGCTCCATTCGCGAAGTTCCAAACATGAAAGTTGATCACAATTCCTTCATGAACACAATGGTCGACTACACCTCATTCGCGCTATATCTCTATTTCCCTCGATTTCAACCTCATGCGCCATATAATAATATAATGGGATGGTAAGAGAGAGAGAGTATATCATTTCAATTGGGATTTATGATTAAAATCAAGGGAAATAGAGATATAGCAAAAAGGAGATGTAGTTGCTTCTTGCACCCTCGCCCCCAATCCCCCAAAACACACACGCATATAGTATGTTAATCATCGTCTAGTTGAACTCAAATACATGTGGACAAATAAAGTTAGGATTATGCATCCCATTTCTATTTTATTTTCTTACATATATCACTTTGCTTATCATCATAATGTGTGTGTCTCACTAACGCTATGCAAGCCCCTAATCACTACTCTTGCCAACTGATTGGTTATCACAACACATTTTATTGACTGTTATTCTCGTCACATCACATTTATTTTAAAGAGTTGCCATAATTCAATCTAGGTTGATTTTGAACTATACCAAGAGGAAGAGTAGAAGACATCATCGTGTTCGAAGAACATAATATCTCCAATGGCCATGGCCTGCCACTAAAATCTGTCTCAAATAGTGGGTGTCCACACTTTGTTCTTTAGTTGTAACATCACCTTTGTGGTTTGGATGCCACTTAGTCACAACAAGATTTGAAACTCGCTTTTCTCGGTCGAGATCTCATTTTGAGAGCTAGGCGATTCAAAACAAAGAATTTTCCTCATATCTCATTTCGCATGGATCTTATCTGAAATTCTCAAATCTTTGGCAAATCTTGTTCGAGATGTAGATGCAAGATCATGATAGGTTAATTGTTTTATTTTCAATTTAATCTAATAGGCAAGGGTCGTTAATCAACTCTAAATAATAAATGTGTTTTAAATTTATGTTTTCTTACTTATTCTAGATTATTTTTTACGTTTTTATTAAGTTCTATTTCATCATTTGATGTTGTTCAATGTTTTCTTTTTATTTCCTATCTAGCCCTAATTCCGTTTGACTTTGGATCTTCGTTTCAATTAAATTCAATTTTGATTTAGTCTATACGTTAACTAGTTTTTGATTTTATTTCATCCATAAAATTTACTCGAGGATGCTATAAACCAATTGATTACTTCAATGATTACTTGCAAAAAGCAGTGCTTTTGTTATATTTCACTAATAAACATCCACATTTGATGGACTTGTGAATAGAAAATTGTGATTAAAGGTGCAAACAAGTTTTAAATTGGACTGCCATTGCCTTATCTTCGATCTTCCTCTTCCCTGAAGTTATTCAGGTCTTGCTTGTGCATATTTGGGTATTCTCAATTATAAATATTTCTAAGAGTTTTTTTGGCACAGCTCAAAGATGAGTACCATAGATGTTACTCCAGTTGGGACATGCTGTAAGGTGCTACTTAAAAGTAATCTATTCCAGAAACCATGAAATGAGTTGGAATATTAAAATCTTAGCACATATAGTATATTACGATCATAATTCTTACGTATAACTTGTCTTGATAACTAATATCATATCCAAGATCTATGTCAATGCATTTAAGTAGCATATTTATTATCAATTCAAATCACTTGTGAAATTGAATTGTGTAAAAAAAAAGTACATCTTTTTATCGAGAATATCTTTATACATCTCTAATCTAGTGCTGAAGCGGCGCCTTGCTTCCTACATCTTCTTCAATCCGATATTCTTTTTGCCCTTGCAACATTATCTCTGGGTCATCTTTTACGCTTAGTATTAAAATTGTATCCAGACAGTACGTTAATTCTTTCCCCCAACTAATAATTAAAACATGCTTTAATTTTGGCCTGAAAAGAAATGGAGTATCCTTTTAATTCCCATACAAAATCTTCTTTAACCAAATAATTCTTGCACACTTCCATTTTTGATTCCATATCATATCCATCATTAATTTTCATTAAGTGCAAATCAACTATTGTTAAGTTCTAAGTTAAAGAAAAATTGAAATAAGGTGGTATATTTTCATTTAATATTCTCTCATTTCTTCTTTGATTAGAAAACATCTCAATGGTAAGAGATAAATCTCGATCTAGTGATCCACAAAGATAATAAATTCCATTAAAATATTAACTGATTTATTAAAGCACTACTCGAATCTAATTAGCTCCAGTCTAAAAGCATTGCATGTACCTTTATCTTCAGCCGGTTCTGTGAAATTTATGCTGACAGTATTCGCTGATTGAGTGGTGAAAATTACGCCAAATCACTATTTTTTTAATATTCCTGTAATATGAGAAAAAGGAAAATGTACTAATTTCGTGACTAAAAAAATAAAAATAATATCTTTTAAAAAAGTTTGGTTGTTTGGTGAAGGGAAGAAATACTTTTAGAGGTTATAATAGAATTTATAATAGAAATTGAAATTATAAATGCATTTCCCATTCTATAGTCAAATCATGAAGAAATTATAATATAAATTGAAATTAAGATCTATAAATTCTGGATAGGAAAAAAATTAGATGGAAAAAGTAATCGACTTGTTTTCCTAAAAACATTTAAAATAATTATTCAAAGAGCAAAAACTGCTTCGTTAGAAGTACAAAATTCAATTGGAAACTGGAAACACCTCATTTGAAGATTCAGATCAGATTTGGTATTGATCAAAAAATTGAATTAATACCCAACAAAAAGTCCTACCTGGAAGAAGTTTAGAAGAAAGGGTAACATCCAGTCAGTCAATCTTCTTGTGCACCATCAAAATATCTGTTATGGAAATACAAAAAGTTAACTGAATCTCGTGACTAATTAGAAGAAGAGAAAACACATAAGAAGTGGTTGTTGGGAGCTTGGAGTGGTCGAATAAAGCGACTGAGAAAAATGAGGAGAGATGATGGCCGTGAAAAATGAAAAACAAAGATGACTGTTATATCCTTACTGAGATTAAATTGGTTTATAAATATGGTCATTTTTGAATAGCCAAAAATGCTTCACTTTGACTTGATTGACCACGTATTTGCTTTATATGGAAGATGTATCTTCACCGACTTGAATTTAATGTGTGTATACATTTATATATAAATTTCTTATGTTATGAAAGTTTTGGAACTCATAATAATAAATTAAATTTGATTAATTATTCATTAATTGTTTTCGTTAATTCGATGCATTCATATATGCTTTTGGAAAATGAGATGATCAAGTTTTCATTCAAACAACCTATTTCACTAGTACGATTTAATGATTGAAATGTAAAATAAATTCTAATAAAATTCTTATTACACAGATTCCAAGCTTTTCTTAAATTTTGAATTTGAAATTTATTCAAGTAAAACAACTCTTGTGATACAAGTTTAGTTTTACTCTTAATATTACATGAGTTTCCAATCTAGTAAGTCTTCTTAATTTTAGGTATGTTAAATTACTTGTTTACAAATGAGTATTCGTATATTTAATCGTATGCAAATCAGTATTAAACATGACATATATTTTGTTATTTCCCTACGATGAACTTTGGTATCAAATTTATTTTACATGGTGCGAGATGTCGCAAGTCCAATCCCGCTTTGCGGGATCTGAACCTGATTGCCATGTAGCGTGTTGCATACTACCTAGACTTGTATATAAGTACCTAATTTTCAAAAGATACTTTAGTATCCAATATGTAAATCTGAAATGGACACCCGATATACATTTATCTCGTCTTAGCTTTCATATGGGATATAGGATTGAAGCTTCAAAATCTTGAAATGCGACCTGCCCAATTTTGATCATATGGTCGAACCTTGAAACAGCTCTAGTTGAGACCATCAATATGATACTCAGTTTCCCAAGTGCATTCATTAACATCGTCGCTTCACCGAACCTTGATTAGCCACATTGCTCTATTCCTTAACCGTTTCGTATTTGCATCCACTATATGAACAAATTTTCTTACATAGGTCAAATCTGGTTAACTTTCAAATCTTCTTACTAGTTCGGCTCTACTATAGTACTCATCAACATCCAAAAGGTGTATACCCATGGGTGGATCTAGAAATTAATACAAGGAGGGCAAAAAACAAACATTGATGTTAAATGATATATTTTTAGTGCATGAAACTAGTGAAACCATCGAAAAGAATGATTCCTCACTCATGGAAATAATATACAGTTGACTCTGATTTGTGTATATTCTCATTTATCTGTCTTCTTTGATTAATCGTTGCTAATATTTACTCCAATTAATTATTTAAAATTGATTAATAGTTCAATCTTCTTGAATTATTCTTAACTAAGTACGATCAAATAATATTTCATGATTCCAGTGTCAATCAATATAAATTGCAGTCATTCTATAAAGTAGAAGCATTAACTTCAATTGTAATTTCAATCCATTCTGTCATGCAAAAATTCTAAGATTCAAATTTCAATCATCAAACAAAATATAAAGCTCTGTGCTTCTACCTCATAGGTAACTGAAAAGGTAAAAAGATAATAATTCTAAGCTGAACTATAAAATAAGCAAATCAGATTCAGGAGAGTCAACAGTTGTAACTCATCAGCATCATATATCAAGTTTGAGATTCTGATGAAGAGTTGTTTAAAGAGACCTAATGTAGTGTGGTAGGCAGAATATGGTGGAAAATAACCTCTAGGGTATGCTTTCGATGTAAATGCATCAAGGAGATTGCCAGTGTTGAAATTTTGGTCCTTTATGTTTGACTGCATACCTGTAATTGATTTGAAATGTAGTGGATATTTTTGTAATACCAAGGGTGGACATCTGCCTTGCCTGGCCTCAACATGGATCCACCCCTGTGTACCACAATATCAAAATATGAGAGTCAAGGACCGGTGGTCAGTTTATTATTTTCGCTTATATTTTCTGTGATTGTTTCCATGTCAAGTAATTTTACTATGTTATGGATGATGAATGATTTGTATGTTTTAAATGGAGTTTCAAACTTGTTCAGTCAGAGTGTTGTAATTATGACATCACCATCACAACATGTTACATCATCTCTGTGTTTATATCTTTAGTTATTTGTGTATAATATTGGTCAGATAAGTTTGTTTGTGAATTCCATCACACGTCGGTAGTGTTCTAATGACGATTTATACATGTCTTGTCTAAACATCCTGTATATAGATATCAGATCAAATATGTTCTAGAAGCAGTTTGGCTTATTATCTTAAATGTTCTATCAAGTTTTGGTAACATGATTGAAATTCAAGGTACCATGGTAACATTCGTTGTTATTACTACAGCGTCAGTGGCTATGCTATCTGCAACCCTACTTTAAATGGTCCAATCTTGAATTTAATGTTTAAGCCACTAAAATGGTAAAAAAAAATACTAATGCAATTATAGAGTATTAAGGATCACCTGTATTTTTGGACATCTCATGTTAAAAATCTTGACCGAAAGAAGGATATATATATATATATATATATATATATATGTGTGTGTGTGTGTGTGTGTGTGTGTGTATATATATGTATGTATGTTTGTATATACATACATACATACTTATATATATATATATATATGTATATAGAGGGAGAGGGAACGGCAGGGTGATCCAATTCAACATCGCTGACATCAAACTAAAGTTGTGTTGTTAGTTTCCTGAACAAAATGGTGTGCTATACCATCGCATGCATGCATACACAATTACATGCGAGAAAATGGCTTCAGTAATAGAGTAGTGGAGGCTTTCAGATTATTTTTAACTGTTATGTGGTTTCAGTCACTTGACAATTCCACAAACCTGTTTCAGATTGCGTCGGATCAGCTTTCAATGCTAAAGGAGCGATGCAATGTCCAAATTGTCGAGATGTGGAGAAAGGAAAATGGCTTTTTGCTAATGGTTCTCGGTCACTGCCAGATTTTAACTTTGACGAGATGAACTACGATGAAGATCGATATGACAATTCAGGAATGGTACAGCAAAATTGCATCTTTTACTCTGTATACTTGCTATGATTCATTATATATTGGAGTAAGTTGGTTTTAAATTTTAGCACCTTCAAAAACTAATCTTTTCTTTCTTTGCTGCTAAGTTTATATTAATGTATGTTAGTATGGTTCTCAAGATGTGTATACACTAGTTTTTATGAAGTTGCTAAGGCTCTCTTTGGTGACTTAAAGAGAATATTAACCTAACCTTAGTGAAACCTAATTTCATAAGTCAACAAGCAAAAAATAATTGCTTCCAGATCAAGTCAAGAAGCAATTTTCTAGAGACAATAAAATTTCCTTATCCAAATTGGCTTTTTGGGTCTTACTTTAGGGAAGAAAAAAGTAAATTTGAGCTGTCCAAATGAACCCTGAATATTGTTCACAATTCATTACTGAGGATAAAGTCCATATCTTCATGTGGAAATAAATTTTCGTGAATAGTTCATGTACAACTAACGTTTAAGCGATCAAGTAATAGTTGCATCATGGATTAGTTAGCCAAATAAGATTGGTCAATAAATAAAAATTGATCTATACTACTCGACTTTTGAAATTAGTTTGAAAAATATTTTTCATTGTGTTATTATCTATTTCCTGCTCGTTCCAACGTTTGCAGAATAGTAGTCACTTGTTTGAATATTATTTTATGTTCCTTTTGTGTATCCATGTTCACATTGAAACATTATTCTCAATGAGATCTGCATTACCAGTTTTTATGATAATTAGTGGATCCCTAATATGGTATCAGTAGCTGGGTTCATCAACTTTGCATTCAACTTAACCACCACACTTGGTTCACATCATCCATTGTAAGCATCCATGCATCTGGTTCAAAATGCAAATTATGTGACATGTAATGAAATATAGAAAAAACAATTTCTCATCCATAATTTAAATGAGATTTTAAAATAAAAAGAGACCGCTCTTTAAATTTATTGCTTGGTATTGTGATAATAATTGGAAATCCAGTTGTCTGTAACCTTGAGCAGTTAGAAATTTGAAATATGAAAATCAAATAAATCTCAAGTCATATGTTCGATTTATGGTTGAAGTTTTGTATCTTTAAGAAAACGTTCTTCAATTTTACCTCTATAAAATGAAGTTAAAAAATATTTCACAAATTCAAAGATATGCTGCAAGTAACTAACACTTATTTACATATACAACAATAACAAAGTCATATATTCCAAACATGTTGGGGTTGACTAGATATGGAACCCAAAATTATATATATATATATATATATATATATATATATATATATATATAAGGGTTAAAAATAACCAAACAGATAAAAAGTCGTCTGATAAAGGTTTTTTTTTTATATAAAAAGGTTCAATATTAAAGTCTAAAATAGTAAAAAAGTTCAATAAAAGTGAAATAAAGTCTATAAAAAAAATCCTAAGGTTCTGGTACATGGATTGCCAACTTCCATGCACTCCTATCCACTACCAACTCTTCAGATATACTCCAATTACTTAAATCTCTCTTTATAATCTCCTCCCATGTCATTTTAGATCGACCTCTACCTCTCTTTAGGCCTTCGGCGCGGCCTATAATTCCAACGCGCACAGGTGCATCATATGGTCTACGTTGGATATGTCCAAACCATCTCAAGCGGTGTTGGACTAACTTCTCTTCAATAGGTGCAACTCCAAGTTTTTTCCGAATATCCTCTTTTCTAATCCGATCTCGTCTAGTATGCCCACAACTCCAGCGCAACATCCGCATCTCTGCTACACTTATCTTGTGTACGTGTTGCCTCTTAGTATACCAACATTCTGCACCATATAACATTGCAGGCCTGATTGCTGTCCTATAGATTTTTCCTTTAAGCTTCTGAGGAATCTTCCTATCACAGAGAATGCCAGATGCTAGTCGTCATTTCATCCATCCTGCTTGAATTCTAAAACTAACATCCTTATCAATCTCCCCATCATACTGCAACATAGATCATAAGTATCTAAACGATTCCTTCTTGGGTACTACTCTACCGGCTAGGGTGACCTCTCCGTCATCTGAGCTGACACCGCTAAACTCACACTTCATATACTTTGTTTTAGTTCTGCTAAACCTGAAACCCTTTGATTTCATGGTCTCTCTCCACAACTTCAGTTGTCGATTAACCCCTATTCTACTTTAATCAATCAGCACAACATCATCAGCAAAGAGCATACACCAAGGAATCTCCCTTTGTATATCTTTTGTGATCTCATCTATCACTAATGCAAAAATATAGGGGCTCAAAGCTGAACCTTGATGTAATCCTATGTTAATTGGAAAGTCTCTGGTCTCACTATTGCATGCCCTGACATTAGTCGCAACCCCCTCGTACATATCCTTGATAAGGGTAATATATTTTGATGGCACTCTCTTCCTTTCTAGCGCCCACCACATAACCCTCCTCGGCACTCTGTCATAAGCTTTCTCAAAGTCAATAAAAACCATGTGGAGATCTTTCTTCTACTCCCTGTATCTCTCCATAAGTTGCCTAACCAAGAAAATCGCCTCAGTGGTCGACCTTGCAGGCATAAAACCAAATTGATTCCTAGAGACACTTGTCAGCCTCCTCAAATGCTGCTCACAAACTCTCTCTCAAAGCTTCATTGTATGACTCATAAGCTTAATTTCTCTGTAGTTTGTGCAACTTTGAATATCTCCTTTTTTTTTTGAAGATTGGAACTAAAATGCTTCTCGTTCACTCATCTGACATTTTGTTTGATTTGAAAATATTATTAAACAACTTAGTTAGCCATGTTATCCCTGCATCTCCAAAGCATTTCCACATCTCAATAGGAATGTCATCAGGCCCTACCGACTTGCCTGATTTCATCCGTTTCAACTCCCCCTTCACCTCAACTTTTTGAAATCTCCGCACGAAATGTCTATTGGTGATGTTGGCAAAGTCTTCCAACTCGATCGAAGAGCTTTCGCTTTCTTCGTTGAAAAGCTTATCAAAGTATTCTCTCCACCTATTCTTTATGTCATATTCCTTCACCAAAAGTCTATCATTCTCGTCCTTAATGCATTTAACATGATTAAAGTCTCTTGTCCTCCTCTCGCGTAGTCTAGCTATTCTGTAAACGTCCTTTTCACCCTCCTTTGTACATAGCATTTGATACAAATATTTGTACGCTCGTCCCCTTGCTGCACTCACTACTCTCTTTGCAGTCTTCTTTGCCACTTTGTACCTGTGCATGTTCTCTTCGCTTCTATGATGGTGCATGCATTTGTAGCATTCCTTCTCTTTGATAGCCTTTTGCACCTCGTCATTCCACCATCACGAATCCTTGGGCTCTCGCTTGCTTCCTCTTGTTATCTCAAATACCTCAGTAGCGACTCTCCGAATGCAAGTTGTCATCGCATTCCACATGACATTTGCTTCTCCTTCTACATTTCAAACCCCTTCTTCCATCACTCTATCTTTAAACACCCGTGAAGCATCTCCTTTGAGTTTCCACCATTTCGTCCTGCTAATCCTCGCTCTCTTATCCTTCACCACCTGAAGATGAAACACGCATATCAAGAGTCGGTGTTGTGAGATGACACATTCTCCAGATATGACCTTGCAGTCAACACAATCTCGTTTATTGTCTCTTCTAGTTAGCACAAAGTCAATTTGACTAGTCTGTTGGCTACTACTGAAGGTGATCAGATGTGATTGCCTCTTTCTAAAGAAGGTATTAACAATCATGAGATCAAAAGAGAACGAAATTCAATATATCTTCACCCTCTTGGTTCCTACTGCCAAAGCGAAAACCACCATGCACTCGCTCAAAAATCCCGCTAGATGAGCCAACATGACCATTGAAGTCTCCCCTTATAATAAGTTTCTCGCTACTATGCACATTTCTAATCATGACATCTAAGTCTTCCCAGAATTTCCTCTTGGCTTCTTCACTTAGACCTACCTGTGAGGCATATGCACTAATGACATTCAAAACCGCCTCACCAACTACTAGCTTAACTAGGATGATCATATCCCTCCGTCTTCTGACGTGGACCACTTTGTTCTGAAGGTTCTTGTCAATCAATATGCCTACTCCGTTCTTGTTACGTACTTCTCCCATGTACCATAATTTGAAGCCAGTGTTCTCCACCTCCTTCGCCTTCTGACCCACTCATTTAGTCTTTTGAACGCACAAGATGTTAACCCGTTTCCTAATCATAGTATACACTATCTCTCTTAATTTTTCTATTAAGGACCCTACATTCCAACTACCTAACCGAACCCTACTATCGTCGACTAGCTTCCTTACCCTTCGCATCCGCCGAGAAAAATGCGAGGACTCTTGCTCACTTATCACTACACCGGGGCGTCGATGTAGCGCGCCACTAAGAGAATGACGGCCTAGCCCTTGCATATTTAACATCATATCCGAGCCTCGATATAGCGCGTCGCTAAGAGGGTTACGCCCCAACGAAATATCATAAGGTTCCATATTCATAAGAGAGACTAAGTTTTTTTGTTGGCTCGCCAAACCTATCACAACCCTCCTCCTTTACCCTGGCTTGGGACATGCTGCATAGAAAACTACACAGACGGAGTTACTTATTTACATATATATGACAAAAAAATTCAAATAAATTTCTTTGCATATAGTGATCAGATTACAAAAAATAAAATAAAAAATTGACATAAAATGTATGTGCGCGCGCGTTATTGTTGACTTCTAGTAAGATTTACCATACTTCAAAGAGTACCATGTTATGAAATTCTGCATATGCTTATATATTGATGGAAATATCATGATAGAAAATTTTGCAATGTTTTACGAAATCATAGGATTATAAATGCTCATTCTATTCCTTGTTATTCAAAAAAAATTTAAGTTGTGGAGTTTGCATATATTGGTTTGTGGTAGGTGTATGAAACATTATGATGCTGCATCGAAACCCTTTTTGCCAACTTATTTCTAAAATGCCATTCTTTTATTTTTTATACTAAGCAATATTATAGTTTATAAAGTTTACTAACAAGCAATTATTTACATTACAGAACATTTTTCCTAGCAAGGGAAAGCCAGAACTTGTAATGTTATAAATCTGAGCTTCCATCGGAAGATAAAACATGAGTTACTTTTTTGTCACTGTGTTGTAACATGTCTTGTATAGCAAAAAGTAATTTCCAAATAGTATGATCTTGTGTAAGGAACTACAAAATTGAATTGTAGAAGTCATATGAAATTGAAGTTATTTTTTTCATTTGTGGTTCTTAAAGTTTTGTATCTTGAAGAAAAAGTGTTTCAGTTTTACGTCCATAAAATGGAGGAGAAAACATCATAAGTCATAAGCAAATGAAATTTTCTTGTATATATACGACGTTAATAATTTTATAATTTCAAAGACATTTCTTTACACACATCGGTAATGAAATTACAAAACACAGATAAAATGTAGTATATGGTAATATTATTGTTGACATTTAATAACATTTATGATACTTCAAAGAGTACTATAGTGCAAATATTAATCACTTACATAAACGTACACACTTGTACATGCGTACCCACACACAAACATATATTTATGTGTATTCTGCGCACGTATGTGTGTGTGTGTGTGTGTGTGTGTGTGTGTGTTTTGTGTGTATTGCAGGATTACAAATGCTCCATTCTACATTAGTATGATAATCCTTGCCATTTTATGTAATCTACCTCTCAAAAGTTTCTTGTTTCTTAATCCTCATCCAATTTTCTCTCGTGGTATTCATTTCTCATGGAATTTTTTTTTGCTCAACTGTAGAATCTTTTAAGTAGTTCCAAATAAATAGCAAGAAGTAAAAATATATTTGGATAGATAAACTGAAATTGTGACAAAATTTAGTAGTAAAATTGAAATAAGTCATATGCAAGTATTTTTATTCTCTCTTATGACTTGTCAACTTATTCACATTTTTTAAGTTAAGAAATTAAGACGTTGCTAAATGTTTCAGCAGATTGCAATGGTTATAAAAGGAAAGAAAAATAAACGCAAGAGAATGATAAAAATAAACACAAGAGAATGATAAAAAGGGACTGCAAACTATAATATTTTTGAACCAGGACCCAATTTGTCTTTAAAAAATACCTCAAAAAATACTAACAAATCAGACACACAATCAGATTATTCATCTTGTTTGTAATATTGATTAGTTTATTTACATAGAAGTACTGAAAATACCAAATCGAAACTTGGAATCGAAAAGGAAATTCCGAAGTTTCTGAAATGAAATCGAAATTTCAATAATTTCAGATGATCCCAATAGAATCTAAAACCATAATTCTGAACTTCGATTTTGCAGCAAACTTATCTGTGATGTGTGTGTGTGTGTGTGTGTGTGTGTGTGTGTGTGTGTGTGTTTAACTCATTTTATGTACGGTACTAACATTTCTAATTTTAACTACGATGACAATTCAAAAGTTTGGGTTTCGTTTAAATTTTGCTATAAAAATATTTTAAAATAATGTAAAAATTTAGATAAATTTTTTGAAGCTCTTTAAAAATATGAGCTCTATTTTTTCCCTTAATTTGTCATGATTTGTAGATTTTGGCATATCCAACAGAAAACAAAATGATTCATTGACTAGTTTAGATTGTCTTTTTCATTTTTCTTCATAGAAGAAAGTTTTATTGAATAAGCAGGCAATTAATAATTTATATCTTTTGATTATCTTAAATCAAATTATAATTCAACAGTCTCATATATGGCTAATCATCCATGTTTATATGTGAGAGCTTGATTATTAATTTATTGCTTCTGCTTGCTAGAATACCTTGCCACCTTGAATAGAAAAAATTGTAGGAAGAAACCGCGTACACAGTTTTTTAATAGTCCTTCAGCTTGCTATTATAGTATGCTTTTAAAACTGATGATGAAAAAAAAATGGGTATGTAAAACAGTACTATATAAAACCGTTTATACTAAAATAATTATGGATTACAGATTGATCGAAAGCTGGTAAATGCAGGAGTGATTATTTCAGCACCTTTCTGACATTTTGTTTGTTTTTTCAGCCATTTGGGTTTCATTGGTGTCCATATGGAAGTTTAGCGCGACTGCCACCGTTGATCGAGTAAGCCAGTATTTCTACTATATTTGGCTGTTAGGTTGAGATGATCATGTTAAATTTTTTAAAATGGATCCTTTATGAAAGACTTAATTAAGTATAGAACATTATGATACTCTCTTCCCTTTATAACGCTCATTTGGTCTAAATTACTTTGCAGGGATGGGGAATCTTTTTTAGGAATGCCTTGTAAGATTCCTTTTTTATTTGGTACTGATGTATTAAATTGTTTGATATGTGACTTACTGTAAATTGTTTTCTTGGTTCGCAGATCCCGATTTTATAGGATCATACCTGTCTTATTTTCATCCACCGTATGTGTTTACTCCCGATCAGTGGAATCATGTTTTATTGAGTGAGAGTCGAACTTTGCATGATATGGGACACTACAATCGATCATATTCATTGCCTAACAATCACTATAGCAGTTCTCAGCCAAATGTGATACCTTCGTCAACTGTTCAGTCATCAAGAATCCATCCCCATTTTGGACATAGGTATGCAACACATATATGCTCTCTTTTGCTTTAATTTATTAAATTTGCCTCTTCGGCCCTAATATTCACTTTTTTTTTTTCCTGGCTGAAGTTTGGCTTCATTTTGGCCTTCTTTTAGCATAGTATTAAAAAAAATGGAGTAATATCCTAGTTAGTATCGGTGGTTATGTCATTTTTATATGATAAAAATATATGATGTTATCTTTTATGATGCTCTCTTTCAATTATACCTAGTTTAACCGTAGTACATTACATTTTAATGATGCTCTTTTTCAATTGAACCAAGTTTGTTTAGTACTTTTCAGTCATATTAAACTTTAGCTAATCAATCTCACCTTCTGTGTACAACTAGTGTAGATTTGTGCTACACATAAGTGTTTTAACCATTGTTTTAGTTATCATTGAATCTTTATTTTATCCAACTGGAATATTTGTAATGATAATGGACTTGAGCATTTAATTTGATTAATTCCCTGGCAAATGGTTTTCATAATTTAAGTGAGTGAGAGGGAGGGAGGGAGAAAGAAGTGGGGGACAGGGACACATAAAATATTTTTAAGCAATATTAAACTATGTTGCAGTCCATGCAACAAAACTGATCTATCAATCTTTCTTGCTCATGAAAGCTATGTCAACGCAAATGAACATGAAAATATGCACTCCTTTCAAAGGACACCTATGATGTGTGAAATGAACAATGTAGTTCATCAAGCAGCATTGTTTCTCAACGTGTATTAGTTAGATGCTGCACAGTAGTTTGAACATGAAAATTATTGGAATAATGGGAAATCAAGAGTTGGCTAGTTGATAAGGCTTGAACAGAAATTTAGAAAACAGGGGAATAATGCTACAATTCTTAGTAATTACTGTTTTACGTAATACCTGAATTTAAAAATTACGAGGTGAAGAAGGTTAATTAACAACAATATGCTGCATAGGATTGTCCATATTGCTCCCCCCTCACCCCCCCTTTAGGAGGGTTTGGGGGGGGGGGGGGGGGTTAGTGGTGTTGTGCAAACTCTGCTGGAGTTGTCAACTCTTCTCCTTTTTATACTTATACAGAAAACCTTCATTTTTTGTTCCATTACCTCTTTTGATATAAGTGGCACTTACGATTCACTTGGTTGCCTTCCGTTCCATTATGTAGCATTGTCAATACCTACAGTAAACAATCTTTTTGTCAAATTACATTTTATAATATATGAAATCAAAATAAAAAAATGCTAAAAAAAAGTATGTAAATAAGAATACTTAAATTGTTTTTGCCCTGGCTCTGTTGTTTGATGATGCCAAGGTGGATTTGAAAAGCCATTATGAAATAGATGATAATGCCATAAATGATCATATTGGTGGTGGTAGATCTTCAAGGTAAATGAAGAAACATAAAACAAAATTAATGGAAAAGAGATTGCTAGATATTTCCATTTTATCTGCATACTTCATCATATGACTTTTGAGTATTTTAAGATAAATAACTTACTTTCTCAAATGAGTGTGAATATGTTGTACTGGTATAGTGTATATCATAATATATAGCATTTAGGAAGGAATTGTTAAAATTATTTTTGATGAAGATGCCAATTCAAGAATGAATTCAATAGTTCATAAATTTTGCATGTTGATTCTATTATTTTGGAATATGATTTGGATAAATATTATTTTCAAAATTCATTAACTTCAATCATCAATCATGGAAATATTCTAATGTTGATTGCATACAGAATGTAATTAGTCATTAATTTAAATCAGTAGACATTTGATAATATTTTATTAAATATATATTTCAATTGCATAACATGGTTTTAGCGGGAATTTGAAGAATGTTTTTTTTATGTTGTTTTATGTCTGAAAGTTCTGGAAGGATCACAGATAATTATAATAAAATAAAAGGATAAGGTATCAAATGTAACCTTTTGAGAGAAAAATAGTGCAAATTTATACATAGTTAACCCATATAAACATGAAAAGCCAAAAATAATAGTCAGAAGTTGAAGAATAGTAAATGTTTTTTCCCCATAAACATATACACCTCAGCAATGGAAGTTCATTTGTGTCATATATGCCAAGTATTTATTATATATACACATATGTTTATATAATAATAAGATACAGTACTGTAGACACGAACAACTTTATATGCCTAAATTGGATATGACATTGAGAATAAATTATCCACATATGTTTTGTAGATATGGTGACTATTTAGACACAAAATAGGATACACAAAATCTGGACCATTGGGTCTTTTTGTCCTTGTATGGGAATCGGGATGTGAAAATTAGAGGTCAATCCAATGGTAGAGATTCGTTATGTTACCAATTGTATTTATATTTTGAGTCTAAATAGACTTTCCCTTTATTAGATTCTTGTATGTGATTTATAAACATAACATACGTCGACATTGTACATCATCAATGCTTTTTCTCATAAAACTACGCTAATACAGTTGAAGAAGTATTGTAGAAGAAAAGGTGTGTAGAAATCAAACCAGTCACACAATTAAAAAAGGAGGAAATATGTTCATTTTATTTAAATTCTTTCAAAGGGCCTAATAAATGTGGTTACTTCCACATGCTACCTTTCTGGAAGTTTAGAGTCATTTTCATGGAAACAACTTTGTTTGGATCGACTTAAATAGGATGTTTTTTGTATTGTTTTTTGGTACTAGATATATGTATTGGAAAATTGTGTATTCAATATTTGTTTTCCTTTTCAAGAGAAGTAAAGTTGATCAGAAGCAAACTCAGAATTATAACCATAGGAAAAAGATTAATTCAACAAACGCCTGATACACACGCACTCTTCCGGCAAATTGCTAACCGTTAGCAACTGTAAATAAAAATTAATAAACTGATGGGAGAGTTTGAATTTTGGGAACTATAAAAAGGATTACATTTATCCTATTATCAACTTCATAAAAATTCACACAACTGTCTGCATGAGCTTAGTAACATTTTATAGAACAAACAATGCATTGAACTTTGTCAAGTTGATAAACATTGAAAATCAAGGGAAATAAGGCTTATCATATGTACATACTAGCCATCTTCCTATCATAAGGAAACTTATCCAGTTCACAAATAAAAAACAATGTTGCCATTCTATTAAACAATAATGTTGCCATTGTAACAAATTGTTTATTGTGTATTATCGAGGTTATTTCTTTCTAAATTTGAGATTAAACTGAGAAGATATTAAAACAACTGAACAATATAGACGCAACGATGGAGAACAAAATTATAGTGGAAAATGAGTCTTAGTTGATGAGCTTACAAACATTTACTCATGTACAAATGCAATGTACGAGTTAATGCTACCATTGCACACTCATTTGCAATTCAAATCAAGAGGAGCGTTCAGTGACACCTCTATTTTACATCACCCCTCAAACGTCCTGATTTCCACCACACTTTCCAGTTTAAATAACACCCCCCTCCTCCTCCTGTGGTAAACCACACACACACACACACACACACACACACACACACACACACACACCAAAAAAAAGAAGTACACATATTGATTAGTTCGGAACTTGCGGTGGAAATTAAAGGGCTAGAGGGGTGATGTAGAAATATGGGTGCCATTGAATGCTCTTCTCAAATCAATTAGCTTTTATATTTATCTTTTTTGTTAGTTTGTATCAAAATGTTCTACTAATGTAATTAATGTTATCTTTGCAATTTGTGCATTAGTTGATATTTTAATTTGACATAATGCAGGAAAGGCATAGAAGTAGTGCTATGCAACATTAATAAAGTCTAATCTAGCAAAATTCTAAAGTATTTTAATGGTGTTTTTTTTCTTTTGCGTATTTACAAAATAACATGAATGCATCTATGCAATTGACATATTAATTAAGTACGGAAAATATAACGAGTCGAAAATAACCCGAAGTAATGATACTGATAGGCAGCGGAGGATCTAAGATTTCATCTCAGTGGGGCTCAACATCAAATAGTAGCTCAATGCACCTTTTTAGAAGGCTCGTTGTGAACCTATTTGACAGGTTTAAGTGTAACTTCGTATGAATGTTTATTAGTATGCTTCAGAAGGAGATGCTAATGTGGTACAATCTCGATATTATTCTGTGTCATATTTTCCTTCTTTGGTACATACTAATACCATTTCAAATATCAAACTATTTATGGGATTTTTCTGTCGTTTTTTAAGGATACAAGAATACAAAAACCCTTTCTAAAATAAAAGGAACTACAATCTTAGAACAGTTACTTTACAGTTTACTTGACTTTGTGCTACTACTATATTATAACAATCTTACATTCCAGATATTAATATTAGCTTTAATAAGAATATTTGTGAAATGTCACATCAAATAATATAAAGCTAACATAGGTTTTCTATTGCTAACATATATTGACTAATTACCGGACTATTAACAGTGAAGTTAAAATTATAGTTAAAATATTTCATACTAAGTTAACAGTCATTAGAAAGACTTGTTCTACAGAGTTACATCACAGTTTATCCCACACAATTCTAATGGCTGGTACCAAATACAATTTGAGTAAAGCCAAAATGTAAGTTTACCCCTAACATTTTACTGGAGCGAGGTAATTGTTTTACTACTTTTATTTTCATGAAAATGTTATTATAGTGATATCCAGAGTAAATATCCAAGTTTACATATAGTCGTATCAAGCGTAGATATCCAAGTTAACATATAGTCATATCAAGAATAAATATTCAGGTTCACATATAATTTTATTAGTCATTCTAATCTTAAAACTAAACCGTACATGATCCATAATTTATGTTTTACTGAATAAGAAGGAAAATTATTTGAATAAAAAACTAAAATGATTTAAACCCCACTAAATTCTCTTCCGTCTTGGTCAGGAATCATCAATTGTAAGTTTTGGGCTCTGTAAATTGGTCAAAGGCACACTCTAATATTGGATAAAACTTGCTTATTTGAAAAGGAAGGGGAAAAAAAAAGATACCTAGTAGAATCATATTAATATAGAAAAAAGCGTGGCATAGATAAAACATTTTTATTTCAAATCGATAAATTTTACTTCAAATACTTAATGAACAAAAAATGAAAGGAATGAGGAAAGACCAAGGCTTCAGTACTCGATTTTGGTCATTTGAATTTTTTCTCTCTTAGTTTCGACCGATTGAAGGTGGTGTCTGGCGCAACGGTAAGGTTACCCGGCTGGTAATCTGGAGCGCGCAGGTTCGAGTCCCGACCTCTTCACATATGTGATGGAAAGGCTTTGGCACTAATCGACCACCCCCAGAGCCCGGAAAGCCGTGAGAATAGTACCAGGACGGGAGATTGACATGGGAAGTCCTCTCGCGCTTGAGTACGGGAGCCTTTGGCACTGGGTATCCACCTTTAGTTTCGACCGATTTCGGAAATTTCGGTAGATGTTTTGGTTCCGCTCTGTTTCAGATTTTGATACCTCTCAATGAGAAGACAATAATAAATCAATCATTTAATTTTGCAGCAGTCAACTAAACTAGGGTAGAAAATTATTTCTAGCAGCCCATTTTGCTACCTTAAATCCAAGATAAGCTTTCTAAATAAAGTCAGTCTATTTATCTAAACACATGATTCCAATTTCCAACAGCCTCAAATCCCTAATAATATTCAAACCCAGTCCAAGTCTTTGAACTCCCATCTTTATTTCGTTGATTTCAGCTGCCAACTAAATTAGGATTGAAAATAATATAAAAAAATATTATGTTGCGCAGTTTGCTATGATTTTAGAAAGAAGACATGATCGAAGCTTGATTCTGGAAGAAATAAGTACGAAGTAGGTCTTTATTCTTGGTTTTCTTCTTTCTAATTTCTCTCGACGTTCTCTTACTTTCTCTCGATTGACCTAACAAAGCAAATATATGTTAATTTATCTATGTTTCTGATTTATATGTTGGTTTATATTCTTTTATTTGATTCCTCATATGTATGTTCATTTTGGTGGGTCTGGGATCTAGAAACTATTGTGAAGCAAGTTTTCAAAACAAGAGATTCTTCCTTTGTTTTGTTTTGAAATTGAATACCTAGATGGTAGTATATGTTAACTATTAGGTAACATATACAAGTTTTAAATACGCGACTTCTCACATCAAAGTCGAAGCATCTAACCACTAGAACAATGTTGTTGGTCACAAGTTCAAAACTAACGTAGCATGATTCAAACTGCATACATTGACATGTAATATGGTGTATACTATATAAGACATGTAGTACTAATATGCACTACCATCTAAGTAGCCCTTTCTTTATTAAAAAAAAAAACACGAGAGTTTCAAATTGTACATTAAAAAGTTCAAACTTAACATCTTCTTTGGATTCAAATTGTGGATCATGTATTATTGTAATGTTTGTTGTGTACAATGGTGTAGGTGAATTTTTGAACTGGCGGGGTTAGGTTTCGACTTGATCAAAGTTTGAGGGTTTAGGAGTGGCAATCCCCTTTTTGGTTAATATTCGAAGTTATGGATGTCAGTTAAATAGATAATCCACTAACCTTAACTCAATTTATAGAATAATAATTTAAAGTGAGTTTTAAATAGAGGTATCAGACTATCAGTGGGAACAATGATCATTGTTCATTCAGTTACAATCAATTTCCTCAACCAGTTTCAAGCAATAATAAAACAAGGCCCAAATTAATTTTGGATTGGCAAATAATAATTTGTAGTACTGTTGAAAATATTGCAGTGTACAACATACTAACATATAAGCTTAGTTGACAGAGATAAAAGTTAATTGTATTAGATATGAGTCCCTTTATTACATATGCATACTCGTATGCTAGAAATTGTAACCTATGTTGATCACCAAAATCATTCAATTATGTAAAAGCACAGATTCTTAGCAATAATTATGTTTTTCAGTTGGTTTGATGCTTGAGTTTCTAAAATCTAGGCCTAAACCGTAAAAGAAAAATCCATGGCATCATTCTTTTGGAACATTTTGACACTTTTTCAGTATGAATTGAATGATTTGAGTTGGAATTTGAGAACTGGTACAAAGTTGAGTAGAGTATATTTAAATCTGGATTCAAATTGTAAGATTCATGATTTTTGTAATCATTTAGGTGAAAATCGATGCCTTGTGTTATGATGAGCAAGCGACATAAAATGGGTTGCTCCATTTGGTTTCACTACAAACCAACTCATCGACCAGTTCCATGTGATCATTGAAATGCGTGGCATGACATTTTCCATTACATTTTATTCACCAAGAATGTGAATGTTAGATTATGAGCTCATTCTGTCGCCATTTTGCATACTAAATTATAATTTCAGAATCAACCAAAGCTTGCCACTATTTTCTCAATACTTGGCTGGACTTCGGTTTATAATTATACTTCACATACTCAAAAACCTAATTGTTATAAATTCAATGCAGAAATCGTTCTAGACATAGAGGACTACCTGCATTTTCACCAGTTCCACCTTTCATGAACAATGCCTTAATTCCTGATCGCCCAAGACAAAATAGATCCTACCTCCGACAAAATCTTCAAGGTTCTAGAGAGCATTTCTATTCATTTGAAAGAGCTCAGTTTGCTCAATTTCCATTAACAAACTTGCCTACAAATCGACGTTCAGGTGATTGGAGATTTCCTCATTATAGTAACTATTCATATGCATCAGTAGACCGTGGCATTTAATTTCATTTATAATGGAATTGGGAAATGTTATTATATAGACAAAAAATATGTGTTGATGCTTGGCTTGCCAAACTTGAACTGAAATAATCTTTTTTCATGGCCAGAAATATTTTTTGACTTCATTTTTTATATAAAAAGTTCTTATATATATATATATATATATATATATATATATATATATATAAGAAACATGCTTGGGAAGCATCAGATGTTTTATTAATTGATACTATGAAAATGAGTTGCGATGGTAGTCATGCTTTCACTTGCAGTTAAACTAAGCAAATGAAAGAATTTATTTGCTCCCCATCATATTGTTGAGGGTTCATATTTTATTTTTCCTACTGTTGGGTTTCGATTATTAATTGTCTGTGATTATTATGGAATTAATGTTCTTCCAGTGTAATGTGCTTGTGCAAGAAAGCTGCATGGTTTCTAGGTGTCTGCAAGCAAAAAGATAACTTTATGTTTGTGCATTGCCAGTTTGAATTTTCATGAACATTGATACCTCACTCTTTATATAAGGCTGTTATGGTAACCGTATGCAAGAAAATTATTACCATATCGACACTACCAGTAAGTCAAAAATAGCTGTTGATGTTTTACCGTCACAGTAGGTAAAATGATCATTGATATATCGATAAACTGGTAAACCATTAATTAGGAATTGAAAATTTACCAATACATAAAAATGAGCGTTTTGGGGCATTCATGTTTTGTAGCGCTTCTTTAGCATCCCTACCCTACCATGGGCTATACTAATCCTAATCCAATAAAATTTTGCAGATGTTCAATCCGCATATATATTATCATCTATTTAAAATTTGAGATTGTTCCAACATTTGTAACACTTTAGAAATCTTAGCTCGATTATTCACCGTTCAAACATTTATTTGAATCGTTAAATTTGAACATCAAATGTATTATTCTACGAATGTCGGAACGAGCTCGAATTTTGGGTAAATGATAATATATATATGAATTGAACATCTACAAAATCTTGTTGGATTTGGATTAGTGTAGCTCACGATAGAGTAGGGGTGTGAAAAGGGTGCTGCAAAACAGAGGTGTCCCCGAATGCTCCTCTACATAAAACATTAAAATTTTATTGTATTGATATTTTGAAAGAGATTTAAAAGAATATTTTTTTATCGTTCATTCTAACTTTTTAACAATTGTACCAATTTTTGACTGGTTTTAGTTGACATGGTTTTTTTTTAATTCATCAAAAAATATATAAAACAATGATTTTCCCCCTCTTGGGATTGCTACAGGGTAGCCTTCTTGTTACAAGTCGATTGGGCCTCCTTGTTACAGTAAAGTGGTTTCTCGAGGAGATAATGAATTCAAGGATTCGGTTCCCCCTATTCGATTTTTGCCTAAATTGGTCTTTTGTTATGTTCCTTCGTTGATGGAGTGGTCGGTTGTCTTGGTGCAGATTCGTGTTTTTATGCGCTCTAAGCGCATGAGGAAACATCGTCGGCGTTTATCAGCCTCTCCATTTTGCCCCCTTTCTCTGTTGGCACTTTCGGTTGAGGCGATTGATTTGGCTATAGAGAGTGGTAGTGCATGAGTTCATGCATTGCCCCCTTGAGACGAGTAATCGTTTTGCCCCGCTGGACTTTGTGTTCGTCTTGGTAGTGTCGTCTGTTGTTTACAGAGATGTTTGGATCGTTCTATGCCTCGAAAAGTTTGACTTTGGAGCGACACTTTTAGACGTTGGCTTGCCTCTTCGCGCTCGGGTGTTGTGGTGAGATGTGATACTTCGAATCTTCGAATGCACCGATGGTTTCATAAAGCGTGGCATCCGCGACTCGTCGTAAGGCGATGGATGTTTACTTGGCAGTGAGTTTTTCTAGGTTGCGGTTTTCAGGTTTGTACCCCCTTCAGGTATTGACCCTTAATGTGACGGCCCGCCCCGCACCAACCGACATTTACTCCAAGGTGCGCTGTACACATATCCAGTTAGCACGGGACGGTCGCCAGAAGAAAAAAGAAAGAAGAGAATGGGCTAATCAAGGAACCTGTAATATGTCTCACAGCGCATAGAACAAAATATAATAATAACATACTTGACATAAAACAGAAGAGACAGTGCATAAGCTAAAAACCAGAACTGAGTATCATAGTAGCGGAAATCCAAAATATAGCTTATTACAACTTTTCAAACTGTCTCAAAGCAAAAGCAAGATAAAGGAGGTACACTACTAATGCCCAAGTAGTGACCACCAACGACACAGGGAGAATATCTATATATCATACGTGGAAGCCTCCTGCTCGCCTCCGAATCAGCTACTCGCGCATCACCAGCTAACCATAACCTGTCTCTAGTCTGCTCGTGTGAGCACCCAGAGTAATAAGAGGAGACATAAAACTCTGGGTCAGACATAAAGCCTGGTATGAGCGATAAGCAACAAAACATAATAATAACAGGTATAATCCAATCATACCTGAACCTGGACCTGCAACCAAAGAGTTAGTACTACACGGTACAACACTCTATGATGCCACAAACACATAATATAAGTATACGGGGGTGGGGATGTGTGTGTCAAACAATCAAGCATAGCAACCATCCTCGCATCCCTCACTCAGTGCGTAAAGCATACGACATCCACTTCTTCGATCACTAGAGCACTTTACTCAAACGACAGAACTCGACTTTGTACGACTATGTACATTCCTACTACCACCAACGCCATACCTATGGGATCACGCCCAACGTTTCCATGACCCCACTCCATTGGTAGGTAGCTCCCTAGTCGCACCATATCCAAAGCCCGAGTTTGTCTCTCTACCTCCAACACCTAGTGATCCAAAGTCATAGACATCGACAACTCCTTAGCACACGTCCCGCAGCAAAGCCCAATCACGAAGTGAACTCATTGGTTCCCGTCTGGATCCTGAGCTCTAACTTCCCGTTTGAACTACCTTTGCATCTCGGGTTTTGGTCTTCACCGGATCGGCCTTCTTCACTTTGCTTCAGGTCGTGGTCATCACCCTTGCTCGGTTCGGATCATGCTCCCCTATCTGGATCGGGTCCCCCACTTCAGTTCGGGTCGGATCGTGCCACCATGTCTTCGTGGTCCTCGCCCTTAGTCAGCTCGTGATGTTCGCCGGTTCGGTTCGTGGAACTCCTCAGGTGGCAGATCGGTTCGGTGCTCTGACTCATGGTGGTTCGGGTCGTCAACACCCCCAGTGGATCGAGTCGTGCTCCTCCAGTTCGTGGCTACTCCTTCTTGTTCGGATCGGTATCATCACCTCGGGTCGGTTCGTGGGGTCCTTCAGGCGAGCGGTTCGGGTCGAAGGAGGTGGGTGGATCGTGGGCACGAGAAGATCAGTTCATGGCCACCATTGACTAGCGATTCGGATCGGGTATCACGATCGGTTCGGTTCGCGAGTTGCACCTCGGGTCGGTCCGTGCTCCCATCCGATCTGATCCGGTTCGGGTACTTTCCTGCTGCTTTTCCAACGACTGTTTTACGCCATTCGACGGCGTTTTCGACCAAACTAACACTTCTAGACAATCACAAAGCATACCATACAGTCATAGCAACATGCATAAACATTCACAAGCAACAAAACAACGATATGATATGTCAAAACGGATCAAACATACCCAAAATCCCATATTTTCCCCTTAAGCATGTTTAAGCAAATCTAACAATAGGATTAGCAAAACTTAACCAAATTAGCCAATTTCTCTAACAGAGGCTTAGAATAATATTTATGAATTTCTGCATATTTTTCCAGATTTTTAACATGCATAATTTCGCTAATTATCACTAATTACTCCTTAATCCCCCAAATTCCGGGATTTGCAAAATTAGTCGAAATTAACCCAAATTCATATCAGAGGCATAAAATGGTGTTTTAGAATTTTAGGAATTTTTCTAGAATTTTCTGAGCCATAATTTCGCTAATATTCGCTAATTACCATAATTAGCCGTAATTAGTGAAAAACAATGCAAATCACTCACCTTTGCCACAAATTAAACTATAGATCTGAAATGATTCTCTGTTTGGGTTGAATCTCTATGCAACACAACAGCTCTATTCCAAATTTGATGTTGATTAGCCTTGGTTTGATGCTAATTAGCTTAATCTTCAACTAGAAAGTGATTAGGAGGGATTTTGGGATGATTTTAGAGGATGGAGGCCATGACTAGGGTTGAAGAAACTAAGTGGCGGCTGGAAAAATGAGGAAGAAACCGAAATTCTAACCCTATCAGCCCTCATATACCCCTAAACCCGAAATTACCCAATGGGCCTAGCTGCTAATCACCCGGTTTGGCCCAATTAAGCTGAAAATAACCCTTTGAACCTTAATTCAGCCATATCTCCCAAACGGTAAGTCCGTTTGGCTATTGTAACCACTCTACGGAAAGAGAAACCATCATTCGAATCCAATGGAAGTGGTTTCAGGTCAAAATTCCTTTCCAGTCAAAAGTTATGGCCAAAACAGTACCAACTAGGGGCAAAACGGTCATTTAAAAATCGACAAAAATCATGAACATGGGAAATGACCCCAATAGTCGTCTCCCAAAGTTACATGACCATACGACTTCGTATGTGAAATAAATAAATATTCTACGATCTCATGATGCGTAGAATACGGGTCGTTACACTCTTCCCCCCTTAAGAAATTTCGCCCCCGAAATTCCCTAACCAAAACACACAAAGGGTTCCGCATGCCTATCAACCATAAAACAACAATCAACATGCAAAACAAGTCTATCCTAGCATGCGGTTTACTAACAAGGGAAGGAACTATCACTACCAAAACCTTACTAGGCAAAGAGTTCTGGATACTTCTTCCTTATATCCTCCTCTGTTTCCCAAGTACAGTCTTTTTCATTCTCACCCCACTGGACTTTGACTAGTTTCACCGCCTTCTTTCGAAGCTGCTTCATATCGTTCCCAACAATACGCATAGACTTGCGGTTCCCAACCGCCTCGGGTTCAACTTCGATATCATCCAACCGATCAGGTGAAATAGTCACATTTGAGTCGTGAACGAACTTCCTTAGTTGGGAAACATGAAACACATTGTGAACTCCCGCCATTTTCTCTGGTAAGCCAACTCTATATGCCAAATTCCCGACTAGTTCAAGAACAGGGAATGGGCCAACAAATCTTGGTGCTAACCTACCTCTCCAACCAATCCGAATCACATTCTCTATGGAGAGATCTCGACGAACACCAAGTCGTTAACGAAGAATTCCAAATCTCTTCGTCTCTTATCGAGATAAGCCTTCTGCCTATCTTTATCCCTTCCCAGTAGTAGATCTGCTCTATGTCTCAATACATCTTGTTACCACTGGGACGTATAGTCAATCTCGAGTGATGATATGCTCTAAGCACTTCACCTCTCAGTCCATTTACGTCGGGTACAACTAGTCCCTTATCCTTTCGAAGCCACCCTTCTCGATCAAATCCTTACTTGATCATTCTCTTTCCATCTATACCCATCTCTACCCTAGAGATGGTTTCCAATAGGTTAGGATCGTCCTTCTAACTGGAAACAATCCACTCAATCAAAATCGATCTAATCGTCAAGCTTACTAGCGTTTCTGAATCCAATTCAGTCTTGGGTCTGAAATCATATCCTGTGACATACTCTAGTTGCTTCCATCCTAGAAACAAAACCCCTAAACTGGCATGTCTCCTACTCAATGCAACTAGTACTGCACCCAAATCCTTTACTATGATCACTCTGCCCCATGGAGTCATGACGACTCTACTGCATTGGCTCATAGTCCTACTACAATCACTTTGTTCCCCATCGCTGGAATCCTACAGGTGATAGTCTACTCAAGAGAAGAAAGATAGGAACAAACATAGCAACCATAACATCCATCAAACAAATCCTATCTATCACCTGCTAAAATCATAAACACATCGACACCTACATGATTGGTCTAACCAATCCCAATATGTCGATTCTAGCATGTCTGGTCCAACCAACATCACTAACTAATGGAAGCCCAGCCCCCATACATACACCGATGCCTACTTGACTGGTCCAACCAATCCCAGGCCAATGGAAGCCCCGCCTCCCTTCGGTCTACCGTATGTCCAACATACGTTTATCCTCCAAGGATAATTAAACTAATGGAAGCCCAGCCTCCAATCGGACTACCGTACGTCCAACGTACGTTTATCCTCCAAGGATAACCAGATCACGTCCAACGGATCCAAGGTAACGGGCGTCCCCAGATACCCCTGCTTTTAGTCCTCCTAAAATACTTGAGTCCAACCCAAGTCTATCCATTATCTTGCTGCCCACTCGAGTCCAACTCGAGCTGAATCCAATTCCTTGCAGCCCTCTCGAGTCTAACTCGAGTCAATCTCCCAGAGATAAACTAGACTCATCCAATGAATCTCGTACTGCACGTCCAACGTACATTCACCTTCCAAAGGTAAACTAGACCCACCTAGTGAATCTAGGTACTCTACCTACGAGTCCAAGTCCAACGTGAAACTCTCCTATGTTCGCTGAATCTCCAAGATCAATGAGCTTCCCACTATGTTCCAAACATACTTCAAATCTACCGTGAAGTATTTCCATATTCGTTATATCACCATGACTAACGAACTCGCCCCATTTTCTTTTTACGAGTTCAAATCTAACTTGAATCGTCCTAATCTTCGTTGTATCTTCCATGATCAACGAACACATCCTATTCTTTCAAAAAGAACATCAACATAGGGTCCTAACCAATCCATTACTCTGCATCTTTCCCGAGTCCCACTCGAGCAAGCTCATAACCCTATCGAGTCTAACTCTAGGCAGTCTATACCGTTGAACAGTCTTATCATGTTCCGTCTGCCCATCACCCCTCGAGTGAACCAAGATATCATCCAATGAAAATCGCAACGTCTACTTATCCCTCACGCAAACCATCCTAGTCAAACTCGACATTCCCCAAGCACAAGCCCCAAAGGCCGAAACCAATATCAGACAAGCGCCCAAGGAACATCTCCTCCGAATTCGGATAATCCACATGAGGTGATACTAGCAAAACAATCTAGCACTGGAGTACTCATTTGCCTCCCAGAGACAACTAGAACTTACTGCAACGATAACCTCTTAGCTTCCTTAACTCCAGTTACCCTTGCCATCACTAGGTAGGTACCTAATACCACCCTATTCCTTTGGAGTAGATCGACTCCCCAAAATAATGCTAAACCCAGTAAAGCCTAAAACAAAGCAATCACAAGGAAACATACATCCATGACTCGATAAGACCACATTAACAAATCATGCCAAAACTAGTCGAACCACCAATCAGGTTCGTCACTACTAAAGGTCTATCGACTAACTCAGGTTTGTCAAACAAAACCCGATCAAAACATCTTAAATAGAAAGCATACCTCGAATAACGACACCTTTTTCCTTCTGCGCCGCAGTTGGGGCATTTGACGAAGAAGGAACAGCGTCGATAGCATACGCTTTCACAATCTGCTTCTCCCTAGGAGGTTGTGGGCAATCATCCTTGTGATGTCCCGCCTGGCCGCAGTTAAAGCACTTCCTTTCCCCAGGCTTTTCTCGACAATCTCTGGCGTAATGGCCCTTCTTGCCACAACTAAAGCATTCGCCATCTTTCTTATTTTTCTTATCCTGACCATCCTTGGTCGGGTTCTGCTTCCTCTTGTTCTGAGAATTCTTCTTGCCTTCACCGCCTGCTTGCGGCTTTGGCTCCTCTACAGATGCCGTAGCAACTTCGGTCTTCGACTTAGGGAAAATGTTCTCTGACCTTAATGCCTTTCCTACAATAGACTCGAACGTCTCATCGATATGGTTTATAAGTCTTTCCCCCAAGTACCCATCCAAGCCAGTTATGAACTTCTCGTTCTTCTTTTCGACTGTATCGATAAGGGACCATCCATATTTCGATAAAGTGTCGAATTCAGCGATATACTCCGAGACTGCTCTACCGTTCTGCTTAAGCTCCAAGAACTTCCTGAACAGTTCCGATTTATGAGCAGCTGGAATAAACTTATCACAAAAACGAGTCTTAAAATGATTCCAAGTAACTTGATCTTCTGGAGTAGCCGTTCTAATGGCATTCCACCAATTCATTGCTCGCCCTTGCAGCTGACGAGACGCTAGCCTTCTCTTCATCGCATCCTCAATACCCAAGTCGTCGAAGATACGATCACAGCTATCCAACCAATCCTGAACATCTGTGGCCGACTCCGTTCCGTGGAACGGCTTCCCACCAAGGTTAGTGTAATCCTTGCATAACTTGGCGAAATCGACCCTAGGCGCCTGCACCGCTGCACCACCACCATTAACAGCATTAGGGACTGCTCCCTGAGCATCCCTAATCATATCTCGCATGAAGTTGGTGAACATCGTCCTCAAATCTGGGTCATTCCTATTGTTACCCCTTGGACCATTGTTCCTCAGGTTTCGGCTCATCGTTCAATCTGCAAAGAGAACGAATCAGCCATCTCCATAGTGGTACTAGTGCAGTGCGACTTCATCCTTACTAATACTACTAGTATATATATATAACTAGCTTTTGAAAACCAAAATATAACAAATACGCGCTCTCATATACGTACTAACCCTCCCTAGTGTCTTTCCCTAAGTTAACTACGCAACCTAGAGCTCTGATACCAAGTGTGACGGCCCGCCCCGCACCAACCGACATTTACTCCAAGGTGCGCTGTACACATATCCAGTTAGCACGGGACGGTCGCCAGAAGAAAAAAGAAAGAAGAGAATGGGCTAATCAAGGAACCTGTAATATGTCTCACAGCGCATAGAACAAAATATAATAATAACATACTTGACATAAAACAGAAGAGACAGTGCATAAGCTAAAAACCAGAACCGAGTATCATAGCAGCGGAAATCCAAAATATAGCTTATTACAACTTTTCAAACTGTCTCAAAGCAAAAGCAAGATAAAGGAGGTACACTACTAATGCCCAAGTAGTGACCACCAACGACACAGGGAGAATATCTATATATCATACGTGGAAGCCTCCTGCTCGCCTCCGAATCAGCTACTCGCGCATCACCAGCTAACCATAACCTGTCTCTAGTCTGCTCGTGTGAGCACCCAGAGTAATAAGAGGAGACATAAAACTCTGGGTCAGACATAAAGCCTGGTATGAGCGATAAGCAACAAAACATAATAATAACAGGTATAATCCAATCATACCTGAACCTGGACCTGCAACCAAAGAGTTAGTACTACACGGTACAACACTCTATGATGCCACAAACACATAATATAAGTATACGGGGGTGGGGATGTGTGTGTCAAACAATCAAGCATAGCAACCATCCTCGCATCCCTCACTCAGTGCGTAAAGCATACGACATCCACTTCTTCGATCACTAGAGCACTTTACTCAAACGACAGAACTCGACTTTGTACGACTATGTACATTCATACTACCACCAACGCCATACCTATGGGATCACGCCCAACGTTTCCATGACCCCACTCCATTGGTAGGTAGCTCCCTAGTCGCACCATATCCAAAGCCCGAGTTTGTCTCTCTACCTCCAACACCTAGTGATCCAAAGTCATAGACATCGACAACTCCTTAGCACACGTCCCGCAGCAAAGCCCAATCACGAAGTGAACTCATTGGTTCCCGTCTGGATCCTGAGCTCTAACTTCCCGTTTGAACTACCTTTGCATCTCGGGTTTTGGTCTTCACCGGATCGGCCTTCTTCACTTTGCTTCAGGTCGTGGTCATCACCCTTGCTCGGTTCGGATCATGCTCCCCTATCTGGATCGGGTCCCCCACTTCAGTTCGGGTCGGATCGTGCCACCATGTCTTCGTGGTCCTCGCCCTTAGTCAGCTCGTGATGTTCGCCGGTTCGGTTCGTGGAACTCCTCAGGTGGCGGATCGGTTCGGTGCTCTGACTCATGGTGGTTCGGGTCGTCAACACCCCCAGTGGATCGAGTCGTGCTCCTCCAGTTCGTGGCTACTCCTTCTTGTTCGGATCGGTATCATCACCTCGGGTCGGTTCGTGGGGTCCTTCAGGCGAGCGGTTCGGGTCGAAGGAGGTGGGTGGATCGTGGGCACGAGAAGATCAGTTCATGGCCACCATTGACTAGCGATTCGGATCGGGTATCACGATCGGTTCGGTTCGCGAGTTGCACCTCGGGTCGGTCCGTGCTCCCATCCGATCTGATCCGGTTCGGGTACTTTCCTGCTGCTTTTCCAACGACTGTTTTACGCCATTCGACGGCGTTTTCGACCAAACTAACACTTCTAGACAATCACAAAGCATACCATACAGTCATAGCAACATGCATAAACATTCACAAGCAACAAAAAAACGATATGATATGTCAAAACGGATCAAACATACCCAAAATCCCATATTTTCCCCTTAAGCATGTTTAAGCAAATCTAACAATAGGATTAGCAAAACTTAACCAAATTAGCCAATTTCTCTAACAGAGGCTTAGAATAATATTTATGAATTTCTGCATATTTTTCCAGATTTTTAACATGCATAATTTCGCTAATTATCACTAATTACTCCTTAATCCCCCAAATTCCGGGATTTGCAAAATTAGTCGAAATTAACCCAAATTCATATCAGAGGCATAAAATGGTGTTTTAGAATTTTAGGAATTTTTCTAGAATTTTCTGAGCCATAATTTCGCTAATATTCGCTAATTACCATAATTAGCCGTAATTAGTGAAAAACAATGCAAATCACTCACCTTTGCCACAAATTAAACTATAGATCTGAAATGATTCTCTGTTTGGGTTGAATCTCTATGCAACACAGCAGCTCTATTCCAAATTTGATGTTGATTAGCCTTGGTTTGATGCTAATTAGCTTAATCTTCAACTAGAAAGTGATTAGGAGGGATTTTGGGATGATTTTAGAGGATGGAGGCCATGACTAGGGTTGAAGAAACTAAGTGGCGGCTGGAAAAATGAGGAAGAAACCGAAATTCTAACCCTATCAGCCC
The DNA here is from genome assembly GCA_030737875.1 of Allium sativum. Taxonomy (NCBI): domain Eukaryota; kingdom Viridiplantae; phylum Streptophyta; class Magnoliopsida; order Asparagales; family Amaryllidaceae; genus Allium; species Allium sativum. Next base: position 856,357,126 of record CM060915.1, on the reverse strand, counting down.
TCATATACCCCTAAACCCGAAATTACCCAATGGGCCTAGCTGCTAATCACCCGGTTTGGCCCAATTAAGCTGAAAATAACCCTTTGAACCTTAATTCAGCCATATCTCCCAAACGGTAAGTCCGTTTGGCTATTGTAACCACTCTACGGAAAGAGAAACCATCATTCGAATCCAATGGAAGTGGTTTCAGGTCAAAATTCCTTTCCAGTCAAAAGTTATGGCCAAAACAGTACCAACTAGGGGCAAAACGGTCATTTAAAAATCGACAAAAATCATGAACATGGGAAATGACCCCAATAGTCGTCTCCCAAAGTTACATGACCATACGACTTCGTATGTGAAATAAATAAATATTCTACGATCCCATGATGCGTAGAATACGGGTCGTTACACTTAACTTGTCTGCTCGTTGTTCTCATTTATGCTTGTGTGGTCGATTGGTTAGTAGTGTTGTGCAGCTTGATTTGTCAACTTATTCGTTTTCGTATGTGACCATTCCTTCTGTTGGGTGTGCAGTGGTTCGTGTTGTGTCTCATTTTCTTTTGCCTTGTTTTTGTTGGGTGGTCACTGTGTAGTTCGACATTTTTTCGAGGGGTTTTCCCTTCGTATGTCAGTAGTGAAGGCGGTTTGGATTTTTGTACCTATCTTTTGGTCGCTTGGTTTTTTGGGTTTTGTCCCTCGGCTCGGTGTCAAGTGTGAGTCGCCGGGCTCGGTGTGTGTGGTGTGCTGGGCTTTCCAATTCACGCTGGAAGTTTCTGCTCGTTTTTTATGGCTTTTGATCCTAGCGTTTTTTGTCGTGGGCACCCATTTGCTCTTTGGGCGTTGTTTCAATTACGATGGGGGCTGGATCTTTTTTGGTCCCTTGGGTTTTGTTCACATCAAACCAATTAATGACTTGTTGGTGAAATGGTTAGGCTGCGCCTTTTTGTGGTTTTTGAGTTGTTTTGTTTTTCATGCTTGTTGGATGGGTTGATTTGGAGTTGCGATTGTAGGCGTATAGCTATCATTCCTGATAGCAATATGCTATCACTGTGGTCGCTTTGGATCGGGTTGTCTGTTTGTTTTGCGGGGAAAGTGGCTTTCCCATATTCTTGGGTCACCTTGTTCGCCGGACGTCCTCTTTTATGCAGGATTGTCAGTCTCATGACAGTTCTTCCATTGGGGGTGTCCTCATAGCATTTTGAAACGTCGACTTATGGTGTTTTTGAATTTCGAGCTTCTACTTCTTCGTCTGTTTTGGTCGCCTTGTCTTCTTCCCCATCTCCTCCATTTTCTCATTCGATTCCTCTTCTTAGTAGGGTCGAAATTGGGATCATTAACGATCGCTTAGCTCGCCTTGCCAAGAAAAGCTACTTTTGTCAACAATATGATTTTCGGTGGCTCTTCCTTCTTTGGATCCCTTAGAGTGGGCTATGGGTCCTCCTCCCACTCGCCCTTCGGGGTATTCTTCTCGTCCCTTTCGTACGAGTTCGCATTTACTCCAACACACTCCTTGCACCATCCACACTCCTTCTCTCCTTGCAGCTGAACGAACAGTTAGGTCTACTCGTCGTACCCTTTTTTTGCTTTGAGTGGGTTGTTTAGTGAGTCTCGATTGTGTCCTTTACTTGCCTCTCTGTTGTTCTATCTTTGGTTATGGCGATTTGTTTATTCTGGAATAGCTGGGGTGTCGGAACAATGCCTCTTTATCGCATCGCAAACGCATTATCTTGAAGCATTCCATTTTTTTGGTGGCACTGCAGGAACCTTTCTTGAGAATGAAAGTGCTACCGGATATCGTCCTTCGTCTTAATTTTAGGGGAGGTATTCTCGACTTACCCAACAAATTTTAGATTATTTGGGCCAAAGATGTTCAAGTACGTCTTATTTTCGACTCTGCCCAACTCTTGTTTGTGGTGTGCTTTCACCCTAAATTTCTCTCCCCTTTTCTCCTCTCGGCGATCTTTGCCAAATGCGATCGGTTTGAGTGTTTGGGTTTATGGAAAGAAATTCTCTCTCCTTTCCTGAGCATGGGCATTGTGCGTTAGTTGTTAGGGGATTTCAATGTTGCCTCGTACCAAGCAGAGAAACGTGGGGGATCTTCTATCAACCACATTTCGGTAGAGGATTTCAGTTCTTTCATTATCCAATCTGGTTTATCTGAAGTTTATTTTGTTGGGTCGTCTTTCATTGGTATAACAACCAAGAAGGCCCCAATAGAATCCTTTCTCATCATGATCGGGTTTTCAATGCTGAGGGCTGGTTTGGCTTTCGTACTCATTCTCGATTGAACATCTCAACCGCACTAACTCGGATCACACTCATATGATCCATAGGTGTACTCCTTTTCCTTATCTTCCCCCTCGTTATTCCACTTTCAATCTATATGGCAGTTTTACCAGTCCTTCATGCCCATAGTGGAGGACTCTTGGGAACAACCATCTTCCGGTAGTCTTATCGTTGTTTTCTATCTTAAACAGCGTCATCTTAGTTTAAAGACACGAAACATTTAGATTTTTAATAACATTTTTGACCGTATTCACGTGCGGAAGAAGCTATTGTTTTGGTGGAGGCCTCTTTTAATGCCGAACCATGCAAATAGTACTTATGTGACAGTACATTCATATAAATAGAATATATGGTAGAAATATACGGTACAAACTATATTTTAAGTGCCTAAAAGCCCTATGGAAAAAGCAACAACCCTGACTTGTTTTGAAAAGAAATATTGGGTTTAAAAGAGAACCAATTTTTGAATTATAAAAATTATTGAATGCCTGCTTTTGTATGAAGGTGCATCTGGGTGCTGATTCCATTTTCATAAAAGAAATTGGATAATAATAAAGTGTCTTTTGTATTGGAATGATTATTTCTGAAATAAGGTGCTAATTTAAGTACCTGAGAACAAAAAAGGGTGTGTACATGCACAGTATGACAATATGTGCATACTCATTTTTGTATGAATAAGACCCCAGGATAGACACTTTAATTTCATGAGCATTTCAATTGCATGAGTGCAAACCCTTGAGTAAAACTTAGGTTTTACCAAGTTAAATCCTACAAACTTTATATTCAGCAAATTTGGATTGAATCAAATATTTTAAATTAACAAAGGAGGTTAATATAAGTCAGTTTTATAACAAGGGAATATTTCAAACATCTTTTGTAACAGTTTTATAGTATGACCAAAGCGTCACATTTTAAGTTAACATATTTTCTGATAATTCAAGGTACCTAAAATAATACATTTAATGTATATAATTGCAAGTGACAAGCATATTAGGAAATCAATAGTTATACTCTGTTTTGCTATCTAGTGGTTCGTAAATTTCGAACTAATCAACTATCTTTCGCTAAAAAATAATTCTCTGATTAAATAAGCAAGAGAGACTCATGTATCTTCATATACATAGGATAAATCTTTATTGTAATACACTAACATATTTGTACTAGTATAGAGTTGATACTAGAAGTGAATATATATTAAGGGGTGCGCCCTTGAGTAGATGACCCTGTTTTTTTTTTAAATCAGCCTTAAATAAATTAAAGTAGTGAATTATTAAGGGATCATCTCAGTTGGTATCAAAGTTGTGCTATTGAAATAAACAGCTAAAAATGACTATATTCTAATATTCATTGGTAAGATATATTGCCTTGAATATGCATACTTGTAAAATGTATGGCTAAGTATATTTATTTACTGTGTGTGACATAGAAAAATGTAAGGAGTTGAACTAACTTAACTACAACTATCCTTAGAAAACTATGGTAGGAAGGGGACATCATTAAGGTGCACGAGGATCAAATGGGCCTCGAATGTTGAATGTGCAAGATTTTATGAGGGTTTAGGGATGGAGCAAGGTAATAGGCAAGATAATCCACAAGAAGAGTTATCCAAGATCCTGAAAACATGCACCATCCTTGAAGGCAAAATTTTTGAAGGAACTGAAGGTGTTATGGGGGTTCAAACATGGTTGAGGATTCTGGATATATGGCTGTCAATGGATACCCGAAAAATCCGAAATCCGTCCACATCCGAAAAACAGATAAATATCCGATATCCGAAAAAAAGGATGCGGATACAAATATAGGCACATTCGCATCCGAAAATTATTCATTCTCTTTTTTTCATGATTATAGCTTAAACTATGCGTATTTTAACATAATTAAATATACTAACTTGTTATTTTGTAAAGTTGAAGGTCTACTAAACACATGTTATTTGCTCAAAATTATATATTATCATCATATTTATTTATTTTTAGCACTTTAGTAATCAATTGGGTTTAAAAAACTTAATATTAAACTAAAAAAATTCAGTTATGTTCATTGATTTATCGACTGTTGGCGGAGCGGATAATTATCTGATACCCATCCGTATCCGCGGATGCAGATATCCGATATTCGAAAATGATTGCAGATGCGGATACGATACTATTCGCATCCGAAAGCATCTGTTGACGGCCTTACCTAGATAGAATTTTCACTGACATGCAAGTTAAAAACCCTAGGAAAAGGAAGATTGAATCAAGACAATTAAAAGGTGCTTCCCTTGACTGGTTGGAGGTTATTGTAGCAGGGAGGCTAGAAAATGAGATCATATGGGATCGGTTTAAGGAAATGCTGAAAGAAAATTTTGTTCCTGCATCAACCAAGGCATCATTGCTAAAGGAATTCATTAGATTGAGGCAAGGAACTATGAGTGTTACTGAGTACACTAAAAAAATTTGAGAGCTTATTTAAGTATGGAACAATAATGATAGAAGATGAAGCACCAAAAAATGCAAGATACAATCAAGGGTTAAATGCTAGTTTGAGTATAGCAATGCTGCCATATAAGGACCAGACATTTGATTAAGTGATGGATTAACCCTTATCTTTGAGTAACATGATGTTATTAGAGAGAAATTCAAGAATCAGAAACAACAACAAGAAGAAAGGTAAGAACATATTCCATCCTTATGATAAGAAGATAAGTGACACTGAAGTTAAGAAAAATGTTGGAGTTACTCCATCTTCCGAAGCCAAGAAAATGATAATATGTTATAATTATGGCGAGAAGGGGCATATAAAATCTTTGTGCTAAGCTGGAAAAGTAGCTACATTTAAGTGATACAATTGTGGAAAGGAAGGTCATATCAAAAGGAACTGTCTTAGCACGACAAATTAGAGGCTTTAAAGGGAAAAGGTCAGTGGTTGGTTCAAATGCTAAAGAAGAGGGACAAGTGGGAGGTACTTTATTCATTAAGCATTTGCCTATAGCTCTAATGTATGACACAGGACCCACACTGTAACACCCCACCTCCGCCAGGGTCACTCGCAAGGGAATGCACTAGCTTCGGAGGGGCATTATTGGTAAACATGCATAATGATATAGCAAGGCAGGACATGACATATATATATATATGTAAATAAACAGAGTAAGTAAATAAAACAGCGGAAGATTTATAAACCATTTCAAAACACAAGTCTGGTACATCAAAATGTCAGTTTCCCAAAATTACAAGTCTAGATAAATACATCATCTGATAAACTGAAAATACATAAGTGCTATCCCCAAATAAGAGTAATAAACCATAGCGGGCTCAAGTCCAAAGCATACATGAGCTATCCAAGGAAGCGGCTAAAATCCAAGCTAGGCTCTAGTATTCCCTCCCTGAGAACCTGGGGGGGGGGGGGGGGGGAAACGGAAGAAAAGAGGCGAAAGAAAACAGGTCAGTCAAAAAGACTGAGTAAGCCCTGCTACGATCAGTCTATAAACTAATAAAGTCAACATCATGATGGAAACTGAGGTGATCATAGATAACAACATACTGGCATGAATAAATCAACTACAAGATAGATAGAGGTGTCATCGCATAAAACAAGGTTAAGTTCTGCACCACGGTGTACTAGCAAACCAACATAATAGGTATTGATCCCTTAGCCCAAACTTTGACCCAATAACATGAAGTGACCTTAATATAAGGTCCAGCCCAACGGTCTAGTCGATCGGCTCCCTATAAACCTAACACGTCAAGTGTTGGTGTCCATATGGCCCACATATGGTTGTAGTTAGTCTGTGCTGGGTCCCCCTTTGGGTGTATCAAGCCCTCGGGTGTCAACCCCGGACACTTAAGCAATAATGCACAGCCCTAACCTACTGGTACCCGTGCCTCGAGTTTGTCCAACATCGTACTACGTGCACGTCCGTAGCCCGCCGGACCCGCACCGCTGTACCACTCGGCCATCGCCCTTTGGTCGCTTACATCCGTCCAGTAATCGTGCCCCGCCCTAGCCTAGCTTCTAGGGTTGTGAATGATACCAAACTGGGATTACTGTTAGAACAGACCACGTTGCTAGGGTTTTCTAAGAGGGTTAAGTGTGGTTTAACCCCTCACTAATCATGGATTAAATTAGTTAAGTGTAATCAACGGTTCACCACTTAACCCCATCTAATCCCTTGTATCCCCAAATTGATTAAATTGGTTAAGTGTAACTTAACCCCATTTTCATCCCTTGAATTCCCAAATTGGTTAAGTGTTAGTGGACCCTGACTTAACCCTAATCATGAGGCATTAATTAACTTAATGCACCTTAACCTCTCACATTAGACCTTGTTGTGGTTACTAGTTAGGCCGGGCGGGTCCGGGTAGGTTTACACCACAACTTAGTCTAACCTCGGGTTTTGGCACCACATGACCAACTTCTCACATTGGGTCCTATTGTTTGTAGCCACTAGTTAAGCCGGTCGGTTCCGGGTAGAATTATGCTACAAACTCAACCCAACCTCGAGTTGGCCACACTTATGTTTTCTAAGTGTCATGTCCACTTTATTTTCAAACCATCATTACAAGTCAACAAATGCTTGGGTAGACCTAACTTAATAGGTAAATTCCCAAGGGGTAGACCTAACTTAATAGGTAAATTCCCAATCTTATATTTTCATGTATTTTAAGTTTACCCAAACCCCCAACGTCATTTTATCGCTTACATATTCATAATAACGCATAAAGGATAGGAAGAGGGAACTTGGCACAACATACATGATGAACTTGCTTATCACAGCAAACATACATAACATGTTATACTTGCATAACTTAGCATAGTGAACTTGCATATTAACATAAACATGCATAACATGTTAAACTTGCATAACTTAGCATAGTGAACTTGCATATTAACATAAACATGCATAACATGTTAAACTTGCCTAACATGGCATATGGAACTTGCATAAACATGCATAACTTGTCAAACATGCACAACTTGTCATTTTAAACTTGCATAACTTGTCAAACATGCACAACTTGTCATTTTAAACTTGCATAACTTGTCAAACATGCACAACTTGTCATTTTAAACTTGCATAACTTGTCAAACATGCACAACTTGTCAAACATGCACAACTTGTCATTTTAAACTTGCATAAATATGCATAGCTTGTTAAACTTGCAAATCATGACTTGGTGAACATGCATAACTTGTTAAACTTGCAAACCATGACTTAGTAAACTTGCATAAACATGCATAACTTGTTAAACTTGCAAACCATGGCTTAGTACACTTGCATAAACATGCATAACTCAATAAACATACAAATCTTGGCTTAGCAAACTTGCATAAACATGCATAACTCAATAAACATACAAATCATGGCTTAGCAAACTTGCATAAACATGCATAACTCAATAAACATACAAATCATGGCTTAGCAAACTTGCATAAACATGCATAACTCATCAAACATGCATAAACCCCAACTTCCATCACACATTAACTTTAGAGTTTCTAAAATGAAGGTAAGAGGGCTTACAATGCTTATGCGGACTCAAATGACTATAGCAAATGTAAAGAACCCCTTATGCAACTAATTAAAGCCCCCAAATGCAAGCAAACTTGATCAAGACTCCTCCTTTATGAAGCCAATAGAGAAACAAGCCCTTAATGCAAGCTAAGGAGGATCATACAAGCCCAAATATACTTGTATGCAAGGAAAATCACTTAGGAATTAATTTAGGGATTGTATGAAGAGGGTGGAGGCCATGAGAGTTTGGATTTTGGCATAGTTTTGTTGCTAGAATGATTAATGAGTGATTTAGGGTAGATTAGGGCCTTATTTATAGATTAGGGTAGTGTTTTTAGCCCTAGGATTAACCCTAGGTTAGTTTTGACCCGTCAGATCTCGGAATCCTCTAGAACCAAGCCCCAAGACCCAGCCCAAATCAAAAATGGTGCACCAGGCTAGACTGCCTGGGCACCCCCTGTCGACAGGGCTGTCGACAGGGCAGTCGACATGCCTAGACCCCTGTCGACAGGCCTGTCGACATGGGGTCCTGGGCGGGATTTTTCCCGCCTTGGCCCAGCTGGCCCAAACCCTTGTTTTTAATTTAAATCTGTTTTTAATTATGGAAATTTCTGAAAACTTCCATGGGCCTTAACTGGGTCATACGGACTCCGATTTTCGAAAACTCGGACTCTATTTCGCGTATTTTTCCGAGACGAACGCAATGGCATAGCCCGTTTCCCTTGATTCAGATTTTAGAATTAAATTCTGCCTCAATTTACATTATTACAGGTTATTGAAAATACGGGTTGTCACATTCTCCCCTCCTTAAAGGATTTCGTCCCCGAAATCTTCAAGTTAAGAAGAACGTATCCTACCATCCAATCATCCATCTACTCAAAGCATCATCCACGGGCAATCATTGTCCTTACAAGATTCTAAATGCTGGATGAACATATGCAAAAGTGTGTGTATATGTACTTACATAATGCAAAAAAATCAGGCGGTTACTGATACAGTAAACCCCCTTAATGCATATGCATGTAAATCAGGCGGTTACTGATACAGTAAACCTCCTTAATGCACATGTATGTCAGTGAAATGAATCCATATGTATGCAAATTCCTAACATAATGTATAATATCTACATGCGTGCTCAATCATGCATCCATATGCAACATCCATGTGATAGCATACGAATTTCATCCAAGAATAAGCATAAACACTCATGCACATGCAATATGAGAAGTGTGTGAGCCGATCTAGTGCCTAATCATGTATAATGCATCCACGAGCAACCACTTGCAAACACTTGCAACCATTTGCAACCATCAAGCATAACATGTTTCAAATACATGTTTCATCCGAAGGGTTTCTACCTAAGGTTCTCATGACAAGATCGACACGATAAACTAGATAAACTCCTTTTTGGATTACAAGAAATCCATTCAAACTTTGACATATAGTACTAACCGATGAGTCTTAACCCCCTTATGGAGCTTACAACAGAAATAAGATCGAGAATGGGACCAAGAGGATATATACAAAAGATAACTTGCAAGCAAGTTCCACCGGAAAACAAGGATCAAGGATGCACTCTTAAAAAGAGATATGATGCGCGTATCTAGTCTTCACTCCTCTTAGTCACGTTTCCTTGAGTTTAGCTCCACTGTGCTTTGACTATCTTTCACTTCATGATTCCTTGGCTTCCTAACTCCTATTTCCCAAATTCGAGTTGGAACTCATTTCATTATTGCCTCTCGTCTTTCTTTCCCACTTATTCTTCCTTCTGTATTCTTGGCTTAAACATACTATAACCTCATGATCTCATGCCAGCTCTCCAAAATTCACTAGTGAATCCTGGATCTCGTCTACTTACTATAAAGTATTCCATGCAGCAGAACTTTCTCTTGAAAATACCAATCCACGTTGCCAATTGCCCTATAAACGTGATTTTCTATAACTCATGCTTAATCGAAATGAACCATCTGCCTATGAGTGACAGGCCATACCTAGATTCAGTTGCCTACCCATGGCTTCCTGTAGGCTATTTCAAAACTGGCCAACTTCTTGAGGGTAAACTGCTGTTAACCATGATGTAGTCCTCTCGCTCTGAAATGAGCACTCTTCGTGAGTCTACCTATTATGGCCCACCTACCCGTATTCCCTTTCTTTGATCTAGGTAATCTATCCACATAATCTATCGAGATGTTTTCACACTTCCCTTGCGGAACCCCCAATAGAGGTAATGGCCCACTGGGCTTCTATGACTTGGCCTTAACTTGGTGGCACAACATGCATTCCGAGACCAACTCGGCCACCTCCTCGAGTGATGCGTATCTGTAAGAACCTTCTTTACCAAGTCTTCCACTCGAGGAACACATAATCTCTCATCGCGCCTTAGTCATCCCTTGTCATCTATAATATATCTAGTGAGGTGACTTAACATCTCGCCTCGAACTGATTGGTCCATGTTCTTGACCAACTGCGGGTCTTCTTTCTGCGAAACCCCCTTCTTGATCCAGAAGAGTAAGTCTAAGCTCCGGGAATGCTAGCTAACTAGCCAAACGGAGGAGGCTTCTCACTTCATTTGCCCTCCTCAGAGTTTTCCGGTCTTAAATCGCAACCACTTTAGCGGAACCCACCACTAAGCCTTTCTTAGGAACTATGTGCCCAAGAAATCCAATTTCTTTCCTCCAAAGTGACATTTGGAGAACCTGACCTTCCACTGGTGGCTCTAAGCGTATCCATCTCCTCCTTGAGATGTATAGCATGCTCTTCCTCGCTCTTTTGAGGAGGTCAAAATATCGTCTAAGATGACCATGACAAACTTGTTCAAGGACTCCCTAAACATCCTACCCATCCAGTTTACGAAATATGCGGGTGCATTAGTCAAACCAAATAGTATGACTAGCCATTCTAAAACCCATCTAGAGTCCTAAACGCAGTCTTGTCAATTCCATCCTCAGCCATCCTAAGCTGATGGAATCCGGTAGCTAGATCAAAAGAAAACAGATGCTCCTACAAGTTGATCAAACAAATCATTGATCCTTGGTAACGGTTATCCATTCCTCTCACGATAATCAACACATAAGCGAAACAAACTGTCCACATTAGTGACGAATACTACTGGAGCACCCTACTCGAAAATGCCTCGTCTCAGGAAGTTCTTCTCAAGCAACTCCTTGACTTACTTTCTTAACTCTCATCTCGTGAGGTCATGTGCCTAGCCGGCCACGCAACTGGCTTGGCATTACCAACCAGATAATACGGAAATCTATCCCCAGATATCAGGATATTCTCGGATCACCCTCACAGATTGCAAACTATCGATAGACGAGTCGAGGGATTTCAAGATAACATGACATGACGGGACCCATAGGGTTGCTAGAAATTTCTAGGGTATTACCGAGGCGAGTCATGAGCCTCACAACCCTATATACAAAAACCCAGAATGGCTTCAAAACAGGACAACCATTCCATGCCCAAAACCAACCCATATCCCCCGAAACCGAGAATATATACATCCCACGAGAATTCTATACTCAAGATAGAAACTTTCAAATCCACTCAGACCACAGACAGGCGGGCAGAACCCCCAATTGGATTTGAAACATATACGGGATCACCAACCAGGCTAGTACTTAGGTGAAAAACTTTCCACTAGATCAGATGAAATAAAACTATGCGATGTGCCAGAGTCAAACAAAGTATGAACAGGGGAAAATCAGAAAATGTAAACCAGATTTTCAACAGAAACCCTACCTCTATCATGAGCTGGAAGAACGGTGTTGAGGGGATGAACTCGCCCTCCAGATAGTCCTGCGTACTGAGTCTGATCTTGCCCTTGCCTCCTCGGGCAATCTTTGTTGAGATGTCCAGACTCACCACAATGAAAGCATTCGCCCCGCTTTCTCTTCTTCTTCCTACATTCCCTGGCTATATGTCCAACTTTACCACAGAAGTTGCATTTCATATTCTTGCCCCGTTTCCTGGAATTTACTCTCTTGCCTTGAGACTCATTCGCCTTGACCTTTTTCTTGTCATTGTCATCTTCTTCTTGAAGTAGGGCCAAATTCACCAAATTCTCGAAAGTCGCCCCCAAGGGTATATGAGACATGGCCAAACCATGTAATGGCTCGTTTAATCCTAGAGCAAAGTGTAGGGCCTTCTTCTGAGCTGTATTAACCAAGTCTAAATCGACACGAGTCAGTTGATTGAACTTATCTATGTATTCCCTAATAGTCATGTCCCCTTGCTTCAGTGATAAGAAACTTAGTCCAAACCTTCCTCTAAAGTCATCCCAAGTCTCGACTGGCCTAGTAGCGGTGGTGACTACCCACCAACGTGCAGCTTCTTCCTTTAGCAACCATACTGCCAATAAAACCTTCCTACGGTCACCTATATCAAAGGTGGCTAAAAGATCTTCGGTCTCTTTCAACCAATTCCCTGCTTCTACAAAAGTCTCTGTTCCATTAAAATTCTTGCCACCCATCCTCTTAAAGTTCTTACAAGTTTCCGCAAAATCCGCTTGTGGAGGCTGAGGGAGAAGAGGAACATCAGCTACGAAAGGAGGAGGAGGAGGAACAGCGGCCTCGACTGGGGAGACAATATGAGGGACACCCGGGACCGGTGCCGTGACTTCCAAGTACCGACGAAACCAATCGGGTATTGTTACCCCTTCGAGCAAGATGAGATTATCAGACATGCCGGAAACGAAAAGAAAAGAGTTCAAACGAGGGATCAAAGGATAGTGCTAATGGCTTTTTGGGGAATAGCCATTTAAAATAACTAGACTTTTCTTTGGAAAATACTTAATACTTGGTTTTGAAAATAGTTTTTTTTTCCAAAGTTTTAAAAACCTTTTTATCCCTTCTCGTAAACCATATGCTCTGATACCAAATGTAACACCCCACCTCCGCCAGGGTCACTCGCAAGGGAATGCACTAGCTTCGGAGGGGCATTATTGGTAAACATGCATAATGATATAGCAAGGCAGGACATGACATATATATATATGTAAATAAACAGAGTAAGTAAATAAAACAGCGGAAGATTTATAAACCATTTCAAAACACAAGTCTGGTACATCAAAATGTCAGTTTCCCAAAATTACAAGTCTAGATAAATACATCATCTGATAAACTGAAAATACATAAGTGCTATCCCCAAATAAGAGTAATAAACCATAGCGGCCTCAAGTCCAAAGCATACATGAGCTATCCAAGGAAGCGGCTAAAATCCAAGCTAGGCTCTAGTATTCCCTCCCTGAGAACCTGGGGGGGGGGGGGGAAACGGAAGAAAAGAGGCGAAAGAAAACAGGTCAGTCAAAAAGACTGAGTAAGCCCTGCTACGATCAGTCTATAAACTAATAAAGTTAACATCATGATGGAAACTGAGGTGATCATAGATAACAACATACTGGCATGAATAAATCAACTACAAGATAGATAGAGGTGTCATCGCATAAAACAAGGTTAAGTTCTGCACCACGGTGTACTAGCAAACCAACATAACAGGTATTGATCCCTTAGCCCAAACTTTGGCCCAATAACATGAAGTGACCTTAATATAAGGTCCAGCCCAACGGTCTAGTCGATCGGCTCCCTATAAACCTAACACGTCAAGTGTTGGTGTCCATATGGCCCACATATGGTTGTAGTTAGTCTGTGCTGGGTCCCCCTTTGGGTGTATCAAGCCCTCGGGTGTCAACCCCGGACACTTAAGCAATAATGCACAGCCCTAACCTACTGGTACCCGTGCCTCGAGTTTGTCCAACATCGGACTACGTGCACGTCCGTAGCCCGCCGGACCCGCACCGCTGTACCACTCGGCCATCGCCCTTTGGTCGCTTACATCCGTCCAGTAATCGTGCCCCGCCCTAGCCTAGCTTCTAGGGTTGTGAATGATACCAAACTGGGATTACTGTTAGAACAGACCACGTTGCTAGGGTTTTCTAAGAGGGTTAAGTGTGGTTTAACCCCTCACTAATCATGGATTAAATTAGTTAAGTGTAATCAACGGTTCACCACTTAACCCCATCTAATCCCTTGTATCCCCAAATTGATTAAATTGGTTAAGTGTAACTTAACCCCATTTTCATCCCTTGAATTCCCAAATTGGTTAAGTATTAGTGGACCCTGACTTAACCCTAATCATGAGGCATTAATTAACTTAATGCACCTTAACCTCTCACATTAGACCTTGTTGTGGTTACTAGTTAGGCCGGGCGGGTCCGGGTAGGTTTACACCACAACTTAGTCTAACCTCGGGTTTTGGCACCACATGACCAACTTCTCACATTGGGTCCTATTGTTTGTAGCCACTAGTTAAGCCGGTCGGTTCCGGGTAGAATTATGCTACAAACTCAACCCAACCTCGAGTTGGCCACACTTATGTTTTCTAAGTGTCATGTCCACTTTATTTTCAAACCATCATTACAAGTCAACAAATGCTTGGGTAGACCTAACTTAATAGGTAAATTCCCAAGGGGTAGACCTAACTTAATAGGTAAATTCCCAATCTTATATTTTCATGTATTTTAAGTTTACCCAAACCCCCAACGTCATTTTATCGCTTACATATTCGTAATAACGCATAAAGGATAGGAAGAGGGAACTTGGCACAACATACATGATGAACTTGCATATCACAACAAACATGCATAACATGTTATACTTGCATAACTTAGCATAGTGAACTTGCATATTAACATAAACATGCATAACATGTTAAACTTGCATAACTTAGCATAGTGAACTTGCATATTAACATAAACATGCATAACATGTTAAACTTGCCTAACATGGCATAGGGAACTTGCATAAACATGCATAACTTGTCAAACATGCACAACTTGTCATTTTAAACTTGCATAACTTGTCAAACATGCACAACTTGTCATTTTAAACTTGCATAACTTGTCAAACATGCACAACTTGTCATTTTAAACTTGCATAACTTGTCAAACATGCACAACTTGTCAAACATGCACAACTTGTCATTTTAAACTTGCATAAATATGCATAGCTTGTTAAACTTGCAAATCATGACTTGGTGAACATGCATAACTTGTTAAACTTGCAAACCATGACTTAGTAAACTTGCATAAACATGCATAACTTGTTAAACTTGCAAACCATGGCTTAGTACACTTGCATAAACATGCATAACTCAATAAACATACAAATCTTGGCTTAGCAAACTTGCATAAACATGCATAACTCAATAAACATACAAATCATGGCTTAGCAAACTTGCATAAACATGCATAACTCAATAAACATACAAATCATGGCTTAGCAAACTTGCATAAACATGCATAACTCATCAAACATGCATAAACCCCAACTTCCATCACACATTAACTTTAGAGTTTCTAAAATGAAGGTAAGAGGGCTTACAATGCTTATGCGGACTCAAATGACTATAGCAAATGTAAAGAACCCCTTATGCAACTAATTAAAGCCCCCAAATGCAAGCAAACTTGATCAAGACTCCTCCTTTATGAAGCCAATAGAGAAACAAGCCCTTAATGCAAGCTAAGGAGGACCATACAAGCCCAAATATACTTGTATGCAAGGAAAATCACTTAGGAATTAATTTAGGGATTGTATGAAGAGGGTGGAGGCCATGAGAGTTTGGATTTTGGCATAGTTTTGTTGCTAGAATGATTAATGAGTGATTTAGGGTAGATTAGGGCCTTATTTATAGATTAGGGTAGTGTTTTTAGCCCTAGGATTAACCCTAGGTTAGTTTTGGCCCGTCAGATCTCGGAATCCTCTAGAACCAAGCCCCAAGACCCAGCCCAAATCAAAAATGGTGCACCAGGCTAGACTGCCTGGGCACCCCCTGTCGACAGGGCTGTCGACAGGGCAGTCGACATGCCTAGACCCCTGTCGACAGGCCTGTCGACATGGGGTCCTGGGCGGGATTTTTCCCGCCTTGGCCCAGCTGGCCCAAACCCTTGTTTTTAATTTAAATCTGTTTTTAATTATGGAAATTTCTGAAAACTTCCATGGGCCTTAACTGGGTCATACGGACTCCGATTTTCGAAAACTCGGACTCTATTTCGCGTATTTTTCCGAGACGAACGCAATGGCATAGCCCGTTTCCCTTGATTCAGATTTTAGAATTAAATTCTGCCTCAATTTACATTATTACAGGTTATTGAAAATACGGGTTGTCACACACACTCACTTATATTCCATGACATAGTACAACAATTATAATTGACTTGCATTTTATTGGATATACCTTTATTTCTTAAAAATCCTATAGGTATCTCATGTGTACTAGGGATGAAGTGTTTACAAGTAGAATTAAATATAAATGGCTATGTGTTCATTTCTGATTTACATGTGTTAAACTACCCTGGGATAGGAATTATACTGGGTGTATATTAGTTAAAAGAATTTGGAGCCATCATTAATTTAGAAACATCTATCATTTCTTTGAAACCGTTGAAGGCAAGAGGATGTCAATATTATGTGAGGCAACTAAAGATTTTTTCTTAGATATATAAGTAACATAAATATTGGAGAGACACAACCAACACAGGAAGAAATACCCATAGTAAATCGATGTAAGGATGTGTTTGAAGAAGTCAAAGAAGTTGTGATGGCTCGAAAATTCCTACCTTTCGAATCAACTATAAACCACACAAGTTCGATCCAAACGAAAAAAATCCTCGAGACTCTAGGTATACGACTAATAAGAACTGAAGAAAACAACATTTTCATTATCATTACAATAACTTGTACGTCATAGTACATTAATAAATACATCACACAACGGAAATAACAATATCAGAAAATAATATGTACACAGCGGAAAAACATAAACTCAGCGGAAGAAATAAAATGCTCCGGACGCAGCTTTAGCTTCAATCCAACACTTTCTCTATAAAATATCTGTAGACCAAAACTACTAGCTGCCCATGTGAAAAATATGGGCATCCGGAGTTTAGGTAAGAAACAATAAACTCCGTATCAGTCATAAGACTGGTGTGAGAACTAAAACAGTTATTAATCTTTATTTTAAAAGTTAGGTAAATCACAAGACCATGCCGTATAATGTGGAATGGGTTTTCTCCACATGAATAACAACTCGTAATGCTTTTTGAAAAATGAAGCTATTATAAGACTCAAGTCCCATCACACAATGCAACACAAACCGGAGGAAAGAGTTTTACCTTATAATAACCAAACATGCTTGATACATAAATTCTCTTTTATTATTACTAGTGCATAGTGTCGAAATCACTTTCAGAGGTAAATGTATAAATCTTAGCTCGCATAATGCCTCATCCCATTATGTTGGCTATTAGGGTACAAATGAAAACGCAAGCTTGTATTGGAAGTTGGATTCCAACAATGACCAAGGCAAAGGATCTTTCTTAGCCGTTCAGAACACATAGCAATATGTCTCAGGACTCACATGCATGTGATCCTTCGGAGCGACAGAGCCGGCCAGCACTAACGGGTTGATTAGGATCTTTTCTGAACATAACGTTCCCCGGTCATATTTAACCGTCATCCTGGTCGTATTTGACCATCATTCGAGGCACCTCGATCTATCATCCACATAAGTAAACCTGTCTGGGCTCCATACCATGGCATCACTTTTCAGCTACACAGGAACGTTAGTCTATATCTCTACCGTCCATCATCCTTTTTTCGCCCATTCACGGGTTGTGAGGCTTTACAGACACGTTTGAACACAAAGCTACGTTACATCAGCCATGCTTTGACAATCATCTACAAAGCTTCGTTTTTCAACAAGAATCTTTGATCGACTCAGCACTTAGCATGCCACATTGTTAATTCACAACATATAATCAGTGTATATTAATATATAACCCTTTGATTACAAAATTCACAGAGGAGGGTGTTAAGCTGATGATATAACATTAATTGAAACCAATTGGTTATGTTGTAACATACAACGTTAGACACATATCCATTTACAAGTTTGTTTAAGGTCTGAAACAAAGCCACCTTATTCCTTATCCAATTAAGGAGAGAGACCATGCATATCCAGTTAATCTCCAAGTACGTCTGGACGACCGCCACTTATAACCTCGTCTTGGGTGCACCTCCCAGTCGAGACATCAACAATAATCAACGATGTGAAGATCTCAGGTATTCAACCACCGTCTTCAATATTTTCAATACTTGTCGTATAGTTATTTAGAAAGGGTCGAAACCCGGTCTTTCTGAAATAACAAGCGCATCTTTCAAACCAATTGATATATAAACATGTTGTGAGTCTCATTTCATTTCGAAATGTTCATTTACTTAAATCATTCTTGGGAATTACTCCCTTAAATCTTATCGAAGATTTACACGTCTTTAAACTCTTACTTAAATCTTTCCTCGAAAATCATTTCAAAAGATTATAGAATCTTATTTCACAGATTTCACTCAAACCAAGCTTTTTACGCTTTATCGGGATTATTGAACCTTACAAAAAGAAATTTTCTCAAGCCGTTATTTCTTTCCCATCCTATTCATCCCATGGAGAAAAACTGGTGGTACTCCATATCTAACACCCCTCGTGTTTGGTAAGTTTAATTACCTTCTTTCATTTCAAATCTAATTAAAGATTAAATCTTGTCATTACGTGAAAACACACTTACTCAAATCCCAATCTTGGAAAATTATCTTTTGCTTTACATGGGTTAAAGATCAAATGTTATTTAAAACATTTGTTCACGGTAAACCCAAAATAGTTCTTTCATTAACAATGGAATCTTCTCGGAAATCATATCAGTTTATAATCGATATAAATTCCTGTATCAGACTAATACTATAAGTGGAATAACGACGAAGCCTTTTAAATTCCTTAAATAGTAAACGTCTTCATCCATAGAGACCCATATTGATTATCACTAAATCAATTTTCATTCAATTCAAATTTTATTTATAAATTGGAAAACTTCATTAAATCTTATTTAAAAGATTTATTCCATATTCTTCCGCTTTAACCAGGTCAAAGAACAATGTTATTAAAGACACCATTCACGACAAACCCAAACTCAATTGATATAAAATATAAGAACTCAAATAGAATTTATCAACTGGTATTCAATACCAATTTTCGTAATCAACGAATACTATAAATGGAACAACAATATAAATATCTTTCAAATTCCTCAAATAGTAAACGTCTACACAATGGTAATCAATACCAAATATCAAAGAGCATTTCTATCCAAATCCATATTTCAATAAATCTTAATTAAAATATTTCTCAAAACTCATCTTTAAAATCCAATAAATCAATATTTGGAAATCTTTAGTTTATTTACCTTCATATCTCAAAACGTCGTTTTATCTTTTGCAATCAATTAGGCTGAAAACACAAATATCCAAAATATAGTTCGGAACTTCATATTTCTTTTCCAAATCACTTTGAAATCACTTATTATGATTTATCATAATTTTTATATATTTTTAATAATTTTTATATGGCCATTTCATTAAAATTCAGTTTCGGGTCATTAACGACAATAACGCTTTTTTTCTTCATATTTGATTTGAACTTATCTCAAAATATAACCGTTGGATTTTAAAATTTTACATGGATTTTGAAAGCTCTTTTCATTTCGAAGCAAACATTTTTCGTTTTGGGAAAATCCAATTATCATTTCTTCCGGTACATCAATTTGAAATTAATGGTCGAAATTTGCGAACGATCGCTGCACGACACGCCCTGTTTAAAACCATATTATTTAAAATAAAATTCGTCGATTCAGTTCAAACATATTTCATAAGCATTTATAAATTCGTTTAAAAACAATTCAAACTTAAGGTTCAATTTTATATCAAAATTGAATATTCTATATTATTATAATATTAAAATAATAATATTTTTCAAAATATAATATTTTGAAATACAAACTTTTCTACAATTCATTATAAAAATAGATAAGATCATTGGAAAAATCCATTTGAGTTAAAAACGTCGTTTATATACCTAACTTGAATTCACTTTTTGAATTTACTATTCAAAATCAATATTAAATAAGAACACGCCATTTCTTATTCAAAACTCTTTTGAATCCATTTCAACATTTTCAATTGATGTTTAAAATCATCTAAACTTCGTTTTCAAATCGTTTCGGACATTAAAATCCAATTTCCATTTTTATATCTTATCTCAGTTAAGTGAATATATTTTCATTTAAAATTCCAATGGAACTCGACTCGATCAATTCCAAAATTATTTCATATTCGTGGTGTCAATTGTGTGAACAATAATAATAACACCCATAACAGTTCATCAATCAACAGCCATAAGACAAGCATTTATAATTTCAACGCTTAAATGTAAGCGTTTATAAATAATATATATAAAACTGTAAATAAACATCCATCTTCCACGAAGCAACCATTGCAACCACAAGCAATCAATAGATAATCAGATAAGATTATTATAACTTTTAAACCAGTTCAAGGAGTTCCCACCATGATTTTTTATCGTTCGCTTTTTGGATTAAATTAAATGTGGGGTTAATTTAACCCAAATTTCCAACTAGCTCCAAATCTAATCAAATTAGTTTTGTTGTGAAGCTCTCAACTCCACGATCCCAAAGGATCTAGTTTGTCCAATTTTGAGTTCATATGAACAAGTTATAATAGTTCAAACTTTGAAATACATTAAATAAATAAATTAAAATAATATTAAATAACTCATCTTCTTCATCACCTCGTTCAAACCTGTTCACCCTCCTCTAATGCTCACCGTCGCCGCTGTGGGACTCCTGCCGCTGACCTGAATCCATCAGCGCCATCCCCTTGAAAACCGTGCCCACGCCCAGAGGCCCACCGCCCGAAATGCCACCAACCTCCCCGATCTCTCCCTCAAACGAAAGCTACTTCGGCGACAATTTCGGCCACCCCGAGCCCCCAATTGACATGAAATTTGACTGGTAGCTAGCTCGTGCTACCACGAACCTTTTCCTAATTGGAAATCTCGCTCGAAAACAAATACATCGGCCCGATATTTCGAAAATAGGTTTAGTGCTCTCCAATATTAATTATCTCCAATCAACTCTATGCCACCGCCACCACAGGCCGTTTCAGGTTGAACATGCAACTACAAACTTGTAGCCCTCTTTCCCTTCTCCAACTTCCTAGTTGGTGACTTTGTCTAGCTCTTGACCATTTGGTAGCAAATTCACCAAACCAAATGTAACATATTCCCCTTCGATCTTAGATTCTGGCAAAGTCCTTCACCCGTTCGCCACCAAATTTTTACGGCAAGTAACCCTCACCGAGTACTCCAACTTTCATGTTGGAGACTTTGGCTAATTCCTAATGGTTTGGGAGATATAAATTATAAATGGAGGAGAGGCTTATTTGCAAAATATGGAGGAGGAGGAGGAAATGGGCTGAGGGCTGGGGGTGTATGGTTGTAATTATAGGGTAAAGGGTATCTTGCACGTGAAGCCTCGTCCGTTAGTTTATAAAATTTTATTGTAACGCTACTTATATCCTCGTTTAAAAATTCGCACGGGAACACATGAAATCCATTCGGGGTGAAAATTGATATATATCTACGGTTTGTCATTACAGTCCTAATGAAACTTGTTTCATCGAAATCTGAGTTCGTTTTCTCAAAATGCTCTAGTTCGAGTTCAAATTATTGATCGATTCACATCTTAATTATGTACGACCACAAAACAACTCCGATCGGTGCAAAATTCGGAATCTTACAATAGTTTACTATTTCAGATCCAACAAAATTGGTTCCATCAAAAACGGAGATCGTTTGCAAAATGGCTATTTTTAAGGCTTATGTAATATTATTAAAATATTATTTAATTCAAAACTGTTCAATTTAATAATAAACTTATTATTACTATCATATATATCCGAGTAAAACTTCATATAGATTCAAAATAAACTATATTACATTTAAAATTCGATATTTCAATTTTCTAGTTAAGTCGATATTCATTTTATAATAAAATCCATTTATTTTATTAAATAAATCGTTATGGTTTATAAACGATTCCATAACGACTTTTTGAATATTTGCTTTGGAGATAACTTACAATCTATACAACAAAATCTCGATTTTTCACTTTCGTTAAAAAAAATAGTTAAATAGATTCTTACGTTTCCTTTTTCAATGAATTCTGTTTATACATTTAAAGTTCAAAACGTAATATCATGAACTACCGCACCGCTACGGGCTCGTTTTTAATTATATTATAAATTTTACGTTTAAACCTTATTTAAAAAAATCAAGTCGTAAATCCTTAAAATAAATCATTTTAAATATTTAATATCCATTAAATATTTCTTACTAAAATATGGGTCGTTACAAAAGTGCCTCATCATAAGCTAGTAGAGCTCCAAATCAGACTTGTGCCTGGAGCAAGTACAATTGTAAAGAAGCCAACAAGGATGGAGCCAAATGAATTAGTTGAGTTGAGGAAGTAATTGATGTAGTTAGAAGAAAAAGGGTTCTTTAGGCCAAGTTGTTGTTACTAGGGATCACCAATAGTATTTGTTAAAAAGCAAGATAATACATTAAGAATGTGTATAGACTATAGAGAGCTCAATAAAGTCACAATCAAGAACAAGTACCCGATGCCAAGAATTTATGATCATTTCGATCAATTGCATTGTTACTAGAGATCACCAATAGTATTTGTTAAAAAGTAAGATAATACATTAAGAATGTGTATAGACTATAGAGAGCTCAATAAAGTTACAATCAAGAACAAGTACCCGATGCCAAGAATTTATGATCATTTCGATCAATTGAATGGAGCAAAAGTATTCTCAAGGCAAGACTTAGCATCAGGTTTCCATCAGATCAAGGTGGCGGAGGAAAACATCAAATAAACCGCCTTTAGTACTAGATATGGCCTGTATGAATTTTTAGTCATGCTATTTGGCTTGACAAATACTCCTTCCTATTTTGTTGATTTGATGAATAAGATGTTTGAGATTACTTAGATAAATTTGTGTAACGACCCAGATTTCTGTCAATTTATTTTAAATTATTTAATATGGTTTTAAATATTAAATGATAATATAAATGAATTTTTATACTAAGTGTCGTTTTGAACATCGATTTTGATTTAATATCGAATATTAAATTATCTTAATACAAAAAATAATTCAATTCGAGATTTGAACTGAGTCAAAACAATTCAGCAAATAAATATAAATTCTATGTGAGTATAATCGATAATAATAATAATTTATTATCGAGGAAGTGGTTAGTTCTGAATTTTAATTATATTATATTAATTTAATATAGTATATACGTTCAAATTAAGTATAAAAATATATCCAGTTCAGTTCAGAATAACGCAATAACATTTAAATGTCGGTTTATATGCTAAAATAGCGTGGTTTAAATTGATGGACCCTGAGATATTTGATTGTGGATAGGTTCGAAATCAAATCAGAATCTGTTTTAAAAGAATAAAGATCTCTTAAATCAAATCAGTATGTGACGACCCAAACTTCCCAGTAAAGGAAAGACTGGATTGCTTTGAGAACAACACACATCAGAACACAAACTGAAGAACATTTTATTGCTGAATACAACAACTACATCAGAGTACAAGAAGATAACATAGTATGAATACTTATTACACAATTAAAATACAATAATATCAGAGATTTAAATTACATTTAAATAGCAGCGAAAAAGGTAATACAAATATACAACTGAAAGGAATACACGGATACAGAGCTTTCCGAATACCGCTTCAGCTGTAAACCAGGATCCTGTAAATATATCTGCAAAAAAGCTACTCGACTGCCCGTGTGGGAAATATGGGCACCCGAGTTTGCCAGTGAAACAAACTACAGGTAAGTCATGGGACTGGTATTAGAAATCTTAACTTATCTTATCTAATAATATGGCTAATCACAGGACCACGCCGCTAACGAGGAACGGGTTTACTCCATTGGATTGCCAGTGCATAAAATAAAGTAAATCGGTAAACAACGCAATACTTTTTAGAAAAATGAGACCATTATAAGACCCAAGTCCCATCACACAATGCAACGCAAACCGGAGGATAGGGTTTTACCTTATAATGGTCAAAAGATGCTTGATACGATAAAACAGATTTAATATTAGTGTGTATATGTTCTAATAAAAACATTTCAATCATAATGTGTCAATCATAGACGGCATGGGTACCATATATCATGTCGCCATACTAGTTCTACATTCAAAACCGCAAGGTCGTATTGGAAATTGGATTTCCATCATGAGTCGAGGCTAAGGGCAAGCTCCTCTCCGATTCGAGACACTCTAGCAAATGCCTCAGGATCACACCTATGGGCAACCCTTGGATCTTCAGGGCCGGTCCCCGCCTAATGGCAGTGGATTGGTTATGCCTGAACACACGCTTCCCGGTCCCTTTGGACCTATAGTATGATCACTAACGACCTATAAAAATCCGAGTTGTTACAATCGCCCCCAGTTAAAATCTTTTCGTACTCGAAAAGGAACGAAGCTAAAAGTTGTTTAATTTACCAACTCTGCTTTAAATTTTTATTTATTGGTTTCAAAAGTTTTATTAGTTAATCCAATACTCAAACATCACAACCAGTAATCAATTAGGTGACTAACTTTTCAAATATATATAACTTTTATATAGTCAAAAATCATATTTTAGTGCAAATCACAGCAATGTGTTCTAAGTTTTGGTTCTCATACCAGTCAATGGAAATATATAGAAATCCCACCTTTGAGACTCGAACATAAATACTGGTGATGGTGCACCGATCATCAGAATTATCTTCGGGCGACTAGAGTGTGATTCTATATCTATCTAGTATATTAAAACTTCGAATATCCGTTAATTACTCGTATATTCGAAATCTTTATATACTTGATTGTCCACATTAAAATATAGTAATATACTCAAATACGTATTTTAAGATAAAATTTTCAAAACTAAATTTGTTTTTACTTTTATTTTAAAGAAAATAATACTCTTCACACTCGTTCTAGGATACTACTGATCCCATCTCTAACGAGTTATCCTCATTGGATATTACTAATCCAATCTCTGATGAATTCTTTCGTTCGATTCTAATGTGTCTTGTTCTCGAGCTCTGTAAACCAAAGCTCTAATACCAAATGTGATGACCCAAACTTCCCAGTAAAGGAAAGACTGGATTGCTTTGAGAACAACACACATCAGAACACAAACTGAAGAACATTTTATTACTGAATACAACAATTACATCAGAGTACAAGAAGATAACAGAGTATGAATACTTATTACACAATTAAAATACAATAATATCAGAGATTTAAATTACATTTAAATAGCAGCGAAAAAATAATAATACAAATAAACAAATGAAAGGAGTACACGGATACAGAGCTTTCCGAATACCGCTTCAGCTGTAAACCAGGATCCTGTAAATATATCTGCAAAAAAAAGCTACTCGACTGACCGTGTGGGAAATATGGACACCCGAGTTTGCCAGTGAAACAAATTACAGGTCAGTCATGGGACTGGTATGAGAAATCTTAACTTAACTTATCTAATAATAAGGCTAATCACAGGACCACGCCGCTAACGAGGAACGGGTTTACTCCATTGGATTGCCAGTGCATAAAATAAAGTAAATCGTTAAACAACGCAATGCTTTTTAGAAAAATGAGATCATTATAAGACCCAAGTCCCATCACACAATGCAACGCAAACCGGAGGATAGGGTTTTACCTTATAATGGTCAAAAGATGCTTGATACGATAAAACGGATTTAATATTAGTGTGTATATGTTCTAACAAAAACATTTCAATCATAATGTGTCAATCATAGACGGCATGGGTACCATATATCATGTCGCCATACTAGTTCTACATTCAAAACCGCAAGGTCGTATTGGAAATTGGATTTCCATCATGAGTCGAGGCTAGGGGCAAGCTCCTCTCTGATTCGAGACACTCTAGCAAATGCCTCAGGATCACACCTATGGGCAACCCTTGGATCTTCAGGGCCGGTCCCCGCCTAATGGCAGTAGATTGGTTATGGCTAAACACACGCTTCCCGGTCCCTTTGGACCTATAGTATGACCACTAACGGCCTATAAAAATCCGAGTTGTTACATAGTATCTATTTAAAAAGAAATAAAATCTTTTTATATCACATCTTATTTAATTTAATGTACTATACACAGACTAATTCCTTCGTAGTGAAGTATCCCTCATCCATTTAAATCGCGTATACCCTCTCCACTTCTTATTTCTGGAAACCATATGCTTCAGATCGAAACAAAATGCCGCACTTCATTATATTTACACATCAAATAAAAGGGTTGTTTCCCCTTTTATAATTTTCCCTCAGCAATAAAACCAATTTCTTTTTCCCTTTCCTCAAACAATTGAACGGAAGCCTCGAAATGAAATTAAATGGCGCGACTCATTTTCAAAAAAAATCAGGGAGAGGAGAGGAAATCGATTTCGATTTCAAATTCTAGAGCAAAGATTTATGGGTTGCGGCATCGAGTTCAGAGGTTGCGGCATTGAGTCTGGAGGTTGAAATGAAAGACGCGGTTTTGTTTCTGGATACTGAAAGGTTGCGATGTCGATGGGAAGGGAAGCACCTCTTCGAGGGTTCTGGGGATTTGTGATAGCGAGAAAGCCAGTATGGCGTCAACGATGGGGGGGCTCTGGTGGTTGATGAAGGATGGAAGGGGAGTTGAGGTTCGGTTATTTGGGTATTGCCTGGAACATGTTAACAACAACAACAACAAAGCCATATATCCCAAACAAGTTGGGGTTGGCTAGATATGGAACCCAGAATTAAATTAAAATAAAATTAATAATGATGATAATAATATATATATATATAAAGGGTTTAAAATAACCAAGCAAA
Source organism: Allium sativum (assembly GCA_030737875.1). Lineage (NCBI taxonomy): Eukaryota > Viridiplantae > Streptophyta > Magnoliopsida > Asparagales > Amaryllidaceae > Allium > Allium sativum. The sequence continues at coordinate 856,330,504 of CM060915.1, read as the reverse complement.
TAAAAAGTCGTCCGATAAAGGTTTTTTTTAAATAATAATAATAATAATAAGTAAAAATGTTCAATAAAAGTGAAATAAAATCTAAAATAGTAAATAAAAAGTAAAAAGGTTCAGTAAACGTGGAAAAAAAACACTATGGTTCTGGCACATGGATTGCCAATTTCCATGCACTCCTATCAACTACCAGCTCTTCCGATAAACTCCAGTTACTTAAATCTCTCTTTATTATCTCCTCCCATGTCATTTTAGGTCGACCTCTACCTCTCTTTGGGCCTTCGGCGCGACCTAGAATTCCAGCGCGTACAGGTGCATCGTATGGTCTACGTTGGATATGTCCAAACCATCTCAAGCGGTATTGGACTAACTTCTCTTCAATAGGTGCAACTCCAAGTTTTTCCCAAATATCCTCATTTCTAATCCGATCTCGTCTGGTATGCCCACAGCTCCAACGCAGCATTCGCATCTCTATTGTACTTATCTTCTGGACGTGTTGCCTCTTAGTAGGCCAACATTCTGCACCATATAACATTGCAGGTCTGATTGCTGTCCTATAGTACTTTCCTTTAAGCTTCTGAGGAATCTTCCGATCACAGAGAATGCCAGATGCTAGTCGCCATTTCACCCATCCTGCTTGAATTCTAAAACTAACATCCTTATCAATCTCTCCATCAAACTGCAACATAGATCCTAAATATCGAAACGATTCCTTCTTGGGTACTACTCTACCAGCCAGGGTAACATCTCCGTCGTCTGACCTGACACTGCTAAACTCACACTTCATATACTCTGTTTTAGTTCTGCTAAGTCTGAAACCCTTTGATTCCAAGGTCTCCCTCCACAACTCCAGTTGTCGATTAACCCCTATTCTACTTTCATCAATCAGCACAACATCATCGGCAAAGAGCATACACCAGGGAATCTCCCTTTGTATATCTTTTGTGATTTCATCCATCACTAATGCAAAAATATAGGGGCTCAAAGCCGAACCTTGATGTAACCCTATGTTAATTGGAAAGTCTCTGGTCTCACCATCGTACGCCCTAACACTAGTCACAACCCCCTCGTACATATCCTTAATAAGGGTAATATACTTTGATGGCACTCTCTTCCTTTCTAACGCCCACCACATAACCCTCCTCGGTACTCTGTCATAAGCTTTCTCCAGGTCAATAAAAACCATGTGGAGATCTTTCTTTTGCTCCCTGTATCTCTCCATAAGTTGCCTAATCAAGAAAATCGCCTCAGTGGTTGACCTTCCCGGCATAAAACCAAATTGATTCCTAGAGACACTTGTCAACCTCCTCAAACGCTGCTCGCAAACTCTCTCCCAAAGCTTCATTGTATGACTCATAAGCTTAATTCCTCTATAGTTTGTGCAACTTTGAATATCTCCTTTATTCTTGAAGATTGGAACTAAAATGCTTCTCCTCCACTCATCTGGCATTTTGTTTGATTTGAAAATATTGTTGAACAACTTAGTTAGCCATCTTATCCCTGCATCTCCAAAGCATCTCCACACCTCAATAGGAATATCATCAGGCCCTACCGACTTGCCTGATTTCATACGTTTCAACGCCCCCTTTACCTCAGCTTCTTGAAATCTCCACACAAAATGTCTATTGGTGCTATCGGCTAAGTCTTCCAACTCGATCGAAGAGCTATCACTTTCTTCGTTGAAAAGCTTATCAAAGTATTCTCTCCACCTATTCTTTATCTCATCTTCCTTCACCAAAAGTCTATCATTCTCATCCTTAATGCATTTAACCTGATTAAAGTCCCTTGTCCTCCTCTCGCGTAGCCTAGCTATTCTGTAAACGTCTTTTTCGCCCTCCTTTGTACTTAGCCTTTGATACAAATCTTCGTACGCTCGTCCCCTTGCTTCACTCACTGCTCTCTTTGCAGTCTTCTTTGCCACTTTGTACCTGTGCATGTTCTCTTCGCTTCTATGATGGTACATGCGTTTGTAGCATTCCTTCTTCTCTTTGATAGCCTTTTGCACCTCGTCATTCCACCACCATGAATCCTTGGGTTCTCGCGTGCTTCCTTTTGTTATCCCAAATACCTCAGTGGCGACTCTCCGAATGCAAGTTGCCATCGCATTCCACATGACGTTTGCTTCTCGTTCCACATTCCAAGCTCCTTCTCCCATCACTCTATCTTTAAACACCCGTGAAGCATCTCCTTTGAGTTTCCACCATTTCGTCCTGCTAATCTTCGCTCTCTTATCCTTCACCACCCGAAGACGAAACACGCATACCAACAACTGGTGTTGTGAGACGACACATTCTCCAGGTATGACCTTGCAATCAACACAATCTCGTTTACTATCTCTTCTAGTTAGGACAAAGTCAATCTGGCTAGCCTGTTGGCCACTACTGAAGGTGATCAGATGTGATTGCCTCTTTCTAAAGAAGGTATTAGCAATCATGAGATCAAAAGAGAGAGCAAAATTCAAAATATCTTCACCCTCTTGGTTCCTACTGCCAAATCCAAAACCACCATGCACTCGCTCAAAACCCCCGCTAGATGAGCCAACATGGCCATTGAAGTCTCCTCCTATAAAAAGTTTCTCGCTACTATGCACATTCCTAACCATGACATCCAAGTCTTCCCAGAACTTCCTTTTGGCTTCTTCACTTAGACCTACCTGTGGGGCATATGCGCTAATGACATTCAGAACTGTCTCGCCAACTACTAGCTTAACTAGGATGATCCTATCCCCTCGTCTTCTGACGTCAACCACATTGTTCTGAAGGTTCTTGTCAATCAAAATGCCTACCCCATTCTTGTTACGTACTTCTCCCGTGTACTACAATTTGAAGCCAGTGTTCTCCACCTCCTTCGCCTTCTGACCCACCCATTTAGTCTCTTGAACGCACAAGATGTTAACCCGTCTCCTAATCATAGTATCCACTATCTCTCTTAATTTTCCTGTTAAGGACCCTATATTCCAACTACCTAACCGAACCCTACTATCGTCGACTAGCTTACTTGCCCCTCGCATCCGCCGAGAAAAATGCGAGGACCCTTGCTCACTTATCACCACACCGGGGCGCCGGTGTAGCGCGGCACTAAGAGAATGGCGGCCCATCCCTTGCATATTTAACGCCATATCCGAGCCTCGATATAGCACGTCGCTAAGAGGGTTACGCCCCAACGATATATCGTAAGATTCCATATTCGTAGGAGTGGCTAAGTTTTTTTGTTGGCTCGCCAAGCCTATCACAACCCTCCTCCTTTACCCTGGCTTGGGACAGGCTGCATAGAAAACTACACAGGCGGAGTTAGAGGGCTCGACGCTGTTTTTTTCTTCTGAAAACTGGGTGAGTTCGAAGGTCGCGATGGAGTTGGCTAATGGCATGGTGAGATCGACAAGGGCAATACAAAGGGAGAGGCCTCAGAATTTTGTGCTGGAGAAAGTGCTTTAAGGTATTTAAAATTTGTTAATAAAATTTACTTAAGAATGTTTAATTTATATATATATTCAAGGCTTTAGTATTGGCCATGGTGACAGTGTACAGTACCGAGAATTTGCTGAGTATAAGAAGGAAGAGGAAATTTAAAATGGCTTAAGGTAATTATAATATTAATGTTATAGATTAAGTGTTTAAATTATATTAATATATATATAATCATAAATCTATAATGCAATGTATTTAATTTATGCAAGGTTTGGAATTCGTGAAGTAGGGTATTTGGATTCAAAATTGCGGATCTTACAATCTGGAATTTATCTGGAGTAAACTGCAGTTGGCTAGAATTTAATTTAAATCAAATTGTATTTGATTTAATTTAAATTGGCATATTCGGCAAATTATAAATCACGGTGAGTAAATCTCACTCATATTTTTATTTAGAATTATTTTATTCGTTAAAATAATTGCTTGTAGGTTATTTGGTTGTGTTGAAATTTTATTATGGCTATATTATAAATATATTAGTTATTTAGGATTGGTGTTTATGGTTATATATATATATATATATATTGGTGATTGGATAGTTCCCGCAGTACCATTAGCGGATGCCCGCAATATCATTAGCGGATGACCCTATACGCCCTACGCTACGATAGGGGATGACGTTTTATACCGCGATATCCTGCCTCGAAGCAGGATGGGTATTATTTATGTTGACTAACGTTTGTGGATGCAGGAAAACAGGTTGGAGGGATTCGACTGGATTCCTCAAAAATTTATTATTTGTTTGTTTGTTTGATTTCATATACATTATCATATATGATGTGTTTAAAACCCAATGGTTGATAATTGGATGACTTGATTGTTTAAATATCACTGGGCCTAAATGTTGATATTTAAAAATATCATGAAAAGAAATTTTGAGGTTTAAAAGGAAAATTCTATTTTTCTAAAATAGAATTTGAATTTCGAATGGACTAGAAGTAACTTGTTTTGAAAAATAAAAACAAGCAGTTCATTTATAAATGATGTTTATAAATGAAATGAAATAAATTATCATTAGATAATTTGGGAAATATAAATTCAAATGTGAATTTAAAAAGGAGAATTGAAATTAGTTTCTAACAGAAACAATGAAATCTGTTCTAATGTTCAGAATGTAATTGAATTGAATAAATCCGTTTGGATTATGATTTAAATTCGATTATATCGAATTTAATTAAATAAAATATTTCCAGAAAAGATATTAGGATTGTATTAAATAGAAGTTTAAATTTAAATGTGAAAATAGATTTTTCAATCATATATATAAGTTATAATAAATAGAACATTTCAAAATAAGATTTTGGTTTGAAATAGATTTCGAAATGGAAACTTGTTTTAACTTTATAAAACAAGGAAGTTAAATTATAAACGATGTTTATAATTTAGTGAGATAAATTATCTTTAGATAATTTAGAAGTTTAAATTCAAGTATGAGTTTATAAAAATGAGTTGGGAATCGTTTCAAAAAGGGGACGACGGTTTTATTCCGTAATTCGGAAAATGAAATGAATTGAGTTAAATATAAGGATTTATAACTTGAATTCGGGTTTATCGAACTTTATAAATAATTTATAAAGGAATTGGAATATAATATAAAAGATGAAGCTATAAATAAATTTATAACCGAGTAATAAAAATCGACAATTAGAGAGACAAGCCGAAATATTAAGTTGGATTTGAAAACTGGATTTAACATATGTTAAAATATATATAGGAATGAGACTGAGTTATAAACGATGTTTAAACATTTATATTTACATATATAATTAAAAACGAACTCGCCTCGACGCGTTTAGTTCGAAATTTGGCGTTTCGGACTTCAATTGAGTATATAGAACTCAAAATTAAGTTAGAATTCTTTGAAACAAGAATCGTCAGGACCGGTTGAATAATAGTTTTCTAATGAAAGAGAAAAATATGGATTTCGGCTTAAAGATTTTGAGTTATGTCAAAATCAAGTTTTCAGGAAAATAACGCTATAACCATTAATAAACCATAACGGTTTATTAAATTTATAAAAGGGTTTTTAGTATATAAAACTTAGAATTTCCATTAGAAAATCCAGACTTGAGTTGTAAAATAAATACGAACTCAAGTTGTGAAAATGAAATAATTTTTGAAACAAAAATCAGATATTTAGATATTGAATAGAATTAACTAAGTTGAGGAATAATTAGTTAATCAAGTTTGAAATCAAAATTGGGCTTTGGATAAGTAAATGTGATTTGTGAGTTCATATTCGAAATCGAAATTGAAATTGAAAATAGAATTCAATTAGTTTTAAGCAAGTTAAAATATGTTTGAACATGTTATGTTCAAATATAAAATTGAAATAGGCAAAAGAGTTAATTAGCAAATTAATTAACGAATTGAGTTAAAACGATTAGATCGAGTTGGAATAAATTGGAATTGTTTAGATATGTGTTAGACAGATTTGAAGTGAAGTGTATGAAGATAAATAAATAGAATGCTCGACAAAAAGGTATGTATTTCAATTGAATATGAGATTTTATGCGTCGTATCGGCAATCCGCTTGGCTTTTTAATTTGCTTTTTGAATGAAGAGGGCCTGTGTGGCGGTTTGGGGATTTTCCCGATGCTCCCGATACGAAGGAGGTTATGGCGAAATTTTCTAGAAATTTAAGGAGTTAGAATATTTTAAATAAATTTTGATAGTTAGAAATCAATGTATTGATATGTATAGAATTCGATAAGGAAACGAACTTAAAAATAAAATATTATAAACAAAAAGAAAATCTAAAATTAAATCTGGTAAAATTAGAAAGCGAAACGTATACGGGTTTAAAAACGAGTAATTGGTTTGTATGATGTTGATTATTTGAGATAAGTGGTCTTGTCCGTTTTGAAGTTAAGAATGTTTTCAGTTAAGGTCTGAGAGATAATTATACCCCAACTCGATTGATTTCATTTTTAACCGATAAGTAGCAAGATCCAGTCTTGAAAATCAATGGTTGAATAAAAGATAGTTGAATGAAATATTTTGGGTTGTTTGTAACAATGTTTTACACAACATTCGTTTTAACCCAAGGAAGTGGAACTGTGGAAATATAATAAGTAAATATTTCCCGAGTATAGAAACGAACGGGCGTGAAAGAGGTAAGCAAGTGGAATGTTCTCCAATTATAAATAGAAAATATTTTCTAAGTATAGAAAATAAAAGAAGGCGAGATATGGAAATGTTTTCCAAATAGCGTAAGAGGCCAAGAAGAATATTGACAATATTGTGTTAATGAATATTGATAAGGAAATGGAGAAGAGTTTTAATTAATGAAATATTAATGAAGAGGCCCAGTGATTTGTTTGATGGTTGGAATGTTTGTTTATTTTTCTTCGATAGTTAAATAACTGACTATCGAAGTGTTTACCAATATCGTTGTCAATATGGAGAGACCGGTTGGATTATTATCCGAGAACCACTCCATATTGGCAGTAGCGTTGCGAATCAGATTTTATGAAGATAATTGTGACAACCCGTATTTTCAATAACCTGTAATAATGTAAATTGAGGCAGAATTTAATTCTAAAATGGGAATCAAGGGAAACGGGCTATGCCATTGCGTTCGTCTCGGAAAAATACGCGAAATAGAATCCGAGTTTTCGAAAATCGGAGTCCGTATGACCCAGTTAAGGCCCGTTGAAGTTTGCAGAAAATTTCCAGGTAAAACAGATTTAAATTTGAAAAAAAAAAAAAAAAACATGGGTTTGGGCCAGCTGGGCCAAGGCGGGAAAAATCCCGCCCAGGACCCCATGTCGACAGGCCTGTCGACAGGGGTCTAGGCATGTCGACTGCCCTGTCGACAGCCCTGTCGACAGGGGGTGCCCGGGCTGCTTAGCCTGGTGCACCATTTCTGATTGGGGTTGGGTCTTGTGGCTTGTTTCTAGAGAGTTCCGGGATCTGATGGACCAAATTGAATCTAGGGTTAATCCTATGGTTCAAATCACTAACCTAATCTATAAATAAGACCCTAACCTACCCTAAATCATTCATTATTCATCCTAGTAACTAAACTATGCCAAAATCCAAACTCTCATGGCCTCCACCCTCTTCATACAAATCCTAATTTAATTCCTAAGTGATTTAAATGCATACAAGCATATTTAGGCTTGTATGATCCTCCTTAGCTTGCATTAAAGGCTTGTTTTTCAATTGGCACCATAAAAGAGGAGTTTTGATCAAGTTTGTTTGCATTTGGGGGTTGTAATTAGTTGCATAAGGGGTTCTTTGCATTTGCTATAGCTATTTGAGCCCGCATAAGCATTGTAAGCCCTCTTACCTTCACTTTGTAAACTCTAAAGTTAATATGTGGTGAAAATTGAGATTTATGTGAGTTTATTTGATTATGCTTGCTTATGCGAACTCACTATGCCATGTTTTACATGTTTCACAAGTTATGCATGCATATGCGGATTTACTATGACATGATTTGCAAGTTTATTTGAGTATGCATGTTTATGCGAGTTTGCTAAGCCATGATTTGCAAGTTTATTTGAGTATGCATGTTTATGCAAGTTTGCTAAGCCTTGATTTGCAATTTAAATGAGTTATGCATGTTTATGCATGTTTGCTAAGCCATGATTTACAAGCTAAATGAGTTATGCATGTTTATGCATGTTTGCTAAGCCATGATTTACAAGCTAAATGAGTTATGCATGTTTATGCATGTTTGCTAAGTCATGATTTACAAGATAATTGAGTTATGCATGTTTGCTAAGTCATGATTTACAAGTTAATTGAGTTATGCATGTTTATGCATGTTTGCTAAGTCATGATTTACAAGGAAATTGAGTTATGCATGTTTATGCATGTTTGCTAAGTCATGATTTACAAGTTAATTGAGTCATGCATGTTTATGCAAGCTTACTAAGCCACGATTTGCAAGATTATTTAGTTATGCATGCTTATGCAAGTTTAAAAATGACAAGTTGTGCATATTTTACATGTTATGCATGTTTATGGTAATATGCAAGTTCACTATGCTAAGTTGTACAAGTCTAACATGTTATGCATGGTTGTTGTGCAAGTTTATCATGTATGTTGTGCCAAGTTCCCTCTCCCTATCCTTTATGCGTTATTACGAATATGTAAGCGATAGAATGACGTTGGGGGTTTTGGGTAAACTTAAAATACATGAAAATATAAGATTGGGAATTTACCTATTAAGTTAGGTCTACCCCTTGGGAATTTACCTATTAAGTTAGGTCTACCCAAGTAATTGTTGACTTGTAATTATGTTTTGAAATAAAGTGGACATGACACTTAGAAAACATAAGTGTGGCCAACTCGAGGTTGGGTTGAGTTTGTAGCGTAATTCTACCCGGAACCGACCGGCTTAACTAGTGGCTACAAACAATAAGACCCAATGTGAGAAGTTGGTCATGAGGTGCCAAGACCCGAGGTTAGACCAAGTTGTGGTGTAAAGCTACCCGGACCCGCCCGGCCTAACTAGTAACCACAACAAGGTCTAATGTGAGAGGTTGAGGTGCATTAAATTAATTAATGCCTCATGGTTAGGGTTAAGTCAGGGTCCACTAATACTTAACCAATTTGGGGATTCAAGGGATGAGAATGGGGTTAAGTTACACTTAACCAATTTAATCAATTTGGGAATACAAGGGATTGGATGGGGTTAAGTGGTGAACCGTTGATTACACTTAACTAATTTAATCCATGATTAGTGAGGGGTTAAATCACACTTAACCCTCTTAGAAACCCTAGCAACGTGGTCTGTTCCAGCAGTAATCCCAGTTTGGTATCATTCACAACCCTAGAGGCTAGGCTAGGGCGGGGCACGATTACTGGACTGATGTAAGCGACCAAAGGGCGATGGCCGAGTGGTACAGCGGTGCGGGTTCGGCGGGCTACGGACGTGCACGTAGTCCGATATTGGACAAACTCGAGGCACGGGTACCAGTAGTTTAGAGCTGTGCATTATTGCTTAAGTGTCTGGGGTTGACATCTGAGGGCTTGATACACCCAAAAGGGGGACCCAGCACAGTCTAACTACAACCATACGTGGGCCATATGGACACCAACACTTGACGTGTTAGGTTTATAGGGAGCCGATCGACTAGACCGTGGGCTGGACCTTTTATTAAGGTCACTTCATGTTATTGGGCCAAAGTTTGGGCTAAGGGATCAATACCTGTTATGTTGGTTTGCTAGTACACCGTGGTGCAAAAACTTAACTCTGTTTATGCGATGACACCTCTATCTATCTTGTAGTTGATTTATCATGCCAGTATGTTGTTATTTATGATCATCTCAGTTTCCATCATGATGTTAACTTTACTAGTTTATAGACTGATCGTAGCAGGGCTTACTCAGTCTTTTTGACTGACCTGTTTTCTTTCGCCTCTTTTCTTCCGTTTCCCCCCCCCCAGGTTCTCAGGGAGGGAATACTGGAGCCTAGCTTGGATTTTAGCTGCTTCCTTGGATAGCTCAAGTATGCTTTGGACTTGAGCCGCTATGGTTTATCACTCTTATTTGGGGATAGTACTTATGTATTTTCAGTTTATCAGATGATGTATTTATCTAGACTTGTAATTTTGGGAAAGTGACATTTTGATGTACCAGACTTGAGTTTTGAAATGGTTTATAAATCTTCCGCTGTTTTATTTACTTACTCTGTTTATTTACATATATATATATATGTCATGTCCTGCCTTGCTATATCATTATGCATGTTTACCAATAATGCCCCTCCAAAGCTAGTGCATTCCTTTGCGAGTGACCCTAGTGGAGGCGGGGTGTTACATTTTGGTATCAGAGCATATGGTTTACGAGAAGGGATAAAAAGGTTTTAAAACTCTTTGAAAAACTATTTTCAAAACCAAGTATAAAGTATTTTCCAAAGAAAAGTCTAGTTGTTTTTAAAGGCTATTCCCCAAAAGCCATTAGCACTATCCTTTGACTCCTCGTTTGAACTCTTTTCTTTTCGTTTCCAGCATGTCTGATAATCTCATCTTGCCCGAAGGAGTAACGATACCCGATTGGTTTCGTCGGTACTTGGAAGTCACGGCACCGGTCCCGGGTGTCCCTAATGTTGTCTCCCCAGTCGAGGCCGTTGTTCCTCCTCCTCCCGTAGTTGATGTTTCTCTTCCCCCTTCCCCTCAGCATCCTCAAATTGACTTCGCCGAGATTTTAAGGCGATGGGTTGCAAGAATTTCTTTGGAACCGAGACTTTTGTAGAGGCAAGGAATTGGTTGAAAGAGACCGAAGATCTTTTAGCCACCTTTGATATAGGTGACCGCAGGAAGGTTTTATTGGCAGTATGGTTGCTAAAGGAAGAAGCTGCACGTTGGTGGGTAGTCACCACCGCTACTAGGCCAATTGAGACTTGGGATGACTTTAGAGGAAGGTTTGGACTGAGATTCTTATCACTGAAGCAAGGGGACATGACTATTAGGGAATACATAGATAAGTTTAATCAACTGGCTCAGGACGATTTAGACTTGGTTAATACAGCTCAGAAGAAGGCCCTACACTTTGCTCTAGGATTAAACGAGCCATTACATGGTTTGGCCATGTCTCATATACCCTTGGGGGCGACTTTCGAGAATTTGGTGAATATGGCCCTACTTCAAGAAGAAGATAACAATGACAAGGAAGAGGTCAAGGCGAATGAGTCTCAAGACAGGAGAGTAAATTCCGGAAAACGGGGCAAGAATAACCACAACCGCAAGAACAAGCCAAGAAGGAATAGGAAATGTAGCTTCTGTGGTAAAGTTGGACATATAGCCAGGGAATGTAGGAAGAAGGAAAAGAGAAAGCGGGGCGAATGCTTCATTTGTGGTGAGTTTGGACATCTCAGCAGGGATTGCCCGAGGAAACAAAGGCAAGGTCAGACTCGGTGTACAGAACTATCTGGAGGGCGAGTTCATCCCCTCAACACCGTTCTTCCAGCTTATGATAGAGGTAGTGTTTCTGTTGAAAATCTTGTTTGCATTTTCCTGATTTTCCCTGTTTGAACTTTGTTTGATTCTGGCACATCGCATAGTTTTATTTCATCCGATCTAGTTGAAAGTTTTGCACCTAAGTACTAGTCTGGTTGATGATCCCGTATGTGTTTCAAATCCAATTGGGGGTTCTGCCCGTTTGTCTGTGGTCTGAGTGGATTTGAAAGTTTCTATCTTGAGTATAGAATTCTCATGGGATGTTTATATTCTCGGTTTCAGGGGATATGGGTTGGTTTTGGGCATGGAATGGTTGTCTTGTTTTGGAGCCATTCTGGGTTTTTGTATATAGGGTGTGGGGCTCATGACTCGCCTCGGTAATACCCTAGAAATTTCTAGTAACCCTATGGGTCCCGTCATGTTATGTTATCTTGAAATCCCTCGACTCGTCTATCGATAGTTTGCAATCTGTGAGGGTGATCCGAGAATATCCTAATATCTGGGGATAGATTTCCGTATTATCTGGTTGGTAATACCAAGTCAGTTTCGTGGCCGGTTAGGCACATGACCTCACGAAATGAGAGTTAAGAAAGCAAGTCAAGGAGTTGCTTGAAAAGAACTTCCTGAGACGAAGCATTTTCGAGTAGGGTGCTCCAGTAGCACTCGTTACTGATGTGGACGGTTTGCTTCGCTTGTGTGTTGATCTTCGTGAGAAGAGTAGATAACCGTTACCAAGGATCAATGATTTGTTTGATCAGCTTGTAGGAGCATCCGTTTTCTTTTGATCTAGCTACCGGATTCCATCAGCTTAGGATGGCTGAGGATGGAATTGACAAGACTGCGTTTAGGACTCTGGATGGGTTTTAGAATGGCTAGTCATGCTATTTGGTTTGACTAATACACCCGCATATTACGTGAACTTGATGGGTAGGGTGTTTAGGAAGTCCTTGAACAAGTTGTCAGGGTCGTCGAAGACGATATTTTTATCTCCTCAAAACAACGAGGAAGAGCATGCTAGACATCTCGAGAAGGAGATGGATACGCTTAGAGCCACCAGTTGAAGGTCAAGTTCTCCAGATGTCACTTTGGAGGAAAGAAGTTGGGTTTCTTGGGCACATAGTTCTTAAGTAAGGCTTAGCGGTGGATTCCGCTAAAGTGGCTGCGGTTTGAGACCGGAAAGCTCTGAGAAGGGCAATTGAAGTAAGAAACTTTCTCCGTTTGGCTAGTTAGCATTCCCGGAGCTTAGACTTACTCTTCTAGATCAAGAAGGGGGTTTCACGGGAAGAAGACCCGCAGTTGGTCAAGAACATGGACCAGTCGATTCGAGGCGAGATGTTAGGTCACCTCGCTAGATATATTATAAAGGATGACTAAGGCGCGACAAGAGATTATGTGTTCCTCGAGTGAAAGACTTGGTAAAGAAGGTTCTTAAAGATGCGCATCACTCGAGATGGTGACCGAGTTGGTCTCAGGATGCATGGTGTGCCACCAGGTTAAGGCCAAGTCATAGAAGCCCAGTGGGCCATTACCTCCATTGGAAGTTCCGTAAGGGAAGTGTGAAAACATCTCGATAGGTTATGTGGAGGGACTACCTAGATCAAAGAAAAGGGATACGGGTATGAGGGTCGTAATGGGTAGACTCGCGAAGAGTGCTCATTTCAGTCCGGTGAAGAGCAAGAGGACTGCATCATGGTTAGCAACGGTTTACCCTCAAGAAGTTGGCCAGTTTTGAAATAGCCTATAGGAAGCCATGGGTAGGCAACTGAATCTAGGTATGGCCTATCACTCATAGGCGGATGGTTCATTTCGATTAAGCCTGAGTTATAGAAAATCGCGTTTATAAGGGGCAATTGGCAACGCGGATTGGTATTTTCAAGGGAAGTTCTGCTGCATGGAATACTTTATAGTAAGTAGACGAGATCCAGGATTCACTAGTGGATTTTGGAGAGCTTGCACGAATCATGAGGTTATAGTATGTTTAAGCCAAGTATACAGAAGGGAGAATAAGTGGGAAAGAAAGACGAGAGGCGATAATGAAATGAGTTCCAACTCGAATTTGGGAAATAGGAGTTAGGAAGCCCAGGGATCATGAAGTGAAAGACAGTCAAAACACAGTGGAGTTAAGCTCAAGGAAACGTGACTAAGAAGAGCGAAGACTAGATACGCGCATCACATCTCTTCTTAAGAGTGCATCTTTTTCCTGTGGAGCCTGCTTGCGAGTTATCTTTTGTATATGTCCTCTCGATCCCATTCTTGATCTTATTTCTGTTGTAAACTCCATAAGGGGGTTAAGACTCATCGGTTAGTACTATATGTCAAAGTTTGAATGGATTTCTTGTAATCCAAAAAGGAGTTTATCTAGTTTATCGTGTCGATCTTGTCATGAGAACCTTAGGTAGAAACCCTTTGGTTGAAACATGTGTTTGAAACATGTTATGCTTGATGGTTGCAAGTGGTTGCAAGTGTTTGCAAGTGGTTGCTCGTGGATGCATTATACACGATTAGGCACTAGATCGGCTCACACACTCCTCATATTGCATGTGCATGAGTGTTTATGCTTATTCTTGGATGAAATTTTTTATGCTATCACATGGATGTTGCATATGGATGTATGATTGAGCACGCATGTAGATATTATACATTATGTTAGGAATTTGCATACATATGGATTCATGTCACTGACATACATATGCATTAAGGAGGTTTACTGTATCAGTAACCGCCTGATTTACATACATATGCATTAAGGAGGTTTACTGTATCAGTAACCGCCTGATTTTTGCATTAGGTAGGTACATACACACACACTTTTGCATATGTTCATCCAGCATTTAGAATCTTGTAAGGACAATGATTGCTCGTGGATGATGCTTTGAGTAGATGGATGATTGGATGGTAGGATACGTTCTTCCTAACTTGAAGATTTCGGGGACGAAATCCTTTAAGGAGGGGAGAATGTGACAACCCGTATTTTCAATAACCTGTAATAATGTAAATTGAGGCAGAATTTAATTCTAAAATGGGAATCAAGGGAAACGGGCTATGCCATTGCGTTCGTCTCGGAAAAATACGCGAAATAGAATCCGAGTTTTCGAAAATCGGAGTCCGTATGACCCAGTTAAGGCCCGTTGAAGTTTGCAGAAAATTTCCAGGTAAAACAGATTTAAATTTGAAAAAAAAAAAAAAAACATGGGTTTGGGCCAGCTGGGCCAAGGCGGGAAAAATCCCGCCCAGGACCCCATGTCGACAGGCCTGTCGACAGGGGTCTAGGCATGTCGACTGCCCTGTCGACAGCCCTGTCGACAGGGGGTGCCCGGGCTGCTTAGCCTGGTGCACCATTTCTGATTGGGGTTGGGTCTTGTGGCTTGTTTCTAGAGAGTTCCGGGATCTGATGGACCAAATTGAATCTAGGGTTAATCCTATGGTTCAAATCACTAACCTAATCTATAAATAAGACCCTAACCTACCCTAAATCATTCATTATTCATCCTAGTAACTAAACTATGCCAAAATCCAAACTCTCATGGCCTCCACCCTCTTCATACAAATCCTAATTTAATTCCTAAGTGATTTAAATGCATACAAGCATATTTAGGCTTGTATGATCCTCCTTAGCTTGCATTAAAGGCTTGTTTTTCAATTGGCACCATAAAAGAGGAGTTTTGATCAAGTTTGTTTGCATTTGGGGGTTGTAATTAGTTGCATAAGGGGTTCTTTGCATTTGCTATAGCTATTTGAGCCCGCATAAGCATTGTAAGCCCTCTTACCTTCACTTTGTAAACTCTAAAGTTAATATGTGGTGAAAATTGAGATTTATGTGAGTTTATTTGATTATGCTTGCTTATGCGAACTCACTATGCCATGTTTTACATGTTTCACAAGTTATGCATGCATATGCGGATTTACTATGACATGATTTGCAAGTTTATTTGAGTATGCATGTTTATGCGAGTTTGCTAAGCCATGATTTGCAAGTTTATTTGAGTATGCATGTTTATGCAAGTTTGCTAAGCCTTGATTTGCAATTTAAATGAGTTATGCATGTTTATGCATGTTTGCTAAGCCATGATTTACAAGCTAAATGAGTTATGCATGTTTATGCATGTTTGCTAAGCCATGATTTACAAGCTAAATGAGTTATGCATGTTTATGCATGTTTGCTAAGTCATGATTTACAAGATAATTGAGTTATGCATGTTTGCTAAGTCATGATTTACAAGTTAATTGAGTTATGCATGTTTATGCATGTTTGCTAAGTCATGATTTACAAGGTAATTGAGTTATGCATGTTTATGCATGTTTGCTAAGTCATGATTTACAAGTTAATTGAGTCATGCATGTTTATGCAAGCTTACTAAGCCACGATTTGCAAGATTATTTAGTTATGCATGCTTATGCAAGTTTAAAAATGACAAGTTGTGCATATTTTACATGTTATGCATGTTTATGGTAATATGCAAGTTCACTATGCTAAGTTGTACAAGTCTAACATGTTATGCATGGTTGTTGTGCAAGTTTATCATGTATGTTGTGCCAAGTTCCCTCTCCCTATCCTTTATGCGTTATTACGAATATGTAAGCGATAGAATGACGTTGGGGGTTTTGGGTAAACTTAAAATACATGAAAATATAAGATTGGGAATTTACCTATTAAGTTAGGTCTACCCCTTGGGAATTTACCTATTAAGTTAGGTCTACCCAAGTAATTGTTGACTTGTAATTATGTTTTGAAATAAAGTGGACATGACACTTAGAAAACATAAGTGTGGCCAACTCGAGGTTGGGTTGAGTTTGTAGCGTAATTCTACCCGGAACCGACCGGCTTAACTAGTGGCTACAAACAATAAGACCCAATGTGAGAAGTTGGTCATGAGGTGCCAAGACCCGAGGTTAGACCAAGTTGTGGTGTAAAGCTACCCGGACCCGCCCGGCCTAACTAGTAACCACAACAAGGTCTAATGTGAGAGGTTGAGGTGCATTAAATTAATTAATGCCTCATGGTTAGGGTTAAGTCAGGGTCCACTAATACTTAACCAATTTGGGGATTCAAGGGATGAGAATGGGGTTAAGTTACACTTAACCAATTTAATCAATTTGGGAATACAAGGGATTGGATGGGGTTAAGTGGTGAACCGTTGATTACACTTAACTAATTTAATCCATGATTAGTGAGGGGTTAAATCACACTTAACCCTCTTAGAAACCCTAGCAACGTGGTCTGTTCCAGCAGTAATCCCAGTTTGGTATCATTCACAACCCTAGAGGCTAGGCTAGGGCGGGGCACGATTACTGGACTGATGTAAGCGACCAAAGGGCGATGGCCGAGTGGTACAGCGGTGCGGGTTCGGCGGGCTACGGACGTGCACGTAGTCCGATATTGGACAAACTCGAGGCACGGGTACCAGTAGTTTAGAGCTGTGCATTATTGCTTAAGTGTCTGGGGTTGACATCTGAGGGCTTGATACACCCAAAAGGGGGACCCAGCACAGTCTAACTACAACCATACGTGGGCCATATGGACACCAACACTTGACGTGTTAGGTTTATAGGGAGCCGATCGACTAGACCGTGGGCTGGACCTTTTATTAAGGTCACTTCATGTTATTGGGCCAAAGTTTGGGCTAAGGGATCAATACCTGTTATGTTGGTTTGCTAGTACACCGTGGTGCAAAAACTTAACTCTGTTTATGCGATGACACCTCTATCTATCTTGTAGTTGATTTATCATGCCAGTATGTTGTTATTTATGATCATCTCAGTTTCCATCATGATGTTAACTTTACTAGTTTATAGACTGATCGTAGCAGGGCTTACTCAGTCTTTTTGACTGACCTGTTTTCTTTCGCCTCTTTTCTTCCGTTTCCCCCCCCCCCCCAGGTTCTCAGGGAGGGAATACTGGAGCCTAGCTTGGATTTTAGCTGCTTCCTTGGATAGCTCAAGTATGCTTTGGACTTGAGCCGCTATGGTTTATCACTCTTATTTGGGGATAGTACTTATGTATTTTCAGTTTATCAGATGATGTATTTATCTAGACTTGTAATTTTGGGAAAGTGACATTTTGATGTACCAGACTTGAGTTTTGAAATGGTTTATAAATCTTCCGCTGTTTTATTTACTTACTCTGTTTATTTACATATATATATATGTCATGTCCTGCCTTGCTATATCATTATGCATGTTTACCAATAATGCCCCTCCAAAGCTAGTGCATTCCTTTGCGAGTGACCCTAGTGGAGGCGGGGTGTTACAATAATCGAAGATGGAGTAAATTGCAAGGACTTTTTCTATTAATAGAAATGGTACCTTCGGTTTGGTTCAGTCCCAGAACGAACGTAAATGTACGAATGTCTGACAGAGTATTTCCAATGATCGCATATGTTGGTCTGTATAAATTTATATGGCAGAGGAGAATTTATTCTCTTAGCATAATATCCAGAATATATTTGTGCAAATCAATTAATGATTTACGGATCTGACAATGTGGCATTCAAAGTGATTGTGCTATCAATGAATTGCAAGTAATCGTAGCCTCAAGCCTTAACAACCGGGAAATGACAAAAATCGGGCAGGCAGCATGGCTAAGTGGGTCACTCCCATTAGGGTGTACGGAGAAATTCCTTTTATTTCTTTAATTTATCGATGCTGTCCTTTTTCGGGAAATGGTTGCTGATCCCAACCGTTGGTGATATACATTCGATACACTCAAGGATATGAGTGGTCGGTCTTGTGTAGGTCGGGTTGCAAGATGTCCTTGTTGAACCCAGTGTATTCCCCTCTAGAGATACACTATTGGCAGGTGGTTCCATACCTTGTCATAGTCGGAATCCAATCTCTAATAAGCGCCCTACGGTTTTTGATTTTATATTATATATGGAGCGTGAGATGCAAGCGTTCCGCTAGATTCTATTTATTTGATGTAGACATTATTATAATATCACTGGATTTGATATCAAAAATATTTTTGGTTATCGTAAGGTAAAAACCATCCATGTTTCTGTGTGGATCGGTCTTACGATTATCATTTCTTTCGAAAGGATTTTTAAAGTTAAACAAATGGTTGGAGTTTACTCACACCAGTCCCATGACTGACCCAGAGTTTATTTTGTTTGTTTTCCCTAAACTCTTGGGTGCCCAAATTTGTACGGGCAATCAAGTAGTCGGGATTTTTCAGATTCACTTGGAGGAGCTTGAAGCAGGAGGCTTCACCAGTTAGCTATAGACTATCATATTTCCGCTGTGTACTATGTTGTATATGGAAACAGGTGTTTATAACTGTTCCAGGAATAACTGTTTTGCTCTGATAATGGTATGTATATACAGTTACTAAAATTGTATTTCAAAGTTTATGTTACCTAATATATTTTATTCGTTCCGCTATGAGTTTGTGATCTTCGTTTTCTTCTGTTCTAATATTTCTTTCTTTCTATTTCTCATCCTCTAACTTCTTTCTAATAATGATTCGTATTTCTGTGCAATTTGGGTTGGACGTGTGGTGTTATTAGTCAACTCAGATAGTACGGATTTGTGGGCTGTTACAGCTGGTATCTGAGCTAAGGTTGAGCGAATACCTAGGCTTTGGTGGAGTTGTGCTCATTAGAGATAAGGTCAGTAGTACCCTAGAATGAGTTGAGTGTATATATACGAGAGAGCGTATTTGTAAATTGATATAAAAGTTGTTTAATATTGTGTTGGCTAGTCTGTTGAGTGGTTTATGAATTCTGATCGAATCGTGGGATGCCAAGACGTCGATAAGAGTTTGTAAATGCTTGAACAGAAGATACGACATAATATGGTTTTAAAATGGGTAAATGAAATAATTAGACCCAAAACTATATTTTGATATAGATTGAATAATTTCTGAAATTATTATAATACATGGATGCGTTGGTTGTTATTATCATAATCAAATGAGATAATAAAATTGAAATGGTTATATATAACCAAATAGACTTGTAATGAATGTAATATACAAATGAGATGAATTTACAGTGAATTCAAGCCAGAATTTAGAATTTAAATCCTGGGAAGTTGGAAAATATTTTCTGAAGTATATTAGAACAATATAGCTTTGTTTTAAAAGGATTTTGAATGGGTTTTGAAAGTGATAAAGCACTGAACTCACTTCCATGGCTGGAAAATAATTCTGATGATGGTCACGACATCATCAGTGTTCATTTTCGAGTTTCTAAGTGATGGATTGGTACCTTAGAAAAGTTTTGATGGAAATTTGTTTGAAAGAAAACAAGTTGATTTGAAAATTCAAATGTTTTGAATTTGAGATGGAAATAAATATGTATATATATTTATGTGATTTCAAAAGGATTTGCAATAGAAAACCCGGGAATTTGAATTTTTGTAATTTAACTTAAGGAAGTTAAATGGATCAAAGTGAATAAATTGATCAGAATCAATTTGAATGAGTTGAATGCATATGACTTGAATATGAATAATATGTGAATATGCTGACTATTGAATGTAAATCATTCAGATTAAATGTAAGCATATAGGGGGTGCCATATAAATGGAAACCAAAAGTTTGGTGAAATAATTTTTTTAGAGAGGTGAAGTGTTGAGTTTCAACATAAGTGAGATTTTGAAAAGTAATGAGTTTGTTCCATTTTTCCTACCTTAGTAATTTTGGGGAAGGAATTCTTTTAAGCGGGGAAGAATGTAACGACCCAGATTTCTGTCGATTTATTTTAAATTATTTAATATGGTTTTAAATATTAAATGATAATATAAATGAATTTTTATATTAAGTGTCGTTTTGAAGATCGATTTCGATTTAATATCCAATATATTAAATTATCGTAATACGAAAAATAATTCAATTCGAGATTTAAACCGAGTCAAAACAATTCAGCTAATAATAATTTATTATCGAGGAAGTGGTAAGTTCTGAATTTTAATTATATTATATTAATTTAATATTGTATATACGTTCAAATTAAATATAAAAATATATTCAGTTCAGTTCAGAATAACGCAATAACATTTAATGTCGGTCTATACCCTAGAATAGCGGTTCGTGGTTTAAATTAATGGACCCCAAGATATTTGATTGTGGATAGGTTCGAAATCAAATCAGAATCTGTTTTAAAAGAATAAAGATCTCTTAAATCAAATCAGTATCTATTTAAAAAGAAATAAAATCTTTTTAAATCACATCATATTTAATTTAATGTACTATACACAGACTAATTCCTTCGTAGTGAAGTATCCCTCATCTATTTGAATCGCGTATACCCTCTCCACTTCTTCTTTCTGGAAACCATAATCTATGCTTCAGATCGAAACAAAATGCCGCACTTCATTATATTTACAAATCAAGTAAAAGGGTTGTTTCCCCTTTTATAATTTTTCCCTTAACAATAAAATCAATTTCTTTTTCCCTTTCCTCAAACAATCGAGCGGAAGCCTCGAAATGAAATTAAATGGTGCGACTCATTTTCAACAAAAATTAGGGAGAGGAGAGGAAATTGATTTCGATTTCGAATTCTAGAGCAAAGATTTATGGGTTGCGGCGTCGAGTTCAGAGGTTGCAGCATCGAGTCTGGAGGTTGAAATGAAAGACGCGATTTTGTTTCTGGATACTGAAAGGGTGCGATGTCGATGGGAAGTGAAGTGCCCCTTCGAGGTTTCTGGGGATTAGTGATAGCGAGAAAGCCAGTATGCGTCAACGATGGGGGGCTCCGGTGGTTGATGAAGGATGGAAGGGGAGTTGAGGTTCAGTTGTTTGGATATTGCCTGGAACGGAGGAAGAAAAAAGGAAGAGGGGCGCAGTGAGTTAGAGAGCTCGACGCTGTTTTTTTCTTCTGAAAACTGGGTGAGTTCAAAGATAGCGATGGAGTTGGCTATTGGCATGGCGAGTTCGACAATGGCAATACAAAGGGAGAGGCCTCGAAATTTTATGCTGGAGAAAGTGTTTTAAGGTATTTAAAATTTGTTAATAAAATTTACTTAAGAATGTTTAATTTATATATATTCAAGGCTTGAATATTGGCCATGGTGACAGTGTACAGTATCGAGAATTTGCTGAGTATAAGAAGGAAGAGGAAATTTAAAATGGCTTAAGGTAATTATAATATTAATGTTATAGATTAAGGGTTTAAATTATATTAATATATATAATCAAAAATCTATAATGCAATGTATTTAATTTATGCAAGGTTGGGAATTCGTGAAGTAGTAGGGTATTTGGATTCAAAATTGCGGATCTTACAATCTGGAATTTATCTGGAGTAAATTGGAGTTGGCTAGAATTTAATTTAAATCGAATTGTATTCGATTTAATTTAAATTAGGATATTCGGCAAATTATAATTCACGGTAAGTAAATCTCACTCATATTTTTATTTAGAACTATTTTATTCGTTAAAATAATTGCTTGTTGGTTATTTGGATGCGTTGGCTATATTATAAATATATTAGTTATTTAGGATTGGTGTTTGTGGTTATATATATATATATATATTGGTGATTAGATAGTTCCCGCAGTACCATTAGCGGATGCCCGCAGTATCATTTGCGGTTGACACAATATGCCCCCACGCTATGTGAGACGACCCGATTTCCCGTTCTCACGGAAACAAGGTTATCTTTGGAATATAACACAGAAACATATAATAGCAGAACAGAATTAAATAAATACACCAGAATGAACAACAAAATATACTGGATAAAAGTAATCATTAGAGTTACACAGTATACAGGATCTTACTTAGTACAGATACAGTTCAGCTATACATAAATGTCTACAGCGGAAATAAACAAAATATGTACAATAGGAGCTGAACAGCATAAAAAGAAATAAATGATAGAATCCATCTTCAGCTCCAGCTATCCAGAAAGAAGAACCAGCTAAACCTGAATACAAGGCTGCCCGTGTGGAAAAAGGGGCACCCGAGTTTGAAAGTGAAACAAACTACGAGTCAGTCATGGGACTGGTATGAGAAATCCACTCAACACATATATAATTGGCCAATCACAGGACCACGCCACTTTCGTGGAACGGGTTTACTCCATTGGATTGCCAGTGCTTTAAAACAAATCTTTCTTTTAAACATCGCTATGCTTTTTATAAAAATGAAGCCGTTATAAGACTCAGTTCCCATCACACAATGCAACGCAAACCGGAGGATAGAGTTTTTACCTTATAACGGCCAAGATATGCTTGATACGAATAAAACAAAGGCATTTGATATTATTGCTAGTGTTTATATGTTTTGAAAACAATTTCAAATCATAACTATCAATCATAGACGGCATTAATGCCCCATACCACTATGTCGCCATATATAGGTATACAATCAAAACCGCACAGTCACGTATTTGGAAATTGGTTTTCCGTCATGAACCAAGGCAAAAGATAGTCCTTACCGAATTCGAGACTGCCTAGCCCGAGCCTCAGGCAAGTACTCTGTCAAGCCTTAGGATCGTCAGGGCCGGTCCACCGATGTGGATTAAAATGCCTGAACCATACGTTTCCCCGCCCTTTGGGGCATAAACGAGCCAACGAATGACTCCATCGGACCCGGATCGTCCGATCAAACCGAGGCGCCTCGCAACAGCAACAACCACATAAGTCAAACTCGTCAGGGCGTGTAAAACCACTGACGCCACTTTTAGCTAGGAGGAAACGTAGGCCCTCCCTGAGGTCCGTTCTCCCGTTTTAGGTTCATACCGGGGTGTGAGGCTCGCGAATTCACGTTATACACAAAGCTACGCCACACAGGCGGTGCTTTGATCATCCCCACAAGACTTTGCTTTTCAACAGAAGCCCTGATCACTGCATCTTAGCATGCCACACAGAATAAATCCTATGTCAGACACACAGTCCATTTACAAGTCCGTTCTGGGTCTGAACGAAACCGGAGGCACTAAATACCTCGCAAACCCATCGACCAACACGTACGTCTGGACGATCACCACTCATTATCCATATTTCGGGATGCCTCCCAATCAGGACTTCGGTTACCATCCAAACGAGGTGAAGATCTCTGGTCTTCGACCGTCGTCTTCATCTTCGAATTTCAATCGTCGGTCAATTATTTGAAATGAGAATTAACTCGGCCTTTTCAAATAATTCACGTATATTTAGAATTTCAAATCAATCTATTTCAATGGTTAAATTATTCGACAACATCAAAATTGTTCTTTAATGTAATTTTCACACCAAACACATTCAACCATCAAATACAACATAAATCGAGCAAATTCAGTTTATTTCCATTCCATATTGCTTAGGAAACTTTATAACTATTTATCGCTATTTTTATTTAATTTAAAATAGCTAATTTGTTCAAAACGACGCTTCGGGCCATAAAGCGGCCGTGGCGCTGTTTTTCTTCAGATTTGATTTACACATATCTGAAAATCTAACCGTTGGATCTTCACAAAATTTACATCATTAGAAAGGTTTTTACAAAACGAATCCAACGGTTCCAGTTTCGGGAAAATCCGACGGTCGGATCTCCCGGTACAATCGTTTGAAGTTTCGATTTCAAAATACGAACTGCAGCGTCGTTATTCGATTAAATATAATTCTATTTATATTTATATATAAATATAATCGATTCTGGCGCTGTTTTTCCTCAGATTTGAATTAAACATATCTGAAAATCTAACCGTTGGATTTTTACAAGGTTGGTGCCGTTGGAAAGATTATTCCAAGGCGAACCCGACGGTTGAGGTTTCGGGAAAATCCAATGGTCGGATTTCCCGTACTAGTCGTTTGAAATCACGGTTTCAAAATACGAACTGCACGGCTTCGTTTCGTTTTAATTTTATTTATATTTATATATTTATATAAATATAGTTCATTCAGCAATTTCAATATCGTTTTCACTTCAAAAATTTTTCTAACACCTTAAATTTTGGAAAAATTTCGCCATAACCTCCCCTGCACCGGGAGCGTCGGGAAATCGCAAATAGCGTCCCGGTCCTTCTAATCTCAAAAAGAAAAAGAAAAAGCCAAGCGGCTAGCCAACAGGCTCAAAATCATCACCCAAACAAATCAGTAAATGTGTACCTATTTGTCGGGCACAAAATTTTATTCCTTTTCTCTAGCCCCTTTTGCTATAACCTGTCCAATGAATATTGCATGTACATATATATACAGTTCTTATCATTTATCAATTTCTATTCGACTTCATATTTGATTTCTATTTGGTTTAAAAACTCCATTCATTCTAATGTTACATCAATAGGTGCAAATCATTTCATTAGCTAATTAATGAATATTTCAACTCATATATGTTTATTTTGAACAAGTGGCTATTTTTAACACTTCACATTTCAACGATTTCCGCATACAATAAAAATGTGATTTTTATTGTAAAACGATTCATTTCAAAACACTATTTTTCTATATAGTTCATATAGTCGATAAAAGGTGATTTTTATTATCAAACAATTTATTTCAAAATATGAATACCATTCAACACCTGAATTTCTAAACAACGAATGAATATCAATTCAACACATGAATGTTTTCCATAGTTTTTATATATCGATAAAAATGTGATTTTTATTATCGAACAATTTATTTCAAAATATGAATACCATTCAACACATGAATTTCTAAACAACGAATGAATATCAATTCAACACATGAATGTTTCCTATAGTTTTTATATATCGATAAAAATGTGATTTTTATTATCGAACAATTTATTTCAAAATATGAATACCATTCAACACATGAATTCCTAAACAACGAATGAATATCAATTCAACACATGAATGTTTCCTATAGTTTTTATATATCGATAAAAATGTGATTTTTATTATCGAACAATTTATTTCAAAATATGAATACCATTCAACACATGAATTCCTAAACAACGAATGAATATCAATTCAACACATGAATGTTTCCTATAGTTTTTATATATCGATAAAAATGTGATTTTTATTATCGAACAATTTATTTCAAAATATGAATACCATTCAACACATGAATTTCTAAACAACGAATGAATATCAATTCAACACATGAATGTTTTCTATAGTTTTTATATATAGATAAAAATGTGATTTTTATTATCGAACAATTTATTTCAAAATATGAATACCATTCAACACATGAATTTCTAAACAACGAATGAATATCAATTCAACACATGAATGTTTTCTATAGTTTTTATATATAGATAAAAATGTGATTTTTATTATCGAACAATTTATTCAAAATATGAATACCATTCAACACATGAATTTCTAAACAACGAATGAATATCAATTCAACACATGAATGTTTTCTATAGTTTAAGCATATGAAAATAATTCAAACACAAGAATATTATTCAAAATTTCGGCAGCATAACGGCAGGGTAGTTACACCGGCACCGTCCCTAGTACGGCTCCTCGCTCTACCTTAAAACCTCGCGGTTTTTGACAATGGGGATCATGCATCTAATTCGCACGCAGGCGGCATGTATATATTTATTTCATTTCCACAAACTAATCCTATGTGGTTTCAACCAAATATTTCTCAATCACAAATGGGTATTTTTCAACCACAATCAACCAATATCAATCACAAACAATCCCAAACAACCATTCGCTATCAATCAATTATCACAACAATTTCAATCAATAAATATCGTCCATGGTTTGTGGACGAGGGGCGTATATATATATATATAGATATTTATATATAGCAATTCACTTTCATTTCACACATATCTAATATTTTTAAAACAGAAATCTCACCAATAGCTATCCAGTTTCACGACACTTCCTTAGAGAAATCTTCGCCTTTCTGTCGCTTTCGCCCGTATTCTCTACATATGTAAAAATCGAATTTTTTCGATGTTATTCAATATATAAAAAATCTGATTTCTACTTCGACTTTCAATATATAAAAATCTGATTTTTACTTCGACTTTCAATATATAAAAATATGATTTTTACTTCGACTTTCGATATATAAAAATATGATTTTTCCTTTTAAATTCCTAATCTCCTTCTAGTTTATAAATCATTTTAAAATCAGTTTTTATATTCCTTTATAAATCTGTTTTTAAAATCTCAGAAAAATCAGTTTTTATATTTTTATAAATCAGTTTTTAATACTTATAAAAAAAATCAGTTTTATTCTTTTTTTAAAATCCAGTTTTATTCTTTTTTTAAAATTTCAGTTTAACCTAATTAAATTTCAGTTTTTAAATCTAATAAAAAATCAGTTTCCAAATTCCTATTAAAAATCAGTTTTTAAAATCTTTATAATCGAAATTCAAAGATGAAAAATAAAATAAAATAAAATGTAAACAATTACCTGCGAAGAAAAAGGGGGGGGGAAGGAAGAAGGCGTCGGCGACACTTCAGGGGGGGGGGGGTCGGCGGCTTCAGCGTCGCGAACGAGGGGGGGGGGCTTCGGGTCTTCGATCGATGGTCCTTAGGTTTTTTTTTTTTCTTTCTTTTCCGTTTGAAATTATAATGAACGGGGGGGGGGGAAGCAGAAGGAAAAGGGGGAGAAAGAATATATTTTATATATTTTTTTTATTTAATTATTTATTTATTCAAAAAGGTTGACTTTTACGTACGACCTCGAAACGAGGCCCACCGCCTGTCGTCCATAGCGTTTCACCCCCATTCTGAACACAATGGGATATGTATCGCAAGCTGATTTGATCGTTACAATCAGTTTCCTTTTGAATTTTCATTTAAATCACTATATTGAATTTTAAACGCACATTTCAAATTACCGGGGTCACATACTAACTAGAAAAATTCCAGAAAAATATTTTCTAGCTTCGTATTGACGATACGGTCCTAACAAAACTAGTTTCGTCGAATTCTGAGACCGTTTGAAAAATGGCCAATTTCCAGTCGATTAAAATCAACTGAAACTGGTCAAACGCGTTTTCCTTTTCCACGCTCACATATTAATTCGAAAAATTATGAAATTTGAAACCTAGCAATAACTTGACACTGCGGATCTAACAAAAGTGGTTTCGTCGAAATCCGAGGTCATATGCAAAATTTCCATTTTTAAGGGCTTGAATTCCATAGCGACTATTCAGAATTTTCAACTGGACATATCTTTTGATTCCCGCTATCAAATTTTGATTGGTCGGATTCGTTAGAAAGATATCATCAATTAGATCCTAATGTTTTTGGTTTCACTAAAATCCGGATTGTTTTGCACCCGGTATATTCAATTGAAGTTTGAAATCGAATTATCGAACTACCGCGCCATTTTCAATTCTATATATAATTATAATTAATTATATTCGTTTTCAATTGTCGATTCAAACTCAGTTTTCATCGCCATTATTTAAAATATTTATTTTAAATAATTAAAATCCATTATTTTAGCCAATTTAAAAATTTTAAATTGGTTCAGATTTTCTGGGTCGTTACAATCTCCCCCACTTAAAACTTTTCGTCCCCGAAAAGGAATAAAGTCGAAAGTGGTTTGATAAATCTACAATCACACAACACAACAACCAATCCAATTGTTTTTAACCTTCAAAATATACTAATCAAATCCTATATTCCTTCAAAAATTATTCAGAGTATATAATTAAAAGTGTATATCTACGAAAAGAAAATAACAATAGAGTAGAGAATTGAATGGTAATGCAAAGTAGGGTAAATGCACCTTGCACCGGAGTCAATCAGAGATATCTACTCGGCACCTAGGATAAGCTTTCTGAATGCTCTCCTCAGTTTCCCAAGTACAATCTCGCGGATCTCCACTCCATTGCACTTTGACTAAGTGAACCTTCTTGTTCCTCAGCTCTTTGGTTTCTTTGCCGATGATCTTCAGCGGCTCTCGCCTCACAGCTAATTCTGGAGTAACCTCGATATCCTGTTGAGCTGCTTCTTCCACGATCAAGTCTGGATCATGAACGTGCTTTCGAAGTTGTGATATATGAAATACATCACGCACTCCAGGCAACCAGTCAGGCAGTTTGACCCTATAAGCGAGAGTTCCAATCCGTTCCAGAATAGGAAACGGACCAATAAATTTGGGCGCTAACTTTCCAGTTTTACCGAACCGGATAACACCTCTCATCGGCGATACTTTCAAATATACATAGTTGCCAACTTCGAAGGATATATCTCTTCTTCTTTTATCGGCATAGCTCTTTTGTCGACTTTGAGCGGCGAGTAATCGCTTCTTAATAAAATCGACTTTGTCGGCCGCTTCTCGAATCATATCAGGACCCAACACAAGTCTATTTCCAGGCTCGACCCAACAAGCAGGAGATCGGCACGGTCTACCATACAATGCTTCGAATGGCGACATTGTCAGACTCGCCTAGTAGCTGTTGTTATAAGAGAATTCAGCCAAATGCAGATGGTCTTCCCATGATCCACCGAAATCTAGAATACAAGCCCGCAATAGATCTTCTAAAATGCGATTCACCCTCTCAGTCTGACCGTCTGTCTGAGGATGATAAGCGGTGCTCAAGTTTAACTTTGTTCCCAGCTCGACTTGAAATGCTTCCCAGAATTTGCTAGTGAATATTGTATCTCTATCACTTACTATACTGAGCGGCACTCCATGCAGTCTAACTATTTCCCTGAAGTAAATCTGCGCCAGACTCTGAGCGGTTCTGTTTGATTTGACAGGTATAAAATGGGCGGTCTTCGTGAAGCGATCTACGATCACCCAAATACTGTCATTTCCCTTTCTGGTTCTGGGCAAACCATCAATGAAATCCATAGAAATATGTTCCCACTTACAGCCAGGAACTTCTAGCGGTTGTAATAATCCAGCCAATTTCTGTTGGTCGCTTTTAACTAGCTGGCAAGTAGGGCATCGGCTAACGTATATAGAAACGTCTCTCTTCATAGCCTTCCACCAGAATGTTCTTTTGAGATCGTTATACATTTTGGCCACGCCAGGATGGATACTCAGCTTGGACTTGTGACACTCGTCTAACACTTCCCTATTTAACTCTTGGATGTCAGGAACACAAATCCTTCCTTTTAATCTCAAGGTCTCGTCGTTATCTATTTGAAAACACGAGGGTTCGCCTTTCTGAATCCTTTTGATCATATCTTTAATAAAGTTATCCTCCTTCTGAAGAATAGATATTTTGTCAATCAGGGAAGTCGTGATAATAAAGCTGGCGATCATTACATTCTTTCGACTCAGCGCATCGGCCACGACATTGGCTTTCCCTGGAGTATATATAATTTCGAAGTCATATGCTGCAAGAAACTCCAGCCAACGTTGCTGCCTCAAATTCAAGTCCTTCTGAGTGAACAGATACTTTAACGACTGGTGATCTGTAAACAGTTCAAATCTCTCGCCCAGAAGATAGTGTCTCCAGATTTTCAAAGAGAATATGATAGCCAATAACTCAAGATCATGAGTTACATAGTTTTTCTCTTGTGGTTTCAGTTGACGGCTAGCATAAGCAATTACTTGACCTCTTTGCATTAACACTGCGCCAAGGCCCTCTCTAGAAGCATCAGTCCAGACTTTTAAATCTTGGTTGCCATCGATGATGGTTAACACTGGAGCTGTGGTTAATCTCAACTTTTGCTCTTCGAAAGCCTCCTCACTCTCTTGAGTCCATTTGAACTTAGAATGCTTATTTGTAAGCTTCGTTAAGTGACCAGATATCTTCGAAAAGTCTTTAACGAATTTCCGGTAATAGCTAGCCAATCCGAGAAAACTGCGGACTTCAGTGGGAGTACTGGGCTGTTTCCAATTCTGAATAGCTGTGATTTTGCTTGGATCCACAGCAATTCCTTCTTTCGATACGACGTGGCCCAGAAATTTTACTTCATCTTGCCAGAATATACATTTGGAAAATTTGGCTTTCAATACATTCCTTCTGAGGATTTCTAGAACCTGTTCCAAATGTTTTTCATGTTCGGCCTTTGATTTAGAGAAGATTAGAATATCATCAATAAAAACCAGAACAAATTTATTCAATACTCCTCTGAATACTCTGTTCATCAGATCGACAAAGTAAGCTGGAGCGTTACATAAGCCGAACGGCATTACTAACCACTCGTAGAATAAGTCGGGGCCTCTGAACGCTGTCATTGGAACACACTCTTCGGCAATTCGAAGTTGATGGAAACCTGTAGCTAGGTCCATTCTTGAAAATACTTGTGCTCCATTTAATCGATCTAACAAATCATCAATTCGCGGCAATGGATACTTGTTCTTTATGGTCTGTTTGTTCAGATCTCGATAATCCACACAAAGACGTAGAGTACCGTCAGATTTTGGGACAAATACCACGGCTGCACCCCAATCAGAGAAACTAGGCCTGATCAGACCTTTCCATACTAGCTGTCGTGTTTGATCGTCCAATTCCTCTTTCTCTTTCAAGGACATTCTTCGAATAGCGTGAACTACCGGCCTTGCATTGGGAATTAAAGCAATTTTGAAATCTATTTCTCTCTGCGGAGGTAAACGAACAACTTCCTCAAACACATCCGCATAGTTCTTGACGACAGGAATATCTTTAATGAGGTCAGGAATATTCTCAGTGATCTCAGGGATATTTTCTATTTGGGATGGAGAAACATCCAAAGCTGCCCAGAAATCCTTTCTATTAGCATTCTGACCTTCACAGGGAATGGTTATATAATCACCTGATTTAATCTTCGCCTTTACGACTCTCTCGGCGCATTTGACTTCAGCTTCATATTTGGTCAACCAGTCTAATCCCAAGATAAGATCAAACTCTTTAAAATTCATAACGGCCGCGATGGTAGGGAACCGATAACGAGAGAAAGAAACTGGCACTCCACAAACCCAACTAAGGTCAATGGAACCCCCAACCGGATTCTGGACAGTCATTGGTTCCTTGAGCTTTTTCAAATTCAAATCCAGTTTCTTAGCTGCATCTTTAGCGATGAAGCTCCTCGACGCGCCTGTGTCAAACAGTACTTTGACTGGAATGTTTTTGACAGTAAGCGTGCCTTCTAAAACATCGGGCCTTTCTTGATTAGCTGAGGGCTCAGAAGTTTCTGCTATTTCATTTATATATACGGTTTCAGATTTCTTTGAGAGTTGGCACTCCCGTGCAATATGACCTGCTTGATGACACTCATGGCATGTCCTTTCACCATGTGGGTTCCTTTTCTTAGTGGATTCAGATTCATTCTTCTTCTGCTTCTTTAAAGATTTACATTTTCTGGATAAATGGCCTTTCTGATTGCAGTTTAAGCATATAGCGGTCATTGCTGATTCTTTCTCAGGTCTGGCCCTTTTCCGACTTACTTTGGGCTTCTTATTGACCTCTGACCTCGTACTGTTTTCAGGAATATCAGTTTCTGACTCTGTTTTGTCACTAGAACAGACTTCTTCTTCGTCGCGTAACATTCCTTTCTTATGGAGGTCTTCATACTGATAAGCCATGTATATCATTTCAGAAAAAGGAAGCTTCACATGCCCCAATACTTTATTCTGGTATTTCCTTTGAAGCCCGTGAATAAATCTCATATTTTTCCTCTTCGGATTTTGAATTAGATGAGGAGCAAAGTGAGCCAGTTCGTTGAATTTCTTGTGATATTCTGGGATGGTCATATCGCCTTGAATTAGATAGGAAAATTCATCGCATAATCTCTCGGTTGCTTCGGGAGGAGTAAATCTTTCTAGGAAAATCACTTTGAATCTGTCCCAGGTGATATCACCTTCTGGATTATCTTTGATGATCGTTTCCCACCAGATTAAAGCTTCTTCTTTAAGCGCCCAAGATGCTACTAACCGTTTCTGGTCATCTCTCAGCTGGATATGCTCAAAGATTCTTTCGACAGAACTCAACCAAGCTTGAGTTTGAATAATAGATTTATTGCCCGAGAATTGCGCTCCGTTCAGATTTCGATATTTCTTTAATAGAGCCTCTAGATCGGGTTCTGTATTCCTTCTGTTTCTGGCACTCATTTTTCTAGTACTTCTGCAATTAGCAGATCAAGTGTCAGGTCACAGAAAAGAAAATTTTAAAATATAGAGACAAATACTTCAAATGTAAATGTGTCTATCGATGTGTAATTTCTTTCTGCTTTACTCATACTAGGATATTACTGATCCTATCTGTATAGAGTTACCCGTCCTAGAACACTACTGGTTCTATTTCTGATGAGTTCGTTAAAATGTTATATTCCAGAACTAAGCTTAACCAAAGCTCTGATACCACGAATGAGACGACCCGATTTCCCGTTCTCACGGAAACAAGGTTATCTTTGGAATATAACACAGAAACATATAATAGCAGAACAGAATTAAATAAATACACCAGAATGAACAACAAAATATACTGGATAAAAGTAATCATTAGAGTTACACAGTATACAGGATCTTACTTAGTACAGATACAGTTCAGCTATACATAAATGTCTACAGCGGAAATAAACAAAATATGTACAATAGGAGCTGAACAGCATAAAAAGAAATAAATGATAGAATCCATCTTCAGCTCCAGCTATCCAGAAAGAAGAACCAGCTAAACCTGAATACAAGGCTGCCCGTGTGGAAAAAGGGGCACCCGAGTTTGAAAGTGAAACAAACTACGAGTCAGTCATGGGACTGGTATGAGAAATCCACTCAACACATATATAATTGGCCAATCACAGGACCACGCCACTTTCGTGGAACGGGTTTACTCCATTGGATTGCCAGTGCTTTAAAACAAATCTTTCTTTTAAACATCGCTATGCTTTTTATAAAAATGAAGCCGTTATAAGACTCAGTTCCCATCACACAATGCAACGCAAACCGGAGGATAGAGTTTTTACCTTATAACGGCCAAGATATGCTTGATACGAATAAAACAAAGGCATTTGATATTATTGCTAGTGTTTATATGTTTTGAAAACAATTTCAAATCATAACTATCAATCATAGACGGCATTAATGCCCCATACCACTATGTCGCCATATATAGGTATACAATCAAAACCGCACAGTCACGTATTTGGAAATTGGTTTTCCGTCATGAACCAAGGCAAAAGATAGTCCTTACCGAATTCGAGACTGCCTAGCCCGAGCCTCAGGCAAGTACTCTGTCAAGCCTTAGGATCGTCAGGGCCGGTCCACCGATGTGGATTAAAATGCCTGAACCATACGTTTCCCCGCCCTTTGGGGCGTAAACGAGCCAACGAATGACTCCATCGGACCCGGATCGTCCGATCAAACCGAGGCGCCTCGCAACAGCAACAACCACATAAGTCAAACTCGTCAGGGCGTGTAAAACCACTGACGCCACTTTTAGCTAGGAGGAAACGTAGGCCCTCCCTGAGGTCCGTTCTCCCGTTTTAGGTTCATACCGGGGTGTGAGGCTCGCGAATTCACGTTATACACAAAGCTACGCCACACAGGCGGTGCTTTGATCATCCCCACAAGACTTTGCTTTTCAACAGAAGCCCTGATCACTGCATCTTAGCATGCCACACAGAATAAATCCTATGTCAGACACACAGTCCATTTACAAGTCCGTTCTAGGTCTGAACGAAACCGGAGGCACTAAATACCTCGCAAACCCATCGACCAACACGTACGTCTGGACGATCACCACTCATTATCCATATTTCGGGATGCCTCCCAATCAGGACCTCGGTTACCATCCAAACGAGGTGAAGATCTCCGGTCTTCGACCGTCGTCTTCATCTTCGAATTTCAATCGTCGGTCAATTATTTGAAATGAGAATTAACTCGGCCTTTTCAAATAATTCACGTATATTTAGAATTTCAAATCAATCTATTTCAATGGTTAAATTATTCGACAACATCAAAATTGTTCTTTAATGTAATTTTCACACCAAACACATTCAACCATCAAATACAACATAAATCGAGCAAATTCAGTTTATTTCCATTCCATATTGCTTAGGATACTTTATAACTATTTATCGCTATTTTTATTTAATTTAAAATAGCTAATTTATTCAAAACGACGCTTCGGGCCATAAAGCGGCCGTGGCGCTGTTTTTCTTCAGATTTGATTTACACATATCTGAAAATCTAACCGTTGGATCTTCACAAAATTTACATCATTAGAAAGGTCTTTACAAAACGAATCCAACGGTTCCAGTTTCGGGAAAATCCGACGGTCGGATCTCCCGGTACAATCGTTTGAAGTTTCGATTTCAAAATACGAACTGCAGCGTCATTATTCGATTAAATATAATTCTATTTATATTTATATATAAATATAATCGATTCTGGCGCTGTTTTTCCTCAGATTTGAATTAAACATATCTGAAAATCTAACCGTTGGATTTTTACAAGGTTGGTGCCGTTGGAAATATTATTCCAAGGCGAACCCGACGGTTGAGGTTTCGGGAAAATCCAATGGTCGGATTTCCCGTACTAGTCGTTTGAAATCACGGTTTCAAAATACGAACTGCACGGCTTCGTTTCGTTTTAATTTTATTTATATTTATATATTTATATAAATATAGTTCATTCAGCAATTTCAATATCGTTTTCACTTCAAAAATTTTTCTAACACCTTAAATTTTGGAAAAATTTCGCCATAACCTCCCCTGCACCGGGAGCGTCGGGAAATCGCAAATAGCGTCCCGGTCCTTCTAATCTCAAAAAGAAAAAGAAAAAGCCAAGCGGCTAGC
The DNA here is from genome assembly GCA_030737875.1 of Allium sativum. Taxonomy (NCBI): domain Eukaryota; kingdom Viridiplantae; phylum Streptophyta; class Magnoliopsida; order Asparagales; family Amaryllidaceae; genus Allium; species Allium sativum. The sequence continues at coordinate 856,295,578 of CM060915.1, read as the reverse complement.
CAACAGGCTCAAAATCATCACCCAAACAAATCAGTAAATGTGTACCTATTTGTCGGGCACAAAATTTTATTCCTCTTCTCTAGCCCCTTTTGCTATAACCTGTCCAATGAATATTGCATGTACATATATATACAGTTCTTATCATTTATCAATTTCTATTCGACTTCATATTTGATTTCTATTTGGTTTAAAAACTCCATTCATTCTAATGTTACATAAATAGGTGCAAATCATTTCATTAGCTAATTAATGAATATTTCAACTCATATATGTTTATTTTGAACAAGTGGCTATTTTTAACACTTCACATTTCAACGATTTCTGCATACAATAAAAATGTGATTTTTATTGTAAAACGATTCATTTCAAAACACTATTTTTCTATATAGTTCATATAGTCGATAAAAGGTGATTTTTATTATCAAACAATTTATTTCAAAATATGAATACCATTCAACACCTGAATTTCTAAACAACGAATGAATATCAATTCAACACATGAATGTTTTCCATAGTTTTTATATATCGATAAAAATGTGATTTTTATTATCGAACAATTTATTTCAAAATATGAATACCATTCAACACATGAATTTCTAAACAACGAATGAATATCAATTCAACACATGAATGTTTCCTATAGTTTTTATATATCGATAAAAATGTGATTTTTATTATCGAACAATTTATTTCAAAATATGAATACCATTCAACACATGAATTCCTAAACAACGAATGAATATCAATTCAACACATGAATGTTTCCTATAGTTTTTATATATCGATAAAAATGTGATTTTTATTATCGAACAATTTATTTCAAAATATGAATACCATTCAACACATGAATTCCTAAACAACGAATGAATATCAATTCAACACATGAATGTTTCCTATAGTTTTTATATATCGATAAAAATGTGATTTTTATTATCGAACAATTTATTTCAAAATATGAATACCATTCAACACATGAATTTCTAAACAACGAATGAATATCAATTCAACACATGAATGTTTTCTATAGTTTTTATATATAGATAAAAATGTGATTTTTATTATCGAACAATTTATTTCAAAATATGAATACCATTCAACACATGAATTTCTAAACAACGAATGAATATCAATTCAACACATGAATGTTTTCTATAGTTTTTATATATAGATAAAAATGTGATTTTTATTATCGAACAATTTATTCAAAATATGAATACCATTCAACACATGAATTTCTAAACAACGAATGAATATCAATTCAACACATGAATGTTTTCTATAGTTTAAGCATATGAAAATAATTCAAACACAAGAATATTATTCAAAATTTCGGCAGCATAACGGCAGGGTAGTTACACTGGCACCGTCCCTAGTACGGCTCCTCGCTCTACCTTAAAACCTCGCGGTTTTTGACAATGGGGATCATGCATCTAATTCGCACGCAGGCGGCATGTATATATTTATTTCATTTCCACAAACTAATCCTATGTGGTTTCAACCAAATATTTCTCAATCACAAATGGGTATTTTTCAACCACAATCAACCAATATCAATCACAAACAATCCCAAACAACTATTCGCTATCAATCAATTATCACAACAATTTCAATCAATAAATATCGTCCATGGTTTGTGGACGAGGGGCGTATATATATATATATAGATATTTATATATAGCAATTCACTTTCATTTCACACATATCTAATATTTTTAAAACAGAAATCTCACCAATAGCTATCCAGTTTCACGACACTTCCTTAGAGAAATCTTCGCCTTTCTGTCGCTTTCGCCCGTATTCTCTACATATGTAAAAATCGAATTTTTTCGATGTTATTCAATATATAAAAAATCTGATTTCTACTTCGACTTTCAATATATAAAAATCTGATTTTTACTTCGACTTTCAATATATAAAAATATGATTTTTACTTCGACTTTCGATATATAAAAATATGATTTTTCCTTTTAAATTCCTAATCTCCTTCTAGTTTATAAATCATTTTAAAATCAGTTTTTATATTCCTTTATAAATCAGTTTTTAAAATCTCAGAAAAATCAGTTTTTATATTTTTATAAATCAGTTTTTAATACTTATAAAAAAAATCAGTTTTATTCTTTTTTTAAAATCCAGTTTTATTCTTTTTTTTAAATTTCAGTTTAACCTAATTAAATTTCAGTTTTTAAATCTAATAAAAAATCAGTTTCCAAATTCCTATTAAAAATCAGTTTTTAAAATCTTTATAATCGAAATTCAAAGATGAAAAAAAATAAAATAAAATGTAAACAATTACCTGCGAAGAAAAAGGGGGGGGGGGAAGGAAGAAGGCGTCGGCGGCACTTCAGGGGGGGGGGGGGGGTCGGCGGCTTCAGCGTCGCGAACGAGGGGGGGGGCTTCGGGTCTTCGATCGATGGTCCTTAGGTTTTTTTTTTCTTTCTTTCTTTTCCGTTTGAAAATATAATGAACGGGGGGGGGGGGGCAAGCAGAAGGAAAAGGGGGAGAAAGAATATATTTTATATTTTTTTTTATTTAATTATTTATTTATTCAAAAAGGTTGACTTTTACGTACGACCTCGAAACGAGGCCCACCGCCTGTCGTCCATAGCGTTTCACCCCCATTCTGAACACAATGGGATATGTATCGCAAGCTGATTTGATCGTTACAATCAGTTTCCTTTTGAATTTTCATTTAAATCACTATATTGAATTTTAAACGCACATTTCAAATTACCGGGGTCACATACTAACTAGAAAAATTCCAGAAAAATATTTTCTAGCTTCGTATTGACGATACGGTCCTAACAAAACTAGTTTCGTCGAATTCTGAGACCGTTTGAAAAATGGCCAATTTCCATTCGATTAAAATCAACTGAAACTGGTCAAACGCGTTTTCCTTTGCCACGCTCACATATTAATTCGAAAAATTATGAAATTTGAAACCTAGCAATAACTTGACACTGCGGATCTAACAAAAGTGGTTTCGTCGAAATCCGAGGTCATTTGCAAAATTTCCATTTTTAAGGGCTTGAATTCCATAGCGACTATTCAGAATTTTCAACTGGACATATCTTTTGATTCCCGCTATCAAATTTTGATTGGTCGGATTCGTTAGAAAGATATCATCAATTAGATCCTAATGTTTTTGGTTTCACTAAAATCCGGATTGTTTTGCACCCGGTATATTCAATTGAAGTTTGAAATCGAATTATCGAACTACCGCGCCATTTTCAATTCTATATATAATTATAATTAATTATATTCGTTTTCAATTGTCGATTCAAACTCAGTTTTCATCGCCATTATTTAAAATATTTATTTTAAATAATTAAAATCCATTATTTTAGCCAATTTAAAAATTTTAAATTGGTTCAGATTTTCTGGGTCGTTACACTATGATAGTGGATGACCTTCTATACCGCGTTATCCTGCCTCGAAGCAGGATGGGTATTATTTACGTTGACTAACGTCTGTGGATGCAGGAAAACAAGTTGGAGGCATCCGTCTGGATTCCTCAAAAATTTATTATTTGTTTGTTTGTTTGATTTCATATACATTATCATATATGATGTGTTAAAAACCCAATGGTTGATAATTGGATGATTTGACTGTTTAAATATCACTGGGCCTAAATGTTGATATTTAAAAATATCATGAAAAGAAATTTCGAGGTTTAAATGGAAAATTCTATTTTTCTAAAATAGAATTTGAATTTCGAATAAACTAGAAGTAACTTGTTTTGAAAAATAAAAACAAGGAGTTCGTTTATAAACGATGTTTATAAATGAAATGAAATAAATTATCATTGGATAATTTGGGAAATATAAATTCAAATGTGAATTTAAACAGGAGAATTGAAATTAGTTTCTAACAGAAACGATGAAATCTGTTTTGATGTTTAGAATGTAATTGAATTGAATAAATCGATTTGGATTATGATTTAAATTAATTAAATAAAATATTTTCAGAAAAGATATTAGGATTGTATTAAATAGAACTTTAAATTTAAATGTGAAAATAGATTTTTCAATCGTATATATAAGTTATAATAAATAGAACATTTCAAAATAAGATTTTGGTTTGAAATAGATTTCGAAATGGAAACATATTTTAACTTTATAAAACAAGGAAGTTAAATTATAAACGATGTTTATAATTTAGTGAAATAAATTATCTTTAGATAATTTAGAAGTTTAAATTCAAGTATGAATTTATAAAAATGAATTGGGAATCGTTTCAAAAAGGGGACGACGTTTTTATTCCAGAATTCAGAATATGAAATGAATTGAGTTAAATATAAGGATTTATAATTTGAATTCGGTTTTATCGAACTTTATAAATAATTTATAAAGGAATTGGAATATAATATAAAAGATGAAGTTGTAAATAAATTTATAACTGAGTAATAAAAATCGACAATTAGAGAGACGAGCTGAAATATTAAGTTGGATTTGAAAACTGGATTTAACATATGTTAAAATATATATAGGAACGAGATTGAAATAAATTATAAACGATGTTTAAACATTTATATTTATATATATAATTAGAAACGAACTCGTCGCGATGCGGTAGTTCCAAATTTGGCGTTTCGGACTTCAATTGAGTATATTGAACTCAAATTAAGTCAGAATTCTTTGAAACAAGAATCATCAGGACCGGTTGAATAATAGTTTTCTAATGAAAGAGAAAAAACTGGATTTCAGTTTGAAGATTTTGAGTTATGTCAAAATCAAGTTTTCAGGAAAACAGCGCTATAACCATTAATAAATCATAACGGTTTATTAAATTTATAAAAGGATTTTTAGTAAATAAAACTTAGAATTTCCATTAGAAAATCCAGAATTGAGTTGTAAAATAAATACGAACTCAAGTTGTGAAAATGAAATGATTTTTGAAACAAAAATAAGATATTTAGATATTGAATAGAATTAACTAAGTTGAAGAATAATTAGTTAATCAAGTTTGAAATCGAAATTGGGCTTTGGATAAGTAAATGTGATTTGTGAGTTCATATTTGAAATCGAATGTGAAACTGGAATTGAAAATAGAATTCAATTAGTTTTAAGCAAGTTAAAATATGTTTGTACATGTTATGTTCAAATGTAAAAGTGAAATAGCCAAAAGAGTTAATTAGCAAATTAATTAATGAATTGAGTTAAAACAATTAGATTGAGTTGGAATAAATTGGAATTGTTTAGATATGTGTTAAACAGGTTTGAAGTGAAGTGTATGAAGATAAATAAATAGAATGCTCGACAAAAAGTGTAATGGCCAGCAAATCCGTACTATCTGAGTCGACTAATAACACCACAAGTCCAACCCAAATTGCACAGAAATACGAATCATTATTAGAAAGAAGTTAGAGGATGAGAAATAAAAAGAAAGAAATATTAGAATAGAAGAAAACAAAGAAGACAAGTATCACAGCGGAACGAATAAAATATATTATATAACATAACTTTTGAAATACAAATCAGTAACTTTATATACATACAATTATCAGAGCACAACTGTTATTCCTGGAATAGTTATAAACACCTATTTCCAGATACAAACATGGTTCACAACGGAATATATGATAGTCTATAAAATTAAATAAACCGTTATGGTTTTTAATTGGTTATAGCGCTGTTTTTCCGAAAATTTGATTTTTGATATAACTCATAATATATACGACGAAATTCAGATTTTTCTTCTCCATTAGAAAACTATTATCAAATCGGTCCTAACGTTTCTTGTTTCAAAGAATTCCGACTTCAGTTGAGTTCTATATACTCAATTGAAGTTCGAAACGCAAATTTACGAACTACCGCGCTGCGGCGAGTTCGTTTTAATTATATTTATAAATATAAACATTTAAACTTCGTCTATAATAAGTTCAACTTCATTCTGATATATTTTTAATATATATCAAATCCAATTTTCCAATTCAACATAATATTTTCGATCTTCTAAAATTGTCGATTTTCCCTAACTCGGAAATAAATTTATTTATACTTCATTCTTCTATTTTAAATTTCAATTCTCTTTGAATGCTATATTCAAATTCCATTTGAATTCTATATGAATTCTATATTCAAATTACATTTGAATTATTCAAATTCTATTTCAAATCTCTTATTCAAATTCTATTTGAATTTCTCTTATTCAAATTCTATACTCGCATTTCGTTTAAATTTCTGTATCCAATTTCTATTAGAAAATTCTATTTTTAAATTCCTACTTGAATCCTGTACTCAAATTCCAATTCAACTCTATTTGAATTCTATATTTGAACTCCATTTCTCTTCTATTTGAATTCCTATATTTAAACTCCATTTCACTTCTATTTTCAAATTCTATAGTTAAACTCCATTTGAATTCCATTTTCAAATCTCTATATTTTAAATTTCATTTGAGCTTTCTTTATTCAAATCCATTTGAATTCCTTTGAATTCAAATTCTATTTGAATTCCTTTAAAATCAAATTCTATTTCAATTCCTTTGAATTCAAATTTCTATATATTCAAATTCTATTTAAATTTTCTTTATTCATTCTTAGACAAGTCTCGATTTCAATTTCTTTTGAAATCGATATTTCTACTTCTGGAAAATAGATTTCCCTTTTCAATTTCACACTCGTATATTTATTTCTGAATTATCCATTGATAATTCTTTTCACTTCATTTAAAAACTTCGTTTATAAAAGAATTACTTGTTTTTATTCTCTTAAAACAAGTTAATATTTTTATTCTATTCAAATTTCAAATTCTATTTCTGAAAAATAGAATTTCCCTTTTTTCTCTGGAAATTTCCTTTTTCGATATTTTTAAATATCAACACTTAGGCCCAGTGATATTTAAACACCAAACAACCAATTATTTATTTTTGGTTTTCTAACACATCATATATGACATTATATATGCAAACAAACAGATAATATATTTTTGAGGAATCCAGTTGGATTCCTCCAACCTGTTTTCCTGCATCCACAGATGTTAGTCAACATAAACAATACCAATCCTGCTTCGAGGCAAGATATTGCGGTATAGAAGGTCATCCACTATCATAGCGTGGGGCATATAGGGTAATCATCCGCTAATGGTACCGCGGGCATCCGCTAATGATACTGTGGGAATCCAACCACCAAACCAATATATATATATATATATGTAATAGTCACCCTAAATAACTAATATATTTACAACAACCAAAAAGCATGCAAACAAGCAACAACAATTATTTTTAACGAATAAAAATAATTCTAAATAAAAGGTGAGTGAGATTTACTTACCGTGGTTTTTATCTGCTGAATATCCGATTAATCCCATATCGTCTTGACTTTCAATTTATACAAATGATTCGTACCTATGATTATTTTTATTTTTAAAAATCTTGAACTAAATAAATTCCTAATCAACAAAGGTGATAAATTAAATAAAATTAGCATATTACCTTAAAGTGTTTTCAACTCTTTCCAATCTCAAACAAAACAGCCCTCTCCAGCAAAACTCATTCAACACTAATACTTCTTTACCTCATTTCAGCTTTCAACTCACAGCTTCAATAACCGGACAACTAGCTCCTTCAAATGACAGGCCTGCATCCATCATCCCAAAATACAAGACCTGTACTCCCCATTTATCAACTGCCATACTCCCCAAACCCATCCCAGTCTCTGCCTACCAAACACCATCTTCATCCCAACATAGACACTGTCTTTAACAGACCTCAGACCATCTCCAGTCGCCCTGAGTCCATTGTTGTGATCCCCAAAACCCAACGCTGCTCCAAACGAACGCCAGACACAAATCAAAACTCAGCCTCTTCACTAGCAAGACCGACCCCCAGTCACCAGTTTGATCCCTAAAACCAACGTCGTGCTTAGCCCAGAACCCCGTCGTCTTCCTTCTTTCAACCCGCGAGCCTCGAGAAGCCCAAAACCCCAATCCCCAAATCTTGGAACTCGCGCCTCACAGTGAAATTGGAATCACTATTGCGATTTCATTTGGAGGCTTCAATCCCTCTGACAACGAAAGAACTTGCGAGCCTCAGAACTTAATCGGGTTTCGATTTAACATTTCCGAAAATGGTTTGAATGAGGAAATCGAATTTCGATTTTAAAAAGGGAAGGTGGAATGTAATATCAGTTACCATTATTTCTCTGAATGAATTAGAATTTCGTTTGAATGGACGGGAGAGAAGAGAACTCACATGTTGTATTGATAAATGAAGCATAGGTTTGCTTAAGGTACAAAACTAGGTCGGCGTTAAGTACACTAATATTAAATTCGATTTGACTTCTATTTATTGCGAATCGATATTAAGCGATTTTTATTCTTTTTAAATAGATGTTGATTTGATTTCCGATTTGATTTCGATCTCATCCATTATAAATATCTCGGGGTTCATAGTTAAAAATCGTGAACCGCTATTTTAGCGTACCGACCGTTGTTCCAATGTTATAGCGTTATACTGAACTCAACAGAATATTTTCTGAATTTTATTTCGAATGTGTATACATAAAATAACCATATTAAATCAATATAATATACTTTAAATTCGAAACAAATAAATTCTCGGATAATAAAATATTTTTATTATCATCTATATTCAAATACAATTAATACTGATCATCTGAATTGTTTTGATTTAATTCTAACTTCGAATTGAATTATTTTAAATTCTCGTACTACGATGATAATCAAAATAAATCGTATTTCGATTATTTAATCGACAACCCAGTAAAATACCATTTATATTATAAATTCAATATTTGAAATCATACTAAATATTTAAAATAAATCGACCAAAAATCTGGGTCATTACATTCTTCCCCCCTTAAAATAATTTCGTCCTCGAAATTGCTAAGTTAGGAAAAATGGTACAAATCCATTATTTTTTAAAATCTCACTTATGTTGAAAATCAACTCCTCATGTTTCAACAAATTTAATACCACCAAAACTTTTGGTTTTCTTTCATATGCATTCACATCCAATTCATATTTATTTCAATTTATTTCAAATTGATTCTAGTCAATTTATTCACCCCGAACCATTTAACTTTCTTAAGTTAAATTTAAACTTAAGAATTCAAATTCCTGGGTTTTCCTTTCGAATCCTTCTGAAATTACATAAATATATACATATATATTTATTTTCATTTCAAATTCAAAACATTTGAATTTTCAAACCACTTTTTTTCTTTCAAAACAAATTTCCATCAAAACTTTTCTAAGGTAGCAATCCGTCACTTAGAAACTCAAAAATGAACACTGATGATGCTGCAGTCATCATCAGAGTTATTTTCCAGCCACCGAGTGAGTTCAGTGCTTTAACACTTTCAGAATCAATTCAAAAATGATTTTTATTCAAAAATCCCTTTCAAACAAAGCTATATTATTCTAATATACTTCAAAAAATATTTTCCAACTTCCCAAGATTTAAATTCCACATTCTGGTTTGAAAAAAAAGGAAAAAAATAATTAATTCATCTCATCTGTATATCTTATTCATATACAAATAAATTTTGGTTATATATAACCATTCCAATTTTATAATCTTATTGGATTATAATATTGACATCCAACACATCGACATATTATAATAATTTTAGAAAATTATTCTTTCTATATCAAAATATAATTTTGGGTAAAATTATTTCATTTACTGTAACGAGTCGGATTTTGCCCGACCTTAATCGATCGCAAAATCGACCAAGACAGTTCAAATCCCGCCTACGTTAACTATGGGAATACAACACATCAGAAGAATAACAGCAGACTTTTATAACATCTATAATAAATGTTACATCAGAGTACAGAATATCAGAGTACATTGACTAATAATTACAACGGAAGATAATTTTACATGATTTTAATACATTGCAGCGGAAATAAAATAACTAAGGCAGCGGAAGACTTCCAATGTTCTGGACACAGCTTTAAGCTTCAATCCAGGATCCTGCTAAAGAGATAAACCTGTAGACAAACTGCTCGACTGTCCGTGTGGAAAAGAGGGCATCCGAGTTTGCAAAGGTGGAAACAAACAACGGGTCAGTCATGGGACTGGTGTGAGAATTCTTAACTAATTAATCACTATTAATAGGACAAATCCGAAAACCACGCCGCTAACGCGGAACAGGTTTGCTCTAATGGATTGCCGTGCATAAAAGTGTCAAAAACAACTAATAAGTAAATCGTACAACAACGTTATGCTTTTTACAAAAATGGAATCACCATAAGACCCAGGTCCCATCACACAATGCAATACAAACCAGAGGATAGGGTTTTACCTTATAGTGATTAAACATGCTAAATACGGCAAATACGAGTTTAATATTATTATTAGTATATATCAAAACATTTCAAAGTAAATGTATAAATCCTAGGAAGAATAGTATCCCATACTACTATGCCTACATACTAGTAATACAATCAAATTCGTAGGGTCGTATTTGGATTTTGGTTTCCATCATGAGTCAAGGCTAGGGAGGAGCTCCTACCGATTCGAGACACTCTAGTTAATGTCTCAGGATCCCCCGCAGTGAACCCTTGGAAAGCTGCAGGGCCGGTCCACCATACGAGTTGCAGATTAGTTATTCCTGAACACATGTTTCCCAGTCCTATAGGACCTATAATCCGAGGCGCCTCATTCCATCATCCACATAAGTAAAATGTCGGGCCGTGTTAAAGCCCAAACAACACTTCTACCTAGAAAGAAACGTGCTGCTCTCCCTGCGTTCCCTTCTCCCGTTTTAGACTCCACCGGTGTGTGAGGCTCACGAAGTTACGCTATACATAAAGCTATGCCTAAACAGGCTATGCTTTGATCATCCCACAAGGCCTGCTTTTCAACAAAGCCTTGATCATATGCATCTTAGCATGCCACATCGTCACTCCATATCACACTACCAATCCTTTGCCGAAATATATGAAAGGGTGTTAAGCAAGAGAATAAATTCTCCGCCACCAAACATTCATACATTCGACAGAAAATCAATAAATATAATATAAAGGAGTACAATGTCAGACACACATTCCATTTATAAGCTTATGCTCTGGGTCTGAGCGAAAGCCAAATCCGTACTAATCAACACTACGTCTGGACGGCCACCACTGTAGCCCCTTCAAGGTAGCTAGCTACTCCAATCAAGGGCATCAGCGGTCGTCGTCCATTCGATATGAAGATCGTCGGTCTTCAATCGCCGTCTTCAACTCTTGAATTTTTAAACGTCGTTCAAATTATTTGGAATGAGAGTAAACTCGGACTTTCCAAATAACTCTCGCATATATAAATTTGAAAACCATTTCATATCGTAGTTAATAATTTATAACAATCTATCGCTATTTTTACTTTGCATACACATTCTAAACATAACAATGTATATTTTCCTCTTCCATTTTTCAATTTACACCAAATGTATATTTGGTTTCATTATTTTTCTAATGAAAATCTATTCCTTAGAAATGTAAATTTGTAATCTTATTATTTACATTGAAAAATGTAAATTCCTATTCGTATACTATTTACATTGAGAAATGTAAACTTATATTTCAATATATTATTATATTGAAAATGTAACCTTTATTTCATATTCTACTTACATTGGAAAATATAAATTCCTAATCATTCCTTTATTTCCTTTGATTACATTGAAAAATGTAAATCCTTTTATTTGCATATAAAAAATATATAATTTCTATTTCATCCTTATTTACATTGAAAAATGTAGGTTTCTATATTACACCAAATACATATAAAAATGTAACTTCCTATTTTCCTTTTATTTACATTAGGAAAAATGTAACTTTTCTAATTCTTATTTACATTAAGAAAAATGTAAAACTTTCATAATCCTTATTTTATTATATTAAAAATGTAACTTTCTTTTATAACAAACTTGGAGGTGGGAATATTCATTTCATTATTAACACGTAAAGGTGTGAAAATAACGTCAATTTCTAAGTTATCCATTTGTATTTTAATATGGGCCAGACCTCTCACATTAGGCCTACAACTTGTGGATGCTGGATAGGCCGGTCGGTTCTGGGCAGACTTCTCCCACAAGTTGGGCTAAACCTCGTGTCTTGGCCCAATTTGTATTTGCGCACTTGGACCTCTCACATTAGGCCTAACATTTGTGGCTGCTGGATATGCCGGTCGGGTCCGGGCAGGCTTCCACCACAAATGTGACCTAACCTCGTGTCCAAGTACAATTTTAATTAATTATTATAATTGTTCTACTAAAAATATTATTTTAAACTGTTTCTCCTTTCAAAATCTCTTAATTTTGGAATATTCTATATTTCCAAAATAACTTGATTTCCAATACTATAACTTACCCTTTCAAATCTTAATTAAACTTGGGACTTTCTCAATTATTATATTAATAATAATAAACCTTTCAAAATATCTAATTCTGAGTCTAATCTTCTTATCTTAACATATTAACAGTAAAGATAGAATCTTTTTAATTGTGTAATAAAATGAAATTTTCTTTAAATCTTAATTACACGAAAATGTAAAATTTCTTATCTTAACTCTTATTACATGAAAATGTAGTTTTCATTTTTAACTCTTACTACATTCCTTTTTGATGAATACTAATTACATAGAAATGTAATTTTACCTGTTAACAAATTCTATTCAAGGTTTTAAACAAATATACATTCTTTTTAATGAATTCTAATTATCATTAAAAATGAAAATTACATGTTAACAAGTTCTCAAATAAAGATTCATTCTTTTAAAATGACCAAAACTGATAAATTTGCCTAATTCCTTTAGTGTAAACAAAATGACGAATTTGTCTAATTCTTCTGATGTAAACAAAATGTGATGATTTTATCTAATTTTTTTCATAAACAAAATATGATAATTTAGTCAATTCTTTTGATGTAAACAAAATGTGATGATTTTGTAAAAAAAAAATTTAATAAACAAAATGTGATAATTTTGTCAATTCTTTCTAAATAAAAATGTGGTAATTTTGTCAATTCTTTCTAAATAACAAAATGTGGTAATTTTGCCAATTCTTTCTAAATAACAAAATGTGGTAATTTTGTCAATTCTTTCTAAATTACAAAATGTGGTAATTTTGTCCATTCTTTCTAAATAACAAAATGTTGTAATTTTGTGAATTCTTTCTAAATAACAAAATGTGGTAATTTTGTCGCTACTACTTTATATTGACAAAAATATGATTTTTGTCACAACTACTTTATATTTTAATTTATCAATTCTAACATAAACAATATTTATATTCTAAGTCAATGACATATAATTCTATTGACATTCCGATCTAATGGCATTTAAAATAAATGACAATAAAATATTCTACCATGAATGACAAATTCGTCTCAACATAAATGACAAATTTCCCTTTAGCATAAATGACGTTTTCATAAATTCTATAATAACAAATGGCATATTTGCTTTCATACAATGTATACTGACAAAAATAACCGTTTTATTTTAACACAACGTATACTGATTAAAATGACAGTTCTAATTTGTCAAGGTGGATTCAACATGAATGTCATGTTTATTTTGGTCAAGTCAGATAGGACTAAAATATCTCACCAAATTAACAGAACAACAAGCAGCAACAACCATTTAAAATCCAATAATGAATATGTATGAATTATTCAACACAATAATAAGTAATTTTTTTCTTTAAAATCAAAAATTTCATATAAAGGGGATATGTTTATATTTGTCTATTCTAATTCACATACAAGTGATATGTTCATAGGTCAATTCTCATATAGCATACAAGTTATATGTTAACACAACAATTCTAATATAACACAATGGTAATATAATTCTAAAGCGAGAAATAAATAATTAAAATTTAATTTAATTTTAAATCAGAATTCCCACATCACATACAAACTGAAATTTTTATTTTTATTAATTTCCATTTAAAAAGAAAAGAAATCTCACATTGATGGGTTTTCAAAAATCGTTCATGTTCATTTCTGGTTGAATTTTCGAACTACTCCTTTTCAGTTCTAGTCAGTTCTGAAATGTAGTGTTCGCTGCTGCGAATCCAACGCAATTGAAATCATCGAATTCTGACCTCGTACGACAAAATATGATGGTTCATACATTGCATTACATATTTAAATTAATTAATTTAATTAAATTCTTTAATTACCCTTATAATAAAAAAAATTGGCCTCACCCTCCTTCTTCTTCTTACGTTGCTTGGAACCCATCACTCCCCTTCAACATCTCCTTGCGCACGCCACACCGATCATCGTTGCTCCGATCAGAAACCACCGAGTCCACCATCCAACCCCGCCACTTTGAAGCCTTACTCTTTATTATTTGTCTTGATTTCATATTTTAATTTGTGGTAGACTAGGAGGAATTAAATTTTTCTTTTTGTGCATTTTCAGCCATTGAAAATGTAAAGGGCGGCGGCTACGTATTCTAGAATAGGGTTTCGTGTTTTGACCATAAACTTATCCTAACTAGTATATATATAAATTAAAAAACTTTAAGTTTCTTTACCTATAGAAGTAATTAATTGAATACATAAATTACACAAAATGGGGAAAGAAACCTTTTATATTTCATCTTTAATTTGCATTGTTTGATTCATAAATGCTATTGATCAAAATTATTCATGGCATAAATTGATACTATATTAACATGTAGGTAAGTGTAATAAGAAGACATATCACATAAGTAAACGAAATAAATAAAGGACAGCATATATATTAATTTAATTGAAAACTTGAATGAAACTTAATTTATGGTATTATAAAGGTGCATCAAATACATCCATTTGTGTGAATATATAAACAGTGCTGAGATATGGAAATTCTCTCTCTCTTTTTTTCTTGTCATTTAAAAAATATTTCTATTGATGCCGAATTAACATTCAAAAACCTACTATTAAATAACCATGTCACATGGTTTGAACCATGTTAGGGAGAAACATAAGGTATTTTTCCCAAACACGATAGACATTCAAATTAATTTTATTAATTGCATTAATTATTGTTAAACACATTAATTACGATTCATCATATTTATGTGAGTGTGTGTGTGTGTGCGTATATAATTATTTAAAATTAGAAAATTTTAAATCTGGACTCATTTTCAACAAAATGCCTAAAAATATATTTTTTAATTGTTATTATTTAAAATAAATTATTTTAAATAACCAAAACTCATTAAAATAAATTTTAAATTGGCCCCAAAATTCAGGGTTGTTACAGTCTCCCCCACTTAAAAACTTTTCGTCCTCGAAAAGGAACGAAGCTAAAAAGTGTTTAACCTACTCAAATTTTTTCATTCTTTATTATTCATTCATTGGTTTAAATATTTTATAGTTGAACTAATAATTACACTACACAATCATCAATCAATTAGTTGATTAGCTTTCTAAATATTTATAACTTTTATATATTCAAAAATCATATTTTCTAAAATAGATTATATTTAATCACAAATACGTTAATTATAAACTGGGCACTCTCAACTCATTCTAGGGCATTACTAACCCCATCTCTAATGAGTTTTCTCATTCTAGGATACTGCT
Source organism: Allium sativum (assembly GCA_030737875.1). Taxonomy (NCBI): domain Eukaryota; kingdom Viridiplantae; phylum Streptophyta; class Magnoliopsida; order Asparagales; family Amaryllidaceae; genus Allium; species Allium sativum. Next base: position 856,280,043 of record CM060915.1, on the reverse strand, counting down.
GATCCTATCTCTAATGAGTATTCTTATTGGATATTACTAATCCAATCTCTGATGAGTCTTTTGTTCAGTTCTAACGAGTTGTATCCCAAAGATTTGAGCTAACCAAAGCTTTGATACCAACTGTAACGAGTACCGCGAAATCCGGTAGGCTTTGCAACCATCCGTTCATCCTCCAGTACAGCAGGTAAAACCCACCGTGGCTTACAGTTGTACCCCAGACACCTTGTTTTACGGCGACCCTTTCGGGATCCCCCGGCCGCAGCCTACCAACCCTAAAAAGGGACATGTGGGGGTAAGAGTCTCCCGTTCGCCACCAAACCGCGAAGCGAGAATCCCCCATCATGCTGCATCCTATTACTAGGCATGCCAAACAAGGACTGGTGTGAGAATTCTTAACTAATTAATCACTATTAATAGGACAAATCCAAAGACCACGCCGCTAACGCGGAACAGGTTTCCTCTAATGGATTGCCGTGCATAAAAGTGTCAAAAACAACTAATAAGTAAATCGTACAACAACGTTATGCTTTTTACAAAAATGGAATCACCATAAGACCCAGGTCCCATCACACAATGCAACACAAACCAGAGGATAGGGTTTTACCTTATAGTGATTAAACATGCTAAATACGGCAAATACGAGTTTAATATTATTATTAGTATATATCAAAACATTTCAAAGTAAATGTATAAATCCTAGGAAGAATAGTATCCCATACTACTATGCCTCCATACTAGTAATACAATCAAATTCGTAGGGTCGTATTTGGATTTTGGTTTCCATCATGAGTCAAGGCTAGGGAGGAGCTCCTACCGATTCGAGACACTCTAGCTAATGTCTCAGGATCCCCCGCAGTGAACCCTTGGAAAGCCGCAGGGCCGGTCCACCATACGAGTTGCAGATTAGTTATTCCTGAACACACGTTTCCCAGTCCTATAGGACCTATCATCCGAGGCGCCTCATTCCATCATCCACATAAGTAAAATGTCGGGCCGTGTTAAAGCCCAAACACCACTTCTAGCTAGAAAGAAACGTGCTGCTCTCCCTGCGTTCCCTTCTCCCGTTTTAGAATCCACCGGTGTGTGAGGCTCACGAAGTTACGCTATACACAAAGCTATGCCTAAACAGGCTATGCTTTGATCATCCCACAAGGCCTGCTTTTCAACAAAGCCTTGATCATATGCATCTTAGCATGCCACATCGTCACTCCATATCACACTACCAATCCTTTGCCGAAATATATGAAATGGTGTTAAGCAAGAGAATAAATTCTCCACCACCAAACATTCATACATTCGACAGAAAATCAATAAATACAATATAAATGAGTACAATGTCAGACACACATTCCATTTATAAGCTTATGCTCTGGGTCTGAGCGAAAGCCAAATCCGTACTAATCAACACTACATCTGGACGACCACCACTGTAGCCCCTTCAAGGTAGCTACTCCAATCAAGGGCATCAGCAGTCGTCGTCTATTCGATATGAAGATCGTCGGTCTTCAATCGCCGTCTTCAACTCTTGAATTTTTAAACGTCGTTCAAATTATTTGGAATGAGAGTAAACTCGGACTTTCCAAATAACTCTCGCATATATAAATTTGAAAACCATTTCATATCGTAGTTAATAATTTATAACGATCTATCTCTATTTCTTACTTTGCATACACATTCTAAACATAACAATGTATATTTTCCTCTTCCATTTTTCAATTTACACCAAATGTATATTTGGTTTCATTATTTTTCTAATGAAAATCTATTCCTTAGAAATGTAAATTTCTAATCTTATTATTTACATTGAAATGTAAATTCCTATTCCTATACTATTTACATTGAGAAATGTAAACTTATATTTCAATATATTATTATATTGAAAATGTAACCTTTATTTCATATTCTACTTACATTGGAAAATATAAATTCCTAATCATTCCTTTATTTCCTTTGATTACATTGAAAAATGTAAATCCTTTTATTTGCATATAAAAATATATAATTTCTCTTTCATCCTTATTTACATTGAAAAATGTAGGTTTCTATATTACACCAAATACATATAACAATATAACTTCTTATTTTCCTTTTATTTACATTAAGAAAAATGTAACTTTTCTAATTCTTATTTACATTAAGAAAAATGTAAAACTTTCATAATCCTTATTTTATTATATTAAAAATGTAACTTTCTTTTATAACAAACTTGGAGGTGGGAATATTCATTTCATTATTAACACGTAAAGGTGTGAAAATAACGTCAATTTCTAAGTTATCCATTTGTATTTTAATATGGGCCAGACCTCTCACATTAGGCCTACAACTTGTGGATGCTGGATAGGCCGGTCGGTTCCGTGCAGACTTCTCCCACAAGTTGGGCTAAACCTCGTGTCTTGGCCCAATTTGTATTTGCGCACTTGGACCTCTCACATTAGGCCTAACATTTGTGGCTGCTGGATATGTCGGTCGGGTTCGGGCAGACTTCAATTTCATGAGCATTTCAGTTGCATGAGTGCAAACCAATGAGTAAAAACTCAATTTTTACCAATTTAAATCTTATAAACTATATATTCAGCAAATTTGGATTGAATTAAATACATTAAATTAGCAAAGGAGATTAATATACAGAAAATTTGTGTTAAGGGCTTAATATTTAGTCCCAATTATTTTCTAGGACACGGGTTTTAAAATATTAGTTTCCAAGACAAAAATCAAAGCCTATGTCTTCATCTTCTCAAACAGCCATCGTCATATCTGAAATCATGTGTTCATGGAAATTAGATCAAAATTAAGCCGTCGTTTCTTGTGTAATCAAATCGCTTGTTGATTTTTTGGCAAAAAATTAGGTGTTAATTTCTTCTGAAATCAAATTCGGCATTAATTGTGGGAAATCGTGAGTTGAATTTGTTCTTTTGGGTTGGATAATTTATTTTATCTGTTGGATTCATTGTTCTTTCGTGAGTGTTTATTTATGTTTGTATTTTCATTGTCAATTTGATGTTTTATCTTGTTGTTGATGCTTTTGTACAATTTTTATTAAGGAAGGCAGATTTGATCTATTAGAGGAAGGTTTCGTTTGTTGTAGTTGGAATAATGAACTTTTAAAGGTATTCTTGTGATAAAACAAGCAATACGTATTTAGCCTGGCTGAATCATTCAGTTTTAATTATGATATTTGTATTTATACTATAACTTCAAATTTGGCTTGAGCAATCAAACTACGCATTTTTGTCAGTTAGTTCTGTTTATACCCAGTTTGTTTATGTAGTTGGATCTTAAATATTATTAGTTGACGACGCGTGTTATTTAGTTTTTGATGATTTGTGATTCGTAAAAGATATATGCTTATATATTTTTTCAAAAATTATGACCGAAAATAATAAATGTATTAGATTCTTTAGAGAAAATTATAAGTTGGACGTAAAATGGTAAATGATTTCACTGATAACGACATTTTAACGTTTATTTAGAGAAAATTATAATGAGCAATGTCCTTATGCTCAATTCATTAGCAAAAATACATGAGTTTTTTTTTCTTCCCTTACAGAGTAAGTTTTGTAATTTTGAAGAATATTAACAGTATTTGATATCTAATTTTGTATAGTCTTGATAATGTTTGTTTGAAAAAGATAATAGATCTTATAGGATTTAAAAAGATAATTGATTATATCTTTAAAAAGATAACAGATCTTGTGGGAGTTGGTGGATTGTGATGTGTAATGTTGTATGTTTTGACACCAATTTATGAATGGTGTTTTGTTATTAGTACTATGGTTATACTTATATAGAAAAAAGATATATGATTTTATTATAAGTTAACCTGATTTTAGTGATGTTATTGTGTGTTGAAAACTTTTATGATGAATTAAATAATGAATTTGTATTATCTGATGACATGAGTTTGTAATATGTAAAATGTTTATATTGAATTTAATAATGAATTTGCTGTGATGGCTGTATAATACTATGTTGTATTAACATATATTCAGCAAAATATATAAGACTTTATCTTTCTTAGCTTAGGTCTACAATAAAAATGAGTATTGAAAATTCGTGATAAATTATCAGACTTTCATATTAAAATTATCAGAATTTATGTTATAGGTTGCTAGTTAAAATTAGATATTATAAATTAATTGTTATTTGGAGAATGGTGTTGGTAAGTATGTAAAAAAGATAAAATAATTTATCTTTTATATTTTAACTACAACACAATTTATATAAGATAATAAGTTCAGAAAATTCTGTATTATAAGACAAGCAGTATGTCAGTTTTATATATTATACTTATTCATTGTTAAACCAACCCTAAGTATAGATTTGTATCAGCTGTAAAATCATAAAGATAAATGATTATATATTTTTGGGTAGTATAAGATAATTTGATATATCAAACAGTGATTTAGTTAAATATATTTATACAGTTTGAAAAGACTACATCAGTAAATTTATAATGCAGTTAGAATATATTGAGGCAATGCTGTTAAACCTTGTAAGTTTTACGAAAATTTTCATAATCCAACGCAATACACAGACAATTAACAGTCATTAACAAAGTATCCAAAAAGAGTACAAATAAATAAGTACATCACGTCTATAAAGATCTTGTCCATTATTCACCATCAAGCATTATGAATTAGAAACAAAGTTTTTATCTTCAGTAGATGACTTATCCGTTGTCCAGCAAAAATTTCATTATTGAATACTTCGGATGCAATACCAGCTCTTACGTGATTAATTTCTGTTTGAGGTATGATTGCAACAAGACATCTATCTTGAGCCGGTTTTGTAATGTTCATAATCACATACATTGCGCAATCATATCTATTGTAAGAAAGATAAATCCTTTTTAAGATGGTTAAATTTAAAATAAGCTTATAATTCTTATTACAAAATTAATATATATATATATATATGTATAAGTTAATGTATAAAAAAAACAGAAGTTACTAAAACAGATAAATGTATTTATTTTATTCAATTTTTTAATTAAAAAATATTATATATTTATTTTATAGCAGCAAAGATTAATATAATTATAATATAATTTAATATAGTATTAAAACATTTAGTAAATAAGTTTTTATGTTTAAAAAAATGTAGTTTTATGTATGTATGTATAACATAAATGTGACAACCCGCCTTTTCTGAATAATCCAAGTTGACAATAAAACCACACATGTCCAACTCGAACTATTCAAAATATGACAGATAATCAATTTGTGGTGTATAATAGAATCTGAACATAGAATCACATATACAAAATAACACAAAATCTCGCAGCGGAAATGAAATAATATACATAAGCAGTTCATGAAGCTACTTAAACAGTTACAATTTAATTATACAATATAGCGACTAATAAAGTTCGCAAATACAAGCCAAATGGAAATAGGAAACTAGTACCGGATATGATGGAGTCTTCGACTAGGTCTTCGGCTCCAGATAAAGTGCTCCTCGAGAACACTGCAATACTCAGTCTGACCCGAGCGAAATGAGAAAAACACAAAACACTCGAGTCAGGTCTAAACATTCTAATGTGATTAGAACTAAACTCAAATGCAAATAACTCAAGAGATATTACGGTATTTTCCATCTCTTAAGGATCCGTTAAACTATCTATATATAATATAAATGCGCTATTATATGTAATGTCTATCAGTAATATAAAATATTAAAATAGCGTTAAGGCTTTACATTGATCCCCCTTAACACATTTTTAAACAATGTGGTCTATACAGGTCCTGTAACACAACCAGTAGAACGTCGGTAGCCAGTGAGTCCCCTATAGGCACATGTTAAACAGAAACTCGTAGTGGTCACGCATAAGGATAAAACGTATGACAAGGCACATGAGGCAATGCCCAAGGTACGATACTACCAATTTGCCTGATCCGGACTGGTGGTAACCCCTAACGGCCCACCGCAACACAACACTTCCAAAATCAAGGGCGATCACCAAACAACAAAATATAGAATACACGAAGAAGTGTGTCTGCTAGAGGTAGCTAGCCTCAATGGCCCGACACGGCTCCTGTTTTAGTCATTTCAAATTTGACACAAGTGTCGGTCATCCATTATCGTTCACTTTCTTCAATCTAATAAACGTACACCAAAACAATCACTTCATTCTGGATTATCACTTCACGAGCATAGTTATCAAAGTGGTTCCAGTATCGACAGAGAATGTGTCCATAACTGGCTCTGGTCTCTTTGACAACTAACGTCCTTCAATCTTCATTATTAATTTATCAAATAGATCAAACCACAATTTTATTTCAACTTCCTTATTCAAACTTGAACTATCAAATATTCCATTTTGAAATATTGGCAATATTTTGTCATTTACTTAACTTTGTGTATAATTCCAAATTCCCAAATCAATATTGTAACAACCCGGAAAATATGAGCCAATTTAAAATTCTTAAATTGGTTATTTCAAAGGAATTTGAACAATTGAAAAAGAATATTTCAATAAAATAGTGAATTAGAAATAGTGAGTCAGTTAGAAAATTTGAATTCAAACTTTAACTGGCTGCACCGGGTGCAAAATATAACGGATTTTAGTGAAACCAAAAAATATTTAAATCTGTTAATGAATATCTTTCTAACGAATATGAAAAATCGAAGTTTCATAGCGGGAATCAAAAGTTATGGCCAAATGAATTTTTAGAAAGGTCGTTATATAGAATATATAGCCCTTGAAAATATATATTTTGCAAACGACCTCGGAATTCGTCGAAACCACTTTTGTTGGGTCCGGGATGTCAAACTATTGCTAGGTTTCAAATTTCATAATTTTTGAAGCTAGTATGTGAGCGTGGCAAAAGAAAATGTGTTTGGATAATTTCTGTTAAATAGGATCGACCAGAAAAGGGCCATTTTTCAAACGATCTCAGAATTCGACAAAACTAGTTTTGTTGGGACCGTAGAGTCAAAACATAGCTAGATTTATTTTTCTGGAATTTTTTGAATCAGTTTGTGGCCCTGGCAAATTGAAATGTACGTTCAAATTGAATATAAAATGTTTTATACTTTAATTTAAAAAATAACTGACTGTAACAGTCGAATTGGCCTACGAAACATATCCCATTGTGTCCGGGATGAGGGTATTTAGCTAGGGGCGACAGTCGTTGGGTTTGAATTGGGGTTCGAAGGTGAAAACCCTAATTTTCTGAATAATATATATATCGGCGAATCAGAAAATTCCATTCATAAATTAAAAATAAAATAAAACGCTCAGAAACCCTCACCTCTCTCTTTATCGACGACGACGTGAGCTCCAACCTTCCCAGGCAATTTCCGACCGCCTCAGCCCCCTGCCGACGCCGCCACCACCAGCAATCGACGCCGCCGCCTCCCCTCTACAGATCCGACCAAACCTCGACCCCCCTCGTCGCCTGTGCCGCCTGAATCTCCTCCGTGAACGTCGAACCTTCCCAGCGCCGCCCCGACCAGATCCGACCACCGAACTGCCTCCAACCACCACCGATCGACTCCCCTCTCCTCCCTCTTCCACGCTGTACCCTCTGATCATCATATCGTGCCTCGGTTTTCGCAAAAACTGCAAACCTAGTTTTGAACCATCGTGAAAGGTGAGTCCTTTATTACATTTAAACTTTGAAAAATCATATCTTTATGGTGCGTTGACGAAATTCGATGAAACAGGAAACATCGGGACCGCAAGGAGGCTCTCTACCACATAGAAGAGACTGCGGATTTTTCTGAGCCATCTACGATTTTTAGCACTCCGAAAACCAATGTGAGAAATCTAAATTGAATGAAATTGAATGGAAAATGTCATTTATAAATTATACAAGCGAAGTATAAATTATACACGTGTTGTATACCTCATGTACATGCGTTGTGTAAGCTATATGAGCGAAGTATGAATTATACATGCATAGTATAAATGATATGTGTGTTGAAATGCAAGTGAAATATAGAAATAATATATATATATATACACACACACTTCCCTCGTCCACAAACCATGGACGATTTTTATTGATGTGAATTGGTGCGAAATATTAGATGAAAAATGCGAATGGTCGAATAATTGTTTGTGGTTGATAGTGATAGGAAGTGGTTGAAAAATACCCATTGGTGATTGAAATAAATTGGAAATAATTGTGGAAATGAAAATAAAACATGCTGTCTGCGTGCGAATTAGATGCATGAATCCCCATTGTCAAAAACCGCGAGGTTTTAATGTAAAGCGAGGAGCTGTACTCGGGACGGTGTCGGTTTTAACTACCCCGTTATTCTGCCGAAATTTTCAATAATATTCATGTGTTAGAATTATTTTCATATGTTGAAATTATTTTCATGCGATGAAATTAAAGTCATGTGTTGAAACTATATCCATGTGTGGAAATGCTCATGTGTTGAGAAGTGATGTGTGAAAAATTAAATTCATGTGTGAACGAATAAAGTGTTTAAACAATAAAAATCACATTTTTATAATATATATGAAGTATGTAAAATATTTGCCTTATATATAAATAGTTTCAACAATAAAAATTTCATCTTTCTTATATGAACAAACTATATAAAATATCCATGTGTGGAAATGCTCATGTGTTGAGAAGTGTGCGTGTTGGAAAGGTGCATGTGTTGAATAAAAGATTGGAGAATAAAATTCACATTTTTATTGAAACTATGAAGTGTTAAAAACATTCATGTGTCGAATAAATATTTTAGATGATAAAAATACCATTTTTTTCATACATGTGATTTGCTAAGGATATGCGAGCGTTGAAATAAACATTTGTGAAAGAAATATTATTTTAACATGCATAGGAACTAAATAAAATAGTTATGTGTTGAAATATATTTTAGTTCGCCAAAATTATCATTTTTGAAATGTGAAGTGTTAAAAATAACCACTTGTTCAAATAAATATGCATGAGTTGAAATATTCATTAATTAGTTAATGATATGATTTTTTTCCTATGCATGCAACATTAGAATGAATGGTGTTTTTAAACCAAATTGAAACAAACATGAAGTTGAATGGAAAATGATAAGGGATAAGAATTGCATATATGTACATGCATATTTATTGAACAGGTTATAGCAAAGAGGCTAGAGAAGAGGAATACAATTTTGTGCCCGACAAAAAGGTACACATTTACTGTTTTGTTTGGGTGATGATTTTATGAGCCTATTGGCTAGCCGCTTGGCTTTTTCTTTTTATTTTTGAAATGAGATGTCCGTGTGGCTATTTGGGAATTTTCCCAGTCCCTCCCGTACATAGGAGGTTATGGCGAAATTTTACAAAATTTAAAGGCGTTAGTGAAATATTTGATGAAAACGATATAGGAATTTTTGAATGAACTATATTTATATAAATATATAAATATAAATAAAATTAAAACGAATCGTGGCTGTGCAGTTCGTGTTTTGAAACCGTGATTTCAAACGACTAATGCAGGAAATCCGACCATTGGATTTTCCCGAAACCACAACCGTTGGGTTCGTCTTGGAAATATCTTTCCAATGGCACCAACTTTGTAAAGATCTGACGGTTGGATTGTCTGGAATGTTTAATTCAAATCTGAAGAAAAACAGCACCAGAAACGATTATATATATATAATTAAATTAAATCGAATAACGACGCTGCAGTTCGTAATTTGAAATCGTAACTTTAAACGACTAGTGTGGAAGATCCGACGGTCGGATTTTCCCAAAACTGTAACCATTGGATTCGTTTTGAAGTGATCTTTCTAATGATATAAAATTTGTGAAGATTCAACGGTTAGATTTTCAGATATGTGTAAAACAAATTTAGTGAAAAACAGCGCCAGTGCCTTGGCAAGGCCTGAAATGTCGTTTAATTAAATATGGTCGTTTTAAATAAATAAAAATGGCGATATATCGTTATAAAATACTATAGACGATATAGAGTGGAAATAAACCAATTTTGTTGTGTTTGCTTGATATGTGATGGTTGAATATGTTTAACATGAAAATTATACTAAGGAACTGAAATGTGAATGTTGAATAGTTTAACCATGTGAAAAATTGATTTGAAAATCTAAATATACGTGGGTTATTTGAAAAGGTCGAGTTCATTCTCATTTCAAATAATCGATCGACGTTGAGAAGTTGAAGAGTCGAAGACGGTTGAAGACCGACGATCTTCACATTGGATGGATGGGCGCTACTGATGCTCGTGATTGGAGTAGCTACCGTAAAGAGGCTGAAGTAGTAGCCATCAGGACGTATTGTTGATTGTGCGGATATGCGAGGAATTTGGTGCCTCCGGTTTCGTTCAAACCCAGAACGAACTTGTAAATGGACTGTGTGTTTGACAGTGGATTTTGTTCTGTGCTGATTGATCTCTGTTAAATATATATCTGTTTGGTGACGGAGAATTTATTCTCTTGCTTAACGCCCTTCTTTGAGACGTACGAGCTCAGAGGTTATATATTGACAGAAATCAGTCGCATGGAGTGGATTGCCTGTGTGGCACGCCTAAGTGGCATATGATCAAGGTTTCTGTTGCAAAGCAAAGTCTTGTGGTTGATGATCAAAACATGGTCTGTGTGACGTAGCTTTGTGTATAACGTGAATTCGCGAGCCTCACACCCCGGTATGAGTCAAAAACGGGAGAAGGACCCAAGGAGTGCACGACGTTTCTTTCTAGCTATGGTGGTGTCAGTGACCTACCAGCCCTGACATTAATATCTACTTTTCACCTGTGTGGTTGTTGGAATACGAGGCGCCTCGATTATTGACAGACCGGGAAACGTGTGTTCAGGAATTGCCAATCCTCAAAAGTAAGAGAGGACCGGCCTTGGAGGATCCAGGGATTGCTGTGTGCGGTCCCGAGGCATTTGCTAGAGTGTCTCGAACGGAGAGGAGCTTGCCCCTTGCCTCGACTCATGATGGAATCCAATTTCCGATACGAAATTGCGGATGTGATTGTATTACTAGTATGGCAACATAGTAGATGGTAGCTATGCCGCCTAGGATTGATATTTATGATTGAATTTGCTTTTGAAAACATATATGCACTTGTAATAATATCAAACACTTTTGTTTTATACGTATGAAGGATTTTTTGCCATTATAAGATAAAACTCTATCCTCCGGCTTGCGTTGCATTGTGTGATGGGACCTGAGTCTTATAATGGCTTCATTTTATAAAAAGCATTGCGATGATTCAATCATTTACTTTATTTCATGCACTATCACTCATTGGAGTAAACCCGTTCCGCGAAAGTGGCGTGGTCCTTTGATTTGCCTTATTATTGTTGTTAATAAGTTAAGTAGATTTCTCATACCAGTCCCATGACTGACTCGTAGTTTGTTTCACCTTGCAAACTCGGGTGCCCTCATTTTCACACGGGCAGCCTAGTTACAGGTATCTGGTGCACTTTTGGCTCATGGCGAGGCTTGACTACACCGTGCTGACTATGACTTTTTCCGCCATTATTGTATATGTATTATGATTCCTCGACTGGCGATGTAGACTGATGTTTAGTTTGTGTACTCTTTATGTATGATTCCACCTCTGGCGATGATGACTGATTATGTATTATTATGCACTAAGTTGTATCCTGCACTGTGCTCTCTTATGTGGTGATATCTATATGATTCCGCTGTCATATGTGTGTAAATTATTCTATTTCTTGTTTATGCTATTATCTGTGATATGCTAATGATGATTAATGTGTTATATTCCAGTGATTATCCTTAACACCGTGTCATGGGGTTTTGGGATCGTCATAGCTGGTATCAGAGCCTTGGTTAACCTTAGTTCTGGAGTCTAACACATTAAACACTTCGTCAAAATAGAATCAGTAGTATTCTAAGGCGAGTAGCTCATTAGAGATAGGACTAGTAATGTCCTAGAATGAGCCAACCAGAATAGCAAAAACAATTTGATCAGTCCATCATTATCTTTCCTTAAGTTTTCTGCTTAACCATGCAATAAAATTATCATTTCTGTAGGCTGACTCTTTTTTTGCTTGTACAGAACTTGAAAAATGGCTACCCGAGCAGCCGCTGCTAGAGGAGGCCGTGCTGGCCGTGGCAGAGGACGAGGAGAAGTCCCAGTTGAAGAAGGACCCTTGATACAACCCCCGGCCGCTCAACAATTCGAGCTGGACCGTGTGGCTAAGAGGTACAAGAACCTAGGAGGCAAAACCTTCTCTGGAACTGGCACAGTAATGGAGGCCCTTGCATGGCTGAAAACATGCGAGAAGATACTATAAGGCCTAAGGCTTGGAGATCAAGATAAAGCTTTCATGGGCGCTTGGCTCCTACAAGAAGAAGCCGAAATATAGTAGGATGCTCTCACCGCCGGGAATAGAAATGCTGGTAGAACCCGGGACGGATTCAAAGAACTATTCAAAGAGAAGTATGTCCCAGAGCAAGCCCTTGAGCGCATGCACGACGACTTCGCAAACCTCCAGCAGGGGGATCTCTCGGTGCTAGATTATCTGAATAAGTTTGCACAATTGTCCCGCTATGCTTTAGAGCTCGTCGCCACCGCAAAGTCCAAGAATAAGAGGTTCATCCTCGGGCTGAAGCGACAGTACCATGATAGAGCAATGGCCCACATCAAGCTGGGGTTTAATGAATTGGTGGAAATGGCGTGCAACTACGAAGACCTGGATCAAAGGCACCTGGAACATGATCGTGCTAAAAGCCAAGCGGGAAATAAACGCAAGCCCGCTGTGAATCAAGCGGAGTCAAGCCAAGCAGCATCCTCGAAACCACAGACTGGCAGGCCGCCAAAAGGAAGCTGCTATAATTGTGTCAAGGTGGGGGCACTACTCCAATGTTTGCACAGCCCCGAAGAGACAGAAGACAAATTCTCAAGGTTCAAGCCAAGGCTCTCAGAACCCTCGTTCCTGCTTTAATTGCCGCAAGACGGATCATCTGGTCAAAGACTGTCCGTTGCTTAAGAAGGTTGCGATAGCTCATGTGTATGACGGGACGAACCCGCCGGCTGCTTCCGATGGAGCAGGTAAACCCGATGTTTTGGGAGGTACCCTTACAATTAAAAATATTCCTGTTTCTGTATTATTTGACACGGGTGCATCACGTAGTGTGACGTCCTGGAATTTCGCTCGATCCGAATCAGTCGTTAAACCGATCTAGACCGTACGAAACCCCTGACTGTTTGAGAACAGGACAAATCAGGACACATACAGAAGAACATTTCATTGCTATTTTTACAACAATGCATCAGATTACAAGAATATACAGAGTATAAATGAATAAATATTACACAGAAATATCAGAGATTTAAATTACATTTAAATACATAGCAGCGGAAAAATAATATAAAACACAACTGAAGGTGATATACGGATACAGAGCTTTCCGGATATCATTCCAGCTGTAAACCAGGATCCTGTGAATATAAATCTGCAAAACCAAAACTACAAGCTGCCCGTGCGGAAAATAGGGGCACCCAGAGTTTAGGTTAAAACAATAAACTCCAGGTCAGTCATGTGACTGGTGTGAGAACTAAAACAGTTATTTAAGACTTTACTTTAAAAGAGAGTGATTCAAGGGACCACGCCGTATAACACGGAACGGGTTTCCTCCCAAGAATATCAGTGCATAGAATAAACAGCGTAATGCTTTTTCGAAAAATGAAGCTATTATAAGACCCAGGTCCCATCACACAATGCAACGCAAGCCGGAGGATAGGGTTTTCCCTTATAATAGCCAATCATGCTTGGTACGTTTAAAACAAATCATTTGATACTATAATAAGTGTATAGTGTCAAAACGTTTCAATCATAAATATAAATCATAGACGGCATGGGTACCATATATCATGTCGCCATACTAGTTCTACAATTAAAACCGCAATACACGTATTGGAAATTGGATTTCCGTCATGAGTCGAGGCAAGGGGCAAGCTCCTCTCCGCGTTCGAGACACTCTAGCAAATGTCCCCGGGATTACGCACACTGGGTAACCCCTGGATCTTCAGGGCCGGTCCTCACTTACGTTAGAGGATTAATTATGCCTGAACACACGTTTCCCGGTCCTTACAGACCTATAATCGAGGCGCCTCATCCAACAACCACAAAGGTGAAAAGTATATATATGTCAGGGCTGGTAAGTCACTGACACCACCAAAGCTAGAAAGAAACGTGCGCTCTCCCTGCAGTCCGTATCCCGTTTTTAACTCATACCGAGGTGTGAGGCTCGCGAATACACGCTATACACAAAGCTACGCCACAGAGGCCGTGCTTTGATCATCAACCCCAAGACTTTGCTTTTCAACAGAAGCCTTGATCATTGCATCTCCGTATGCCACACAGGCAATTCATGCCATGCGACTGATGTCCATCGATATACAACCTCTGAGCTCGTACGTCTCAGAGAAGGGCGTTAAGCAAAAGAATAAATTCTCCGCCGCCAAACAGATGTATATTTAATAGAAATCAATCAACACAGAATAAAATCCAATGTCAGACACACAATCCATTTACAAGTCCGTTCTGGGTCTGAACGAAACCGGAGGCACTTTCCTCGCATATCCATCCATCTCCAAGTACGTCTGGACGACCACCAACTATTTCCATCCTCTTGGGTGTACAGCCCAATCAGGATCGTCAGTAATAATCCAAACGATGTGAAGACTTCCGGTCTTCGACCACCGTCTTCATCTTCGACATATCGTCGAATCGGTTATTCAGAATGGGTATAAACCCGGACTTTCCGAACAACCCGCGTATATTAAAACAAATGTTACACAAACACAACATACGCCTCATTCCAATTCATTAGTCACTAACCGCAAATTAGCAAGAGAACAATTTCCCAAACATTAACCCCGAAGGCCGAAACCAACATCAGATCAATACCCAGGAAACCATTCTTCTTAGCCAACCTACAGCTAGTTTCTAAATTCCACATTCTTAGGGAAAGATTCCCATTAATTTTATCCAAGATAAATTCTTTAAAATTTATCCTGTAATCTTCCTTTGGATGTCATTTAAAACCAAATTATGGTTTTTCCAACTAGTCGAGATTAGCGAACCGTAACGAAGTAATTATTTATTTTATTTCCCAATCCCAACCTATTCATCCCATGAAGCAAAACTGGTGATACTCCATATCTAACACCGTGGTGTTATCGGTAAAACTAATTACCATTTCACGCTCAAATCTAATTAAAGATTTAACTATCGCTTTGGAGCAAAACTGGCGATACTCCATTCTCGTTCATTTTCTAAATTTGGGAATTCAGATTATCAATTCGAATTTCAATCTAATTGCAGATTCATTAAAACTCCTTTTACTGGGTTAAAGAACTAGGTGTTATTTAAAACACAGTTCACGACAAACCCAAATCACATTCAATCAAATATATTAGAAATTCGATTATTTAAAACCCCTTTTTAAATCTTGTTCATTTATTTAAAAATAATTGGGTTTTAAATTTAGTTCAAAACTAGTTTATTTCGATAAAAATCCATTTTTATCCTTTCAAATATGGAGTTTTTCATCCCAAATTTCCCCAAATCATTTCTTATGATTTTACACAAATTATTGATATTTTTAATAATTTTATCAAGGCCCGTACAGTCGATTTCCAACAATGGCCATCGAACTGCACTTACAGCGACCTTTTTCGAATTTGATTTGGACGTATCTCCAAATCCAACCGTTAGATTTTGAATTTCTAATATTCGTTAGAAAGCTCTTCTCGATACGAACCCAACGGTTCCAGTTTTAGGAGAATCCGACGGTCGGATCTCCCGTAATGTCCGTTTGAAATAAATGGTCGAAATTTACGAACTGCCGCGACGCGGCGCGTTCTATTCAGGCCATTATATTATATATATAATATATATAATATAAATTTCGTCGATTTCTATTTAAAACGAATTATATATATAGTTTTGAATTCGTTTCAAAAGAAATTTCTACTTCCATTTCAATTCAAATCAAAATTGAATTCTTCTTTATAAATTCGTTTTAAAAATCATTTCTATTCAATTCAAATTTCAATTCAATTTGAATTCATTTCACTTCATTTTAAATTCAATTCGAATTCGTTTTTCAATTCAATTCAATTCAATTCAAATTGGTTTTCTATTCGATTCAAATTCATTTTCTATTCAAATTAAATTCGTTTCGTTTTCTATTTGAATTCAATTCATTATATATTCAATTGAAATCAAATCCGTTAAATATTCAATTGAAATTGAATTGGTTTTCTATTCCATTCAAATTCAAAATCGTTTTATATTCAATTCAAATCGAAATCGTTTTATATTCAATTCATTTCGAAATCGTTTTATATTCAATTCATTTCGAAATCGCTTTATATTCATTTTAAAATGAATAAAATCGATATAAATATCGTTCACGTCAAAATGGCGCATCACTATTCAACACGGCTTTATATATTCTATTTCAAATATTCCATTCAACAAATGAATATTTATTTTTTTTTTTTGTCAACACACGACTAATCTCAACGAATGAGTACTGTCCACGTGCGACTATTTTTGCTATTTAATATATTTTATAAAAATTAGGGTATCTATCGTTTGATATTGAATCAGACTTCAACCGTAATTTAGTGAGAGAACGATTTCCTGAATATTAATCCCGAAGGCCGAAACCAACATCAGATTAATATCCAGGAGGCCACTCATCTCATCTATTTTCCAGTTGATTTCTAATTCTATATATGATAAAGATGTAAATTCTATTATAAAAATATTTCGTTCAACACATGACTAATATCAACGGATGAATATAGTCAACACATGAACCTTTATTTTATATTGATAAAGATATAAATTTTATTATAAAAATATTTCGTTCAACACATGACTAATATCAACGGATGAATATAGTCAACACATGAACCTTTATCTTATATTATACTTTATTTTTCAAATTGGAATGAGGCCCAATCAATTACCATATAATATTAATTATATGGATTTTCATACATCACATGTATATAATAGCATTGAAAAGTAATCAACCATCAACCAAAGTGCACTACACTGTATAAGCATCAAATATAGATATCTAACGCTTATAACAGCCTGTCAATCAATCGATCGACATATTTTATCAATCAGGATGAGTGAACTTCATATTTCATCCCAACACCCGTGTGGGGTTTCAAACAATCAAACACAGATTTTATTCGTGCAGCTGGGTGATGTGTAAAATTTATCGACCCAATCAATGTCATTCAAATAGGTGTACATAAACAAACCGTCCGGTTTGTAAATGAATATTTTATTTATTCGCATTCACGTTAAAAATTATATTTTTAACGATAAAACAATTTATCTTAACATATGAATATCTATTCAGTTCATTTATTCAATAAATGATTATTTTTATTTTTCTAACATATTTTAGAAAATTTCGGCGGCATAACGGCACGATACTAGAAACGGGACAAGGCCTAGCCTTATCCCCGGTCTAGTGAAGGCCCACGCCATTCACACATCAATCAAATCACTTTCGTTATGCAAACCACAAAATTTGGAGTAAGGGTCTAACCTAGCCTTACTCCTTCGCCTTATAACGGCGCACGTCTAATCCTAATCAATTTATCGATTCGATTTTTCACACCACAAACCACATTCAAACCAATATCGCAATCAATCACCAAACAGTCAAACAAACAAGTCCATGGTCTGTGGACGATTGTGTCGGGTGCTACTAAACACCGTCTGCATCCTAGTATATATATATATAAATATAACTAGAAATAAAATTGAAAGGTGAGAAATTCTCACCTATAGCTATCCTAGCTCCACGGCTCTTCCTTTGCAGAATTCTTCGTCGTTTCGCCTTTTTGTCACCTTCGTTGCTGCTTTCACTACATATGTAAAAATCGAATTTTTACATCGCTATTCAATATATAAAAATCATATTTTTAGTTCGAAGTTCAATATATAAAAATCATATTTTTAGTTCGAAGTTCAATATATAAAAATCGAATTTTTCTATCGAAGTTCAATATATAAAAATTCTATTTTTCTATTTCGCTATGTCAAATAGATAAAAATTATATTTTTATCACGCTATTTTCCACATAAAGATTTCGCCTTTATAAAAATTACCACTTTATCTCGACGTATATAAAATAAAAATCAGATTTTTATTTCGTTACATACACAAAGATGATATCTTTATATTCTCTATCTTATAAAGATTATATTTTTAATACTTTAAAAATATAAAAATCCTATTTTTAATATTTCTATATAGTAAAGATTATATTTTTAATACTTTAACTAACCAAAAATCATATTTTGACATCATCTATATAGTAAGGACTATATTTTTAATACTTTGAAAATATAAAAATCATATTTTTAATACTTTAAAAATATAAAAATCATATTTTTCTTTAACTAAAAATCAAATCTTTTTTTTTCTAATCAGTTTTAATCCTTTTGAAAAATCAGTTTTTATTTTCTTTTAAAACAGTTTTTATAATTCTTTTAAAAAAATTCTGTTTTTAAAACCCTTTTAAAAATTCTGTTTTTAGAACTCTTTTAAAAAAACAAAACAGTTTTAAAATTCCTAAAACAAAAATAAAAACAGTTTTCTTAAACAAAAATAAAATCAGTTTTCTAACTAAAATAAAAACAGTTTTCTAACTGTAAATATAAAACAAAATCAGTTTTTTTTTTATTCTGTACTTTAATTAAATTAAAGATAAAATAAAATAAGAAAATAAAATAAACATAAAAAACATACCAGCGAGGGGGGGGGGTTGAATCGCGGTGGTGGCCTAACCGGGCTTGGCTTGCTGGTGGGAGCAGATGTCGGAGGCCAAGGTTTAGCTCGGGCTCGAGTTCGATTGCGAAGAGGAGAAGGTGGAGCTCGCGGTGCGGTGGGGCTATTGCGGTGACTGGGGGGCTCGGGGTGGCTTACGGCTTCAGGCGATACAGGGATCGACGCGGTGGGAGGCTTCAAAGGAGAGGAAGAAGGGGCGGCAGCTCCGCCTGTGGCGGCGGCGAAACCCGGGGGGGCGCGATCGCCTTTTCTTTTTTTTTTTTTTTTTTTTTTTTTTCTTCTGAATTTCTTTGTGAACGTGGGGGGGGGCCAGAACATATAGGGGAGGAGGGTTTTCTTTTTCTTTTTATTTTATTTTTATTATTTAATTATTTTATTTTTATAAAAAGTTGACTTTCTGTTTTAACTCGAAATCAAGCCCACTGACTGTCGCCCCTAGCTAATTACCCCTATTCCGAACACAATGGGATTTGTATCGTCAGCTGATTCGGCTGTTACAATCAGTTTCCGTTAAATTTACATTTAAATCACTATATTGAATTTTAAACGTACATTTCAAATCACCGGGGTCACATACTAACTCTAAAAATTCTCGAAAAATATTTTCTAGCTTCGTATTGACGATACGGTCTTAACAAAACTAGTTTCGTCGAATTCCGAGACCGTATGAAAAATGGCCATTTTCCAGTCGACTAAAATCAACTGAAATGGTCAAAACACGTTTTCCTTTGCCACGCTCACATATTGATTCGAACAATTATGAAATTTGGAATCTAGCAATAACTTAACATCACGGACCCAACAAAAGTGGTTTCGTCGAAATCCGAGGTCATTTGCAAAATGGCTATTTTTTTAAGGGCTATATATTATATTAAAATATATATAAATTCCACAGCGACTATTTCTAATTTTCAACTGGACATATCTCATCATTTCTAAAATGAAATCTCAGTTTGTTAACTTCGTTACAAAGATATAGTTATACAGATTCAAATATTTCTTGTTTCGTTCAATTATGACTTATATTGAATTCTGTATATTCATTTGAAATTAGAAATCGAATTTTCGAACTACCGCGCCATTTTCAATTCCTTTTATAATTATATATAATTATTTATATTCTAACGACGACGTATATAATATATACGTCGAATTATATTCAAAATAAATTTTCTCGTCGATATTATTTAAAATACTCTATTTTAAATATTCAAAATTCGCCAAAATTGCCAAAATAAAAATTTTAAACTGGCCCAGATTTTCCGGGTTATTACAATCTCCCCCACTTAAAACTTTTCGTCCCCGAAAAGGAACAAAGTCGAAAGTGGTTTGATTATTCAACTCTATGTTCGATCTGGCTTCCATTCTCCAATTCTTTAGTTTCTGAGAATTTCCAAAATTTCAAAAATTTGGCTAACACCCTAAATTTTTGAAAAATTTCGCCATAACCTCCCCTGCAATGGGAGCATCGGGGAATTTCAAATAGCTTCCCCGGTCCTTCAGATCTCAAAAAGAAAAAGAAAAAGCCAAGCGGCTAGCCAATAGGCTCACAAAATCATCATCACCCAAACAAAACAGTAAATTATGTAATAAACATGTACCTATTTGTCGGGCAAACAAATTTTATTCTCTGCTCTAGCCTCCTTGCTATGACCTGTTCAATGTAAGTATATGTATATGGAAGCAAATGCGACCAATTTCAATATAATTCAATATTTGGTTATATTAGGTATAAATGGTTAAAAATTAGCAAACAATTAAACAAACAACACAAACATCAATCAATTAGTGGATTAGAGTTTTAAATTCATAATTTTGATATATATAAAGAAAATCATGTTTTTGATGCCAATTCCCAACAATGTGTTCTAACTATATTAGTTTTGGTTCTCACACCAGTCTAATGGAAATATATAGATATCACACCTTCGTTACTCGAACATGAATACTAATGACAACTAGTCAATCATCAGAATCATCTTCGGGCCACTAGAGTATGATTCTATATCTATCCAGTATATTAACACTTCGAATATACGTTCATGACGCGTATACGCGAAATCTATATATACTCGATTGTCCATATTCAAAATAAATAAATAGTCAAATACGTTTTAAAATGGTTTAAATTTCAAAACAAAATTGTTTTCATTTGAAAAATATACTCTTCACACTCGTTCTAGGATACTACTGATCCTATCTCTAACGAGTCATTCTAATTGGATATTACTAATCCAATATCTGATGAATTCTTTCGTATGGTTCTAATGTGTCTTGTTCTCGAGCTCTGTAAACCAAAGCTCTGATACCAAATGTGACGTCCTGGAATTTCGCTCGATCCGAATCAGTCGTTAAACCGATCTAGACCGTACGAAACCCCTGACTGTTTGAGAACAGGACAAATCAGGACACATACAGAAGAACATTTCATTGCTATTTTTACAACAATGCATCAGATTACAAGAATATACAGAGTATAAATGAATAAATATTACACAGAAATATCAGAGATTTAAATTACATTTAAATACATAGCAGCGGAAAAATAATATAAAACACAACTGAAGGTGATATACGGATACAGAGCTTTCCGGATATCATTCCAGCTGTAAACCAGGATCCTGTGAATATAAATCTGCAAAACCAAAACTACTAGCTGCCCGTGCGGAAAATAGGGGCACCCAGAGTTTAGGTTAAAACAATAAACTCCAGGTCAGTCATGTGACTGGTGTGAGAACTAAAACAGTTATTTAAGACTTTACTTTAAAAGAGAGTGATTCAAGGGACCACGCCGTATAACACGGAACGGGTTTCCTCCCAAGAATATCAGTGCATAGAATAAACAGCGTAATGCTTTTTCGAAAAATGAAGCTATTATAAGACCCAGGTCCCATCACACAATGCAACGCAAGCCGGAGGATAGGGTTTTCCCTTATAATAGCCAATCATGCTTGGTACGTTTAAAACAAATCATTTGATACTATAATAAGTGTATAGTGTCAAAACGTTTCAATCATAAATATAAATCATAGACGGCATGGGTACCATATATCATGTCGCCATACTAGTTCTACAATTAAAACCGCAATACACGTATTGGAAATTGGATTTCCGTCATGAGTCGAGGCAAGGGGCAAGCTCCTCTCCGCGTTCGAGACACTCTAGCAAATGTCCCCGGGATTACGCACACTGGGTAACCCCTGGATCTTCAGGGCCGGTCCTCACTTACGTTAGAGGATTAATTATGCCTGAACACACGTTTCCCGGTCCTTACAGACCTATAATCGAGGCGCCTCATCCAACAACCACAAAGGTGAAAAGTATATATATGTCAGGGCTGGTAAGTCACTGACACCACCAAAGCTAGAAAGAAACGTGCGCTCTCCCTGCAGTCCGTATCCCGTTTTTAACTCATACCGAGGTGTGAGGCTCGCGAATACACGCTATACACAAAGCTACGCCACAGAGGCCGTGCTTTGATCATCAACCCCAAGACTTTGCTTTTCAACAGAAGCCTTGATCATTGCATCTCCGTATGCCACACAGGCAATTCATGCCATGCGACTGATGTCCATCGATATACAACCTCTGAGCTCGTACGTCTCAGAGAAGGGCGTTAAGCAAAAGAATAAATTCTCCGCCGCCAAACAGATGTATATTTAATAGAAATCAATCAACACAGAATAAAATCCAATGTCAGACACACAATCCATTTACAAGTCCGTTCTGGGTCTGAACGAAACCGGAGGCACTTTCCTCGCATATCCATCCATCTCCAAGTACGTCTGGACGACCACCAACTATTTCCATCCTCTTGGGTGTACAGCCCAATCAGGATCGTCAGTAATAATCCAAACGATGTGAAGACTTCCGGTCTTCGACCACCGTCTTCATCTTCGACATATCGTCGAATCGGTTATTCAGAATGGGTATAAACCCGGACTTTCCGAACAACCCGCGTATATTAAAACAAATGTTACACAAACACAACATACGCCTCATTCCAATTCATTAGTCACTAACCGCAAATTAGCAAGAGAACAATTTCCCAAACATTAACCCCGAAGGCCGAAACCAACATCAGATCAATACCCAGGAAACCATTCTTCTTAGCCAACCTACAGCTAGTTTCTAAATTCCACATTCTTAGGGAAAGATTCCCATTAATTTTATCCAAGATAAATTCTTTAAAATTTATCCTGTAATCTTCCTTTGGATGTCATTTAAAACCAAATTATGGTTTTTCCAACTAGTCGAGATTAGCGAACCGTAACGAAGTAATTATTTATTTTATTTCCCAATCCCAACCTATTCATCCCATGAAGCAAAACTGGTGATACTCCATATCTAACACCGTGGTGTTATCGGTAAAACTAATTACCATTTCACGCTCAAATCTAATTAAAGATTTAACTATCGCTTTGGAGCAAAACTGGCGATACTCCATTCTCGTTCATTTTCTAAATTTGGGAATTCAGATTATCAATTCGAATTTCAATCTAATTGCAGATTCATTAAAACTCCTTTTACTGGGTTAAAGAACTAGGTGTTATTTAAAACACAGTTCACGACAAACCCAAATCACATTCAATCAAATATATTAGAAATTCGATTATTTAAAACCCCTTTTTAAATCTTGTTCATTTATTTAAAAATAATTGGGTTTTAAATTTAGTTCAAAACTAGTTTATTTCGATAAAAATCCATTTTTATCCTTTCAAATATGGAGTTTTTCATCCCAAATTTCCCCAAATCATTTCTTATGATTTTACACAAATTATTGATATTTTTAATAATTTTATCAAGGCCCGTACAGTCGATTTCCAACAATGGCCATCGAACTGCACTTACAGCGACCTTTTTCGAATTTGATTTGGACGTATCTCCAAATCCAACCGTTAGATTTTGAATTTCTAATATTCGTTAGAAAGCTCTTCTCGATACGAACCCAACGGTTCCGGTTTTAGGAGAATCCGACGGTCGGATCTCCCGTAATGTCCGTTTGAAATAAATGGTCGAAATTTACGAACTGCCGCGACGCGGCGCGTTCTATTCAGGCCATTATATTATATATATAATATATATAATATAAATTTCGTCGATTTCTATTTAAAACGAATTATATATATAGTTTTGAATTCGTTTCAAAAGAAATTTCTACTTCCATTTCAATTCAAATCAAAATTGAATTCTTCTTTATAAATTCGTTTTAAAAATCATTTCTATTCAATTCAAATTTCAATTCAATTTGAATTCATTTCACTTCATTTTAAATTCAATTCGAATTCGTTTTTCAATTCAATTCAATTCAATTCAAATTGGTTTTCTATTCGATTCAAATTCATTTTCTATTCAAATTAAATTCGTTTCGTTTTCTATTTGAATTCAATTCATTATATATTCAATTGAAATCAAATCCGTT
Organism: Allium sativum; assembly: GCA_030737875.1. Taxonomy (NCBI): domain Eukaryota; kingdom Viridiplantae; phylum Streptophyta; class Magnoliopsida; order Asparagales; family Amaryllidaceae; genus Allium; species Allium sativum. Next base: position 856,255,855 of record CM060915.1, on the reverse strand, counting down.
AAATATTCAATTGAAATTGAATTGGTTTTCTATTCCATTCAAATTCAAAATCGTTTTATATTCAATTCAAATCGAAATCGTTTTATATTCAATTCATTTCGAAATCGTTTTATATTCAATTCATTTCGAAATCGCTTTATATTCATTTTAAAATGAATAAAATCGATATAAATATCGTTCACGTCAAAATGGCGCATCACTATTCAACACGGCTTTATATATTCTATTTCAAATATTCCATTCAACAAATGAATATTTTTTTTTTTTTTTTTGTCAACACACGACTAATCTCAACGAATGAGTACTGTCCACGTGCGACTATTTTTGCTATTTGATATATTTTATAAAAATTAGGGTATCTATCGTTTGATATTGAATCAGACTTCAACCGTTATTTAGTGAGAGAACGATTTCCTGAATATTAATCCCGAAGGCCGAAACCAACATCAGATTAATATCCAGGAGGCCACTCATCTCATCTATTTTCCAGTTGATTTCTAATTCTATATATGATAAAGATGTAAATTCTATTATAAAAATATTTCGTTCAACACATGACTAATATCAACGGATGAATATAGTCAACACATGAACCTTTATTTTATATTGATAAAGATATAAATTTTATTATAAAAATATTTCGTTCAACACATGACTAATATCAACGGATGAATATAGTCAACACATGAACCTTTATCTTATATTATACTTTATTTTTCAAATTGGAATGAGGCCCAATCAATTACCATATAATATTAATTATATGGATTTTCATACATCACATGTATATAATAGCATTGAAAAGTAATCAACCATCAACCAAAGTGCACTACACTGTATAAGCATCAAATATAGATATCTAACGCTTATAACAGCCTGTCAATCAATCGATCGACATATTTTATCAATCAGGATGAGTGAACTTCATATTTCATCCCAACACCCGTGTGGGGTTTCAAACAATCAAACACAGATTTTATTCGTGCAGCTGGGTGATGTGTAAAATTTATCGACCCAATCAATGTCATTCAAATAGGTGTACATAAACAAACCGTCCGGTTTGTAAATGAATATTTTATTTATTCGCATTCACGTTAAAAATTATATTTTTAACGATAAAACAATTTATCTTAACATATGAATATCTATTCAGTTCATTTATTCAATAAATGATTATTTTTATTTTTCTAACATATTTTAGAAAATTTCGGCGGCATAACGGCACGATACTAGAAACGGGACAAGGCCTAGCCTTATCCCCGGTCTAGTGAAGGCCCACGCCATTCACACATCAATCAAATCACTTTCGTTATGCAAACCACAAAATTTGGAGTAAGGGTCTAACCTAGCCTTACTCCTTCGCCTTATAACGGCGCACGTCTAATCCTAATCAATTTATCGATTCGATTTTTCACACCACAAACCACATTCAAACCAATATCGCAATCAATCACCAAACAGTCAAACAAACAAGTCCATGGTCTGTGGACGATTGTGTCGGGTGCTACTAAACACCGTCTGCATCCTAGTATATATATATATAAATATAACTAGAAATAAAATTGAAAGGTGAGAAATTCTCACCTATAGCTATCCTAGCTCCACGGCTCTTCCTTTGCAGAATTCTTCGTCGTTTCGCCTTTTTGTCACCTTCGTTGCTGCTTTCACTACATATGTAAAAATCGAATTTTTACATCGCTATTCAATATATAAAAATCATATTTTTAGTTCGAAGTTCAATATATAAAAATCATATTTTTAGTTCGAAGTTCAATATATAAAAATCGAATTTTTCTATCGAAGTTCAATATATAAAAATTCTATTTTTCTATTTCGCTATGTCAAATAGATAAAAATTATATTTTTATCACGCTATTTTCCACATAAAGATTTCGCCTTTATAAAAATTACCACTTTATCTCGACGTATATAAAATAAAAATCAGATTTTTATTTCGTTACATACACAAAGATGATATCTTTATATTCTCTATCTTATAAAGATTATATTTTTAATACTTTAAAAATATAAAAATCCTATTTTTAATATTTCTATATAGTAAAGATTATATTTTTAATACTTTAACTAACCAAAAATCATATTTTGACATCATCTATATAGTAAGGACTATATTTTTAATACTTTGAAAATATAAAAATCATATTTTTAATACTTTAAAAATATAAAAATCATATTTTTCTTTAACTAAAAATCAAATCTTTTTTTTTCTAATCAGTTTTAATCCTTTTGAAAAATCAGTTTTTATTTTCTTTTAAAACAGTTTTTATAATTCTTTTAAAAAAATTCTGTTTTTAAAACCCTTTTAAAAATTCTGTTTTTAGAACTCTTTTAAAAAAACAAAACAGTTTTAAAATTGCTAAAACAAAAATAAAAACAGTTTTCTTAAACAAAAATAAAACCAGTTTTCTAACTAAAATAAAAACAGTTTTCTAACTGTAAATATAAAACAAAATCAGTTTTTTTTTTATTCTGTACTTTAATTAAATTAAAGATAAAATAAAATAAGAAAATAAAATAAACATAAAAAACATACCAGCGAGGGGGGGGGGGGTTGAATCGCGGTGGTGGCCTAACCGGGCTTGGCTTGCTGGTGGGAGCAGATGTCGGAGGCCAAGGTTTAGCTCGGGCTCGAGTTCGATTGCGAAGAGGAGAAGGTGGAGCTCGCGGTGCGGTGGGGCTATTGCGGTGACTGGGGGGCTCGGGGTGGCTTACGGCTTCAGGCGATACAGGGATCGACGCGGTGGGAGGCTTCAAAGGAGAGGAAGAAGGGGCGGCAGCTCCGCCTGTGGCGGCGGCGAAACCCGGGGGGGGCGCGATCGCCTTTTCTTTTTTTATTTTTTTATTTTTTTTTTCTTCTGAATTTCTTTGTGAACGTGGGGGGGGCCAGAACATATAGGGGAGGAGGGTTTTCTTTTTCTTTTTATTTTATTTTTATTATTTAATTATTTTATTTTTATAAAAAGTTGACTTTCTGTTTTAACTCGAAATCAAGCCCACTGACTGTCGCCCCTAGCTAATTACCCCTATTCCGAACACAATGGGATTTGTATCGTCAGCTGATTCGGCTGTTACAATCAGTTTCCGTTAAATTTACATTTAAATCACTATATTGAATTTTAAATGTACATTTCAAATCACCGGGGTCACATACTAACTCTAAAAATTCTCGAAAAATATTTTCTAGCTTCGTATTGACGATACGGTCTTAACAAAACTAGTTTCGTCGAATTCCGAGACCGTATGAAAAATGGCCATTTTCCAGTCGACTAAAATCAACTGAAATGGTCAAAACACGTTTTCCTTTGCCACGCTCACATATTGATTCGAACAATTATGAAATTTGGAATCTAGCAATAACTTAACATCACGGACCCAACAAAAGTGGTTTCGTCGAAATCCGAGGTCATTTGCAAAATGGCTAATTTTTTAAGGGCTATATATTATATTAAAATATATATAAATTCCACAGCGACTATTTCTAATTTTCAACTGGACATATCTCATCATTTCTAAAATGAAATCTCAGTTTGTTAACTTCGTTACAAAGATATAGTTATACAGATTCAAATATTTCTTGTTTCGTTCAATTCTGACTTATATTGAATTCTGTATATTCATTTGAAATTAGAAATCGAATTTTCGAACTACCGCGCCATTTTCAATTCCTTTTATAATTATATATAATTATTTATATTCTAACGACGACGTATATAATATATACGTCGAATTATATTCAAAATAAATTTTCTCGTCGATATTATTTAAAATACTCTATTTTAAATATTCAAAATTCGCCAAAATTGCCAAAATAAAAATTTTAAACTGGCCCAGATTTTCCGGGTTATTACACGTAGTTTCATTGCTAGTAACACAGTTCACAAATTAAAGTTAAAACAAAGAAAATTGAAAGAATCGGTTGAAGTACATAATCCGATAGGAGGATCCCTCATTCTCAGTTCATATTGTAAAGTACCTGCTTCTTTTTCTCGATACAAGTTTCCTTTTGATCTAATCATCATGGATTTTCCCGAATTCGATATCATTCTCGGGCTTGATTGGTTAACGAAATATGAAGCTGAAGGGAAGTGTGCAGAAAGGATAGTAAAAATTCGAACGAAGCTTGGGTATATTACTGTACGTTGTCATGGTTCAAATCCAGATAGAAAGGAATTGTGGTCAACATTAGAAGTTATCCCCACTTCCTTAGAAAAGATTCCTGTAGTTAAAAACTATGCGGATGTGTTTGAAGAAGTCGAAAACTTACCTCCGCAAAGAGAAATAGAATTCAGAACCGATCTAATTCCCAATGCCTGACCAGTGGTACATCCAATTAGAAGAATGACTCCAAAGGAAAAAGGAAGAATTAGGCGATCAAACTTGCCAACTGTTGTGGAAGGGTCTAATCAGACCTAGCTTTTCTAATTGGGGTGCAGCTGTAGTGTTTGTCCCAAAGTCAGACGGTACTCTTCGATTGTGTGTTGATTACCGAGACCTCAACAAACAGACGCTCAAAAACAAATACCCATTACCCCGCATCGATGATCTGCTAGACCAATTAAATGGGGCGAGAGTATTTTCCCGAATGGACCTAGCTACGGGTTTTCATCAATTGAGAATTGTAGAGGAGTGTGTTCCTTTGACAGCTTTCAGAGGTCCAGACATATTTTATGAATGGTTAGTAATGCCGTTCGGCCTATGCAATGCTCCAGCATACTTTGTCGATCTAATGAATAGAGTGTTCAGGGGAGTTCTGAATAAATTTGTCCTCGTATTCATCGATGGTATTTTAATCTACTCCAAATCAAAACCCGAGCATGAAAAACACTTAGAACAAGTATTGGAGATTCTAAGAAAGAACATCTTCAAAGCCAAATTCTCAAAATGTGTCTTCTGGCAAGAAGAAGTGAAGTTCCTTGGCCATGTCGTGTCAAAGAAAGGGATTTCAGTAGATCCGAGCAAAATAACAGCAATTCAAGACTGGAAACAACCCACTACACCCACAGAGGTTAGAAGCTTTATGAGGTTGGCTAGTTATTATCGAAAGTTCGTTAAGGATTTTTCGAAGATATCCGGTCCGTTAACGAAGCTCACGAAGAAGCATGAGAAATTTAAGTGGACTTCCAACTGTGAAGAAGCTTTCCAGGAATTGAAATCAAAACTGACAACTACTCCAGTGTTAACCATTATCGATGGCAATCAGGATTTGACGGTTTGGACAGATGCTTCTATTAGGGGTCTTGGTGTAGTGTTAATGCAAAGAGGCCAGGTAGTCGCTTATGCAAGCCACTAACTGAAACCACATGAGAAGAATTATGTAACTCATGATCTTGAGTTGCTAGCCATCGTTTTTGCTTTGAAAATCTGGAGGCATTATTTATTGGGCGAGAAATTTGTACTGTACACAGATCATCAATCATTGAAGTATTTATACACCCAGAAAGATCTGAATTTGAGACAGCAGCGTTGGCTAGAATTTCTTGCAGCATATGATCTAGATATCCTGTATACGCCGGGGAAGGCTAACGTTGTAGCGGATGCGCTTAGTAGAAAAACCGAAATCATTGCCAATCTTATAATTACGCCTGGATTGATTGATAAGATTTCCGTCCTTCAAAAAGACGATGAATTTATTTAGAGAATCAGTTAGAGGCTCAAGAAAGGTGAAACCACAAGTTTCCGTATTGACGATAAGGGGATTCTCAGGTTAAATGATAGGATTTCCATCCCAAATATTCCGGGCCTTCGAAGAGAGGTGCTGGATGAATGCCATAAATCCAAACTTTGCATTCATCCCGGTGTGAATAAAACATACAACGATATCGAACGCACTTTCTGGTGGAGAGCAATGAAGAGGGATATTTCTTTGTATGTTAGCAGATGCCCTACTTGTCAATTAGTCAAGAGCGACCAACATAATCTAGCTGGATTGTTGCAACCATTGGAAGTCCCAGGTTGGAAATGGGAACAGATTTCCATGGATTTCATAGATGGTTTGCCGCGAACCAGGAAAGGTAATGACAACATTTGGGTAATCATATATCGCTTCACGAAGACTACCCATTTCATACCTGTCAGATCCAATAGAACCGCTCAAAGTCTAGCATAGATATATTTCAAAGAAATTGTTAAGCTGCATGGAATTCCCAATAGCATAGTCAGTGATAGAGACCCAATATTTGCTAGCAAATTCTGGGAGGCATTCCAGACAGAATTGGGAATGAAACTTAATATGAGCACCGCTTATCACCCTCAGACAGATGGCCAAACTGAACGGGTGAATAGAATTCTGCAAGATTTACTACGGGCTTGTATAATTGATTTTGGTGGGTCATGGGAAGATCACTTACATTTGGAAGAATTCTCATATAACAATAGTTATCAAGCAAGTTTGGGAATGTCGCCATTTGAAGCATTATATGGCAGACCGTGCAGATCTCCAGCATGTTGGGTAGAACCTGGCAACAGACTTGTGTTAGGACCCGATATGATTAGAGAAGCGTCCGATAAAGTCGACTTCATCAAAAAGCGATTGAGAACCGCACAAAGCCGACAGAATAGTAACGCAGATTCTAGAAGAAGAGATTTGACATTTGCTGTTGGTGACCATGTTTATTTGAAAGTTTCTCCGATGAGAGGAGTAACCAGATTTAGCAAAACTGGGAAGTTGGCACCGAGATTTATTGGTCCCTTTCCTATACTTGAACGAATTGGAACTCTTGCTTATAGGGTTCAATTACCAGATTGGTTGTCTGGAGTGCATGATGTATTTCACGTATCACAACTTAGAAGGAAAGTGCATGATCCGGATCTTGTTGTAGAAGAAGCAGCGCAACAGGACTTGGAAATAACTCCAGAATTAGCAGTCAGAAGAGAGCCATTAAAAATTGTTGGCAAAGAAACTAGAGAGTTAGGAGCAAAAAGGTTCATTTAGTTAAAGTGCAATGGAGTAGTGATCCTAGAGACTGTACTTGGGAGACTGAGGAGAGCATTAAGCAAGCTTACCCCAAATGCAGAGTGGACATCTCTGACTAACTCCGGTGCAAGGTACCTTTACAATACTTTGCATTTACAGTTTGTTTCCTACTTTACTGTTGTTTCCTTTTCGGGGACGAAAAGTTTTAAGTGGGGGAGATTGTAACAATCCGGAAAATACGAGCCAATTTAAAATTTTTAAATTGGTTATTTCAAAGGAATTTGAACAATTGAAATAGAATATTTCAATAAAATAGTGAATTAGAAATAGTGAGTCAGTTTGAAAATTTGAATTCAAACTTTAACTGACTGCACCGGGTGCAAAATATAACGGATTTTAGTGAAACCAAAAAATATTTAAATCTGTTAATGAATATCTTTCCAACGAATCTGAAAAATCGAAGTTTCATAGCGGGAATCAAAAGTTATGGCCAAATGAATTTTCAGAAAGGTCGCTATATAGAATATATAGCCCTTTAAAATAGATATTTTGCAAATGACCTCGGAATTTGACGAAACCACTTTTGTTGTGTCCGGGATGTCAAACTATTGCTAGGTTTCAAATTTCAAAATTTTTGAAGCTAGTATGTGAGCGTGGCAAAAGAAAATGTGTTTGGTCAATTTCTGTTAAATAGGATCGACCAGAAAAGGGCCATTTTTCAAACGATCTCAGAATTCGACGAAACTAGTTTTGTTGGGACCGTAGAGTCAAAACATAGCTAGATTTATTTTTCTAGAATTTTTCGAATCAGTTTGTGGCCTTGGCAAATTGAAATGTACGTTCAAATTGAATATAAAATGTTTTATACTTTAATTTGAAAAATAACTGACTGTAACAGTCGAATTGGCCTACGAAACATATCCCATTGTGTCCGGGATGGGGGTATTTAGCTAGGGGCGACAGTCGTTGGGTTTGAATTGGGGTTCGAAGGTGAAAACCCTAATTTTCTGAATAATATATATATATATATCGGTGAATCAGAAAATTCCATTCATAAATTAAAAATAAAATAAAACGCTCAGAAACCCTCGCCTCTCTCTTTATCGACGGCGACGTGAGCTCCAACCTTCCCAGGCGATTTCCGACCGCCTCAGCCCCCTGCCGACGCCGCCACCACCAGCAATCGACGCCGCCGCCTCCCCTCTACAGATCCGACCAGACCTCGACCCCCCTCGTCGCCTGTGCCGCATGAATCTCCTCCGTGAACATCGAACCTTCCCAGCGCTGCCCCGACCAGATCCGACCACCGAACTGCCTCCAACCACCACCGATCGACTCCACTCTCCTCCCTCTTCCACGTTGTACCCTCTGATCATCATATTGTGCCTCGATTTTCGCAAAAACTGCAAACCTAGTTTTGAACCATCGTGAAAGGTGAGTCCTTTATTACATTTAAACTTTGAAAAATCATATCTTTATGGTGCTTTGATGAAATTCGATGAAACAGGAAACATCGGGACCGCAAGGAGGCTCTCTACCATATAGAAGAGACCGCGGATTTTTCTGAGCCATCTACGATTTTTAGCACTCCGAAAACCAATGTGAGAAATCTAAATTAAATGAAATTGAATGGAAAATGTCATGTATAAATTATACAAGCCAAGTATAAATTATACACGTGTTGTATACCTCATGTACATGCGTTGTGTAAGCTATATGAGCGAAGTATGAATTATACATGCATAGTATGAATGATATGTATGTTGAAATGCAAGTGAAATGTAGAAATAATATATATATATATATATATATATATATATATATATATATATATATATACACTCCCCTCGTCCACAAACCATGGACGATATTTATTGTTGTGAATTGGTGTGAAATATTGGATGAAAAATGCAAATGGTTGAATAATTGTTTGTGGTTGATAGTGATAGGAAGTGGTTGAAAAATACCCATTGGTGATTGAAATAAATTGGAAATAATTGTGGAAATGAAAATAAAACATGCCGCCTGCGTGCGAATTAGATGCATGAATCCCCATTGTCAAAAACCGCAAGGTTTAAGGTAGAGCGAGGAGCCGTACTCGGGACGGTGCCGGTTTTAACTACCCTGCCGTTATACTGCCGAAATTTTCAATAATATTCATGTGTTAGAATTATTTTCATATGTTGAAATTTCATGCGATGAAATTAAAGTCATGTGTTGAAACTATATCCATGTGTGGAAATGCTCATGTGTTGAGAAGTGATGTGTGAAAAATTAAATTCATGTGTGAACGAATAAAGTGTTTAAACAATAAAAATCACATTTTTATAATATATATGAAGTATGTAAAAATATTCGCCTTATATATAAATAGTTTCAACAATAAAAATTTCATCTTTCTTATATGAACAAACTATATAAAATATCCATGTGTGGAAATGTTCATGTGTTGAGAAGTGTGCGTGTTGGAAAGGTGCATGTGTTGAATAAAAGATTGGACAATAAAAATCACATTTTTATTGAAACTATGAAGTGTTAAAAACATTCATGTGTCGAATAAATATTTTAGATGATAAAAATACCATTTTTATCATACATGTGATTTGCTAAAGATATGCGAGCGTTGAAATAAATATTTGTGAAAGAAATATTATTTTTAACATGCATAAGAACTAAATAAAATAGTCATGTGTTGAAATATATTTTAGTTCGCCAAAATTATCATTTTTGAAATGTGAAGTGTTAAAAATAACCACTTGTTCAAATAAATATGCATGAGTTGAAATATTCATTAATTAGCTAATGATATGATTTTTGCCTATGCATGCAACATTAGAATGAATGGTGTTTTTAAACCAAATTGAAACAAATATGAAGTTGAATGGAAAATGATAAGGGATAAGAATTGCATATATGTACATGCATATTTATTGAACAGGTTATAGCAAAGAGGCTAGAGAAGAGGAATAAAATTTTGTGCCCGACAAATAGGTACACGTTTACTGTTTTGTTTGGGTGATGATTTTATGAGCCTATTGGCTAGCCGCTTGGCTTTTTCTTTTTATTTTTGAAATGAGATGTCCGTGTGGCTATTTGGGAATTTTCCCAATCCCTCCCGTACAAAGGGGGTTATGGCGAAATTTTCCAAAATTTAAAGGCGTTAGTGAAATATTTGAAGTGAAAACGATATAGGAATTTTTGAATGAACTATATTTATATAAGTATATAAATATAAATAAAATTAAAACAAATTGTGGCCGTGCAGTTCGTGTTTTGAAACCATGATTTCAAACGACTAGTGCGGAAAATCCGACCATTAGATTTTCCTGAAACCACAACCGTTGGGTTCGCCTTGAGAATATCTTTCCAACGGCACCAACTTTGTAAAGATCCGACAGTTGGATTGTCTGGAATGTTTAATTCAAATATGAAGAAAAACAGCGCAAAAAACGATTTTATATATATATATATATATATATATATATATATATATATATATATATAATTAAATTAAATCGAATAACGACGCTGTAGTTCGTAATTTGAAATCGTAACTTTAAACGACTAGTGTGGAAGATCCGACCGTCGGATTTTTTCAAAACTGAAACCATTGGATTCGTTTTGAAATGATCTTTCTAATGATATAAAATTTGTGAAGATCCAACAGTTAGATTTTCAGATATGTGTAAAACAAATCTATTATTTAAACAGGAAAGGAGGAACTAAGTACCGCTTACGTGTACACAGCCGTATCCCAGCATTCATCGTGTTCTAAGCAATCACCACATTTCTTCTTTTCTCCCCCCAAAACCACGTGACTAAACTGATTTCCCCTTTCCCAAATTAAGAATTTAAAACCGCTTTCGCAATTTCTGACAACGCTCCGAAATACATTTTTTTCGTCAAATCCCCAAAATCGATTTTTTTCATTTCTTCCCCAAATTGCATTCTGTCGCTTCATCGCACGCTTCAACGCTATCTGCACAAATGGAAATGTCACCATCTACCCTGCAACGCTCATCGAGTTTGGCGTTTTACGTGAACGACGTGCTGAAAATCGCCATCTGCTCCTCAAATGAGCACGACGGAGAAACAGAGCCCATCCACCGAAACCAGGTACCTCCTCGATACAAGATAAAGGCAGGTGAAACCCTAAGATTGAAGTCGGCGAAAGTCTTCACAAGTTAAACGATTTGTGGATTGTGGTCCTTCCGATTCTTTTTTATTTGTGACACCCGTATTTATTCATTCATCTATTTATTTATTTTTGCTGCAGCTTATCAAAGTTGCAAAAATACCAAATTACCTGTTGGCGGAAAATCACTTCATCTGGATTAATACATATTGTTGATGTTGCTATGTGTTCTCCCTATTACTGCCTCTAACAGTGACCTTCATTATGACATTCTTTTATCATTATCCCATATAATATCGAATGTTTTTTTATTTTTTCGTTTTCTTCCTTATAAAGTTTTTAATTTTTACCCAGACGAAGGTAGTAATAAAAAAGCAACTTTGGATTGCTCTGGCTATAGCTGAGATGAGCAATGTATTGAAGACACCGAACAACCACGACGGATTTAGGATATTCACTGATCAAGGTAATAAGTTTTATGGACACATGATATCTACATATAACCATTAACTTGCGTGAAGGTACTTCTGTGTCTTTTCATGTGATTTTCCACAATGGAATGAAGAGTCAGAGAACTGATGATCTATGGAATTATGACGATCTGACCCTATGTGAAGGCCTCTGCCTTCTTTTGTTAAGAGGTACAAATTATAGTGGAGTTAACAACATTCGTCATGTTTGGTTACATCGAATTAACGATTATCTCATTATGACCATTTATGTCAGTATATTGCATTGGAGTATATGTCAGGAAATCGTTGGACACTTACAAAAAAGTTTTCACTGCTGGATTTAATTAAATAAATATTTCATTTATATCTTATTTTTCCAGCACTTTATTCAAACTGTTTATATTTTCCTTACATATATTGGCTTAATATTATAATCCACGTTATTTTGCTAGCATAGACCATGTTTTGTTTAGGCTTTAATTACAAAATTGTTGAAAATAATTTATGGTGTCTTCGTTCCATATATCATATGTAATTTTGCTTCAACATGTATTGCATAAGATACATATTAATTAGTCATCTCTAAAAATGGCATGAATCACATTTTTGTTGAATTCTATCAACCAAATTTACAATCTCATTTATAAAAATAATCCGAGAAGTGGATCAAAATATACACATTATAGGACACTGAATTTTATAAAAAAAATTATTTACAATTAAGCTAAAAAGTCAAATGGAAAACATAAATCGAAGTATTCTGGTCATTAAGAATGTTCTGCTTCACTTATATGAACTATTACTATATGCAAAATGTGATTTTACCTAAATTTATTTGAAAACCTTCGGCCATACTTACATAAGTTAATTTTAAAGTTTGTGTATTTTTAAACACGTTGATTAGCACCTAAACCTGACATCTATGACTCCGTGAATCCATTAATATATCATTTTTCTGTCCTAAAACTTGTGTTTAAGTTAATAATCAAATTCATTGGTACAAGTTCATAAAAAGAAAAAAGAATTCAACGTATTTACTGACATAATCAAAGCTATTTACCAATTAATAAAATAGAGAATAGATCCCATAGTGTGGAACTTTTTTTTAAAATTTTTTTTTACATAAAAGCTGGGCTTCTTTTCCACAGTTGTTGAATACGAGTTACGAAATGACGCATAAATTGTAAGATATCTACATGCATTTCTTTTTCAAATTTCGTAGGTTTAAGATGGTGTGATTTCAATGTTGCAGGCATTAACGTTCAGGCTGTATGTAAGCTACAAAAAAACTGAACTATATTAATTATCCATTATTTACCGTACTTAAATAGTTGTCAGCCCAATATTTTCTATAATTTTCATTAATGTTTTACTTGTACAACTGAAACAAGCATGAATTAATTTGAATATCGTTTTTGATTAACCGGTTGTGAAATTACTGTCATTTTAGAGCTATGAGCTAATGGTTGCCGTAAATTATTACAATCACTAATATCATTGTTGTCCATTTTTTAAACTGTAATTTAAAATCTCATTTATAACAATAATCCAAAAAATGGATCAAAATATACATATTATAAGACACACAAATGTATAATTATATTCGTGACAAAGCATTATGATCATAGACCAAATTATTATGATCATTAATCATGTTATGCATCACTTCTACAAACTATCAGTAAATCTAAAATGTGAATTTATCAAAATTTATTTTAAACCTTCTACCATACATACATAAGTTGATTTTTAAAATTTGTATACATATAATTATGTTGATTAGCACTCAAACTTGGGATCCATGATTGTATAGATCCCTCACTACATCATTGTTCTATTCTTTACTTTTTAGATTTTGAACTTCCAAATTTACCCAAATTTTAAGCGCATAATATGTTTACATTTGTATCCTTGTAATTTAATTTCAATTTTTTTTCTTTCTACAGACATCTGTACACATGAAAGTAATAATTGATCCAAAATTGTACCCTGAAAGAGAAATATAGGAAAATGGTACAATTTTTATCAGGTTTGAGTTTACTACGTAAGTGAATTTTATTGCAGGGGCACCTTACACCTGTATTATCTTCTTTTCTTCTATAACATGATTTACAAGCCATGTTATTTCGTGTATTTAATTTTCATCCAAATGAATAATTAAGAGCTGAGCATGAATAATCTTTAATACTTTCTGCATATTACGTTGGAGCAAGTCTAAATGCATAGTATGAAACTTTCTATATATTATGTTGGAATAACTTTCTATATATTACGTTGGTAACAAGCCATAATTTTGCATTACATTTTTACTAAATTTTTGTTTCTTCTTATGGAATATTCTGCATTGTTAAAACCGTAAGATACCAACGTAAAAGCTTCTCAAATATTTCAAACTGGACTTCATTTTGTGGTATGGCATTTATGGTACATAGGATTATGGTCAAAATATAAATATAATGATTTAATATGAAATGTACTTAAAAGTGGCAAATAGAATTAACTGTGGAATAATATTGTCAATATGTAGTCTGTTTCTAATCTACAGTAATCTCACATATTCACACATGGTGGTTACTAATTAAAAACTATTAGAAGTAAACAATTATTTTTGACTTCCACTATGACTGCTTGAGAATATGAAAATGTTGGTTTGTATAATTTTTGTTCGAAACATATTGATGTTAAATACTTCGAGGGAACTTAATTTTTGGCAAGTAATTGATGATTTAACATCAAGTCTTTACTCATAATTTGAAGTGTGGTCACCTGACAAATACGCCATGTGCAGTAAGGAAAATAGCCTTTTCTAATTACCGTCAAAGTTTTTGAGATTGAGGAAGAATATTAACAAAAGCCTACTCAATTGGCATGTATATTGTTGCTTTAACAAATTTTAAAAATTAATATATTTTCTGGGTATGTGGTACTATTGAGGGTATTTTTTCTTTTCTTAGTTAACTAACTAACTGTTCTTACATGTTCCAGGATGACATCCACTAAGTACAAATTTCGATAGCATATGTTAGCCATCTCAATCTATGTATGCTATATGCTTTTTTAAACACTGTTTAATTAATTTTAAAGTGGTTATCTTTGAATTATATGGTTTTGAGCTGGTTTGGGTTATTGGAAGACTGATTTGTATCCTACAAACTTCTTTACGAAAATTGTATTTTTTGAATTTCAAGATTTGGATGTCTTTTAATCTGGATTTTCAACATTCATGAATCATGCATATCCATGGAGCACTTTTGATGATGGAAAATCATGTTTGAAAACCATCTCTGCTTTTTACGTGCTATCTGGCATCAACACGTTGTTTTAAGCTTTGAACCTTACTCATAGTTGTCTACATTGTAATAAAATTGCAGTTGTTTGTTAAATGAACCCAAATAATTTTTTTTTTCACTTTCTTAGTATGTATTTTTGGTAGTGTATCAAGTTGAGAGCTTTTTTCCTACGTATTTTGCAAAATGGACTTTTCAGCTTCTCATCCATGTGCGTTTTACTCAATATACACTAACTCAGTCATGTCAAATCAATTATTCATGGCATTCCAGATAATTTCTATGTCATATTCAGCTTATCTTTCCTACTTGATCTTTGCTATTTTTATTTTTTTATTCGATTCATATGCATGTTATCTGTTCAAAGGCTTAAGTAAACAGGTAAGAAATCACTTGCAGGTCGTAAAAGTATGCTTTGAATGTCCATGTTTTCTGTGATGTAATTAATTTAATCTCATTAATAAGCATTGTTACTGAACTTGACAAAGTAGAACAACTTCTGTAATAGTGTCTATTTACAATAAATTAACAAAACTAAAAATTTCTTATGCTATTTACTTCCAGGCGTGCTTCGGGGATCTCAAACAGCCTATTCTACTTACCAATACCTCAAAATATATTTATCAATGTTGCGAAAACTACAAGCGTAACTATTTCCTCTGCCACTGCACATGTGATTACAAAAAGCATATTTAGTCCAAGCTTAAAATCTTCCGTTGCTTTAACTCGGGGACTACTATAGTACTAAGATGATCATATTCAACCAAGATAGTACTCTAATGTTGCTTCTACTTGATATGTCATTAGCATTGTTCAATATGTACTAAGATAATCATCTTTTCACAAATACTGTTTTTGGTTACCAATCTATACGTGCAAATGTAAACGTTTTTCATATTTTCATGGTATTGTTCAATATGTGCTTACTTACTTATATTGGATAAATATAGGCATATTTTCTTTTCTATTTTGCTGTTCTTTTAACTTGGATCTTACTTCGCATTCATCATGTTAGTTTGATGCTCAGCTTATACATTAGCCATTTCATTCTAATACGTGCCAACACAACTGGCTTAATTGTTAGTTTTCAATGTATTGCCGATAATAAAACTTCTCTGCTTGCATCCTTGCATACAGTGCTTAACAGCCGCATCTTTGTTCTGTTGCCTTTTTCTGTATCTGCAACATCCAACAACAGATACCAACACACACATTTAAACTATTCTTCCGTATGTTCCCTGAATAAATACAACAAACCACCCTTGTGCGAAGCACGGGCCTCAATCTAGTTTAGTGAAAAACAGCGTCAGTGCCTCAGCAAGGCCTGAAACGTCGTTTAATTAAATATCGTCGTTTTAAATAAATAAAAATGACGATATATCGTTATAAAATACTATAGACGATATAGAGTGGAAATAAACCAATTTTGTTGTGTTTGCTTGATATGTGATGGTTGAATATGTTTAACATGAAAATTATACTAAGGAACTGAAATGTGAATGTTGAATAGTTTAACTATGTGAAAAATTGATTTGAAAATCTAAATATACGTGGGTTATTTGAAAAGGCCGAGTTCATTCTCATTTCAAATAATCGATCGACGTTGAGAAGTCGAAGAGTCGAAGATGGTTGAAGATCGACGATCTTCACATTGGATGGATGGGCGCTACTGATGCTCGTGATTGGAGTAGCTACCTTGAAGGGGCTGAAGTAGTAGCCGTCCGGACGTATTGTTGATTGTGCAGATATGCGAGTAATTTGGTGCCTCCGATTTCGTTCAAACCCAGAACGAACTTGTAAATGGACTGTGTGTCTGACATTGGATTTTGTTCTGTGCTGATTGATCTCTGTTAAATATATATCTGTTTGGCGATGGAGAATTTATTCTCTTTCTTAACGCCCTTCTCTGAGACGTACGAGCCCAGAGGTTATATATTGATAGAAATCAGTCGCATGGAGTGGATTGCCTGTGTGACACGCCTAAGTGGCATATGATCAAGGCTTCTGTTGCAAAGCTAAGTCTTATGGTTGATGATCAAAGCATGGTCTGTGTGACGTAGCTTTGTGTATAACGTGAATTTGCGAGCCTCACACCTCGGTATGAGTCAAAAACGGGAGAAGGACCCAAGGAGTGCACGACGTTTCTTTCTAGCTATGGTGGTGTCAGTGACCTACCAGCCCTGACATTTACATCTACTTTTCACCTGTGTGGTTGTTGGAATACGAGGCGCCTCGATTATAGGTCTGTAAGGACCGGGAAACGTGTGTTCAAGAATTGCCAATCCTCAAAAGTAAGAGAGGACCGGCCTTGGAGGATCCAGAGATTGCTGTGTGCGGTCCTGAGGCATTTGCTAGAGTGTCCCGAACGGAGAGGAGCTTGCCCCTTGCCTCGACTCATGATGGAATCCAATTTCCGATACGAAATTGCGGATGTGATTGTATTACTAGTATGGCGACATAGTAGATGGTAGCTATGCCGCCTAGGATTGATATTTATGATTGAATTTGCTTTTGAAAACATATATAGTAATAATATCAAACACTTTTGTTTTATACGTATGAAGCATTTTTGGCCATTATAAGGTAAAACTCTATCCTCCGGCTTGCGTTGCATTGTGTGATGGGACCTGAGTCTTATAATGGCTTCATTTTATAAAAAGCATTGTGATGATTCAATCATTTACTTTATTTCATGCACTAGCACTCATTGGGGTAAACCCGTTCCGCGAAAGTGGCGTGCTCCTTTGATTTGCCTTATTATTGTTGTTAATAAGTTAAGTAGATTTCTCATACCAGTCCCATGACTGACTCGTAGTTTGTTTCACCTTGCAAACTCTGGTGCCCTCATTTTCACACGGGCAGCCTAGTTACAGGTATCTGGTGCACTTTTGGCTCATGGCGAGGCTTGACTACACCATGCTGACTATGACTTTTTCCGCCATTATTGTATATGTATTATGATTCCGCCACTGGTGATGTAGACTGATGTTTAGTTTGTGTACTCTTTATGTATGATTCCGCCTCTGGCGATGATGACTGATTATGTATTATTATGCACTAAGTTGTATCCTGCACTGTGCTCTCTGATGTGGTGATATCTATATGATTCAGCTGTCATATGTGTGTAAATTATTCTATTTCTCGTTTATGCTATTATCTGTGATCTGCTAATGATGATTAATGTATTATATTCCAATGATTATCCTTAACACCGTGTCACGGGGTTTTGGGATCGTCACAAATAAAATATTGTATTTTTCTTTTATAAAATTTACAATTTCCAAATATTTAATATTTCACTTAAGTTCACTTTCAAATTTCATAATTTTACTTCATTTAACTAAATTGTTTTTGTCAACTAAATTTGTATCCAAAATTTACAATTTTGAAATTTATTTCCTTAAATATTTAGGCTAACGTTTTTTTTTTCAATAAGAAGTTCAACAATGGTTATTTTAATAAGTTTAAATAAAATTTAAATCACTTAATTTTTCATTTATCAATTTAAATCAAATTTTCATGTATAAAATTTAAACCAAAGTTTAATCTTCGAAATTTGAAACAGTTCTATTTTCTTTTCAAAATGATAATTTGAAATTTGAAATACGTATAGTGAAATATAGCAGTTGTGAAAATTCCGCGAAAAATTTGAATGTCGTCGGTCACGCAATTTTCAGTGCAAAGCTGCGCATGACAGTTCAAGTTTTAGCGATTTTAAAATCCCTTCAAAATAATTTCGCACAATCATGAAAAATATTCTATTCCTTGACAGTAATCCAACGGTGAAATTCGTTTCACGAAAATCGGACGTTTTGACCTCCGTTTCCTGTTATCCATCTGAATTGATCGATTCATTATCAACAATTGTGTACGGATCGGTTCTGTAATTCCCAAGAGGGGGTCGGTTCAGTGATCCTCAAAAGACGGCCGATTCTGCAATGCCACGAAAATGGGTCGGTCCTGAAGATCTCAAAAAGTGTTCGGTTCTTTTGTCACCTTCGTTGAGTTCACTAATCATGAGGTTCTGACCGCTCCGCCCTGAATCAAAGCCACTGGTCGCTCCAAAGGCACAAGGGTCCTGGTCGCTTCAAATGCTCAAAGCCACTGGTCGCTCCAAAGGTACAAGGGTCCTAGTTGCTCCAAATGCTCAAAGCCACTGGTCGCTCCAAAGGCACAAGGGTCCTGGTCGCTCCAAATGCTCAAAGCCACTGGTCGCTCCAAAGGCACAAGGGTCCTGGTCGCTCCAAATGCGGAAGGTCTCTGGTCGCTCTCATCTCCATACTGATTTGGTCGATCGCTAGCTTCTGATCGCTCCGACCAGCCCCAAGGGTTTAGGGTCGGTCCGCTTTTTGGTTTCAACTTCCTGGCCGTTCGTTTGCATCTGGTCGGTCCGCTCCACATCTAACCCTCCTGGTCGTCTTTCCCTTCAACGAGGGCTCCTGGTCGGTCAAAACAGTATAAAACAACTTGACAGCTGGTGACAACTGGCAGTGGCATTCTTGTAAATACCCAAAAATACCGACCAGAACCCTGAATACAAGATTTCAGCCACTCCTCCGCCTATAAATAGCACCCGACCTCCATCATTTGAGGGGGACTTTTTCTGGAAACACGTAGAGGTGCTGCCAAATATCTTTTTGGACTTCTTCAAGCATTCCAACATCTATTCTTCATAATCCAACAAAGATCAATGGAGCATGGAATCATGGCTTCCACAAATGATATATGATAGAGCTCAAGGTCGAAGATCCATGGCAAAAGCTTGGTAATAAGGAGATTTCCTCGCTGTCCAAGATATTTCTCTACCATTTTCAGCAATTCAAATGGAAGCTTGTGTGTGAGAGAAAGTTTGGTTGAATGTATGAGTGATCTTATCTTGTTAACAACTTGTTGATAATAAAATTCTCTCTTAAGAGTGGACGTAGACCTCCTCAAAGGTCGAACCACTATAAAATCTTGTCTTCTTTTTATATTTTGATGTTTTCTTGTATTAGATATGGCCTCACATAATAAAAAAGGTATTCTTACGTCTTGCCTTTGAAAAGGTGACATGCTTCCTAAGCATCTCGCCTCCGATTAGGTAACACGTTAAGCAATACTTTGTTTGTTTTGCCAAAATTTGGTGTAAACAATTAGGCGTCCACCGTGGGGCCGATCTACATTTTGACATCAAATATATTGTGAAGATCTTGGAGTTTTTGAGCCTAGTCTCAAAATAGACCGCTCGAATCTACAAGTTGAGCCTTCTGACGAACTCTCCTCAAAGTTCAAGCTACTTTCTGGAATAATGCCGCCAAAAAGCAAATAAGGAAGTAAGGGCTAGAGCATCTAACGAGGGAAATCGAGAGGAAACCCCCACCGTTAACCGGTTTGAAGTAGGCGAAACATCGAATGGAGGCGTGAATGTCACAAGAGGCGAGCTTGATCAAGCCGTCGCGGGTCTGACACAACAACATGAAATAGCTAACAAAGCCATAATGGCAAGGCTAGATTCACTCTTTGCTCTTCAAACCGCTACAGCAAAGGTAGCCACAAGGACTGCTCATGCAGAGGGTACCAGATCTTCTTCCTCTACTCCGAACCGAGAAAAATCTATCCAACAGATCTCTAATCCTAATAAAGGAAAGCATGAGAATTCAAAGCATGTTGGTCGGAAACATAACGCGGGGATTACTTCTCGTCAAGTGGCCGATTCTGCCAAAGGGGCACTTTCTAATGATGAAAGACCAGGACCCCGGAGTCACAACCATGATGGTTTGCTTAGGCAAGCTGCGGGTCAAGACAAAAGCGTCCGCCCCGCAGATAGCCTCCACGAGAGGGAACGCCTCCTGAAAATGGTCCAACAGCTTATGAAAGAAAGCAAATCTCGAAATGATAATGAGGCTGAATGGGAGTTCGCGCCATCAAAAACCCCTCTCACTGAGAGAATCAAAAAGGCAACCTTCCCACGGAAATTCAAGCCACCTACAATCCAAGCCTACAATGGGACAGGCGACCCCAATGTGTTTTTGTTTCGATACGACCAACACATGGATGGGGCCCAAGCAACCGACGAGCTTAAGTGTTTGTACTTTCCAGTGTACTTGGAAGGAGTAGCATCATTATTGTTCACTAAATTGCCTCCTAGATCTATTGATAATTTTTTCACACTAGCAAGATGTTTTCAGGACCAATTCCGCCTCCAGACAACGAAGGTTAGAGATATTATGTCTCTCAACGAGTTGGAACAAGCCCCGGGTGAAACGATTAGATCTTTTCTAAGTCATTTTAATGCTGCTGCTGCTGAAGTAGGGACCCACGAGCCAAGGCTAATTCTAATGGCCTTGAAGGGGGCATAGATAAACATTCTGAATTTGGAAGGTGGTTAAAGGGAAAGAAGCCCAACACATTAGAGAAATTCTATGACAAAGCCGAGGAATACATGAGTCTTGAAGATGATCCCATTTACTCTGTTGGCAAGACCAAAACTAATGTGGTTCTAGAGAAAAAAGAAGCTTCTACAAAATCCGATCAGATAAATTCAGGTGGGGGGCAAAAAAGAGGAAACGGTAATGATGCCAAGAACGATAAGGATTTTAAAAAGCGACGCTTCTTCAAGCCTACGGACCTTACTCCGTTGAATGATACGCTTGAGCACATATACATGGCAACTAAAGCTACGGAGGATTATCCGAGCCCGAAACCAATAAAGGTGTGTGAAGAAGCTGCAAATTCAGGGAGGTTTTGCCGATTTCATAATCGACCAGGTCATGATACAAATGAGTGTCGGCACTTGAGGAATCTAATTGAAGAGTTGATAAGAAAGAACCGTCTTCAGGAGTACGTGAAACGTTCGTCGGATACTGAGCCTACTCAAGGGCAGCAGATTCATCCAAGTCAAGACGGAAGAACACCTGCAAATGGTTCTCGACCTGTTATCAACACAATCAGTGGTGGACCTCATCCTGCAGGAGATACCTAGGAGGATATTGTCAGGTATACAAATGAACTAGGAAGTGCTTCAAAAGAAAATGGATTTGAAGTTTGCAGTAACTCACTTCGTTGGAAAATACCAAAAACATCATGGGAAGATGTGGTATTCCGAGATCGGGATTCCAGTGGAATATTGACTCCAACCAATGACCCAATGGTGATCACTATTGGCTTAGGTCCAGCAATAGTGAAGAAGGTATTGATTGATAATGGGGCATCTGTAAATGTCCTGTTTTACAATACTTTCTCTAAAATGGGGTTGTCCATGGATAATGTGCGAGCAAGTAAAAATAAAATACACGGTTTCACTGGTGTACCAACTCAGCCTATTGGTGTAATCGATCTCCTCGTAGAGCTTGGTGAGGGGAAGAAGCAAGTTTCCATGATGCAGTCTTTTGTGATAATAGACTCGCTGTCAGGGTATAATGCATTTTTGGGAAGACCAACACTAGCTGCTTTCAAGATAGCTCTTGCTCCATGGTGTTTGACGATGAAGTTCCCAACTGCAAACGGAGTGGGAGTAATCAAAGGAGATCCTCAGGAGTCGAGAGACTGCTATATGGCAGAGTTGATTGAAGCTCGCAAGTATGACATCAAGAAGGATGTAGAGACTCCTCTCTGCATCCATGAAGCCCCCTTACAGCAATTAATGACCTCCCCCTGTGCTGGAGAATACAACGACATGCAAGAAGATATGGATCCGTGAAAAACCAGTGCAGGGGAGGAAAGGGCAGCACCGACTGAAGCTACCATTTCTATACAGGTCCATGATAACGATCCAGATAAGGTGGTTAAGATAGGCTCTCAGTTGGATCCTCTGCTGCAAAAAGAATTGATTATTTTTCTAAAGACGAATTTGGATGTCTTTGCTTGGAACCATTCAGATATGTGTGGAATATCTCCGGAAGTGATTGTGCATAAGCTGAACATTGATCCTAGCATACACCCTGTGAAACAGAAAAGATGGATGTAAGGTCCTGAGAGATCTAAGGCTTTGGAGGATGAAGTGGATAGGCTATTAAAGAGCAGCTTCATTCGCGAGTCCACCTATCCTAAATGGGTGTCCAACCCAGTTCTTGTAAAAAAGTCAAATGGCAAATGGTGGGTGTGTGTTGATTATTCTGATCTAAACAAAGCATGCCCAAAAGACAGTTTCCCCCTACCTCGAATTGATCAGCTTGTCGATGCAACGGCAGGGCATGAACTGTTGTCTTTCATGGACGCATATTCAGGCTATAATCAGATCATGATGCATGAGCCAGACCAGGATAGTACTAGTTTCATAACTGATCGCGGTTTGTATTGTTATAAGGTAATGCCGTTTGGTTTGAAAAATGCAGGTGCCACGTATCAACGTCTGGTGAATTCGATGTTCAAAGGGCAAATTGGAAAAACCATGGAGGTCTATGTTGATGACATGTTGGTAAAATCCAAGGAAGCAAAAAGTCATATGGAAGACCTTGACGAAATGTTTCAAATCCTAAGGCGATACCGCATGAAGCTAAATCCACTCAAATGTTCATTTGGTGTAGCTTCAGGAAAGTTTCTTGGCTTCATGGTCAACGCCCGGGGCATTGAAGCAAACCCAGCACAAGTGGTTGCCTTGCGAGAAATACGAGCTCCGCGAACTAAAAAGGAACTCCAAAGTTTGAATGGCAAGGTGGCAGCTTTAAGCCGCTTCATTTCAAAGGCGACGAACAGGTTCATTCCCCTCTTTGATGCATTGAAAAAGGAAAGGAAGAATTTCCAATGGACTCCTGAATGCCAGCAAGCATTTGAGGATCTTATCAAGCACATGGAATCACCTCCGATGCTGTCAAAACCAAAAGATGGAGAAAACCTGTTCCTATATCTTGTAGTATCATCCCATGCTCTCAGCGCAGCCCTCGTCAGGGAAGAAAATAAAATTCAGTGGCCAGTATACTACGTCAGCAAAAGGTTTACCGGGGCAGAGATGAATTATCCGAAGATCGAAAAGCTTGCATATGCTTTGCTTATTGCATCACAGAAGCTCAGGCCTTATTTCCAATCTCACTCTATCAAGGTCCTTACAGATCAACCTTTGAAACAAGTGTTGTTCCGTCCAGAAACCTCAGGGAGATTACTAAAATGGAATATTGAGCTTAGTCAGTACGATGTCACTTATCACCCCAGAAAAGTAATAAATGGGCAAGCCCTAGCTGATTTTATTGCCGAGTTCACTGATAGAGGAGAGGAAATGGAAGAAACCAATGAGTTGGTCGCCAGATGGAAGCTTTTCGTTGATGGTGCTAGGAATGAATACTGTGCTGGGGCAGGAATCATGTTTGAAACTCCAGAAGGACGACAGATATGCTGTGCTCTACGATTCGAATTCCCAGTCACAAACAACGAGGCCGAGTATGAAGCTTTGCTCGGAGGATTGAGAGTTGCGAAAGAGTTAAGCCTGAGGAGTTTGTTGATATTCAGCGATTCACAGTTGATGGTTTCTCAAATCAAAGGTGAATTTGAGACCAAGAGCGGAAATCTCCCAACGTATCTACGCAAAGTCAAAGAGTTTCTTGACAATTTAGAGTACTATTCTATCTCTCATATCCCTAGAGGAGAAAATTGGAAAGCCGATTCTTTATCAAAGCTGGCTAGTACCGGAGATCTTCAAATCTTTGGCCTAGTTCCAGTTGAAGTTTTATCTAGTTCCAGTGTTGAAGAATCTGACATAGATTGGGTTATGGAGACAGCTGACGAGCCATACTCGTGGATGACCCCCATCAAGAAATATATACTCCATGGGACACTTCCTGAAAACCCGAAGGATCGCAAGTAGTTGCTCCGAAAGTCCCGTTTGTATCTTGTTCAGGATGGTCACTTATACAGGAGAGGATATTCAACACCTTTGCTACGATGTGTAACAAAGGAGGAATCCAAAGCAATCCTGGCAGAATTACATGGAGGAGATTGTGGCGGACATGTAGGTGGACAAACTCTAGCCAAAAAAGTTCTTCGATATGGCTACTTCTGGCCAGAGGTAAATCTTGACTCTATGATCTTTGCTAAAAAATGTGACCAATGCCAGAAATTTGCAAAGATTCCGAGAGCTCCATCGACTGAGTTGACACAAATGTTGAGTCCTTGGCCATTCGCTGTCTGGGGCATAGATTTGATTGGAGTATTACCTACTGCAAAATCCGGTTTCAAGTACGCCATAGTTGTTGTGGACTATTTCACTAAATGGGCGGAAGTTGAGCCACTGGCAACCATCACATCAAGAAAAGTGATCAATTTTGTTTTGAAAAACATCATATGCAGATTTGGAATTTCGCAGAAGATCATCACCGACAATGGCACGCAATTTGAAAGCGATGAGTTCAAAGACTTTTGCGACAAATATCACATTCAGAAAAGCTTCGCAGCAGTTGCCCACCCGCAAGCCAACGGGCAAGTTGAAGCAATCAACAAAATCCTGAAATCCACCATTAAGAAGCGTCTCGAGAAAGCTAAGGGTAACTGGATTGAAGAACTGCCGCTTGCACTATGGGCTTACCGTACGACTCATAAAACTGCGACGGGGCATACTCCATTCTCTCTGGCATTTGGATCGGAAGCAATGATACCTGTGGAGTTAGAGGTTCCTACCCACCGCAGAATTCACTTTAGCCAGAAAGAGAATGAAAAGTTGCAGCTTGAAGCCCTCGATTTAATCGAAGAAAAAAGGACTGAATCGGAGCTTAGGATAGTTGCCCATCAAAGGAGAATTGCTCGACACTTCAATCAAAAGGTCAGGCATAGAACATTCGAAGTGGGAGACTTAGTGTTAAAGAAGATCATGACCGCAATAGGAATTTTTGGCCCCAACTGGGAAGGTCCGTTTGTCATCGATTAAAAGCTCCTCGACGGCACCTTTAAGCTCAGGACTATAGATGGAATAGAAGTCCCAAGGGCCTGGAACAGTGATCACCTCCGGCGTAATTTCAAATAACTCTTTTGGCTCATATTCCTTTGTGTTTTTCTATGAATATAACAGATACTTTGTATGAAATTACATGAATATGAGTAAAACAACTCTTTTGACTCCTGTCTAAATTATACATCGCATACCTTTGATTATATACTCAAAGATGTTCAGTTATGATTTCTGATTACAGGACATAATTAAAAGGAAAAATTCGCTGGTTCATTCCCCGATGAAAGCCTGGTGTTAGTTCATAGCATAGTCCAAAAGGACAAATTAAGCACATGGATCCATGAAGCACTCCCGTCAAAATACGGTAAGTGAGGAATGTCTCCATAAGATAAAAAAGAAGAACAAAATACCAAGGCCAATCAGCGGAAGAAACCAATGGAGTAAAATCAAAGAAGACTCGCTAAAATTCCACCAAAGGAGTATCATTCGAGAGGATCGACCTAGGGTTATGGATTTATAACCGAGGCATCTCGATCAACTCAAAGGTCCAACAAAATCAATACCCACTCCGTGGAACTAGGCAGACACAGTCTTGAACCCAAAACCTCTCCGGGGGTGCTCAGTCAAATAACTTAAAGTCAGTACAAATCTGACCACGTTATTACCAAACTGAGTCTTTAACCCAAAACCTCTCCGGGGGTGCTCAGTCACATAACTTAAAGTCAGTACAAATCTGACCACGTTATTACCAAACTGAGACTTTAACCCAAAACCTCTCCGGGGGTGCTCAGTCACATAACTTAAAGTCAGTACAAATCTGACCACGTTATTACTAAACTGAGTCTTTAACCCAAAACCTCTCCAGGGGTGCTCAGTCAAATAACTTAAAGTCAGTACAAATCTGACCACGTTATTACCAAACTGAGTCTTTAACCCAAAACCTCTCCAGGGGTGCTCAGTCAAATAACTTAAAGTCAGTACAAATATGACCACGTTATTACCAAACTGAGTCTTTAACCCAAAACCTCTCCGGGGGTGCTCAGTCAAATAACTTAAAGTCAGTACAAATCTGACCACGTTATTACCAAACTGAGTCTTTAACCCAAAACCTCTCCGGGGGTGCTCAGTCAAATAACTTAAAGTCAGTACAAATCTGACCACGTTATTACCAAACCGAGTCTTTAACCCAAAACCTCTGCGGGGGTGCTCAGTCAAATAACTTAAAGTCAGTACAAATCTGACCATGTTATTACTAAACTGAGTCTTTAACCCAAAACCTCTCCGGGGGTGCTCAGCCAAATAACTTAAAGTCAGTACAAATCTGACCACGTTATTACCAAACTGAGTCTTTAACCCAAAACCTCTCCGGGGGTGCTCAGTCAAATAACTTAAAGTCAGTACAAATCTGACCACGTTATTAGTAAACTGAGTCTTTAACCCAAAACCTCTCCGGGGGTGCTCAGTCAAATAACTTAAAGTCAGTACAAATCTGACCACGTTATTACCGAACTGAGTCTTTAACCTAAAACCTCTCCGGGGGTGCTCAGTCAAATAACTCAAAGTTAGACAAAATCTGACCACGTTATTACTAAACCGAGTCTTTAAACCCAAACCCTCTCCGGGGGTGCTCAGCCAAATAACTTAAAGTCAGACAGAATCTGACCACGTTATTGCCAAGCCGAGTCTTCAACAAAAAACATCTTCAAGAGGCACTTATTCAGTTCTCGGATATCTAATGCATTTAGATGCAAAGGACGGGGAATTCCAAATAATACATGTAAAGTTCGTATGAAGAATAAAAAGCTCCAAATGTCACAGTGCAATGACAGACGCTTTTAAATTCTGATTACAACTTAAAGCATCTAATGCTTAAGTTCATTGCCATTATATCAGGGTTGAAACAATCCATTGGTACGGGGGCATATCATATCAGAAAGCCGAAAGTAACTGTTTGATTCTTCGCATGCCAAAGGATCATTACAACCATATATAATTGAAAAAATCCATAGACAATAGAATGTGTAAAGAAAGATGTGCAAGTGCGGTGGACAGACCAGAATACACGGAAAAAACATGATAACAAGGTTAAAAGTGCAAAAACGCAGAACATTGTCACATCACGTTCAAGCACAAGATCAAGTCACAGCATTGTCAAGTACAAATTATTCAGAATTCATAACATTGCAAAGTAGTAAGCGAGGGCCGGCACTCGCATATACATCCGGTCTGGATAAAGTCTGGTAAATCCAAAACAAGTGAGTCTAAGCCACTACTTCTTCGAACCGCCAGATCTCAATGCAGGTTTGGAAGCAGAACCCTCAGGGGTTGACGAGCTGGTGGTCTTCTTTGTGATAGAACGCTTTCGGTTTTTCCGACTAGTGGAAGAACTGACCTTTTTCCCTTGATTGTCGATCACATCATCGATTGTTTCTTCAGAATCATGGTTGTCTTCTTGGAGGTTGTGGAGGTCTCGATCAAGGTTGGCAATCACGTCAATCCTTTCTTCCTGAGAGCCTGGTTGGGAAAGCATTATGTCCGTGGAAGCATCAACAAGTGGGCTTGTATTAAATAAAGGCAAGTCAGTTTCAATGGCCAAATTCTTTAGGATCATTTCTATGAAAGGATTGAAAGGAGGAATCGCTCCACTCTGGAGCATCCCCCGATTAACTGCAACATATCCAGGGGGAGGATGGTCAGGCAAACCATCTTTTCTAGGGAACTTGACTTCGTCGTCAGATAGGCCATATTGCTTGCACAACTTAAGATACGAGTCAACTTCAAGCGTTGTCAAGTAGCTATCAACTGGTGTATGAGTAAGAAATCGAGGGCTCGGGAAGTTTTGAATAACATTCATCTTAGTGGTAGCAGTCGAAGATGTTTCAATATCTCGATCAGAGGTCCCAGCTTCTCTAGTTGGTGAAGTTCCCTCAACAATTTTGCGAGTCCTTCGTTTGGTCGTCATTTCTACACAAACAAGCATGTTGGAAAAACAAACCACAAGAATATTAATTAAGCTCAAGCAGGGTCGGCCTTGGCCAGTTAAGAACCCGGTCGCTCAAAAATGGTCAGGATCTGGTCGTACCAAAACGGGTGAAACCCCGGTCGCTCTAAACTATTAAAGCTCTGGTCGTACCAAAACGGGTGAAACCCCGGTCGCCCTAACTATTAAAGCTCTGGTCGTACCAAAACGGGTGAAACCCCGGTCGCCCTAAACTATTAAAGCTCTGGTCGTACCAAAATGGGTGAAACCCCGGTCGCTCTAAACCAGTCAAGACCTGGTCGCCTTAAACCAGTCAAGACATGGTCGCTCTAAACCAGTCAGGATCTAGTTGTCGCGCAAAACTAACCCCCATTTGGTCGGTATAAACATCCTTAGGCTGGTTGTTCTACGATTAATCTGGAAGCAATCACAACCTGGTCGGTCAAAATTCAAATCCGCCTGGGTCGGTCCTATCGGTAAAGTTGTTCAAACTCGAACGAGCTTGTTCCTGGATACATTTCTGGTCGGTCAATCAGGCGAAAATAAAGCTGGTCGGTTCACACGCTGTTCTATCCCTTTAAAATGGTTGGTTAAACAAAAAATTGGCTAATAGAACCATGGAAAATCACCCAAGACTGACACAACGCAAGACCGACCAGGCTGGTCGTACGTAAGAAAATTGGATATGATATGAATGCATAACAAAAACATTATGGGATGATGAACAAAGCAGAAAATCATACACGCATCAGTCATTCAAGTTTTCTCACAAACGCATTGTAATCATTATCGCAGTAAAGAAAAAATCACAAGAATTCTCATTTCAAAAATTATCATCCGCAAATTCAAGTCGAACAAATTAGTATTATTGACAAGCATTTCAATATACAAAGGATTTCAAATTCAAGGGTTCTACAATCAAGTTGCAATCATACACCAAAACTGATCCGAATATGATTCAACCTCGAAGACTCCAGCTAAATTAAAAAAGCCGACATTCATCATTCTCGAGTTAACAAAGAAATAGAAGCATATACCTGCGATTAAATTAACTAGTTGAAGAAGTTTGGACTGAATTTCCAGGCTTCGACGAGGTGCAGATTCGAGCACTTGACAGAGAATCGGGGAGAGTGATCGTGGATAGATTGTTTTCCCGGATTAAATTGGTGGAACAAAATGAAGATTAGAGAATTTTCATCAGAGGGTTGCAGCCATTAAAATAAGAAATTTTCGGACTTAGAAAAAGCAAGGAACACCAAGGGTCAAAGGAAAGATATATAGCCAGGACGACCAGCCACTTCGGTATTCACTGGAGAAAAAAAAACCGGCCCCTGCGAACTAACTTTGAAACCGACCCTTAATCAAAATTGGAGAAAACCGACCCCTGCGAGAAACCGACCCCTGGTCGAAACTAGTCGATACAATCCATGGGCATATAATATAATATTTCAAAGTCCATAGTTTTTCGTAAAAAATTATGGAACTCCAAGGGGCAAAATGTTATCCATCTGAATTGATCGATTCATTATCAACAATTGTGTACGGGTCGGTTCTGTAATTCCCAAGAGGGGGTCGGTTCAGTGATCCTCAAAAGGCGGCCGGTTCTGCAATGCCACGAAAATGGGTCGGTCCTGAAGATCTCAAAAAGTGTTCGGTTCTTTTTTCACCTTCGTTGAGTTCACTAATCATGAGGTTCTGACCGCTCCGCCCTGAATCAAAGCCACTGGTCGCTCCAAAGGCACAAGGGTCCTGGTCGCTTCAAATGCTCAAAGCCACTGGTCGCTCCAAAGGTACAAGGGACCTAGTTGCTCCAAATTCTCAAAGCCACTGGTCGCTCCAAAGGCACAAGGGTCCTGGTCGCTCCAAATGCTCAAAGCCACTGGTCGCTCCAAAGGCACAAGGGTCCTGGTCGCTCCAAATGCGGAAGGTCTCTGGTCGCTCTCATCTCCATACTGATTTGGTCGATCGCTAGCTTCTGATCGCTCCGACCAGCCCCAAGGGTTTAGGGTCGGTCCGCTTTTTGGTTTCAACTTCCTGGTCGTTCGTTTGCATCTGGTCGGTCCGCTCCGCATCTAAGCCTCCTGGTCGTCTTTCCCTTCAACGAGGGCTCCTGGTCGGTCAAAACAGTATAAAACAACTTGACAGCTAGTGACAACTGGCAGTGGCATTCTTGTAAATACCCAAAAATACCGACCAGAACCCTGAATACAAGATTTCAGCCACTCCTTCGCCTATAAATAGCACCCTACCTTCATCATTTGAGGGGGACTTTTTCTGGAAACATGTGGAGGTGCTGCCAAATATCTTTTTGGACTTCTTCAAGCATTCCAACATCTATTAATCATAATCCAACAAAGATCAATGGAGCATGGAATCATGGCTTCCACAAATGATATATTATAGAGCTTAAGGTCGAAGATCCATGGCAAAAGCTTGGTAATAAGGAGATTTCCTCGCTGTCCAAGATATTTCTCTACCATTTTCAGCAATTCAAATGGAAGGTTGTGTGTGAGAGAAAGTTTGGTTGAATGTATGAGTGATCTTATCTTGTTAACAACTATTTGATAATAAAATTCTCTCTTAAGAGTGGACGTAGACCTCCTCAAAGGTTATACCACTATAAACTCTTGTCTTCTTTTTATATTTTGATGTTTTCATGTATTAGATATGACCTCACATAATAAAAAAGGTATTCTTACGTCTTGCCTTTGAAAAGGTGACATGCTTCCTAAGCATCTCGCCTCCGATTAGGTAAGCGTTAAGCAATACTTTGGTTGTTTTTCCAAATTTCGGTGTAAACATTTCCCATCCACATTTTTACGTCAAAGGGGTCCTTAACGCGTTTTTGAACGGAGCATGCAGACACTGCAAATTATATACCGTTGTGTCCGTCTCGTCACGCTGATTACCAAAATATATTTATTTGTCAGTTTCAGTGTTCGGTTTGCGCTGAAACTGTGAAAAAGCTTGCACAGTTCATTTTTGAAACATAGCCATTTGAGTTCGATGTGTCCTTTTTACGATCTTACATATCTTTATAGATATTTTGGGTCTGGAAAATATGCCTTTTTATTTTATTAAGCTACCCAATTATTATTATTTTTTAGAAGCTTATGCAAGGATTAACCATGCATGCTTTTGTGTCCATGCCCAACGCAAGTCATATTTCCAAAAGTTTTTTTCTTCTTTATTTCCCTACTTATGTTCACGTCTCCACCCGAAAATGGGTTAGACATGCATGCGTTTTGTCCCACTTTCTACTTTATATTTTCACCTTCCTTTTCTGTAGCCACACATGTCCATATACACATGCACAAAATATGGAAATATATATACACACACCAGCACACAATTGACATAAACACTCACACGCACATACACAACTGGAAACACACACATCATATTGTTTTCCTTACTGTCATGGTTTGTTAAATGAATGCGTCCCGTTCATTCCGTTTTTTTCTTTTTGTCTACTGGTAAGTGAATTTGTGCCCAAAAGAAATCTCCCCCCACGTGCTTATACACGCACTCATCACACACATCCACTCACGCACACATACAACGCACGCACTAACTCACATGCATATACACAACACCACACACACTAACACACTTTTAAAATATATAATTGCAAATGGAAGCATGAGGACTGGAAATGGGAAAAAGAATAGTTGCATGGAAAGGAAATTTGTTTGTGAAAAATGGGATTCATATTTTCTGTAAACACAAGGAAGCAAGCCTTTGGGTTTTTGTGAGAAGTGAAAATGAATTGTCAGCCAAACTTAGAAGAATGAACCTCTGTTGCTTGTGTGTGTTGAAATATGTTAAGTGAGTTCATTTGCAAACAAATAGAAAATAAAATGAAAAGTTTTCAAAACCAAAAGTATGTCTTCTCCTATGTTTATTCGCATGCATATGAAATCAAAGGAGAACATGTGTTCATTTTTGTGGAGTAGTGAAAACGTAAATAATGCATGTTCCAAGAAACATGATTAGCAAAAAAAAAAAAGAGGCTAATGAAGATATAGAAGTCCAAGAAGAAAAGTTTATTAGAATGGCGTGCTGTGTAAATTTTGGTATTTTGAGAAGAAAGTCTGATCGAAATGAAAGTTGTCTAACTGTCTAAGAGGAGAAAAATCGACTGTATGCTCTTTGAAAATGAATTGCATATGCTTTGAAAATGAGTTGCATGTGCTTTAAAAATGATTTTGTATACTGAGCGGAAAATGAAACAAAGAAAATGGTCTCAGGTTCCCTTCTTTGTCCCAGTTCACGTTTTCCTTCTTCCTTTTTTTAGTAACACAGCAAGTTCACAATGCATCCCAAAATCAACACAACACACAGTAAAACACATGCTTGGTTTCATCTACACATGCACATACACATACAAGCCACATGCACACAATAACGTTCATATGTGTATAAAAATATTGCAAACACATTAGGAAGTTTAGACGTGAGTAACAACTCACATTCGGGTTCCGAAAGCTAAACGAGAAGTTAATGGTTGTTGTCGAGGCCGTCGGAGTTTGGTACGAAGGCTATCGATCTTAGTACGGGCTGTCAGAGCTGGTGCGGGCTATTGGAGCTGGTGCGGGGCTGTCGGGGCTTGTGCGGGAGCAAGGAAGGATGGACAGAGAGAGCAAGAAGAAGATGGAGCTGCTACTACTTCATGCGTTCCTTTTTCATGTTGTTCTCTGTTTTTTTTATACGAAGCAAACTTTGCTGAAGGAAGAAAATAATTTATGGAGAGAGACTATGAAAAAGGAGGGAGAGCAGATGTAGTTTGGAACTTATGTAATACGGTGGTAGGGTGGTAGGTGAATTGGCAGATGCTTTGCACCATGTCTCATTAAATGTTTGGAAGAAAAAAAAAGATGTGGCCTCCATCACTTCATTTAATGCTTCATATTCTCTTAGATCCTTGTTGGATTTGCAGAGATATTTAATTTTTGGTTTGTCTGTGGTTCCGGATTTATAATTTATCTATAAACAGGGTCACCTGTATGAGAATAATTGTCTACCCATTTGTCTTTACGGACACCAAAATATCAGTATAAATATACCATTGGAATCAGGACGTCGAGACGAACACAATGACACACAGTTATTAGTGATTTGAACGTTTTATAAAATTTCTATATTTTTTTATCGCACTGATTTTAATTAACGGTCATTTAAATTTATTCAGTTTAAATTATCAGAATTTAACGAAACGAACCTATAGCGTATTGATTACAAATTTGTTTTCAAATTCTTTGCATACAAATATTTATTTTTATATTAAATTCAATAAACATTGAATATATTCATTCTAATAATTAAATTTAATCGTTTTATTTTATTTGCTTGTTTGTTTCTTGGAATTTATAGGCAAATAATTTTTTTTTTCGATTTGAAATCTCAGTTTGTTACATTCTCCCCTACTCAAACCTTTTTGTCCTCGAAAAGAACTAAACAAAGGAAAAATAAAGAATAAGCAGGAATGTAAGAATGATAAAAGATGAATTGGGTACCTTATGCAAACAATTCAGGATTTGAGGCACGGATACTCTCCTCAGTTTCCCAAGTGCAATCTCGGTCATCTCTACTCCACTGAACTTTGACGAGATTAAATATCTTCCTTCTAAGCTGCTTCGTATCTTTATCGACTATATGAAGTGGTCTTCTTTCGATAGTAAGATTTGGCTCAACATCCGTATCTTCAAATAAAGCAGGCTGGACTATAGCTAACGGGCCATGTACATATCTACGAATATGTGAAACATGGAATACATTATGTACACTCGATAATTTCTCCGGTAAATCAACCCTATAAGCCAAACCGCCAATCTTTTCTAAGATAGGAAAAGGACCAACAAATCTCGGAGCAAGCTTCCCTTTCTTTCCAAAACGAATCACGTTCTTCAAAGGTGAAATTTTCAAAAATACAAGATCACCAACAACAAATTCCAAATGTCTCCTCTTTCCATCAGCATACTTCTTTTGCCTATCCTGGGCAATCTTCATTCTCCTTCTGATTTCTTCAACTTTTTCAAAAGCTTCCAAAATCATTTTGGGTCCCAAAACAAGTCGATTTCCAGATTCAATCCAAAAAAATAGAGATTTACATGGCCGTCCATATAGAGCGTCGAACGGTGCCATTTTAATACTCGCCTGAATTTCAAAGATTTATTTAAGATTTACATTTATTTAAATATGACTTTTAATTTGAATCAAATTACCTGATATCTATTATTATAGGTGAATTCAACGAGATGAAGATGATCTTCCCAAGATCCCCTAAAATCTAAAGCACAAGCACGAAGCGAATCCCCCGAAATCTGATTTACTCTTTCAGTCTGACCGTCTGTCTGAGGATGATAGGCAGTTCTCAGGTTCAATTGAGTTCCCAAAGTTATCTGGAAAGCTTTCCAGAATTTACTAGTAAAAATAGGGTCTCTATCACATACTATGCTAGATGGAACACCATGAAGTCGGACTATATCCTTCATATAGAGCTCGGCTAAACTTGAAGCAGTTCGAGTTGTCTTCATAGGAATAAAGTGGGCTGATTTGGTTAATCTATCAACAATAACCCAGATGCTTTCATTTCCTCTCCTGGTCCTTGGTAATCCATCTATGATATCCATAGAAATTTGATCCCATTTCCAGTTAGGAATCTCTAAAGGCTGTAACAACCCTGCAGTCTTCTGATGGTCGGCTTTTACTTGCTGGCAAGTGGCGCATCTACAGATATGGATAGAAATGTCTCTCTTCATTCCACTCCACCAATAAAGCTTCTTCATATTCTGATACATCTTGGTGATCCCAGGATGAATAGAAAGTTTGGACTGATGATTCTCCCTAAGCACCTCCTGTCTTAGACCATCCACATTCGGAACACAAATACGATTGTTAATCCTCAAAATTCCATTGGTACCAATTTCAGCACCCCATCCCTTCTTCACATTTACAACTTCTCTATTGAGAATGCTTTCCTTTATTCGCCTAAGCATTTCATCTTCTTCTTGCTTAGCAATAATGCGATCCATAAGAGCTGGAGAAGCAGTAATTTGGAACAACATTGCTCTGTTTCTACTCAAAGCGTCGGCTACCACACTGGCCTTTCCGGGGGTATAGTTGATGTCGAGGTCATAAGATGCTAAGAACTCGAGCCATCTGACTTGCCTCTAATTCAGATCCTTCTGAGAAAAGATATACTTCAATGATTTGTGGTCAGTGAAGAGTTCAAATTTAATTCCCAAAAGATGGTGCCTCCATAACTTAAGAGCAAAAACTACAGCAAATAGTTCTAAGTCATGCGCTGCATAATTAACCTCTTGAACTCTGAGTTGTCTACCAGCATAAGCAATAACTTTACCATGCTGCATAAGAACAACTCCCAAACCTTCTCCGCAAGCATCGGTATAAACAGTCAAACCTTCACTTCCATCCAGAACAGTAAGAACGAGAGCAGAAGTTAACTTGCGTTTAAGTTCATTAATTCTTTTATACACTTATCGCTCCAATCGAACTTAACATTCTTTCCAGTCAAAGCTGTGAGTGATGAAGAAATTCGAGCAAAATTTTCGATGAATCTCTTATAATAACCAGCTAAGCCAAGGAAACTACGAATATCGGTTGGAGTTTCAGGAGTTTTCCAATCCTAAAATTTAAAGAATTATGAATACCTATATAAGAGAGATAAGATAAATCAAATAAGAATGAATGGATGTTTTAAATAAAGGGCTTACTTTGATTACGGAGATCTTAGCTGGATCGACCGAAATCCCATTCCCCAAAACAATATGTCCAAGAAATCTAACTTCGTCTCTCCAGAAATGACATTTAGAAAACTTGGCCTTCAGCTGATGATCCCTCAAAGTTTTAAGAACAAACTTGAGATGCTCCTCATGTTCTTCTTTCGTCTAAGAAAAGACTAGAATATCATCAATAAAGACAAGGACAAACCTATTCAGAACATCCCGAAATACTCTGTTCATGAGGTCAACAAAGTAAGCTGGGGCATTAGTTAAACCAAATGGCATAACTAACCATTCATAGAAACCGTCTTCTGTTCGGAAAGCTGGTTTGGGAATACTATCTTCAGAAATTCGAAGTTGGTGAAAACTTGTGGCAAGGTCGAGTTGAGAAAATATCTTGGCTCCGTGCAATTGATCAAATAGGTCATTAATGCGAGGCATCGGATATCGGTTCTTGTGAGTAAGCTTATTCAGTTCTCGATAGTCTACGCACATTCTCAGAGAACCGTCTGACTTAGTAACAAATACAACTACAGCTCCCCTTTCCGAGTGACTTCGACGAATTAGATCTTTAGAGAATAGATCTTCGATTAGCACCTTTAATTCAATCTTCTCCTTAGGTGTCATTCTTCTTGGTGCAAGTACAATGGGTCTAGCTCCTTGAATGAGATCAATACGGAATTCGATTTCGCGATGAGGTGGTAAAGAAGTTGCTTCTCCAAAAACATCAGAAAAATGCTGAACAACAGGAGTACTGCTAAGATCGCTAAGTTGTAAATCGAGAGAGAAAATGAAACTTCCTACAATATCTTGAGGCAATTGACATTCGATCTTAAAGGGTTTAACTTTGTCACAACGTAAATTGACAGTTCGAGCTTGAGATAAGGACAAAATTTGAGAAATTTAAACTGAAGAGAATCCTAATTAAGGAAAATAGGCTAAATTTTAAAAAGATATTTTGAAAATAGGTTTGATTTTAAAACATTTTATACTTTCAAAATACACTCTCTCGGAACTGATTCTACTCATTCTAGGGTATTCTAACCCTATGTATAATGAGGTTTACCCCCAGGCTAAGGTGTTTCTAAACCTTAGCTCTGATACCAACTGTGATAATCCGCCTTTTCTGAATAATCCAAGTTGACAATAAAACCACACATGTCCAACTCGAACTATTCAAAATATGACAGATAATCAATTTGGGGTGTATAATAGAATCTGAACATAGAATCACATATACAGAATAACACAGAATCTTGCAGCGGAAATGAAATAATATGCATAAGCAGTTCATGAAGCTACTTAAACAGTTACAATTTAATTATACAATATAGCGACTAATAAAGTTCGCAAATACAAGCCAAATGGAAAT
This sequence comes from Allium sativum, assembly GCA_030737875.1. Classification (NCBI taxonomy): domain Eukaryota; kingdom Viridiplantae; phylum Streptophyta; class Magnoliopsida; order Asparagales; family Amaryllidaceae; genus Allium; species Allium sativum. The sequence goes on along the minus strand of CM060915.1, from coordinate 856,218,098 downwards.
AGGAAACTAGTACCGGATAGGATGGAGTCTTCAACTAGGTCTTCGGCTCCAGATAAAGTGCTCCTCGAGAACACTGCAATACTCAGTCTGACCCGAGCGAAATGGGAAAAAAACAAAACACTCGAGTCAGGTCTAAACATTCTAATGTGATTAGATCTAAACTCAAATGCAAATAACTCAAGAGATGTTACAGTATTTTCCATCTCTTAAGGATCCGTTAAACTATCTATATATAATATAAATGCGCTATTATATGTAATGTCTATCAGTAATATAAAATATTAAAATAGTGTTAAGGCTTTACATTGATCCCCCTTAACACATTTTTAAACAATGTGGTCTATACATGTCTTGTAACACAACCAGTAGAACGTCGGTAGCCAGTGAGTCCCCTATAGGCACATGTTAAACAGAAACTCGTAGTGGTCGCGCATAAGGATAAAACGTATGACAATACACATGAAGCAATGCCCAATGTAGGATACTACCAATTTGCCTGATCCGGACTGGTGGTAACCCCTAACGGCCCACCACAACACAACACTTCCAAAATCAAGGGTGATCACCAAATAACAAAAGATAGAATACACGAAGAAGTGTGTCTGCTAGAGGTAGCTAGCCTCAATGGCCCGACACGGCTCCTGTTTTAGTCATTTCAAATTTGACACAAGTGTCGGTCATCCATTATCGTTCACTTTCTTCAATCCAATAAACGTACACCAAAACAATCACTCATTCTGGATTATCACTTCACGAGCATAGTTATCAAAGTAGCTCCAGTATCGACAGAGAATGTGTCCATAACTGGCTCCGGTCTCTTTGACAACTACCGTCCTTCAATCTTCATTATTAATTTATCGAATAGATCAAACCACAATTATATTTCAACTTCCTTATTCAAACTTGAACTATCGAATATTCCATTTTGAAATATTGACAATATTTTGTCGTTTACTTAACTTTTTGTATAATTCCAAATTCCCAAATCAATAAAATATTTTATTTTTCTTTTGTAAAATTTACAATTTCCAAATATTTAATATTTCACTTAAGTTCACTTTCAAATTTCATAATTTTACTTCATATAACTAAATTATTTTTGTCAACTAAATTTGTATCCAAAATTTACAATTTTGAAATTTATTTCCTTAAATATTTAGGCTAACGTTTTTTTTCAATAAGAAGTTCAACAATGGTTATTTTAATAAGTTTAAATAAAATTTAAATCACTTAATTTTTCATTTATCAATTTAAATCAAATTTTCATGTATAAAATTTAAACCAAAGTTTAATCTTCGAAATTTGAAATAGTTCTATTTTCTTTTCAAAACGAGAATTTGAAATTTGAAATACGTATAGTCAAATTTAGCAGTTGTGAAAATTCCATCGAAAAATTTGAATGTCGTCAATCACGCAATTTTCAGTGCAAAGCTGCGCATAACAGTTCAAGTTTTAGCGATTTTAAAATCTCTTCAAAACAATTTCGCACAAACATGAAAAATATTCTATTCGTTGACAGTAATCCAAGGCGAAATTCGTTTCGTGAAAATCGGACGTTTTGACCTCCGTTTCCCATCCGCATTTTTATGTCAAAGAGGTCCTTAATGCGTTTTTGAACGGAGCATGCAGACACTGCAAATTATATACCGTTGTGTCCGTCTCATCGCGCTGATTACCAAAATATATTTATTTGTCAGTTTCAGTGTTCGGTTTGCACTGAAACTGTGAAAAAGCTTGCACAGTTCATTTTTGAAATATAGCCATTTGAGTTCGATGTGTCCTTTTTATGATCTTACATATCTTTATAGATATTTTGGGTCTGGAAAATATGTCTTTTTATTTTATTAAGCTACCCAATTATTATTTTTTAGAAGCTTATGCAAGGATTAACCATGCATGCTTTTGTGTCCATGCCCAACGCAAGTCATATTTCCAAAAGTTTTTTCTTCTTCTTTATTTCCCTACTTATGTTCACGTCTCCACCCCAAAATGGGTTAGACATGCATGCATTTTGTCCCACTTTCTACTTTATATTTTCACCTTCCTTTTCTGTAGCCACACATGTCCATATACACATGCACAAAATATGGAAATATATATATACACACCAACACACAATTGACATAAACACTCACACACACATACACAACTAGAAACACACACATCATATTGTTTTCCTTACTGTCTTGGTTTGTTAAATGAATGCGTCCCTTTCATTCTGTTTTTTTTCTTTTTGTCTACTGGTAAGTGAATTTGTGCCCAAAAGAAATCTCTCCCCACGTGCTTATACACGCACTCATCACACACATCCACTCACGCACACATACAACGCACACACTAACTCACATGCATATACACAACACCACACACACTTACACACTTTTAAAATATATAATTGCGAATGGAAGCATGAGGACTGGAAACGGGAAAAAGAAGAGTTGCATGGAAAGGAAATTTATTTATGAAAAATGGGATTCATATTTTCTGTAAACTCAAGGAAGCAAGCCTTCGGGTTTTTGTGAGAAGTGAAAATGATTTGTCAGCCAAACTTAGAAGAATGAACCTCTGTTGCTTGTGTGTGTTGAAATATGTTAAGTGAGTTCATTTGCAAATAAATAGAAAAGAAAATGAAAAGTTTTCAAAACCAAAAGTATGTCTTCTCCTATGTTCATTCGCATGCATATGAAATCAAAGGAGAACATGTGTTCATTTTGGTGGAGTAGTGAAAATGTGAAAATGTAAATAATGCATGTTCCAAGAAACGTGATTAGCAAAAAAAAAAAAGGCTAATGAAGATATAGAAGTCCAGGAAGAAAAGTTTATTAGTATGTCTTGCTGTGTAAATTTTGGTATTTTGAGAAGAAAGATTGATCGAAATGAAAGTTGTCTAACTGTCTAAGAGGAGAAAAATCGACTGTATGCTCTTTGAGAATGAATTGCATATGCTTTGAAAATGAGTTGCATGTGCTTTAAAAATGATTTTGTATACTGAGCGGAAAATGAAAAAAAGAAAATGGTCTCAGGTTCCCTTCTTTGTCCCAGTTCACGTTTTCCTTCTTCCTTTTTTTAGTAACACAGCAAGTTCACAATGCATCCCAAAATCAACACAACACACAGTAAAACACATGCTTGGTTTCATCTATGTTAGAGTTAACACATGTTTGAGAAGAAGTCCAACACGTGTGTGCTATTTGTGTGGTAGAAGTGGTGTTGTGGGCATTTTAGTGGCTTAAGTTTAGGAGTAGTTGGTTATTTTATTATCTATTTAATAGTTTTTCTCATGTAATCAGGGTGTAACAATTAATAACAATGTAGTTCCTTTTGTGTTAATGTCGTAACTTTCTCTTCTCTCTGTGTTAAATCTAACATGGTATCAGAGCAAGGTTAAACATTTAGAGATGAGAGAGCTGAAAAAAAATGGAAGTTCTTCCCCAAATCGGAAATGGAGGACATCCATTCCACCTCGTCGCAGGCGTCGCATCTCTCCCCGACTCCCCTTCAAACATTGCCAAATCCGTGCCACCCTCATCCAAATTTTGAGCAACCTGATCGCATCGTCCTCCTCCCAATTTCCAGAAATGGCCGTGACTTCCTTAAACCAAAATCTCTCACTCCCTGTTTCACTCCTTCGGATCTAATGGAAGCCAAAGTGGAGGCGCTTCATGATTGACAAAAAAAAGTGTTTTTGATTGTTTGAAAACGAGGGTTTCCAGTCACGATTCAGGGACTTGAACGCGTGTTAAAGGGGTCCAATGACCTAGAGGATTTTGCATTTGTATGAGGTGATGGGTTGTTGTAGCATGTTGTTTAATTTCGGGCCAATTATAAGGAGGAATTATTTGTGGATAAATGACTATAGGTTGAAGCTTGCAGCTTGAAAGGAGAGGAAGTTGAAATGTTGGAGTTGGCTATGCAGTTAATGATGATAGCAGGGTGGTGGCGGTGGTGAAGAGAACTGTATGTAGTTATGGAGTTACAGGAGCTACTGAGTGATTAGGCAGATGGTAGTTGAAGATGATGGTTACTGGGTTGCTGTATAAGGTTGAGGCTGTCTGTTGGTGGAGATGAAGCATCTTGTAGTTGCAGTTTATGGACAAAAAGGATGGCAGTTTATATAGGCTGATGGATTCTGGAGTTTGGTGAAATGATGGTGATGGGACTACGGATGTTGGTGGTTAGGGGATGGTTCTATCATCTATGTGGCAGTTTATGAGTGAAGTGCTATGTGCTGTAGATGGAGATGGAGCAGTTATGAGGAGGTGCTGACAAATATTGAAAGGGGGTTAGGTGAACTATGGTTGTCATATTGGTCAAACTGCAGTTGGATGAGTTGATATGGAGAGATAGGTGGTGAAGGAAGGCGGTTGGATGGATGTTTGTAATGCAGGGGTTGTCAGTTGCAGATTTTGATGGGTCGTTTTACTTTGTGGATGATGTGGCAAGATGACGCAGGTGTATCAAAAAAAAAAGGGAAAAGAAAAACTGAAATCGGTTGAGATTGGAGACTAGGTGAAGTCGGTTCTACAGTGGCAGGTTCAGATTCAATTTTGGTTGGCGATCATCACGGTGGTGTTCACGGATTTTTTGGTGATTTGGATTCTGTTTAGTTGTCGATTGGGCAATAGCAGTTGCTTAATTATGCAGATTGTTGCTGAAGTGGTGCAGATGTTTGATGATGTAGAAGCAAATTGTGAGAGTTGTATTTATTTGTTGTGAATGGTGATGTAGCACGAAGGGTTTTTGTTGTTTGGTCAATGACAGCAAGGAGTTGCTATTTGGTAAGAGCAAGAAAGATGTAGTTGTATGTTGAATGTTTGAGTAGTGCACCAAAACGTGATGGTGATAAGAGAAGACAACGACGATGTGTGATGTATGGCAGAGAGGATATGGGCGATATGAAGAGTGGAAACTGTTCCGTACCTATAAGGAAAATAGGTATGTCCTACGAGTGAAGTAGGTAATCTGCGAGTGAAGCAGATATGGTTTCATGTCGTTCAACAAGTATGGAAGAAGAGCTGCGGTTCTCACTTGTTGAAGTAGACGACAATCATGGGATTGCCCGAATGGAGAGGCCCAGTAAATCCCATGGAGAAACCATGAGAGAGTGAGTTGAACAGTTGAGCCAGCCCAATCAGATAGTGATAAGAGTTGTGATTGAGTTCATCTATGCAAGACGATAAAGAAATTATGTTGTAAACTGAATGTTGGAACTTTCAGTTTAAGGGAGGGTGTTAGAGTTAACACATGTTTGAGAAGAAGTCCAACACGTGTGTGCTATTTGTGTGGTAGAAGTGGTGTTATGGGTATTTTAGTGGCTTAAGTTTAGGAGTAGTTGGTTATTTTATTATCTATTTAATAGTTTGTTCTCATGTAATCAGGGTGTAACAATTAATAACAATATAGTTCCTTTTGTGTTAATGTCGTAACTTTCTCTTCTGTCTGTGTTAAATCTAACAATCTACACATGCACATACACATACAAGCCGCATGCACACAATAACGTTCATATGTGTATAAAAATATTGCAAACACATTAGGAAGTTTAGACGTGAGTAACAACTCACATTCGGGTTTCGAAAGCTAAACGAGGAGTTAGCGGTTGTTGTCGAGGCCGCCGGAGTTTGGTACGAAGGCTATCGGTCTTGGTACGGGCTGTCGGAGCTGGTGCGGGCTATTGGAGCTGGTGCGGGGCTGTCGGGGCTTGTGCGGGAGCAAGGAAGGATGGACAGAGAGAGCAAGAAGAAGATGGAGCTGCTACTACTTCATGCGTTCCTTTATCATGTTGTTCTCTTTTTCTTTTCTTTTTATACGTAGCAAAATTTGTTGAAGGAAGAAAATAATTTATGGAGAGAGACTATGAAAAAGGAGGGAAAGCAGATGTAGTTTGGAACTTATGTAATACGGTGGTAGGGTGGTAGGTGAATTGGCAGATGCTTTGCACCATGTCTCATTAAATGTTTGGAAGAAAAAAAAGATGTGGCCACCATCACTTCATTTAATGCTTCATATTCTCTTAGATCCTTGTTGGATTTGCAGAGATATTTAATTTTTGGTTTATCTGTAGCACTCCTTTGGTTCTGGATTTATAATTTAGCTATAAACAGGGTCACATGTATGGGAATAATTGTCTACCCATTTGTCTTTACGGACACCAAAATATCAGTATAAATATACCATTGGAATCAGGACGTTGAGACGAACACAATGGCACACAGTTATCAGTGATTTGAACGTTTTATAAAATTTCTATATTTTTTTTATCGCACTGATTTTAATTAATGGTCATTTAAATTTATTCAGTTTAAATTATCAGAATTTAACAAAATGAACCTATAACGTATTGATTACAAATTTGCTTTCAAATTCTTTGCATACAAATATTTATTTTTATATTAAATTCAATAAACATTGAATATATTCATTCTAATAACTAAATTTAATCGTTTTATTTTATTTGCTTGTTTGTTTCTAGGAATTTATAGTTAAATATATTTTTTCCGATTTGAAATCTCAGGTTGTTACAATAAACAACAGATTTTGAAAAATATAAAACTATTTATCTTTTGGTGTTGTTGATTATATGTGGGGGAAAAATGTTAAAGAATATAGCAATCATATAGTAGTACCCATTACGCTGTTGAGCACATTCTCCAACTGTAAGTACAGATGATTTTTTGGTATTCTCCGTAGTTTGTTCCTTCTGAAGTTTCTTGTTTATGTCATTGATTAAATTTTGCTGTGTATAATAATAAAAATATTTATTAATTTAATTAACATAGAAAAATAAAACATTCAAAATGTCTTACGGTTTTTAACGTGCTTTTTTTGTGTCTGCTGGTAAATCTTCCATTTCTACATCTGTTTGACAAAGAATCATACAGTGTCCAGTCTAAGAATTCTGGTTCAAATGTTAAAAGTACCCAGTGTGACTCTTCATGGATTGGAAATAAGGGCACATCACATCGTGAATCTTGTAGTGCTGCTGTTAAAGCTGGAATAAACGAATGAGTTTTGACATTTTCTATGTCAATAGCATCACTTTTCTGTATAAACAAAGTAATATTGAAGTTATACAAACCAGATTTATTAATGAATCATTACGCATATGTCTATAATAATCATCTTATTGTCATTGTGGTATTAAAGTAAGCTACGCTTGAATTGACATCCCACATTTTTGCTACTTTATACCAGAACCAATCAATTATCTGCACATGCATTATATCAGAGTAGTTGCAATAATAAACATATACAATAAAGCAATTTTATATTGTTTTGATATGCTAGTAATGGATAACTATATGTGACAGAAATTAAAGTTTATTGACACGAAGATAGTAAAACACTTTGCAATTATCATAATATATGTGCATTTTTTTCTTTGAAAGTTTTAATTTGTAAAATGATACATGTACTTCTATTTTTGTAATGATAAAAATATTAAAAACATATGATCAATTGAAATTATTTGTTTCACCATATGGTAAATTCTATAACTCAAAGTAATATGAAAACATTTCATATGATATAAAATTATTATGTACAATATAAGTATGAAAACATTATTTTAAAAAAAGATATATGTTTTTATCGTTTTATATTGTAAAAAGTATGAAAATTATGTGATCAGTAGAGCTTCTATGTTTCAGTAATCAGAATAAATATCATATGTGTTCAAATCCATTAGTGTCATAAGTCGAGTTATATTACATACTTATCTGGCCAGAAACAAATGCACCGAAAATCAGTTCTTCAATCATGTCCTTATGTATGACAATGTTGTTTTTGTCATTCGAATTGTAAATCTCTACACTATAAAGTAAAGAAATTTATAATTTAAGAAATTTGTTTTTATTAATTTATAAAGTATATAATTTAAACAGTATATAAGCTTACTTAACATCATCAAATTTGTTGAAGTAATCTACTGTGAACTCCTGTTCGTCATCGGGCAATTCCTTAAAAAAAATCAGAATTTACTATTTTCCTTTTTCTCATTTTTAAACTTTTTGGTGTCTAGAGAGTATCCACATATATAGTTTCTTAGCTTTCACACTTTTGCTTTTTCTTTTTCCTTTTCTCTTTATCTATTTTTTCTTTTTCTTCAAATTCTTCAGGGTCGTTATGTTCTAATTCTTCTTCTACATCTTCCTGTTTTTCACCATCCATATTTTCACATTCTTTTTCTTGAATTTCTTCATTTTCATTATGTTCTATTTCTTCTTCTATATCTTCCATTTCTTGACCATCAATTTTCTCATATATTTTTTCTTCAATTTTGTCGGTTTCATTATGTTCCAGATCTTTTTCTGTATCTTTGTTTTCTTCATCATTCTTTTTCTCACATTCTTTTTCAAGAATTTCAATTAAATTATAGTCATTATTTAACAAACTTTCCAATTCTTTTCTCTTCTTTTTTCAGCTTGTAATTGATTTTCTTTGAATCGAAGCTTTTTTTGTAACTGCTCAACTTTTCTTTTTAACCTTGCAATTTCTTTAACTTTGCCTTCGGCTTATGTTAGAAGAAAGCTTTCTTCGTTATCTTTTTTTCCCCTCTTCCAAAGTCTTGTTCACTTTCAGTAGAAGATTTTTTTCATCTTTCACAATTTTGTTGTATCTCTTTGCAAACTGAAAAAATAAAATTAGGAAAACAATATTGTTACTTCATATTGTTGATTAATTTGTTATGTGCAAATTTATTTGACTTCTAGGTGAAAATACACAGTAATGATTAATATTCATAAGATTAATCAAAGAGATATATATAATATAAACAGGAAATAATTAAAAAGATAAAATTTCTTATCTTTTTACACCTGTGATAAAAATTAAGTTTTTTAAATTTAAAAATAAAAGTAAAATGACATAATCAGCAAGGAAGCACACACAAAGAAATTACCTTTTCTGACTTAATGGATTAAATTGATATGTTTTTCAACAATGATAAATTCCATTTTAATATTCTTGGCCTTTCATTTTCACAACCCACTTTAACCTTAATGATTTGTGTCCTTTCAAAAACCAATACTGTCAAAAAATTAAAATATGTTAATTTTTTATTTTAGATAAATTCAATGTACAGTGTTAAATATAAAATACATACCAATAATATCACGGAGCATTCAGGCATATTTCTTGTGTCTTTAGCAAACTTTTCAACATTTTGGGACACATGTTTGTGAATAGATTTTGCCCAAGAAATTTAATTTATGTTCTTCAAATTCAACAATTTGGGAATACATCCCCATTGTAAGTAGAATTGGTTGTTGGGGAAGAAGAATGTGATAATTAATAACAAAAGAAGTAATTTAACTAAATCTTCACTTTCGTTCCTTTTTTCAATCATTATTTTGAGTCTCTTACTCAAAATTTTCTTATTTACCCACTCATTCCACTCAAAATGTCAATTTGGAAAACTTAAGTTCTCCTCATCCAAGTTATTCCTACTAATAATTCCAATTGGGAATATATTCTTTCCGGTCAATGGAATTCCAAGTATTAAACTAATATCCTCTTCAATTGACTTATGACTAGCATCTCCTATTTTAAATGCTTTCTCTTCCATATCGTATAAAGTAATGACTTCGTCTAAACTTTTTGCACTTTTTCTAATATCCTTTCTTCTGATTTTACCATCCAAATTTATATGAAATAATTTTTTGAAAGGTGTTCTCACTATATATGACATTACAACAGAAGAGAATATGTTTTTTTCCTTTATTTTAGTCATCACCTTGTAGAATGCATCTAAATTACACCTATAAGTTCCCTTATTTTTTTTCCTCGCCCCTTTTTTCCACTCTTTATATTGTTCAGCATCATTTTTAGTGTCGGGGTCGGAGTTGTTGTCTAAATTTGTATATAAGCATCCTTCTGGAGGAGAGTAGATACATTCGTGAAGCTGTGGCTCTGACTGTAGTATTCTTTTTTCTGCTTCAATGAAGTTGATTGTATGAACCTGTTATACCAAATTATTAAATGGAAATAATGTAAATTTAAATATAGAATAATATTTCTACTTAGCTTTTGGTTAAGCTTGCAGGAAACAATTAAACTAAGTTTAGATGATCCCATGAATATTTTTTTTAAAAGATAAACAAATTTATCTTTTTATACAATTTATATGTTTACTCACAATATGATATACATATTTTATCTTTAACATTGGTTACACAACAATCTATTGTCTGTTAATCAAATTATTATACAAGAATATAATATTAATATACTCTAACTTTTGCACTTAATAGTATAAAATTTTGTTTACTTACAATAGGAGTACATGGAGTGTTGGTATATTTTGCATTGTCTGGCTATGTATGTCACAAAAAGAATCTTAATGATTCCTTATATTTGAACACTGCTCTCCTTTAATGTTGATAAAGATACATTGTTGTGTATCTTCAAATGCTATGTTTTGATTAGCGTACCTTGAATTTCTTGTACGCATTTTTCCTACATTGAAATATCAATTTTGTTATTGGACAAATTGTTTATTATAAATGTATGTGCATACTAAAATTAATGATCAACCATAAATAATTAGGTTGGCTATACTGGTTATAAGCAATAAAAGTATTTAAAAATCACTTTTAGTTTAAAAAGATAAATACATTTATATTTTTTCCTTAGTAATTTAACCATACTTCTTTAATAACTTGTATATCTGATTATTTAAAGACAATAATCATTTAATATTCAATATCACTATAGAAGATAATCTTGTTTATCTTTCTAAAACAAATACATTTATAGCTTCAAATTTTTTTGTAAAGATAGTTTTTATAATTACTTTTTTTCCAGTAATTTAACAAAACTTCTTTAGTAACTTGTATATCTGATTGTTTAAAGACAATAATCATTTAAAATTCAATATCTGTATAGAAAGATAATATTGTTTATCATTAAAAAAAATACATTTTTAGCTTCAAAAATATTCATAAAGATAGTTTTTATTAAATATTTATTCCTTTGTAATTTTACAAAACTTCTTTAATAACTTGTATATCTGATTGTTTAAAGACAATAATCATTTAAAATTCAATATCTGTATAGAAAGATAATCTTGTTTATCTTTTTAAAATAAATACATTTATAGCTTCAAAAAATTTCGTAAAGATAGTTTTTTAGTAATTATTTTTTTGTTAGTAATTTAACAAAACTTCTTTTATAACTTGTATATCTTATTGTTTAAAGTCAATAATAATTTAAATTATAATATCAAAAAATCAAAAGGATAGTATTTTTTTAAAATACAATATTTGTATAGAAATATAAACTTGTTTATGTTTTTAAACTAAATACATTTATAGCTTCAAAAATATTCATAAAGATAGTTTTATTAAAAAATTCCCTTAGTAACTTAACAAAACTTCTTTTATAACTTTTATATCTTATTATTTAAAGTTAATAATAATTTAAATTATAATATCTTTATAGAAAGATAAATAAGTATATCTTTTCTATAATTGTATCTGTATAGAAAGATAAATCAGTCTTGGTTGTTGGTGTTGGAGAATCATGTAGTAATTTGATTGAGTATAATGATGATTTAGACTCTAAACAAGTTTATCTTGGTATAAAGATAAATATAATTAATTTATAATGATGATTACTATATTGCTATAAAGTAATTATAATTATTGTATCAGTTGTAAAAACTTATAGATAAATTCTTTTATATTTTTTATAGTAAAAGATAAAATGATATCTCTATCAGTTATTTAGTTAAATATGTTTGTGCAGTTTATACATACTAAAGCAGTGATGTAACAATGTAATTTGAACATACTGAAGCAGTGTTGTTAAAACTGGCAGTTTTAGGATAATTTTCATAATCTAAGTTGTCTATTTTGGTATAAAGTAAGACAAGCATACGCTAAACTCTTAGGTCTAGTTTAGTTAAACTTAAAAGTTACTCACAATACTTAAAAGATATTTTTATTTGTCTTTCGAGTAATCAAATAGGAAAAAACCGCTAGTAATAATCAAACAACCCAAAAAAGGAATTAAAAGTGCACAAGAAAAAAGTAATAGTTGAAAAGTAGTGATATATAATGCTCAGATGCTTTGGTAAATGTTGAATGGTAAAAAATGAAAAACTGGGTTCTGACTTGTAGGGTATTAGCGATTTTGCGATTTTACCATGTTTTAGAATTTCGACTTGTATGAGAAGATCAAATCATTTGAGAAGATCGAATTAGGGCTCTAGGGTTTTACGAAATCGCCTGTTTTGAGAAAAATGAGACGCAAATGGGCAAGTGTTTTTTAAATTGTCCTGGAAACTAATTATTCATGGCCTGTGTCCTAGAAATAAATTTTTAACATAAAGGAGGCCCTTATAAGTCAGTTTTATAACCATAAAATGAATTAAAAATATATGGGTTAAGTGAATCCGTGTATAAAACACCTCTCTAAACCTAGCTTCCTTCCGAAGCAAATGCTAGCACAACAACAAACAACAGAGAATGTATAACGAACCAGGATTTTTCAATGATTAAAATATAATAAAAATTCAATTTTCTAAATATCAAATGAAGTTAATAAGATTTCAATACAAATATTGTTTTAAATATATTATAGTCGAGCTTGAATAAATATTTTTGTTTTGTTTTATTTTAAAACTTATTTTAGGATCATATCTAAGTTTTATTTAAATAATATTTTTAAATATTAATAAGTGATAAAATTATATGTTGTTTTCTAAAGTAATATATTTGGATAAAGATTGTTGTGTATCTAAATCTAATTTTTTTATTTATATTTGATAAATTAATATGAATATGTATGTTTGAAATGTTAAGTATTTTATTTTATTTTTATTTTAATCTTAAGTAAGATATTAGTTGTGCATATATACATTGGAAATCTACTACATTTATAAATGTCACTAAGATGTAACAAAAATTTAAAACATAACAAAATAAATAAATTAGTTGATAATTGTCTAACATGCATCGGATGGTTTTAAAACAAGATTATGTGTCCTCTTAGTTGTCCTAGTGCATGTCATCTAGTTATTAAGAGAAGCCAAGTGTCCATGGATTAATAATTAAAATACTTTGTAAATTCATATATTAAATACATTTTCTCCCATGGTTAAATACAGATGAATTCCACGACCTTCTCCTTCCTCTGTTATCTCATTTTTCTCCTTACAATAAAAGAAAATCCATGGTCACTTCATTCAAAAAATTCATAACTCAAATTCTACTCACTTTTAGCCAAAACAATTCACACGAGAGTTTTTCGGATCCTCATTTCGGATTTTTAGAAGTTAACGGATCCTGATTTCATAAACTGTTAAGAAAGAGATCTTGGATTTACAGTAAAAATGGAAAATTGCTAAGAGAGCTTTGAAAAATCTCTTCTCCCAAACCAGAAAGAATTAGATCGCGCCTTTAGCGCCATCGTGATCAGAGCAGGATGTATTATTTTTCATGTGAGTTTGGAGCGATTTCGTGCCGATGATTTTGGAAGTTGAAATTTAGGGTTGATGATGATCGGAGAATTGTGCAACGATTGGCGAAATGGAGTGTGGAGTTGCGATAAGGAAGGAGAGAGCTTCGATGCGGTATAATCTGGTGGATTTCTGGTATAAAAAGTGTCGATACTTTTGATGTAACGAGCGTTTTATTATGCGACTCTAGGCCATGTTGTGAGGATCATATTTTGTTTCTAGGCTTCGGAGTCGAGGCGATGGGGTGCAATGGGCTAAGGACGTGAAGAGAGACTTGTTGATGAGTTCGGATTCGAGTTCGGTAGGAAGAAATGCTTGTGCAAGTGCACAGTGCGCAAGGATTAAATGGGTTCCAGGCGTGTGTTTGAGGAGCTGAGCACACAGGAAAGAAAGGAGAAGATGGGCGCGGTTTGGGTTGAAGAGTTGGTCATGGGTTTGGGCCTAAATGGATGGGTAAAATTCCTTTATTATTTTAAGTTAAAGTGTAAATTTGTGAAGCCTATATCTAATCCATTTTAACCCGGATTTACGCATTGTCAAGTTCGTTAGAACCATATTGGAGAATAGAATCCGTTAGTATATAAGTTTGGTAATTTTCATTAAGTATAAAATTTTATAAAATAAAATAAAAGGTTCGTGTATATATATATATATATATATATATGACAATATATATATATATATATATTATAAAACAAACGATATAGTTAATTCAATTCTAATACACATATAATTAGCAGAAAATCACCAACTGCTAATGGATATGGAATTGAGAGCAATACGAGTAGCGGTGTCGATGTCGTTGGCTTGTTCGTCCTGACAGTAATGATTTATGGAGCTATTTTGGTGAGAACATTAAATTTAATTATTTATTAAATTAGTTGCTATTGAATAATTATAATTAGTTGAAATTAATTATAGTTAATTGTTGGTTGGATATAGATGTTCTTGTGTGAATGGATGTGCATGTAATTAGTTAACACTAAACACTGAAGCGTTATTGACTATAACGCTTGTGCACAGCTGAATTGTTTTTGTATGGGTGATGATTATAATTTATGATCATCCGATATATATGGTTAATTTATTTTGCATGACGCACACACAACACTATGGTTGTGGAATTATACAGATGATCGATCAATGATTCCTTCCATATGAATGAAAATTTGATTTTCTAAATATAAAATATTATTTTTAAGCCCTATTAATTTAAAATGAGATTTGGAAATTTAAAATAATATTTTATAATATTATATACCAGACTGTTCTAGGATGACAGAGAGGATGGTGTCTAGGCATAGGTTTGGAAATCCAGTTTCCTGCTCTCCCTAGCTATCCTTAACTGGTCCGACAGGCGGAACGGTTAATTCAAATACAATTTGAATTTGAAGTTATTTTTAAAACTTAGAAAAAATGATTTGAATTAAAATAATAAATGTCGCATAAGGACTACTTATGAAGTTCAAAAATTTTGAAGTTTAAAATTTAAACTTAAATTTAAATTAAAAGGGTTTTTTAATTCCTATGGTTTAAAACTTATTTAAATTTAAATTAAGATTGGAAATGATTTTTGATTTAACTTCAAAATCGATTTTGACATTAAATTGTTTTAAAATTTTAAATTTAAATTCAAAGGGATTTAAATGAATTATATTTAAGTCGTTATAACGCGCTGCGGCGCGACGGTTCGTAAATATCGATTTAAATTTTCGAACGATTATAACTTGATCATTTTAAATCGGTTTGACTTGAAACAAGGAATGTTGATTTTCAAATATTAGCAGTTTTAAATAGAAAAGAAAATTTCAAATTTCAATGTAAAATTTTCAAGTTATGTTCAAAAATAGATTTGGAAAAGGTCGCTGTAAGTGCAGTTCGGCGACCATAACAAAATTTCTAATAAAACCAATCTAAAATATAGAAAGAATTCATGATAAATTTTACTTTGTTAACTTAAAGTAATTAGAAATGAATTATTTGAAATTTTGAATTGACTTGGAATCTATGGCTACTGCAGCATTTTTAATAACATCCAAACGCTATTATCTAAATTCCAAAAATGAATGGGTTTTGAAATTATAAACGTAAACCATTATTTTAAATGGTTAAAAAGTTGTAAAATGGTTCGGAGGGATTTAAGTGATTTAACCTGGAATTATTTATTTATTCAAAAAGACAGAATTTTAAAAGGAAATGAGTTGGATCGAGTTTGTGATGGATATTTGATATGTAATTCCAAGGTTGAGCAAACATTACCAGAAGCATTAAGAAAATATTTACATCAAGGTTCTGATAGTGCTTGTTGAGTTGTGAATGGGTATCGAATATAAGTCGATGCAACTCTATCAAACTCATGTCTGAATGTGAATTATTGGAATTACCGTAATGGAATTGTAACTCAAATAATGATTGGCAAGTTGGAAGATGTAAGGATGGAATAAAGAAGTATGTTTAAAGTGTAAGAATTGGATGGTTATGTTTGAAAATAAAAGGATTGATAAATCAAATATTTTATTTCAAAGAAAGAGTTAAGATGATAACGGAAGTCACGATCAATCCAACCTTGATTTGTACATGAATAAACGATGATTGGAAGGAAATTTGAATTGAAACCCTGCGTGGTCCATAACAATTGTTTTATGAATACGCTTATTACTTCAAAAAACCGGTATTGGATTTAAGTCCGAAAACCATTCCAAGTAATAATACGATGCATGAAGCACATTTAAGACTTGGAATCGACGAATGAAGACCGTGGTTCTTCCCATCGAATGGATTGATTGCCGATTGGTTTCTTTACTGATAGCTACAGTAGAGAGATGCCCCTATTATTGGAGTGGCAGGAAGTCCGAACGTATAGGGAGAATTTTCGGATTTTGTTCCGTTTAGATCCAAGACAGACTTGTATGTCTGACATTGTAATTGACGGCATAACACTGATTTCCGTTGATATGTATCTGGTTTGTGACGTATGAGCTCGAAGTGGTTATGTATGGATGGAAATCAGTGGTCATATTGTGAATGGATAATGTGACATACTTAAGAGATGAAATGAGCTTGTACGATCAGGGCATTGCTTTCAACGCATGTTTTGTGTATGACGTGACATCGACAAACCTCACACCCCGATGATGAGAAACTAGAGGTTAGATTGTGTGTATATATATGAATTGATGATGACCGCTGCAGCAGTAGGAAACCAATCAGGACTTATGGAATAGGGTATGTTCGGGGGGCCGTGTCTGGTCGAAAACCGTTGATCTACCTCGCGATTTGTATTGGTGTCTGCGTCTGGATGAAAAACCCGTGATTACATTTCATTTGTGTTCCGATTGATCTTTCGTGCCAGGAATCATCAAGTTGGAAACCCAAATCTCCAATACGAGCCATACAGTTTTGGGTGGTATATATATATGGCGACATAATATTATGGGTATTATGCCATCTAGGATTAACACATTTATTTGCGAAATGGTTTTCCACACTATGTAACAATTTTGAAAGAGGATTTTCATGTATGAAGGCATTTTTGGTTATCATAAGATAAAAATCGCCCATCTGGTGTGCGCTTGCATTGTGTGATGTGGGATGAGCTTATGATAGCTTCATTTTCAAAAGTCATTGCGTATTTATATGCACGGGCATTCACATGCAGTAAACTCGTTCCCCTGGAGTTTATTGTTCCTTCCTAAACTCTGGGTGCCCATTAATTTTCACATGGGCAGCTAGTAATTTAGACTTTTGCAGTTATGATTTGTTGGAGCGAAGCACGAAGCGCTTTCTGAGTTAGAGTCCACGCTAAAGTTGAAACTTCCGCTGTAACATATGTTCTTCTGCTGAGAGTATATTTCTTTCTTCCGCTGTATATATATGTATGTCGTAACTCTGATATTCATGTAACTCTGATGTAATATTGTTTTGAGCAATGAAAAGTTCTCTTATTTTGTTCAGTATATGTATCTACCGATAACAATTCATCTTTATGAGCGATTTAAGTTGGTTTAATTACCAGTGAGAATCGGGCAAAAAGGCAGGTCATTACAGAATGTGTCATAGATTATCCAATAGTAACTTGAAAAGTGAAAGCAATGCTGTGACACCCCATGTCCGTTAATGTCACTCATTAAGAGAATGCATTAAATTTCATGAAGCGTTATAGGTAAACAGAAACAGAAACATTACAAGACAGATATAAAATAACAGCGGAATTTAAAATTTTATTTAGCAGAAAAAATCGTAGTTCAAAACTTGGTTACATCGTATGTCTAAAATGCATAAACCCAGTACATTATTAAAACTTCTGTCTTGTACTTAAGACATCAGAGTAATAAAAGAAGCATAATCCCCAAAATATAGCCATAGTAGAGAGATATGAAATCAAGTAGTACATCTAAGCAACTCCAAGCAAGATGAAAGCAGAATCCTGATCATGCTTGAGTATTCCCAACCTGAGAACCTGTGGGGGCAATAGAAGAGAAAGAAGAAGAAACAAAATGGGCCAGACATAAAGTCTAGCGAGTCTAGTTACTTTTAACATATAAATAAGTAAAAGTATCAAGACATGCATATAAAGTGGATAAGAGGGAAAATATCATAAAAAGGCAGGTACGACTAGGTAAACAGGATAAACATAATAGAATGTATTGCGCTTCTCTAGTGCTTTCTCTGCACTAATACTAGTATAACCAAAATGAGAAGATCCCAACAACTATAAAATGGTAGACTTAGGCATACTTCTAGTGAGAGATTTAACCCCATGCAATCAACAGACAGCCCCATATACTGGAGTTACCCATAAGGATAATAACGGCCTCCTAAACTTACCAGAGTCTAGATGTACCTAATTACAACGCCAACCAATTGACTCCCTACTCCGTAGATACCCTGTACTGGCCCAACAGTAGGATGTATCACATCCTAAAGTATCAACTCTTCGGTTTCAGGATGTGTACAACCATATCTACTGATGTCACGATGTCTAAACCTCCTCTGCTGGACCCATGCATGCACATGACCCCATCGGAACGTGCCCCCCACACCATCCCTTCGTTTGGATCTCTTACAATTAGCCCAGTAAGCGTGCTCCGACTCCAACCTAGTTCAGAGTACTCGTTTGATACCTACATATGGGTTACTGACTGAAACGGGTCCCACACACAAGATGATACAAGCTTCCCCTAGACTTGCATTTGCACTAGGTTTTCCACAGGTTATGCCATACCGGAGTAAAAGATTGCATAACCCCACAGGTTAGGTTTGTGGGCCTATATATAAATATTACCCACCAACCGAAAATATACTTAACCCTCCCACTGTTTCATACAATTTTACTTAACCCCTACTCAAGTTAACATGTTCATACAATCCCTATGGATTTAACCAGGTTAAGTATTCATTTTTATTTCCATATATTTATTTATGGTTATAATGCGCTAGACCTCCCACATTAAGCCTACAACTTGTGGATGCTGGATATGCCGGGCGATTTCGGGCAGGCTTCTTCCATAAGTCGGGCCTAGCCTCATGTCTTAGCATGTTACGCGTTTATGCATTTAGACCCCTTACATTAGATTCACCACTTCTGGTCGCTGGATATGCCGGTCGGTTCCGGGAAGACTTCCACCACAAGTGTAATCTAACCTCGTGTCTAAGAGCAGTTACAGTTTCTAATTACTATAATTCTAGGCATTTCAATAATTAACCAAGTATTCCTATGTCATTATAGGTTTTCATGTCCCTTTCCCATGCCATGTTCATAATGAACCATATGACCCAAATTAAGGTTTTTAATCACAATTGCGGTTTATGCCCCAAATCCATATTCATGTATTACATTAATTTATTCCCAAATTTCTCAATACAAGTTGTGCCCCAATTTTAACATTTTCCGTCGTTCCCAATTTTATGCGTTCACATATTTCAGCAGCATGCCTAGGCTCGAAGGTAGCCTTGCTATAAAAATAAAAGGGAAAATAAGGAGGGAAGAGGGCAAAAATGAACATAATAACAAGATTGACATATAATGGCAGAATGGGCATAGTAACTAATAAACATATAGTGAAAAAGTTGGGCATAATGATAAGTTAGGCATAAAGGAACAGATCTGATGAATATGTGATAATAGAACTAATTATAATATAATAAGGACATCATAAACAAGTATGATAAGATCTAAGCAATGAATTAGATCAAAAAATAATGGCAGATCTGAAATGATGAATAGGAATAGGCTTAGATCTAGTTCATAGTCATGTCAGAATAACTTAAATACATAGTTTATACCAGATCTAATAGGATGCAAATAGTTTCAGGCTTAGATCCAAGTTATTGTCATGTTAAGATTAACTTTTAAGTACTTAGATATAAAATTAACATAGACTCACTATGATTGGATCTAAGAAATAGAAGAGGGATTACTGATGTTGAATCACAGATCTCTAAACTTGAAACTCTAGTTGATTGTTGAAGAAGAAAAGACTTGATTTAATCTAGGTATAGGCAGCATCTAGTTCTCCATTGTTTTAGGTGTGGAGAAACAAGAGAAATATGGTCTTACTTATAGCCTAAAGCCAACAAACCAAGTCAAGAGAGGAGTCCACATTCAGACAGAAGAATTCTGCCTAGATCTGCTGTGAGGAGGTCGACCCCCCCTTGGTGTGTCGACCCAAGGGCCGACATCCCCTTGATGGGGTCGACACCCCTAGGCGGTTATTTTCCGGGTTCCCTTTCTGTGTGAATTTTGATATGTTTTGAATTCTGGACAAACTTCAAACCTTAATCATTTCTTCATACGGTGTCCGTTTTATGCAAACCAGGTGTCTATTTTGACTAGAATACCAAGAAGAACGCAATGGCACAGTACATTTCACTTAATTCTAAATATTTAATCAAGTATTCTTTAAGTTATCATCTTTAGTGTTGTTCAAATTATGGGTGTTACATTCTCCCCTACTCAAAGGATTTCGTCCCCGAAATCTCTAAGTTAAGAAGAATGTATACCCTAACATCCATCACCCATCTACTTATCCACTAATCAGAAGCATCCATTGTCCTTAAAGATTTCTAATGCTTATATGAAAAAAAATGCAAAGGTGTGTGTATATGTCCCAATACTAATGCTAAAGTTCAAGCAGTCAACTGATTCAGTCGACATCCTTAATGCAATGTATGTTAGTGCCATGAATCCATCATGTATGCAAATAATCCTATTGTAACATGTAAGTTCTATATGTGTGCACAATCATTCATCCAAATGCAACATCCGTATGATGATACATCCATTTCCATCCATAAAAATAAGAAAAATGCACACACGTCCATATGCAGTATGAGAGTGATTGAGATGATCTAGTGCGTAATGTGTGTGTATATGCATCCATGAGCAACCACTATCAAACACTTGCATCCATCAAACATAACAAGTCTCCAACACATGTTTTCATTCATGGGATTACCCAAAGGTCGAAGATTCGAGTGATAGGATATACTTGAATGATAGAAACAAGCATGAATTAAAGCTTTGGAAAGGAAGTTAAGAACATACCCTCGAAAAGAAAAGGGTACGAAGCGCAAACCTTGTCTTCGGTCTCCCATGTTTTATCCTCTTGGTTATCTCCCCATTGAAATTTCATCAACTTGACTTCTCGGTTGCGTAACTTCTTAACTTTTGACCCAAGAATACGTGTAGGAACTCGCCTAACTATCGCCTCCCATTCCACCCCTCCTTCCTCAAGCATACTCGGCTCAACAACTTATGCGGTATCATGCAAGCACTTCCGCAAATGAGAAACGTGGAAAACATCATGAACGCCAGATAGTCTTTCTGGTAGCTTTACTCTATAGGCCATTTGGCCAATACTTTCTGTTATTGGAAATGACCCTACAAATCTTGGTGCCAATTTCCCTACAGATCCAAAGTGAACCACATTTCTTAATGGTGATACCTTAATGAAAACCTTATCTCCCACCTCAAATTCAATGTAAATCCTTCTCTTGTCTGCGTAGAACTTATGCCTATCCTGAGCTATTTTCATTTGCCGTCTAATAAGATCAATCTTTTCGGAAGTTTCTCTAACCATATCCGGTCTATGTAGAAGTCTTTCTGAAGATTCCCACCAACAAGTTGGTGAACTACAAGGTCGTCCGTACAATGCATTTAAGGGTGCCATGCCAATGCCATCTTGATAACTGTTGTTGTAGGCGAACACTACTAAAGTAAGATGCTCTTTCCAAGTCCCTCCGAAATCTTGGATACACAGACTTAAAAGATCCTCAAGCACTTTGTTCACCCTTTTCATCTGTCCATCGGTCTGAGGGTGATAATTGGTGCTCAAACACAATTGTGCACCTAATGCTTCTTGCAAGCTCCTCCAAAATTCACTGGTAAAAATGGGGTCACGATCACTTACGATACTGGAAGGTACTCCATGAAGAGGGACTATCTCATGAACGTAAATTACTGCCAACCATGCTGTCGTCCTCTTACTCTTAACTGGAATGAAATGAGTGCTATTAGTAAGTCTATCTACTACAACACAAATAATGGTGTTAACCTTCCTTTATCTAGGCAAACCATCGATGAAATCCATAGAGACACTCTCCCACTTCCACTGTGGGACCTCCAAAGGATGAAATAAACCATCGGGCTTCTTTTTCTCAGCTTTTACTTGCTGGCAAATCAAACATTAAGAAACAAACTCGTCGCATCTTTCTTTATCCCAGCCCAAAAGAAACCCTGTTTATATCTCGATACATCTTATCACAGCCTGAATGAATAGTCATCTTAGAATGATGGGCTTCCTCAAGGACTATCTTCAACAAACTCCCAACTTGGGGAACACAAAACCTTCCATCTCGTCGCAACCACCCTCTATCGTCTATGGAGTATCTATTGAGGTGACTAGAAGTCTCTCCTTTCTTGAGCCTATCCAAGATGTCTGAAATTTGCGGATCCTCTAGCAGTGCAGCTCCTATATGATCCATAAGAGTAGGTCGCACCTCAAGTGATGCTAATAAGCTTGGAAAAAACTCGGCGGAGGGTCTAAAGTCAAAAGTCGATATAAACTCCAAGCTTTTCCTCTCCACAAACAGAGGACTTAAGGCCATCCTTTGCCTACATAGTGCATGTAACACACCGTATTTTCTATGAATATTAAAGTAAAAAATTAAAGAATACTTAATTTTAAAAGTGGGAATTAAGTGAAACGGGTTACGCCATTTCGTTCTTATCGGAATTCTGCTTGAAATAGAGTCCGAGTTTGCGTAAATCGGACAATGTATGAAGAAGTTATAAGCCTTAGAAGTTTGTATACATGTAGGGGAGAATATATATATATATATATATATGTATGTATGTATGTACATATATATATATATATTGGGTTCAATACTTCAGAAATAGGTCCAGAAAGTCAAGAACGAGTTCAAAATTCAAAATCAGCCAAAAACAGGCTGGGCGGGAAAATTCCCGCCAGAGGGTGTCGACCCCCCTTAAGGGGTGTCGACATAGGTGTCGACCCCCCATAGGGGTGTTGACATAGGTGTTGACCCACCCATAGGGGTATCGACCCTCCCATAGGGGTCCATATCTGGGTAATACTTTTTTTTGTATCTGGCTGACGAGGCAGTGACGAATTTCTGAGTCGTAGGGCTACGTGGCGACTTCTGATTGGCCTGATGATGCATTCTCTTGGACTGGATGGACCCTATGTTGATCTAAAGGCTCTTAATAATCCTAGACATCTATATATACACTCAAAACCCAACCCTAATTCTATTGCTCAAAGGCTATGGCGCCGTCATGCTGTTCATCCCCAAACTAGCATAGCCGTCATTCTTCAACCTAAATTCAAGAAGAAAACTAAAGAGCCTCAAATCAAATTAGAAGATTTGTTTTGCTACAACAACAACGATTGAATTATCTTTTCTTAATCCTAGCAATGTAAGTTCACGTTATTTTCAGATTTGAATACCTGATTTTAATCTTGACATGTAATAAAATGAATCGAAGTCTATGCCTGATTGTAAGATAATCTTTTCAGATTCATCCCTATCCTTCTATTGAATCTATGTCTTTATATGCCTTAGAGGTTATTTTTATTGAATGAATCAGGCCTATCTTTGTTGTACGTCAGGTTTATAATCTTCTTTTGTTCGTGTGTTATACTTATACCTGCGATAATGATTGTATAAGTTTATTGAAGAATCTATCTTTGTTGGATCTAAATCTCTTGTATTAGGTCTGTTGTTACATGCCTATTTTTATGCCTATACTTATTTTATGCTCCTTCCCTCTCTCTTCCCCTATTTCCTTTTTCTTTTATGAACCTGGGTTACCTTCGAACCTAGGCTAAAATCGCGAAATACGAACGATTGGAATATGGGGAATATTTTGGGTAAATATTAGGCATAACGTATTTGGTGAAATAATTGGGCATAACGTATTCGGTGAAATTGTTGGACATAATTTGTAACTTGTGATTTGGGTTATAAATGTAATTATTATTGCGAACCTGGGGTAAATTGAAATATTAAATCTAGATTGTGCGGAAACTGTAAATTGGAATATTAAATCTAGATTGGGCATAACTATTGATTGGGATGCCAGGCATAATGTATATTGCGATTTTGGGGCATGACTATTATTGCAAATTTGGGAAGATTGGGTGTAATCTATTTTGAGTAATAACTTGTAATTGAATTTGTTGGGCATAACTTGGGAATTAGAACATGACTAGTTTGGTGAATTTGGGATAATTAGCATATGAAATCTAGGCATGGACATGTATAGTATATATGTAAATTGGCTAAAGATGAACGTGCCTAACCCGAGGTTAGATTGAGTTGCGGTGTAAGACTGCCTGGAACCACCCAGCACATCCAGCGACCAAAACAATAAAGATCTAATGTGAGAGGTTAGCGCATTAAGCCCAAAACCCGAGGTTAGAATGAGTTTGCGGTAGAAGTCTGCCCGGAACCGCCCGGCACATCCAGCAACCGCAAATAACAGTTCTAATGTTAGAGGTTGAGGCATTAATGAATGAATTAATGCTAATGAATGGACATGCTAAGAATGGTAGGGTTAAGTTAACATAAGAGGGCAATACTTAACCAATATAACATGATGTGTGATAGGGAAACACTAAACCAATGTAACATGACAAGTGGTAGGGTTAAACAAGAGGGCAACGCTTAACCAATATAACATGATGTGTGATAGGGCAACGCTTAACCAATGTAACATGACAAGTGGTAGGGTTAAGTAACACAAGTGGGAAACACTTAACCTATGTAACATGCCAAGTGGCAGGGTTAAGTTAACACAAGAGGGAAACACTTAACCAATATAACATGATGAACGAATGGGTTTAAGCTAAGGGGAAACACTTAACCAATATAATGTGATGAATGAACATGGTCAAGTTAATAGAAATCACTTAACCAATTACAACATGATGAATGAGAAGGGTTAAGTTAATAAGAAACACTTTACCAACATGACATGACGTGTGGATGGGTTAAGTTAACATGAATGGATGGATAACACTTAGCCAATTTGGGGGGTATACGAATAGACCCTAGGAAACCCTAGTAACGGGGACCCATTTCAGCAGTAACCCACATAGATGTATCACGGTACCCTGAACTAGGTAGGGTGGGGCACGATTACTAGGCTGATTAGAAGCAGCCAAAATAGCAGCAGGGGGTACGTCAGTGTAGTTCCAATGGATTACTGACGTGCACGTACTCCGTAGTGGAAAAAGCAGGCAATGGGTACTAGTAGTTATACACTGTGCATCTTGAATCGTGTCGAGTTGCTATCATATGGATTGATACTCCTTATGGTGGGACCAACACAGGGTATCTACATGCAAAAGAAGGCCGATTAACACAGACACAAGGAAAATTAATACAAGTAGGGAGCCGATCGATAGGGTAGTAAGAGTACATCTAACATCTTCATGGCAATTAGGCTGATTGAGGTATGACCCAAATACTAGATGTACACCTGAAGGCTACCACAATTGCGGGGTTAGGATCACCTTATTATATAACATGGGATACTAGTTGGGACACTAGTAGCAGATACAGATCCTTTTTCATAGAATACTAGTTGGGACACTAGTAGGGAAAACAAATCGTTCTATAAATGACACTAGTTAGGATGCTAGTTGGGTGGTGCATAGACAATAGGAAATCAGAGAAAGAACCGAAGCACCTTCAATGTATCTTACCATGTCATATCTAACGATCATCATTTGTTTTCTTGCTATGCTTATTATCATGGTTATGACTGGTATCCAGTTTATTAATGTCATGATGCTTTTACCTATTTACATGCTGAAAGTCACTGGACTTACCGGGATTTATGTCTGACTCTGTTTTGTTTTGCTCTCTTTTCTTCCGTCCCCCCCCGGTTCACAGGGAGGGAATATTACCACTTAGCTCAGTTTTCTTTCCATGCTCAAAGATAGACGTTGTATTGCTTTGGACTCTCCTTTCCATAGCTATGGCTGTGTCATGCTTCATTGGGGAATATCATTGTCATTTCATGCTTCTTTATTTTGTTAAACAAGACAGATGCTTTGTTGTAATGGATATTGGTGTTTTGGTGCTGGAAAACAATCTTTGTACAAGCTGTTTTACCAAGTTGTTGTTTTATCAATAAAGTAAAGTTTTATTTATTTTTCGTTGTTTAAATTTTGTCTGTTTTGTAATTTATCTGTTCTATACACTTATGATGCTCCACTGAAGTGAATGCATTCCCTTTGTGAGTGACCTTAACGGAGGTGGGGTGTTACATGTGGTATCAGTGCTAAAGGTTACAAGAACAGATAAAAGATTTTTCGAAAGCATATTTTAAAGGGATGTTTTGTAAAACATGTTTTAAGGAAGCGTTTTCAATAGAAAAGTATTGTTTTTAAAAAAAAGGCATATTCCCCAAAGACATATGCACTATCTTTCGATTCTCTATTTGAATCTCTTCTTCCTTTCTTTTCACCGTAGTTTCGTAGGCATACGGCACATGTTGAGGGCGAAGTAGTGCCCGACCTCCATCTGTAGCCGTAGTAGTTTCACTTGCGACTAATTTTCTTTCAAGCCTTGTAGGTTGCCGTGCGATGGAGGTAGTTTCGAGAAACTAGTCAACAAGCTACACAAGGATAGTAAGGATGAGAATAAGGGATTTTGGGCTATGGAGCACAAACCCAAGGGTAAGAAGCTTGTTGATATGGCTTAATCAACGCAAAAGACGAAAGATGAAAAGAAAGAGGCCAAAGTGGAAGAATCACAAACAAGGGATTGGAATATAAGAAGGGTTAGATCCTACGACAAGAGGAAGTGTCTTTTCTATGGTATAGCAGGTCAATTAATTGTAGGAAAAAGAAGACAGGTGGTTGTTTTCAGTATGGTGAAGCAAGGCATCTTATCAAGGATTTCCCGAAGGACAAGGACAAGAGGCAAATGACATAATCTTCTAGAGGGCAATTGCATGTTCTCACTGCTAGTGTACCTAAGAGAGGTAGGAACGTTTCTGTTGAAAGTTTAGTTTTTCTTTTTCAATCATCCTGTTAGAACTTTGTTTGGTTCTGGCGCTTCACATTCTTTCTATCTGCTTCCATAGTTGAGTCTCTGCACCTTAGTACTTGTATAATAGAAGATCCCATTATTCTCTCAAATCCAATTGGTGGTCCGACTCATTTATCTTTGGTTTGCAAGGATTTGAGAATAGCTATATTAAGTATTGAGTTTAAGTGTAATCCTTATGTTTTTGGTTTCATGGGCTATGGGTTAATTCTAGGCATGGATTGGTTAACTAGTAATTGTGAAAGGAGGGTAGTTAGACTTTTGACTTGCCTCGGGAATACCCTCGAGATTTCGTGTGATCCTAAGGGATCAGTTTGGCTTAGCTACCAAGAATCACTTGATGCATCTATCGACGATTTGCGATCCGTTGGAGTAGTCCATGAGTACGCAGATGTTTTTGATTAGGTTAGGGGTTTATCCCCTAAAACGCGATATAGACTTCCACATATATCTAGTTGATAATGCAAAGCCAGTTCCATTTACCTGTACGACACATGAATCCAAGGGAAAGGAACGGCTCAACGAGCAAGTTAAAGAGTTGCTTGAGAAGGGGTTTATTAGGCGAAGTATTTTTGAATGGGTGCTCCAGTAGTGTTCACTACTAAGGCGGATGTTTTACTTCGCCTATGCGTGGATTATAGAGATTTAAACAAGATGACTAAAGAAAAATAGGCACCCACTTCCAAGAATAGATGATTTGTTTGACCAACTTGTAGGTGTGTCTGTTTTCTCCCAACTAGATTTGGCTACAAGTCATCAGCTAAGAGTAGCTGAGGACAGTATAGAAAATACTACTTTTAGGACCCCTGATGGTTTCTTTGAGTGGCTCGTCATGCCTTTCGGTTTGACGAATGCACCCGCTTATTTTGTTGACTTGATGAGTAGGGTGTTTAAGGAGTTCCTTAATAAATTTGTAGTAGTCCTCCTAGACGATATCATGATTTTCTCAAAGAATGAGGAAGAACATGCTTTGCATTTAAGAGAAGTCATGGATACACTTCGAGCACATCAACTTAAGGCGAAGTTCTCCAAAATGTCATTTTTGGAGAGAAGAAGGTTTCTAGGACATGTGGTGTCCAAAGAAGGGATAGCAGTAGATCCCACAAAAGTAGTTGCGGTGCAAGACTGGAAGGTCCCAAGGAATGCAATAGAAGTAAGAAGCTTTCTTGGACTAGTGGGCTAATGTAGGAAGTTCATTAAGAACTTTGCGAAGGTATTAGCCCCACTTATTGGATTAACGAAGAAGAATCTAACCTTTGCTCGGGGTATTGATTGTAATGTCGCTTTCCAACGATCGAAGAGGGCTCTTACAACGGCCCCAGTTTTGACTTTTACCTTACGGTAGTAAAAGGTTTACGGTATACATGGATGCATGCGGCACGGGACTAGGCACCATTTTGATGTAAGAAGGAAGGATAAGGTCATAGCGGATGCCTTAAAAAGAAAAAGGTTGACTTCAAGTCCTCTTTATGTGAAAAGGAAAAGTTCAGAATATATACCAACCTTTGATTTAAAAACCTTCGGTTAAGTTAGTAGTTGGCGTCACTAGGAGTAAGACCTATGCTTTTGGATCAAATAGGGACTTCACAAGGAAAAGACTCTCAGATAGTTGACGCAATGGATAAGTTAAGTAAAGAAGAGACCTCTAATCACCTTAATAACTACACCTGGTAACATGGTTAGCATCTGTTTATTTTCAAGAGATAGTTCTTCCACATGGAATACCCTCTAGTGAATTTTGGAAGACCTTTTGGAAGACCTTTTTAGCATGACACAACATAAGTTATAGTGCCAAGTACACTAGAAGGAGAAGGGGTGGAACGAGAGGCGACAGTGAAATGAGTTCTAACTCATAATTTGGAAAGATAAATTAAGAAGCTACGCAATCGTGAAGTTAAGACAGTCAGAGCACAATGGGGTGAAGCTCAAGAAGATGCAACTTAGAAGGTTAAAGACTAGATACACGCAATACACCCTTTTTGAGGGTATATCCTTGATATCTCTTTTTCTGTAAAGATTATTTGCATGCTAGTCTTTATCTTTTAAGTATATCCTCTCGGTCCTATACTCGATCCTCAGGTAGAAGCCAATGGATGTAAACATGTGTTTGAGACATGTTATGTTTGGTGGATGCAAGTGGATGTAAGTGTTTGCTAGTGGTTGCTCGTGGATGCATATACACACACATTAGGCACTAGATCAGCTCAGTCATTTTCATGTTGCATACGCATATATGTATTTGTATATGGATTGAAATTTGATGTGTTATCATATGGATGTTTCATTTGTATGAATGATTGGGCACTGATGTAGAAGTTATAAAATACGATTAGGAGTAATTGCATACATGATAGACTCATAGCACGAACATAATTCGCATTAAGGAGGTCAACTGAATCAGTAGACCGCCTGATTTTGTATTAGATAAGGGAATGTACACACACTATGTATATGATAATGAAAGCATTATAAATCTTTTTAAGGATAATGGATGTCTGTGATTAATGGTTGAGTAGATGGATGCTGGATGTTATGATACATTCTTCTTAACTTAGAGATTTCAGGGACGAAATCTTTAAAGGAGGAGAGAATGTAACTCAGCGTATTTTCTGTGAATAATAAAGTAACAAACTAAAGAATACTTAATTTTAAAAGTGGGAATTAAGCGAAAAGGGTTACGCCATTGCGTTCATCTCGGAATTCTGCTTGAAATAGATTCCGAGTTTGCATAAGTCAGACACTGTAAGTTATAAGCCTTAGAAGTTTGTATACGTGCAGGAGAGAATATATATATATTGGGTTCAGTACTTCAGAAATAGGTCCAGAAAGTCAAAATTGGGTTCAAAATTCAAAATCATCCAAAAATAGACTTGGCGGGAAAATTCCCGCCAGAGGGTGTCGACCCCCCTTAAGGGGTGTCGACATAGGTGTCGACCCCCCCATAGGGGTGTCGACCCCGGTGTCGACTCCCCAAGTTCTGGGTGAAATACTTCGTTTTGTATCTAGCTGACGAGGTAGTGACGAATTTCTAAGTCATAGGGCTACGTGGCGACTTCTGATTGGCCTGATGACACATTCTCTTGGACTGATGGTTTGGATGGACCCTATGTTGATCTAAAGGCTCTTTATAATCCTAGACATCTATATATGCACTCATAACCCAACCCAAATTCTATTGCTCAAAGGCTATGGCGTCGTCATGCTGTTCATCCTCAAACTAGCCTAGCCGTCAATCTTCAACCTAAATTCAAGAAGAAAATTAGAGAGCCTCAAATCAAATTAGAAGATTAGTTTTGCTACAACAACAACGATTCAATTATCTTTTCTTAATCCTAGCAATGTAAGTTCACGTTATTTTCAGATTTGAATACCTGATTTTAATCTTGACATGTAATAAAATGAATCGAAGTCTATGCCTGATTGTAAGATAATCTTTTCAGATTCATCCCTATCCTTCTATTCAATCTGTGTCTTTATATGCCTTAGAGGTTATTTTTATTGAATGAATCAGACCTATCTTTGTTGTACATCAGGATTATAATCCTCTTTGATTCGTGATATTATTCTTATACCTGCGATAATGATTGTATCAGTTTATTGAAGAATCTATCTTTGTTGGATCTAAATCTCTTGTATTAGGTCTGTTGTTACATACCTATTTTTATGCCTATTCTTACTTTATGCTCCTTTCCTCTCTCTTCCCCGATTTCCTTTTTCTTTTATGAATCTGTTACCTTCGAACCTAGGCTGAAATCCCGAAATACGAACGATTGGAATACTGGGAATATTTTGGGTAAATATTAGGCATAACGTATTCGGTGAAATAATTGGGCATAATATATTCCGTGAAATTGTTGGACATAATTTGTAACTTGTTATTTGGGGGTATAGATGTTATTGTTGTGAACCTGGTGTAAATTGGAATATTAAATCTAGATTGTGCGGAAACTGTAAATTGGAATATTAAACCTAGATTGGGCATAATTATTGGTTGGGACGCCAAGCATAATGTATATTGCGATTTTGGGGCATGACTATTATTGCAAATTTGGGAAGATTGGGTGTAACCTATTTTGAGTAATAACTTGTAATTGAATTAGTTGGGCATAATTTGGGAATTGGAACATGACTAATTTAGTGAATTTGGGATAATTAGCATATAAAATCTATACTTGGACATGTATAGTATATATGTAAATTGGCTAAAGATGAACGTGCCTAACCCGAGGTTAGATTGAGTTGCGGTGTAAGACTGCCCGGAACCGCCTGGCACATCTAGCGACCACAGCAATATAGATCTAATGTGAGAGGTTAGCGCATTTAGCCCAAAACCCGAGGTTAGAATTACTTTGTGGTAGAAGTCTGCCCGGAACCACCCGACACATCCAGCAACCACAAATAACAGTTCTAATGTGAGAGGTTGAGGCATTAATGAATGAATTAATGCTAATGAACAGACATGCTTAGAATGGCAGGGTTAATTTAACACAAGAGGGAAATACTTAACCAATATAACATGATGTGTGATAGGGCAACACTTAACCAATGTAACATGATAAGTAGTAGGGTTAAGTTAATACAAGAGGGCATCACTTAACTAATATAACGTGATGTGTGATAGGGCAACACTTAACCAATGTAACATGACAAGTGGTAGGGTTAAGTAACACAAGAGGGCAACACTTAACCAATGTAACATGACAAGTGGTAGGGTTTGGTTAACACAAGAGGGCAACACTTAACCAATATATCATGATGAACGAATGAGTTTAAGCTAAGGGGAATCACTTAACCAATATAATATGATGAATGAACAAGGTTAAGTTAATAGAAAACACTTAACGAATTACAACATGATGAACGAGAAAGGTTAAGTTAATAAAAGACACTTAACCAACATGACATGACGTGTGGATGGGTTAAGTTAACTTGAATGGATGGATACCACTTAGCCAATTTGGGGGGTATACGAATAGACCCTAGGAAACTCTAGTAACGAGGACCCATTTCAGCAGTAAGCCACATAGATGATCACAGTACCCTGAACTAGGCAGGGTGGGGCACGATTACTAGGCTGATTATAAGTGGTCAAAATAGCGGCAGGGGGTATGTCAGTGTAGGTTCCGATGGATTACGGGCGTGCACGTACTCTGGAGTGGAAAAAGCAGGCACTGGGTACTAGTAGTTATACACTGTGCATCTTGAATCGTGTCTGGTTGCTATCATAGGGATTGATACACCTTATGGTGGGACCAACACATGGTATCTACATCCAAGAGGGCCGATTGACACAGACACAAGGAAAATTAATACAAGTAGGGAGCTGATCGATAGGGTAGTAAGTGTACATCTAACATCTTCATGGCAATTAGGCTGATTGAGGTATGATCCAAATACTAGATGTACACCTGAAGGCGCAATTGCGGGGTTGGGATCACCTTATTATATAACATGGGATACTAGTTGGGACACCACTAGCGGATACAGATCCTTTTTCACAGGATACTAGTTGGGACACTAGTAGGGAATACAAATCGTTCTATAAAAGACACTAGTTAGGATGCTTGTTGGGTGGTGCAAAGAAAATAGGAAATCGGAGAAAGAACCGAAGCGCATTCAGTGTATCTTGCCTTGTCATATCTAACGATCATCATTTGTTGTCTTGCTATGCTTATTATCATGGTTATGACTGGTATCCAATTTATTCATGTCATGATGCTTTTACCTATTTACATGCTGAAAGTCATTGGACTTACCAGGCTTTATGTCTGACTCTGTTTTGTTTCGCTCTCTTTTCTTCTGTTTTCCCCCCCAGGTTCACAGGGAGGAAATATTACCATTTAGCTCAGTTTTCTTTCCAAGCTCGAAGATAGACGATGTATTGCTTTGGATTCTCCTTTCCACAGCCATGGCTGGCTCATGCTTCATTGGAGAATATCATTGTCATTTCATGCTTCTTTATTTTGTTAAACAAGACAAATGCTTTGTTGTAATGGGTATTGGTGTTTTGGTGCTGGAAAACAATCTTTGTACAAGTTATTTTTACCAAGTTGTTGTTTTACCAATAAAGTAAAGTTTTATTTATTTTCCGCTGTTTAAATTTTGTCTGTTTTTTAATTTATCTGTTCTATACAATTATGACGCTCCACTGAAGTTAATGCACTCCCTTTGTGAGTGACCTCAACGGAGGTGGGGTGTTATAGTGCATCTGCCACCACATTACCCTTGCTAGGTGTATAATCAATCTTAAAGTCATAAGATGCTAGGAACTCCATCCACCTTTGTTGCCTTAAATTACGATCCTTCTGCAATTACAAGTACTTGAGAGATTTATGACCGGTGTACAACTCGTACTTCTCTCCAAGCAAATAATGGTGCCAAGTCTTAAGTGCGAATACTATGGCAGCTAGCTCTAAGTCATGGGTAGGGTAGTTTTTCTCATGAACACTTCGCTGCCTACCCCCATAACATACTGCCCTTCCCTCTTGCATCAGAACCGCACCAAGCCCTATACCACATGCATCAGTGTTTACTGTAAACACTTTGTTCCAATCAGGCAAGGTCAAGACTAGGGCTGTTGTCAGAGCCCTCTTCAATCATTGGAAAGCAACATCACAATCCATGTCCCATGAAAATATCAGATTCTTCTTTGTCAGTCTGGTGAGTGGGGCTGATATCTTTGCGGAGTCCTTAATGAATTTCTATAATAGCTTTCCAATCCAAGAAAACTTCTCACCTCCGTTGCATTCTTTGGGATTTTCCAATCTTGAACTGTAACTACCTTTGTCGGATCTACTGCTATCCCATCTTTAGAGACCACATGCCC
Source organism: Allium sativum (assembly GCA_030737875.1). Lineage (NCBI taxonomy): Eukaryota > Viridiplantae > Streptophyta > Magnoliopsida > Asparagales > Amaryllidaceae > Allium > Allium sativum. The sequence continues at coordinate 856,184,226 of CM060915.1, read as the reverse complement.
TAGAAATCTCACTTCTTTTCTCTAAAAATGGCACTTGGAGAATTTCGCCTTAAGCTGATGCGCAAGCAGAGTTTTCAAAACTTCCTTTATACATAAGGCATGCTCTTCCTCGCTCTTTGATAAAATCAAGATATCGTCAACAAAGACCACAACAAACTTATTTAGAAACTCCCAAAATACTCTACTCATCAGATCAACAAAATAGGCGGGTGCATTAGTCATCCCAAAAGGCATAACGAGCCATTCAAGGAAACCGTTTGGAGTCCTAAAAGCGGTCTTGTCTATACTGTCCTCGGCCACCCTCAACTGATGAAACCCCGTGGCCAAGTCTAACTGAGAGAAAACTGATGCACCAACAAGTTGGTCAAACAGATCATCTTTCCTCGGGAGTGGGTGCATGTTCTTCTTGGTGAGTTTATTCAACTCTCTATAGTCTACACATAAGCGAAGCGAACCATCCTCCTTATTTGCGAATACCACTGGAGCATCCCATTCAGATATGCTTTTCCTAATAAATCCTTTCTCAAATAGCTCCCCTACTTGCTTGCTAAGTTCCCTCCTTTCCCTTAGAGCCATATGGGGTACAAGTAATGCAACTGGCTTTGCATTGTCCACTAAGTATATACGAAAATTAATCTCAAGCCTCGGAGGTAAGCCCGGAACCTCATCAAAAACATTAGGATACTCACAGACTGCTGGTACAGATCGGAGATCATCGATAGATGCATCAAGAGACTCTAGGAAACTAAGCATGACAGACCCTCTTAGGTCACAAGAAATCTCGAGGATCCTCCCATGGCAAGTCAAAAGTCTAACGACTCTCTTCTCACAATCCAGAATGGCACATACATGGCTAGCCAATCCATCCCTAGAATCAATCCATGGCCCATGAAAACAAGCATATATGCGTCGCATTCAAACTCGACGCCTAATACAGATATTCTCAAACCCCGACAAATCATGGACAAATGAGTCGTATCACCAATGGGGTTTGAGACAACAACGGGATCCACTACCATACTAGTACTTAGGTGCAGAGACTCAACCACGAATCAGATATAAAAGAATGTGAAGCGCCAGGATCAAAAAGAGTTCTAATAGGATGATTGGAAAGAGAAATCAAACTTTCCACGGAAACTTTCCTACCTCTATCTGGAGCACTGGTCACGAGAGCATGCACCTGCCCTCCAGAAGCTCCTGCCCTTTGTCTTTGTCCTTGCTTCTTCGGGTACTCCTTAGAAAAGTGTTCGACCTCTCCACAACTGAAGCAAGCATTCTTCCTTCTTTTGTAGTCCTTTACTAAGTGACCCTCACGTTCGCAATTATGGCACTTCCTCTTATCCTTAGCCTTGTCGTTCTTTCTACCCTTGTTGTTGTTGTTCTTTCTTGGGCACCCTTTTTCTCATCCTTCAGCTGCGCTCCTCAATACTAACTCCCTTATTATCCTTTTAACCATCCTTTTATAATAAGCTAACAAGTCTCTCAAAAGCTGTCTCCATCACACGAAAATCCTTACGAAGCTCGAGAAAATTAGTCGCAGGTGAAACTACTGCGGCTACAGATGGAGGTTAGGCACTTCCTTTCCTTTCGACATGTGCCGTAGTTTTAACATGCCTAAGGAACCATGCCGCAATGGGGACACCTTTCGGGAAGAAAGGTTCCCCAGACATGCCGAAAAGAAAAGGAAAAGGGACTCCAGCGAAGAATCAAGAGATATTTTATATGGCTTTGGGGAATATGTTTTTCAAAACAGGCTTTTCTTTTACAACCTTTTTGAAAATAATTTTCAAAATCTTTTATCCGATCTGGTAACCATCAGCTCTGATACGAAATGTGACAACCCATGCCCGTTAATGTCACTCATGGAGAGAATGCATTAAGTTTCGTGAAGCGTTATAGGTAAACGTAAACAGAAACATTACAAGACATATATAAAATAGCAGCAAAATTTAAAATTTTATTTAGCAGAAAGCATCGTAGTTCAAAACATGGTTACATCATATGTTTGAAATGCATAAAACCCAGTACATCATTAAAACTTCTGTCTTGTACTTAAAACATCAGAGTACAATAATAAATGAAGCATAATCCCCAAAACATAGCCATAATAGAGAGACATGAAATCAAGCAGTACATCTAAGCAGCTCGAAGCAAGATGAAAGCAGAATCCTGATCATGCTTGAGTATTCCCAACCTGAGACCCTGTGGGGGCAACAGAAGAGAAAGAAGAGGAAATAAAATGGGTCATACATAAAGTCTAGTGAGTCTAGTTACTTTTAGCATATAAATAAGTAAAAGTGTCATGACAGGCATATAAAGTGGATAAGAGGGATAACATCATAAAAAGGCAGGTATGACAAGGTAAATAGGATAAACATAATAGAACGTATTGCGCTTCTCTAGTACTTTCTCTTTCTCTGCACTAATACTAGTATAACCACAATGAGATGATCCCAACAACTATAAGATGATAGACTTAGGTGTACTTCTAGTGAGAGGTTTAAACCCATAAAATCAACAGGCAGCCTAACATATCGGAGTTACCTCTAAGGATAATAAAGGGTTCCTAAATATACCAGAGTCTAGATGTACCCTAATTACTACCCAAATCGATTGGCTCCCTACTCCGTAGATACCTTGTGCTGGCCCTACAGTAGGATGTATCACTTATTAAAGTGGCAACCCTTTGGTTTCAGGATGTGCACAACCATATCTACTGATGCCACGATGTCTAAATCTCCTCTGCCAGACCAATGCACACATGTGACCCATTCGTAACGTGCCACCCACACCACCCTTTCGTTTGGATCTCTTACAATCAGCCTAGTAAGCGTGCCCCGACTCCAACCTAGTTCGGAGTACTCGTGTGATACCTATATATGGGTTACTGACTGAAATGGGTCTCACACATAAGATGATACAAGCTTCACCCCACGCATGCGTCCCCACTAGGTTTTCCACAGGTTATGCCATACCAGAGTAAAAGATTGCATAACCCCCACAGGTTAAGTTTGTAGGCCTATATACAAATATTACCCACTAACCCAAGATATACTTAACCCTCCCACTGTTTCATACAATTTTACTTAACCCCTACTCAATTTAACATGTTCATACAATCCCTATGGATTAAACCAGGTTAAGTATTCATTTTTATTTCCATATATTTATTTATGGTTATAATGCGCTAGACCTCCCACATTAAGCCTATAACTTGTGGATGCTGGATATGCCGGGAGGTTTCGGGAAGACTTCTTCCACAAGTCGGACCAAACCTCGTGTCTAAGCACGTCACGTGATTATGCATTTAGACCCCTCACATTAGATTCACCACTTGTGGTCACTGGATATGCCGGTCGATTCCGGGCAGACTTCCACCACAAGTGTAATCTAACCACGTGTCTAAGCACGATTATAGTTTCTAATTACTATAATTCTAGGCATTTCAATTATTAACCAATTATGCCTATGTCATTATAGGTTTTCATGTCCCTTTCCCAAGCCATGTTCATAATGAACCATATGCCCCCAAATTAAGGTTTTTAATCACAATTGCGGTTTATGCCCCAAATCTAGATTCATGTATTACATTCAATTTATGCCCAAATTTTCCAATAAAAGTTATGACCCAATTTTAACATTTTCCCCTCGTTCCCAATTTTACGCGTTTGCATATTTCAGCGGCATGCCTAAGCTCAAAGGTTGCTTGGCTATAAAAATAAAAGGGAAAAGAAGGAGGGAAGAGGACAGAAACGAACATAATAACAAGATTGACATATAATGGAAGAATGTACATAGCAACTAATAAACGTATAGTGACAAAGTTAGGCATAATGATAAGTTAGGCATAAAGGAACATATTTGATGAATATATGATAATAGAACTGATTCTAACATAATAGGGACATCATAAACAGCCATGATAAGATCTAAGCAATGAATTAGATCAACAAACAATGGCAGATCTGACACGATAAATAGGTATAGGCTTAGATCTATTTCATAGTCATGTCAGAATAACTTAAATACACAGGTTATAGCAGATCTGATAGGATTCAAATAGTCATAGGCTTAGATCCAAGTTATAGTCATGTTAAGATTAACCTTTAAGTATTTAGATCTAAAATTAACATAGACTCACTATGATTATATCTAAGAAATAGAAGAGTGATTGCTGATGTTGAATCACAGATCTCTAAACTTGAAACTCTAGTTTACTGTTGAAGAAGAAAAGTCTTAATTTAATCTGGGAAGAGGCAACATCTAGTTCTCCATTGTTTTAGGTGTCGAGAAACAAGAGAAATGGGGTCTTATTTATAGCCTAAAGCCAACGAACCAAGTCAACAAAGGAGTCCACATTCAGCCAGAAGATTTATGCCCAAATCTGCCGTGAGGGGTCAACCCCCCTTGGTGTGTCGACCCAGGGGTTGACACCCCCTTGATGGGGTCGACACCCCCTTGATGGGTTCGACACCGCTGAGTGGGAATTTTCCCGCTCCCCTTTTCTATGTGAATTTTGAACTGCTTGAATTCTGGATTAATTATATATATTCTTCTTATGCGTATACAAACTTCAAACCTTAATAACTTCTTCATACGATGTTCGTTTTACGCAAACTAGGTGTCTATTTTGACCAGAACTCTGAGAGGAGCGCAATGACGTAGTCCGTTTCACTTAATTATGAATATTTAATTAAGTATTCTTTAAGTTATCATCTTTAATGTTGTTAAAATTATGGGGTGTTACAAATATATTTCGTGCCACACATTTTACTAATTTATTTAGTATAAGTCAGCCTTCTTCACAACGAGAAACGATATATATCTTTGATCGACGAGTCAAGAATTATCCAATATGATTAATTCACATATAGATGGATTATATATATATACACACATATATATGGGGGTTGTTAGCTTACTTTTTGTTTACTCATTTTCTGGTTATAGGTAGATTGATTTTTGTTATGGAGCTTATTGGAGAGAAGTTTTAGAAATCCTTATTTTTATTTATGTTGTTCTGGTCATATGTATTTTTACTGGGTTGTATTTTTTGGAGTGATTATTGTATTTTGTAGGAGTAGACATACTTCATAATCGGGTGATGACCTTGCCGGAACTCGATTTTGAATTATGAAGGGCATTGGTTTATCCAGAGCTCATCCATTATTTCCTATATATATGGTTATAGTCAGACTTGGTGTATGTACTATTAGTTACCTGACAGGTGTGTTGGCAGGTATTGTTGTTTGATTATACACACACACGCATATATATATATATATATATGTGTGTGTGTGTGTGTGCGCTCTTTTTTTAGAGGACACACATTTTCACTTCAAAAAATAATAATCTATGTGTCTCATGCCACGCGATTAATTACATTATTTAAATTACATTCCCGCTTTCTCGAAGTGTGCAAAAACGTGTAATCTTATATACGGAAAATGATTGTTTTTGAGAAATTGGGACAATAAGTTGATTGTGAAAGCATTTGGATTATTTCTTAGAAAAATTTTGTTTCAAAAATATAGTTTGTACTGTTGCCTTGAAACACTTTTATTTATAAAATGAAACCATAGAAAAATAATTGTCTCAAAACTAAATATGTGTAAATATAAAGAAAAAATTTTCAAAACTAATTTATTAAAATGTGTATAGTGTTGAAATCGACACGGAAATAGATAATAAATCTCAACCAAAATACACACCAATTTCGTGTAATCCGAATTTCGGATACACTAGAAATTTTGTCATATGAACGGTAAACAAATGAAACCCTTCAGATCAACATGTATACAACTTTTATATTGATGTCGTGAAAATTATGACCTATAGATTTCAAGTTCAAATGCACTAGTTCTGTTTTTCAATGGAAGACCAGCGAAAAAGAAGTGAAATTTTCACCGTGTAAACATCAGAGTTACAAAAAAACTAAAAACATGAAATTCATAGCCAAATCCTAAGGTTTCCAAAATTTTAAAAAAAATTCAGATTTCGATCAGTTACATGAAAGTTATTGTAACAGCCTTTTTTGACTGACTTTGTAATACAATTTATTATGGATTATTTCAGTGATTGATTTAATTAAATAAATTTAGAACAATAAATTGAGGAAAATTCCAAATATATATTTTAATGGTTTAAAATTTATTTAACCAATGTGTATATGGATGTAAAATAAGTAAGTAAGATTTTTGTTAAATGACTTATATTTTTATATTTGTTTTAACTCTTGTAATAAAATACAGATATACTAGATTTGAATCTTTTAGAAAATTAGTTCAATTATTATTTAAAAAGGGTGCGTTAGGCACACATCCCTATTAACTTTTAAAATATAGAAAAAATCCGACCGAAAAAATTATACAAATTACATCCCTATTTTTGAAACGCGGCTGATAAAATTCCATTTCTATCCTTTAAACCCTTCAAACCCTCGTTTCACAAATTTCACTCTTTTATTTTATCATATCGCTTAATTACCGCAGATGATTGAAAAATAAAAATAAAAATTTACACTCGATTATCATATTTTTACTCCCGATCGAGCAAAAATAGTCAAAATCCTTACCGATTTGATCAGAAATTCTACAAGAAATTGTGAGAATGAAGGTATGTAACGACCCGTATTTTCAGCGATAGAGTAATTAATTAATTTAATTATTTAATTAGTGATTTAGGGAATTAAAGGGTGGTTTAATTAAATAATATTGAATATTTAATTAATATAAATAATAGAATAATATATTTAATTATAAAATAGTCGAAAATAATGGAATTCACCAACATTGTGTAATCTGGATTATTTAAAATATATAGTTCAGTTTGGAGTTGAATTATATGAACAAATATATTTTATAAACGACAGTTTGAACGTATAATTGTATTATAATTATAATCGAGCCCGTAACGTCGCGGCAGTTCGCTATTTGGCGATTTGAACTTCAACCAAAAATATAAAGGGTCCGTTTTAAATCGGATTTATGTGAAACAAGGAACGTACGGAGCTGGTAATGTATATTTTCTAGTGGAAGAGAAAAATTGGGATTTCGTCGTGCAGATTTTGATTCATGTCCAAATCAAATTTTCAGAAAAGCAGTGCCATAAAACCATAACGGTTTATTTAATTTATAAAAGGATTTAAATATAAACCGGATATCAATATAACTCTGATGGTGAAATATCGAGTTAGAAATCCATATAGGATTTTTTTGGAGCTATATGGATATATATTGTTGATATATACGATAATATATATATTTATTTATATTTAATTCAATTATTTTTAAATATATTTATATATTTAAAAGGGTTATTTAGAGCTTTAAAAATAGCCAGTTTTGCAATCGAACTCCGTTTTCGACGAAACTAATTTTGTTGGATCCGTAACATTAAATTTTTGTTAGATTTCAAGTTTCGTGATTTTTAGAGTTAGTTTGTGGCCGTACGGATTTTTGATGTGAAAAAAGTTAGTATTTTGATGGTTAAAAATACGCTGTGCGAGCAAATGGAGTCGGAATTCGACGAAACCAGTTTCGTTGGGTCCGTAATGTCGAACTACAGCTCCATGTCTAGTTTCGTGATTTTTGGATGTCATGTGTGATTACAGGAATTTTAGAGGACAAATAAAAATAACGTTTGCTTAAAAATCAATATAAAAATTAATAAAAAAAAATCAAATAACCTACCTATAAATAATCCTTAACCTTCCTAACCCTAATCCCAATTTCCCCAGCATCCAAAACTCATGCCGCCACCCAAAGACACTAAACCTCCTCTTTGGAAAACCAAATCAAAACAAATACTAAAAATCATCTTACATATATATTTGGACTCACTAAGGGATGCTCATCGATCTGATATAAACATTGAAAGGTTCGGTGAAGTTTTCATTCGTTGGAAATTCGAACCGTATGGGTTCCATAGTCTAGGGTTGAGATTATTGGCGAATACAAGGATCAATGCTCGTTTCTAGTATTGTTTTTGGATTCAGGAGGTTGAATAGCATGTTGTGTGAATCTTTTGTGGTATTAGGTGCCAAGAGGTGTCGCACCATGCACGGTACAGTGGTGGAGGAGGCTGAAAACGGGATTTTTATGGTAGCACCTAGTTGGAGATGAAGGGGTTGTGGAGGAAGAGGAAGGGAAGAGAAGGAGAATGGTAGCAGTTTCATGTGATTCAGTGAAGTGTGGAGGGAGAATGGATCAGGGAAACGTGAGGAAATGGCCTTGGAAGTGGGAGGAGGGCTATGTCCAGCGTTTGGGGAAGAAGACAACATGGGTGGGCTGTGTTTAAATGGGTGATGGGCTGAAACGAAAGGGTAAAGCCCATTTACATAATTAATTCCATGTTTAATCTATTTAAAATGCACACTAACTTGTAAATATCATAACTTTTTCATACGGAATCGAAACCGCGAACTGTCAGTTGCGTTGGGATCGTATGGACGGTAGCTACACTTGGAACTGATCGGGAGTGAATTAGAGCTCATTTGGATTTATGGTGAAATTAAACGCATGAATCAAATCAATGACCAATTATCGTTATTTAATGATAACCGTCCAATGTGAGTAAATCTCACTAACTCTGCTCAATTTACATTTCATAAAGTATTTTTAGAATTGATAAATAATGGTTGTTTGCTGTGTGTTGGATGCTTGGTTGAATTGCTAGTTAAATTGGTTGAAAGTATCGATTACAATATATATATATATACATATATATATATATATATACATATATATATCGTTAATCAAATATTGATTCTGTTATCGAAATATTTCATATTAGTGTTATTTATGTTGATTAACATCTGTGGATGCAGGGAAATAGGTCGGAGGGACCCAGCTGGGTTCCTCAACATTTATTTTGCTGTTTTTCATATATTGTGATACATGATGTGATTTATAATCTATTGTTGATTATGTGTGTTTGATCATGGTTATTTGGTACTTTTAAATACCAAAGGAAATAATGGAATGTGAAAAGGGAAATTTCAAACTATAAGTTAAAGTAAAATATTTATATAAAATCAAAGGAATTTATAAAAAAGGAAGTTTGAAGTGGTTATTCAATTGTGGAAGTTTATAAAATCAAAATGGGTTTTATCAAAAGGGAATTTGCGAAGTGTATATTGAAATAAGGATTTTATAAATCAAAAAGGTTTTATGAAAAGAAGGGATATGTGAAAATGAAATCAGAAGCTTATATATAAAATTATTAACAGTTACGTGGAAGTTTAAAAGACCGTTATTGTTAAATCACTTAATAGAAGTAATAAGAAGCAAATAAAGAAATATATGAAAGGAAATATTTCTATGAAATAGATAGGATATTATAAATGAAATATGTGGGAAAAAAATATAATTATAAAAGGGATTATTTGGAAATAAATAGAATTATAAAAAGGGAATTGAAAAAAATGTAAAAGAACAACGAGAAGTTGGTTTCAAAGTTGGTATTAAATAGAAATATGTTTTAACAGACGAATTGAGAAGATTAATTTATAAATAATATTTTATAAATTAAATAAAATATTTATCTTTTGATAAATGGAAATATATAAGTTGAACTTATATATAGAAGCAGAAATCGGTTTAACACCGATATTTTATGGAATATGAATTTAGCATTTATAAAGGGAAATTTAAATGAGATTTTAAGTGTTAAAAGGAGATTTTATACAAATAATTCTGTAAATAGAAATATAAATAGAAATTGAAGTTGAGATATTATTTTCAAATATGAAATCAAACTGAAAAGATTATGTAAAAGAAACATTTTCACATTCGAATGTGAATAATGAAAATAAGCAAAGATTTTGCGAATAAAAACATGTGTAGAGGAAATTGGGTTTTGAAACAGGAATTCAAACAGTAATGGAATTCCGAATGGTTAAGAAATAAAGAACTTGTTTAATAATGAAACAAGCGTTGTGATTTATAAACAAAGTTTATAAATGAACTAATAAATATAATTATTAGTGGATAATTGAGATGGCAAATTCAACAGTGAATATAAAATGGGAAAATTGGATTTGTTTTAAAAAAGGGAACGATGAAATACATTTCGATATTTGAAATGTAAAAAAAAAGAATTAAATAAAATCCATAGAGAAGGGATAATCGAATATAAGTTATTCAAAGATCGTTAATCGAATAGAAGTTATTCGAAGAAGATAATTAATCGAATATAGTTTATTCGAAAGAGAGAGTATCGAATACAGTTATTCGAAGAGAGATAAACGAATATGGTTATTCGAAAGGGGAGTTATCAAATAGAGATTATTCGAGAGAAAATTATAAGTTGATATGCGATTATATCGAATTAAGGAAAGTGATGTTTACTTTCCGTTTCAAATCAAGTTTTACTTATTTGTTAATAAATTAGTTGTTTGTTTATTAACCCAAATTAAGATATAAAGGTTATATTGAAGTTATTTTGTTTCATAAGCCTGGGATTATAACACTACTGTTATAATCAAAAGATTTCGGTAAAAAAAGTGGATTCGTAAATAGAATATGAGAGTTATGTAAGGAAGTTTATTGAAGATTTAAAAAAGGTGAACTTTGTCTATTTCAAGGAATGGTAATGCTGTTCAGTTAAGGTCTGAGAGGTAATTATACCCCAACTTGATTGACTTCGTTTTTAACTAAAGAGTAGTTAAGGTTCGATAGTGAAGATTGGTTATGAATTTAGTTAGGAGTGAAATGGTTTGAATAGGCAAAGCGATGTTCTATTTAAACATCAGTTTAAATCCGATAAAGAAGTTTGGGAATTTTTTTCCAAATAAGAACCAGAAACGTTTTCGAAAGTTAGAAGATAAATATATAGAAATGGGGAAATGGATAAATTAAAGATAATTTAAAATAAAGAGATAAATGTGGGTTGATGATTTGATCGATCGAATTTCTATTTGGAAATAAGATCGTTGGTTGTACACTATTTTTCTTTAATAGTTAAATCATTGACTATCGAAGTTTTTGACCATTTTTACGTCGTCAATACGGAGAGACCAGGATCAGGTTCATTACCTGAAAACCACTCTATATGGACGTTAGCGTTGCGATCAAATATTGAAGACGGAGTTATGCAAGGGCTATCCTGTTTACAGAATAGTTCCTTCGGGTTGTCCAATCCCAGGACAAACATAAATGGACGAATGTCTGAAAGAGTATATCTAACGGATCGCGTAAGTTGATCTTTTCAAATGTACTTACGTTTGGTGGCGGAGTAATTCGTTTCTCTTAGCTTTATACGCGTGGTATTTTTGGGGAAATCAATTTGTGATTTGGCGGGCATGACGACATGACATTCAAAGTGAATGGTGGTCAGGTGTTCCAAAAGATACGTAATGACCTCAAGCCTCATCAACAGGGAAATGACAGAAATCGGGCAGACAGCATGGCTATGTTGGTCGCTCCCATTATGGTGTATACCACCTATCCGGAGAAAATCCATTTCATTCTTTTATCTATTATCGATGCTGTCCCTTTTCGGGAAACAGTGGGTAGCTCCCAACCATTGGTGATATACATTTGATACACTCAAGCGAAATGAGTGGCCGGTCATATGTGGGCCGGGTTGCAAGATGTTCTTGTTGAACCCAGTGTATTCGCCTCTAGAGATACACTATCGGCAGGTTGTCCCATACCTTGTCATAGTCGGAATCCAATATCCAATAAGAGCCCGCGTTTTTGATTTGTATGCCATATATGTGGAACTTGAGATGCAAGCGTTCTGCTAGATTGTTAGACATTATTATAATTTCAGAGAAGTATTTATTTCCAAACTGCTTTGGGTTATCGTAAGGTAAAAACCATCCGTATTTATGTGTGGATCGGTCTTACGATTACCTTTTCTTTTGAAAAGGATTTGAAAAGTTAAACAAAATGATTTGAGTTTACTCACACCAGTCCTATGACTGACCCAGAGCTTATTTTGTTTTTGTTTTCCCTAAATTCTTGGGTGCCCAAATTTGTACGGGCAGTCAAGAAGTTCAGGTCTTTACAGATATACTTGGAGGAGCTTGAAGCAGGAGGCTTCAGGATTATATATAGCTATTGTAATTCCGCTGTAAGTAAGTGTTGTACTCTGATAATGTTATTGTATATATACACTGTTTTATTTCAAAGTTATGTTATATATTATATTTTATTCGTTCCGCTATGAGATTCGTCTTACTCTAATTCTGTTCTGTGACGATCTTCTTCTTCTATTCTAATTTTCTATCTTATCTATTCTCACCCTCTAACTTCTTTCTATTAATGATCAGGAATTTCTGATGTCTGAATAGCCAACATGATAGTTTTGTTTTGAATTTCGGAGTCGAAAAGCCCAGTTCGTTGCAGTGGTATCAGAGCAGAAGGTTAAGTGATTACCTTGGCTCCGTGGCGTGACTCTGTAGAGATGGGGCTAGTAATACCCTAGATTGAGTTGAGTGTATGTATACGAGTGAACGTATTTGTAGATTTTATAAAATCGTTTTATATTGTGGAGATTTATTGATTGAGTTGTTTATGAATTTTGGTCGATCAGTTTGATCCACTGTATCGATAGGAGTTTCTGAACACTCAAGTACGATAAACCGACGCAATATGTTTTAAAAGAGGGTAAATGAAATAATTTCACCTAAATTATATTTGGATATAAAAGAAAATATTTATATTTGAAGTATTATAGTATATTGGATGTGTTGGTTGATTATTATTGTAATGGTTATATAAATAACCAATTGGAGTTTGTATAATATGGAATCAGATGAATTAACTCTGAATTAAAATCAGAATTGGAATTAAAATTCTGAAACTAGGGAAAAAGTGTTTGTAAGTGGATTTCAGTTAAGTTTAAGAAAATTTTAGTATCCTGGGAGGTTTTAAATTGTTTACAAGCATTGTGAATGGTATTTTGAAATAATTTTAAAATAGAATTCATTTAAATACGATTTTGGAAAAGTGGTACAGTATTGAACTCACTTCAGTAGCTGGGAAATAACTCTGATGATGTTGGCCACATCATCAGTGTTCATTTTTGAGTCCTAAGTGACGGATTACTACCAAAGATTTTGTATTGAATTGTTTTGAGGAAAACAAGTTGTTTTGAATCTCGAAAAGGGAATATTTGATTTTTGTGGAAAGAAAAGTTATTTAAAACTCTCAAAAAAAGATCGTCTGAATTAAAAACAAATTAAAGCAAATATGAATTGAATTGAAACCTGTAACGACCCATATTTTCTGCCTATTTATTTGGAATATTTAATTATTTTAATTATTTAAAACATTGGTTTAAATTTAAATAATCGAATTTAACAATTTTATTTGGGATATATTGTTTAAATAAATAATAAAATAATATTTTAATTTCCAGAATGTTTGGAAAAATATAGAATTTGAAATGTATTGTGACCGGGCAGTTTAAAATGGTCAAATATTGGTTATATTGAAAATATAGTGACAATTTCGATTCGAAAATGACGGTCGAGCGATATGGTTTATAATTTAATTAAATAACGAGCTACAGTGGCGCGACAGTTCGCGTTTTGAACTTCAATTGGTCGTACCGGGTTCAAAATAAGTCGAATTTCCTCAAAACAAGAAACGTCGGGACCGGTTTGACGATATCTTTCCAATGGAAGAGAAAAATCCAATTTTCGTCGTATAGATTTTATTTTATGTCCAAATCAAATTTGGAAAAAGTCGCTGTAGAATTCCTTTATATATTATATCGTTATTTATATTAAATAAAGGGTTTTTTAAATATTTATAATATCGATTTGGCTTCAAACTCAACCCGAGCTATTTTATGGTGGTAGTATACGATATTCTGGTCATGTATGGCCAATTTCAATATTATTATATTGAGGTATTTTAAAATTGGTTTATTTTATTTGAATTGGCCAGTTATAAAAGGGCCTTTATTCAAACGACCTCAGTTTTCGACGAAATAAATTTTGTTGGGACCGTGACATTAAATTATTGCTAGATTTCAAGTTGCACGCAAAATGGTGTTATTTTGTGAGCGTGACAAAATAAAATACAAATAAAAAAACGATCAATTTGAACGCGAACGAGGGCCATTTGAGCAAACGAACTCAGAATTCGACGAAACAAGTTTCATTAGGACCGTATCGTCAAATTATACTGTGCCGTCCATTCGCATCTTGAACGGGGTTTGTATGTGAGCGCAGCAGCGAATAAACGATGTTTGAAATTGCGATAGACACGAAATAAAATATCGTTAGTCAACGTCGTTCTTCACATCAACTTAAAATATATTTTCCCACTCTATATAAACCCCTCTCCATCATCATTTTCAGCCAACCCTCATCTTCTTCCATCAATTTTGCAAATAAACCCCTATTCACCAATCTATTTATATCTTCAAATCCGTAAGGAATATGCTATGGCGACCCAAAGGAAAGTTGTAGATCGGCTCGATGCCGAGCTGCTGTAAAAAGTTAGGGTGGTTTTGTCGAACGTGGTGGCCGGAAATCGAGATGAACAACGAAGAACTGTCTTCGTTCATGGCTGAAATTCGAGCGCCCGGGTTGATTTGGAGGGACGGGACCTAAGGGCTTTCGTAGAGGGAAGGAAGAGCTTCGTTTTGGCTATGGTCTCGAGTCCTACAATCGTCCATGGTGAGAGAAATTGGAGTTGAACTGAAGTGGGTTGTTTTGAGGGTGTTTGTTCAAAGTTGCAGTTGGATTTTGGGATTTTCCGGCGGTTGTGGTCGGAGTTGGAGTCGCAGACCAGGGGGGAACGGTGCTGGGTGGCGAGGCCGAGTGAATGGTAGTGGTGTCGTTGGTTCTGGTGTAGGGTTGTCGGAGAAAAAGGGGGATGAACGGTTTTCGTCCAAACTAGAATTGACGGCGGTCGGAGGGTTTTGGGGGCCAGGGCTTCTTGCGAGTGGGGCCTACGGAGCGGCGGTGGAGGTCTCAGGTGGGGTCCCAGGTGGCTGAGGCATCGCCGGCGTGGTTGTTTTTTTTTTTCGTCGTGTATTTGAGGAGGAAGATGGGGTTCAAAGGGGGAAGGGAAGATAACGTGTTTTGATTTCATTGCATGATGACGTAGTGCAGACTTAATAAGGTGATTAAGCTTTTAATTTTCAATTAAGTTATTTGTTAATTATCATATATCTAGTCAAACTTCGAACTGCGATAACTTCCACATATTTGGACGAAATCTGACAAAACTGGATCTGTTGGGATCGCAGGGACGAGACCTATCCGATGGCACTGACTAGTAGTCAATCCGATGCTGTTGAAAATTCAGCAAATTTTGAACGCTTGTCTCAAATTAAAAGCGACAAACGCGTCAACCGTCGACCAGAACAAACTCTGGTGAGTTAATTCTCACACCTTCTGGAATCCTGTGATGTGGCACATTCACAGAAAAATATATTTTCCAGTTAATAGTTTAAATTGGTTGATTGGATGCGATGGATGCAATTTGTTGTTATTGTTTGATTGGTTGCAGTTATTTATTTAATTCGTATATTTTTATCAACTGACATTTGTGATGCAGAGAAGCACAGGTTGAAGGGATCCGACCGGATTCCTCAATATAAACTGTATTTTTGTTTGTGGGGCATACATATGAATTGTTCACCCTGACTGACACCAAAACTTGTTCGAATGTTGATAGTTGAATATATATCCATCGTTGTTGTGTTTAAAATCAACCGACTGTGTTGACTGAGTCATTGGCAGCAAATGGCCCTAATGTGTACTTATAACGTCGTTCGACCCTCAGGTGAATCGACGTGGTTTTAAAGTTATAAATTATTTATAACTGGATTAAAGTGATTCAATTATTTTATATGAGGGTTTAAATTGGGAAATTATTAAATAAATATTTTTAATCGAGTTAAAGGAAATTATTTAAATGTTTGGATCAGTCATAAAAGTAGAGACCCAAGGGATTTACCTACGAGTTGACAAAACGGGATAATGGTTTTAAACAACTAAATAGTGATTTAAATTAATTAAGTTATTTAATTAATTTAAAAAGGGAAATGATGGTGGAAGTCAGTTAAAAGTTATCTGAGAGGTACGGTAAATAAATTCAACTGTTCTACTTGGAAATGATAATTGAATTAAGCTGATTTGAATTTCTAAGTTTATTTGGTAAATGCAACTAATAAATGTTAATGTTAGTAAATGTGTGATTAACTATAATTAAAGTAATTACCAAACCAGTTGGAGTTAACATAGTGGATAATTATTTAATAAGTTGTTGAAAGTGATTAATGTTTCCATTCCCAGTTAATAGCAAAGTAAATTATTTAGATAACTAATTATTATTTTTATAATTAGAACAATGGGTTTTTAACTGGGATTTAGTCAAGAAGTGATTTAGTGGCAATACGGTTTGGTCAAAGAGATGATAAGCGAGGTTAGGAAGGGATTTAAAATCCGAGTATTCAAACGAGAATGGTAAGTGGCTGTGGAGATTTAAACAAAATTTTATTTAATTATTCAATTAAGTAAAGTAAATTCAAGTGAAATGAATCCTTTAAGGGAAATGATTATGAATTGGAAACAAGTCGAATATGGTAATTGGTTTAAGCTAAGTATTAAGAGTGGTTAAGCAAATTAGAGTAAGCGATTTGGAAACAAATCCAACAAGGTTTTAAAGGGTTTAAGTCAAAACTGATTGAGTTAAATGTTAAGAAACTGAAATCTAGTCAAATGTGGAATTTGAACTAAGGGATTTCAAATGAAAGAAATGGTTTGCGAAAATAGTTTGAAATCGAGATAGAAAAGGAGATTTTGGTGAGTTATTTAAGTGACAAGCTGATATGATTCTAAGGTAAGAACGGGTTGATCAAGGTCTGAGAGGTAACTAAAATACCCCAAGTTGATTGGCTTCACTATTATCAAGGAATAATATTAGTTTGAAGCGAGTGAAGGTGTTGAAATGGGTTTTACCCTATACGAGGAATATCCAACTCCAACGCAAGGATTTGGGAAAGTAAATAGTTATCGCAAATATTAGTTTTCAAAAGGAATAAGAATAGCGATTCCAAATTATATCGAACATTTGTTATTTAAGTAGGGTTGATGGAATATAGTAGAGTTAATCAAACATAGTTACTCAAAAAGAATTGCCATTGCGTACGACTGCTAGCGTAATTCACAGGGCTGCAGATAGCCTACGGCGGTCGGATGTTTCCTAATGGAATCAAGCGTAACCATTGTGATCGTTGCGATCTGGAGTCAAGTGAATGGAGTTAAGTCGAATATTAATTAATCAATAGGAGTAATCAAGTCAAGTTAGTCGACTTAAATAAGTTGAGTTAGTCAAGTTAGAGTTAATCAATCAAAGTAAATCAGTCAGAGTTAATCAAAGAAAATGTGGTTTATATCGTGAAGTATATTTCAAAGAGGTCAATTTGTGTTAAGTGCTGAATCAGCAAACTGATGTTATTCACACATTTGTTATTCGATAGTTAAATCACCGAGTATGTAATTTGACCAATACGATTGTTGGTATGGAAAGACCAGGATCGAGTTCATATTCGAAAACCATTCCGACCAACAAATACATGTAGAGATCAGAAGATGATCGAGATGGAGCATTGAAGACCGTGGATCTTCATAAGCCAAAGAACTGCTAAATATCTTTGGTTAGCTCCCAGAGATAAGTTGTGGTTCTTTCGTGGTTGGAATCCACGGGTTGCAAGGACTTCTCACTACTGATCCATGGGGTGATTCCTATATGAGATGCAGTAGGAGAGTTCCTTCGGTTCATCCTATTCCTGGATGACTTGTATGGACGAGTGTCTGACAGAGTATTTCCAAAGGGGGTCACGTATATTGATTTTCTACAAACGTATCTCTGTTGGTGGCGGAGAAGGCTGTACACCTTCTTTAGCTTAACGCTCAGAGTATTTTTGTGGTAATCAACATTTAGTGATATCTGGCGGATCCGACGATGTGGCATTTAAAGTGAATGGTGGCCAGATGTTCGAAAGGGGAATCTAGCCTCAAGCCTCATCAACCAGGAAGTGACAAAAATCGGGCAGGAAGCATGGCTATGTGGGTCGCTCCCATTAGGATGTATGATCACCTATCTAGAGAAATTCCTATTGCTTCTTAATCTATGTTCGATGCTGTCCCTTTTCGGGCAGGCGGTTGTTGATCCCAACCGTCGGTGATATACATTCGATACACTCAAGATAAATGAGTGTTCGGTCATGTGAAGGCCGGGTTGCAAGACGTTCTTGTTGAACCCAGTGTATTCGCCTCTAGAGATACACAGTCGGAAGGTAGTCCCATACCTTGTCAAGTTGGAAATCCAATATCCAATAAGCGCCTGTGGTTTTGGTTTATATACTATATATGGGGAGCGTGAGATGCAAGCGTTCCTCTAGATTGTTATTTACATGTATTTAGACATTATGATAATATCAGATCAAAGTATGATTTCGAAAATGGTTTGGGTTATAGTAAGGTAAAAACCATTCGTGTTTATGTGTGGACTGGTCTTACTATTATCCTTTGATTTCAAAAGTATTTTCAAAGTTAAACAAGTGTGTGTTATGTGAATTTATCACTGATAGTATTCCAGACTGACCCGGTGTATTTTGTTTTAAATCAAATGTGCTCGGGTCAGACCGAGTATGTTCCAGGTTAGGTTTCGCTTGGAGTTTCAGGAGCTAGAAGCAGGCGGCTTCACCGCTAGTTATATAAAGTTGTTTCCGCTGTGGTTGATGTTGTACTCTGATGATTGGTATGTATATACAGTTCTTTTGTATAAAGGATTTGATATTTTATATTTATTTGTTCCGCTGTGAGATTCTGATGTGTTCTTCTTCTTTCTTCTATTCTAATACTTCTTTCTTTCTATCCTCACCCTCTAATTTCTTTCTCATGACAATCCAGTGTTTTCGATGCTTGAATAGTCGACATGGTGATTTTATGTCGATTTTCGAGGTCGAAAATCCGCTGGGTCATTACAGTGGTATCAGAGCTATTGGTTTAGTAATAACCTTGGCTCTTTGGTGTGGCTCAATAGAGATGGGGTTAGCAATATCCTAGATTGAGTTTGTGTATGTACGAGAGCGCGTATTTGTGACTTGATATTAAAAATTATTTTTGAAATTTGTTTTGCCCAATTTATTTTATAAAATAATAAAGGCAAGGATTTTATAAATTATTATAATATGGGCAATTATTTGGATTTGTTGATTGTGTGATATGTTGAATTGTGTTGTTGGTTGCTTGGATATGAACCTGAACATGAATCGACTTGGTTAAAACCAAAATGAAATAAATAAGTTGGATAATCAATTTAAATTTAACAAATCTGAATGGATAAACGAAGTGATTATAAATAATCATTGTCTTGTGTGAATTAAATTGTGCGTATGAATGGTTGATATGAATGATATGGGTATTTTTAACCTAACTGACATTTGTTTGGAAACTAATGAATTGGTTGAGTACAGGTGCTGAAGTGCCAGTTCAGCTTTAAAATCCATTCAAGGGAAAAGTCTGGAGTTAATTGAATCCAGTTGAATAAAGAGCTGCAAGATAATTTAGCAAGCTCGAATAAAATATTTCGCTTATCGCATAATAACGCTCGCCAAAAGGTACGCCTACGCAAATATGAAATTTTGGTTTTCTTTGGGGTTTTGGATTTGAATTTTTGGATTTTCCAACCATGAGAGTCGATGTCTATATATTTCTTGATCCTGCAATATTGCAGATGTCCCTCCGTATGGGGGGACTCTGCCGAAATTTTTCCAGAATTTAAGGTGTTAGAAATTTTTTGGAAATTTTTGGAAAATTCTTTTCTTTGAAACAAATTGGTTTTAAAACCAATTGGGTCGGTTTGAAAATAAATTCGATTTTTAAAATTTATTCATTTTTAAAAGATAAAGAGATTTAACATTTCTTCTACCTTAGCAATTTCGATGACGAAATTATTTTAAGGGGGAAGGAATGTAACGACCCGTATTTTCTGCCTATTTATTTGGAATATTTAATTATTTTAATTATTTAAAATATTGGTTTAAATTTAAATAATCGAATTTAACGATTTTATTTGGGATATATTATTTAAATAAATAATAAAATAATATTTTAATTTCCAGAATGTTTGGAAAAATATAGAATTTGAAATTTATTGTGACCGGGCAGTTTAAAATGGTCAAATATTGGTTATATTGAAAATATAGTGACAATTTCGATTCGAAAACGACGGTCGAGCGATATGGTTTATAATTTAATTAAATAACGAGCTGTAGCGGCACGGCTGTTCGCGTTTTGGCGTTTTGAACTTCAATTGGTCGTACCGGGTTCAAAATAAGTCGGATTTCCTCGAAAAAAGAAACGTCGGGACCGGTTTGACGATATCTTTCCAATGGCAGAGAAAAATCAAATTTTTGTCGTATAGATTTTATTTTATGTCCAAATCAAATTTTGAAAAAGTCGCTGTAGAATTCCTTTATATATTATATCGTTATTTAAATTAAATAAAGGGGTTTTAAATATTTTTAATATCGATTTGGCTTCAAACTCAACCCGAGCTATTTTATGGTGGTAGTATACGATATTCTGGTCATGTATGGCCAATTTCAATATTTTAATATTATTATATTGAGGTATTTTAAAATTGGTTTATTTTATTTGAATTGGCCAGTTATAAAAGGGCCTTTATACAAACAACCTCAGTTTTCGATGAAATAAATTTTGTTAGGACCATGATAGTAAATTATTACTAGATTTTAAGTTGCACGCAAAACGGTGTTATTTTGTAAGCGTGGAAAAATAAAATACAAATAAAAAAATGATCAATTTGAACGTGAATGAGGGCCATTTGAGCAAACGAACTCGGAATTCGACGAAACAAGTTTCATTAGGACCGTATCGTCAAATTATACTGTGCCGTCCATTCGCATCTCGAATGCGGTTTGTATGTGAGCGCAGCAGCGAATAAACGATGTTTGAAATTGCAATAGACACGAAATAAAATATCGTTAGTCAACGTCGTTAGTCACATCAACTTAAAATATATTTTCCCACTCTATAAAAACCCCTCTCCATCATCATTTTCAGCAAACCCTCATCTTCTTCGATCAATTTTGCAAATAAACCCCCATTCACAAATCTATTTATATCTTCAAATACGTAAGGAAATTTCTATGGCGACCCAAAGGAAAGTTGTAGATCGGCTCGATGCCGAGCTGCTGTAAAAAGTTTGGGTGGTTTCGCCGACCGTGGTGGCCGGAAATCGAGATGAACAATGAAGAACTGTCTTCATTCCTGGCTGAAATTCGAGCACCCGGGTTGATTTGGAGGGACGGGACCTTAGGGCTTTCGTAGAGGGAAGGAAGAGCTTCATTTTGGCTGTGGTCTCGAGTCCTACAATGGTCCATGGTGAGAGAAATCGGAGTTGAACGGAAGTGGGTTGTTTTGAGGGTGTTTGTTCGAAGTTGCAGTTGGGTTTTGGGATTTTCCGGCGGCTGTGGTCGGAGTTGGAGTAGCAGACCAGGGGGGAACGGTGCTGGGTGGCGAGGCCGAGCGAATGGTGGCGGTGTCGTTGGTTCTGGTGTAGTGTGGTCGTAGAAAAAGGGGGATGAACGGTTTCCGTCCAAACTAGAATTGACGACGGCAGGAGGGGTTTTGGGGGCCGGGTCTTCTGGCGAGTGGGGCCTACGGAGCGGCGGTGGCGATGGAGGTCTCAGGTGGGGTCCCAGGTGGCTGAGGCATCGCCGGCGTGGTTGTTTTTTACCGTCATGTATTTGAGGAGGAGGAAGATGGGTTCAAAGGGGGAAGGGAAGATAACGCATTTTGATTTCATTGCGTGAAGACGTGGCGCTGATTTAATAAGGTGATTAAGCTTTTAATTTTTAATTAATTTATTTGTTAATTATCGTGTATCTATTCAAACTTCGAACCACGATAACTTCCACATACGTGGACGAAATCTAACGAAACTGGATCCGTTGGGATTGCAGGGACGAGACCTATCCGATGGCACTGACTAGGAGTCAATCCGATGCTATTGAAAATTCAGCAAATTTTGAATGCTCGTCTCAAATTAAAAGCGACAAACGCGTCAACCGTCGACCAGAACAAACTCTGGTGAGTTAATTCTCACACCTTCTGGAATCCTGTGATGTGGTACATTCACAGTAAAATATATTTTACAGTTAACAATTTAAATTGGTTGACTGGATGCAATTTGTTGTTATTGTTTGATTGGTTGCAGTTATTTATTTAATTCGTATATTTTTATCTACTGACATCTGTGATGCAGAGAAGGACAGGTTGAAGGGATCCGACCGGATTCCTCAATATAAACTGTATTTTTGTTTGTGGGGCATACATATGAATTGTTCACCCCGACTGACACCAAAACTTGTTCGAATGTTGATAGTTGAGTATATATCCATCGTTGTTGTGGTCAAAATCAACCGACTGTGTTGACTGAGTCATTGGCAGTAAATGGCCCTAATGTGCGGTTATAACGTCGTTCGACCGTCAGGTGAATCGACATGGTTTTAAAGTTATAAATTATTTATAACTGGATTAAAGTGATTTAATTATTTTATATGAGGGTTTAAATTGGGAAATTATTAAATAAATATTTTTAATCGAGTTAAAGGGAATTATTTAAATGTTTGGATCAGTCGTAAAAGTAGAGACCCAAGGGATTTACCTACGAGTTGATAAAATGGGATAATGGTTTTAAACAACTAAATAGTGATTTAAATTAATTAAGTTATTTAATTAATTTAAAAAGGAAAATGGTGGTGGAAGTCAGTTAAAAGTTATCTGAGAGGTACGGTAAATAAATTCAACTGTTCTACTTGGAAATGATAATTGAATCAAGCTGATTTGAATTTCTAAGTTTATTTGGGAAATGCAACTAATAAATGTTAATGTAAGCAAATGTGTGATTAACTATAATTAAAGTAATTACCAAACTAGTTGGAGTTAACATAGTGGATAATTATTTAATAAGTTGTTGAAAGTGATTAATGTTTCCATTCCTAGTTAATAGCAAAGTAAATTATTTAGATAATTAATTATTATTTTTATAATTAGAACAATGGGTTTTTAATTGGGATTTAGTCAAGAAGTGGATTTAGTGGCAATACGGTTTGGTCAAAGAGATGATAAGCGAGGTTAGGAATGGATTTAAAATCCGAGTATTCAAACGAGAATGGTAAGTGGCTGTGGAGATTTAAATAAAATTTTACTTAATTTTCAATTAAGTAAAGTAAATTCAAGTGAAATGAATCCTGTAAGGGAAATGATTATGAATTGGAAACAAGTCGAATATGGTAATTGGTTTAAGCTAAGTATTAAGAGTGGTTAAGCAAATTAGAGTAAGCGATTTGGAAACAAATCCAACAAGGTTTAAGTCAAAATTGATTGAGTTAAATGTTAAGAAACTGAAATTTAGTCAAAAGTGGAATTTGAACTAAGGGATTTCAAATGTAAGAAATGGTTTGCGAAACCAGTTTGAAATCGAGATAGAAAAGGAGATTTTGGTGAGTTATTTAAGTGACAAGCTGATATGATTCTAAGGTAAGAACGGGTTGATCAAGGTCTGAGAGGTAACTAAAATACCCCAACTTGATTGGCTTCACTATTATCAAGGAATAATATTAGTTTGAAGCGAGTGAAGGTGTTGAAATGGGTTTTTACCCTATACGAGGAATATCCAACTCCAACGCAAGGATTTGGGAAAGTAAATAATTATCGCAAATATTAGTTTTCAAAAGGAATAAGAATAGTGATTCCAAATTATATCGAACATTTGTTATTTAATTAGGGTTGATCGAGTATAGTAGAGTTAATCAAACATAGTTACTCAAAAAGATTTGCCATTGCGTACGACTGCTAGTATAATTCGTAGGGCTGCAGATAGCCTACGACGGTCGGATGTTTCCTAATGGAATCAGGCGTAACCATTGTGATCGCTGCGATTTGGAGTCAAGTGAATGGAGTTAAGTCGAATATTAATTAACCGATAGGAGTAATCAAGTCAAGTTAGTCGAGTTAAATAAGTCGAGTTAGTCAAGTTAGAGTTAATCAATCAAAGTAAATCAATCAGAGTTAATCAAAGAAAATGTGGTTTATATCGTGAAGTATATTTCAAAGAGGTCAATTTGTGTTAAGTGCTGAATCAGCAAACTGATGTTATTCGCACATTTGTTATTCGATAGTTAAACACCGACTATCGAAGTTGACCAATACGATTGTTGGTATGGAAAGACCGGGATCGAGTTCATATTCGAAAACCATTCCGACCAACAAATACGTGTAGAGATCAGAAGATGATCGAGATGGAGCATTGAAGACCGTGGATCTTCATAAGTGGAAGAACTGCTAAATATCTTTGGTTAGCTCCCAGAGATAGGTTGTGGTTCTGTCGTGGTTGGAATCCACTGGTTGCAAGGACTTCTCGCTACTGATCCATGGGGTGATTCCTATATAAGATGCAGTAGGAGAGTGCCTTCGGTTCATCCGGTTCCTGGATGACTTGTATGGACGAGTGTCTGACAGAGTATTTCCAAAGGGGGTCACGTATATTGATTTTCTACAAACGTTCTCTGTTGGTGGCGGAGAAGGATGTACACCTTCTTTGGCTTATGCTCAGAGTATTTTTGTGGTAATCAACATTTAGTGATATCTGGCGGATCTGGCGATGTGGCATTTAAAGTGAATGGTGGCCAGATATTCGAAAGGGGATTCTAGCCTCAAGCCTCATCAACCAGGAAGTGACAAAAATCGGGCAGGCAACATGGCTATGTGGGTCGCTCCCATTAGGATGTAAGATCACCTATCTAGAGAAATTCCTATTGCTTCTTAATCTATGTTCGATGCTGTCCCTTTTCGGGCAGGCGGTTGCTGATCCCAACCGTCGATGATATACATTCGATACACTCAAGCTAAATGAGTGGTCGGTCATGTGAGGGCCGGGTTGCAAGACGTTCTTGTTGAACCCAGTGTATTCGCCTCTAGAGATACACAGTCGGAAGGTGGTCCCATACCTTGTCAATTTGGAAATCCAATATCCAATAAGCGCCCGTGGTTTTAGTTTGTATACTATATATATGGAGCGTGAGATGCAAGCGTTCCTCTAGATTGTTATTTACTTGTATTTAGACATTATGATAATATCAGATCAAAGTATGATTTCGAAAATGGTTTGGCTTATAGTAAGGTAAAAACCGTCCGTGTTTATGTGTTGACTGGTCTTACTATTATCCTTTGATTTCGAAAGTATTTTCCAAAGTTAAACAAGTGTGTGTTATGTGAATTTATCACTGATAATATTCCAGACTGACCCGGTGTATTTTGTTTTAAATCAAATGTGCTCGGGTCAGACCGAGTATGTTCCAAGTTAGGTTTCGCTTGGAGTTTCAGGAGCTAGAAGCAGGCGGCTTCACCGCTAGTTATATAAAGTTGTTTCCGCTGTGGTTGATGTTGTACTCTGATGATTGGTATGTATATACAGTTCTTTTGTATAAAGGATTTGATATTTTATATTTATTTGTTCCGCTGTGAGATTCTGATGTGTTCTTCTTCTTTCTTCTATTCTAATACTTCTTTCTTTCTATCCTCACCCTCTAATTTCTTTCTCATGACAATCCAGTGCTTTCGATGCTTGAATAGTCGACATGGTGATTTTATGTCGATTTTCGAGGTCGAAAATCCGCCGGGTCATTACAAAACCAATCAATTGGAAATTAAATTGCAATATAATATATCAAATAAAATCAGAATTTTGAATTGTGAGATAGGAAATCTGAAATGGTATTGGATTTATGATTTAGGAGTTGGAATCAAGATTGGAACTTTGGTTTGAAATGGAATTTCGCTTGGGTACGTGAATGATTTGGTTTTGAGGATTAAATTGAAATTTTTTTGGGAATGCATTTGTACATGCTGACAGGGTAGCAGATGGAAAGGATATGATGATATGCCTGACAAAAAGGTACATGTTTAAGTTTCCATATGCGGTTTTATGCGCCGAATCGGCAAGCCGCTTAGCTTTTTGATTTTCTTTTTGAAAGGAAAGGGCCTAGAGAGGCGAGTTGGGGTTTGAACTATTGACCCGTACAAAGGAGGTGCTGGCGAAATTTTCCGGGAATTTAAGGTGCTAGAAAATTTTCAGATTTTTTTGAAAATTTTGGATGTTCGGAATAAATTAATAATTAATAATTGGAATCAATTAATCCAGTTGAAAACGAGAGTTAAGAAGTGAAAAAATAGATTTTAACCCAGTTAATAGGGTTTGTTTCTACCTTAGCAATTTTGAGGACGAAATTATTTTAAGGGGGGAAGAATGTAACGACCCGTATTTTCAGCGATAGAGTAATTAATTAATTTAATTATTTAATTAGTGATTTAGAGAATTAAAGGGTGGTTTAATTAAATAATATTGAATATTTAATTAATATAAATAATAGAATAATATATTTAATTCTAAAATAGTTGGAAATAGTGGAATTCACCAACATTGTGTAGTTTGGATTATTTAAAATATATAGTTCAGTTTGGAGTTGAATTATATGAACAAATATATTTTATAAACGACAGTTTGAATGTATAATTTTATTATAATTATAATCGAGCCTGTAATGTCGCGGTAGTTCGCTATTTGGCGACTTGAACTTTAACTGAATATACAAGGTCCGTTTTAAATCGGATTTCTGTGAAACAAGAAACGCACGGAGCTGGTAAAGTACATTTTTCTAGTGGAAGAGAAAAATCGGGATTTCATCGTGCAGATTTTGATTTATGTCCAAATCAAATTTTCAGAAAAACAGCGCCATAAAACCATAATGGTTTATTTAATTTTATAAAAGGATTTAAATATAAATCGGATATCGATATAACTCTGATGATGAAATATTGAGTTAGAAATCCATATAGGATTTTTTTAGAGCTGTATGGATATATATTATAGATATATACGATAATATATATTTATTTTTATTTAATTTAATTATGTTTAAATATATTTATATATTTAAAAGGGTTATTTAGAGCTTTAAAAATAGCCAGTTTTGCAAACAAACTCCGTTTTTGACGAAACTAATTTTGTTGGATCCGTAACATTAAATTTTTGTTAGATTTCAAGTTTCGTGATTTTTAGATTCAGAATGTGGCCGTACGGATTTTTGATGTGAAAAATAGTCAGTATTTCAATGGTTAAAAATACGCTGTGTTAGCAAACGGAGTCGGAATTCGACGAAACCAGTTTCGTTGGGTCCATAATGTTGAACTTTAGCTGCATGTCCAGTTTCGTGATTTTTGGATGTCATGTGTGATTTCAGGAATTTTAGAGGACATATAAAAATAACGTTTGCTTAAAAATCAATATAAAAATTAATTAAAAAAATCAAATAACCTACCTATAAATAATCCTTAACCTTCCTAACCCTAATCCCATTTTCTCCAACATCCAAAACTCACGCCGCCACCCAAAGACACTAAACCTCCTCTTTGGAAAACCAAATCAAATCAAAACAAATAGTAAAAATCATCTTACATATATATTTGGACTCACTAAGGGATGCTCTTCGATCCGATATAAACATTGAAAGGTTCGATGAAGTTTTCATTCGTTGGAAATTCGAACCGTATGGGTTCCATAGCTTAGGGTTGAGATTATTGGCGAATACAAGGATCGATGCTCGTTTCTATTATATTTTTTGGATTCAGGAGGTTGAATAGCATATTGTGGGAAGTTTATGTGGTATTTGGTGCCAAGCGGTGTCGCGCCACGCACGGTACATCGGTGGAGGATACTGAAAACGGGTTTCTTATGGTAGCACCTAGTTGGAGATGAAGGGGTTGGGGGAGGAAGAGGAAGGGAAGTGAAGGAGAATGGTGGTAGTTTCATGTGATTCGTTGAAGTGTGGAGGGAGAATGGATCAAGGGAACGTGAGGAAATGGCCATGGAAGTCGGAGGAGGGCTATGTCCAGCATTTGGGGAAGAAGGCAACATGGGTGGGCTGTGTTTAAATGGGTGATGGGCTGAAATGAAAGGGTAAAGCCCATTTACATAATTAATTCCATGTTTAATCTATTTAAAATGTACACTAACTTGTAAATATCATAACTTTGTCCTACGGAATCGAAATCGCGAACTGTCAGTTGCGTTGGGATAATATGGATGGTGGCTACACCAGGAACTGATTGGGAGTGAATTAGAGCTCATTTGGATTTATGGTGAAATTAAACGCATGAATCAAATCAATGACCAATTATCGTTATTTAACGATAACCGTCCAATGTGAGTAAATCTCACTAACTCTGCTCAATTTATATTTTATAAAGTATTTTAAGATTTGATAAATAATGGTTTTTTTGCTATGTGTTGGCTGTTTGGTTGAATTTCTAGTTAAACTGGTTGAAAGTATTGATAACGATATATATATATATATATATATATATATATATATCGTTAATCGAATATTGATTCTGTTATCAAAATATTTCATATTAGTGTTATTTATTTTGATTAACATCTGTGGATGCAGGGAAACAGGTCGGAGGGACCCAACTGGGTTCCTCAACATTTATTTTACTATTTTTCATTTATTGTGATATATGATGTGATTTTTAATCTGTTGTTGATTATGTGTGTTTGATCATGGTTATTTGGTACTTTTAAATACCAAAGGAAATAATGGAATGTGAAAAGGGAAATTTCAAACTATAAGTTGAAATAAAATATTTATATAAAATTAAAAGATTTTATAAAAAAAGGAAGTTTGAAGTGGTTATTAAATTGTGGAAGTTTATAAAATCAAAAAGGGTTTTATAAAAAGGGAATTTGTGAAGTGTATGTTGAAATAAAGATTTTATAAATCGAAAAGGTTTTATGAAAAGAAGGGTTATGTGAAAATGAAATCAGAAGCTTATATATAAAATTATTAACAGTTACGTGGAAGTTTAAAAGACCGTTATTGGTAAATCACTTAATAGAAGTAATAAGAAGTAAATAAAGAAATATATGAAAGGAAATATTTCTATGAAATAGATAGGATATTATAAATGAAATATGTGGGAAACAAATATAATTATAAGAGGGATCATTTGGAAATAAATAGAATTATAAAAAGGGAATTGAAAAAAATGTAAAAGAACAACGAGAAGTTGGTTTCAAAGTAGGTATTAAATAGAAATATGTTTTAACAGATGAATTGAGAAGATTAATTTATAAATATTATTTTATAAATTAAATAAAAATATTTATCTTTTGATAAATGGAAATATATAAGTCGAACTTATATATAGAAGAAGAAATTGGTTTAACTCCGATATTTTATGGAACATGAATTCAGCATTTATAAAGGGAAATTTAAATGAGATTTTAAGTGTTAAAAGTTAAAAGGAGATTTTATACAAATAATTCTGTAAATAGAAATAGAAATAGAAATTGAAGTTGAGATATTGTTTTCAAATATGAAATCAAACTAAATAGATTATATAAAAGAAACATTTTTCACATTCGAATGTGAATAATGAAAAATAAGCAAAGATTTTGTAAATAAAAACATGTGTAGAGGAAATTGGGTTTTGAATCAGGAATTCAAACAGTAATGGAATTCCGAATGGTTAAGAAATAACGAACTTGTTTAATAATGGAATAAGTGTTGTGATTTATAAACAAAGTTCATAAATGAACTAATAAATATAATTATTAGTGGATAATTGAGATGGCAAATTCAACAGTGAATATAAAATGGGAAAATTGAAGTTGTTTTAAAAAAGGGAACGATGAAATCCAATTCGATATTCAAAATGTAAAAAAAAGGATTAAATAAAATCCGTAGAGAAGGGATAATCGAATATAAGTTATTCGAAGATCGTTAATTGAATAGAAGTTATTCGAAGAAGATAATTAATCGTATATAGTTTATTCGAAAGAGAGAGTATCGAATATAGTTATTCGAAAAGAGATAATCGATTATGGTTATTCGAAAGGGACTCGAATAGAGATTATTCGAGAGAGAATTATAAGTTGAAATGCGATTATATCGAATGAAGGAAAGTGATGTTTACTATCCGTTTCAAATCAAGTTTTTCTTATTTGTTAATAAATTAGTTGTTTGTTTATTTACCCAAATTAAGATATAAAGGTTATATTAAAGTTATTTTATTTCGTAAGCCTGGGATTATAACACTACTGTTATAATCAAAAGATTTCGGTAAAAAAGTGGATTTGTAAATAGAATCCGAGAGTTATGTAAGGAAGTTTATTGAAGATTTAAAAAGGGTGAACTTTGTCTATTTAAAGGATTAGAAATGTTGTTCAGTTAAGGTCTGAGAGGTAATTATACCCCAACTTGATTGACTTCGTTTTTAACTAAGGAGTAGTTAAGGTTCGATAGTGAAGATTAGTTAAGTGAATTTAGTTAGAAGTGAAATGGTTTGAATGGGCATAGCGATGTTCTATTTAAACATCAGTTTAAATCCGATAAAGAAGTTTGGGAATGTTTTTCCAAATAAGAACTAGAAACGTTTTCTAAAGTTAGAAGATAAGAATTTACAAATATATAGAAATGGGGAAATGGATAAATTAAAGATAATTTAATATAAAGAGATAAATTTGGATTGATGATTTGATCGATCGAATTTCTATCTGGAAATAAGATCATTGGTTGTACACCTATTTTTCTTTGATAGTTAAATCACCAAGTATCGAAGTTTTTGACCATTTTTACGTCGTCAATAAGGAGAGACCGGGATCAGGTTCATTACCTGAAAACCACTCTGTATGGACGTTAGCGTTGCGATCAAATATTGAAGACAGAGTTATGCAAGGGCTATCCTGTTTACAGAATAGTGCCTTCGGGTTGTCCAATCCCAGGACAAACATAAATGGACGAATGTCTGAAAGAGTATATCTAAGAATCGCATAAGTTGATCTCTTCAAACGTACTTACGTTTGGTGGTGGAGGAATTCGTTTCTCTTAGCTTTATACCCGTGGTATTTCTAGGGAAATCAATTTGTGATTTGGCGGGTATGACGATGTGGCATTCAAAGTGAATGGTGGTCAGGTGTTCCAAAAGATACGTAATGACCTCAAGCCTCATCAACCGGGAAATGACAGAAATCGGGCAGGCAACATGGCTATGTGGGTCGCTCCCATTAGGGTGTATACCACCTGTGTAGAGAAAATCGATTTCATTCTTTTATCTATTATCGATGTTGTCCCTTTTCGGGAAACGGTGGGTAGCTCCTAACCGTTGGTGATATACATTCGATACACTCAAGCGAAATGAGTGGTCGGTCATGTGTGGGCCGGGTTGCAAGATGTTCTTGTTGAACCCAGTGTATTCGCCTCTAGAGATACACTATCGGCAGGTGGTCCCATACCTTGTCATAGTCGGAATCCAATATCCAATAAGAGCTCGCGTTTTTGATTTGTATGCTATATATGTGGAACGTGAGAAGCAAGCGTTCTGCTAGATTGTTAATTACTTGTGATTAGACATTATTATAATATCAGAGAATTATTGGTTTCCAAACTGCTTTGGGTTATCGTAAGGTAAAAACCGTCCGTATTTATGTGTGGATCGGTCTTACGATTACCTTTTCTTTTGAAAAGAATTTGAAAAGTTGAACAAAATGATTTGAGTTTACTCACACCAGTCCCATAACTGACCCAGAGTTTATTTTGTTTTTGTTTTCCCTAATCTCTTGGGTGCCCAAATTTGTACGGGAAGTCAAGCAGTTCAGGTCTTTACAGATATACTTGGAGGAGCTTGAAGCAGGAGGCTTCAGGATTATATATATCTATTGTTATTTCCGCTATGTGTAAGTGTTGTACTCTGATAATGTTATTGTATATATACACTATTTTATTTCAAAGTTATGTTA
Source organism: Allium sativum (assembly GCA_030737875.1). Classification (NCBI taxonomy): domain Eukaryota; kingdom Viridiplantae; phylum Streptophyta; class Magnoliopsida; order Asparagales; family Amaryllidaceae; genus Allium; species Allium sativum. The sequence goes on along the minus strand of CM060915.1, from coordinate 856,152,361 downwards.
TATATTATATTTTATTCGTTCCGCTGTGAGATTCGTATTACTCTGATTCTGATATGTGATGATCTTCTTCTTCCTCTATTCTAATTTTCTATCTTATCTATTCTCACCCTCTAACTTCTTTCTATTAATGATCAGGAATTTCCGACGTATGAATAGTCAACATGGTAGTTTTGTGTTGCTTTTCGGAGTCGAAATCCCAGTTCGTTACAAGGTATAATTTTGATTTTCTTATTTTACATTCAACAACTGATAATCTATGCATATTGTATATTAAGATATGGGTTAACAGGGAATTGTTGCATGATTCTATGATTTTATGAAAATATTCATGCAATTTTTATTGAAAAAAAGTTTTAGGTTACACAAAAATTCCGTACTATGATTTTATTCAGATTTAACATTGTTGAAAGACGTTATTATGAAATTTGTCTGAGTACTAACATGATTGAATGTTATTAGTCAGAATTGTTGCATAATGCTATGTTTTTAATCAGGAACGTTGCATGAATATATGATTTTAGTAAGAAATGTTGCATAATTATCTGAATTTAGCAGCTGTTGTTTTATACATATTTTTAGAATATGGTTACTTTATTACCCAAATAAATTCATTTAAAACCTGAGTAAATGGGTTTAAAAAGAAATGTTGCATGGAAGTATGCATGTATTATGAATATTTTCAAATTTGTACGCATGTATTCAGTACATATGCAAACATACATGCATATATTTAAAAAAGTCGCATATATGAATGCATATATTCAATATAGTTGCTTATATTCAAGAATTTAAACATAGAAATTGCATACATTATTGAATTTAATCAGAAATATTATATTCATGTAGGCATATTTTTCAAAATTAATGAGTTTAAGTGTGCATTTATTACATGATTATTGCTTCAGTCTACGAATGTAATAAGAACTGTTCCATGCATCTGTGCAATTGTAAACAGATAGTTGCATGATTATATGTAGTTATTCAGATGTACTTCATGCAAGTATACATTTATTACATTTTTGTTGCATGATTGTATGCTTCCAATTAGAAATGTTGGATGCAAATGTGAAGTTATCGTTTAATTGTTGAATGAATCTCTGAATTCAAGTAATAACTGTTGCATACAAGTGTGAAACTGTAAACAGATAGTTGCATGATTATATGTGGTTATTCAGAAATGTTGCATGCAAGTGAGCTTTAATCACCTGAATGGTGGATGAACACATGCATGTAATAGGAATTCTTGCATGTAATTGTGCATTTACTACCTGATTGTTGCATGATTATATGCATTTTACTACAATTGTCGGATGCAGCTATTTATTTGTCTGTTGAACGTTGTTAGTGTGCAGTTATCACCTGAATAAATTCATTTAAAACATGAATAAGTGAGTTTATAAATAAATGTTGCACTGAAATATTCATGTATTCTTAATAAATTCGTAATTATATGCATATATTCAGTATATATGCAAACATACATGCATATATTCAAATCAGTTGAATCATAAATTTATATAGAATAATCAATACATTAATGAGTTTAGTAATTATTATAACATTCTTGTAGTCATTTTTTTCTAAATCTGTGTATGCAACTCTGCAATTATTACCCGATTACTACATTATTCAATTGAATTTGATAAGAAAAGTTGCATGTTGATGTGCAGTTATTACATGAATGTTGCATCGTTCTATATAATTAATTAGAAATGATGGATGCGAGTCAACTGTCAACAAATAGTTTCATGATTCTGTGCATTTAGTCAGAACTGTTGCATGCAAGTGTGCATGTTCCACCTGATTGTTGCATGAATTCGTGTATGCAGTAATTACTGTTTCATACAAGTGTGCATATATCCACTGATTGTTTCATGATTATATGCATTTAATCATGGTTATTTAAAAATATTCTCCTTTTTTTTGTAGAGACCTAATGTACAAGAAGGTGATGCAGATAACAGTGAGCAGGAAAAAGCTTTAGTTACAACTGAACAACCGACGATTTCTCTACATGTAAAAAAAAGGTAATTGTAGAGGAACCAAAATTTCCAAAAAAAATAAGAAGTATACAGAAACAACCTGAAATCATTTATAGATATGGTTGAGAAATTGAAGGTTGATGAATTGTTTACTTGAGAGCATATGTACCTTATTTCTTGATAAACTGCATCTTGGTAAATTCATCACATGATTTTTGACGGCGTCATTTCACCCTCTGAGATAACAAAAAATTCTTCAACCTTGGATCTCATAATCAGAAGCTATAAGAAGTGCCTGAAATATTTTCAGTTTGGTGATTTAGTACTCACATTTACAGAAGATGATGTTGCAATGATGTTGACCGCACCAATCGACGGAGAGATGATTAAAGCCAGTAGCCATAAAAAGAAGGAAGACAAGAATGACTATTAATTTAAATCTTTTATATAGAGACATTTTAAAAATGAAGCAGTTGTAAACAAAATGAACATAGAGAGAGATTTTCTCTACTATCAAAGAAGAGTCACCGGAAGCTTGCTTTGATACTGTAAAACTTATTCTTCTCTATTTAGCAGCTACGTTCTTGGTATCCAGTCCAAACTACATCTTACCTGGACGTTGATACCGTATTTGTGTGTAGCCAAAAATTAATAACAATATCTTGGCCAAAAACTATACATAACCGTTTATTTAGCCTAGTGAACAAACATCAGGACACACCATGCAAGATTAATGCATGCATAACACTATTGTTGGTAATATTGTCAAACTGATTTGTTAATTTCTTGGTAATTAACTGTTCATTTTACTAATAAATGTTTTAATTTTTTTGCAAGTGCCGGTTTTGTGAAAAAAACCTTTGTTTAGAAGACATCAAAGACTGAATACAACGAAATTTACCCATTGGCTGGAAAATGGGACATTACAATACTAAAGCCATTAATGCTTTTTAATGTCACATACAACACTGTAAGAATCATATAAAACTATACAATAACTCTTGGAGGCCCGGGAATTTAGAGTAGAAATTATGTCAGAAACACTATGGCCATTGGATTAGAATGTGGGGATTATGCATCCCCTGAATTACACCATTGGATCCCAAATTCATTCAAAATGACAATGTAACAACCCAGAAAATCTGAACCAATTTTTTTATTTTATTTTAGCGACTTTAATGAATTTTGATTATTAAAAATGAATTATTTTTAATAATAACGACGGAAAATTTATTTTCGACGAAGTTAGAATGTATAAATTTATTTTAATTATATAACGAGCCTGAAATGGCGTGGTAGTTCGAAAATTCGATTTCGAATTTCAAATGAATATACAAAATTCAATATAAGTCAAAATTGAACGAAACAAGAAATATTTGAATCTGTTTGATGATATCTTTCTAATGAAGTTGAGAAACTAAGATTTCACTTTAGAAGTTGAAAGATATGTCCAGTTTAAAATTCAGAAAAGTCGCTGTGGAATTTATATATATTTTAATATATATAAAGGCCCTTAAAAGTGGAAATTTTGCAAACGACCTTCGTTTTCGACGAAACCACTTTTGTTGGATCCGGGATGTTAAATTATTGCTAGGTTTCAAAATTCATAATTTTCTGAATCAATATGTGAGTGTGGCGAAGTTAAACGTGTTTTAACAGTTTCATTCAATTTCAATCGACCAAAACATAGTCATTTTTCAAACGGTCTCAGAATTTGATGAAATTAGTTTTGTTAGGACTGTATCGTCAATACAAAGCTAGAAATAATTTTTATGGAATTTTCAAAGTCAGTATGTAGCCTCGGTAAATTGAAGTGTACGTTTAAAATTCAATATAATGATTTAAATGTCAATTCAAATGAAAATTAATCGAAACGATGGAATTGGCTTGCCAGACATTTCCCATTGTGTCCGGAATGGGGATATTACGTTAGGGACGACAGTCGTTGGACTTGATTCAGAGCTCGTATGAAAAGTCAACTTGTATATAGAAAACAATAATAATAAAAAAAATCCTTTTACTAAAACCCCCTCCCCCTTTTTTCATTTCATTCTCAGTTAGGTCTCGATCAAAATTTTCGATCGAGGAAAGGGGGCGACGGCCATTGCTCTCACCACGGCGCCGCCCCCTATGACACCGCCGCCCCATCGCCCCCTCCGCTCCTCCTCCCTTCGATTCCCCCTCCAGTCATCCCCCCAATTCAAAGATGCCGCCGCACCTTCATCAGCTGACGCCATCGTCCAGGGGTCCCACCGCCGAGCCGCCACGCTGGAGAACCACCGCACCACCTTCACACACCCTTGCGCCACCTCCGGCCACCAGAGCTTCCCCCGACCGCTTGTAAGTTTTACTTTCATTTATTTAAGATAATTAATGTTTTCTTTAATCATTTTTTTATAAAAAAGCATGTTTAAAATTTAGTTTTTTATATAGTATTAGCTTATTTAAAGAATAGATTTTCATTATAGAAATTATAAGATAAAAATTTGATTTTTATTATGATAAAGCTTTGATTTTTATCGTGATAAAGTTTTGATTTTTATTTATGAAGAACAGATTTTTAGAATGTATAAAGTTCAGATATTTAGAATATGTAAAAGTATGATTTTTTATCATGAAGAGAAGAATATAAAAATTCGATTTTTATAGGTATAAAAGCTAGATAAAACTGTGAACATCATTTTAAAAATACGATTTTTGTTATGAAGTTAGCGAAGTAAAAATACAACTTTTATTATAAAGTTAACTATATAAAAATATAATATATATATATATAATAGCAAGATAAAAATGGGATTTTTATCCATTTAGCATTGTAGTAAAAATATGATTTTTATCTATGTTGAGTAACGATAAAAATGTGACTTTTATTTAGGTGGCATTGAAATAAAAATATAATCTTTTTATATGAAGTAGCATGAAAATAATTGGATTTTTATACATATAATAATGATATAAAAGTACGATTTTATTATATGTACAGCAAGAATATAAGAATGTGATTTTTATATATATAGCGAATACGGACGACGAAAGTGACAAAAGGCGAGCACGGCGAAGATTTCTGCATATGAAGGGTCTCGGCGTTTGGTATAGCTTCTTGATGAGAACTTCTCAATTTTAATTTGTTTTCTAGTTGAAATATATACTAGGATGCAGACGGTGCTTAGCAGCACCCGACACCCGTCGTCCACAGACCATAGAGGACTTGTTTGTTTAATTGATGTGTTATGAAAATTGATTGTGTGATGTAGATTGAATAAATATTTTATAGTTAAAAATATAAATTTTAACGTGTATATAAAACAAATAATTATAAACAAATTGGACGATTTGTTTATACACACATTTGACTGATATTGATTGAGACGATAAATTTTACACATCGCCCAACTGCACAAATAAAATCTGTGTTTGATTGTTTGAAACCCCACACGGGTATTGGGATGATATTTGACGTACACTAATCCCAAATAATTATCTGTATGTCAATTGATTGATTGACATGCTGTTATAAGCGTTAAATATTTATATTTGATGCTTTGCAGTGTATAATGCACTATGGATGATGGTTGATTATTTATCGTTGCTATTAGATACATGTGTTGTTGGGAATCCATATAATTAACATTATATGGAAATTGATTGGGCCTCATTCCAAGTTGGAAAATAAAGAACATTCATGTGTTGAATAAAATAAAAGTCATGTATTGAATAAAATATATATTCATGTGTTGAATAAAAGAAAATTCATGTGTTGAATAAAATATATATTCATGTGTTGAATAAAAGAAAATTCATGCGTTGAATAAAATATATATTCATGTGTTGAATAAAAGAAAATTCATGTGTTGAAGAAAATATTCATTTGTTGAATAGAATAACGAAATTATTGAAATATATAAAGCCGTGTTGATTAGATATGCTCCATTTTGACGCAAACGATATTTATATCGAGTATATTCGTTTTTATAATGAATATAGAAAAGGAAGTGATTTCAAAATCTAATATTTTGAAAATATTATCATTTATATATTAATGATACGGAATATTCAATTTTGATTTAAAATTGAATATGAAGTTGAAATGGTTTTGAAAACGAATTTAAAACGATTTATAAAATACGTTTTAAAAGGAAATCGATGATATATAATATGTATACATTATATATATATATATATATATAATGGCCTAAATAGAACGCGCCGCGCAGTGGCAGTTCGCGAATTTCGACCATTGACTTCGAATGGACATTACAAGAGGTCCGACCATCAGATTCTCCTAAAACTGAATCCATTGGGTTCGTATCGAAAAGAGCTTTCTAACGAATATTAGAGATTTGAAATCTAACGGTTGGATTTGGAATTATGTCCAAATAAAATTTGGAAAAGGTCGCTTTAAGTGCTGTTCGATGGTCGTTTATGGAAATCGACTGTACGGGCCTTGACAAAATTATTAAAAATGGCAATAATTTGTGTAAAATCATAAGAAATGATTTGGAAAGAATTGGGATGAAAAACTCCATATTCGAAAAGATAAAAATATATTTTTATCGAAATGAACTAGTTTTGAACTAGAATTATAATCCATTTATTTTTAAAATAAATAAATTGGATTTGAAATGGTTTTAAAAATAACCAGAATTTCCAATATATAAATTGGAATGGATTTGAATTGAAATTGCCTTCGGAATATTTCGATGTTGGATTTCGTGATTATACAAATATTGTTATGGAAATTTGAAAGATATATATATATATATCGTTATTTCCAATACGATATTTGTTGGTTGTAGGATTTGATATTGAATATAAGCCGATATATTTTCTATTCAGAGCCTTGTATTTAATATCAAATGGGATTTGGGTTTGTCGTGAATGGTGTCTTCATTAACACTGTTCTTAAACCCAGTGGAGAAAAAGATTAAATATTTTTATTTATATTTAATGAAGTGTGCCAATTAAATGTTATTTATTGGAATTGGAATTGATTTTTGGGGTTGATCGTGAACGCTATTTTAAATAACACTCGTTCTTTAACCCGATAATTAATGAAATGTGAATTGGGTTTGTTGTGAACTGTGTTTTTAATGACATTCGTCCTTTTAACCCAATTTGCAGTGAAATGTGATTTGGAGTTTATAAATCTTTTGTTAAGATTTAAAGGAGATTTTCCAAAGTAAAGTTTTCCAATTTAATAAAATTGGAATGGAATGGAATTCGGTTTAGTAATAATCGAAGTGAATTTCTGTGGAGGAAAACGAATAATATATCTGGAATTTAAAAGGCATTGTCGTTATTCCATTTATATTATTAGTCGAATATGGAAGTTTATATCGATTATATATATATCGATATGTTTTCCATGAAGATTCCATTGCTAATGGAATGTGATTTTGGGTTGTCGTGAATGGTATCTTTAATAGTACTGTTCTTAGATCTAACGGAGTTAATAAAATAAGAAACTAACTGGAGACTAGTTAAGTTGAATGGTTTCTTGGGTGTTGATCTGGTGTTGGTTTCGGCCTTCGGGGTTAATACTTAAGGAATTGTTCACTTGCTAATTCACGGTTAAAGGCTGATGGAATGGAATGTGGTTTTAGGTTTATAGTGAACCGTGTTTTAAATGACATTGGTTCTTTAACCCAGTTAAAGACAGGATATGATTTCCCAAGTTAAAAAATCATTAATATTGATTTTTGGGAAGATTAAAACCAAGCGGAGTTTTAATGAATCTTTAATTAGATTGAAATGATCGAGAATGGAGTATCATCAGTTTTGCTCCAGGCGATAGTTAGATCTTTAATTAAATTTGAACGTGAAATGGTAATTGAATTTATCGATAATACTATGGTGTTAGATATGAAGTATGACCAGTTTTACTTCATGGGATGAATAGGTTGGGGTTGGGAAATTTAATAAGTGATTACTTCGGTAAGGTTCGCTAATCCTGACTAGTTTGGACAAACCATAATTTGGTTGGAATTGATATTCAAAAGAAGATTAAAGAATAAATTAAAAAAATTTATCTTTGATAAAATTAATGGGAACCTTTCCTAAAGTATAAGAATATTTGAATAAAAGAATATTCTAAATTGGAATGAGGCGTATGTTGTGTTTGTGTAACACATGTTGATTATATACGCGAGTTATTCAGAAAGACCGGGTTTATCCCATGTTGAATATCCGATTCGACGCGATGTCGAGGATGAGTACGGTGGTCGAAGATCGGAGGTCTTCACATCGTTTGGATAATTACTGATGATCTTGATTAGGCTGTACACCCAAGTGGAGGGAATCAGTTGGTGATCGTCCAGACGTACTTGGAGATCGATGGATATGCGAGGTACAAGGTGCCTCCAGTTTCATTCAGACCCAGAACAGACTTTTAAATGGACTGTGTGTCTGACATTGGATATCATTCTGTGTGATTAACGGATATTGGTTGCATGGAGTGGTTTGCCTGTGTGGCATGCTAAGATGCAAATGATCAAGGCTTTTGTTGAAAAGCGAAATCTTGTGGTTGATGATCAAAGCACCGCTTGTGCGGCATAGCTTTGTGTAGCGTTACTTCGCGAGCCTCACACCCCGGTTATGAACCAGAAACGAGAGAGGACCTCAGGGAGGACATGCGTTTCCTTCTAGCTAGGGTGGTGTCAGTGACCTACCAGCCCTGACATTTATATTATTTTCACCTGTGTGGTTGTTGGATTGCGAGCCGCCTCAGATATATCGGTGAGTATGTGGAGCCGATGGAGTCATTTGGCTCATTGACGCTCCAAAGGGCAGGGAAACATAGTGTTCAGGCATTTTAATCCACATCAGTGGACCGGCCCTGACGATCCAAGGGCCCACCTGAGTCTGGGTCCTGAGACACGGGCTAGAGCGTGTCGAATTCGGTGAGGACGATCCCTTGCCTCGGTTCACAGATGGAAACCCAACTTCCAAATACAACATTTGCGGTTATGATTGTAGAGCCTAGTATTGGCGACATGATATATGGTACCCATGCCATCTAGGTTTGATACATTTATATTTGAAGTTGTTTTATACACTATGCACTTATAATAATATCAAATGATTTGTTTTAACGTACCAAGCATGTTTGGCTATTATAAGGGAAAACATTATCCCCCGGCTTGCGTTGCATTGTGTGATTAGACCTGGGTCTTATAATAGCTTCATTTTTCCTAAAAGCATTGCGCTGTTTTGTTATATGCACTGGTATTCTTGGGAGGAAACCCGTTCCGTGTTATACAACGTGGTCCCTTCATATATCTGATTTAAAGTAAAGTTTTAAATAAAAATTTTAGTTCTCACACCAGTCCCATGACTGACTTGGAGTTTATTGTTTTAACCTAAACTCTGGGTGCCCCTATTTTCCGCACGGGCAGCTAGTAGTTTTGGTTTTGCAGATTTATATTCACAGGATCCTGGTTTACAGCTGGAACAATACTCGAAAAGCTCTGTATTCGTATATTACTTTCAATTATGTTTTGTATTATTTTCTGCTGCTATGTAATGTATTGTAATCTCTGATATTTATCAAATGTATATTATTTGTTTATACTTTGCATATTCTTGTATTCTGATGGAATTGTTGTAATAAACAATGAAATGTTGTTCTGTTTGTATTCCAATGTGGTTTGTCCTCAGTACAATCCGTGCTTTCCTTATCGGGGATGTTTCAAGTCGTTTCATTTTGGTATCAGAGCTTTGGTTTACAGAGCTCGAGAACAAGACACATTAGAACCGAATGAAAGAATTCATCATAGATTGGATTAGTAATATCCTATAGGAATGACTCATTAGAGATAGGATCAGTAATGTCCTAGAACAAGTGTGAAGAGTATATTTTCAAGATAAAAATGAAAGCAAATTTTGTTTTGAAAATTTAAACCTTATTATTCGTATTTGAATAATTTATTTTAAATTGAATTGGACAATCTAGTATATGAAGATTTTGCATATACGCTTAGCTAGCGTGTATACGAAGTCCCAAATATACTGGATAGATATAGAATCGCACTCTAGTAGCCCGGAGATTTTCTGATGGTGGTTCGAAACATCATCAGCATTTATGTTCGAGCTTCGAAAGTGAAATATCTATATATTTCAATTAGACTGGTGTGAGAACCAAAAGTAGATTGGTTTATTGTTGTGATTTGGCATCAAAAACATGTTTTTCTATATATATATATATATCAAAATTATGAATTTGAAACGATAATCCACTAATTGATTGCTGATTGTGTTGTTTGATTATTGGTTTCATTTATTAAAATTTTGAACCATTTAGCTTAATGGATCCAAATATTGAACTGTATTGAAAAATGATTACAGTTGCATGCATATACATGTATATCTATTAAACAGGTTATAGCAAGGAAGCTCAAGAAGAGGAATAATATTGTTTGCCCGACAAATAGGTACATGTTTATTGTATTTCTTAGGGATTTGATGATTTTATGAGCCGATTGTCTAGCCGCTTGGCTTTTTCTTTTTCTTTTGGATTGGTGAGGGCCCTATGAGGCTATTTGAAATATCCTGATGCTCCTAGTGCAGGGGAGGTTATGGCAAAAAAAAATCGAAAATTTAGGGTGTTAGCCAAATTTTTGAAAAATTTGAAAAGTTCTTAGGAACTGAAAAGTTAAAGAACTTAAGCCGTAACAAGATAAGGAAAGTTGAGTTGGTTAGTTAAACAACTTTCAACTTCGTTCCTTTTCGAGGATGAAAAGATTTTAAGTTGGGGAGATTGTAACAACCCGAAAAATCTACACCAATTTTTTTTTTTTTTTTTTTTTTAGTGATTTTAATGAATTTTGATTACTAAATATGAATTGTTTTAAATAATAACGATGGAAAATTTATTTTTGACGAGGTTAGAACGTATAATTTTATTTTAATTATATAACGAACCTGAAATGGCGCGGTAGTTCGAAAATTCGATTTCGAATTTCAAATGATTATACAAAATTCAATATAATTCAGAATTGAACGAAACAAGAAATATTTGAATCTGTTTGATGATATCATTCTAACAAAGTTTTGAAACTGTGATTTCACCTTAGAAATTGAAAGATATGTCCAGTTTAAAATTTAGAAAAGTCGCTGCGGAATTTATATATATTTTAATATATATAAAGGCCCTTAAAAGTGGAAATTTAGCAAACGACCTTCGTTTTCGACGAAACCACTTTTGTTGGATCTGGGATGTTAAATTATTGCTAGGTTTCAAAAATAATAATTTTCTAAATCAATATGTGAGCATGGCGAAGTTAAACGTGTTTTAACAGTTCAGTTAATTTCAATTGACCAGAAAATGGCCATTTTTCAAATGGTCTCGGAATTTGATGAAATTAGTTTTGTTAGGCCCATTTCATCAATACGAAGTTAGAAATATTTTTTTTTGGAATTTTCAGAGTCAGTATGTAGCCCCGGTAAATTGAAGTGTACGTTTAACATTCAATATAATGATTTAAATTTTAATTCAAATGAAAATTAATCGAAACGATGGAATTGGCTTGCCGGACATATCCTATTGTGTTCGGAATGGGGGTATTACGTTAGGGACGATAGTCGTTGGACTCGATTCAGAGCACGTATGACAAGTCAACTTGTATGTAGAAAAAAAAATGAAAAAAATAATAAAATCCTTTTACTAAAACCCCCTCCCCCTTTTTTCTGTTTCATTCTCAGTTAGGTCTCGATCAAAATTTTCGATTGAGGAAAGGGGGTGACGGCCATCGCTCTCACCACCGCGTCGCCCCCTATGACACCACCACCCCATCACACATCGCCCCCTCCGCTGCTCCTCCCTCTGATTCCCCCTCCAGTCATCCCCCCCAATTCAAAGACGCCGCCGTCCCTTTATCAGTTGACGCCATCGTCCAGGGCCTCCCCGCTGCCGAGCTGCCACGCTGGAGAACCACTGCACCACCTTCACACCCCCCTGTGCCACCTCCGGCCACCAGAGCTTCCCCAGACCACTTGTAAGTTTTACTTTCATTTATTTAAGATAATTAATGTTTTCTTTAATCAATTTTTTTATATAAAAAAGCATGTTTAAAATTTAGTTTTTTTATATAGTATTAGCTTATTTAAAGAATAGATTTTTATTATAGAAATTTTAAGATAAAAATTTGATTTTTATTATGATAAAGCTTTGATTTTTATCATGATAAAGTTTTGAATTTTTTCTTATGAAGATCAGATTTTTAAAATGTACAAAATTCTGATTTTTAGAATATGTAAAAATATGATTTTTATCATGAAGAGTAGAATATAAAAATTCGATTTTTATAGGTATAAAAGATAGATAAGAATGTGAACATCGTTTTAAAAATACGATTTTTGTTATGAAGTTAGCGAAGTAAAGATACGACTTTTATTATAAAGTTAACGATATAAAAATATAATTTATATATATATATATATAATAGCAAGATAAAAATGGGATTTTTATCCATTTAGCATTGTAGTAAAAATATGATTTTTATCTATGTTGAGTAACGATAAAAATGTGACTTTTATCTAGGTGGCATTGAAATAAAAATGTAATCTTTTTATATGAAGTAGCATGAAAAGAATTGGATTTTTATACATATAATAACGATATAAAAGTACGATTTTATTATATGTATAATGAGAATATAAGAATGTGAAATTTATATATATAGCGAATACGGACGACGAAAGTGACAAAGACGAAAACGGCGAAGATTTTCTGCATATGAAGGGTCGCGACGTTTGGTTTAGCTTCTTGGTGAGAACTTCTCACTTTTAATTTGTTTTCTAGTTGAAATATATACTAGGATGCAGACGGTGCTTAGCAGCACCCGACACCCATCGTCCACAGACCATGGATGACTTGTTTGTTTAATTGATGTGTTGTGATAATTGATTGTGTGATGTGGATTGAATAAATATTTTATAGTTAAAAATATAATTTTTAATGTATACATAAAACAAATATTTATAAACAAATCGGACGATTTGTTTATATATACACATTTAACTGATATTGATTGGGACGATAAATTTTACACATCACCCAACTGCATAAATAGAATCTGTGTTTGATTATTTGGAACCCCACACGGGTGTTGGGATGATATTTGGCGTACACTAATCCCAAATAATTAGCTGTATGTCGATCGATTGATTGACAGGCTGTTATAAGTGTTAAATATTTATATTTGATGCTTATGCAGTGTAGAATGCACTCTGGATGATGGTTGATTATTTATTGTTGCTATTAGATATATGTGTTGCAGGGAATCCATATAATTAACATTATATGGTAATTGATTGGGCCTCATTCCAAGTTGGAAAATAAAGAACATTCATGTGTTGAATAAAAAAAAAATTCATGTGTTGAATAAAATATATATTCATGTGTTGAATAAAAGAACATTCATGTGTTGAATAAAAGAAAATTCATGTGTTGAATAAAATATATATTCATGTGTTGAATAAAAGAAAATAAAAGAAAATTCATGTGTTGAATAAAATATATATTCACGTGTTGAATAAAAGAAAATTCATGTGTTGAAGAAAATATTGATTTGTTGAATGGAATAACGAAGTTATTGAAATATATAAAGCCGTGTTGATTAGATATGCGCCATTTTGACGCGAGTGATATTTATATCGAGTATATTCGTCTTTATAGTAAACATAGAAAAGGAAGTGATTTCAAAATCTAATATTTTGAAAATATTATCATTTATATATTAATGATATGGAATATTCAATTTTGATTTTAAATTGAATATGAAGTTGAAATGGTTTTGAAAACGAATTTTAAACGATTTATAAAAACGTTTTAAAAGAAAATTGATGAAATATATATATACATATATTATAAATGTAATGGCCTGAATAGAACGCGCCGCGCAGCGACAGTTCGCGAATTTCGACCATTGACTTCGAATGGACATTAGGGAGATCCAACTGTCAGATTCTCCTAAAACCGGAACCGTTGGGTTCGTATCGAAAAGAGCTTTCTAATGAATTTTAGAGATTTGAAATCTAATGCTTGGATTTGGAATTATGTCCAAATAAAATTTGGAAAAGGTCGTTGTAAGTGTAGTTCGATGGCCGTTTATGGAAATCGACTGTACGGGCCTTGATAAAATTATCAAAAATAGCAATAATTTGTGTAAAATCATAAGAAATGATTTGGAAAGAATTGGGATGAAAAACTCCATATTTGAAAAGATAAAAATAGATTTTTATCGAAATGAACTAGTTTTGAACTAGAATTATAATCCATTTATTTTTAAAATAAATAAATCGGATTTGAAATGGTTTTAAAAATAACCAGAATTTCCAATATATAAATTGGAATGGATTTGAATCGAAATTGCCTTCAGAATATTTCGATGTTGGATTTTGTGATTATACAGATATTGTTATGGAAATTTGAAAGATATATATATCGTTATTTCCAATACGATATTTGTTGGTTGTAGGATTTGATATTGAATATAAGCCGATATATTTTCTATTCAGAGCCTTGTATTTAATATCAAATGAGATTTGGTTTTGTCGTGAATGGTGTCTTCATTAACACTGTTCTTAAACCCAGTGGAGAAAAAGATTAAATCTTTTTATTTAGATTTAATGAAATGTGCCAATTAAATGATATTTAATTGGAATTGATTTTTGGGTTTATCGTGAACGGTGTTTTAAATAACACTTGTTCTTTAACCTGATAATTAATTAATGAAACGTGAATTGGGTTCGTTGTGAACTGTGTTTTTAATAACATTCATTCTTTAACCCAATTTGCAGTGAAATGTGATTTGGAGTTTATAAATCTTTTATTAAGATTTAAAGGAGATTATCCAAAGTAAAGTTTTCCAATTTAATAAAATAAATTGGAATGGAATGGAATTTGATTTGGTAATAATCGAAGTGAATTTCTGTGGAGGAAGAAAACTAATATATCTGGAATTTAAAAGGCTTTGCCATTATTCCATTTATATTATTAGTCGGATATGGAAGTTTATATCGATTATATATATATATATATCGATTTGTTTTCCATGAACATTCCATTGCTAATGGAATGTGATTTTGGGTTTTCATGAATGGTATCTTTAATAGTACTGTTCTTAGACCCAACGGAGTTAAGAAAATCAGAAACTAACTGGAGATTAGTTAAGTTGAATGGTTTCTTGGGTATTGATCTGATGTTGGTTTCGGCCTTCGGGGTTAATACTTAGGGAATTGTTCACTTGCTAATTTACGGTTAAAGGCTGATGGAATGGAATGTGATTTTGGGTTTATAGCGAACCGTGTTTTAAATGACATTGGTTCTTTAACCCAGTTAAAGACAGGATATGATTTCCCAAGTTAAACAATCATTAATATTGATTTTTGGGAAGATTAAAACTAAGTGGAGTTTTAATGAATCTTTAATTAGATTGAAATGATCAAGAATGGAGTATCACTTGTTTTGCTCCATGCGATAGTCAAATCTTTAATTAGATTTGAACGTGAAATGGTAATTGAATTTACCGATAACACCGTAGTGTTGGATATGAAGTATGACCAATTTTACCTAATGGGATGAATGGGTTGGGAATGGGAAATTTAACAAGTGATTACTTCGGTAAGGTTCGCTAATCCCGACTAGTTTGGATAAACCATAATTAGATTTGAATTGATATTCAAAAGAAGATTAAAGAATAAATTTAAAGAATTTATCTTTGACAAAATTAATGGGAACTTTTCCCAAAGTATAAGAATATTTGAATAAAAGAATATTTTGAATTGGAATGAGGCGTATGTTGTGTTTGTGTAACACTTGTTGATTATATACGCGAGTTATTCAGAAAGACCAGGTTTATCCCATTCTGAATAACTGATTCAACGCGGTGTCGAGGATGAAGATGCTGGTCGAAGACTGGAGGTCTTCACATCATTTGGATAATTACTGATGATCTTGATTGGGTTGTACACCCAAGAAGAGGGAATCAGTTGGTGATCGTCCAGATGTACTTGGATATCGATGGATATGCGAGGTACAAGGTGCCTCCGGTTTCATTCAGACCCAGAACAGACTTGTAAATGGACTGTGTGCCTGACATTGGATATCATTCTGTGTGATTGATGGATATCAGTTGCATGGAGTGGTTTGCCTGTGTGGCATGCTAAGATGCAAATGATCAAGGCTTTTGTTGAAAAGAAAAGTCTTGTGGTTGATGATCAAAGCACCGCCTGTGTGGCATAGCTTTGTGTAGCGTTAATTCGCGAGCCTCACACCCCGTTTGTGAACCAGAAACGGGAGAGCACCTCAGGGTGGACATGCATTTCCTTCTAGCTAGGGTGGTGTCAGTGACCTACCAGCCGTAACATTTATATTATTTTCACCTGTGTGGTTGTTGGATTGCGAGCCACCTTAGATATATCAGTGAGTATGTGGAGCCAATGGAGTCATTTGGCTCATTGACGCTCCAAAGGGCGGGGAAACACAGTGTTCAGGCATTTTAATCCACATCGGTGAACTGGCCCTGACGATCCAAGGGCCCACCTGAGTCTGGGTCTCGAGACACGGGCTAGAGCGTGTCGAATTCGGTGAGGACGATCCCTTGCCTTGGTTCACAGATGGAAATCCCTTCCAAATACGACATTTGTGGTTTTGATTGTAGAGCCTAGTTTTGGCGACATGATATATGGTACCCATGTCATCTAGGATTGATACATTTATATTTGAAGTTGTTTTATACACTATGCACTTATAATAGTATAAAATGTTTTGTTTTAATGTACCAAGCATGTTTGGCTATTATAAGGGAAAACCCTATGCCCCGGCTTGCATTGCATTGTCTGATAGGACCTGGGTCTTATAATAGCTTCATTTTTCCAAAAAGCATTGTGCTGTTTTGTTATATGCACTGGTATTCTTGGGAGGAAACCCGTTCCGTGTTATACGGTGTGGTCCCTTGATATATCTGATTTAAAGTAAAGTTCTAAATAACTATTTTATTTTTCACACCAGTCACATGACTGACCTGGAGTTTATTATTTTAACCTAAATTCTGGGTGCCCCTATTTCCCGCACGGGCAGCTAGTAGTTTTGGTTTTGCAGATTTATATTCACAGGATCCTAGTTTACAACTGGAACAATACCCGGAAAGCTCTGTGTCCGTGTATTACTTTCAGTTGTGTTTTGTATTATTTTCCGCTGCTATGTAATGTATTGTAATCTCTGATATTTATCAAATGTGTATTATTTGTCTATACTCTGCATATTCTTGTATTCTAATGGAATTGTTGTAATAAACAATGAAATGCTCTTCTGTTTGTGTTCCGATGTGGTTTGTCCTCAGTACAATATGTGCTTTCCTTACTGGGGAAGTTTCGGGTCGTTTCAGACAAAAAATCCTTCGGGCTCCCTAGCAGCATCCGAAACTATATCATTTTTAGTTGACATATTAAAATTTTCAAAATAGCTGCCTGAATAAGTGCAAATATATAAAATATTAGCATAAATAAATGCAGGTTTTGGGAATATTTCCAAGGTATTAAAAAAATATAGTTGTCTTTTGTGCAAGTATTAAGAATAAATGTTTAGTTTAGTGCAGGTAACATTTAATGGTAAACATTTATATTGCCTAAAAAATTATGAATAATTACATAATTCTATGCAAAAATTTCTAAAAGTTATGCACATGTATGTAAATATTCTTATTATTTGCACGATTCCAGTATAATTACATACATTTATAAAGTTTTTACAGATAGTTGCACACATAAGTGCAACTATTTACAATATTAATTCAGCATGGGTTGTTTCTTATGTTTTTAGGATGTGGAAGGAAAGGAAATGAAACTACTGAAGCACGCTGTCGAGAAGGATAAAGAATATGCAATTTTGTATAAGAAAAGGGATAAAAAATTCAAAGACTTGATAGCAAAATTAAAACTGGAGAATTGACAGTTAAAAGAAGAAAATTTACGGTTAAAAAAAAGGGTTGATGAACTTGAGGCTGGCACATCAGAAGATAGTGTGGAAAAACAACTTAGAATAAAAGATGATGCAGCTGATATGAATGTAGACAGTGAAGATGATAATGATAGTGCAGAGGATGATGAACAAGAGCACGACGAGATGAATGTTGACGAAGATATTGACAGAACCGAAAGTGAAGAGGAAGAAGACGAGGAGGAGAAAGATGAACAAAAAGAGAAGCAGGGGGAACAGGTGAATGAGAAGCATGTGGTGAGGAAAGATGAGCAAGATAAGGAGAAAAAAAAGGGGAAGGAGAAATAAGTTTAATACTGGTGTTAGATCCTAAAGAGAAAAATGATGGTGAAAAAGTTGATGAAGAGCATTCAGGTAATGAGCATGGAAGGGAGGAGATGGACAAACAACAACAGAAAGACAAGGAGAATGCCAAGGAGTAGAAAGAGCAGGAGAAGAATGAACATGAGAAGGAGAAGGAACAACATAATAACAAGAAGCAGGTGATGGAACATATAGATAAGGAAAAGGTGCTAGATCATCCAATTAAGGAGAAGAATAAAGGTATAAAAAATAATAGTTTATGATGATAGCAGTGTATACAATATTTAGTTTTTGATAATACATTATAACAAAATACTTGCACACTTGCATGCTTGTATTTAGAATTCTCGCATGCCTATATGAATAAATTCCGTAATTTTTCATTCTTGTACGAATCTATTAGAAATTACTGCATGACTGTCTGCATATATTAGTAATTATTGCATGGTTTTGTGCATCTATTAATAATACTTGATAAAATTAATAGTATGTAAATAGATAAGGAGGAGAAGATTGATGAGAATATAACTGATGAGGCTATTAAAGACAATATAGAGCAAGTCAAAGACCAAGAAATGGAGAACAAACAAGACAAGGACAAGATTATTGAGAAGGACCAGAAGATTGATGATGAGGATGAAGATAACGAAGACAATACACGAGTTGTTGAAAAAGAAGCTGAAGCTGAAAAGAAAGATGAGAATAAGGGAATTGACAAGGACAAGGAACAAGTGACGGAGAATCCACTGTAACATGAACATGATCAGGAAAAGGAGGAGAAGCAAAAATTATAGAAAAGAAAAAAGGTATTAAAAATTTAAATATTTTTTGATGGTATTAAAAGTTTATACAACTTTCCGCAATTTGAATATTTCTTATATTAGTCTATGTTGCAGGCAGGAAAAAGATGAAAGAACAAGAAACAGTGAAACAAGATGTGTACGACAATGAACCAAGACCAAAAGATACTCACGTAGGAACGAAATTGGAAATTAGAAAGTATAGAAATGTGAGGTGCCTAGATGAGGATCAGATCATCCAAATGGAAGAGTTTGTTACCAAAACTAACCTGAGGTAAAATTACATTTAATTGTATATTAGATTTTTCACAAATCTTATATTTGAATTCAAATTATTGCTTGATATAAAGCAATTATTTAAAATTATCTGCATAAATGTATGCACTTAATAAGAAAAGAAGCATTGTTGTATTGAAAGTATTCAAAAACTTGGCATAATTGGATGTTGATTATCGTAAAAGTTGCATACTTGTATGCAAATATTATTTAAAGTAGCAGTAATAAATACATATATTCAGAGTATTTGCATAATTTCATTCAAACATTTATAATAGTTGCACGTTTGTATACAAATATTTTGTTGAATTAGTCTACTATGCAGTTAACATTTCCACTCGCATAAATGTGGACAAATATTCTTAAAAATTGCATGCATATGTTCAATTATTCACGTTAGTTGAATAGATTACTAGCACTACAAATCTTTATATTATTTAAGTAAATTTCATACATTTACAGCAAAAGTGCATACTTAAATGGGAATGATGACATATGCGTACTTGGAACTGCATCGGCTGATTTAATAGCCAGAAGATTCATAGATGCACAGGTATCAACACAATTAAATAGTAATTTAGTTACAAACTTTGCACATTTTTTTATTTAAATTTCTGCAATGATTCGTCTATATGTAACAAACACAATCTATTATTTTTATTAGATAATTGACTGGTTTACGTACGAGCTGCAAAAAGATCACCCTAAAATTAGTACATCAAAATTTGTGCATCTGTAAGTTTTTATTTAATTTGCCTATGAATATGCGTATAACATTATAAATTTTGGTCTGGTCACTAAAATGTACAGTTATAGGTACTTCTGGTGAATAAAATAATGAATTAAGTTAAAAAATTGGTGGATGAAAGAGTGGAGCAAGCATATAATTTTTGCACCGAAATTTTTATTCCTATCCATAACGATGATCATTTTTCTTTATTAGAGTTTACAAAAGAAGAATGAAGATGGATTCATTACGACTCTAATATACCACGCCGCGAAGCAAAACATGAAACTGTAGCTAGAAAAATAGTATAATAAATGTCAGTAGCAGTTTTATATTTAAATATGTATAAATGTATGTATGCTTATTTTTTTTTGCTTTTGTTCAGAGAGCGCACATCCACGTTTTGGTGAAAAGGTTGAAAAAGAAAAATCATCAGAAACACAATCCAATTGAATTTTCTAAGTGCCCTCAACAGGGACATACGTAAGTAAATAACTTTAAATATTGTGAATACTGCTATGCATTTCTCAAAAATTGTTGCATGCTTTTATGCAGATAGTATAAAAAGTTTCATAACAAAACCAATTATGTAACTCACAATTGTTGATGTCTTATAATTTTTTTCAGTGTGGACTGTGCAATGTTTGTAATGAACATAATGAAACAAAAAAGTGAGGACAAAGAAATCGACAAGAATGATGAAGTTTACACTGCTTTGGCTATTGATAAACAAAGAACGGTGCTTGCACACAAAATTCTCAACTGCAAACCACATAGCTGGACTCTAAGTCAAGACATGACACAAAATTGGTTGCTATCTAATGCAAGCAAGACTGTTAAAATTTGAAAAATTTGTTGTATAGAATTTTTGTAAATATATGTGCTGGTATTTTGTTTTATAACTACAGGCACTTTATTATTAGTTTCAAAACGGAATTACGGGGGAATATTATGTACTGAATCAAGTTCTTTTGATTCTACATGATATCATGAAATTTTGCTTACTAGTGTACAGTTATTCAAAATATCAGCAGAGTTATATGCAAATATTATGAAAATTTACAAATTTGAATTGCTAAACTATTTTAAATACTATTATTGTAACGACCCGTATTTTTGAGTATTAAATATTTAATATATTTTATTTTTAAATATTGATTTAGCATTTCTAAATGAATTGACAAGGTATAGTTCGTTTATTAAATAATATATAGGTGTGCTAAATAAATAAATAAATAAATATTTATTTATTTAAGGGTTTTTATAAAAATAGAATACCGTTTATAAACGTAGAATTATTAAATATTGAGTTCTAAAATTTTATTTAAGTTGTTTGCTTGAAGACGTTGATATTAATCTATTATTGTCGCTTGAAAACTTAATCTAATTAAGGTTTATGTGAGGCGAAAAATAATATACCAACCTTAAAATCATAAACCAACATACACATAGTTTATATTCGCACTACAATTCCTCAATATATACGTGTACATATATGTCTATATGTATATAAACAATCAGCGATTCACATGATTCAGCAAAAGGAAATGGAAAAAAAAAAACATGAATACATATGTGTCAACAAATAAAAGGGGCACGCCATAAACAAGAACATAAATAAAACTGGAAAATATACAGCATAAAACAAAACTGGAAGTGATAACACACTGAAATATCACACATATTTATACATGATTTGTACAAATACGAAGTACAGAGAATAACCTGTTTATGTATATATATATATATAGTTTTGATACAAAAGATTTGTTTGTATATGTACAACTGTTTACATGTATTGAATGTATACATGATTTATACATATGATTTGCACCAATGGACGTGACCATTCAAACCAATTTCCTCCTGCATGTTTGATCCTGTGTGTCCCTGAGAATAGTAAAACGATTTCCAATTAGAGAAAAAAAAAAAGAAGAAACAAGACAGTGAACACAAAATCTATTCATCAGATCATGTATATTGACAAGGCACAGTTAAGATCAACAGCAAATCTATGTGTAGTCATACATCCAATATTACAAGATAGGGCAGGAATAGCTAGGGGAATAGAGTATACAGCTAACAAAAACAATAAAACAGCTAGGAGCAATTTAAGGGGAAAACAGCAAATCTATGTTACATCAAATCCTTAGGGATTTCTTTTGAAACAAGAACAACTAAGAAGGAAAATCCTGTATATGTACCATCGACCTTTTTCACAAAATCAAAACAGCTAAACATATCAATTCCTTTCAAAATCATGAACAGGTAAGAAAAGAAAAGAACAGTTGTATAAATTGGGACATAAACCAAGGAAGATATTATATAATCTATATAATGTTTCGAAATAGCTGAACAAATGGTATGGACAACACAAAACAGTAACATACACATGGGAACAGTAATGCTAGGATCAGTAATAGGAATAGCTGTAAATTTATATTTACAGAATCGAAACAGATTTTTTTTCAGAAACCCTTTGTACAAACAAATTACCATTTACTGTATGGTAGACAATTCAATTCGATAGTTGTATGTTTCAAAGACAAGACCAAATGATTAAAACAATGACAACTTTATGGATTTATAACTGTATCAATTTATACATGAACAGTTCGGTTCATGTGCGTTTCTGAACACAAGCAGTAAATGAAACCCAACAAGATCCATCACAAAAATACTGCACCGTCCTCTATGCTATCAGAAAACAGATGACAATACGACTGAGACGAAAAACGTAAACGCCTATGAACTAGGAACAACTAAGGCTAACAATCTATGATTCAAAATCAAATCGACATCGTCCTTATCAAGAGAGAACCGCAAGTATAAATAGAGGTCACACACACCACATTTCAGATCACAACAGAAATCAAAAACCGAAGAAGAAAAAAGAACATCAAAACCAAAATAGAAAATTTAATTAGGAAAAAGACTTAGCTTGTGAGGAGGGAGGCCTCGGTTTGAGCTTGATTGAAGGACTGGTTGTGGAAGAAGGCCGAGTGGAAGACGGCGGCGAGAGCATCAAGGGGCTGTAGGGTTTCGTTTTCTCCATTTGTGGGTGGCGGCTGTTTAATGAAATGAAAAAGGATCGGATAGGGTTTTTAAGAGAGGAACGGGTTGGGTTGGATAGAGGTTGGGCCGAACAGTTAAGGTAAAAGGCCCATTCCTTTTTATTTAAATTCTAAATTTAAATAACTAAATTTCTTTATAGATTTGTTTGCACGATATCTCGTTCATACCTTAACGGATTTTAGCAAAATCAGGTTCGTTGGAACCGTTGAAACGAGGAGATCGTGATGGAGCAGTGTCTGTCAGGACTGGAAGGACAGAAAATTTGTAATTAAATTAAATGCTGTTTAATTTAATTTAAAAACCAGCGCTGGACGACCTAACCAGTCAATGTGAGTTAACCTCACTCAGTTCTACCAAATTATATTCTATATAATTTGGGTTTTTATTTCTTGTGCTCTGGTTGCTTGTTATTGACTGCTTGCCAGTTATATTGTTAACTTAAACAATGAATTTAAAAGGTCGTTTAAATTTAGTTAAATTATATAATCGTTATTTTTAACGATTAAACCAAATAAAAGTGTTTGCCCTTGATTTGTTTACGTTTGTAAAACAAACGTGGTTGAGATGGTTGAATTAGTTGTGTCATCTGGTTGTTGATTGATGGTGGTTATTATCTGATAAGGGAATTAGTTTTGATTGGATAATTGATTTGATTGATAACAGTTGAATTGAGATTCAACGATTGTTTGGTTTAACCAGTGTAAAATTTTAGTTGTGTAATTTAGTATCACTTGGTCTGTCGGACAATCATGGATTTTGTCAGCAAGTGGGTCGACCTCTATGAGGATTACAAAGTTATTTGGATTTTAAATATATTATTTTAAATAAGGAAATTCAAATAGGAAAAGTTATTGCTATTATTCAAGGATTTAAAAGTTATTATTAAATTACTTTGACAAATTAAATACTTGTATTCGGGGAATATGTAAGCAGACGAGATGGTGATAATCTAACGGTCGAGAATTGGATTAATTGTTTTTAAAAACAATTAAATGAGTTATTTAAATTAATTTTGAATTAATTTAAAGAGGAATTTACTGAGGATGGTTAAAGGAATAATTGTATTGAGTTCAGTCAACTAAGATTGACTTTTAAATTAATTGATGAACTCAATGGAGTAACTTAACAAACGAATTGCTGAATGGTAAATATATTTATTTATTTTTAAGAAATAAAGCAGTTTAACTGATTTACAGCAGTAAATGTTGAAATATATTATTTGATTTATTTATGAGATATTTCTGAAATGAGACACTGTAGAGAAGTAACTAATTTTTTTAAATGGATTTAGTTTACCTTGGAAAGGAATTATTAACCAGGGTTATAATTAGACTAAATGAACCTATAAAGGGATTTAAGCGAACCCATGGTTCAAATAAAAGTTTTACTTAATGGTTGGATCAAGTAAAGAGATAAAAGGAGTTATAAGAAAACCTAAGGTGTTAAGCCAAGGCTTATAACAAGCATGTGAGGTACTTAAGTGTGGAATAAAATAAGTAATTGGGAGTTTAGATGGGAATAAGGGACTGTAATTAACTTTGGCACAAGGATTAAGTAATAAGGGTTTGTGATTATAAACCAGTTAGGGGACCAAGTGTTGGAAGTAAAATAAGAGCGATGCTGATAACGAATTAGGTACTCGATGAGTTGAGTAATATCAAATCTATTTTAAAAAGATAAAGTAGATGTTTAGAGCTATAATTGGTATTGAATTTGAATATCCATGGTTAAGTGGCGAACTAATGTTATTCTGAGATAAGAATGGGTCGATCAAGGTCTGAGAGGTAACTAAAATACCCCAACTTGATTGGCTTCACTATTATCGAGGAATGGCATTGGTTGGAGTGAGTAAGGATGTTGGAAATGGTTTTACCCTATTTAAGAAATATCGAACTTAAATACAAGGTTTGGAAATTAAGAAATATTTCAATATTACATCAAAAGAAATAAGGATAGTGTAAAATCGTTATTTAATTAGAGTTGGTCGAGTATAATTAGGTCAAACAGAGTTATTCAGGGAAGAGTTTCCATTGCGTACGACTGCTAGCGGAATTCGCAGGGCTGCAGATAGCCTATGGCGGTCGGATGTTTCTTGAGGGAATCAGGCGTAACCATTGTGATTGCTGCAATCTAGAGTCGAGCAAATGGAGTTAAGTCAAGTCTTAAATAATCGATAAGAGTAATCAAGTTAAGTTAGTCGAGTTAAATAGATCGAGTTAGTCGGGTTAGAGTTAATCGATCAAAGTAAATCAATTAGAGTTAATTGGAGAAAATTTGGCTTATATCGTTAAATATGTTTAGAAGGGGTCAAGTTGTGTTAAGTGTTGAATTGGGAAACCCAATTGAATTCACACCATTGTTATTCGATAGTTAAAACACCGACTAGCGAAGTTGACCAATACGCTTGTTGGTGTGGAAAGACCGGGATCGAATTATATTCGAAAACCATTCCGACCAACAAATACATGAAGAGATCAGAAGACGATCGTGATGGAGCATTAAAGACTGTGGATTATCATAAGCGGAAGGACTGCTAAAAATCTCTGGTTAAGCTTCCAGAGATGAACTGTGGCCCTGTCGTGGTTGGAATCTACAGGTTGCAAGGACTTCTCGCTACTGATCCATGGGGTGATTCCTATATGAGATGCAGTAGGAGAGTACCTTCAGTTCATCCTGTTCCTGGATGACTTGTATGGACGGATGTCTGACAGAGTATTTCCAAAAGGATTTACATGCGTTGATTTCTCCAAACGTACCATAGTTGATGGCGGAGAAATGGTTATTCTCTAGCCAGATAGCTAGAGTATGTTTGTAGACGTCAATCAAGTGTGATCTGGCGGATCTGATGATGTGGCATCCAAAGTGTATGATGACCAGATGTGTTTCTGACCTCAAGCCTCGCAACCAGGAAATGACAAAAATCGGGCAGGCAGCATGGCTATGTGGGTCGCTCCCATTAGGGTGTATAATCACCTATCTAGAGAAAATCTGATTTGCTTCTTTAATCTATTCGATGCTGTCCCTTTTCGGGAAGACGGTGGGTCGCTCCCAACCGTCGGTGATATACACTCGATACACTCAAGCGAAATGAGTGGTCGGTCATGTGAGGGCCGGGTTGCAAGACGTTCTTGTTGAACCCAGTGTATTCGTCTCTAGAGATACACGATCGGCAGGTGGTCCCATACCTTGTCATAGTTGGAATCAAATCTCCAATAAGTGCCTGCGGTTTTGTTTGTATACTATATATGTAGAGCGTGAGATGCAAGCGTTCTACTAGATTCTAATTACTTGTATTAAGACACTATTATAATATCAGACAAGATATGGATTTCAAAAACTGTTTTTGGGTTATAGTAAGGTAAAAAAAAAACCGTCCGTGTTTATGTGTGGACTGGTCTTACTATTATCCATTTCCCCTCAACGGATTTTGACTTTAAAATCAACATGGGTGTTATTTAAACTGAGTATGTTTTCTCACTCTGGTTCACCAGACTGACCCGTCGTTTGTAATGTTCGGGTTAGCCCGGTTTACAGGTGCAGGTTATCAAATACTGTGAAATCCAAGACAAGCTGAAGGCGTTCAGATCTAGTATTTTTCCGCTGTGCATTGTATAAGAGGACAGATTATTATAACTGTCCAGATAAATTGATGTACTCTGATGATTGTAAGTTATTTCAAGCTCTCAATTAAAGTTATTTCCATATTATATTTTATTCCGCTGCGATGTGAGACTCTGTGTTGTGCTTCTTCTTCTTCTATTCTAATATTTCTTTCTTTCTTATCTCACCCTCTATTTTCTTTCTAATAACGTCCAGTGTTTTCGGTAGCTGGAAGGTCGGCATGAGTTTCGGTAAAGGTATTTATGTCGATTTTCGGGGCCGAAAAACCCTTGGGTCGTTACAGTGGTATCAGAGCATTGGTTGAGTAGTAACCTTGGCTCTGTGGCGTAATTCAATAGAGATGGGGTTAGTAACACCCTAGATTGAGTTCGAATGTATATATATATGAGAGCGTATTTGTAAATTCTATATAAAATTGTTTTATATTGTGTTATTTGACTAGTGCGATTTTAAACTAGCAATTGAAGCAATACTGTTGTAGAAACGGTCAAATTAATGTTGGCCATAGTATATTTTAATATATTAAAAGAATAAGCTTTTGATTTGATTTTGGGTTGGTTGATTTGTTTGAATCAGATTCGAATTAGACTAGGAATTTGAAATAGTCTAATATGACTCTAATTTTCATATATGAAATTAGGAGGAAAAAAAAAAAGTGTAATGTTTGAAATAGAAATCAAAATTGAATTTGAAATGGAGATATATAAATTAGAGAAGAAAAAGTAGATCAAATATGATTTGCAACTTAACGAAGTGTTGGATATTGAAATTGGAGTTTGGAAATAAAAGTTGTTTTATTTGGTTAGGTAGATTGTGCATCGTCGATTGGTTGTTGGAAAGGTGGCTTGGTGGTTTATAACCCTGAACGGGTACTCGTTTGGATTCTTGGTTTCTTGGATCAAAGTGGGCCCAGAATGGCGGTTGCAGTTAATTTGGTCGAACAACGCAACGGGGATGCTGACGAATCTTTCGAAAATTGTATAACTTAGAATTTTGGAAATAACCCCGTAATAATTATTCTGGGAATAATCAAGATAAGGACCCTCTTTTACTTAGCAATTTCGAGGACGAAATTATTTTAAGGGGGAAGGAATGTAACGACCCGTATTTTTTAGTATTAAATATTTAATATATTTTATTTTTAAATATTGATTTAGCATTTCTAAATGAATTGACAAGGTATAGTTCGTTTATTAAATAATATATAGGTGTGCTAAATAAATAAATAAATAAATATTTATTTATTTAAGGGTTTTTATAAAAATAGAATACCGTTTATAAACGTAGAATTATTAAATATTGAGTTCTAAAATTTTATTTAAGTTGTTTGCTTGAAGACGTTGATATTAATCTATTATTGTCGCTTGAAAACTTAATCTAATTAAGGTTTATGTGAGGCGAAAAATAATATACCAACCTTAAAATCATAAACCAACATACACATAGTTTATATTCGCACTACAATTCCTCAATATATACGTGTACATATATGTCTATATGTATATAAACAATCAGCGATTCACATGATTCAGCAAAAGGAAATGGAAAAAAAAAACATGAATACATATGTGTCAACAAATAAAAGGGGCACGCCATAAACAAGAACATAAATAAAACTGGAAAATATACAGCATAAAACAAAACTGGAAGTGATAACACACTGAAATATCACACATATTTATACATGATTTGTACAAATACGAAGTACAGAGAATAACCTGTTTATGTATATATATATATATAGTTTTGATACAAAAGATTTGTTTGTATATGTACAACTGTTTACATGTATTGAATGTATACATGATTTATACATATGATTTGCACCAATGGACGTGACCATTCAAACCAATTTCCTCCTGCATGTTTGATCCTGTGTGTCCCTGAGAATAGTAAAACGATTTCCAATTAGAGAAAAAAAAGAAGAAGAAACAAGACAGTGAACACAAAATCTATTCATCAGATCATGTATATTGACAAGGCACAGTTAAGATCAACAGCAAATCTATGTGTAGTCATACATCCAATTTTACAAGATAGGGCAGGAATAGCTAGGGGAATAGAGTATACAGCTAACAAAAACAATAAAACAGCTAGGAGCAATTTAAGGGGAAAACAGCAAATCTATGTTACATCAAATCCTTAGGGATTTCTTTTGAAACAAGAACAACTAAGAAGGAAAATCCTGTATATGTACCATCGACCTTTTTCACAAAATCAAAACAGCTAAACATATCAATTCCTTTCAAAATCATGAACAGGTAAGAAAAGAAAAGAACAGTTGTATAAATTGGGACATAAACCAAGGAAGATATTATATAATCTATATAATGTTTCGAAATAGCTGAACAAATGGTATGGACAACACAAAACAGTAACATACACATGGGAACAGTAATGCTAGGATCAGTAATAGGAATAGCTGTAAATTTATATTTACAGAATCGAAACAGATTTTTTTTCAGAAACCCTTTGTACAAACAAATTACCATTTACTGTATGGTAGACAATTCAATTCGATAGTTGTATGTTTCAAAGACAAGACCAAATGATTAAAACAATGACAACTTTATGGATTTATAACTGTATCAATTTATACATGAACAGTTCGGTTCATGTGCGTTTCTGAACACAAGCAGTAAATGAAACCCAACAAGATCCATCACAAAAATACTGCACCGTCCTCTATGCTATCAGAAAACAGATGACAATACGACTGAGACGAAAAACGTAAACGCCTATGAACTAGGAACAACTAAGGCTAACAATCTATGATTCAAAATCAAATCGACATCGTCCTTATCAAGAGAGAACCGCAAGTATAAATAGAGGTCACACACACCACATTTCAGATCACAACAGAAATCAAAAACCGAAGAAGAAAAAAGAACATCAAAACCAAAATAGAAAATTTAATTAGGAAAAAGACTTAGCTTGTGAGGAGGGAGGCCTCGGTTTGAGCTTGATTGAAGGACTGGTTGTGGAAGAAGGCCGAGGGGAAGACGGCGGCGAGAGCATCAAGGGGCTGTAGGGTTTCGTTTTCTCCATTTGTGGGTGGCGGCTGTTTAATGAAATGAAAAAGGATCGGATAGGGTTTTTAAGAGAGGAACGGGTTGGGTTGGATAGAGGTTGGGCCGAACAGTTAAGGTAAAAGGCCCATTCCTTTTTATTTAAATTCTAAATTTAAATAACTAAATTTCTTTATAGATTTGTTTGCACGATATCTCGTTCATACCTTAACGGATTTTAGCAAAATCAGGTTCGTTGGAACCGTTGAAACGAGGAGATCGTGATGGAGCAGTGTCTGTCAGGACTGGAAGGACAGAAAATTTGTAATTAAATTAAATGCTGTTTAATTTAATTTAAAAACCAGCGCTGGACGACCTAACCAGTCAATGTGAGTTAACCTCACTCAGTTCTACCAAATTATATTCTATATAATTTGGGTTTTTATTTCTTGTGCTCTGGTTGCTTGTTATTGACTGCTTGCCAGTTATATTGTTAACTTAAACAATGAATTTAAAAGGTCGTTTAAATTTAGTTAAATTATATAATCGTTATTTTTAACGATTAAACCAAATAAAAGTGTTTGCCCTTGATTTGTTTACGTTTGTAAAACAAACGTGGTTGAGATGGTTGAATTAGTTGTGTCATCTGGTTGTTGATTGATGGTGGTTATTATCTGATAAGGGAATTAGTTTTGATTGGATAATTGATTTGATTGATAACAGTTGAATTGAGATTCAACGATTGTTTGGTTTAACCAGTGTAAAATTTTAGTTGTGTAATTTAGTATCACTTGGTCTGTCGGACAATCATGGATTTTGTCAGCAAGTGGGTCGACCTCTATGAGGATTACAAAGTTATTTGGATTTTAAATATATTATTTTAAATAAGGAAATTCAAATAGGAAAAGTTATTGCTATTATTCAAGGATTTAAAAGTTATTATTAAATTACTTTGACAAATTAAATACTTGTATTCGGGGAATATGTAAGCAGACGAGATGGTGATAATCTAACGGTCGAGAATTGGATTAATTGTTTTTAAAAACAATTAAATGAGTTATTTAAATTAATTTTGAATTAATTTAAAGAGGAATTTACTGAGGATGGTTAAAGGAATAATTGTATTGAGTTCAGTCAACTAAGATTGACTTTTAAATTAATTGATGAACTCAATGGAGTAACTTAACAAACGAATTGCTGAATGGTAAATATATTTATTTATTTTTAAGAAATAAAGCAGTTTAACTGATTTACAGCAGTAAATGTTGAAATATATTATTTGATTTATTTATGAGATATTTCTGAAATGAGACACTGTAGAGAAGTAACTAATTTTTTTAAATGGATTTAGTTTACCTTGGAAAGGAATTATTAACCAGGGTTATAATTAGACTAAATGAACCTATAAAGGGATTTAAGCGAACCCATGGTTCAAATAAAAGTTTTACTTAATGGTTGGATCAAGTAAAGAGATAAAAGGAGTTATAAGAAAACCTAAGGTGTTAAGCCAAGGCTTATAACAAGCATGTGAGGTACTTAAGTGTGGAATAAAATAAGTAATTGGGAGTTTAGATGGGAATAAGGGACTGTAATTAACTTTGGCACAAGGATTAAGTAATAAGGGTTTGTGATTATAAACCAGTTAGGGGACCAAGTGTTGGAAGTAAAATAAGAGCGATGCTGATAACGAATTAGGTACTCGATGAGTTGAGTAATATCAAATCTATTTTAAAAAGATAAAGTAGATGTTTAGAGCTATAATTGGTATTGAATTTGAATATCCATGGTTAAGTGGCGAACTAATGTTATTCTGAGATAAGAATGGGTCGATCAAGGTCTGAGAGGTAACTAAAATACCCCAACTTGATTGGCTTCACTATTATCGAGGAATGGCATTGGTTGGAGTGAGTAAGGATGTTGGAAATGGTTTTACCCTATTTAAGAAATATCGAACTTAAATACAAGGTTTGGAAATTAAGAAATATTTCAATATTACATCAAAAGAAATAAGGATAGTGTAAAATCGTTATTTAATTAGAGTTGGTCGAGTATAATTAGGTCAAACAGAGTTATTCAGGGAAGAGTTTCCATTGCGTACGACTGCTAGCGGAATTCGCAGGGCTGCAGATAGCCTATGGCGGTCGGATGTTTCTTGAGGGAATCAGGCGTAACCATTGTGATTGCTGCAATCTAGAGTCGAGCAAATGGAGTTAAGTCAAGTCTTAAATAATCGATAAGAGTAATCAAGTTAAGTTAGTCGAGTTAAATAGATCGAGTTAGTCGGGTTAGAGTTAATCGATCAAAGTAAATCAATTAGAGTTAATTGGAGAAAATTTGGCTTATATCGTTAAATATGTTTAGAAGGGGTCAAGTTGTGTTAAGTGTTGAATTGGGAAACCCAATTGAATTCACACCATTGTTATTCGATAGTTAAAACACCGACTAGCGAAGTTGACCAATACGCTTGTTGGTGTGGAAAGACCGGGATCGAATTATATTCGAAAACCATTCCGACCAACAAATACATGAAGAGATCAGAAGACGATCGTGATGGAGCATTAAAGACTGTGGATTATCATAAGCGGAAGGACTGCTAAAAATCTCTGGTTAAGCTTCCAGAGATGAACTGTGGCCCTGTCGTGGTTGGAATCTACAGGTTGCAAGGACTTCTCGCTACTGATCCATGGGGTGATTCCTATATGAGATGCAGTAGGAGAGTACCTTCAGTTCATCCTGTTCCTGGATGACTTGTATGGACGGATGTCTGACAGAGTATTTCCAAAAGGATTTACATGCGTTGATTTCTCCAAACGTACCATAGTTGATGGCGGAGAAATGGTTATTCTCTAGCCAGATAGCTAGAGTATGTTTGTAGACGTCAATCAAGTGTGATCTGGCGGATCTGATGATGTGGCATCCAAAGTGTATGATGACCAGATGTGTTTCTGACCTCAAGCCTCGCAACCAGGAAATGACAAAAATCGGGCAGGCAGCATGGCTATGTGGGTCGCTCCCATTAGGGTGTATAATCACCTATCTAGAGAAAATCTGATTTGCTTCTTTAATCTATTCGATGCTGTCCCTTTTCGGGAAGACGGTGGGTCGCTCCCAACCGTCGGTGATATACACTCGATACACTCAAGCGAAATGAGTGGTCGGTCATGTGAGGGCCGGGTTGCAAGACGTTCTTGTTGAACCCAGTGTATTCGTCTCTAGAGATACACGATCGGCAGGTGGTCCCATACCTTGTCATAGTTGGAATCAAATCTCCAATAAGTGCCTGCGGTTTTGTTTGTATACTATATATGTAGAGCGTGAGATGCAAGCGTTCTACTAGATTCTAATTACTTGTATTAAGACACTATTATAATATCAGACAAGATATGGATTTCAAAAACTGTTTTTGGGTTATAGTAAGGTAAAAAAAAAACCGTCCGTGTTTATGTGTGGACTGGTCTTACTATTATCCATTTCCCCTCAACGGATTTTGACTTTAAAATCAACATGGGTGTTATTTAAACTGAGTATGTTTTCTCACTCTGGTTCACCAGACTGACCCGTCGTTTGTAATGTTCGGGTTAGCCCGGTTTACAGGTGCAGGTTATCAAATACTGTGAAATCCAAGACAAGCTGAAGGCGTTCAGATCTAGTATTTTTCCGCTGTGCATTGTATAAGAGGACAGATTATTATAACTGTCCAGATAAATTGATGTACTCTGATGATTGTAAGTTATTTCAAGCTCTCAATTAAAGTTATTTCCATATTATATTTTATTCCGCTGCGATGTGAGACTCTGTGTTGTGCTTCTTCTTCTTCTATTCTAATATTTCTTTCTTTCTTATCTCACCCTCTATTTTCTTTCTAATAACGTCCAGTGTTTTCGGTAGCTGGAAGGTCGGCATGAGTTTCGGTAAAGGTATTTATGTCGATTTTCGGGGCCGAAAAACCCTTGGGTCGTTACAATTATACTTATATGAAATTATTATTATTAGATGCATGCGAATATGCAAATTATTCAAATAGTTAATTTGTGAATATAATTTGCATACCTGCATACATTTATTCATTTATTTGGGATAGTTGCCTACATAACTACATATATTTGCAGAGGTAATCAGTAAGAAGATGTTGCCATTAAATTTTAAAACACAAACTACACGATCAAAAGTGAAAAAGATTTACATAATAGTTTACTAAATTAAAACTGATGAATAGTCAAATTAAATAAAAGAATTTAACCTTTAAAACAGAAAATTTATTCAAGGTTAAAAGAGAGTATGCGTATATGCAGAACATTTTAATATTTGCATGCAAATAATTGAATAACTGCACACTTTTATGCAACAATGATCAATAACTATATGCTATTATGCAGATTTACATATTAATTATGTACCTGTATGAAGGTACTATGAATTGTTTCATACTGTATACACCTATGAAAAACAGTTGTACACGTGAGGTATACAAATGTTCATAATTACTGCATACATTTATTCAACTATTATGAATATTTACATATATATAAGCTGGAAAAAAACTGTAAATCAAGCGCAAATTTACAATGAAATACTGAACTGATTTTATAGCATCACATAAATGTTCAGAACAAATGCTAAAAATAAACACTAAAACCAAGTGTCTTAAAAATAAAATAAAATAACAAAGAATATCTAAGTGTTTTGACGAACAAGTTCTTTTGTTATGACCCAGCTTCTTTCACAAACCACATCTAGTAGTCTTTGTAAATTTATCTGCAAATTTCAATCTTTTAGAAGAAGATGGACGACCAGGCATTCTTCAACCTTTTGGAGGAGCTATAATTGCATCATCAATAGAAATGTATTCACACATAAAGTTTATGATAGGATTGATTGGAGGAGAATAAGCTAATCGAAAATAACCAACTTTGAAATAATCTTCAATGTAGTCATTCATATTCAACTTTTCACAACTTAAAATACATCGGATGACATGAGCACTAGGAAAACCATTAATTTGCCACACGTTACAAGAATAAACTCGAGCATATAAATCAACAAATTGATGGACGGGAGAAAGAACTTCAAAAGCATGTTCACTTGATTTGATAACAAACCATGAAGCCCCTTCCAAATGTAGGTTCTTTAACCGAGTTTCATTCACATGACATAAACATTATTCCAAGTAGAAGCAACTTCACAACGATCAAACATATGTTTCATTAACTTCAATTTAATTTTATCTAAACAAGCAGTAATTAGTAAATATCTTCCCTCCAAAATCCACTTGTTAAAATTTTCCGAACAATGGGATGACATTTAACCGTAACGACAATTAGGAAAAAATACATTAGCAAACTTCTCAAAAGGAATTCCAATCAATAGGTTTGTCGTAGTCGATCCACCAACATCACTGAAAATTTTCAATACAACATTAAAATCAGTCAAATTGTTTGCATAAGAAATTCTTGCAAATGTATCCAACAACATCCTCTTAATTAATTTGGAAAATTGAGATTTTAGAGCAACCTTTAAGTTGTTGGTAAAATGATAAAGACAAGATCCATAAACTGAATTTGGAAATAACTTTGGAATAGCAACAAGAATACATGATGACGATCAGAAATGAAAAAAGTTTCTACTATCATGTTGAAGAAACTCTTTAAGTTGTTCACAATACCAAAACCAATTTTCTTCATCTTCTCCAGACACGGTAGCAATTGCTATAGGACCTATAAAAAAAATTAACAAAAGAATAGAATATACAACAACAATAGGTAGGAAAAAATAGCAATAAACATGCACAAATACTAAATAATTTTGAGTTATTTTTCCAGATTTAATCAAAAATGCACATGTGCGTGCAGATTCTAAAAATATCCACATACTTGAATGCACATAACCATAACAGTTGAATACACCTTGTATAGTGAGAATAACTGCATTCAACTATGCATATATCCATAATAGTTTCATTTCTTTTTGAAATATTTCGAATCTTGGCATACCTGTATGTCTATATTCTGAATACTTGTATGCATTTGTTTACAAATTTTTGTATTCTAGCATGCTAGTATTAACCACAAGAAAAAAAAATATTCAAATAAATATTATTCATGTATGAATTTGTTAATCATAATTGCATGAATACATGCAAATATTCAAAAAAATTGCATACAAGAATGCGTAAAAACACAATAATTCCTATTATCAATGCAAAATAAACTATAACACAACAGACCTTCATTTCCATTTTTTCTAGTAGCACCCATTAAACACCTCTGAGCTCTTCCCTTCTCAGAAGTTGCATCAACAAAAATAAAAGGCCAACAATATTGAAATCCACATGCACAAGCTTCAAATCCAATAAAAACTCTCTCAAATTGACGTGTAGCATCATTACACTCCAAAACAACTTTACTACTAGGATTAGTAGCAGCAATAACATCACAAAACGACTGCAAATGATGATAGGACATTACGTCGCTTCCATGTAAATCTTCTAATGCCAACCTCTTTCCGCTGTAAGCATA
This sequence comes from Allium sativum, assembly GCA_030737875.1. Classification (NCBI taxonomy): domain Eukaryota; kingdom Viridiplantae; phylum Streptophyta; class Magnoliopsida; order Asparagales; family Amaryllidaceae; genus Allium; species Allium sativum. The sequence goes on along the minus strand of CM060915.1, from coordinate 856,116,057 downwards.
ACAATACTTCAAAATAACATTATACTCAGTTTGAAACAAGTTCATAATGTCCTTCGTATTCATTAACGGATTAGCCTGAATATGATAACAAACCAACAACTTAATCAATTTACTAGATACAATATGATTGTTTATGTTATGAATTCCGTCACCACAATTATGTTCAAGTTGAAATATCTTTACAACAAAATATCCAGGAAGATTAAACATAAGAGAAGTACGAATCCTGAAACTACAATTTTGTTTAGAACAAATTTCCTTGTCATTCTTAACAAAATTAAGCTTGTATCCAGTTTTCATACTATACATTACGACATAAAATGTAAATTTAATAACACCTCCTAGAAATTGTTGACCAACATCATAGAAAATAGGTTGATTCAAATCACTTCTCAACAATTGCCTAAACTGATTGTTTGAATCATCGATATTAGCAAAAGAGGAATCACTACCAAAAGAAGAATCGCTACCATAAACAACTGAAGAACTACTACGATTGGTGTCAAAAAAAAATTCCTCACGATTATGTGCAACTAACAAAAGAATAGACTGAAGATCAGAATTACTTTCGATAGTCAATAATCTTATCATTTATCATTTCGAAGAGTCCAGAATCTAAATTCCACTTCGATTCGATTTATACGTTGCAAGTCAAAGATTATTGAAGACCATTGAAGAAGATGTTTATGCAAGTGCTATTCTGTTAATCCTAGGTAGAAATTGCCTAAAATGGATTTATAGAATAGTGCCTTCATTTTGTCCAGTCCATGGACAATTTGTATGGAAAAATGCATGACAAATTATGCCTACCTGATCATGTCAGTTGATCTCTTCAAACTATGTTTAGTGGTGGAGAAATTTGTTTCTCTTAGCTTTATACATGTGGTATTAGGTAATCAATTTGTGATTTGACGGGTATGATGACGTGGCATTCAAAGTGAGTGAAGATGTGATATGTCTAAAGGTAAGTTATAACCTCAAGCTTCACAACCGGGAAATGGTAGAAAGTTGTTAGGCCGCACGACTATGTGGATCGCTCCTATTAGTGTATGTCATTACCTGATCTGCAGAAATCAAATGCCTCTGGTGGTCCCTTTTTATTGTATGCTATCGGTTCGGTTAGCTGGCCCCCAGTCGTGGTAATGATATATTTTACAAACTCAAGCGGAATGAGTGGCCAGTCATGTTTATCCGGGTTACAAGATGTTCTTGTTGAACCCTAGTGTATTCATCTTTGGACGTCCAGTCAGAAGGTGGTCCCATACCTTGCCATAGTTGGAATCCATTCTCCAGTAAGTGCCCGCGGTTTTGTTTGTAAACTATGTAGCGGAATATGAGATGCAATCATTTCGCTAGATTCTAACTTATTTTGAAAATGCTAAACACTACCATAATATATGATTTTGATATACAAAGTGTTTCAGTTCTCATAAGGGAAAAACTCATTCCGTGTTTATGTGCGACGTGCTCTTATGAGATACCCTTTATTTCTCAAGCGGTTTTAATTCGTTTACACACACCAGTCCCATGATTGACCCAGAGTTTTTTTTCTATGTTTTTTATAAACTCTTGGGTGCCTAAATATGTATAGTCAGCCAAGTAGTTCAAGATTATTCAGATATGCTTGGAGGAGCTTGGAGCAGGAGGCTTCAATGTTATATATCTAGAATTTATTCCGCTATGTTGTATGTATGATGTACTCTAATGATGTATGTAAGTGTTTACGAACAAACTAAACAATTGAAAACAACTATTTAATTCATTCGGCTTTCCTAAACAACAAGGGTTGTTGTAAAGGGTGTCGAACTCTGGAACCAAAATTATTTTACTAATAAATCCAATCAAGTTATTCCGAAATTTTTCTTTTTTGAAAACAAAAGAAAATAAATAAAAAGAGAGCTTTTTAAAATAAATGACAGCAATTAGGGAGTAATGACATAAATTGAATCAATACTCATCAATAGCCTACAGATAAATATAGACCTAACTCATGTTTCTGTCACAAACATGAATCAACGATAATTAGGTATTTAGAAACAAACATGTGAATAACGACAAGCGTAGCCTATACAGGAGCTAAGCTATTAAACAACTATAGGCTATCAGGAAAGATTCCCTACTTTTTTTATAAAAACCTGAAAAGTAGATCTAAATTCGACAAGTGTTAGATTGAACACGAATATAATCTGTGAAGGAGCATAGCTCTAAAAAGACACAGAGTATGAAGATTCAGATCTAACTCTTGGTTTAGATCCAGACCTATATGTATAAATCCTCATCTTTTGGCTATGTGATTCATATTGAATCCAATCTATAAGCGTCATCACCCCCCTAATGAAAGGGGATTAGTTAGACATAGCTAAATGATGAGAAAGGAAAAAGAAAATAAACAACATAAATAACATACAATAAAAACTAAAGAGAAAAGGGAGAAGAATAGTTTTATTCCAAGAGAAGAGTTACAGAATAAAACTCAATGTAATTCAAATGAAAGAGATACAGTGTATTTATAGCTGTCACAACCAAGGCCAAGTGGCCAATTACAAGATGTGGGACAAAAAAGCTTTGTGACCAATGTGAACGCAAGCGAATAGGCATGCAAACGTCATGGAAAAATAGCTTGCGGGCATCAAACCGAATCAACTTCGTTGAATAATAACTCCATAATATCTGAGACAAGTGATCTTTATGAAAAAGCATTGAATCTTGACTGTAAAATATGCGCAGAAGGTGATTGAACAACAACATTTATTAGGTCTTCATGCTTTTATCCAGCTCTAAAAATCAACACTCTTCTTGCACCAATTATTTAAGCTTTTCAACAATTAAGTGCATCAATCCATTCATCTTAAATAATCTGAAAACATAACTATAAGTACACATTATCAATTATTTTAAAGAGAAAACAAGATAAATATGCGGATAAAATATACACATTTACATGTATATCAAATACCTCCACGCTTATCTTTTTATTCGTCCTCGAATAAACTAAACTAAGATATGTCACACTTTCGTAGAAAACATGATTTCATTTAGCATATGCAACAAGCCGTTAAATCCCTAGGTGCCCGTAGTAGGATGAGTGTTGTCTCGTGAGGGTTTTCGGTGGATCTACCCACAAAATCCAAAGCGTCTTATGTACGCGGATCAATCAAATAATATATTTAAGGTCTTTCAAATTCCAAGGACTTTACCTAACTTCATTAATAACGGTTTAGTCCTAAATTGTCCATCCCATTATTGGTGCAAAAATAAATAAAAAAATTTCAAGCTGAATCGTAATTCCTTGATAACACTGTAATTGCCTTGAAGATTAAGAGCGTGGTGTCAACCAAAGTTCTACACGTCGACAATGTGCACCCAATCATTTATTTATTCTTTTTTTTGAATAATTTTGCACCAGTGTAACTGTAGTATATTTGATGTGAATCATGCAAAAATGAAGGACAATTTTGTAAGTTCTAAAATTATTATAGATAAGAAGGCAAGTGTATTAGTTGAACTTCAAGCTACAAAGATAAAGTAATACTAAGGCACATATGTACGTTTTGTTTCCTTTCATCTCCTCTACTACAATCCTCGCTTCTAAGTACGGTATGATGGATGTAGATGGAATGGAAATGAATGCTTTATATTCAAGAATGATGAATGACTATTTTTTTTCATGTCTTTTTTTCTCTTTTTTTTCCTTTTGCATGATGAATGATGAGTGGGGATGGAATGGAATGATACCGTATACTATTTCATTTGATTCCTCCTCTAATAAGCAAATAATAACCAATACTTCATGAAAGGAAAATTTTGTGCCCTAGTTACTCTACTTCTGTAACCTTAATTCAACACACAAGTCTAGATTGATGTTATATAAAAAGCTGAAAGGAAAGATAAGCAAAGTTTCGTAAGATAGATAACCCATATAAAATAAGATGTGGTATATGGTTATCCTACCTTAAAACAAGTACGGAGAAGGTAGTGTAATATTGGTATAGAAAGTGATGTTTTTTAACCTTTAACAATCAATCAGTAAAAAGGTTCTTAAGTATACCAATATAAGGAAAATTTGTGGGAATATTGATGTAAATCGACTAAAACTTGGGTTTGAATGATGTGGGGGTATCGAAGAAGAACACTACAAGGAGTCATTTCTCCTTTATTGGGCCAAGTGGAATTTAGAACTTACAAGTTTAAAAGTTTAAGTGGAAAAATATTATGCATGAAAATGAACTCAGAAAATTCAACAAATGTAGGTGCGAAATCATTTTTATTTGATTTTTTAATTATATTTTTACTTGCACATTCTAACATGTATAACAAGGGTAGACACACTTACTCCAAAACACGACTGACGTCTGCACCATCTCAAGCTAGCATCTTAAAATGACACAATATGACTCAATGAATAAATAATGTTCATTTCCATCACCCAAAAACTCAACTTATCAATAAATAACCAAGGTGTTATTTATGAATTTAAGTTAGTCCTTGTTCAACGAATGACCTAGTTCATAAAATTTGATTGCCGATGTAATGCAAAATCCGCCCTCACATTTAAAAATAGACTGTGTCCCCACAGTCGTCAATTAGACATATCTTAGTGAAAGGGAAAGAAAATAGAGGGTAAGCGAGGCTTACCTTATACGCCTGCAGAAAATATGCAGTCATCGAATAGATGAACCGGTCCACAATGGATCAATGGATCAGCCTCATTAAGATTATGAGACACAGATTAAGCACAGAAAGCCAATTCATAAAGGATTTTATATTACTTTCCAGATCTGGAAAAAGAAATTTTGTGTTTTTCAAAAGTTTGAGTTGCTAATTTTAAAATTTTGAGCTAACAATTGATCCTAAAATCGAATTGAATTTCTATAGCAACTAAAGAGAGGTCATTAAGCCGGGGTTCAGTAAAAGTCTCAAAAACAAAGTTTGATTTGACTAGATGATGTATATATTGAGAGACATATGCATCATTGAGACGACCCAAAATCCCGTTCTGACGGAAACAGGGTTATCTTTGGAATATAACACAGAAACAGATAATAGCAGAACAGAATTAAATAAATACACCAGATAATGAACAACAAAATATACTGGATAAAAGTAATCATCAGAGTTACACAGTACACAGGATCTTACTTAGTACAAATACAGTTCAGCTATACATAAATGTCTACAGCGGAAATAAACAAAATATGTACAATAGGAGCTGAACAGCATAAAAAGAAATAAATGATATAATCCATCTTCAGCTCCAGCTATCCAGAAAGAACCAGCTAAACCTGAATACAAGGCTGCCCGTGTGGAAAAAGGGGCACCCGAGTTTGAGAGTGAAACAAACTACGAGTCAGTCATGGGACCGGTATGAGAAATCTACTCAACACATATATAATTTTTGGCTAATCACAGGACCACGCCACTTTCGTGGAACGGGTTTACTCCATTGGATTGCCAGTGCTTTAAAACAAATCTTTCTTTTAAACATCGCTATGCTTTTTATAAAAATGAAGCCATTATAAGACTCAGTTCCCATCACACAATGCAAAGCAAACCGGAGGATAGAGTTTTACCTTATAATGGCCAAAATATGATTGATACGAATAAAACAAAGGCATTTGATATTATTGCTAGTGTTTGTATGTTTTGAAGACAATTTCAAATCATAACTATCAATCATAGACGACATGGGTACCATATATCATGTCGCCATATATACATACAATCAAAACCGCACGATCACGTATTTGGATTTCCGTCATGAACCAAGGCAAAAGATAGTCCTTACCGAATTCGAGACAATCTAGCCCATGTCTCAGGCAAGTACTCAGTCAAGCCTTTGGAGCGACAGGGCCGGTCCACCGATGTGGATTAAAATGCCTGAACAATACGTTTCCCCACCCTTTGGGGCGTAAACGAGCCAACGAATGACTCCATCGGACCCGGATCGTCCGACCAAACCGAGGCGCCTCGCAACAGCAACAACCACATAGGTGAAAAGTATATAAATGTCAGGGCTGGTAGGTCACTGACACCACCCTAGCTAGAAAGAAACGCATGCCCTCCCTGAGGTCCTTCTCCCGTTTTAGGTTCATACCGGGATGTGAGGCTCGCGAATTCACGTTATTCACAAAGCCACGCCACACAGGCGGTGCTTTGATCATCACCACAAGATTTTTCTTTTCAACAGAAGTCATGATCACTGCATCTTAGCATGCCACACAGGCAATTCATGCCATGCGACTGATGTCCATCGATATACAACCTCTGAGCTCGTGCGTCTCAGAGAAGGGCGTTAAGCAAAAGAATAAATTCTCCGCCGCCAAACAGATGTATATTTAACAGAAATCAATCAACACAGAATAAACTACAATGTCAGACACATAGTCCATTTTGTAATAACCCGAAAATCTGGGCCAGTTTAAAATTTTTATTTTGGCCATTTTAGCGAATTTTGATTATTTAAAATGAATTATTTTGAATAATATCGGCGAGAAATTTAATTTGAATATAATTCGACGTATATATTATATACGTCGTCGTTAGAATATATATAATTTTATTTATAATTATAAATAGAATTGAAAATGGCGCGGTAGTTCGATAATTCGATTTCAAACTTCAATTGAATGTACCGGGTGCAAAACAATCCGGATTTTAGTGAAACCAAAAACATTAGGATCTGATTGATGATATCTTTCCAACGAATCCGAAAAATCAAAAGTTCGTAGCGGGAATCAAAAGATATGTCCAGTTGAAAATTCTAAATAGTCGCTATGGAATTCAGGCCCTTAAAAATGGACATTTTGCAAACGACCTCGGATTTCGATGAAACCAGTTTTGTTGGGTCCGTGATGTTAAGTTATTGCTAGATTCCAAATTTCATAATTTTTCGAATCAATATGTGAGCGTGGCAAAGGAAAACGCGTTTGACCAGTTTCAGTTGATTTTAATCGACTGAAAAATGGCCATTTTTCCAACGGCCTCAGAATTCGACGAAACTAGTTTTGTTAGGACCGTATCGTCAATACGAAGTTAGAAAATATTTTTCAGGAATTTTTCTAGTTAGTATGTGGCCCCGGTAATTTGAAATGTACGTTTAAAATTCAATATAGTGATTTAAAATGTGAATTTAATGGAAACTGATTGTAACAGTCGAATCAGCTCACGATACTTATCCCATTGTGTTCGGAATGGGGGTAAAACGCTATGGTCGGCAGGCGGTGGGCTTGATTTCGAGTTCGAAATTTTAAGTTGCTTTTTGAAATTAAAAATAAATAAACTAATAATATATAAAGTCCCTCTCCCTTCTATACTCTCACTCTTCTCAGAAAAAAAAAAGAAAACCTAACTAAAACCCGACCCGCTAGCCCCTCCCCCGGTTGACCAGTCACTGGCGATGGCCGCTCCCCCTCCCCTCCGATCGACGGCGCCTCACACTCCCCAACCTCCATCTCCCCGCGTCTCCCTCCTCGAAACCCTTCGATACCCCAAACCCCATCTCGATTCTCCCCACGCCGTAGTTGGAGGCCGCGCCTCCTATCCGCCACTGACCGACGCCGCCCTCCAGTCAACTCGCCCACCACCTCGCGCTTCTCTCTCCTCCTCAAATCTGACCTCCTGCGATCCCCTCCTTTCTGTAAGTTTTATTGTATTTTATTTTTATTTAATTCGTTAAAACTGATTTATTTTATTTTACTTTAAAAAGAAAACTGATTTATTTTATTTTACTTTAAAAAGAAAACTGATTTATTTTATTTTACTTTAAAAAGAAAACTGATTTATTTTATTTTACTTTAAAAAGAAAACTGATTTATTTTATTTTACTTTAAAAAGAAAACTGATTTATTTTATTTTACTTTAAAAAGAAAACTGATTTATTTTATTTTACTTTAAAAAGAAAACTGATTTATTTTATTTTACTTTAAAAAGAAAACTGATTTATTTTATTTTACTTTAAAAAGAAAACTGATTTATTTTATTTTACTTTAAAAAGAAAACTGATTTGAATTTTAAGTGGAAAAAGATCGTATTTTTTTATATAGTTGATTTACAGAAAAGATAGGATTTTTATTCGAAATAAAAATATGATTTTTATATATTGAACTTCGAAATAAAAATATGATTTTTATATATTGAACACCGTAGTAAAAATTCGATTTTTATATATTGAATAACATAGTAAAGATTCAATTTTTATATAAAGTATAACGAAGTGAAAATTCTATTTTTACAAATATGAAATAGCGATGAAAATTCTATTTTCGCAATATGAAGTTATCGACAAAAATATGATTTTTATATAATAGAGAATATAAAAATGTGATTTTTATATATGTAGAGAATACGGGCAACGAAGATGGCGAAGATGCGATAGCGATGAAGATTTCTATCAATGAAGTGCCGTGGAATTTGGATAGCTATTTGTGAGAATTTCTCGGTGCTTATTAGAAGCACCCGACACCCGTCCACAGACCATGGACTTGTTTGATTTGTTGTGTAGTTGGTTAGATTATTTGATTTGGATTTGATTGTTTTGGTGAAATTGAAATTGATATGATTGATGTGTGAATGGCGTGGGCCTTCACTAGACCGGGGATAAGGCTAGGCCTCGTCCCGTTTCTAGTATCGTGCCGTTATGCCGCCGAAATTTTCTAAAATATGTTAGAAAATAAAAATATCATTTTATTGTGTAAATGAATTGAACAGAAATTCATAGGTTGAAATAAAATGTTTTATCGTTAAAAATATATTTTTTAACGTGAATGTGAATAAATAAATATTCATTTACAAACCGGACGGTTTGTTTATGTACACCTATTTAAAGGACATTGATTGGGACGATAAATTTTACACATCGCCCAACTGCACAAATAAAATATGTGTTTGATTGTTTGAAACCCTACACGGGTGTTGGGATGAAATTTGAAGTTCACTCATCCTAATTGATTAAATATGTCGATCGATTGATTGACAGGCTGTTATAAGCGTTGAATATCTATATTTGATGCTTATACAGTGTAGTGCACTTTGGTTGATGGTTGATTATTTTTCAATGCTATGATATACATGTGTTGTATGAAAATCCATATAATTAACTTTATATGGTAATTGATTGGGCCTCATTCCAATTTGAAAAATAAAGTATATTATAAAATAAAAGTTTATGTGTTGACAGTACTCATTCATTGAGATTGGTCATGTGTTGAACGAAATATTTTAGTAATAAAATTTACATCTTTATAATATAAAATAAAAGTTCATGTGTTGACAGTTTCATCAATTGAGATTGGTCATGTGTTGAACGAAATATTTTAATAATAAAGTTTACCTCTTTATCAATATGAAATAAAAGTTCATGTGTTGACAGTTTCATCCATTGAGATTGGTCATGTGTTGAACGAAATATTTTAATAATAAAGTTTACATCTTTATCAATATGAAATAAAAGTTCATGTGTTGACAGTACTCATCCATTGAGATTGGTCATGTGTTGAACGAAATATTTTGATAATAACAACTATTTTGAAAAAGAAATATTTGAAATAGAATATTTGAAAATAGAAATTTATGAAGCCGTGTTGATTAGATTGACGCCATTTTGACGCGAACGATATTTATATCGATATAAAACGATTTCGAAATGAATTGAATATAAAACGATTTCGAAATGAATTGAATTGAAAACGATTTCGAAATGAATTGAATTAAAAACGATTTCGAAATGAAAGGAATTGAAAACGAATTCAAATTGAATTGAAAGAAAATTGAAATTAATTCAAATTGAATTGAAATTTGAATTGAATAGAAATGAATTTTAAAACGAATTTATAAAGAAGAATTCAATTTTGATTTGAATTGAAAAGAGAGTTGAAATAGATTTTGAAACGAATTTTAAAACTATTTATATAATTCGTTTTAAATAGAAATCGACGAAATATATATTATATATATTATATATATAATATAATGGCCTAAATAGAACGCGCTGCACCGCGGCAGTTCGTAAATTTCGACCATTTATTTCAAACGGACATTACGGGAGATCCGACCGTCGGATTCTCCTAAAACCGGAACCGTTGGGTTCGTATCGAAAAGAGCTTTCTAACGAATATTAGAAATTTGAAATCTAACGGTAGGATTTGGAGATACGTCCAAATCAAATTCGAAAAAGGTCGCTGTAAGTGCGGTTCGATGGCCGTTGATGGAAATCAACTGTACGGGCCTTGATAAAATTATTAAAAATAGTAATAATTTGTGTAAAATCATAAGAAATGATTTAGAAAGAATTGGGATGAAAAACTCCATATTTGAAAAGATAAAAATAGTTTTTTATCGAAATGAACTAGTTTTGAACTAGAAATATAATTCTATTTATTTTTAAAGAAATAAATTGAATTTGAAAGGGTTTTAAAAATAACCAAAATTTCCAATGATTGCATTGGAGTGGATTTGAATCGAAATTGTCTTCGGAATATTTCGATGTTGGAATTCGTGATTATACAGATGTTGTTATGGAAATTTGAAAGATATATTTATATCGTTATTTCCAATACGACATTTGTTAATCGTAGAATTTGATATTGAATATAAGCCGATATATTTTCTATTCAGAGCCTTATATTGAATATCAAATGTGATTTGGGTTTGTCGTGAATGGTGTCTTCACTAACACTGTTCTTGAACCCAGTTGAGAAAAGATTAAATCTTCTATTTAGATTTAATGAAGTGTACCAATTAAATAATGTTTAATTGGAATTAAATCGATATTGATTTTTGGGTTTATCGTGGACAGTGTTTTAAATAACACTCGTTCTTTAACCCGATCATTAATGAAATGTGATTTTGGGTTGTCGTGAACGGTATCTTCAATAATACAGTTCTTAGACCTAAAGGAGTTAAGAAAATTAGAAACTAACTGGAGATTAGTTAAGTTGAATAGTTTCCGAGGCATTGATCTGATGTTGGTTTCGGCCTTCGGGATTAATACTTAGGGAATTGCTCACTTGCTAATTTACAATTAGGGACTGATTGAAATGTGATGTGATTTTGGGTTTATCGTGAACCGTGTTTTAAATGACACTGATTCTTTAACCCAGTCACAGATTAAAACTAAGTGGAGTTTTAATGAATCTTTAATTAGATTGAAATAATCGAAATGGAGTATCACCAGTTTTGCTCCAGGCGATAGTTAAATCTTTAATTAGATTTGAACGTGAAATGGTAATTGAATTTACCGATAACACTGTGGTGTTAGATATGAAGTATTACCAGTTTTACTTCATGGGATAAATAGGTTGGGATTGGGAAATTAAAACCAATGATTACTTCGGTAAGGTTCGTTAATCTCGACTAGTTGAATCGAAATTCAAAAGAAGAATAAATTCAAGAAATTTATCTTGGATAAAATTAATGGGAACCTTTCCCTATGAATGTGAAATCAGAAACTAACTGTCGGTTGGCCTAGCAGAATGGTTTTCTGGATATTGATCTGATGTTGGTTTCGGCCTTCGGGGTTAATATTTGGGGAATTATTCTCTTGATTAATTTACGGTTAGGGACTAATGAATTGGAATGAGGCGTATGTTGTGTTTGTGTAACACTTTTATAATATATACGCGAGTTATTCGGAAAGACCGGGCTTATCCCATTCTGAATAACTGATACGACGATAAGTCGAAGATGAAGACGATGGTCGAAGACCGGAGGTCTTCACGTCGTTTGGGTGATTACTGATGATCTTGATTGGGCTGTACACCCAAGAAGATGGAAACAGTTGGTGATCGTCCAGACGTACTTGGAGATCGATGGATATGCGGGGTACTAGGTGCCTCCGGTTTCGTTCAGACCCAGAACGGACTTGTAAATGGACTGTGTGTCTGACATTGGATTTTAGTCTGTGTGATTGATTTCTATTAAATATATATCTGTTTGGCGGCGGAGAATTTATTCTCTTTCTTAACGCCCTTCTCTGAGACGTACGAGCTCAGGGGTTATATATTGATGGATATCAAACGCATAGAGTGAATTTCCTGTGTGGCATGCCTAAGTGGCAATTGATCGAGGCTTCTGTTGAAAAGCAAAGTCTTGTGGTGATGATCAAAGCAAGGCCTTTGTGGCGTAGCTTTGTGTAACGTTTACCTCGCGTGTTTCACACCCGGTATGAATCAAAAACGGGAGGCGGACGTCAGGGAGGGCATGCGTTTCTTTCTAGCTAAAAAGTGGCGTCAGTGGTTTTACACGCCCTGACGAGTTTGACTTATGTGGTTGTTGCTGTTGCGAGGCGCCTCGGATTGATCGGTCGTTCTCGAACCGATGGAGTCATTTAGTTGGCTCATTTACGCCCCAAAGGGCGGAGAAACGTATTGCTCAGGCACTATAATCCACATCGGTGGACCGGCCCTGAGGATCCAAGGGGCAGTTGCGGCTGCTCCGGAGACATGGGCTAGATTGTCTCGAATCGGTTGAGGACTATCTTTTGCCTCGGTTCATAGATGGAAATCCAATTTCCAAATACGTGACTTTGCGGTTTTATTTGTAAACCTATATATGGCGACATAGTGGCATGGGACGCTCATGTCGCCTATGATTGATACTTATGATTTGAAGTTGTTTTATACACTATGCACTTATAGTAGTATCAAATGATTTGTTTTAAACGTATCAAGCATTCTTTGGCTGTTATAAGGGAAAACCCTATCCCCCGGCTTGCGTTGCATTGTGTGATAGGACCTGGGTCTTATAACAGCTTCATTTTTCTTTATTTAGCATTGCGCTGTTTGTTTTATGCACTGGTATTCTTGGGAGGAAACCCGTTCCGTGTTATACGGCGTGGTCCCTTGATTTACCTAATGATTTAAAATAAAGATTATTAACTGTTTTAGTTCTCACACCAGTCACATGACTGACCTGGAGTTTATTGTTTTAACCTAAACTCTGGGTGCCCCTATTTTCGACACGGGCAGCTAGTAGTTTTGGTTTTGCAGATTTATATTCACAGGATCCTGGTTTACAGCTGGAACGATATCCGGAAAGCTTTGTATCCGTGTATCTCTTCTAGTTGTGTATTGTATTATTTTCCGCTGCTATCTATTTAAATGTAATTTAAATCTCTGATATTTCTGTGTAATATTCGTTTTTACTCTGTATATTCTTGTAATCTGGTGCATTGTTGTAATATACAATGAAATGTTCTTCGGTATGCGTTCTGTTGCGGTTTGTTCTCGAACTATCCGGCGCTTTCCTTTACGGGGAAGTTACGGGTTTTCACAGTTGGTATCAGAGCTTTGGTTTACAAAGCTTAGAGAACAAGACACATTAGAACCTTACGAAAGAATTCATCAGATATTGGATTAGTAATATCCAATTAGAATGACTCGTTAGAGATGGGATCAGTAGTATCCTAGAACGAGTGTGAAGAGTAAATTTTTAAAGTGAAAACAAATTTTTTTTTGTTTTGAAAATTTAAATCAATTATTCGTATTTGATTATCTATTTATATTAAGTTGGACAATCCAGTATATAAAGATTTTGCGTATACGTCTGATCCACGTGTATTTGAAATTTTAATATATTGGATAGATATAGCAACACACTCTAGTCGCCCGAAGATGATATTGATGATAGCGATCGCATCATCAACATTTATATTCGTGTTTTCGAAGGTGTGATTTTCTATATATTTCCATTAGACTGGTGTGAGAACCAAAACTAATACAGCTAGAATACATTGTTGTGATTTGGCATCAAAACATGATTTTCTTTATATATATCAAAGTTATGAATTTGAAACTCTAATTCACTAATTGATGGTTGTATTGTTTGATTATTGTTTGAATAATTAAAATTTGAACCATTTAGTTCATTTGAGTCAAATATTGAATTTTATTGAAATTCGATCGCATTTGCTTGCATATACATATACTTACATTGAACAGGTCATAGCAAGGAGGCTGGAGCAGAGAATAAAATTTGTTTGCCCGACAAATAGGTACATGTTTGATACATAATTTACTGTTTTGTTTGGGTGATGATGATTTTGTGAGCCTATTGGCTAGCCGCTTGGCTTTTTCTTTTTCTTTTTGAGATCTGAAGGACCGGGGAAGCTATTTGAAATTCCCCGATGCTCCCGGTGCAGGGGAGGTAATGGCGAAATTTTTCAAAAATTTAGGGTGTTAGCCAAATTTTTGAAATTTTGAAAATTCTCAGAAACTGAAAAGTTGGAGAATGGAAGCCAGATCGAGCGTAGGGCTGATTAATCAAACCACTTTCGACTTTGTTCCTTTTCGGGGACGAAAAGTTTTAAGTGGGGGAGATTGTAATAACCCGAAAATCTGGGCTAGTTTAAAATTTTTATTTTGGCCATTTTAGCGAATTTTGATTATTTAAAATGAATTATTTTGAATAATATCGGCGAGAAATTTAATTTGAATATAATTCGACGTATATATTATATACGTCGTCGTTAGAATATATATAATTTTATTTATAATTATAAATAGAATTGAAAATGGCGCGGTAGTTCGATAATTCGATTTCAAACTTCAATTGAATGTACCGGGTGCAAAACAATCCGGATTTTAGTGAAACCAAAAACATTAGGATCTGATTGATGATATCTTTCCAACGAATCCGAAAAATCAAAAGTTCGTAGCGGGAATCAAAAGATATGTCCAGTTGAAAATTCTGAATAGTCGCTATGGAATTCAGGCCCTTAAAAATGGACATTTTGCAAACGACCTCGGATTTCGACGAAACTAGTTTTGTTGGGTCCGTGATGTTAAGTTATTGCTAGATTCCAAATTTCATAATTTTTCGAATCAATATGTGAGCGTGGCAAAGGAAAACGCGTTTGACCAGTTTCAGTTGATTTTAATCGACTGAAAAATGGCCATTTTTCCAACGGCCTCAGAATTCGACGAAACTAGTTTTGTTAGGACCGTATCGTCAATACGAAGTTAGAAAATATTTTTCAGGAATTTTTCTAGTTAGTATGTGGCCCCGGTAATTTGAAATGTACGTTTAAAATTCAATATAGTGATTTAAAATGTGAATTTAACGGAAACTGATTGTAACAGTCGAATCAGCTCACGATACTTATCCCATTGTGTTCGGAATGGGGGTAAAACGCTATGGTCTACAGGCGGTGGGCTTGATTTCGAGTTCGAAATTTTAAGTTGCTTTTTGAAATTAAAAATAAATAAACTAATAATATATAAAGTCCCTCTCCCTTCTATACTCTCACTCTTCTCAGAAAAAAAAAAAAACCTAACTAAAACCCGACCCGCTAGCCCCTCCCCCGGTTGACCAGTCACTGGCGCTGGCCGCTCCCCCTCCCCTCCGATCGACGGCGTCTCACACTCCCCAGCCTCCATCTCCCCGCGTCTCCCTCCTCGAAACCCTTCGATACCCCAAACCCCATCTCGATTCTCCCCACGCCGTAGTTGGAGGCCGCGCCTCCTATCCGCCACTGACCGACGCCGCCCTCCAGTCAACTCGCCCACCACCTCGCGCTTCTCTCTCCTCCTCTAATCTGACCTCCTGCGATCCCCTCCTTTCTGTAAGTTTTATTGTATTTTATTTTTATTTAATTCGTTAAAACTGATTTATTTTATTTTACTTTAAAAAGAAAACTGATTTATTTTATTTTACTTTAAAAAGAAAACTGATTTATTTTATTTTACTTTAAAAAGAAAACTGATTTATTTTATTTTACTTTAAAAAGAAAACTGATTTATTTTATTTTACTTTAAAAAGAAAACTGATTTATTTTATTTTACTTTAAAAAGAAAACTGATTTATTTTATTTTACTTTAAAAAGAAAACTGATTTATTTTATTTTACTTTAAAAAGAAAACTGATTTATTTTATTTTACTTTAAAAAGAAAACTGATTTGAATTTTAAATGGAAAAAGATCGTATTTTTTTATATAGTTGATTTACAGAAAAGATAGGATTTTTATTCGAAATAAAAATATGATTTTTATATATTGAACTTCGAAATAAAAATATGATTTTTATATATTGAACACCGTAGTAAAAATTCGATTTTTATATATTGAATAACATAGTAAAGATTCAATTTTTATATAAAGTATAACGAAGTGAAAATTCTATTTTTACAAATATGAAATAGCGATGAAAATTCTATTTTCGCAATATGAAGTTAGCAATAAAAATATGATTTTTATATAATAGAGAATATAAAAATGTGATTTTTATATATGTAGAGAATACGGGCAACGAAGATGGCGAAGATGCGATAGCGATGAAGATTTCTATCAATGAAGTGCCGTGGAATTAGGATAGCTATTTGTGAGAATTTCTCACCTTTCAATTTATTTTTCTAGTTATATATATACTAGGATGCAGACGGTGCTTATTAGAAGCACCCGACACCCGTCCACAGACCATGGACTTGTTTGATTTGTTGTGTAGTTGGTTAGATTATTTGATTTGGATTTGATTGTTTTGGTGAAATTGAAATTGATATGATTGATGTGTGAATGGCGTGGGCCTTCACTAGACCGGGGATAAGGCTAGGCCTCGTCCCGTTTCTAGTATCGTGCCGTTATGCCGCCGAAATTTTCTAAAATATGTTAGAAAATAAAAATATCATTTTATTGTGTAAATGAATTGAACAGAAATTCATAAGTTGAAATAAAATGTTTTATCGTTAAAAATATAATTTTTAACGTGAATGTGAATAAATAAATATTCATTTACAAACCGGACGGTTTGTTTATGTACACCTATTTAAAGGACATTGATTGGGACGATAAATTTTACACATCGCCCAACTGCACAAATAAAATATGTGTTTGATTGTTTGAAACCCTACACGGGTGTTGGGATGAAATTAGAAGTTCACTCATCCTAATTGATTAAATATGTCGATCGATTGATTGACAGGCTGTTATAAGCGTTGAATATCTATATTTGATGCTTATACAGTGTAGTGCACTTTGGTTGATGGTTGATTATTTTTCAATGCTATGATATACATGTGTTGTATGAAAATCCATATAATTAACTTTATATGGTAATTGATTGGGCCTCATTCCAATTTGAAAAATAAAGTATATTATAAAATAAAAGTTCATGTGTTGACAGTACTCATTCATTGAGATTGGTCATGTGTTGAACGAAATATTTTAGTAATAAAATTTACATCTTTATAATATAAAATAAAAGTTCATGTGTTGACAGTTTCATCCATTAAGATTGGTCATGTGTTGAACGAAATATTTTAATAATAAAGTTTACCTCTTTATCAATATGAAATAAAAGTTCATGTGTTGACAGTTTCATCCATTGAGATTGGTCATGTGTTGAACGAAATATTTTAATAATAAAGTTTACATCTTTATCAATATGAAATAAAAGTTCATGTGTTGACAGTACTCATCCATTGAGATTGGTCATGTGTTGAACGAAATATTTTGATAATAACAACTATTTTGAAAAAGAAATATTTGAAATAGAATATTTGAAAATAGAAATTTATGAAGCCGTGTTGATTAGATTGACGCCATTTTGACGCGAACAATATTTATATCGATATAAAACGATTTCGAAATGAATTGAATATAAAACGATTTCGAAATGAATTGAATTGAAAACGATTTCGAAATGAATTGAATTAAAAACGATTTCGAAATGAAAGGAATTGAAAACGAATTCAAATTGAATTGAAAGAAAATTGAAATGAATTCAAATTGAATTGAAATTTGAATTGAATAGAAATGAATTTTAAAACGAATTTATAAAGAAGAATTCAATTTTGATTTGAATTGAAAAGAGAGTTGAAATAGATTTTGAAACGAATTTTAAAACTATTTATATAATTCGTTTTAAATAGAAATCGACGAAATATATATTATATATATTATATATAATATAATGGCCTGAATAGAACGCGCCGCGCCGCGGTAGTTCGTAAATTTCGACCATTTATTTCAAACGGACATTACGGGAGATCCGACCGTCGGATTCTCCTAAAACCGGAACCGTTGGGTTCGTATCGAAAAGAGGTTTCTAACGAATATTAGAAATTTGAAATCTAACGGTAGGATTTGGAGATACGTCCAAATCAAATTCGAAAAAGGTCGCTGTAAGTGCGGTTCGATGGCCGTTGATGGAAATCGACTGTACGGGCCTTGATAAAATTATTAAAAATAGTAATAATTTGTGTAAAATCATAAGAAATGATTTAGAAAGAATTGGGATGAAAAACTCCATATTTGAAAAGATAAAAATAGATTTTTATCGAAATGAACTAGTTTTGAACTAGAAATATAATTCTATTTATTTTTAAAGAAATAAATTGAATTTGAAAGGGTTTTAAAAATAACCAAAATTTCCAATGATTGCATTGGAGTGGATTTGAATCGAAATTGTCTTCGGAATATTTCGATGTTGGAATTCGTGATTATACAGATGTTGTTATGGAAATTTGAAAGATATATTTATATCGTTATTTCCAATACGACATTTGTTAATCGTAGAATTTGATATTGAATATAAGCCGATATATTTTCTATTCAGAGCCTTATATTGAATATCAAATGTGATTTGGGTTTGTCGTGAATGGTTTCTTCACTAACACTGTTCTTGAACCCAGTTGAGAAAAGATTAAATCTTCTATTTAGATTTAATGAAGTGTACCAATTAAATAATGTTTAATTGGAATTAAATCGATATTGATTTTTGGGTTTATCGTGGACAGTGTTTTAAATAACACTCGTTCTTTAACCCGATCATTAATGAAATGTGATTTTGGGTTGTCGTGAACGGTATCTTCAATAATACAGTTCTTAGACCTAAAGGAGTTAAGAAAATTAGAAACTAACTGGAGATTAGTTAAGTTGAATAGTTTCCGAGGCATTGATCTGATGTTGGTTTCGGCCTTCGGGATTAATACTTAGGGAATTGCTCACTTGCTAATTTACAATTAGGGACTGATTGAAATGTGATGTGATTTTGGGTTTATCGTGAACCGTGTTTTAAATGACACTGATTCTTTAACCCAGTCACAGATTAAAACTAAGTGGAGTTTTAATGAATCTTTAATTAGATTGAAATAATCGAAATGGAGTATCACCAGTTTTGCTCCAGGCGATAGTTAAATCTTTAATTAGATTTGAACGTGAAATGGTAATTGAATTTACCGATAACACTGTGGTGTTAGATATGAAGTATTACCAGTTTTACTTCATGGGATAAATAGGTTGGGATTGGGAAATTAAAACCAATGATTACTTCGGTAAGGTTCGTTAATCTCGACTAGTTGAATCGAAATTCAAAAGAAGAATAAATTCAAGAAATTTATCTTGGATAAAATTAATGGGAACCTTTCCCTATGAATGTGAAATCAGAAACTAACTGTCGGTTGGCCTAGCAGAATGGTTTTCTGGATATTTATCTGATGTTGGTTTCGGCCTTCGGGGTTAATATTTGGGGAATTATTCTCTTGATTAATTTACGGTTAGGGACTAATGAATTGGAATGAGGCGTATGTTGTGTTTGTGTAACACTTTTATAATATATACGCGAGTTATTCGGAAAGACCGGGTTTATCCCATTCTGAATAACTGATACGACGATAAGTCGAAGATGAAGACGATGGTCGAAGACCGGAGGTCTTCACGTCGTTTGGGTGATTACTGATGATCTTGATTGGGCTGTACACCCAAGAAGATGGAAACAGTTGGTGATCGTCCAGACGTACTTGGAGATCGATGGATATGCGGGGTACTAGGTGCCTCCGGTTTCGTTCAGACCCAGAACGGACTTGTAAATGGACTGTGTGTCTGACATTGGATTTTAGTCTGTGTGATTGATTTCTATTAAATATATATCTGTTTGGCGGCGGAGAATTTATTCTCTTGCTTAACGCCCTTCTCTGAGACGTACGAGCTCAGGGGTTATATATTGATGGATATCAAACGCATAGAGTGAATTGCCTGTGTGGCATGCCTAAGTGGCAATTGATCGAGGCTTCTGTTGAAAAGCAAAGTCTTGTGGTGATGATCAAAGCAAGGTCTTTGTGGCGTAGCTTTGTGTAACGTTTACCTCGCGTGTTTCACACCCGGTATGAATCAAAAACGGGAGGCGGACGTCAGGGAGGGCATGCGTTTCTTTCTAGCTAAAAAGTGGCGTCAGTGGTTTTACACGCCCTGACGAGTTTGACTTATGTGGTTGTTGCTGTTGCGAGGCGCCTCGGATTGATCGTTCATTCTCGAACCGATGGAGTCATTTAGTTGGCTCATTTACGCCCCAAAGGGCGGAGAAACGTATTGCTCAGGCACTATAATCCACATTGGTGGACCGGCCCTGAGGATCCAAGGGGCAGTTGCGGCTGCTCCGGAGACATGGGCTAGATTGTCTCGAATCGGTTGAGGACTATCTTTTGCCTCGGTTCATAGATGGAAATCCAATTTCCAAATACGTGACTTTGCGGTTTTATTTGTAAACCTATATATGGCGACATAGTGGCATGGGACGCTCATGTCGCCTATGATTGATACTTATGATTTGAAGTTGTTTTATACACTATGCACTTATAGTAGTATCAAATGATTTGTTTTAAACGTATCAAGCATTCTTTGGCTGTTATAAGGGAAAACCCTATCCCCCGGCTTGCGTTGCATTGTGTGATAGGACCTGTGTCTTATAACAGCTTCATTTTTCTTTATTTAGCATTGCGCTGTTTGTTTTATGCACTGGTATTCTTGGGAGGAAACCCGTTCCGTGTTATACGGCGTGGTCCCTTGATTTACCTAATGATTTAAAATAAAGATTATTAACTGTTTTAGTTCTCACACCAGTCACATGACTGACCTGGAGTTTATTGTTTTAACCTAAACTCTGGGTGCCCCTATTTTCGACACGGGCAGCTAGTAGTTTTGGTTTTGCAGATTTATATTCACAGGATCCTGGTTTACAGCTGGAACGATATCCGGAAAGCTTTGTATCCGTGTATCTCTTCTAGTTGTGTATTGTATTATTTTCCGCTGCTATCTATTTAAATGTAATTTAAATCTCTGATATTTCTGTGTAATATTCGTTTTTACTCTGTATATTCTTGTAATCTAGTGCATTGTTGTAATATACAATGAAATGTTCTTCGGTATGCGTTCTGTTGTGGTTTGTTCTCGAACTATCCGGCGCTTTCCTTTATGGGGAAGTTACGGGTTTTCACACATTTACAAGTCCGTTCTGGGTCTGAACGAAACCGGAGGCACTAAATACCTCGCAAACCCTTCGATCACCACGTACGTCTGGACGATCACCACTCATTATCCATATTTCGGGATGCCTCCCAATCAGGACCTCGGTTACCATCCAAACGAGGTGAAGATCTCCGGTCTTCGACCGTCGTCTTCATCTTCGAATTTCAATCGTCGGTCAATTACTTGAAATGAGAATTAACTCGGCCTTTTCAAATAATTCACGAATATTTAGAATTTCAAATCAATCTATTTCAATGGTTAAATTATTCGACAACACCAATATTGTTCTTTAATGTAATTTTCACACCAAACACATTCAACCATCAAATACAACATAAATCGAGCAAATTCAGTTTATTTCCATTCCACATCGCTTAGGATATTTTATAACTATTTATCGCTATTTTTATTTAATTTAAAATAGCTAATTTATTCAAAACGACGCTTCGGGCCATAAGGCGGCCGTGGCGCTGTTTTTCTTCAGATTTGATTTACACATATCTGAAAATCTAACCGTTGGATCTTCACAAAATTTACATCATTAGAAAGGTCTTTTCAAAACGAATCCAATGGTTCCAGTTTCGGGAAAATCCGACGGTCGGATCTCCCGGTACAATCGTTTGAATTTTCGATTTCAAAATACGAACTGCAGCGTCGTTATTCGATTAAATATATAATTATATTTATATATATAAATATAATCGCTTCTGGCGCTGTTTTTCTTCAGATTTGAATTAAACATTCTAGACAATCGAACCGTTGGATTTTTACATGGTTGGTGCCGTTGGAAAGATAATTCCAAGGCAAACCCGACGGTTGAGATTTCGGGAAAATCCAATGGTCGGATTCCCCGCACCAGTCGTTTGAAATCACGGTTTCAAAATACGAACTGCACGGCTTCGTTTCGTTTTAATTTTATTTATATTTATATATATTTATATAAATATAGTTCATTCAACAATTTCAATATCGTTTTCACTTCAAATATTTTTCTAACGCCTTAAATTTTGGAAAAATTTCGCCATAACCTCCCCTGCACCGGGAGCATCGGGAAATCGCAAATAGCTTTCCCGGTCCTTCTAATCTCAAAAAGAAAAAGAAAAAGCCAAGCGGCTAGCCAACAGGCTCATAAAATCATCACCCAAACAAAGCAGTAAATGTGTACCTATTTGTCGGGCACAAAATTTTATTCCTCTTCTCTAGCCCCTTTGCTATAACCTGTTCAATGAATATGCATGTACATATATATACAGTTCTTATCATTTATCATTTTCCATTCAACTTCCTATTTGATTTCTATTTGGTTTAAAAACACCATTCATTCTAATGTTACATAAATAGGTGCAAATCATTTCATTAGCTAATTAATGAATATTTCAACTCATATATGTTTTATTTTGAACAAGTGGCTATTTTTAACACTTCACATTTTAACGCTTTATGCATACAATAAAAATATGATTTTTATTGTAAAACAATTCATTTCAAAACACTATTTTTCTGTATAGTTCATACAGGTGATAAAAATAGGATTTTTATCTTAAAACAATTTCTTTTAAAACGAGATTATTTTACACAGTTCATATAGTCGATAAAAGGTGATTTTTATTATCAAACAATTTATTTCAAAATATGAATACCATTCAACACATGAATTTCTAATCAACGAATGAATATCAATTCAACACATGAATGTTTTCTATAGTTTTTATATATAGATAAAAAGGTGATTTTTATTATCAAACAATTTATTTCAAAATATGAATACCATTGAACACATGAATTTCTAATCAACGAATGAATATCAATTCAACACATGAATGTTTTCTATAGTTTTTATATATAGATAAAAATGTGATTTTTATTATCAAACAATTTATTTCAAAATATGAATACCATTCAACACATGAATTTCTAATCAACGAATGAATATCAATTCAACACATGAATGTTTTCTATAGTTTTTATATATAGATAAAAATGTGATTTTTATTATCAAACAATTTATTTCAAAATATGAATACCATTCAACACATGAATTTCTAATCAACGAATGAATATCAATTCAACACATGAATGTTTTCTACAGTTTTTATATATAGATAAAAAGGTGATTTTTATTATCAAACAATTTATTTCAAAATATGAATACCATTCAACACATGAATTTCTAATCAACGAATGAATATCAATTCAACACATGAATGTTTTTTTATTCAATGAATAAATATAGTTTAAGCATATGAAAATAATTCAAACACACGAATATTATTCAAAATTTCGGCAACATAACGACAGGGTAGTTAAACCGGCACCGTCCCTAGTACGGCTCCTCGCTCTACCTTAAAACCTCGCGGTTTTTGACAATGGGGATCATGCATCTAGTTCGCACGCAGGCGGCATGTATATATTTATTTCATTTCCACAACTAATCCTATGTGATTTCAACCAAATATTTCACAGCCACAAATGGGTATTTTTCAACCACAATCAACCAATATCAATCACAAACAATCCCAAACAATCATTCGCTATCAATCAATTTCCACAACAATTTCAACCAATAAATATCGTCCATGGTTTGTGGACGAGGGGCGTATATATATATTTATATATAGCAATTCACTTTTATTTCACACATATACAATATTTTTAAATCAGAAATCTCACCAATAGCTATCCAACTACTTCGACTCTTCCTTTATAGAAATCTTCGCCAATCTCGCCTTTTGTCGCTGTCGCCCGTATTCTCTACATATGTAAAAATCGAATTTTTACTATGTTATTCAATATATAAAAATCGAAATTTGACTTCGCTATTCAATATATAAAGATTATATTTTTAATATAAAGATTATATTTTTATTGCTTTAAAAATATAAAAATCATATCTTACTTCTTCTACTTAATAAAATTTCCGTCTTTTCTCTTTTAAAAATATGATCTTTATTTTTTTTCCAAGTTCAAATCTTTTTCTATTCAAAGTTCAAATCTTTTTCTTTTAAAAGTTCAAATCTTTTTCTTTTAAAAGTTCAAATCTTTTTCTATTAAAAGATTAAACCTTTTTCCTTTTTAAAGTCCTAAAAAGTAAAAATAAAAACCAGTTTTTACTTTTAAACAAATCAGTTTTTAAATCTTTATAAAATCAGTTTTTAAATCTTTATAAAATCAGTTTTTATTTCTTTATAAAATCAGTTTTTATTTCTTTATAAAATAAGTTTTTTTTTCTTTATAAAATCAGTTTTTACTTCTTTATAAAATCAGTTTTTAAATCATTATAAAATCAGTTTTTAAATCTTTATAAAATCAGTTTTTACTTCTTTAAAAAAAAATCAGTTTTTAAATCTTTATAAAATCAGTTTTAAAAATCATTTTAAGATCAGTTTTTAAATCATTAAAAATAAAAAAGCAAAACGAAAAAAACTTACAGAGGGGGGGGGGGTTTCCGCGGATCGTCGGAGGGAAGGCGGCTCGAGGGTGGCGCTCGGGGTTCGAACGGGGAGGCGGGAGGTCGTCAGACTGGGAGGGGCTGCTCGATTCGCTCGCGATGGAGGGAGGAGCGGGTCTTCGATCGATGGAGGGGGAACAGGCGAAGCGGAGGGTGGTGGCGTCGCGATGCTGGTGGCTGGAGCTTGGTGGAGGCGGTCGTGGGTGGAGCGATTAGGGTTCTTCTCTTTTTTTTTTCTGTTTAAATGAATCGGGGGAGGGGGGCCAGAAAGGAGATAAAGGAGGGAAGTAAAATATTTTTTTTTATTTATTTAATTATTTAATCTTGCAAAAAGTTGACTTTTACATACGACCTCGAAACGAGGCCCACCGCCTGTCGTCCATAGCGTTTCACCCTCATTCCGAACACAATGAGATATGTATCGTAAGCTGATTTGATCGTTACAATCAGTTTCCTTTTGAATTTTCATTTAAATCACTTATATTGAATTTTAAGCGCACATTTCAAATTACCGGGGTCACATACTAACTAGAAAAATTCCAGAAAAATATTTTCCAGCTTCGTATTGATGATACGGTCCTAACAAAACTAGTTTCATCGAGTTCTGAGACCGTTTGGAAAATGGCCAATTTCCAGTCGATTAAAATCAACGGAAACTGGTCAAACGCGTTTTCTTTTGCCACGCTCACATATTGATTCGAAAAATTATGAAATTTGAAACCTAGCAATAACTTGACACTGCGGACCTAACAAAAGTGGTTTCATCGAAATCCGAGGTCGTCTGCAAAATGTCCATTTTTAAGGGCCTGAATTCCATAGCGACTATTCAGAATTTTCAACTGGACATATCTTTTGATTCCCGCTATCAAATTTCGATTGGTCGGATTCGTTAGAAAGATATTCACTAACAGATTTAAATATTTTTGGTTTCACTAAAATCCGGATTGTTCTGCACCCGGTATATTCAATCGAAGTTTGAAATCTAATTATCGAACTACCGCGCCATTTTCAATTCTATATATAATTATAATTAATTATATTCGTTTTCAAATGTCGATTCAACTCAGTTTTCATCGCCATTATTTAAAATGTTTATTTTAAATATTTAAAATCCATTATCTTAGCCAATTAAAAATTTTTAAATTGGTTCAGATTTTCTGGGTCTTTACAATCATGCTCACCCCACACTTTTTTTGAGAAATATTGTTCAGTTTTGCTTTGATATTTGAAATTTTGTTGACAAAAGTTTCATTTGTAAACCTGAAGTTAAAACCAAACAAATGAATTTTCAGTAAATTTCAAAATTGTGTCTTCTCAAAAACTGTGTTATTCCAAAAAGATTTCATATATTGCAGAAATTTATCATTGAAAAACAAGTGATCACAGTGAGGTTCAGTAGAAATGATCAAGTCACAAGGAATTTCAAAATTTTTAGAAAAATCGTCATTGTATTAAAGATCACATTCAGCAGTTTCATTGTTTTCAACTTCAAGAATTTCATAGTTTTCGAATGTTTCATTTTCAATTTCAGACCCAACAACATCGTCGTCAATTAATTTAAGAAGTTTTCGCTCATCGAAGTCTTCCTCAATTAAATAGTTGTTAACAACTTCATCATTTTGTCAGGTTGACAATCTAAAGTTGCTAAATTTTCAAAATTTTCAAAATCTAAGAGAGGAAGATCAAATTGAAGATTGACGTCTTCTATTTCAAGAGTATTTAAATTCAAATTAATTACAGAGTTTCAATAACTTCATTAATATTTTCATCAATTTCAAAAGTTGTTAGTTGAAGATCGTCGATTGTAGTAAAATGTGGATTATCATTTGACTCATCACCTGTTGAAATTTGATTTTTTTTGGTCACGTAGTTTCAAGTATGTATCAAATATCAAATCTGTGTGGTTATGGAAAATTTTGTTCATTTGCTCAACAAAATCAAATTTATAATTTATTTACATGAGAATTTTCAATTTGAAATTGTTGAGAATAAAAACTGTTAATTGCACCATTATTGAAATTATATCCACTGCCAAAATCATTTGAAAAGTTATTCACATTTCCATTTTGAATTTGAAATTCATTTTGGAGTTCGAAATTGATTCGGCTGGGGTTATAATCAAAATAGTTTGAATTTGGAAGTGAATTCGAATTTTGATTATTTTGAAAGCTTTGACTCGAATTGTTGCACAAGTATGAATTACACTATTCATTTAATTTTTGATTTTGTAGTGTGCTAATTTCTAGTAAATATTCAATTTTTGTTTCCAAAGTTCAGGGTTGATCGTTAATTTGAAAATTTTATGGTGCAAAATCTGAATTATTTTGAAAATTTTGAAAAGTTGATGGTGTAAAATCCAAATTGTTTGTACAGTAGTTGTTATTAAAATATCCATATGAATTTGGTGTAAAATTATATGGATTATATTGATTTTCACAACTATCATAAAATCGGTAGGAATAAGGAAACTGAGACATTTTCAATAAAAAAAATCGTCGAAAAATTAGTTGCAAAACTTTTGGCTCTAAAGAAGCTTTAAAAAATATATTAAAATTAACAACTTCGTATTATATGAATACAACTCTAGGTCAGGTTCGGATAGGGGTTATTAGTGTGCCACGAATCACCGTACAAATACGACTGAAGGTTTTAGAACCTGTTTGAGTTCTGAACTATACCGTTCCTTAGACACCTTAAAGAGTACCAATCCTAATTGTCCGTTTAACGAATATTTTGTCCTATGATCTTTGGGGAATCATCAATTTGATTTCAAAAATAATTTCAAAAACAATTTCAAAAACAAACTTTTCAATTAATCCCACGTTCGTTTAAAAATTTCCAATCACACATCGACAGACAAAATAATCAATCACAGAATCTTCACAAGCAAATTATATATATTTTTCAAGAAGCAGCAGACCCTGTAGAGTTTAGAAAATTCTAACTTAGATCAGCAGTCCGTCTAGTGCAGTTGAGTAGCGCTAGCGCATTCACACCCCACTTGGTGTGAAACCGCTCTAATCCCTCTTGAATTTCTTGTTCGTTTGCTTGTATATGTTCTTTCACTTTGGCCTTTGATTTGTTTTTGGTGATTTCACCTTATTTTATTTTATTTTTTATTTTATTTTTTATGAAGCAATTAAAAGAAACAAAAATAAAAAGAGAAAATAGGAATTTTAAAAGAACAAACTAAACTAAAAAAAATTTAAACCTAATAAGAAACAAGGTGTGACGACCCCAAAACCTCCGTACGACGGTGGCAAGGGTAGTCTTTGGAATATAACACATGAACAGATAACAGCAGAACAGAAATAAATAAATACACCAGATAATGTACAAGTAATACACTGGATAAACATAAGCATCAGAATTACACAGTATACAGGATCATACTTAGTACAAAATACAGTTCAGCTATACATAAATGTCTATAGCGGAAAACAAAACACAATATGTGCAATAGGAGCTAAACAGCATAAAAAGAGATAAATGATAGAATCCATCTTCAACTCCAGCTATCCAGAAAGGGCCTGCTAAAACCTGAATACAAGGCTGCCCGTGTAGAAAAAGGGGCACCAGAGTTTGCAAGTGAAATAAACTATGAGTCAGTCATGGGACTGGTATGAGAAATCTACTTAACATATTTTATAATATGGCCAATCACAGGACCACGCCACTTTCACAGAACGGGTTTACTCCATTGGATTGCCAGTGCTTTAAAACAAGTAAACCTTTTTAAACATCACAATGCTTTTTATAAAAATGAAGCCATTATAAGACTCAGTTCCCATCACACAATGCAACGCAAACCGGAGGATAGAGTTTTACCTTATAATGGCCAAAATATGTTTGATACGAATAAAACAAAAGCATTTGATATTATTACTAGTGTTTATATGTTTCAAAAACAATTTCAATCATAGACGACATTAATGCCCCATACCACTATGTCGCCATATATAGGTATACAATCAAAATCGCACAGTGTCGTATTTGGAAATTGGATTTCCGTCATGAACCAAGGCAAAAGATAGTCCTTACCGACTTCGAGACTCTCTAGCCCGAGCCTCAGGGTTAGAGTGCATCGATCCTTGGATCATCAGGGTCGGTCCACCGATGTGGATTAAAATGCCTGAACACTGTGTTTCCCCGCCCTTTGGGGCGTAAATGAGCCAAATGACTCCATCATCTCCACATAGTCACCGATATATCCGAGGCGCCTCGCAACAGCAACAACCACACAAGTGAAAATAATATAAATGTCAGGGCTGGTAGGTCACTGACACCACCCTAGCTAGAAGGAAACACATGTCCTCCCTGAGGTCCTATCCCATTTCTGGTTCATACTGGGGTGTAAGGCTCGCGAGTCAATGCTATACACAAAGGAATGCCATACAGGTGGTGCTTTGATCATCAACCATAAGACTATGCTTTTCAACAAAAGCCTTGATCATATGCCACTTAGGCGTGCCACACAGGAAGTTCACTCCATGCGACCGATTTCTATCGATATATAACCTCTGAGCTCATACGTCTCAGAGAAGGGCGTTAAGCAAGAGAAAAAATTCTCTGCTGCCAAATAGATATATATTTAATAGAGATCAATCAGTACAGAACAAAATCCAATGTCAGACACACAGCTTATTTACAAGTTCGTCCTGGGTCTAAACGAAACCAGAGGCACCTTATACCTCGCATATCCATCGATCTCCAAGTACCACTGGACGATCACCGCTTATTATCTATATTTTGGGATGCCTCATAATCAAGACATTAGTAATCACCCAACGGATGTGAAGATCTCTGGTCTTCAACCACCGTCTTGATCATCGACTTCTTATCGCAGATCAATTATTTGAAATGAGATTTAACTCGGCTTTTTCAAATAATTCATGTATATTTAGAATTTAAATCAATTCGTTTCAATGATTAAATTATTCGACATCAATAATTCTGATCTTAAATATAATTTTCATGCCAAATACATTCAACCATCAAATATCCCATAAACCGGGTAAATTCGGTTTATTTCCATTCCATATTGTTTATAATATTTTATAACGATTTATTGCTATATTTATCCATTTAAAAACGCCAATCCATTCAAACGACGCTTCAGGCCATAACGCGGCCGTGGCGCTGTTTTTCTTCAGATTTGATTTACACATATCTGAAAATCTAACTGTTGGATCTTCACAAGTTTTGTAACATTAGAAAGATCTTTTTAAAACGAATCCAACGGTTTCAGTTTTGGGAAAATCCGACGGTCGGGTCGTTTGAAGTTACGATTTCAAAATACAAACTGCAGGGTCGTTATTCGATTTAATTTAATTATATATATATATATAATCGATTCTGGCGCTGTTTTTCTTCAGATTTGAATTAAGCATTCCAGACAATCCAACCGCTGGATCTTTACAAAGTTGGTGTCGTTGGGAAGATATTTCCAAAGCGAACCCAACGGTTTCAGTTTCGAGAAAATCCGATGGTCGGATCTCCCGCACTAAACGTTTGAAATCACGGTTTTAAAACACGAACTGCAGCTTCGTTATTCGATTTATTTTAATTATATATATATAATTCATTCTTCGATTCTAAAACCATATTCATTTCATACATTTGATAAAAACGATATTTTTATCCAACATCTATTTATTTCAACACATCACTATTTTTAACTGTTCATATATATCATAAACATGTGATTTTTATTGTAAAACAATTTATTTCAAAACACAATTATTTTATATAGTTCATATATATCATAAAGATGTGATTTTTATTGTAAAACAATTTATTTCAAAACATGATTATTTTATAGAGTTCATACATAAGGTAAAAATGTTATTTTTGGTGTTAAACCAATTTATTTAAAACACTAATATTTTATATAGTCTATATATATGATAAAAATGTTATTTTCATTTTTCAAAGAATTTATTCAATACATGAACTTCATTCGACACATGAATTTCTATTCAACGCATGAATTTTATTTCAGCACATGAATTTTATTCAACACACGAATTTTATTTCAACGCATGAATTTCTATTCAACGTATGAATTTTATTTCAACACATGAATTTTATTCAACACATGAATTTATACTCAACACATGAATTTTATTTCAACACATGAATATAAATCAAACACAGGAATATTTTAGAAAATTTCGGCAGCATAACAGCTTAGTAGTTAAAATCGGCACCGCCCCGAGTATGGCTCCTCGCTCTACCTTAAAGCATCGCAGCTTTTGATAATGGGGATTTTCAATATCTAGTTCGTACGCAGACGAATTTTCCCATATACTAATTCTATTGGGATTTCAAACTCAATCAATCATTTCAAATCAACCATTCATGATATTCACCAAAGTTTCACATCAACCAATAATCCAAACAATATCACAACCAATATATATCGCCCATGGTCTGTGGACAAGGGGAGTATATGTAACACCCCACGCCCGCTATAGTCACTCACTAAGGGAATGCCATAACATCGGTGGAGTATTTTAGTGAATATAGAACAGAAAAATCACACCAAGACAGATATAATCAGTATTTGAAATTTAAAACATCATCTCATAACAGCGGAAATAAACATGTCTGGTTACATCATAAAACCATGATAAAAGTTAAGTACAATATCTGTCAAAATAAAGAAGTACATAATCCCACTCTCTCATACAATAGCCATGACAAAAGAAAAGATAACTGGATAACTGGAGCTTTACATCTACCCAAGCTCCCAAAGGCTGGAACAGCAATCCGATCAAGCTCTACTACCGCTAGGATCCACCGTAGGACCTGAGGGTTGGGAAAAAGATAAAAACAACGGGGTCAGACATAAGTCTGAGTGAGCCCTATAACCTTAACAATACAATTATTAAAGTAATTAGGGTATGACATGAACTCGGTACGGTACCTTTGGGGATAATGACTACACTAAATAGCCAACAACACAGGATGAACTAAGATAACCGTCAGGACGCATCTACCCACCCAAGGATAATTACTAACTGCACCACACCAGTCATTCCTACTTAAAGGTTGATCCCTTCCAAGGACTTAGAAAATTTCCCCCAATAATTTCATGTACTCCTAGCCCACTACATAGGTGCCGTCTGCCCCTATCTCCACTAGGTGTACTCAGTAATTCATACCCAGTAGTTTCGTGTACCCCTACATAGGTGCCGTCTGCCCCTATCTTTATTAGGTGTACCCACTACTCCCCATCGATCGGCTCCCTACCATAGATACCCGTGCTGGTCCCACAGTGGGGTGTATCACTCCCCTAAAGTGGCTACCCAAAACTATCAACGGTGCACGGCTTTATATCTACACGATGCAACAACGACTTATCTACCAGCCCGGGCCCACACACGCATATGAAACCCGTTGGACTTGCGTTGCCACCGCTAACCCGTTTTGGCCTCTTATAATCAAGCCCAATATGCGTGTCCCGTCACTCGACATGGGTCGAGCCCACAAAGATACGTTTGGGATATTGGTTGAAATGGGCCCCCACAAGCTACCCACTTAAGCTTGTCATATATCTAGTGTATCCCACTTAACCCTTTAATCATGTTTAATTACATGTTTCCACTTGGTTAAGTATTCTAATCGTATTTTCTATTGCCACCCAAGGCAACCCACTAGATTCCACATGCCACCCAAGGCAACCACAAAATTTCCTCATGCCACCCAAGGCACCCACTTAACCCCTCATGTCCCACTACATGCTACCATGGTTAAGTGTTTCTTAATTAATTAAGACCGTGATCTCCCATAAAGACCTCCCACATTAGACTGGCTGTTATGACCGCCTGGTTAAGCCGGTAGAACCCGGGCAGTCTTACGTCATAACAGAGTCTAACCTCGTGTCTTTACCTTAATCACGTATTTAATTTATGGCTAAGACCTCTCACATTGGGCTGACATTTGTAGCAACTGGTTAAGCCGGTCGGGTCCGGGCAGTTTTACACTACAAATGAGTCCAACCTCGTGTCTTAGTCGATTAATTACACCTAATTAATCACCCCCATATTAATTATCCCTAATTAATATCAAGTTTACCATAACATGGGTAGACCTAACTCAATAGGTAAATTCCCATGGGGTAGACCTAACTCAATAGGTAAATTCCCACTTATGGTAACTTATTTTTTTATGGTATGCTTAATCATACCCAATCATCCATTTATTAACATATTTACCCACCCCATCGTTCCCCACGTAAATCGTTCTCATTTTATGTCAAAATAAAAGGGGAAGATCCATCACACATAACATGGGTTTAGCATATATCTTTGTCATGGGTTAAGAGAATGTCAACTTGCATATATGAACACATATTAACCCAACTTGCATTTGAGCATACACCTAACTTGCATATTTATTCACATAACTTCATATGCATGCATAACATATTAATCTTGCATTTGAACATACACATAACTTGCATCATTATTCACATAACTTCATATGCATGCATAACATGTTAATCTTGCATTTAAACATACACATAACTTGCATCATTATTCACATAACTTCATATGCATGCATAACATATTAATCTTGCATTTGAACATACACATAACTTGCATCATTATTCACATAACTTCATATGCATGCATAACATATTAATCTTGCATTTGAACATACACATAACTTGCATCATTATTCACATAACTTCATATGCATGCATAACATATTAATCTTGCATTTAAACATACACATAACTTGCATCATTATTCACATAACTTCATATGCATGCATAACATATTAATCTTGCATTTGAACATACACATAACTTGCATCATTATTCACATAACTTCATATGCATGCATAACATGTTACATAATAGATCAATGTCCAACTTAGTGTTTTGCATCATAATCATCATGAAACATAGCACCAAACTTGCATATAGATATAACATTAAACTTGCATAAAAATGTCATGAATACATACACTAAACTTGCATGACATAGAGCATATAACTTGCAAAACACATGACATATACAATATTAAGCTTGCATAAACACATTGATCCACAAACATAACCATACATCATCATATCCTATCTTAATCAATTTAACAATTGATTATTAAGGGGATAGAAGCTCACCAAAACAAAATTAGCAAACTAATGAAGAAGATTAAGAGGCTAGAAGTTGATTTGGAATGCTATCCCTTCTCTAATTTTGATGGTGGCTCTCTCAAGTTTCAATTTGCCATAGTTTAGTTACTAGATTTAATTATGAATGAATTAGGGGAGGGTTAGGGTCTTATTTATAGGATTAGGTGAGTGTTTTAGGCCCTTAGATTAACCCTAGATTAGCTTAGGACCTTTAGATTTAGGAAATCTCTAGAACCAGCCCTCCTAGCCAGCCTGAAACCCAACCTGGTGCAACCTGGTGCACCCAGGTTCACAGAACGGTGCAACCCTGTCGACAGGCAAGTCGACAGGCATGTCGACACCCCTGTCGACAGGCCTGTCGACAGCCCTGTCGACATGGGTTGGGCGGGAAGCTTCCCGCCTGACCCCGCCTGGCCCATTCCAAATCTGAATTTAAATTTAAATTTAAATTCCTAAATCTGTTTTTAGCTCTAATTTTTCTGCAAACTTCCTTGGGCCATATCCGGGCCATACGGACTCCGATTTTCGAAAACTCGGACTCTATTTCGCGTATTTTTCCGAGACGAACGCAATAACGCAGCCCGTTACCCCCAATTCCCACGTCTGAGATTATTTATCCTGTAATTAGTGAATTTTAGTATTAACTTAAAATTCGGGGTGTTACATTCTCCCCTCCTTAAAGGATTTCGTCCCCGAAATCTCTAAGCTAAGGAGAATGCATATCCTACCATCCAAACAACCATCTACTCAAATCATCAACCACGGGCATCCATTGTCCTTAGACAGTTTCTAATGATGTATGAGCATATGCAAAGAGTGTGTGTATATGTTCCCTATCTAATGTATGAACATATGCAAACCATGATAGTGCCATGCATCCATTATGTATGCGAGAAAACCCTATTGACACATACAATATCTACATGAGTGCACAATCATTCACCAAAATGCATCATCCATGTGATAACACAACCATTATACATCCATAAATATATTTTCCTACACACAATTTTATGCAATATGCAATATGAAGTGACTGAGCCGATCTAGTGCCTAGAGTGTGTGTATATGCATCCACGAGCAACCACTAGCAAACACTTGCACCCACCTGCATCCATCAACCATAACATGTCTCAAACACATGTTTCAACCATAGGTTTACCCTATCTAAAGGTCAAAGGTACTAACGAGAGGACATACCAAAGATAAGATAAGTACTAGACAAACGATAAAGGAGAAAGTAAAGACATACCCTCAAAAAGAAATGGGTACAATGAACGCATCTTCGCTTCCGTCTCCCAAGTTGCGTTGCTCTCATCTTCTCCCCATTGCACCTTGACTAGTTGAACCTCTCTGTTTCTTAACTTCCTAGTCTCTGACCCAAGGATGCGAGTAGGAGCTCGTCTAATAGTCGCATCACGCTCTATCTCTATATCTCTAAGCAAGCTCGGCTCTACCACCTCTGCGGTCTCATGTAAGCATTTCCTCAGATGTGATACATGGAATACATCATGAACACCGCTAAGTCTGTCGGGCAACTCCACCCTATATGCCATCCGTCCAATCCTTTCCTTGATAGGAAACGGCCCAACAAACCTTGGTGCTAACTTCCCAACGGATCCGAAGCGAACAACATTTCTCAACGGAGATACCTTGACAAAAACCATATCCCCTACCTTAAACTCAAGATCCGTCCTTCTCTTGTCCGCATAAGATTTTTGCCTATCCTGCGCTGCTTTCATCCTTCTTCGAATCAAGTCAATCTTCTCAGAAGTCTCCCTAACCATATCGGGCCCAAGCAAGATCTTATCCGTAGATTCCCACCAACATGTAGGTGATCGACAAGGCCTTCCATAGAGAGCTTCGAAAGGAGCCATACCAATACTGGACTGAAAGCTGTTATTATATGCGAACTCCACCAATGGAAGATGCTCTTCCCATGTACCTCCAAAATCTAAGATACAAAGTCTCAAAAGGTCTTCTAGAACACGATTCACCCTCTCAGTCTGGCCGTCTGTCTGAGGATGATATGCGGTGCTCAGACACAATTGAGTCCCCACTGCCTCTTGCAAACTTCTCCAGAACTCACTAGTGAAGATAGGATCTCGATCACTCACTATGCTAGAGGGTACCCCATGCAATCGAACTATCTCTCGAAGATATACTGAAGCTAGCCATGGAGCGGTCCTCTTGCTCTTCACAGGTATGAAATGGGCGCTCTTAGTAAGTCTATCTACCACCACCCAAATTCCTGTATTACCCTTTCTCGATCTGGGTAACCCGTCAATAAAATCCATCGAGACGCTATCCCACTTCCACTGCGGAACTTCCAATGGATGAAGCAACCCACCTGGTTTCCTTTGCTCCGCCTTCACTTGCTGGCACACCAAGCATCGAGCTACATATTCGGCCACATCTTTCTTCATACCGGCCCAGAAGAAAACCCTCTTCATGTCTTGGTACATCTTATCCCCACCGGGATGAATGGTCATCCTAGAACGGTGTGCATCATCAAGAATAACCTTCCTCAACCCTTCATCTTGCGGTACGCAAAGTCTACCGTCTCTACGCAAGCACCCCCTATCGTCTAGGGTGTACCTACTCAAATGGCTGGACGACTCCCCCCTTATGAGCTTCTCTATCAACTCAACCGACTTTGGGTCGTCCCTCTGGGCTTCCCCAATCCGCCCCAAAAGAGTAGGCCTAACTTCCAAGGAAGCTAGCAAACCGGGTACATAATCAATGGAAGGTCTGAAATCAAACATCGAGATAAACTCCAAGCTTCGTTGTTCCACGAACAATGGACTCAAGGACAACCTCTTCCTGCTCAAGGCGTCTGCCACCACGTTACCCTTGCCAGGGGTATACGCTATCTCGAAATCATAGGATGCTAAGAACTCCATCCACCTTTGCTGTCTTAAGTTTAGATCCTTCTGAGAGAACAAGTACTTCAAGGATTTATGGTCAGTGAACAACTCGAATCTCTCACCAAAAAGATAATGGCGCCAGATCTTAAGCGCAAACACAATAGCGGCCAACTCTAGATCATGGGTAGGGTAATTTTTCTCAGGTGGCCTTAACTGTCTTCCACCATAGGCTATTACCCTTCCCTCTTGCATTAAGACTGCGCCAAGTCCCGTTCCACAAGCATCGGTATAGACAACAAATGGCTTGCTCCCATCTGGCAACACTAAAACTGGAGCAGTGGTTAAAGCTCTCTTTAACCGTCGGAACGCATCATCACAATCTACGTCCCATGCAAAAACAAGATTCTTCTTCGTTAGGCGGGTTAATGGGGCTGATATCTTCGCGAAGTCTTTAATAAACTTCCTATAATAACCCGCCAACCCCAAGAAACTTCTTACTTCGGTAGCATTTTTTGGAACCTTCCAATCCTGAATTGATACTACCTTCGCGGGATCCACAGCTATCCCTTCCTTGGAGACCACGTGCCCCAAGAACCGTACTTCCTTCCTCCAGAAGTGACATTTAGAGAATTTAGCCTTAAGGCTATGTGCTCGAAGAGTCTTCAATACTTCCCCAAGATGTAGGGCATGCTCTTCTTCACTCTTAGAAAATACTAAGATATCATCCACAAAGACCACCACGAATTTATTAAGGAACTCCCTGAACACCCTACTCATCAAATCAACAAAGTATGCAGGGGCGTTCGTCAACCCAAATGGCATCACTAGCCACTCATAGAAACCATCCGGAGTTCTAAAGGCAGTCTTGTCTATGCTATCCTCAGCCACCCTCAACTGATGAAATCCCGTGGCTAAGTCCAACTGAGAAAATACTGAAGCGCCAACCAACTGATCGAAAAGATCATCTATCCTCGGCAATGGGTGTCTATTCTTCTTTGTGAGCTTGTTGAGTTCTCTATAGTCTACACAAAGTCTGAGGGACCCATCTGCCTTCGTAACAAAAACTACTGGAGCACCCCACTCCGATATGCTCCGTCTTATGAACCCCTTCTCAAGCAACTCCCCTACTTGCTTATGGAGTTCCCTCCTCTCACGAGGAGCCATGTGGCGCACTGGTAAAGATACCGGTTTAGCATTATCCACCAAATATATTCGGAAGTCAATCTCCCGCTTTGGAGGCAAGCCCTTCACCTCCTCAAACACATCCGGATATTCCCGGACCACTCTAACAGATTGCAAACTCTCGACCGAAGCGTCAAGCGATTCAAGATAACTTAGCATAACAGAATCCCTGGGATTACAAGAGATCTCGAGAGTGTTACCCAAGCGGGTCATGAGCCTAACAACTCTCCTTTCGCAATCAAGAACGGCACCATTACTGGATAACCAGTCCATGCCCAAAATCAACCCATAGCCCGTGAAGCCCAATACAAAAGCATCACATCTAAACTCAATGCTAAGTATAGAAATCTTCAAACCCAAACATATCATGGACAAATAAGTGGAGCCCCCAATTGGGTTTGAAACAACCAAGGGATCATCTACAAGACTGGTGTCTAAGTGCAGTGACTCAACTAATGATGATGAGATAAACGAATGCGATGCGCCTGAATCAAACAATGTACGGACAGGATGATCAAATAGAAAAACCAGACTTTCCACGGAAATAGTTCTACCTCTCTCCTGAATTGGTGGAACCGCGAGAGCCTGTACTTGCCCCCTAGCCTGACTCGGTGCCATAAGAGCTTGCACCTGTCCTCCCGAGGTAGATCCTGTCCTTTGCCCCTTCTTGGGACAGTCTTTCACAAGATGCCCTGCTTCGCCACAGTGGAAGCAGCCGGTCTTCTTCTTCTTGCGACAATCCTTGCTTAGGTGACCAGGTGTCCCACAATTGAAACACTTCTTCTTCTTGCTCTTGCCACCGTTGCCTTTCCCACCTTTGCTTTGCTGCTGTTGAGGTCTCTTTTGATCTCCCTTCTTTTCGGGTGCCTTATTAGCATTAGGACCCTTCTCTTCCTCATACATGAGTGCCATGTCAACTAGCTTCTCAAAGGTGGCCCCCATAGGGATATGAGTCATAGCCAACCCATGCATAGGTTCATTCAAGCCTTTCACGAACCGCAAAGCCTTCTTCTCCGGTGTATTCACCATATCTAGGCCAAACCTTGCCAACTGATTAAACTTGTTAACATATTCCTTCACCGAAAGATTTCCTTGCTTTAGAGTCAAGAATCTCTCCATATACAAGTTCTCCTCCGCCCTTGAGAGAAACTTCGCCACAAATCTTTGCCTAAAATCCGCCCAAGAGTCAACGGGGCGTTCTCCATTAGTGACCTCCCACCAGAATGAGGCCTCTCCCTTCATTAACCAAGCAGCCAACTTGACTTTCTTTCCTTCTTCCATCTCAAAGATATCTATCAACTCTTCCACCTCCTTAAGCCAATCTCTAGCCTCCACAAAAGTTTCAGATCCTTGAAAAGGTTTCCCTCCCATAGCTTTAAACTCCTTACAAGTCTTAGCAAAAGTATCCGTGCGAGGAGGAGGGGGAGGAGGAAGATCGGGTGCTACGGTTGGTGGAGGAACATTTGCTGGACCCGTAGTGGTGGCCCTAGCCTCCATCAATCTCCTATACCATACTGGTATCGTCACACCCTCCGGAAAATTAAGATTCTCGGCCATGCTGAAACGAAAAAGGAAAGATTCAAAACGGAGAATTCGAAGGATATAGATATGGCTATTGGGGATTATGCTTTTCTTTCAAAAACTTTTCTCTTTAAAAGACATGTTTTTGAAAATATCTTTTCCAAAAATGTTTTAGAAAAATAGTTTTCTAAAAATTTTATCTGTTCCGGTAACCTTCGCTCTGATACCACGTGTAACACCCCACGCCCGCTATAGTCACTCACTAAGGGAATGCCATAACATCGGTGGAGTATTTTAGTGAATATAGAACAGAAAAATCACACCAAGACAGATATAATCAGTATTTGAAATTTAAAACATCATCTCATAACAGCGGAAATAAACATGTCTGGTTACATCATAAAACCATGATAAAAGTTAAGTACAATATCTGTCAAAATAAAGAAGTACATAATCCCACTCTCTCATACAATAGCCATGACAAAAGAAAAGATAACTGGATAACTGGAGCTTTACATCTACCCAAGCTCCCAAAGGCTGGAACAGCAATCCGATCAAGCTCTACTACCGCTAGGATCCACCGTAGGACCTGAGGGTTGGGAAAAAGATAAAAACAACGGGGTCAGACATAAGTCTGAGTGAGCCCTATAACCTTAACAATACAATTATTAAAGTAATTAGGGTATGACATGAACTCGGTACGGTACCTTTGGGGATAATGACTACACTAAATAGCCAACAACACAGGATGAACTAAGATAACCGTCAGGACGCATCTACCCACCCAAGGATAATTACTAACTGCACCACACCAGTCATTCCTACTTAAAGGTTGATCCCTTCCAAGGACTTAGAAAATTTCCCCCAATAATTTCATGTACTCCTAGCCCACTACATAGGTGCCGTCTGCCCCTATCTCCACTAGGTGTACTCAGTAATTCATACCCAGTAGTTTCGTGTACCCCTACATAGGTGCCGTCTGCCCCTATCTTTATTAGGTGTACCCACTACTCCCCATCGATCGGCTCCCTACCATAGATACCCGTGCTGGTCCCACAGTGGGGTGTATCACTCCCCTAAAGTGGCTACCCAAAACTATCAACGGTGCACGGCTTTATATCTACACGATGCAACAACGACTTATCTACCAGCCCGGGCCCACACACGCATATGAAACCCGTTGGACTTGCGTTGCCACCGCTAACCCGTTTTGGCCTCTTATAATCAAGCCCAATATGCGTGTCCCGTCACTCGACATGGGTCGAGCCCACAAAGATACGTTTGGGATATTGGTTGAAATGGGCCCCCACAAGCTACCCACTTAAGCTTGTCATATATCTAGTGTATCCCACTTAACCCTTTAATCATGTTTAATTACATGTTTCCACTTGGTTAAGTATTCTAATCGTATTTTCTATTGCCACCCAAGGCAACCCACTAGATTCCACATGCCACCCAAGGCAACCACAAAATTTCCTCATGCCACCCAAGGCACCCACTTAACCCCTCATGTCCCACTACATGCTACCATGGTTAAGTGTTTCTTAATTAATTAAGACCGTGATCTCCCATAAAGACCTCCCACATTAGACTGGCTGTTATGACCGCCTGGTTAAGCCGGTAGAACCCGGGCAGTCTTACGTCATAACAGAGTCTAACCTCGTGTCTTTACCTTAATCACGTATTTAATTTATGGCTAAGACCTCTCACATTGGGCTGACATTTGTAGCAACTGGTTAAGCCGGTCGGGTCCGGGCAGTTTTACACTACAAATGAGTCCAACCTCGTGTCTTAGTCGATTAATTACACCTAATTAATCACCCCCATATTAATTATCCCTAATTAATATCAAGTTTACCATAACATGGGTAGACCTAACTCAATAGGTAAATTCCCATGGGGTAGACCTAACTCAATAGGTAAATTCCCACTTATGGTAACTTATTTTTTTATGGTATGCTTAATCATACCCAATCATCCATTTATTAACATATTTACCCACCCCATCGTTCCCCACGTAAATCGTTCTCATTTTATGTCAAAATAAAAGGGGAAGATCCATCACACATAACATGGGTTTAGCATATATCTTTGTCATGGGTTAAGAGAATGTCAACTTGCATATATGAACACATATTAACCCAACTTGCATTTGAGCATACACCTAACTTGCATATTTATTCACATAACTTCATATGCATGCATAACATATTAATCTTGCATTTGAACATACACATAACTTGCATCATTATTCACATAACTTCATATGCATGCATAACATGTTAATCTTGCATTTAAACATACACATAACTTGCATCATTATTCACATAACTTCATATGCATGCATAACATATTAATCTTGCATTTGAACATACACATAACTTGCATCATTATTCACATAACTTCATATGCATGCATAACATATTAATCTTGCATTTGAACATACACATAACTTGCATCATTATTCACATAACTTCATATGCATGCATAACATATTAATCTTGCATTTAAACATACACATAACTTGCATCATTATTCACATAACTTCATATGCATGCATAACATATTAATCTTGCATTTGAACATACACATAACTTGCATCATTATTCACATAACTTCATATGCATGCATAACATGTTACATAATAGATCAATGTCCAACTTAGTGTTTTGCATCATAATCATCATGAAACATAGCACCAAACTTGCATATAGATATAACATTAAACTTGCATAAAAATGTCATGAATACATACACTAAACTTGCATGACATAGAGCATATAACTTGCAAAACACATGACATATACAATATTATGCTTGCATAAACACATTGATCCACAAACATAACCATACATCATCATATCCTATCTTAATCAATTTAACAATTGATTATTAAGGGGATAGAAGCTCACCAAAACAAAATTAGCAAACTAATGAAGAAGATTAAGAGGCTAGAAGTTGATTTGGAATGCTATCCCTTCTCTAATTTTGATGGTGGCTCTCTCAAGTTTCAATTTGCCATAGTTTAGTTACTAGATTTAATTATGAATGAATTAGGGGAGGGTTAGGGTCTTATTTATAGGATTAGGTGAGTGTTTTAGGCCCTTAGATTAACCCTAGATTAGCTTAGGACCTTTAGATTTAGGAAATCTCTAGAACCAGCCCTCCTAGCCAGCCTGAAACCCAACCTGGTGCAACCTGGTGCACCCAGGTTCACAGAACGGTGCCACCCTGTCGACAGGCAAGTCGACAGGCATGTCGACACCCCTGTCGACAGGCCTGTCGACAGCCCTGTCGACATGGGTTGGGCGGGAAGCTTCCCGCCTGACCCCGCCTGGCCCATTCCAAATCTGAATTTAAATTTAAATTTAAATTCCTAAATCTGTTTTTAGCTCTAATTTTTCTGCAAACTTCCTTGGGCCATATCCGGGCCATACGGACTCCGATTTTCGAAAACTCGGACTCTATTTCGCGTATTTTTCCGAGACGAACGCAATAACGCAGCCCGTTACCCCCAATTCCCACGTCTGAGATTATTTATCCTGTAATTAGTGAATTTTAGTATTAACTTAAAATTCGGGGTGTTACAGTATATATATATACGTATATAACTATATTTCGATTTCATTTCAATATCATTTCAATTCATTTCAACGCATATATGATTTCTACAACGCATATATAACTTATACATCGAACATACAACGCCTATACATGAGGTGTACAATAATTTTATAACTAATACATCGATTATATAAGTTATACATTGTTATTTCCATATCGTTTATAATATTTTATAAATCTCACATTAGGTTCCACTCCTCTAAAAATTGTAGAAGGCTCAGAAAAATATCCGGTCTCTTCTAGAATGTAGAAGACGTCCACACGAGTCCACTGTCTCTTGTTTCACTAAATTTCGACCACATAGCAAAAAGATATGATTTTTAGAAGTTGTCAACACTTTTAAAATGTTAAAATCAGTTCAAAATAAACAAGCCGATACCTTTCAGTTTTGCTCAAAACTAGGTTTGGATTTATCGGCCAATTCGTTGCACTTGAGGACGATCGGGTTTCTCCACGTTGACAAGCTAGAGGAGGCGCAGCTGCACTGAAGGTGGGGCCTAGTTCGGCGCTCAGATGAAGCGGCAGCGGCGACTGGATGTGCTGAACTTCCCGGTGATGGATCTTGATGATGGAGCGACGAGGGGGGGTTGGTCTTGATTTGAAGACGGGGAGAAGGAATTCAAAAAGTTCCAAAGGGGCAGTGGGTTTCGGTGCGTGGATTCGTCAGAAAAGAAGAGAGAAGGAGGGGAAGGTAGCCGTCGTCGATCGCGTTTAGGGGGGGTTTGATTTTTTTATATTTTCAATTTATGAAAGAAATTATTTGATTGGCCCGTGATTTGTATATTTCAAAAATTAGGGTTTTCTCCAAACGAAATCCAATCCAAACCCGACGAGTATCGTCCCTAGCTAAATACCCCCATTCCGAACATAATGGGATATGTTTCGTAGGCCCATTTGACTGTTTCAGTCAGTTTTTCTTCAAATTAAAATAGAAAACATTCAATAATCTATTTGAACGTACATTTCAATTTGCCGGGGCCACATACAGATCCTAAAAATTCCCAAAAAATAAATCTACTATGTTTTGACGATACGGTCCCAACAAAACTAGTTTCGCCGAATTCTGAGACAGTTTGAAAAATGGTCATTTTCTGGTCGATCCAATTTAACAGAAATCAATCAAACACATTTTCCTTTGCCACGCTC
Source organism: Allium sativum (assembly GCA_030737875.1). Taxonomy (NCBI): domain Eukaryota; kingdom Viridiplantae; phylum Streptophyta; class Magnoliopsida; order Asparagales; family Amaryllidaceae; genus Allium; species Allium sativum. The sequence goes on along the minus strand of CM060915.1, from coordinate 856,071,894 downwards.
ACATATTAACTTCAAAAATTATGGAATTTGAAAATTAGCAATAATTTCACATCCCGGATCCAACAAAAGTGGTTTCGTCGAATTCTGAGGTCATTTGCAAAATGACCATTTTCAAGGGCTATATAAACTCTATAGCGACCTTTCTGAAAATTCATTTAGCCGTAACTTTTGACTCCAGCTATGAAACTTCGATTTTTCAGATTCTTAGAAAGATATTCATAAATAGATTTAAATATTTTTGGTTTCACAAAAATCTATCTTATTTTACACCCGGAACAGGCAGTCAAAGTTTGAATTTCAAATTTGAAACTACCGCGCCATTTCAGGCCTTGTTTATAATTTAAAATAATTAAATTTATTTTCAAACATCGATTCAAACATACTTTTCGTCGTTATTATTTAAAATAATTTATTTTAAATATTTAATATCCACTAAAATAGCCAAATTAAAATTTTTAAACTGGCTCAGATTTTCCGGGTTGTTACAATCTCCCCCACTTAAAACTTTTCGTCCCCGAAAAGGAATGAAGTTGAAAGTTGTTTAATTAACCAACTCAACTTTCATTCTGGTGCTCATTCTTCAACCTTTCAGTTTTTAAGAATTTTCTATTTCTTCAAAAATTTGGCTAACACCCTAAATATTCGAAAAATTTCGCCATAACCTCCTTTGTATGGGAAGGGGTTTGGAAATTTATTGGGTCGTATTAGGTACCCAATAAATCCTAATAAGCATGCACATATTTAATTGATATATTCCGGTGTCCACAGGGCAGTGTGTATAGATCATAACTCCAGAGAATAAATTCTCGTTACCCTATAAATGGTTTTCGTGCCTTAATGACCAGAGGGACGTGTTTATTGTCATCTCCAGACCCGTGTGTGGTTTTTATTAATCTTGCTATTCACCGTTACATTTTATATGGTCTATATCAGTCATCAGTTCAACCTGTAATATATAGTCATCGCCATACAAGCCTCTCGCTCGTATGGTAAATCTTCAACCTCGTCACACAAGCCCCAAATGCTTATGTGGTATATGATGAAGTATGCCTATCTTCAAGAAGTATGCCATGTAGTGTAGTTCAAAATTAATTGTTACTATCCTACAGTGACATTTATTAATTACACACAGAACAACCTGAACTCCGCATCCAATGGAATTCACAGGAGTTGATATAACAAATAAAATTGTGAATCCAACTCATTAAGGTTTACCTATTTGTCAGGCACGCAAATAAATTCTTTACTCAACAACTAATCCATTTACCTGTTCAAACATACATAATGCACATGTATATATTTCTATCTATTTTTAAATCAGTTCAATACTTGATTTAATTGCATACATTTAACTTCTTTCTCTTATTGATTAAATTAACTATCGTTCTAATAATTTGGTTAATCAAATCCACAATCACACAACACAAACAACAATCAATTTGTTTTTAACTTTTCTAAAAATATACTAATTAATTCATATACTCTTTTAAAATTATCAGACCATATAATTAAAAATTATACATCCATGAAAAGAAAACCACAACAAAGTAGAGAACAAAATGGTAATGCAAAGTATGGCATATGTACCTTGCACTAAATTCAATCAGAGATATCCACCCTGCACTTAGGATAGGCTTTCTTAATACTCTCCTCAGTTTCCCAAGTACAATCTCGTGGATATCCACTCCATTGCACTTTGACTAAGTGAACCTTCTTGTTCCTCAGCTCTTTGGTTTCTTTGCCAATAATCTTGATCGACTCTCTTCTTACAGCCAATTCTGGAGTAATCTCGATATCCCATTGCGCTGCCTCTTCCACGATCAAGTCTGGATCATAAACATGCTTTCGAAGTTGAGATACGTGAAACACATCATGCATTCCAAGCAACCAATCTGGTAATTGAATCCTATAAGCGAGAGTTCCAATCTGTTCCAGAATAGGAAACACACCTATGAACTTGGGCGCCAATTTCCCTATTTTACCAAACCGGATTACTCCTCTCATCGGAGAAACCCATAGATACACATAGTCACCAATAGCAAATGCTAAATCCCTCCTTCTCGAGTCTACATAGCTCTTCTGTCGACTTTGAGCTGCTAGCAATCGTTTCTTAATGAAATCGACTTTCTCCGCAGCTCCGTGAATCATATCTGTTCCCAATACAAGTCTATTGCCAGGTTCTACCCAACAAGAAGGAGATCAGCACGGTTTACCATACAATGCTTTGAGTGGTGACATTGTCAGGCTTGCTAGGTAGCTGTTGTTGTATGAGAACTCAGCCAAATGCAAATGGTCTTCCCATAATCCACCAAAATCAAGAACACAAGCCCGCAATAAATCTTCTATTATACGATTCACCCTCTCAGTCTGACCATCTGTCTGAGGATGATAGGCGGTGCTTAGATTTAGCTTTGTCCCCATTTCTACTTGAAATGCCTTCCAGAATTTGCTAGTAAATATTGGATATCTATCACTAACTATACTGATCAGTACTCCATGTAGCTTAACAATTTCTTTGAAATAAATCTGTGCTAAAATTTGAGTGGTTCTATTGGATCTGACAGGTATAAAATGGGCAGTCTTCGTGAAGCGATCTATGATCACCCAAATACAGTCATTTCCTTTCTTGGTTCTGAGCAAACCATCTACGAAGTCCATGGAAATATGTTCTTACTTCCAACCTTGAATGTCCAGTGGTTGCAACAATCCGGCAAATTTATGTTGGTCGCTTTTGACTAGTTGGCAAGTAGGACACTCGCTAACATATATTGAAACATCCCTTTTCATAGCCTTCCACCAGAATGTTCGCTTGAGATCGTTATACATTTTGCTCACACTTGGATGGATACTCAGCTTGGACTTGTGACATTCTTCTAACACTTCTCTTTTGAGCTCGGGGATGTCGAGAACACAAATCCTTCCTCTCAATCTCAGGATCCCATCGTTATCTATCTGAAAACCTGAGGGTTTTCCTTTCTGAATTCTTTTGATCATATCCTTAATAAAATTATCATCTTTATGAAGAATAGATATTTTTTCAATCAAGGAAGTCGCGATAATAGAACTGGCGATTATTACATTCTTTCGACTTAGCACATCGGCCACAACATTGGCTTTCCGTGGAGTGTACAAAATCTCAAAATCATATGCTACAAGAAATTCTAGCCAACGTTGCTGCCTCAGATTCAAGCCTTTCTGGGTGAATAAATACTTTAGCGACTGATGATCTGTATACAGTTCGAATTTCTCACCCAAAAGATAGTGCCTCCAGATTTTTAAAGCAAATACGATGGCTAACAACTTAAGATCATGCATAACGTAATTTTTCCCATGCGGTTTCAGCTGCCGGCTAGCATAAGCAACCACTTGACCTCTGTGCATTAATACTACACCGAGGCCTTCTCTAGAGGCATCTGTCCAGACTTTCAAGTCTTGATTGCCATCGATAATCGTTAATACTGAAGCAGTTGTTAATCTTAATTTTAGCTTCTGAAAAGCCTCCTCACACTCGGGAGTCCACTTGAATCTTGCGTGCTTCTTTGTAAGCTTTGTTAAGGAACTAGATATCTTCGAAAAATCTTTAACGAACTTCCGATAATAACTAGCCAATCCAAGAAAACTTCGAACTTCTGTGGGAGTACTAGGCTGCTTCCAATCTTGAATAGCGGTGATTTTACCGGGATCCACAGAAATTCCCTCTTTTGATACAACGTGGCCACGAAACTTAACTTCTTCTTGCCAGAATATACATTTGGAAAGTTTGGCCTTTAAAACATTCCTTCGTAGAATTTCTAACACTTGTTCCAAATGTTTCGCGTGCTCGCTCTCTGACTTAGAGAAGATCAATATGTCATCAATGAAAACTAGAAAAAATTTATTCAAGACTTCTCTGAATACCCTGTTCATCAAATCGATAAAATACGCTGGAGCGTTACATAAGCCGAACGGCATTACTAACCACTCATAGAATAAATCGGGACCTCTGAATGTGTAATAACCCGTAAAATGCGAGCCAGTTTGAAATTTTTATTTTGGCAATTTTAGCGAATTTTGAATATTTAAAATAGATTATTTTAAATAATATCGACGAGAAATTTATTTTGAATGTAAATCGAACGTATATAATATACGCGTCGTCGTTAGAATATATAATAATTATATATAATTATAAAAGGAATTGAAAATGGCGCGGTAGTTCGATAATTCGATTTCAAACTTCAATTGAATGTACCGGGTGCAAAACAATCCAGATTTTAGTGAAACCAAAAATAATGGAATCTAATTGTGAATATCTTTCCAACGAATCCGAAAAATCAAGATTTCATATCGGGAATCAAAAGATATGTCCAGTTGAAAATTCTGAATAGTCGCTATAGAATTTTTATATATTGAACTTCGATAGAAAAATAGAATTTTTATATATTGAACTTCGATAGAAAAATAGAATTTTTATATATTGAACTTCGATAGAAAAATAGAATTTTTATATATTGAACTTCGATAGAAAAATAGAATTTTTATATATTGAACTTCGATAGAAAAATAGAATTTTTATATATTGAATAGTGAAGTAAAAATTCGATTTTTACATATGTAGTAGCTACGGGCAACGAAGGCGACGAAGATGCGATAGCGACGAAGAATTCTGCAAAAGAAGAGTCAAGATGATAGGATAGCTATTGGTGAGAACTTCTCACCTTTCAATTTCTTTTCTAGTTATATATATATATACTAGGATGCAGACGGTGCTTAGTAGCACCCGACACAACCGTCCACAGACCATGGACTTGTTTGTTTGGTTGCATAAAATTAGTTAGATTATTTGATTGAAATTGAATTGTATGGTGAAATGAATTGGTTGTTTGGTGAATTTGATTGATGTGTGAATGGCGTGGGCCTTCACTGGACCGGGGATAAGGCTAGGCCTTGTCCCGTTTCTAGTATCGTGCCGTTATGCCGCCGAAATTTTCTAAAATATGTTAGAAAATAAAAATATCATTTTATTTGTGTAAATGAATAATAGAAATTCATATGTTGGAATAAAATGTTTTATCGTTAAAAATATAATTTTTAACGTGAATATGAATATAGTGAAAGTAAATAAAATAAATATTCATTTACAAACCAGACGGTTTGTTTATGTACACCTATTTGAAGGACATTGATTGGGTCGATAAATTTTACACATCGCCCAACAGCACAAACAAAATATGTGTTTGATTGTTTGAAACCCCACACGGGTGTTGGGATGAAATTTGAAGTTCACTCATCCTGATTTATTAAATATGTCGATCGGTTGATTGACAGGCTGTTTTAAGCGTTAGATATCTATATTTGATGCTTATACAGTGTAGTGCACTTTGGTTGATGGTTGATTATTTTTCCATGCTATTATATACATGTGTTGTATGAAAATCCATATAATTAACTTTATATGGTAATTGATTGGGCCTCATTCCAATTTGAAAAATAAAGAATATTATAAAATAAAGGTTCATGTGTTGATAGTACTCATTCATTGAGATTGGTCATGTGTTGAACGAAATATTTTAATAATAAAGTTTACATCTTTATCAATATTAAATAAAGGTTCATGTGTTGACAGTTTCATCCATTGAGATTGGTCATGTGTTGAACTAAATATTTTAGTAATAAAGTTTACATCTTTATCAATATTAAATAAAGGTTCATGTGTTGACAGTTTCATCCATTGAGATTGGTCATGTGTTGAACCAAATATTTTAGTAATAAAGTTTACATCTTTATCAATATTAAATAAAAGTTCATGTGTTGACAGTCTCATCCATTGAGATTGGTCATGTGTTGAACGAAATATTTTAATAATAAAGTTTACATCTTTATCAATATTAAATAAAGGTTCATGTGTTGACAGTACTCATTCATTGAGATTGGTCATGTGTTGAACGAAATATTTTGATAATAACAACTATTTTGAAAAAGAAGTATTTGAAATAAAATATTTGAAAATAGAAATTTATGAAGCCGTGTTGATTAGATTGACGCCATTTTGACGTAAACGATATTTATATCGATTTATTCGATTTCGAATAGAAATGAATTGAAAACGATTTCGAAATGAAATGAATTGAAAACGATTTCGAAATGAATTGAATATATAACGATTTCGAAATGAAATGAATTGAAAACGATTTCGAAATGAATTGAATATATAACGATTTCGAAATAAAATGAATTGAAAACGATTTCGAAATGAAATGAATTGAAAACGATTTCGAAATGAATTGAATATATAACGATTTCGAAATGAAATGAATTGAAAACGATTTCGAAATGAATTGAATATATAACGATTTCGAAATGAAATGAATTGAAAACGATTTCGAAATAGAAATGAATTGAAAACGATTTCGAAATGAATTGAATTGAAAACGAATTCAAATTGAATTGAAAGTGAATTGAAATGAATTCAAATTGAATTGAAATTTGAATTGAATAGAAATGAATTTTAAAACGAATTTATAAAGAAGAATTCAATTTTGATTTGAATTGAAAAGAGAGTTGAAATTGCTTTTGAAACGATTTTAAAACTATTTATATAATTCGTTTTAAAATAGAAATCGATGAAGTATATATTATATATATTATATATATATAATATAATGGCCTGAATAGAACGCGCCGCGGCAGTTCGTGAATTTCGACCATTTATTTCAAACGGACATTGCGGGAGATCCGACCGTCGGATTCTCCTAAAACCGGAACCGTTGGGTTCGTATCGAAAAGAGCTTTCTAACGAATATTAGAAATTTGAAATCTAACGGTTGGATTTGGAGATACGTCCAAATCAAATTCGAAAAAGGTCGTTGTAAGTGCAGTTCGACGGCCATTGATGGAAATCGACTGTACGGGCCTTGATAAAATTATTAAAAATAGTAATAATTTGTCTAAAATCATAAGAAATGATTTAGAAAGAATTGGGATGAAAACTCCATATTTGAAAAGATAAAAATAGATTTTTATCGAAATGAACTAGTTTTGAACTAGAAATATAATTCTATTTATTTTAAATAAATAAATTGAATTTGAAAAAGGGTTTTAAAAATAACCAGAATATCCAATGATTGCATTGGAGTGGATTTGAATCGAAGTTGTCTTCGGAATATTTCGATGTTGGAATTCGTGATTATACAGGTGTTGTTATGGAAATTTGAAAGATATATTGGTATCGTTATTTCCAATACGACATTTGTTAATCGTAGAATTTGATATTGAATATAAGCCGATATATTTTCTATTCAGAGCCTTATATTGAATATCAAATGTGATTTGGGTTTGTCGTGAATGGTGTCTTCACTAACACTGTTCTTGAACCCAGTTGAGAAATGATTAAATCTTTTAATTTAGATTTAATAAAGTGTACCAATTAAATAATATTTAATTGGAATTGAATTGATATTGATTTTTGGGTTTATCGTGGACAGTGTTTTAAATAACACTAGCTCTTTAACCCGATCATTAATGAAATGTGATTTTGGGTTGTCGTGAACGGTATCTTCAATAATACAGTTCTTAGACCTAAAGGAGTTAAGAAAATCAGAAACTAACTGGAGATTAGTTAAGTTGAATAGTTTCCAAGGTATTGATCTGATGTTGGTTTCGGCCTTCGGGATTAATACTTATGGAATTGCTCACTTGCTAATTTACAATTAGGGACTGATTGAAATGTGATGTGATTTTGGGTTTACCGTGAACCGTGTTTTAAATGACACTGATTCTTTAACCCAGTCACAGATTAAAACTAAGTGGAGTTTTAATGAATCTTTAATTAGATTGAAATAATCGAAATGGAGTATCACCAGTTTTGCTCCAGGCGATAGTTAAATCTTTAATTAGATTTGAACGTGAAATGGTAATTGAATTTACCGATAACACTGTGGTGTTAGATATGAAGTATTACCAGTTTTACTTCATGGGATAAATAGTTTGGGATTGGGAAATTAAAACCAATGATTACTTCGGTAAGGTTCGTTAATCTCGACTAGTTGAATCGAAATTCAAAAGAAGAATAAATTCAAGAAATTTATCTTGGATAAAATTAATGGGAACATTTCCCTATGAATGTGAAATTTAGAAACTAACTGTCGGTTGGCCAAGCAGAATGGTTTTCTGGATATTGATCTGATGTTGGTTTCGGCCTTCGGGGTTAATATTTGGGGAATTATTCTCTTGATTAATTTACGGTTAGTGACTAATGAATTGGAATGAGGCGTATGTTGTGTTTGTGTAACACTTATTTAAAATATACGCGAGTTATTCGGAAAGACCGGGTTTATCCCATTGTGAATAACTGATACGACGATAAGTCGAAGATGAAGACGATGGTCGAAGACCGGAGGTCTTCACGTCGTTTGGGTAATTACTGATGATCTTGATTGGGCTGTACACCCAAGAAGATGGAAACAGTTAGTGATCGTCCAGACGTACTTGGAGATCGATGGATATGCGAGGTACTAGGTGCCTCCGGTTTCGTTCAGACCCAGAACGGACTTGTAAATGGACTGTGTGTCTGACATAGGATTTTAGTCTGTGTGATTGATTTCTATTAAATATATATCTGTTTGGCGGCGGAGAATTTATTCTCTTGCTTAACGCCCTTCTCTGAGACGTACGAGCTCAGGGGTTATATACTGATGGATATCAAACGCATAGAGTGAATTGCCTGTGTGGCATGCCTAAGTGGCAGTTGATCGAGGCTTCTGTTGAAAAGCAAAGTCTTGTGGTGATGATCAAAGCAAGGCCTTTGTGGCGTAGCTTTGTGTAACGTTTACGTCGCGAGTTTCACACCCGGTATGAACCAAAAACGGGAGAGGACCTCAGGGAGGACATGCGTTTCTTTCTAGCTAGAAGTGGCGTCAGTGGTTTTACACGCCCTGACGAGTTTGACTTATGTGGTTGTTGCTGTTGCGAGGCGCCTCGGATTGATCGGTCGTTCTCGAACCGATGGAGTCATTCGTTGGCTCATTTACGCCCCATAGGGCGGAGAGACGTATTGTTCAGGCACTATAATCCACTCCGTGTGGACCGGCCCTGTCGCTCCAAGGGGCAGTTGCGGCTGTTCCGGAGACATGGGCTAGATTGTCTTGAAGACGGTGAGGACGATCCCTGGCCTCGGTTCATAGACGGAAATCCAATTTCCAAATACGCGACATTTGCGGTTTTATTTGTAGAGCCTATTATGGCGACATAGTGGGATGGGGCGCTCATGCCGCCTATGATTGATACTTATGATTTGAAGTTGTTTTATACGCTATGCACTTATTATAGTATCAAATGATTTGTTTTAAACGTATCAAGCATTCTTTGGCTGTTATAAGGGAAAAACCCTATCCCCCGGCTTGCGTTGCATTATGTGATAGGACCTGGGTCTTATAACAGCTTCATTCTTCTTTATTTAGCATTGCGCTGTTTGTTTTATGCACTGGTATTCTTGGGAGGAAACCCGTTCCGTGTTATACGGCGTGGTCCTTTGATTTACCTAACTTTAAAATAAAGAATAACTGTTTTTGTTCTCACACCAGTCCCATGACTGACCTGGAGTTTATTGTTTTAACCTAAACTCTGGGTGCCCTTATTTTCGACACGGGCAGCTAGTAGTTTTGGTTTTGCAGATTTATATTCACAGGATCCTGGTTTACAGCTGGAACGATATCCGGAAAGCTTTGTATCCGTATATCTCTTCTAGTTGTGTATTGTATTATTTTCCGCTGCTATGTAATTTAAATCTCTGTTGTTTCTGTGTAATATTCTTTTATACTCTGTATATTCTTGTAATCTGATGCATTGTTGTAATATACAATGAAACGTTCTTCTGTATGCGATCTGTTGTGGCTTGTTCTCGAACTATCCGACGTTTTCCTTTACGGGGAAGTAACGGGTTTTCACAGAATGCTGTCATAGGAACACACTCTTCGGCAATACGAAGCTGATGGAAGCCTGTAGCTAGGTCCATCTTTGAAAACACTTGTGCGCCATTCAATCGATCAAACAAATCATCAATCCGCGGCAATGGGTATTTAATTCTTCTTTCTCCTTTAGAGTCATTCTCCAAATAGCGTGCACTACTGGCCTTGCATTTGGAATTGAAGCGATCTTGAAATCAATTTATCTCTTCGGAGGTAAGCTAACAACTTCTTCGAGCACATCCGCATAATTCTTAATGACAGGAATATCTTTTATGATGTCCGGAATATTCTCTGTGACTACAGGGATATTTTCTATTTGAGCAAGAGAAACATCAAGAGCTGACCAAAAGTCTTTTCTATCTGAATTCGGACCTTCGCATGGTATGGTTATATAATCCCCTAATTTAATCTTTGACTTAACCACTCTCTCGGCGCATTTAACCTCAGTTTCATATTTGTTTAACCAATCCAATCCCAAAATAAGATCGAATTCGGTAAAATTCATGACGATCGAGATGGTAGGAAACCGATATCGAGAAAAAGAGACAGGCATCCCACAAACCCAACTAAGATTGAGGGAACCCCCAACCGGATTATGGACAGTGATGGGTTCTTTGAGCCTTTTCAAATTCAAATCCAACTTCTTAAACACATTCTTGGCAATAAAGCTTCGCGACACGCCTGTGTCAAACAATACTTTAATTGGAATATCTTTGACAGTAAGCGTGCCTTCCAAAACATCAGACCTTCCCTGACTATCTAAGGGTGTCGAAGTTTCTGCCACTTCGTTTACATGTATTATTCCAGGCTCCTTTAAAAGCTGGCAATCCTTTGCAAGATGACCAGTCTTATGGCATTGTTTACACTTTCTATTCTCTTGAAACTTCTCATCGGGTTTAAATCTCTTCTTCTTTTGCTTTCGATTGACTCTAAATCCTTCCTTTCTTTTTTTCTTTAAAGCTCTGCAATTTATCGACAAATGTCCCTGCTTATTGCAGTTATTGGATACGACAATCGTTATTGGTTCTTTCTCAGATTTAACCCTTTTCCTCTTGGCGCTGGGCTTCTTACTGACCTCGGGCATCGTATTAGCCTCAGGACTATCATTCTCAGACCCCCTCTTTGTTGCCAGAACTGACTTCCTCTTCGTCGTTCGAAAGACCTTTCTTATGGAGATCTTCATACTGATAAGCCATGTATATCATTTCAGAAAATGGAAGCTTCACATGCCCTATTACACTACTTTGGTACTTCCTTTGAAGCCCGTTAATAAACCTCAGATTCTTTCTCTTCGGGTTTTGAATTAGATGCGGGGAAAAATGAGAAAGTTCATTGAATTTCTTATGATATTCTGGAATGGTCATATCTCATTGTATCAGATAATAGAATTCATCATATAATCGCTCAGTTGCTTTTGGAGGAATAAATCTTTCACTAAAAATCTCTTTGAATCTATCCCAGGTAATATTACCTTCTGGGTTATCCTTAATAATCGAATCCCACCAGAACAAAGCTTCTTCTTTGAGTGCCCAAGATGCCAATAATCTTTTCTGGTCATCTCTCAGCTTTAAACCTTCAAAGATTTTCTCAGTAGAATGAATCCAAGCTTGTATTTCCATAACGGATTCTTTGCCCAAGAACGATGATCCACCCAGATTTCGATACCTCTTTACTAGAGCTTCAATATCTGGTTTGGTATTCCTTCTTCTATTTTTGTCACTCATTTACTAGTGCGTATGCAAATAGCAGACAAAGTGTCAGGTCAACATAAAAGTTATTTGTAAAGCATAGAGACATATACTTGAGTGTAAATGTGTTTATTGGGGTGTATTTCATTCCGCTTCACTCATTCCAGGATATTACTAATCCTATCTAAAATGAGCGATCCATCTTAGAACACTACTGGTTCTATTTCTGACGAGTTCGTTAATATGTTATATTCCAGAACTAAGCTTAACCAAAGCTCTGATACCACGTGTGACGACCTCAAAACCTCCGTACGTCGGTGGAAAGGGTAATCTTTGGAATATAACACATGAACAGATAACAATAGAACAGAAATAAATAAATACACCAGATAATGTACAAATAATACACTGGATAAACATAAGCATCAGAGTTACACAGTATACGGGATCATACTTAGTACAAAATACAGTCCAGCTATACATAAATGTCTACAACGGAAAACAAAACATAATATGTACAATAGGAGCTGAGCAACATAAAAAGAGATAAATGATAGAATCCATCTTCAGCTCCAGCTATCCAGAAAGGGCCTGCTAAAACCTGAATACAAGGCTGCCCGTGTAGAAAAAGGGGCACCCGAGTTTGCAAGTGAAACAAACTATGAGTCAGCCATGGGACTGGTATGAGAAATCTACTTAACATATTTTATAATATGGCCAATCACAGGACCACGCCACTTTCGCGGAACGGATTGCCAGTACTCCTTTTTAAACATCGCAGTTCTTTTTATAAAAATGAAGCCATTATAAGACTCAGTTCCCATCACACAATGCAACGCAAACCGGAGGATAGAGTTTTACCTTATAATGGCCAAAATATGCTTGATACGAATAAAACAAAAGCAGTTGATATTATTACTAGTGTTTATATTTTTCAAAAACAATTTCAATCATAAATATCAATCATAGACGGCATTAATGCCACATACCACTATGTCGCCATATATAGGTATACAATCAAAACCGCATGGTGTTGTATTTGGAAATTGGATTTCCGTCATGAACCAAGGCAAAAGATAGTCCTTACCGACTTCGAGACTCTCTAGCCCGAGCCTCAGGGTCAGAGCGCATCGACCCTTGGATCGTCAGGGCCGGTCCACCGATGTGGATTAAAATGCCTGAACACTGTGTTTCCCCACCCTTTGCGGCGTGAATGAGCCAAATGACTCCATCGGCTCCATATAGTCACCGATATATCTGAGGCACCTCGCAACAGCAACAACCACACAGGTGAAAATAATATAAATGTCGGGGCTGGTAGGTCACCGACACCACCCTAGCTAGAAGGAAACGCATGTCCTCCATGAGGTCCACTCCCGTTTCTTGTTCATACCGGGCTGTGAGGCTCGCGAATCAATGCTATACACAAAGCTATGCCACACAGGCGGTGCTTTGATCATCAACCACAAGACTTTTCTTTTCAACAAAAGCCTTTATCATTTGCCACTTAGGCGTGCCACACAGGCAGTTCACTCCATGCGACTTATTTCTATCGATATATAACCTCTGAGCTTGTACGTCTCAGAGAAGGGCGTTAAGCAAGAGAATAAATTCTTCGCCGCGAAACAGATATATATTTAATAGAGATCAATCAGTTCAAAACAAAATCCAATGTCAGACACACAGTCCATTTACAAGTTCATTCTGGGTCTGAACGAAACCGGAGGCACTTTATACCTCGCATATCCATCGATCTCCAAGTACGCCTAGATGATCACCATTTATTATCTATATTTTGGGATGCCTCCCAATCAAGACATCGGTAATCACCCAACCGATATGAAGATCTCCGGTCTTCAACCACCGCTTCATCATCAACTTCTTATCGCCGATCAATTATTTGAAATGAGATTTAACTCGGCCTTTTCAAATAATTCACGAATATTTAGAATTTAAATCAATTCATTTCAATGGTTAAATTATTTGACATCAATAATTTTGATCTTAAATGTAATTTTCACGCCAAACACATTCAACCATCAAATATCCCATAAACCAGGTAAATTTGGTTTATTTCCATTCCATATCGTTTATAATATTTTATAACGATTTATCGCTATTTTTATCCATTTCAAAATAGCCAATTCATTCAAACGACGCTTCAGGCCATAACGTGGCCGTGGCGCTGTTTTTCTTCAAATTTGATTTACACATATCCGAAAATCTAACCGTTGGATCTTCACAAATTTGGTATATTAGAAAAGATCTTTTCAAAATGAATCCAACAGTTTCAGTTTTGGGATAATCCGACGGCCGGATCTCCCGGTACAATCGTTTGAAGTTACGATTTCAAAATACGAACTGCAGCATCGTTATTCGATTTAATTTAATAACATTTATATATATATAATCGATTCTGGCGCATATATAACTTATAAATATAATCGATTCAACGCATATATGATTTCTACAATGCATATATAACTTATACATCGAACATACAAATCACACAACACCTATACATAAGGTGCACAACGCTTATATAACTCATACATCGATTATATAATTTATACATCGTTATTTGCATATCGTTTATACTATTTTATAAATCTCACATTGGGTTCCAATCCTCCAAAAATTGTTGATGGATCAGAAAAATATTCGGTCTCTTCTAGAATGTAGAAGTCGTCCACACGAGTCCACTGTCTCTTGTTTCACTGAATTTCGACCATATAGCAAAAAGATATGATTTTTAGAAGTTTGCAATGCTTTTAAACCATTAAAATCAGTTCAAAATAAACAAGTCGACACCTTTCAGTTTTGTTCAAAACTAGGTTTGGATTTATCGGCCAATCCGTTGCACTTGAAAGACGATCGGGTTTCTCCACATTGACAAGCTAGGGGAGGCGCAGCTGCACTGAAGGTGGGGCCCAGTTCGATGCTCAGATGGAGCGGCGGCGGCGACTGGAAGTGTTGAACTTCCCGGCGATGGATCTTCATGATAGAGGGACGAGGGGAGGTGAGGTTGGTCTTGATTTGAAGAAGGGGAAAAGGACTTCAAAAAGTTCCAAAGGGGCAGTGGGTTTCGGTGAGTGGATTCGCCGGAAAATAAGAGAGAAGGAGGGGAAGGTAGCCGTCGTCGATCGCATTTAACGGGGAGGGCATTGATTTTTTTATATTTTCAATTTATGAAAGAAATTATTTGATTGGGCCGTGATTTATATATTTCAAAAATTAGGGTTTTCTCCAAACTAACACCAATCCAAACCCAACGACTGTAGTCCCTCGCTAAATACCCCCATTCCGAGCACAATGTATATGTTTCATAGCCCATTTGATTGTTTCAGTCAGTTTTTCTTCAAATTAAAATTGAAAAAAATTTAATATTCTATTTGAACGTACATTTCAATATGCCGGGGCCACATACTGATCCCAAAAATTCCCGAAAAATAAATCTAGCTATGTTTTGACGATACTGTGCCAACAAAACTAGTTTCGTCGAATTCTAAACCGTTTGAAAAATGGCCATTTTCTAGTCGATTCAATTTAACAGAAATCAACCAAACACATTTTCCTTTGCCACGCTCACATATTAACTTCAAAAATTATGGAATTTGAAACTTAGCAATTATTTCACATCCCGGATCCAACAAAAGTGGTTTCGTCGAATTCTGAGGTCGTTTGCAAAATGACCATTTTCAAGGGCTATATAAACTCTATAGCGACCTTTCTAAAAATTCATTTAGCCATAACTTTTGACTCCAGTTATGAAACTTCGATTTTTCAGATTCCTTAGAAAGATATTCATAAACAGATTTAAATATTTTTGGTTTCACAAAAATTCATTTTATTTTACACCCGGAACAGTCAGTCAAAGTTTGAATTCCAAATTTGAAACTACCGCGCCATTTCAGGCCTTGTTTATAATTTAAAATAATTATATTTATTTTCAAACATCAACTGAAACATACTTTTCGTCATTATTGTTTAAAATAATTTGTTTTAAATATTTAAAATCCAATAAAATAGCCAAATTAAAAATTTTAGACTGGCTAAGATTTTCCAGGTTGTTACACTAGGCTAAAAATAAATATAAAAAACTTACTCGCCTAAAAACCAAGAACTAAGCCTAAAATAAAAACTAGGCTCAGCAACTAATCTGGACAAAAACATAAGCAACTAACCGAACTCATGTCACTCAGATTTGGTTTCTCACGTGGATATATGATGCCCCGACCGACTTGACCAAAAGTAAAGATACCTTCAAATATGAAACAGATAAATTTATTCTTTTTCCCAAAACTGAGAGAAAATCGAACAAAAAGAAAAAGTAAAAACTCATGCCCTCTTTTCTAATTAAATTAGGTTGATCGAACTGTGATTATTGGAATCACGATTTGGCTTTGACAAAATGGTTCGGTTTTTCTAGTGTTCTAAATTGGATGTTTGTTTCGATTTGAATTTGGGGTTCGGGATTTGGGTGGAAGATGAAGCTGACGGAGATGAGTGGAGGATTGTAGATCGAGCGCTGATGGGCAATTTGTTTGGTTTTCGAATAGGCTGCTGTTAGTTTCGAAATTTGTTTATGGGTTAGGATTCTCGAATCGATGATGGTTGATTGTTGAATCTTTTTGTACTGGTTTCTATGAAGTGGGTGTTTTTGGATTTGAATTGACTGGTTTGGGGATTGCATTTGTGGTTTGGAGAACGTGATGGAGATGTAGGTGATGGGCGTTTGTATGGGCCTTGGTTCGAGTGTCAGGTGGAGGAGCTATTGTGGTACGGTTTTTTCAGGAAGGATGTGGATTGTTTCAGAGTGGCGTGATGGTGTTCGGGATTGTGGAGCTATTTGTATGAAGACATTTATGTGCAAATTGACTAAATAAGTTGTGTGAAAATTTGGCAGTGTATGAGAGAGGTGGCTTTCTGAGTCAAGTTCGATGTAAGGGCTAGTTGGAAGATGGGTATTGTGTGGTCATTGATAAGGGAGGTTAAGTGTGGATGTGGGGCAGTGGAGATGGTATGTATGGTGAAAGTTGATGATGGCCGATGATTGATGTATGGAGTGTAGATGGAAATTAATGGTTATTGGAAAATCAAGTCAAAAGGCAGAAGATTGAGTTAATGAAGGGGGTGCTGTACTTATATTTAAAAGAAGGCAGAGAAGAGAAATTTTGGAAAGGAATTAATTTTTTAAGAAACTTGTAAAAGAAGAAAAGGGAGAGAAATGTATTGGAATATGGGATGGCAATAAAGAAAGGAATTGAAACAAAAGGCAAGATTTTTTTTATTTTTCTATTGTTGTAAAAGAAGAAATACGAGAAATTGAAAAGAAGTTTGAAAAAAAGGAAAGAGATCAAGAAAACTATTGGAAAGAAATTGAAAATTTAGGCAAGTATTTTTTTCTCTTATTTAGAAGATGATGGTATCATTGTTTCAAGACCCGATCAGCCAAGTAAGAATTTTCTACTATATATGAAAGAAAACAAAAGGAATAAAATAAAAAAAAATTGTGTTTTTTAATGGAAAAATAAAAATAAAAATATAACCCGAAGGGTTTACTAACAAAAATTATTTTGACCCCCGGCTACGGCACCAAAATTTGTTTGCGAACAAATTAAACAATTGAAAACAACTATTTAATTCGTTCGGCTTTCCTAAACAACAAGGGTTGTTGTAAAGGATGTCGAACTCTGGAACCAAAATTATTTTACTAATAAGTCCAACCAAGTTATTCCGAAATTTTGATTGTTTGAAAATAAAAGAAAATAAATAAAAAGAGAGTTTTTTATAATAAATGAAAGCAACTAGGGAGTAATGACATAAATTGGATTAATACTCATCAATAGCCAACAAATAAATATAGATCTAGCTCATGTTTCTGTCACAAACATGAATCAACGATAATTAGATATTTAGAAAACATGTGAATAATGACGAGCATAGCCTATGCATGAGCTAAGCTCTTAAACAACCATATGCTATCAGGACAGATTCAATAGTTTATTTCTAAAACCCTAAAAATTAGAACTAAATCTGATAAGTGTTAGATTGAACACGAATATACCCTTTGAAGGAGCATAGCTCTTAAACGACACAAAGTATGAAGGTTCAGATCTAACTCTTGGTTCGGATCCAGATCTATATGTATAAGTCCTCAGCTTTTGGCTATGTGATTCATATTGAATCCAATCTATAAGCGTCATCACCCCCTAATTAATGGGGATTAGCTAGACATAGCTAAATGATGAGAAAGGAAAAAGAAAATAAACAATATAAATAAAATACAATAAAAACTAAAGAGAACAGGGAGAAGAATAGTTTTATGCCAAGAGAAGAGTTACAGAATAAAACTCAATGTAATTCTAAATGAAAGATATACAGTGTATTTATATCTGTCATGACCAAAGCTAAGTGGCCAATTACAAGAAATGGGATAAAAAGGCTTTGCCCAAATAACAACTAGACCAATGTGAATGCAAGTGAATAGGCATGCAAATATCATGGAAAAATAGCTTGCGGGCGTCAAACGGAATCAACTTCAATGAATAATAACTCCATAACATATGAGACAAGCAATCTTTATAAAAAGGCACTGAATCTTGACTTTAAAATATGAGGCATAAGGTGATTGAACAACATTTATTTAGGTCTTCATTCTTTAATCCATCTTTAAAAATCAACACTCTTCTTGTACCAATTCTTCAAGATTTTCAACAATTAAGTGCATCAATCCTTTCATCTTAAATAATATGAAAACACAGCTATAAATATACAGTATCAATTATTTTAAAGAGAAAAAAATGATAAATATGCAGATAAAATGTAACGACCCGCCTTTTTGCCCAGTTCTTGCCGGTAATTAAACCGACTCAAACCGTTCAAAAAGACAAATTGTTATGGGTGCATACATATATTGAACAAAATAACAGAATTTTTCATTGCGAAATACAATGTTACATCAGAGTTACATAAAATATCAGAGTTACAACACATACAGCGGAAGAAAAGAAAATATACTCTCAGCGGAAGAAAATCGTATGATATAGCAGAAGCTCCCATCTCTTGCATGAACTCCAACTCTAAAAGCACTCTGAATCCTGCTCCAACGATCTATAACTGCAAACTAAACTACTAGCTTCCCGTGCAAAATTATGAGCACCCAGAGTTTAGGTGAGGGAACAATAAACTCCAGGTCAGTCATGGGACTGGTGTGAGAACTCAAAACAGTTATTATTAGGTTCATTTTAAAGTTGGGAATTTCACCGGACCACGCCACTAACGCGGAACGGGTTTACTCCATGTGAACACCCGTGCATATAAATACGCAATGATCTTTCTAAAATGAAGTTATCATAAGCTCGTCCCACATCACACAATGCAAGCGCACACCAGATGGGCGAGGTTTATCTTATGATAACCAAACATGCTTTCATACGTAAAATCCTCTTTCAAAGCCATAATATATATATAGTGTGGAAAACATTTCTCAAATAAATGTATTAATCCTAGACGGCATAATACCCCATCCTATTATGTCGCCATATATATATATATATACAAACCAAAATCGTGTGGTATGTATTGGAGATTTGGTTTCCAACTTGATGATTCCTGGCACGAAAGATCAATCGAAACACAAACGAAATGCAATCAAGGGTTTTTCATCCAAACGCGGACACCAATACAAATCGCGAGGTAGATCAACGGTTTTCAACCAGACGCGGCCCCCCGAACATACCATATTCCATAAGTCATAAGTGGTTTCCCACTGCTGCAGCAGTCATCATCAATTCATATATATACACAACCTAACCGCTAGTTTCTCATCATCCGGGGTGTGGGGTTTGTCGATGTCACGTCATACACAAAGCTATGCTTCGATAAGCCATTCTTTGATCATCACTAGCTCGTTTCCTAACTTGGGTATGTCACATTGACAATTCACGACATATCACTGATTTCAATCAATGCATACCCTCTAAGTTCATATGACTTAGAGACGAGGATAATATATTGCCACAAATCCGATATTCATTAACGGAAATCAGTGCTATGCAGTCAATTTCAATGTCAAACACACCATCCATACAAGACCGTTCTGGGTCTGAACGGAACAACCCGAAAATACTTAAATTTGTTCAGGTCTCATGCAACTCACATCTCGTATTGGGTGACCTACCCAACCGAGATATTAATCAACAATCAATCTAAACAATTCAAATATTCTCGGTCTTCATTCATCGTTTACCAAGTCCTAAATTGCTTCATAACGTCGTATTATTACTTGGAATGGTTTTCGAACATATGCTCGATCCCGGTCTTTCCAAGTAATAAGCGTACTTTAAACAGTAGCTATGGTTCACACAGGCTTTTCAATTCAAATCTCCTTCCACATAGTTATCAATTCATTTACAACTAAAGATTTGAATTTCTATAATTTCGTACACCTCGTTATCATCTTAAATTCTTTTTTGAAATCAAAGAGTATACCTTCGCTTCAATTTCTTACTTTTAATTCCCTCAGATCGAAGATTTTGACTAAATTCCAATTACGATACGAATTTCCACAACTCAATCTTATTGGGTTTCAAGAATGGTATTATTGAAGATACGACTCACGACAGAACCCAAATCAATCGTCATTGAATCATAAATTAAACAGAAATTTTATCCAATTATATTCGATATAAATTCTCATAATCAACGAATACTATAAGTAGAATAACGATATAATAATATCTTTCAAATTCCCCAGATAGTATACATTTACATCATGAAGTTCATACCAAATATCGAAGATTATTTCTATCTAGCTTATTTAAATCAAGGTGAGAACCCGTATCTTAATTGAAAGGTTTATTCAACTCTTTGACATTAGATCTGGATAGAGATACCATCAACTTATCTTCAATATTAATTTCCGTATCCAACTCATATTATAAGTGGAATAACGGTGAAATACCCTTTTTAATTCCTCAGATAATAAGAGTTTTCATTTACCGGACTAATATCAAACATCCGAAGATTTATCTCCAACCATATCCAATTATTTAGTATTAAAAACCCGTATTAGTATAAATCTAAATTCCATATAAAATATTTCTAATACTCTTAAACCTTTGAAAACATTCCACAAATCATTACTTATAGTTCGGAACATCGTTTACAGGTTAAAACTTCAAAATAGATTGTTTTCAAAGAAAGCGTTACAATAGCGTTCCAAAAGTGTTACAGAAGTGTTACAGAAGTGTTACAAGACAGTTATCTTAACTATTTTGATCAAAATATCGTTTATCTTAGCCAAAACTTAAACTTTACAATTGAAAACACCTTTTCATAATTTGTAATGATTTTACAAAAAAATTCCATATTTTTAAATAATTTAAAAATAGCTATTTATAGTTATGGGCAACAATTGTTCTTACATCGATCTTTTCCAAAACGGTTTCAAACATAACTTGAAAATTATAACTCGAATTTAAAATCTGCTTTCACTCATTTGAATGTTCTTGTTTATATAAATCAAATGTTTTTCGTTTCATGGAAATCCGATTTAGATTGCAAAAGTTATAAGCATTTAAAGTTGCATCTAAAATACGTAAATTGTCGTTATGCGACAAGCTCTATTTTTACCATAATAACCATTATTCTATAATACTTCAAATCATTTTAGAAAAACATTACATCCTTATATAACCCTTTTAAAATCATTTAAATTTACTTTCCAAATTATTTTGGATTTAAAATTCAACTTTCATAAATTCCAATTCATTTCTGAATTCTAATAACCTCAAATTAACCTTCCCATTCGTCGGATCAGTTAGGGATAGCCAGGGAGAGCAGGAAACTTCATTTTCCAAACCCAAGCCTAGACACTATCCTCTCTGTCATCCTAGAACATTCTGGTGTATATTATATTATTAATATAAAGAGATATCGTTCATATTAAAATTTCAAAATCTCATTTCGAATTTAAATTGAAAATAATATATTTTACCAAAACTGGTTTCAGATAGATATAAAGATCGTTGTACAGAATCAATACATAATTCAAATCATTTCCAATCCTAATTCGATATTTAAAAAGTTAATGTTTAATTCAAAACTAACAATTTAAATATTATTTAATGATTAAATAAAATCGTATATAGGAAGGAGATTTTAAATCGATCACCCATATATTTCCACAACTATGGGGTGTGTGTGTAATATCATGCAATGCAATCATATTTACCCAAATGAACCATATGACCGGATGGATACGAATTCATTCATCACAAACAAACAGTTTAACGGTGCACAAGCGTTACGGTCAATAACGCTTACCAATGTTCAGTGTATTATCTAACTACATGCACATCCATTCACATAATAACATCCATCACACAATCATCATCAACAAATTTTAATTATCTCAGCTAATTACAATTAACTAATTTAAACAAATAATTTTAAATTAGAAGTTCACACCTAACAGCTCTCCAAATCTTCATGGTAGGCGAGCCTAGTTGAGTGAATCGTCGGACAGTATTTCAGCGCAACGTCTTCTTGACCAAAATATATATAATATAATATACACTAATCTCTCTTTATATTATAAGAGGAGGAGGAGGAGAAATGACGAACTTTGGCAAGGTGGTGGTGGAAAAGAGGAAGACTAATGCCATGGAAACCATGGCCATAAGCTTTAAGAAGAAGGTGGAAAGGAGGAAATGGAAATGAAATGGTAAAAAAATGGAGAAAGAACCTCCTTATATAGGAAACTTAAAGGTATAAGGAGCTTACACCTCATAGGACACTTGTCCTTTCTTTATGTTTTTGATTCATGCTTGTTAACACATGTTCCTTAAGTGAATAAGGTGGTGACACCTCTTTAGGACACATGTTACATTCATAATAAATCATTTTGCGACATTATTTCTAACCCTTATTTTGTGTTACTAACTTGAAACGCTTTTCTAACACTTATTTAAGTCACAAATAAATAGATAGCAATTCTTATACAAATTTTATAAATACCATTATAATTTATCAAAATAAATAAGATAATGATCATTCTTGTAAAATCATAAAATAAATTGTCCTTTACCAAATTCATATTTTACAAATCAATATTATCAAAATTAGAAAATATTATTACTTAAACATAAATCTTTTAATTATAATTTTCAAAATAAGTTTTCTTATAAAAATCATAATAAAAAAAAACAAAATACTTATACAAAGTTAAAATTCATATTTAAACCTAATAAAATCAATTTATATTCAGAATATCTAAAATTATATAAAATCCAAATCAAACTTAGTTAAAATTCTGGGATGTTACATAAAATATACACATTTACGTGTGTATCAGTAAGTACATATACAGTTTTGTAATTTCAAAAGTTATATCATATAAAATATTTTCTCCATTCCGCTGTGGGATCGTGTCTGCTCTGATTTTGTGATATTGTGATCTTCTTTTCTTCTATTCTATGTTTACTTTCTTATCTCTTCTCACCCTCTAAATTTTTTCTTTGCCATCTGGATTTTTGTGCACTTTGGGTTAGACTTGTGTTATATTTGGTCGACTTAAAGGGTACCGAAATTCTGGTTGTCACATTTGGTACCAGAGCATAAGGTTGAGTGATAACCTTGGCTTTGTGGCATGTCTCAATAGAGATGGGGTTAGTAATACCCTGGATTGAGTTTAAGTGTGTATATATGAGCTCGTATTTTTTAATTGATATACAAACAATTTTATATTGTGTTGATTGGTTTGTCGAGTGGTTTATGAATTCTTGTCAATATATGATACACAACTGTATTGATAGGTTCTTCTAAACACTTGGATAAAGTAATATGACATAATATTGTCTTAAAAGCCGGGTAAATGGAATAATTTGCCTAAAATTATATTTTGTTATGAAAGGATAAATTTCAAAAATTATTACTATATATGGATGTGTCGATTGTTATTATAATAAAATAATATTAAAGAATTGAAATGGTTATTGAATATATGTAAAATGAGCTTACCACTACGCAGTAGGTCATTATTAGAAGATTACAACTTTAATTAAATGTATAAGATATAATATGAGTCGGAACTCTTTGAAAAAAGAATCTACCGGAACTATTGAATCATAGTTTTCTAATGAAAAAGAAAAATTGGGATTTCATCTAGTAGATTTTGTGTTATGTCCAAATCAAAATTTCAAGAAAAATAGTGGTATAATCGTTTAAAAACCATAATGATTTATTTAATGAAATAGAAGGAATTTTAATTGAATAAAATTCGATTTCTCCAGTAATAAAATCCAATCTTAAATTATTAACTGGATAAAAACTCTTGTGAGTTAAATGAATTGATTTTTGCAACAAAAATTAGATTTTAAATTCCAAAATGGAGATAGCTAATTTAGGGAATTAACTACTTAATAGAAAATATGAATACAACTTAACGTAGTTAAGTGAATTAAATTAGTGAGTTGAATATGGATTTGAGTATAAAAAGAGAATTTGAAGCAAATGAAAGTGTTTGAATATGATTGATTCAAACTAACAAAGTAAATGAGTTTCGAAATTACTTTCCGACTATAAGCAGAGATATTTTGTTAAATATAAAATGAGGTAATAGATTTACCCGAGACGAATTGTTTGGTAGTTAATGTAACGACCCAGATTTTTGACCGTTCAAACCAACAATAAACCACACATG
Source organism: Allium sativum (assembly GCA_030737875.1). Lineage (NCBI taxonomy): Eukaryota > Viridiplantae > Streptophyta > Magnoliopsida > Asparagales > Amaryllidaceae > Allium > Allium sativum. The sequence continues at coordinate 856,047,556 of CM060915.1, read as the reverse complement.
TCGACCCAAACAAATCGCAAATGCAGGTAGTTATAGGGAAAAAGAAGGAAAGAAGACAGAAGAGAAAAACAATCACAGAATCTCACAGCGGAAGGACAACATATAATAAACAAATAGCCGTTTAAAAACAATTGAAATGTGTAGATTAGTTATGACATTTAATGATTTTCAGAGTTACATATACATACAGATGTACATAAGAAGCAACAGAAACAAATGCAGTGGAAATACATACTTATAATATATATATATATACCAAATCCTCGTCTTCATCCTCCAAGCTATTGAAATTTTTGCTAACTGCATCTTCTACTGACCCGAGCGTATTGCATAAAAAGAAACACAACAAACACTCGGATCAGCACTAAATTATTCTCATATTAGTCAAATTAAAATATGAAACAACTTGAGTGTCGTGGGTGCAGTAACTCAAGAGATGTTATGGGATTTTTCCATCGCTCGAGGAGCCGTTAAACTAATACATACATAGTATAATACGCTATTATGATAGTGTCTATCCAGTAAAGTAAATATCATAAAAATAGCGTAAGCGGGATTACCATATTACCCTTACGCCGTTTACAAGCATCAACAGTCTATATAGTACCGTAAAGTCACCATACTGGTGTTATTAGAGGGCGCTCCATAGAACACAATGCTAAATCAAAATCGTATGGGGCTCGATATGCATAAATATGACAAGGCACTCGAGGCAATGCCCAGGGTAGGATCTACCAATTGCACTCCCGGACCGGTGGTAACGCATAGCAGCCACTACAGCCCACCTCGGATCACACTCCCAATTCAAATGGGCCTTAATCATCATCATCTTAGTCATAGAAATAGTATCAAAGAAGCATGTCCGATCAAAGGTGCTACCTCAATTAATCACGGTATAGCTCATGTTTTAGTCATTTCAATTATGACCCAAAGGTTAAGGCTATATTCGTTACCGTTCATCTTCTTCAATCCAACAATTGCCTCCAAGTCATCACATTTCATTCTAGATACGTCATAACGTTCACAGTTGTTAAAGTGGTATCGACACTGACAGAGAGTATGCCACTTGTTAACTCCGGCCTCTTTAACAACCAATATTTACATTTTCAACATCGGTCGGTTCTTTTACATTTCACAAAGGTTCGCTTTATATCCAAGATATCATGTTTTGTCTCGAACCCAATTTATATTCAAAAAGAATATAATTTTCTTATCAACATATCATAATCATACCAAACCGATTATATTCTAAACTAGAATATATTTCATTTCATTATATTATAATCATATAATATTTCACCAAATCGATTTATATTCAAATAGAATATACTTCATATCAAAGATTATAATTATCTCAAATCGATTTGAATTCGAAATCCATTCATATTCAAAAAGAGCATAAATCTCCATAAAAACTCATTCATATCATTTATGGGATCCATTATATTCGAATAAAATATCAATTACATTTCCATATAAAATTGGTTAAAGTCGATTTATATTTGAATACTTTATCTCAACTCAGTCTCGACTATGGTTTAAATCCAGCGCTTTCCATTCAAAAGAAATTTACAATTCATAAAAAAATACAAATGAAAATAAATGTTTATAAGAAAATCTTTATATAATATATATATAATATAATAATTAAAAATAATAAGATAAATTTAAATTATCATGTATTGACATAAATAAAAGTTTACTAGATAGTTTTGAATAATAAAAATATAAAGAAAAATAGTTTTTATAATAGAATAGTTTATAGGTTAAAGTTTGAATAAATAATTTTGAAGGAAAGGAATAGTTTATTTTAAAATCAAGCAAGGTATGTATACATATAGAATCCATGAAAATAAAATTTTAAATTAAATTGTTCCTTTCTTCCGAATTTCAAATACTTGAATTCATATTCAAGTCTCAATGGAGTTCATTTTATTCCATATCTCATTTCAACTTTGATCAAACAAACCGTTCAATTTAATGGATTCAAATTCATATTCGTGCCAAATTCGAAAAACTTCAAGTATTGTCAAATGACTTACATTTCAAAACTCAATTCTATGGAAATTCTCAATTCAACACCTTACCATAAATTTGGAAACTCCAAGGCATATAAAAATCCTTTTTTTTTCAAATCACAATTTGTTTGGATAATTTCTCTTGCCTGAAACACCCCACCTCCGTTAAGGTTACTCACAAAGGGAATGCCTTAACTTCGGTGGAGCATTTTAGGTAAAAAGATGTAGATAAATTACAAGACAGACAAATAAAGCAGCGGAAAATAAAGTCATTTTATAAACAATGTGGTTCAGTCAAGCTTTTACAATAGACGTCTCAATCATACTTAAAAGTAATACATAGAACTTCTGTCTTGATTTAAAAACTTCCAAATATAAAAGAAGCATAAAAATAACAATGATATTCCCCAATAAAGAATGAATCAACCATAGAAGTGGAAGAGAGAGTCCAAAGCAATACATCGACTATCTTCGAGCTTGGAAAGAAAACTGAGCTAAGTGGTAACATTTCCTCCCTGTGAACCTTGGAAGGGGGGGGGGATGGAAGAAAAGAAGCGAAACAAAACTAGGTCACACATAAGTCTGGTAAGTCCAGTGACTTTCAGCATATAAATAGGAAAAAACATCATGACATGAATAAACTGAATATAAGATAATACCGTGACAACAAGATAACATACGATTATTATAGATATGATAACGCAAGATAAACTTAACGCACTTCTACTCTTTCTCTGCTTCGCTACTACCCTGTTATTCTGATTTCTATATATCTGCACCACCTAACTTGTGTCCCAACTAGTAATCTGTATAAAATGATAATATGATAACGTGATCCCAATCCCCACAATTAACTCCTTTGATTTACTCTACTTCCAAATTCGGTTTCAAATATCAATGTTGAAATCGATTCTTACTTCTCTATATAAGTCCTGACTTATATATTCTATTTATCCAATGACAAATATTTTATTTGATTTATAAAACATTATTTATAAATTAATCTTCTCAATGTATCGGTTAGAACAGATTCTATTTAAAATCTTTGCTTTAAAACCATATCATGTTATCCCCGTGTGCGAAGCACGGGTCTAAACTTTCCTGATGTAAAATTCTATTCACTTGCCAAATATTTCTTTATATAACATTCTTTTCATTTTCCAATAAATTCCTTTTATATTTCTATTTATTTTCTAAATAAATATCTCCTTTTATATTCTATTTATTTTCTAAATAAATATTTTCTTATATAACATTCTTTTTATAAATAATTCCTTTCAATGTTATTTATAAATAATTCCTTTTCATATAAAATCCATTGATTTTATAAGTAATTCCTTTTCAATTCTATTTGTAAGTGGTTTGCAAATATTTCCTTTCATATTCTATTTGTAAATGTTTTACAAATATTTCTTTTTTCCAATTTGTTTTCACAAATATTTCCTTTTCTATTTGTTTTCACCAATATTTCCTTTCCTCTTATTCTTTTATTTTATAATTATTTCTTTATATAAAATCCTTTTCTTTATATATATAAAATCCATTGATTTTATATAAATAATTTATTTTCAAAATACACATTGAAAATCCCCTTTTCTATATCCCATCATTTCTTACGGTATTTAAAATACCAATTCACAATGATCGGTATCATTCAAACATACATAATCAACAACAGATTATATATCACATCATATATCACCATATATGAAAAACAGTAAAATAAATGTTGAGGAATCCAGTTGGATTCCTCCGACCTGTTTCCCTGCATCCATAGATGTTAAACAATATAATTAACATCGATTTCATTTCAATATGAAATATTCTACTGAACAGAATCAAGATTTGATGAACGATTTATATATATATATATAACGTTATCTATAATTTCAACCAATAAATAAAAAATTCAACCAAATAGTTAACACATAGCAAGCAACAGATAATTATCAGTTCTAAGAATACATTATAAAAAATATAACTGTTCAGAGTTGGTGAGTTTTACTCACATTGGATGATCATTGTTAATAATGATAACCATCACTTGATTCAGACGGACAATTTATTTTGCTATAAATTGTAACGAGCTCCAATCCACTCTCAGTCAGTTCCATTTTGAAGCCCTCTTCCATACGATCCCAATGGATCTTGTTTTACTGAATTTCGATATCATACGAGAGAGTTATGCATTTTTAAAGTTTATATACTAATTTGAATTTAAAATAAACCAACTAATTCAAATTGGGCTTAACTTTAAACTAAGGCCCATCGCCCCTTTTATTTACCAAACCCGCACCATTACCCTTTCTCTCCCAAAACCACGAACCTGTTCCCGTAAACATCCCAACGCAAAAATCATGGACATTACCCATTTCAACTTCAATCCATTATACAAACCAAACCTACCACAGAAACCTCCTACCAAAACTCTACACCCCTATATCACTCAGTTGCAGCTCGACGTCACCCCTTCATTTCCATCGACAACCTCTTCCAGTTGGGTACAAACATCGCACGACCTCCCACAACGTCGGAGAGCACCAAACTCCGGTGACAGACACGCCTCGCCATCACCAACTCACCCGACATCTCCAATCCCATCAACAACCACCACAGAAGCCACAAAATCGAACCCTCGCTCCACTGTATGTTTCCGAGCATCAGCAGAACCGCGTCGCAACCCACAAAGCCATTATCATACTGAAGCGTATGATGAATGAAGATCAACTAAGCTTGTTTTAGGATATATAGATTTTTATGTGATTTGTTTTGATTTTTGAAAGAAGGAGTTTTTTCACGTTTTATTGTTTCTAGAGAAAAAGTGGCGGCCGATGTTTTGACCAGTGAAATGGAAATTAGGTTAGGTAGGCACGATAGGGAATAGATTTTAGATATTTTAGTTTAGATATTTTGAGATATTTTTATCATTTTATATTCTTTTTTGCTTTCTAAAAATCGTGTGATCACACACGATATTCAAAAATCACAAAAAAGGACATACATCTTCAGTTCGACATTACGAACCCAACGAAACTGCTATCATCGAATTCCGACTCCGTTTTCTCACACAGCGTATTTTTAACCATCAAAATACTGACTATTTTTCACATTAAAATTTCGTACGGCCACATACTGACTCTAAAAATTACGGTAATTGAAATCTAGCAATAATTTAATATTGCGGATCCAACAAAATTAGTTTCGTCGAAAACAGAGGTCGTTTGCAAAACTGGCTATTTTTAAAGCTCTAAATAAACCCTTTTAAATATTAAATATATTTAAAAATAATTAAATTAAATATTTTAAAAAAAATATTAGCGTATATATTCACAATAGAATATCATACAGCTCCAATGGGATTTATAACTCGATATCTCAAAATTCCCAGTTATATCGATATTCAATTTATATATGAAATCCTTTTATAATATAAATAAATCATTATAATTTATAAAGGAATTCCATAGCGACTTTTTGAAAATTTGATTTGGACATAAATCAAAATCTACACAATGAAATCACGATTTTTCTCTTCCATTAGAAAAATATAATTCACCAGCTCCGTACGTTTCTTGTTTTACCGAAATCCAATTTGAAACGAACCATGTATATTCCGTTGAAGTTCAAATCGCCAAATAGCGAACTGTCGCACCATTTCGAGTTCGATTTTAATTATAATATATTTATACGTTCAAAATGTCATTCAAATAATATATTCATTATTCTAATTCAAATTCTAAACTAAATTATATATTTTGAATTGCCGAATTCACACCGTATTGCCATTTTAGCTAATTCTGATTATTTCAGAATTAAATATATTATTTAATTATTATATTAATTAAATATTCAAAGTCATTTAATTAAACCATCATTAAATGCTCTAAGTCACTATTTTTATAATTAAATTAATTAATTATAATACCTTAAAAAATACGGGACATTACATTCTTTCCCCCTTAAAATAATTTCGTCCTCTGAATTGCTAAGGTAGAAAACAAACCCTATTGACTGGTTCGAACTTATTTCTTTACTTCTTTAATTTCAGTTTCACTAAACCGGTTTTTTCCAATTAAAATAAAAATTAAATCTTATCAATGAAAATTTTCAAAAATCCTAAAAAAATTCTAACACCCAAAATTTTCGAAAAATTTCGCCAGCACCTCCTTTGTACTGGTCATTAGTTCAAACTCCAACTCGCCTCTCTGGGCCTTCTTCAACCCAAAAGAAAATGAAATAGCCAAGCGGCTTGCCAATTCGGCTCATAAAAATCTCAAACCCATATATAATATAAACAGGTACCTTTTTGTCGGGCATATCAATATATCCTTTCCATCTCTGCTACTAATTCAGCATATACCAATGTCATTCCAATCAAACTCAAATCACTTTTATCTCCTACACCACCATTCGCTTATCCAAGCCAAATTCAATTTCAAATCAAAGTTCCATTCCCGATTTTCAAATTTTTAACTCATCAATCCCATACCATTTCGGATTCTTATGTCACAAATCCAATTTTCTCGATATCATTCTAATCCAACTCAATTTTCACTTAATTGGTTCTCAATTCAATTCCAATTTATTTCCACAAATCTTTATTTAAATTTGTTTTTAATTCACAATCTATTCCTAGGAGTTTTAAACACTTTTCTTTTCTCAAAATCAAACTTTCCTTTTTAGGATTTCAAACAACTTGTTTTTCTCAAAACAATTCAAAAACAAAATCTTTGGTAGTAATCCATCACTTATATACTCGAAAATGAACACTAATGATGTAGTGATTCATCATCAGGGTTACTTCCCAGCCATCAAAGTGAGTTCAATATTATATTACTTTCAAAATCACCTTTAAACTATTCCATTTTGAAATATATTTCAAAATACCATTCACAATGCTGGTAAAACAATTTAAAATCTCCCAGGATTTTAAAATTCTCATTTATTCAATTCAAATCCATTTACAAACACTTCTCCAACTTTTAATTCCAATTCTGACTTAAATTCAGATTTAATTCATTCGATTTCATATATTACACTCATATGAATTATGATTGGTGATTTGCATAACCATTTAATTTATAATCTTACTCGATTATAATAACAACCAATATATCTAATATATTATAATCATTCCAACATAAATCCTTTATATCAAAATATAATTTGGGTAAAATTATTTCGTTTACCCTCTTTCAAAACATACTGTGTCGATTCATCGTATTCGAGTGTTTAGAAACTCCTACCGATACAGTGGATCAAACTGATCGACCATAACTCATAAACAACTCAACCAATAAATATCCATGGTATAAAATCATTTTATATCAAATAACAAATGCGTTCAATCGTATATATACACTCAACTCAATTTAAGGTATTACTAACCCCATCTCTACTAAGTCACGCCACAGAGCCATGGTAATTACAAAACCTTAAGCTCTGATGCCAACTGTAGTGTCCCGAAATTCCGGTACAATTTGTGTTGACCAAATAACATAAGTCCAACCCAAATTACACTGGAAACTAGAAAACTAATAGAAAGAGATTAGAGGGTGAGAATAGATAAGATAGAAACTTAGAATAGAAGAAGAAGAACATCACAACATCAGAGTAAACACGAATCTCACAGCGGAACGAATAAATATATTTCATAACATAACTTTGAAATAAAACAGTATCTGTATACAATACCATTATTAGAGTATAACACCTACAAGACAGCGGAAATAAACAGTAGCTATATAATCCTGAAGCCTCCTGCTCTAGCTCTTCAAGTATCTGTAAATCCCGACTACTTGACTGCCCGTACAAAATTGGGCACCCAAGAGTTTAGGGAAACAAAACAAAATAAACTCTGGGTCGGTCATGTGACTGGTATGAGTAAACTCAAATCATTTGTTTAACCTTTAAAATCTCTTTAAAAGAAAGGATAATCCTAAGACTAATCCATACATAAACACAGATATCTTTTACCTTACGATAACCCAAAATATTTCTAAAACAATACTTGTTTGATATTATAATAATGTCTAGATCAAGTGAATATAAATCTAGAAGAAACGCTTGCATCTAACGTTCTACATATATAATATACAATCAAAATCGCGGGCTCTTATTTAGGGAATGGATTCCAATTATGACAAGGTATGGATCCACCTTCCTCTCAGTGTACTCTAGAAGCGATAAACTGGAGTTTAACAAGAACATCTTGTAACTCGGCCACACATGATCGACCATTCATTTCTCTTGAATGTATCAAATATATTGCCACCCCTCGGTTAGTATTCCAACATAACCATTCCCGGGAGATACAAAATTGAAAGAAGTACAAATATGAATATTCTATAGATGGTGACAATATAACCTAATTGGGTGCGGCACACTTAGCCACGCTGCCTACCCGATTTCTGTCATTTCCCAGTTGATGAGGCTTGAGGTTACAACATATCTCTATACAGATCATGTCTTCATTTACTTTAAATGCCACATCATCATACCCGTCAAACCAAAAATTGATTTCCGCAAAAATACCATGGGTATAAGCTAAGAGAAACGAATTCCTCCACCACCAATGTAAATATGTTTGAAACGATCAACTTACGCGATCTACCAGATATACTCTACCTAACATTTATACAGTAGCCCTTGCACTTTGCTCCGTCTTCAATATATTCAGCATACTTGGTTAGCAACGCTTATGCCAATACGGAGTGGTTCTTCGGATAATAATCCAACCGGTCTCTCCATATTAACAACGTAAAAATGGTCAGACACTTTGATAGTCGGTGATTTTACTATCAAATGAAAACACGTGTGCAAACAAAAATCATATTTCCAATCGGAATTTCTATTGATCAATCATCATATATATATATATATATATTCATATTTCCTTATTTTCTATACTCAGAAAATATATGTTATGAACATTGGAAAACATTCCCATTGCTTATTTACTTATCACTATTCTGCCACACCTATCAGTCTCTGACTGTAAACTAGTATGAGAACAATTCCCTAATTATCAATCCCGAAGGTCGAAACCAACATCAGATAGACACATAGAAAACCATCCAACTTAACTAATCTCTAGTCAGTTTCTAACTTAGCTTAACTCCATTTCTTAACTCCTTATAAATAAAACATTCCATTTTTGATGTTTAGAAAATATCTCTGATTCTATATTTGGAAAACGTTTCCAAAACTCATTTATATGGATTTCAAACTACCGTTGTATAAAACATCGTTATGACTGCTCAATCCCTAAATCTCTTATTACTTAAATTTCTAACTAACTCTCGCCATCGAACCTCAACTATTTCTTAGTTAATTAAGGAAGTCAATCCAGTTGGGGTATAATTACCTCTCAGACCTTAACTAAACGACGTTCTTAACCTTGCAATAGACAAAGCTCGCCGCTACCATTTCTACAATCATTTGCTTACGCAAATTCTCGGATTCGGATTATGAATCCACTTCTTTTATGAAAAACATTTATTACAACGCTAACGTTATAAACCCTACTTTCGAAATATCTAACTTCAAATATAACTTTTATTTTTAATTTGAATAAATAAATAAACACCTAATTTATAAATAAATAAATCTTGATTTAAAAACCGAAAAGTATAAGTACTTTCCCGAATTTGATATAATTGAATTCGACGATTAACTCCCTTCGAATAACTAATATTCAATTAACTCCTCTCGAATAACTAAATTTGATTAACTCCTTTCGAATAAACTATATTTGATAACTCATTTCGAATAACTAATATTTGATGACTCCTTTCGAATAACTAATATTCGATAATCCCTTCGAATAACTAATATTCGATAATCCTTTCGAATAACTAATATTCGATAATCCCTTCGAATAAATAATATTCGATAATCTACTTTTCTCTATTCGAATAAACTATATTTGATTACTCTTCTTTCGAATAAACTATATTCGATTAACTCTAATCCGACTAACTCTAATTCAATTAACCCTAACTCGATTAACTCTAATCGATTTATTCTAATTCGATTAACTCTAATCGATTAACTCCTTCTTGATTTATTTAACTTAATCGATTAACTCTAACTTGATTAACACTAATTCAATTAACCCTAATTCGATTAACTCTAATCGATTAACTCTAATCGTTTAGCTCTTACTCGATTTGATTAACACATTTTTATTAACTCCTTTGATTTACTCTACTTCCATATTCAGTTTCAAATATCGATGTTGAAATCGATTCTTACTTCTCTATATAAGTCTTGACTTATATATTCTATTAATCCAATGATAAATATTTTATTTAGTTTATAAAATATTATTTATAAATTAATCTTCTAAATCTATCGGTTAGAACATATTCTATTTAATATCTTTGCTTTAAATCCATATCACGTTATACCCGTATGTGAAGCACGGGTCTAAACTTTCCTGATGCAAAATTCTATTCCTTTGCCAAATATTTCTTTATATAACATTCTTTTCATTTTCCAATAAATTCCTATTATATTTCTATTTATTTTCTAAATAAATATCTCCTTTTATAATCAATTTATTTCTAAATAAATATTTTCTTATATAACATTCTTTATATAAATAATTCCTTTCAATGCTATTTATAAATAATTCCTTTACACATAAAATCCATGGATTTTATAAGTAATTCCTTTTCAATTCTATTTGTAAATGGTTTACAAATTTTTCTTTTCATATTCTATTTGTAAATGTTTTACAATTATTTCTTTTTTTCCAATTTGTTTTCACAAATATTTCCTTTTCTATTTGTTTTCACCAATATTTCCTTTTCTCTTATTTTTTGATTTTATAATTATTTCTTTTTATAAAATCCTTTTCTTTATATATATAAAATCCATTGATTTTATATAAATAATTTATTTTCAAAATACACTTTGAAAATCCCTTTTTATATATCCCAGTATTTCTTACGGTATTTAAAATACCAATTCACAATGATCGATATCATTCAAACACACATAATCAACAACAGATTATATATCACATCATATATCACCATATATGAAAAATAGTAAAGTAAATGTTGAGGAATCCAGTTGGATTCCTCCGACATGTTTCCATGCATCCACAGATGTTAAACAATATAATTAACATCGACTTCATTTCAATATGAAATATTCTGCTAAACAGAATCAAGATTTGATTAATGATTTTTATATATATATATATATATATATATATCATTATCTATAATTTCAACCAATACATAAGCAATTCAACCAAACAGTTAACACACAACAATCAACAGATAATTATCTGTTCTAAGAATACATTATAAAAAATATAACTGTTCAGAGTTGGTGAGTTTTACTCACATTGGATGATCATTGTTAATAACGATAACCATCGCCTGATTCAGACGGACAATTTATTTTTCTATAAATTGTAACGAGCTCCAATCCACTCCCAGTCAGTTCCATTTTGAAGTCCTCTTCCATACGATCCCAACGGATCTTGTTTTACTGAATTTCGATATCATACGAGAGAGTTATGGATTTTTAAAGTTTATATACTAATTTGAATTTAAAGTAAACAAACTAATTCAAATTGGGCTAAACTTTAAACTAAGGCCCATCGCCCCTTTTATTTATCAAACCCGCACCATTACCCCTTCTCTCCTAAAACCAAAAACCTGCTCTAGTTAACATCCCAATGCAAAAATCATGGCCATTACCCATTTCAACTTCAATCCATTTTACAAACCAAACCTACCACAGAAATCTCCTACCAAAACTCTACACCCCCATATCACTTAGTTGCAGCTCGACGTCACCCCTTCATTTCCGTCGACAGCCTCTTCCGGTTGGGTACAAACATTGCGCGACCTCCCATAGCGTCGGAGAGCACCAAACTCCGGCAACAGACACGCCTCGCCATCACAACTCACCTGACATCTCCAATCCCACCAACAACTACCACATAAGCCACCGAATCGAACTCTCGCTCCACCGTATGTTTCCGAGCATCAGCAGAATCGCGTCGCAACCCACAAAGCCAGTATCAGACCGAAGCGTATGACGAATGAAGATCAGCTAAGCTTATTTTAGGATTTATAGATTTTTATGTGATTTGTTTTGATTTTTGAAAGGAAGAGTTTTTTCACGTTTTATTGTTTCTGGAGAAAAAGTGGCGGCCGATGTTTTGACCAGTGAAATGGAAATTTGGTTAGGTAGGCACGGTATTTATAGGGAATAGTTTTTAGACATTTTAGTTTAGATATTTTGAGATATTTTTATCATTTTATACTCATTTTTTCTTTCTAAAAATTCGTGTGATCACACACGATATTCAATAATCACAAAAATGGACATACATCTTCAGTTCAACATTACGAACCCAATGAAACTGGTTTCTTCGAATTCCGACTCCGTTTGCTCACACAACGTATTTTTAACCATCAAAATACTGACTGTTTTTCACATTAAAATCCCATACGGCCACATACTGACTCTAAAAATTACGGAAATTGAAATCTAGCAATAATTTAATATTGCGGATCCAACAAAATTAGTTTCGTTGAAAACGGAGATCGTTTGCAAAAATGGCTATTTTTAAAGCTCTAAATAAACCCTTTTAAATATTAAATATAATTAAAAATAATTAAATTAAATATTAAAAAAAAATTATCATATATATTCACAATAGAATATCATACAGCTCGAATGGGATTTATAATTCGATATTTCAATATTCCCAGTTATATCATTATTCGATTTATATATAAAATCCTTTTGTAATATAAATAAATCGTTATAATTTATAAAGGAATTCCATAGCGACTTTTCAGAAATTTGATTACATAAATCAAAATCTACATAATGAAATCCCGATTTTTCTCTTCCATTAGAAAAATATACTTCACTAGCTCCATACGTTTCTTGTTTCACCGAAATCCAACTTAAAACGAACCCTGTATGTTCAGTTGAAGTTCAAATTGCCAAACAGCGAACTGCCGCGCCATTTCGAGCTCGATTTTAATTATAATATAATTATACGTTCAAACTGTTGTTCAAATAACATATTCGTTATTCTAATTCAAATTCTAAACTGAATTATATATTTTGAATTGTCCAATTCACACCGTATTGCCATTTCATCTAATTCTGATTATTTCAGAATTAAATATATTATTTAATTATTATATTAATTAAATATTCAAAGTTATTTAATTAAACCATCATTAAATCCTCTAAATCACTATTTATATAATTAAATAAATTAATTATTATACCTTAAAAATATGGGACATTACACTGTGCCTCCAATATACGCGCCAACCGCCGATGAACTCACCGGTCCCTAGCCCCTCCGATCGGCGCGAAGCGGTGAACTTCGAGGCCAAAAATCCTCCAAAACATTGAATGAATGACATTCTTGACCGTATGATCATGAAGTCCTCACAAAGATCTTTGATTTTCGATTAATGAGTTTTTGAAATTTCAGTGTGGATTAGAAGGATTTGAGGGATGAATTTCTGAACAAAAATCATCGTTCGCTTTACCCCAGACGGCTGCTTAAGAATGGAACTAGGGTTTTAGCCTTAATTAATATACATATTTATATTTTAATAATATTTTATTTGTAAATTTCTTGTTAAACACTCTGTACTTCAAATCGAACCCAAAAACTATTGCCTCTAGCTAAATACCCTCATTGCGGACACAATGGGATATGTTTTGTAAGCCTATTCGGTTGTTTCGATCAGTTTTCATCAAAATTAAAATATAAGTCAATATAACGGTCAATATTGAATTTAACGTACATTTTAATTTACCAGGGCCATATACTGACTCCAAAAATTCTAGAAAAATAAATCTAGCTATGTTTTGACGATAGGTCCGAACAAAACTAATTTCAATGAATTTGGAGACCGTTTGAAAAATGGCCATTTTCTAGTCGATTAAATTTAAATTGAATTGACAAAACACGTTTAAATTTACTACACTCATATTAATTCCAAAAATCATGAAATTTGAAAACTAACAATAATTTGACATTCCGGATCCAACAAAAGTGGTTTCATCAAAAACAGACGTCGTTTGCAAAATATCTATTTTTAAGGGCTATATATTATAATAAAATATATATAAATTCCATAGAGACTGTTCTAAATTTTAAATTGGACATAACTTTCAATTTATATTACAAAATCTCAGTTTCTTACATTCGTTAGAAAGATGTTATCAAACTGATTCAAATGTTTGTTGTTTTGGCCAATTCTGACTTATATTGAATTTAGTATGTTCAATTGAAATTTAAAATTGAATTTTCAAACTACCACGCCATTTCAAGTTCATTTTATAATTAAAATAAATTTATACATTCTAACTTCGATTTAAAATAAAATTTTAAATTATTATTATTTAGAATAAGTCATTTTAAATATTCAAAATCCATTAAAATAGCTAAAACAAAAAATTTAAATTGGTTCAGAAATTCCGGGTTGTTGCAATCTCCCCCACTTAAAATCTTTTCGTCCTCGAAAAGGAACGGAGCAGAAAGTTGTTTAAATAACCACCTCAACTTTCATCCTGGCTTTCATTCTTTAACTTTTCAGTTTCTAAGAATTTTCTAATTTCTCAAAAAGTTGGCTAACACCCTAAATTTTTGAAAAATTTCGCCATAACCTCCTTTGTACGGGCTAATCGATAAAACTGCAACTTGCCTCACACAGCCCTCATCAATCCAATAGAAAAAGAAAAAGCCAAGTGGCTAGCCAATCGGCTCATAAAATCATCAAACCTAGTGAATATAGTAAACACATACCTATTTGTCGGGCATATAACTTTATTCCTCTTCTTAGCTTCTACGCAACAACCTATACAACATATATATGTACATGTATGCAGTTCCGATCAATTTTCAATTTAGTTCAATATCTGACTCGATTTGGCTTAATTTACCTTTCATTCACGTATTGGTTAAATTAATTATCATTCCAATATTTTTATTAGTTAAACTAATAACAAAACATCACAACCAACAATCAATTAGTTAATTAAATTTTCAAACATATAACTTCCTATACATACTTAAAAATCATATTGTTAGTGCCAAATCACAACAATAAATTCTAACTAAGTTTTGGTTCTCACATCAGTCAATTGGAAATATATAGATATTCCACTTTCCAGACTCGAACACAAGTGCTGATGATGCAGCTGCTATCATCAGAATCATCTCCGGGCGACTTGAGTGTGATTCTGTATCCATCAAGTATATTTGAGACTTGGAATACACGTTAATTACGCATATATTCAAGATCTTGATATACCTGATAGCCCAAATTAATTTAAAAGAAAATGTCCAAATACGAATAATAGACATAATATTTCAAAACTAAGTTTGTTTTATAAATTATACTCCTCAAACTCATTCTAGGATATTACTAACCCTATCTCTAACGAGTTATTCTTGTAGGATATTACTGATCCCATCTCCGATGAATTCTTTCATTTGGTTCTAATGTGTCTTGGTCTCTACCTTTGTAAACCAAAACTCTGATACCACAATGAAACGACCCAAACTTACCCATACGGGAAAGCCCGGATTGAGTTGAGAACATGACGCATTAGTACACAAACAATAGAACATTTCATTGCTATTACAACAATTTACATCAGAGTACAAGAATATTCCAAAGTATGAATAAATATTACATATTGGAAATACAATATCAGGTTAAGAATTTACATAGCAGCAGAAATTAATACATAAGTGCAACGCGTAGCGAAAAAAACAGCTGACACAACTGAAAGAGATGTACGGATACAAAGCTTTCTGAATATAACTCCAGCTGTATTCTAGGATCCTGTGAAAATAAATATCTGCGAAAACCAAAACTACTTGCTGCCCATGTGGAAAATATGGGCACCCAGAGTTTAGGTAGAAACATTAAACTCCGAGTCAGTCATGGAACCGCGTGAGAACTAAAACATTTATTAACTTTACTTTAAAGGTTGGGAAATCATGAGACCACGCCATATAACATGGAACGGGTTTACTCCACATGAATCTTAGTTCAAAATAAAACAATGCAGTGCTTTTTGGAAAAATGAAGCTATTATAAGACTCAGGTCTCATCACATAATGCAATGCAAGCTGGAGGATAGATTTTTACATTATAATAGCTAAACATACTTAGTACATTTTAAAACAAATTGTGATGGCCCGCCCCGCACCAGCCGACATTTCCAATGAAAGTGCGATGTGCCAATGCTCGACTAGCACGGGACAGTCGCCAATGAAAGGAAAAGAAGGGAATTTGAACTAACAAGGAACCTGTAGAACATCTCACAGCGCAAGGGATAAAATATAATAATAACATAACTTTGACATAAAACAGGCGAGACTGCGCATAAGCTGAAAACTAAACCATCATAGCAGCAGAAGTCCAAAATACAGCTTATCATCCAAACCAACATAATTACAACTTTGAAATACTATCTCTAAAGCAAAAAGAAAGAGGTACACTACTAATGCCCAAAGTAGTGACCAACAACAACACATGGAGATTATATCTATATACCATACGCGGAAGCCTCTTGATCGTCTCCAGTACAGCTACTTGTGCATAATCACCTGACCTGTCTTTAGTCTGCCCGTTTAAGAGCACCCAGAGTAATAAGAAGAGACATAAAACTCTGGGTCAGACAAAAGTCTGGTATGAGCGATAAGCAGCAAAAAAGAATAATAATAGGTATACATAACCATACCTGAACCTGGACCTGCAACGAAAGAGTTAGCACAACAGGATGTACAAAACTCTAAGGTGACACTAACACATGGTGTGAAAACAATGGGGAGGGGGTGTACATGTCATGGTGATAGCTAGAATCAAACATAGCAATCATCCTCACATCTCTCACTCAGTGCGTAAAGTATAAGATATCTACCACTTTGATTACCCAATTCTTTGTTATGATCACTCTGCCCTATGGAGTCATGACGGCTCCACTGCACTGATCCGTAACAACCAATACTTTGCTATGTCCACTCTGCCCCATGGAGTCATAACAACTCCACTGCACTAGCTCATGGCCCTGCTACGATCACTTTGCCCCCATGGGGTCATAACAACCCCACTACACTGATCCACAGCCACTAATCTGTCTCTCAGTGGTGAGTCAAAGCTATAGACATCGATAACTCCTTTACACACATCCCGCAGCAAAGTCCAATTCATGAAGTTAACTCGTTGGTTCCCATTTGGATCTTGAGTAACAACTTCCCATTTGGACTACCTTTGCACCTCAGGTCATGGCCTTCTCCCGGATTGGTTCGGATGTGTGTAGTACCCCAGTCATCGCCGGTTCCATTCGGTCCTCTCATTCGGTTCGTGGTGCCTCCTCCATAGCATTAGGTTGGTTCGACTTGTGGCCCCTATCTCCGGTTCGGATCGGGCTTCTCCACTTGAGCGGTTCGGGTCGTGAGCTCCTTCCCTTGAGCGGGTCGGAGAGCTTCATGTATAGGCAGATCGTGGCATACTCCAGACGAGCGGTTTGTAGAACATGGAGCACGAGCGGATCGGGGTGTTTCACAAGTAGATTGATTCGGTTCGGGGCAAGCACGATCGGTTCGGTTCAGGGTAGGGCGATCTGATCTGGTCTCATTTCCTGCACAATTTCCTACAACCTTCCAGCGACTATTTCACGCCATACGGCGGCGTTTTCGACCATTCTAACTTTGCTGCGCAATCATAAAGCATTCCAAACAGTAATAGCAACATGTATAAACAACCATAAACACCAAAACACCAATTTAACATGTTTATGTGGATCAAACATACCCAAAACCCATGTTTTCCCCTTAATCATGTTTAACCATAACTAATGATAGGACTAGCAAAACATAACCAAATTAACCCAAATTTTTATCTAAGCCTTAAAATAATATTTTAGAATTTTACAAATTTTCCCAGAATTTTAGCATGCATAATTTCGCTAGTTAACACTAATCACCCCTAATTAGTCGTAGTTAGTGAAAAACAATGCAAATCACTCACCTCAGCCACAAATAAAACTTTAGATATGAGAATCTACTATTTTGGGATGTTTTTCTATGCAACACAGCAGCTCCAACTCTGATTTGGTGTTGATTTGCCTTGATTTGATGTAGATCTTCTTAATTAGTGATTAGAAGGCGATTAGGGAGTGATTTAGAAGGTGGATGCCATTGCTAGGTTCAAAGAATGAAAGTGGCAGGTGTAAAAACTGAAATGAAATGTTTTCCCTAATCCTATCAGCCCTCCGATAACCCTAATCCCGAAATGGGTTATGGGCCTAGTTGCTAATCACCTTAATTAGGTCTGGTTAAGCTATTTTTCACCTTCCAAACCTTATTTCAGCCATATCTCCCAAACGGTAAGTCCGTTTGATCAGTGTAACCATTATACGGAAAGCTAAACCATCATCCAAATCCAATGGAAGTAGTATCAGGTCAAAACTCCTTATTAATCAAAAGTTGTTGGCAAAACAAGATTTTCTAGGTGCAAAATAGTCATTTAAAAATTGGCAAAAACCGTGAACATGGGAAATGGCCCAAATAGTCGTTCCCCAAAGTTACACAACCATACGATCTCATATGAAAAAGAAATAAATATTCTATGATCCTTCGATATGTAGAATGCGGGTCGTTACACTCTCCCCCCTTAAGAAATTTCGCCCCCGAAATTCCTTAACCAAAAACATACAAAGATGTTCCGCATGCCTATCAGTCATTCACAAATAATCAAACATACGCAACAAGCACAACGAGCCTACCCTAGCATGCGGTTTACAAACAAGGGAAGAAACTGTCACTATTAAAATCTTACTAGGCATAGAGTTCTGGATGCAATTCCCTAGCATGTTGTTCTATGATACTGTGGAACTTAAACATCGATTATAATATTTAACATCCATTTCTGCATCTATTTTAAAGTACTATTAAAAACTTCGGTTTGTCTTTGTTAAAATCATGGTCATCATCCCATTATGTGAAAATCAGTCATGGAAAAAGGACTGAATATGAAGTGCAGAACAATTCAATCAGTCAATGGCCTATTTTATAATGTTTTCTCTTATAGTCCGCATTTACTGGTAGGTGGTAATTGCTAGTAATTAGCATATATTAAGTAGTTGAATGGTGAACAGTCATTATAGGGATCTATGAAAGGCAACCAGTGTATAGTTTAGTATGTTTGTTAGCAGCAACACTGATTGTTAGTTGCAGAATTTAAGTAGTGGTTAGTATTTCCTTACAAAATGTTACCATATGCATGATAGATTATTGAGTACTTTTAATACCACTGAACTGGAACCCTTCTTCATTATCCTTCTTGAAGGGTTTCAACGATCTATTAGTA
Source organism: Allium sativum (assembly GCA_030737875.1). Taxonomy (NCBI): domain Eukaryota; kingdom Viridiplantae; phylum Streptophyta; class Magnoliopsida; order Asparagales; family Amaryllidaceae; genus Allium; species Allium sativum. The sequence goes on along the minus strand of CM060915.1, from coordinate 856,028,148 downwards.
GCGGATTTCATAAACCAACCAAACCCATAACAGCATCTAATACCAAAATTGAAAAATTGAATTATAAGCATACCAAAATATTTAGAATGAAGACCAAAACTGAAATCGATCGAATCAAACACCATCCTCTTGAATGACATCTCCATAGTTATTCACATGAACGATTTCTCGATCGTCATACAAATCAAGATGAAGAGGAAAAAAGGGTACTAGCCTCTACCGCCATAATTTTCTTTGATCCCTCTTGTTTAATTTTGTTGTACCTTTTAAAAGGAAAGTATATTTCTTTTTTTAAACAAAATAAAGGAGAAATAGTATCGAATAAAATTAGTCGGTCATACCATTTCATTATATATATATATGTGTGTATATATATATATATATATAATATCAACAGTTTGATATCTATTCAAAGAATAGCCCCCTTCCTTTTAACATTCTAATTGTGTGACCATTTAAGTTACAACAACGTTTGAAATAATTTTAAATCATATTTAAAATTATAAACAGTGAGCGGCCTCTAGTAATACATCACTCCCACCCAAGTTATAATAAAATCAATGATTCGATACAACATTTCCTATGACCAATGTTTCAATGTAATTTAATCCTTTTAACTAGTAATCCAAGATTAAACTCGAGGCATGAAACCAATCATCCTCTTTATAATTTAATCCTTTTATCTTGATTGATGAGCATATTACACAAAACAAATCAATATTTGAGCATGGCCATGCATTTTATAATCATATTCAATCAAGAGGCCCATGGATATCTCTACTTATATTGTTGGGTTAAATTCCATCAAGAACATTTATATTATTTAATCGAATCGATATGCATCCGATAATCACCTTTATCGTCTACTTGGTTAAAAGTAACTTTTGATGATATCAAAACACAAATATCCTTAAATAAAATATATAATGAATTCAGGTCTGAGGACCATAACATCACTATCACTATGAGTATTACTTATGATAATGTTAATTATAATCCGTGAAGTTTTCTCATGTTGGGTCAGCCCAATACAATATTCTCTAATACGTATTTATGTATTGACATTAATATCACACATATTAATGATCAGTGAGATATGGTCATTAGTCAATCAGCATACTTGTCTCAATGTTTTATTGTTGTCCTACATTGACAATAAAACTTGAATAGGGACATTTAAGAGTTATAATACTTATCACATTACATAATCTCATGTTCAAGTCACTTATTTGAAACTATATAATTATGTATTATTATTCTAAGGACTTCTGTTATGATAATGTTTATATTACGCAGTAAATATAACATAACAGGATCTTTTATTCAAAATAAAATATAACATCAACAGTGTTATTAATCACATTAAATGGATTGCCTCTAGGGAACAAACTCTAACAATCTCCCACTTGTGCTAGAGTCAATCATTCATGTATCGTACCCTTGATTCTAGTGTGACTATCATTCTTCTATTGTGATAGAGTTTTAGCCAGTGGGTCTGCAACACTATTGTCTATTGGTACTTTGTAGATATATATATATCTCCTCTATGAACAGTTTCATGGATGAAATAATATTTCTTAAATATGTGTCTGGATCAATAATGAGATCTAGGTTTCTAGGCCTGATCAAAAGCTTCATTCTTGTCACAATGTAAAACCATTGGATCAACAATGGATATAACTAAGTTCAATAATGAACTTCTTAATCCAAACACCCTCCTTTGAAGAATTAGTAACCGTTTCTTATTTAAACTAACATTATCCCCAATAAGTAATATGTTATTAACATATAAAACGAGGAATATAATGTTACTCCCACTAATTTCCTTGCATACACAAGGTTCATTGGTATGGTTCTCGTCCTTTCAAATTCTACTTTATTCCCATTGGTAGTTTTAGAGACTAGTTCTCTTTCAAAAGGTACCAGTTCGAGCAATAAAAAATTTATTCTCACAAGGATTGTAGAAATAATACCTTTTGTTTCTTTTAGATATCCCACAAAATAACACTTACAATATTTGGGTCCAAGCATGTCAGAGGCAAGACGTTTAACAAACGTCTCACATCCCAAATTTTCATAAAAGACATATTAGGACATTTCCTAGTCCATTTCTCATATGGCATCTTTAGAATTGTTTTAGTAGGATTATAATTATGTACGAATACAATTTTTTCAAGGGCATAACCCAAAAATTTATTGGAGGATCTGCCTGATTCATCATTGATCGCACCATATCTAATAAGGTGTGATTTCTCCTTTTGGACACACCATTCCATTGTGGTGTTCTAGGTGGAGTGAGTTGTGATACAATTCCACACTCTTCTAGTAAATTTTGGCTTAAATATTCTACTCCTCGATCTATTCGAAGAGTCTATATATATTCTTTCAAATTTGGTTTTGAAATTCATTTTTGAATTCTTTGTACTTTTCAAAGGATTCAGATTTGTGTTTCATAAGATACACAAAACCATATCTAAAGAAATCATCAGTAAATGTAATGAAATAATAAAACCTACTTCTAGCCGATGTACTCATTGGTCTACATGCATCATTATGTATAAGGCCTAATACAACATTAACCTGTTCACTGTGTCTAGTGAAAGGTGCTTTAGTAATTTTGCCTTAAACAAGATCTGCAATCTTCATAAAATTCAAAATTCAAATGAATTCAAAATTCCGTCTTTATGGAGTTTTTGATATGTGTTTCTCATTTACATGGTCTAACAGACAATGCTAAAGGTATGTTGGATTTAAATCATTAGATTTAATCTATTTAATATTTATGTTATAAACAAGCACATCAAAGTTTTAGAATACAAAACCATTAACTAATTGTGCATTTTCATAAAATAATTCATTTAATGAATTGAAAAATATTTGTCCTTTTATTACGAATGAAATCCAAATTTGTCTAAACAAGATACACAAATTTTAATGAAAATACATAGCAATAATCTTTTGATTCTTAAATTAGACCCTGTAGATAAGGATGAGCACCAACTTCCTATAGTTAACGCAACAATATTTACTCCATTTCCCACTCGAAAGTCCACTTCTTCTTTTTCCAAATTTCTGCTCGTTTGCATTTCCTGCAAGTTCACATACATATATGTGATCTGAATCTAGTACTTAATACCAAACATATAGAAGTAGATAGATTGACAGTTTTAACATTTATACCAGATTTGGTTGAAGCCATGCTTCTCCCTTTTCTTTTCAAATATTCTAAATATACAAAATAATTACGTTTCCTTTTGTTTTGAGGACAATTCTCAAATTTTGATGTTAGTCAAGAATTTAATTTAACTCAGTTTATCTTTCTTAAGACTGATTTAAGTGATAAATTAATTGATGGTATTTACCATTCAATATACATAGGAGATAATAAATGATAATGTAACATATATGTTCTATATAAATACAAATTTTGATAATCAAAATTATACAGAATGTTGCATATTTATATAAATATATAAATTAAGTAAAAAATATGCTCCCACTCAAATCAACGTCCATATATATATATATATATATATATATATATATATATATATCAGTATACATATATATTTAAGTGAGCCAAGATCCATATCTAGTCATGCCTTGAGTTAGCTTTGGCTAATCCCCAAAGCACAATCTTTTAGGTAGACATCTTATGTCAATTATATCACATATAATTCTTGGATAGCATGATGAACAATGTTTGTTCATTTCAAATATTGGATATTTAATGCTATTTGTTTCTAATCCCATAGTCTTGTTATGGCAGCCTAGTTAAGTCAGACCCAATTATACATTTTGAGTATTACATTTACTCTATCGCATATAATCAAAATTAGTGAACTAATGCTTTGGCATTACCTACATTTATTTATTCTGGCATCGATGAGTGTTAATTGGAGGACATAACTTTGACTTAATATAAAATATGCTTTAAAGGAATTTTATTATTCGAAGTGGAAACTCATATTATACGCATTCAAACATTTCGAAATATATATAACTCTTTAATTAAAATATGTATATATATGACATACATCCATTTTAATTGAAAATATGCCTGCTTTGTTTTTGAACATTTCAGATGCAAGTCTGGAAAAAAAATTATATAAGCTTTCGCAACACACTTTCATATTTATTTTATGAAACTGACGTGTATTAAATTTGTTGAAAAATATACACATGACATATGCGCTGAGTTATATATCCATAATAAAATCATGAAATAATACACGCTAAATTTATTTGCTTACATGCAGGCATGAGTTTAAAACATACAACTTTTGTAAAATTTTAAACATATCCTACAAAATGTACATAATACTACATTGTATCTTCATAACAGTATACGCACACAATAACAACATCTCATATATTATTAGTATATAGGTAAACTACATGCAGCATATATATATAAGATACAATTAGTTTTCAATCCAATTCTTGTCCATATACAAAATGGTATATACAAACAACAAGAAAATAAAGCAAGTCATACTCGCTTATTTTTATGCCCTGAATTCACCCGGCCTCCGAGGAGACGGAAAAACGTGGATTGTAGTGAGAACACGACGCATCAGAAAATAAACATGAGAACATTTCATTGCTATTACAACAATTTACATCAGAGTACATGAATATATCCAAGCATAAATAAATTATACACAGTGGAAAAATATCATAGATTAAAATACGTAAATTTAAATGTATGAATACAATGTACAGCGGAAATACATCAATTAACACAACTGAATGAAATACACTGACACAAAGCTTTCCGAATATTGCTCCAGCTATAATCCAGGATCCTGTGAAAAGAAATATCTGCAAATCCAAAACTACTAGCTGCTAGTGTAGAAAATATGGGCACCCAGAGTTTAGGTAGAAACAATAAACTCCGAATCAATCATGGGACTGGTGTGAAAACTCAAAACAGTTATTAAACTTTACTTTGGAAAAATTAAGTAAATCACGGGACCACGGCGTATAACGGAATGGGTTTTTCCCTTATGAGAATCCAAATTATCTTTATATCAAAAACCTTTTGATATTATAGTAATGTCTATCAACCACAATATAATAATCATCTAGCAGAAACGCTTTCATCTCACATTCTACATATATGGTATACAATCAAAACCGCAAGCGCGTATTGGGTAATGGATTTCCAACTATGACAAGGTATGGAACCACCTTTCGCTAGTGTACTTCTAGAAAGGAATACACTGGGTTCAACAAGAACATCTTGCGACCCGGCCACACATGACCAACCACTCATTTCGCTTGAGTGTATCGAATGTATATCACCAACGGTTGGGATCAGCAACCGTTTCCCGAATGGGACAGTATCGAGAATAGATTTTTAGAAATAAATGAAACTCTAGATCAGGTGATTATACACCCTAATTCGGAGCGACCGACTTAGCCATGCTGCCTGCCCGATTTCTGTCATTTACCGGTTGATGAGGCAAGAAGCTACGCTTTATCATCACACCAGATTCACTTCGAATGTCACATCGTCAAATCCATCAAATCATCGATTGACGTCTACAACCATACATTACGTGTGAGCAAAAAGTAGTTTCCTTCTCCGCTTCCACTCTTGGTACGGTTGAAGAAATCAATATACGTGATCGTTTGGAAATACTCTGTCAGACATCCGTCCATACATGTAATCCAGGAACAGGATGAACCGAAGGCACTATTCAATACATCCATCTTAGACACTGTTATCTAAGACCTATATAATAGCCCTTGCACTTTACTCCGTCTTCAATTATCTTTGGCATATATGATTCGCAACCCTTATGCCAATACAGAGTGGTTCTTTGGATAATATTCCAACCGGTCTCTCCATATTAACAACGTTAAAATGGTCAAAAACTTCGATAGTCTGTGATTTAACCATCAAAGAAAAACAGGTGTGCACACAACGATATTATTTCCCGGAGGAAATTATATCGATCAATCATCATTCAACATTTATCTCTTTATTTCATTAATTTACTTATCTCCTGTTTCCCTATATTCAACATTTTCTTATTTTCTAAATTTATAAAATATATTTTATTACCATTGGAAAACATTTCCATTTCTTGTTTTCTATATCAGAAAACATTTCTGGTTCTTAATTGGAAAACATTTCCAAAACTCCTTCATTGGACTTAGACAGATGTTTAAATAAACCATCGCGATGCCAACTCAAACCATTACGCTTATTAACTAAAATTCACTTAACCACTTTCACTCTCGAACCTTAACCATTTCTAAATTAAAAACGAAGTCAGTCAAGTTGGGGTATAACTACCTCTCAGACCTTAACTGAACAACATTTCAAATCTCGAAATAGGGTAAGTTCATCTTTTAACTCTTTAACACTTCTCCTTACTTAACTTCTCGTTCGAATAAATCTCTATTCGATTGTAACAACCCGTAAAATGCGAGCCAGTTTGAAAATTTTATTTTGGCAATTTTAGCGGATTTTGAATATTTAAAATAGATTATTTTAAATAATATCGACGTGAAATTTATTTTGAATAGAATTCGAACGTATATATTATATGCGTCGTCGTTAGAATATAAATAATTATTTATAATTATAAATAGAATTGAAAATGGCGCGGTAGTTCGATAATTCGATTTCAAACTTCAATTGAATGTACCGGGTGCAAAACAATCCGGATTTTAGTGAAACCAAAAATAATGGAATCTAATAGTGAATATCTTTCCAACGAATCCGAAAAATCAAAAGTTCGTAGCGGGAATCAAAAGATATGTCCAGTTGAAAATTCTGAATAGTCGCTATGGAATTCAGGCCCTTAAAAATGGACATTTTGCAAATGACCTCGGATTTCGACGAAACCAGTTTTGTTGGGTCCGTGATGTAAAGTTATTGCTATATTCCAAATTTCATAATTTTTCGAATCAATATGTGAGCGTGGCATAGGAAAACGTGTTTTGACCATTTCAGTTGATTTTAATCGACTGGAAATTGGCCATTTTTCCAACGGTCTCAGAATTCGACGAAACTAGTTTGGTTAGGACCGTATCGTCAATACGAAGCTAGAAAATATTTTTCTGCAATTTATAGAGTTAGTATGTGACCCCGGTAATTTGAAATGCACGTTTAAAAATGCAATATAGTGATTTAAATGTAAATTCAAAGGAAACTGATTCAAACGATCGAATCAGCCTACGATACATATCCCATTGTGTTCGAAATGGGGGTAATACGCTATGGGCGACAGGCGGTGGGCCTCGTTTAGGGGTCGTATGGAAAAAGTCAACTTTTGCATAATAAAATATAAATAAATAAATAAATTAATAAATATTATAAAACCTTTCTCTCTCACTCTCTCTCCCCTCATAACTGACAGCAAAAAAAAAAAAAAAAAAAAAAAAAAAGAAAAAGAGATCGAACCCACGAACCCGCCGCCCCCTGCGCCACACCGACGCACTGCGATCTCCCCCCCCCCCCCGATGATCGGCGATCCCCCATCCAACCTCCAAAAAGCTGCCGCCTCCAGAAGATCGACATCGCCCCTGAACCCTAAATCGATCTGATGCCCGTCGCCCTAAACCCCGCCTCCGATGACCGCCGCCTAGACCTCGCCGCCTCCCCCTCCCACTCGCCGGCGGCGCCTCCCTCCCCCGCCGATGCCCCTCCTCACGAGCGACGCCCGAACCCCCCCCCCTCTGTAAGTCCCCTTTTTCCTTCTTCTTTATTTATTATTTTATTTCTACTTTTATTTTAAAGATTAAATACTGATTTCTGTTTTAATTTGAAAACTGATTTCTTTTTAGATTTATAAAACTGTTTTTATAAAAGGATTCAAACTGATTTTTGAAAAAGGATTTTAATAAAACTGATTTTTTATTTTAGATATAAATACTGAAATTTTATAAAGAATAAAAACTGATTTGCAAAAAAAGAATTAAAACTGATTTTAAGAAAAGTTTTAAAACAGATTTTAGAAAAGGTTTTAAAAGATTTGAACTTTAAAATAAGTTAGGGAAAAAAGAAAAAAAGATTTGAACTTTGAATAGAAAGAAAAGTGTTGAATTTCGAAATAAAAATATGATTTTTATCGATATGAATGTGAAGTAAAAATAGAATTTTTATATATTGAACTTCGATAGAAAAATAGAATTTTTATATATTGAACTTCGATAGAAAAATAGAATTTTTATATATTGAACTTCGATAGAAAAATAGAATTTTTATATATTGAATAGCGAAGTAAAAATTCGATTTTTATATATGTAGTGGCTACGAACGACGAAGACTTCTGCAAATGAAGAGCCGTGGAGCTAGGATAGCTATATGTGAGAATTTCTCACTCTTCAATTTATTTTTCTAGTTATATATATATATACTAGGATGCAGACGGTGCTTAGTAGCACCCGACACAATCGTCCACAAACCATGGACTTGTTTGTTTGGTTGTATAGATTAGTTTGATTATGTGATTGAATTGTTTGGTGAGATGAAATTGATATGATTGATGTGTGAATGGCGTGGGCCTTCACTAGACCGGGGATAAGGCTAGGCCTTGTCCCGTTTCTAGTATCGTGCCGTTATGCCGCCGAAATTTTCTAAAATAAGTTAGAAAAATAAAAATAGCATTTTATTTAACGAATGAACTGAATAGAAATTCATATGTTAAAATAAAATGTGTTATCGTTAAAAATATAATTTTTAACGTGAATGTGAATAAATAAATATTCATTTACAAACCAGACGGTTTGTTTATGTACACCTATTTGAATGACGTTGATTGGGTCGATAAATTTTACACATCGCCTAACTGCACAAATAAAATATGTGTTTGATTGTTTGAAACCCCACACGGGTGTTAGGATGAAATTTTGAAGTTCACTCATCCTGATTGATTAAATATGTCGATCGATTGATTGACAAGCTGCTATAAGCGTTAAATGTCTATATTGGATGCTTATACAGTGTAGTGCACTTTGGTTGATGGTTGATTATTCATCGTTGTTGATATTTACATGTGTTGTAGAAAATCCATATAATTAACATTATATGGTAATTGATTGGGCCTCATTCCAGTTTCGAAAAAAAGAAATATTTGAAATAGAAATATTTGAAATAGAATATTTGAAAATAGAAATATGTGAAGCCGTGAGGATTAGATTGACGCCATTTTGACGTGAACGATATTTATATCGATTTTATTCATTTTAAAATGAATATTGAAAGGTGATTTCGAAATCGAATATTTTGAAATGAATTGAATTGAAAACGATTTCGAAATGAATTGAAAACGATTTCGAAATGAATTGAATTGAAAACGAATTCAAAATGAATTGAAAACGATTTCGAAATGAATTGAATTGAAAACGATTTCGAAATGAATTGAATTGAAAACGAATTCAAAATGAATTGAAAACGATTTCGAAATGAATTGAATTGAAAACGATTTCGAAATGAATTGAATTGAAAACGAATTCAAAATGAATTGAAAACGAATTCAAATTGAATTGAAAGCGAATAGAAATGAATTCAAATTGAATTGAAATTTGAATTGAATAGAAATGAATTTTAAAACGAATTTATAAAGAAGAATTCAATTTTGATTTGAATTGAAATGGAAGTTGAATTTGCTTTTGAAACGAATTTTAAAACTATTTATATAATTCGTTTTAAATAGAAATCGACGAAGTATATATTATATATATTATATATATAATATAATGGCCTGAATAGAACGCGCCGCGCCGCGGCAGTTCGCGAATTTCGACCATTTATTTCAAACGGACATTACGGGAGATCCGACCGTCGGATTCTCCTAAAACCGGAACCGTTGGGTTCGTATCGAAAAGAGCTTTCTAACGAATATTAGAAATTTGAAATCTAACGGTTGGATTTGGAATTATGTCCAAATCAAATTCGAAAAAGGTCGCTGTAAGTGCAGTTCGATGGCCGTTGATGGAAATCGACTGTACGGGCCTTGATAAAATTATTAAAAATAGCAATAATTTGTGTAAAATCATAAGAAATGGTTTAGAAAGATTTGGGGTGAAAGACTCCATATTTGAAAAGATAAAAATAGATTTTTATCGAAATGAACTAGTTTTGAACTAGAAATATAATTCTATTTATTTTTAAATAAATAAATTGAATTTAAAAAGGGTTTTAAAAATAACCAAAATTTCCAATGATTGCATTGGAGTGGATTTGAATCGAAATTGTCTTCGGAATATTTCGATGTTGGAATTCGTGATTATACAGGTGTTGTTATGGAAATTTGAAAGATATATATATTTATATCGTTATTTCCAATACGACATTTGTTAGTCGTAGAATTTGATATTGAATATAAGCCGATATATTTTCTATTCAGAGCCTTGTATTGAATATCGAATGTGATTTGGGTTTGTCGTGAATGGTGTCTTCATTAACACTGTTCTTGAACCCAGTTGAGAAATGATTAAATCTTTTTATTTAGATTTAATGAGGTGTACCGATTAAATAACATTTAATTGGAATTGAATTGATATTGATTTTTGGGTTTATCGTGAACAGTGTTTTAAATAACACTTGTTCTTTAACCCGATAATTAATGAACGTGATTTGGGTTTGTCGTGAATGGTGTCTTCATTAACACTGTTCTTGAACCCAGTTGAGAAATGATTAAATCTTTTTATTTAGATTTAATGAGGTGTACCAATTAAATAACATTTAATTGGAATTGAATTGATATTGATTTTTGGGTTTATCGTGAACAGTGTTTTAAATAACACTTGTTCTTTAACCCGATAATTAATGAACGTGATTTGGGTTTGTCGTGAATGGTGTCTTCATTAACACTGTTCTTGAACCCAGTTGAGAAATGATTAAATCTTTTTATTTAGATTTAATGAAGTGTACCAATTAAATAACATTTAATTGGAATTGAATCGATATTGATTTTTGGGTTTATCGTGGACAGTGCTTTAAATAACACTCGTTCTTTAACCCGACGATTAATGAATGTGATTTTGGGTTTATCGTGAACCGTGTTTTTAAATGACACTGATTCTTTAACCCAGTCAAAAGATTAAAACTAAGTGGAGTTTTAATGAATCTTTAATTAGATTGAAAAGATCGAGAATGGAGTATCACCAGTTTTGCTCCAGGCGATAGTTAAATCTTTAATTAGATTTGAACGTGAAATTTAGAAACTAACTGTCGGTTAGCCAAGCAGAATGGTTTTCTGGATATTGATCTGATGTTGGTTTCGGCCTTCGGGGTTAATATTTGGGGAATTATCCTCTTGATTAATTTACGGTTAGTGACTAATGAATTGGAATGAGGCGTATGTTGTGTTTGTGTAACACTTATTTAAAATATACGCGAGTTATTCGGAAAGACCGGGTTTATCCCATTCTGAATAACTGATACGACGATAAGTCGAAGATGAAGACGATGGTCGAAGACCGGAGGTCTTCACGTCGTTTGGGTGATAGCTGATGATCTTGATTGGGCTGTACACCCAAGAAGATGGAAACAGTTGGTGATCGTCCAGACGTACTTGGAGATCGATGGATATGCGGGGTACTAGGTGCCTCCGGTTTCGTTCAGACCCAGAACGGACTTGTAAATGGACTGTGTGTCTGACATCGGATTTCATTCTGTGTGACTGATATCGGTTGCATAGGATGGTTTGCCTGTGTGGCATGCTAAGATGCAAATGATCAAGGCTTCTGTTGAAAAGCAAAGTCTTGTGGTGATGATCAAAGCACGGCCTTTGTGGCGTAGCTTTGTGTAACGTTTACCTCGCGTGTTTCACACCAGGTATGAATCAAAAACGGGAGACGGACCTCAGGGAGGGCATGCGTTTCCTTCTAGATAAAAAGTGGCGTCAGTGGTTTTACGCGCCCTGACGAGTTTGACTTATGTGGTTGTTGCTGTTGCGAGGCGCCTCGGATTGATCGGTCGTTCTCGAACCGATGGAGTCATTTGGTTGGCTCATTTACGCCCCAAAGGGCGGGGAAACGTAGTGTTCAGGGTTTAAGTTTAATCCACATCGGTGGACCGGCCCTGTCGCTCCAAGGGACGATGCGTTCTGTTCCTGAGACATGGGCTAGATTGTCTCGAATCGGTTGAGGACTATCTTTTGCCTCGGTTCATAGATGGAAATCCAATTTCCAAATACGTGACTTTGCGATTTTGATTGTATAACCTATATATGGCGACATAGTGGTATGGGGCATTCATGCCGCCTATGATTGATACTTATGATTTGAAGTTGTTTTATACACTATGCACTTATATAGTATCAAATGATTTGTTTTAAACGTATCAAGCATTCTTTGGCTGTTATAAGGGAAAACCCTATCCTCGACTGCGTTGCATTGTGTGATGGGACCTGGGTCTTATAACAGCTTCATTTTTCTTTATTTAGCATTGCGCTGTTTGTTTTTATGCACTGGTATTCTTGGGAGGAAACCCGTTCCGTGTTTTACGGCGTGGTCCCTTGATTTACCTAATGATTTAAAATAAAGATTAGTAACTGTTTTAGTTCTCACACCAGTCACATGACTGACCTGGAGTTTATTGTTTTAACCTAAACTCTGGGTGCCCTTATTTTGACACGGGCAGCTAGTAGTTTTGGTTTTGCAGATTTATATTCACAGGATCCTGGTTTACAGCTGGAACGATATCCGGAAAGCTTTGTATCCGTATATCTTCTTCTAGTTGTGTATTGTATTATTTTCCGCTGCTATGTATTTAAATGTAATTTAAATCTCTGATATTTCTGTGTAATATTCATTTATACTCTGTATATTCTTGTAATCTGATGCATTGTTGTAATATACAATGAAATGTTCTTCTGTATGCGTTCTGTTTTGTCCTGTTCTCAAACGATAGGGCGTTTCGAACGGTCTGGATCGGTTTAGCGACTGGTTCGGACCGAGCGAAATTCCTTGTCGTCACAGTTTGGTATCAGAGCTTTGGTTTACAAAGCAGAGAACAAGGCACATTAGAAACATACGAAAGAATTCATCAGATATTGGATTAGCAATATCCAATGAGAATGACTCGTTAGAGATGGGATCAGTAGTATCCTAGAACGAGTGTGAAGAGTATATTTTTAAAGTGAAAACATTCTTTGTTTTGAAAATTTAAATCAACTATTCGTATTTGATTATTTATTTATATTGATTTGGACAATGCAGTATATAAAGATTTTGGGTATACGTCTGATCCACGTGTATTCGAAGTTTTAATATACTGGATAGATATAGATTCACACTCTAGTCGCCCGAAGATGATTCTGATGATTGTAGCTACATCATCAGAATTAGTGTTCGAGTGTTGAAGGTGTGATTTTCTATATATTTCCATTAGGCTGGTGTGAGAACCAAAATTAGATAGGGCCTATTGTTGTGATTTGGCATCAAAAACATGATTTTTGTATGTGTATCAAAATTATGAATTTGAAACGTTACATTCACTAATTGATTGATGTTTGTGTTGATTGTTCATTTGTTTGCTAATTTTAAACCATTTAGCCTAATTGAATCAAATATTGACTTGTATTGAAAATTAGTCGCATTTGCTTGCATATACATATATATCATTGAACAGGTCATAGCAAGGAGGCTAGAGCAGAGAATAAAATTTGTTTGCCCGACAAATAGGTACATGTTTACTACATAATTTCCTGTTTTGTTTGGGTGATGATGATTTTGTGAGCCTATTGGCTAGCCGCTTGGCTTTTTCTTTTTCTTTTTGAGATCTGAAGGACCGGGGAAGCTATTTGAAATTCCCCGATGCTCCCGGTGCAGGGGAGGTTATGGCGAAATTTTTCAAAAATTTAGGGTGTTAGCCAAATTTTTGAAATTTTAGAAAATTCTCAGAAACTGAAAAGTTAGAGAATGGAAGCCTGATCGAGCGTAGAGTTGAATAATCAAACCACTTTCGACTTTGTTCCTTTTCGGGGACGAAAAGTTTTAAGTGGGGGAGATTGTAACAACCCGTAAAATGCGAGCCAGTTTGAAAATTTTATTTTGGCAATTTTAGCGGATTTTGAATATTTAAAATAGATTATTTTAAATAATATCGACGTGAAATTTATTTTGAATAGAATTCGAACGTATATATTATATGCGTCGTCGTTAGAATATAAATAATTATTTATAATTATAAATAGAATTGAAAATGGCGCGGTAGTTCGATAATTCGATTTCAAACTTCAATTGAATGTACCGGGTGCAAAACAATCCGGATTTTAGTGAAACCAAAAATAATGGAATCTAATAGTGAATATCTTTCCAACGAATCCGAAAAATCAAAAGTTCGTAGCGGGAATCAAAAGATATGTCCAGTTGAAAATTCTGAATAGTCGCTATGGAATTCAGGCCCTTAAAAATGGACATTTTGCAAATGACCTCGGATTTCGACGAAACCAGTTTTGTTGGGTCCGTGATGTAAAGTTATTGCTAGATTCCAAATTTCATAATTTTTCGAATCAATATGTGAGCGTGGCATAGGAAAACGTGTTTTGACCATTTCAGTTGATTTTAATCGACTGGAAATTGGCCATTTTTCCAACGGTCTCAGAATTCGACGAAACTAGTTTGGTTAGGACCGTATCGTCAATACGAAGCTAGAAAATATTTTTCTGCAATTTATAGAGTTAGTATGTGACCCCGGTAATTTGAAATGCACGTTTAAAAATGCAATATAGTGATTTAAATGTAAATTCAAAGGAAACTGATTCAAACGATCGAATCAGCCTACGATACATATCCCATTGTGTTCGAAATGGGGGTAATACGCTATGGGCGACAGGCGGTGGGCCTCGTTTAGGGGTCGTATGGAAAAAGTCAACTTTTGCATAATAAAATATAAATAAATAAATAAATTAATAAATATTATAAAACCTTTCTCTCTCACTCTCTCTCCCCTCATAACTGACAGCAAAAAAAAAAAAAAAAAAAAAAAAAAGAAAAAGAGATCGAACCCACGAACCCGCCGCCCCCTGCGCCACACCGACGCACTGCGATCTCCCCCCCCCCGATGATCGGCGATCCCCCATCCAACCTCCAAAAAGCTGCCGCCTCCAGAAGATCGACATCGCCCCTGAACCCTAAATCGATCTGATGCCCGTCGCCCTAAACCCCGCCTCCGATGACCGCCGCCTAGACCTCGCCGCCTCCCCCTCCCACTCGCCGGCGGCGCCTCCCTCCCCCGCCGATGCCCCTCCTCACGAGCGACGCCCGAACCCCCCCCTCTGTAAGTCCCCTTTTTCCTTCTTCTTTATTTATTATTTTATTTCTACTTTTATTTTAAAGATTAAATACTGATTTCTGTTTTAATTTGAAAACTGATTTCTTTTTAGATTTATAAAACTGTTTTTATAAAAGGATTCAAACTGATTTTTGAAAAAGGATTTTAATAAAACTGATTTTTTATTTTAGATATAAATACTGAAATTTTATAAAGAATAAAAACTGATTTGCAAAAAAAGAATTAAAACTGATTTTAAGAAAAGTTTTAAAACAGATTTTAGAAAAGGTTTTAAAAGATTTGAACTTTAAAATAAGTTAGGGAAAAAAGAAAAAAAGATTTGAACTTTGAATAGAAAGAAAAGTGTTGAATTTCGAAATAAAAATATGATTTTTATCGATATGAATGTGAAGTAAAAATAGAATTTTTATATATTGAACTTCGATAGAAAAATAGAATTTTTATATATTGAACTTCGATAGAAAAATAGAATTTTTATATATTGAACTTCGATAGAAAAATAGAATTTTTATATATTGAATAGCGAAGTAAAAATTCGATTTTTATATATGTAGTGGCTACGAACGACGAAGACTTCTGCAAATGAAGAGCCGTGGAGCTAGGATAGCTATATGTGAGAATTTCTCACTCTTCAATTTATTTTTCTAGTTATATATATATATACTAGGATGCAGACGGTGCTTAGTAGCACCCGACACAATCGTCCACAAACCATGGACTTGTTTGTTTGGTTGTATAGATTAGTTTGATTATGTGATTGAATTGTTTGGTGAGATGAAATTGATATGATTGATGTGTGAATGGCGTGGGCCTTCACTAGACCGGGGATAAGGCTAGGCCTTGTCCCGTTTCTAGTATCGTGCCGTTATGCCGCCGAAATTTTCTAAAATAAGTTAGAAAAATAAAAATAGCATTTTATTTAACGAATGAACTGAATAGAAATTCATATGTTAAAATAAAATGTGTTATCGTTAAAAATATAATTTTTAACGTGAATGTGAATAAATAAATATTCATTTACAAACCAGACGGTTTGTTTATGTACACCTATTTGAATGACGTTGATTGGGTCGATAAATTTTACACATCGCCTAACTGCACAAATAAAATATGTGTTTGATTGTTTGAAACCCCACACGGGTGTTAGGATGAAATTTTGAAGTTCACTCATCCTGATTGATTAAATATGTCGATCGATTGATTGACAAGCTGCTATAAGCGTTAAATGTCTATATTGGATGCTTATACAGTGTAGTGCACTTTGGTTGATGGTTGATTATTCATCGTTGTTGATATTTACATGTGTTGTAGAAAATCCATATAATTAACATTATATGGTAATTGATTGGGCCTCATTCCAGTTTCGAAAAAAAGAAATATTTGAAATAGAAATATTTGAAATAGAATATTTGAAAATAGAAATATGTGAAGCCGTGAGGATTAGATTGACGCCATTTTGACGTGAACGATATTTATATCGATTTTATTCATTTTAAAATGAATATTGAAAGGTGATTTCGAAATCGAATATTTTGAAATGAATTGAATTGAAAACGATTTCGAAATGAATTGAAAACGATTTCGAAATGAATTGAATTGAAAACGAATTCAAAATGAATTGAAAACGATTTCGAAATGAATTGAATTGAAAACGATTTCGAAATGAATTGAATTGAAAACGAATTCAAAATGAATTGAAAACGATTTCGAAATGAATTGAATTGAAAACGATTTCGAAATGAATTAAATTGAAAACGAATTCAAAATGAATTGAAAACGAATTCAAATTGAATTGAAAGCGAATAGAAATGAATTCAAATTGAATTGAAATTTGAATTGAATAGAAATGAATTTTAAAACGAATTTATAAAGAAGAATTCAATTTTGATTTGAATTGAAATGGAAGTTGAATTTGCTTTTGAAACGAATTTTAAAACTATTTATATAATTCGTTTTAAATAGAAATCGACGAAGTATATATTATATATATTATATATATAATATAATGGCCTGAATAGAACGCGCCGCGCCGCGGCAGTTCGCGAATTTCGACCATTTATTTCAAACGGACATTACGGGAGATCCGACCGTCGGATTCTCCTAAAACCGGAACCGTTGGGTTCGTATCGAAAAGAGCTTTCTAACGAATATTAGAAATTTGAAATCTAACGGTTGGATTTGGAATTATGTCCAAATCAAATTCGAAAAAGGTCGCTGTAAGTGCAGTTCGATGGCCGTTGATGGAAATCGACTGTACGGGCCTTGATAAAATTATTAAAAATAGCAATAATTTGTGTAAAATCATAAGAAATGGTTTAGAAAGATTTGGGGTGAAAGACTCCATATTTGAAAAGATAAAAATAGATTTTTATCGAAATGAACTAGTTTTGAACTAGAAATATAATTCTATTTATTTTTAAATAAATAAATTGAATTTAAAAAGGGTTTTAAAAATAACCAAAATTTCCAATGATTGCATTGGAGTGGATTTGAATCGAAATTGTCTTCGGAATATTTCGATGTTGGAATTCGTGATTATACAGGTGTTGTTATGGAAATTTGAAAGATATATATATTTATATCGTTATTTCCAATACGACATTTGTTAGTCGTAGAATTTGATATTGAATATAAGCCGATATATTTTCTATTCAGAGCCTTGTATTGAATATCGAATGTGATTTGGGTTTGTCGTGAATGGTGTCTTCATTAACACTGTTCTTGAACCCAGTTGAGAAATGATTAAATCTTTTTATTTAGATTTAATGAGGTGTACCGATTAAATAACATTTAATTGGAATTGAATTGATATTGATTTTTGGGTTTATCGTGAACAGTGTTTTAAATAACACTTGTTCTTTAACCCGATAATTAATGAACGTGATTTGGGTTTGTCGTGAATGGTGTCTTCATTAACACTGTTCTTGAACCCAGTTGAGAAATGATTAAATCTTTTTATTTAGATTTAATGAGGTGTACCAATTAAATAACATTTAATTGGAATTGAATTGATATTGATTTTTGGGTTTATCGTGAACAGTGTTTTAAATAACACTTGTTCTTTAACCCGATAATTAATGAACGTGATTTGGGTTTGTCGTGAATGGTGTCTTCATTAACACTGTTCTTGAACCCAGTTGAGAAATGATTAAATCTTTTTATTTAGATTTAATGAAGTGTACCAATTAAATAACATTTAATTGGAATTGAATCGATATTGATTTTTGGGTTTATCGTGGACAGTGCTTTAAATAACACTCGTTCTTTAACCCGACGATTAATGAATGTGATTTTGGGTTTATCGTGAACCGTGTTTTTAAATGACACTGATTCTTTAACCCAGTCAAAAGATTAAAACTAAGTGGAGTTTTAATGAATCTTTAATTAGATTGAAAAGATCGAGAATGGAGTATCACCAGTTTTGCTCCAGGCGATAGTTAAATCTTTAATTAGATTTGAACGTGAAATTTAGAAACTAACTGTCGGTTAGCCAAGCAGAATGGTTTTCTGGATATTGATCTGATGTTGGTTTCGGCCTTCGGGGTTAATATTTGGGGAATTATCCTCTTGATTAATTTACGGTTAGTGACTAATGAATTGGAATGAGGCGTATGTTGTGTTTGTGTAACACTTATTTAAAATATACGCGAGTTATTCGGAAAGACCGGGTTTATCCCATTCTGAATAACTGATACGACGATAAGTCGAAGATGAAGACGATGGTCGAAGACCGGAGGTCTTCACGTCGTTTGGGTGATAGCTGATGATCTTGATTGGGCTGTACACCCAAGAAGATGGAAACAGTTGGTGATCGTCCAGACGTACTTGGAGATCGATGGATATGCGGGGTACTAGGTGCCTCCGGTTTCGTTCAGACCCAGAACGGACTTGTAAATGGACTGTGTGTCTGACATCGGATTTCATTCTGTGTGACTGATATCGGTTGCATAGGATGGTTTGCCTGTGTGGCATGCTAAGATGCAAATGATCAAGGCTTCTGTTGAAAAGCAAAGTCTTGTGGTGATGATCAAAGCACGGCCTTTGTGGCGTAGCTTTGTGTAACGTTTACCTCGCGTGTTTCACACCAGGTATGAATCAAAAACGGGAGACGGACCTCAGGGAGGGCATGCGTTTCCTTCTAGATAAAAAGTGGCGTCAGTGGTTTTACGCGCCCTGACGAGTTTGACTTATGTGGTTGTTGCTGTTGCGAGGCGCCTCGGATTGATCGGTCGTTCTCGAACCGATGGAGTCATTTGGTTGGCTCATTTACGCCCCAAAGGGCGGGGAAACGTAGTGTTCTGGGTTTAAGTTTAATCCACATCGGTGGACCGGCCCTGTCGCTCCAAGGGACGATGCGTTCTGTTCCTGAGACATGGGCTAGATTGTCTCGAATCGGTTGAGGACTATCTTTTGCCTCGGTTCATAGATGGAAATCCAATTTCCAAATACGTGACTTTGCGATTTTGATTGTATAACCTATATATGGCGACATAGTGGTATGGGGCATTCATGCCGCCTATGATTGATACTTATGATTTGAAGTTGTTTTATACACTATGCACTTATATAGTATCAAATGATTTGTTTTAAACGTATCAAGCATTCTTTGGCTGTTATAAGGGAAAACCCTATCCTCGACTGCGTTGCATTGTGTGATGGGACCTGGGTCTTATAACAGCTTCATTTTTCTTTATTTAGCATTGCGCTGTTTGTTTTTATGCACTGGTATTCTTGGGAGGAAACCCGTTCCGTGTTTTACGGCGTGGTCCCTTGATTTACCTAATGATTTAAAATAAAGATTAGTAACTGTTTTAGTTCTCACACCAGTCACATGACTGACCTGGAGTTTATTGTTTTAACCTAAACTCTGGGTGCCCTTATTTTGACACGGGCAGCTAGTAGTTTTGGTTTTGCAGATTTATATTCACAGGATCCTGGTTTACAGCTGGAACGATATCCGGAAAGCTTTGTATCCGTATATCTTCTTCTAGTTGTGTATTGTATTATTTTCCGCTGCTATGTATTTAAATGTAATTTAAATCTCTGATATTTCTGTGTAATATTCATTTATACTCTGTATATTCTTGTAATCTGATGCATTGTTGTAATATACAATGAAATGTTCTTCTGTATGCGTTCTGTTTTGTCCTGTTCTCAAACGATAGGGCGTTTCGAACGGTCTGGATCGGTTTAGCGACTGGTTCGGACCGAGCGAAATTCCTTGCCGTCACATCGATAACTCCTCCCTTCGAATAACTATATTTGATAATCTCTCTTACGAATAACTAGATTCGAAAAACCTTTCTTCAAATAAACTAAATTCGATTTAATCGATTTACCTAATCCTAATCGAATAACTCTTTTTACTAAACTCCTTTCGAATAACTAATTCGATAACTCCTTTCGAATAACTAATTCAATAACTCTTATGTGATTAGCTCTATTCGAATAACTAATTCAAATAACTCTTATGTGATTAACTCTATTCGAATAACTAATTCGAATAACTCTATGTGATTAACTCTATTCGAATAACTAATTCGAATAACTCTATTTGAATAACTCTTGTTCGATTTAACTCTATCGATTTACTCTAACTGATTAGCTCTAACTGGTTTAACTCTAACTAGTTAACTCTAACTGGTTTAACTCTAACTGGTTAACTCTAATTGGTTAACTCTAACTGGTTAACTCTAACTGGTTTAACTCTAACTGGTTAACTCTAACTCATACTCTATTCGATTATCTCTAATCGAACAACTAATATTCGATTAACTCATTTCGATTAAACTATAATTGATAACTCCTTTCGATTAAACTATAATCGATAACTCTTATGAGTTTAACTCTATTCGAATAACCCTTATTTATTTAACTCTATTCGAATAACTAAGATTCGATTAACTCTATTCAACTAACTCGACTCGACTAACCCCTTTCGAATAACATATTCGATTTACTAACTTTCGAATACCATATTCGATTTACTCCCTTCGAATAAACTATTCATTTATAAAGATTTACTTTTAGTGACGGTTCTTCACTTTACAAATGATTTCCTTTTTAGTAACGTTTTCCTTTTTATAACGGTTTCCTTTTTATAACATCCTATTCAGTTATAAACAAATTTCCTTTTTATAAATCTATTTATTTTCTAAATATTTCCTATCAATTCTATTTGTAAATGATTTACAAATCTTTCCTTTTCTATTATTCTATTTGCAAATGGTTTGCAAATATTTCCCTTTCAAATCTATTCTTTGATTTTATAATTTCCCTTTTCTAAATAACTCCTATTTATAAATATTCCAATTTATAAATATTTCTTATTTATAAATATTCCATTTATAAATATTTTTATTTTGAAATATCACTTTGAAAATATTCCCTTATCAACATTTCGGTATGTTATGGCATTCAACATATCAAATCACGATGATCAGTATCGTCCAAACACATATAATCGACAACATATTATATATCACATCATATATCACATTATATGAAAAACAGTAAAATAAATGTTGAGGAATCCTGTCGGATTCCTCCAACCTGTTTCCCTACATCCACAGATGTTACACAATAAAATCAACATCACTTTCAGTTCCATATGATATATTCTGTTAAACAGAATCAATATAGAAATTCAACTAACTGATTAGCAGTTCAATCAAACAGTCAATACACAGTCAATCAACCAATATTTAATAGTTCTAAAAATACAACATGAAATTTTAAACTGTTCAGAGTTAGTGAGATTTACTCACATTGGACGATCATCGTTAATAACGATAACCATCGCTTGGTTCAGACAGACAATTTATTTCGCTATAAATTGTAACGAGCTCCCCTCCACTCTCAGTATGTTCCACTATGTAGTGTCTGCCCACACGATCCCATCGGATCTTGTTTTGTCCAATTCCATTAATATATGAACAGGATACCCTTAATTAAAGTAAATACATTATTTTCATTTGAATTGAAATTAAATAAAAACTTGAATGGGCTTTGCCATTTAATTTCCCGACCCACTACCCTCCTCAAGCCCACTACCGTATAAACCCATCTTCCCCAAATCCTTAGTACCGAACTCCTCCATCATTTGCTCCACCCAACAGTAGACGTGGCCGAACTTCCACTACAAACCTCCTCCATGGTTTCAAAAATCATTAACACCATTGCTTCCCTCTTCCCGAGCTCTCCGCAGCCATACCCTTTAAATCACTCTCGATCACTAGGAGGTAACCGCGACCCCCATCCGTCAATGAACAGGTCCGACCCACATTGAACCGAGCTTCACCAATTTATCACCGCGGAAACCAAAATCAACCCCAAACCCAAATACCAACTCAGTTTTGCACCTCGATAACCCATCGTCCCAAAGAAGTTGAACCCTAGCTTGCGCCCCATGTTTCTCTCGACTACCAGAGCGTCGCGAGTTGCACAAAATCGGGTTGAAACTGAAGTGAATCTTCTTGTGGTTCCAAATATATATATATAATGATTTATAGAACTTTATTTCCATTTGTGAGAATTTATGAGGATGAAAATGTTTTTACTGGAAGAACATTGGAGGCTCGTTCTGCGTTTGACCAGAGGAAATGGAAAGCTTTAGGTTATAAGGCAAAGGGGTTATTTATATATGTTAGTTAATTTACTTTGAGAGGTGTGAGTTTTTCCACGTTTTGAGTTTTGAGAGCACAAAGAACATGCGGCTGAGAAGGGAAGACTTGGTTCGTTTATGATCAGAAATAGGTTTAAATATTTTAGATATTAAGGGTACCGATTTCATAAAATTTCGTTTGTTTATGAACTGCGAGAGACAGAAACAAACATACCGTTGTAATCAGTGATGCCCCATGATCCCAAAAATGTAATAACGTCAGTAGGTTAACTCATATTGTGAAACCCAAAAATGTTGATTACAGGGTGCAGAATTCTTCAAATAAAATGTTGCTTATTTAATTAATTAAAAATTACAGCAAAATTCTAAAAATTAAATTATCACTATGTCTCAAAAGAACCTTGTCTAAATTCGAAATCGGTAAGTAGTTATATCGAATAAACCATTACGGTCGACAAACGATTCTACAGCGACTATTTTGAAATTTGATTTGGACACAACTCACAATCTACACGACGAAATCCTAATTTCTCTCTTCCACTAGAAAGATATACTCCACCAGCTCCTAACGTTTCTTGTTTCACAGAAATCTGATTTAAAACAGCTTTTGTATATTCGGTTGAAGTTCGAATCGCCAATTTACGAACTGCAGCGCCATTTCGAGCACGATTATAGTTATATTATAATTTATACGTTCAACTATCGTTCAAATAATATATTCGTTATTCTAATTCAATTCTAAACTGAATTAAATATCACAGATGATCCAGTTCACACCATATCGCCATTTCAGCCAGTTTTGATTATTTAAGAATTAAATATATTATTTAATTTATTATTTGAAATTAAATGTTCACCATTATTTAATTAAACCACCATTTAATTCACTATATCACTATTTATATAATTAAATAAATTAATTATAATACCTCTGCAAATGCGGGTCATTACAATCTTCCCCACTTAAAATAATTTCGTCCTCGAAATTGCTAAGGTAGAGGACGACCCTATCGAATGGTTAGAATATATTTGTTCACTTCTTAACTTCAGTTTCAACTGAACCAATTTAATTTCAATTAAATTATTAATTAATTCTTATCAATGGAAATTTTCAAAAATCCTAAAAATTTTCTAATGCCTTTACTTTTTGAAAAAAATTCGCCAGCACCTCCTTTGTACTGGTCAATACGTCAAACTCCAACTCGTCTCTCTGGGCCATCTCCATCCCAAAAGAAAATCAAACAGCCAAGCGGCTTGCCAATTTGGCTCATACTCATGCTAATATCGAATATAAACTTGTACCTTTTTGTCGGGCATATCAAATCTATCACTTCCATATGCTATCAACTCAGCATATACCAATGTTATCCCAATCAAATTCCAATCTGCTTTTATCCACAACACAACCATTCGCTTATATCCGAGCCAAATATCATTTCAACTCGAGTTTCTTCTCGATTCCCAACTCTTAACTTGATTATCACATTACACTTCAAATTTGAATCTCACAATCCAATTTGTCTTGATATCATTCTAATTCAATCTCAATTACCACTTTACTGGCTTTACTTTAATTCAATTTTGGTTTCACAAATTTCTGTTAAATTTGTTTTTAATTCAAACAGTCTTTCCCTAGAAGTTTTCAAACAGTTTACTCTTTTCAAAAATGAAAATTTTCTTTTGAACATGTCACTGAGCCCTTAATTAATATTCCATTAGTTAAAACACTTCTCTATTTCTTTATCAATATTTGTTAACCAAATATTTTCAATAACCATATTGGCCTTATATGTTATTTGGAAAACATTTCTGAATATTGCCTTCCTTTATTTTCTAAACTTTAGAAAATATATGCTATTTATAATTGGTAAATATTCCAATTACTTATCTCTTTTCCGATCTCGTTTATTTCTATACTTAGGAAATATTATTTATTATATTTCCAAGCTTACACTTATTTGGGTTAAAACGGATGTTGTGTAAAACATCGTTACGACAACCCAAATACTATATTCAACTAACTCTTATTCAACATTGATCTTCAAGCCTGAAATCTTACTATTTATTTGTTAATAAAGAAATCAATCAAGTTGGGGTATAACTACCTCTCAGACCTTGACTGAATAACATTTATAACGTCAAAACAGATATGATTACTTACTCGAATAATCAATACCATACAACTACTTATTCACTTTTAAACACGTATACGCTTCCTCTTTCTATTCTTACTAGATTTTATTCTTAGTCATCCTTTTTGATTTTACTATTCTATTTCTAAGTTCGTTTCCTTATCGACTTCTATATATATATATATATATATATATATATATATATATATATCGA
This sequence comes from Allium sativum, assembly GCA_030737875.1. NCBI lineage: Eukaryota > Viridiplantae > Streptophyta > Magnoliopsida > Asparagales > Amaryllidaceae > Allium > Allium sativum. Next base: position 856,002,916 of record CM060915.1, on the reverse strand, counting down.
TACGTTGATTTCTAACTATCAAATTATCAAATTATCTTAAAAAATATTCCAACTCCTTAAATTCCCAGAAAAATTTGCCATAACCTCCTTTGTACCAGGAGCATCGGGATATTTCAAATAGCCTCCCATGGCCCTCACAAATCCAAAAGAAAAAGAAAAAGCCAAGCGGCTAGCCGATACGGCGCATAAAATCTCATATACGAATTAAATACATACCTTTTCGACGAGCATTCTATTTATATACCTTCATACCTTATCCATACCTATCTCATGTATATTTATACCATCCCAATCTATTTTAACTATACATGATCGTTTTAACTCAATTCGTTAATTAATTTGTTAATTAACTCTTTAGTCTATTTCACTTTTATATTTGAACATGACATGTTCAAATATATTTTAACTTGCTTATTAACTAATTTGAATCCAAATTTCAAATTTAAGTTCTATATTCGATTTCGAATATCCATTTACAAATCCAATTCACCTTTCAAAGTTCAACTTCAAATTCAAAACTCGATTAACTAATTCCTCTTCGACTTAGTTAATTCTATTCAAATTCTATATATTCAAATTCTATATATCAAATTCTCAAATTCTATAGTTTAAATTCCATTTTGAAATTCAACACAACTTGTCTTTCCCAAAACAATTTCAAAACAGTATCTCTAGTAGTAATTCGTCACTTACAACTCGAAAATGAATACTGATGATGCAACTGTCATCATTGGAATCTATTTTCCAGCGATCGAAGTGAGTTCAATACTATAAAACCATTTCTAAACATTTCCACTTTGAAATTCATTTCAAAATATAATTCATACAGCTTGTAAAACAATTTAAAATCTCCCAGGATCTTAAATTTTCCTTATTTTTAATCCAAATCCATTTACAAACACTTATCCAATTCTACAGAATTTTAATTCAATTTCTGGTTTAAATTTTAGATTTAACTCATCTGATTTCACGTATTTCACTTATATGAATTCTGATTGGTTATTTACATAACCATTTAATTTATAATCTTACTCGATTATAATAACAACCAATATGTCCACTATATTATAATTTTGATATATATATATCTTCTCTATATCAAGATATACCTTGGGTAAACTTATTTTAATTTACCCTCTTTTCAAAACATACCGTGCCGACCCATCGTATTCGAGTGTTTACAAAATCCCTACCGATACAGTGGATCAAACTGATCGACCAGAACCCATAAACAACTCAACCAATAAATCACCATAATATAAAACAATTTTTATATCATCTACAAATACGTTCACTCATATATATACGGTCAACTCAATCTAGGGTATTACTAACCCCATCTCTACTGAGTCACATCACAGAGCCAAGGTAATTCACTTAACTTAAGCTCTGATACCAACAGTAACGACCCGGGTTTTTGGTGATCTTGGTTATCCGATATACAATACATATCGAACATCCAAGGATCGAAAATACCGGTCATTAATGAAAGAAATTAGAGGGTGAGGATAGATAAGATAGAAACTCAGAATAGAAGAAGAAGAAGAACACAACATCAGAGTAACACGAACCTCACAGCGGAACAAATAACATATAATATATATAACATAACTTGAAATATACATCTGTACTTGAATATACATCATTATCAAAGTACAACACTTACAACACAGCGGAAGTAACTACAGCTATATAATCCTGAAGCCTCCAGCTCCAAGCTCTTCCAGTATATCTGTAAATCCTGACTACTTGACTGCCCGTACAAAATTGGGCACCCAAGAGTTTAGGGAAAACAACAAAATAAACTCTGGGTCAGTCATGGGACTGGTATGAGTAAAACAGTTTAAAAAAGTTTGAACAAGTAAACGATATCTCATAAGACCACGCCGTATAACGGAACGGGTTTTCCCTTATGAGAATCCAAATTATCTTTATATCAAAAACCTTTTGATACTATAATAATGTCTATCAACCACAATATAATAATCATCTAGCAGAAACGCTTTCATCTCACGTTCTATATATATGGTATACAATCAAACCGCAAGCGCGTATTGGGTAATGGATTTCCAACTATGACAAGGTATGGAACCACCTTTCGCTAGTGTACCTCTAGAAAGGAATACACTGGGTTCAACAAGAACATCTTGCGACCCGGCCACACATGACCGACCACTCATTTCGCTTGAGTGTATCGAATGTATATCACCAACGGTTGGGATCAACAATAGTTTCCCGAATGGGACAGTACCGACAATAGATTTTTAAAAATAAATGAAACTCTAGATCAGGTGATTATACACCCTACTTCGGAGCGACCGACTTAGCCATGCTGCCTGCCCGATTTCTGTCATTTACAGGTTGATGAGGCTAGAAGCTACGCTTTATCATCACACCAGATTCACTTCGAATGTCACATCGTCAAATCCATCAAATCACCGATTGACGTCTACAACCATACATTACGTGTCAGCTAAAAGAAGTTTCCTTCTCCGCTTCCACTCTTGGTACGGTTGAAGAAATCAATATACGTGATCGTCTGGAAATACTCTGTTAGACATCCGTCCATACAAGTCATCCAGGAATAGGATGAACTGTAGGCACTATTCAATACATCCATCTTAGACACTGTTATCTAAGACTTATACAATAGCCCTTGCACTTTACTCCGTCTTCAATTATCTTTGGCATATATGATTCGCAACCCTTATGCCAATACAGAGTGGTTCTTTGGATAATATTCCAACCGGTCTCTCCATATTAGCAACGTTAAAATGGTCAAAAACTTCGATAGTCTGTGATTTAACTATCAAAGAAAAAACAGGTGTGCAAACAACGATATTATTTCCCGGAGGAAATTATATCGATCAATCATCATTCAACATTTATCTCTTTATTTCATTAATTTACTTATCTCCTGTTTCCCTATATTCAACATTTTCTTATTTTCTAAATTTAGAAAATATATTTTATTACCATTGGAAAATATTTCCATTTCTTGTTTTCTATATCAGAAAACATTTCTGCTTCTTATTTGGAAAACATTTCCAAAACTCCTTCATTGGACTTAGACAGATGTTTAAATAAACCATCGCGATGCCAAATCAAACCATTACGCTTATTAACTAAAATTCACTTAACCACTTTCACTCTCGAACCTTAACCATTTCTAAGTTAAAAACGAAGTCAATCAAGTTGGGGTATAACTACCTCTCAGACCTTAACTGAACAACATTTCAAATCTCGAAATAGGGTAAGTTCATCTTTTAACTCTTTAACACTTCTCCTTACTTATCTTCTCGTTCGAATAAATCTCTATTCGATAACTCCTCCCTTCGAATAACTATATTTGATAATCTCTCTTACGAATAACTAGATTCGAAAACCTTTCTTCAAATAAACTAAATTCGATTTAATTTATTTACCTAATCCTAATCGACTAACTCTTTTTACTTAACTCCTTTCGAATAACTAATTCGATAACTCCTTTCGAATAACTGATTCAATAACTCTTATGTGATTAACTCTATTCGAATAACTAATTTGAATAACTCTTATGTGATTAACTCTATTCGAATAACTAATTCTAATAACTAATTCGAATAACTCTATTTGAATAACTCTAGTTCGATTTAACTCTATTGATTTACTCTAACTGATTAGCTCTAACTGGTTTAACTCTAACCGGTTAACTCTAACTGGTTTAACTCTAACTGGTTAACTCTAATTGGTTAACACTAACTGGTTAACTCTAACTGGTTTAAGTCTAACTAGTTAACTCTAACTCATACTCTATTCGATTATCTCTAATCGAACAACTAATATACGATTAACTCATTTCGATTAAACTATAATTGATAACTCCTTTCGATTAAACTATAATCGATAACTCTTATGAGTTTAACTCTATTCGAATAACTAATTCGAATAACCCTTACTTATTTAACTCTATTCGAATAACTAAAATTCGATTAACTCTATTCATCTAACTCGACTCGACTAACCCCTTTCGAATAACATATTCGATTTACTAACTTTCGAATACCATATTCGATTAACTCCCTTCGAATAAACTATTCATTTATAAAGATTTACTTTTAGTAACGGTTCTTCACTTTACAAATGATTTCCTTTTTAGTAACGTTTTCCTTTTTATAACGGTTTTCTTTTTATAACATCCTATTCAGTTATAAACAATTTTCCTTTTTATAAATCTATTTATTTTCTAAATATTTCCTATCAATTCTATTTGTAAACGATTTATAAATCTTTCCTTTTCTATTATTCTATTTGCAAATGTTTTGCAAATATTTCCCTTTCAAATCTATTCTTTGATTTTATAATTTCCCTTTTCTAAATAACTCCTATTTATAAATATTCGAATTTATAAATATTTCTTATTTATAAATATTCCATTTATAAATATTTTTATTTTCAAATATCACTTTGAAAATATTCCCTTATCAACATTTCGGTATGTTATGGTATTCAACATATCAAATCACGATGATCAGTATCGTCCAAACACATATAATCGACAACAGATTATATATCACATCATATATCACATTATATGAAAAACATTAAAATAAATGTTGAGGAATCCTGTCGGATTCCTCCAACCTGTTTCCCTGTATCCACAGATGTTACACAATAAAATCAACATCACTTTCAGTTCCATATGATATATTCTGTTAAATAGAATCAATATAGAAATTCAACTAACTGGGTAGCAGTTCAATCAAACAGTCAATACACAGTCAATCAGCCAATATTTAACAGTTCTAAAAATACAACATGAAATTATAAACTGTTCAGAATTAGTGAGATTTACTCACATTGGACGATCATTGTTAATAACGATAACCATCGCTTGGTTCAGACGGACAATTTATTTCGCTATAAATTGTAACGAGCTCCCCTCCACTATCAGTCTGTTCCACTATGTAGTGTCTGCCCACACGATCCCATCGGATCTTGTTTTGTCCAATTTCGTTAATATATGAACAAGATACCCTTAATTAAAGTAAATACATTATTTTCATTTGAATTGAAATTAAATAAAAACTTGAGTGGGCTTTGCCATTTAATTTCCCGGCCCACTACCCTCCTCAAGCCCACTACCGTATAAACCCATCTTCCCCAAATCCTTAGTACCGAACTCCTCCATCATTTGCTCCACCCAACAGTAGACGTGGCCGAACTTCCACCACAAACCTCCTCCATGGTTTCAAAAATCATTAACACCATTGCTTCCCTCTTCCCGAGCTCTCCGCAGCCATACCCTTTAAATCACTCTCGATCACTAGGAGGTAACCGCGACCCCCATCCGTCAATGAACAGGTCCGACCCCACATTGAACCGAGCTTCACCAATTTATCATCGCCGAAACCAAAATCAACCCCAAACCCAAAAACCAACTCAGTTTTGCACCTCGATAACCCATCGTCCCAAAGAAGTTGAACCCTAGCTTGCGCCCCATGTTTTGCTCGACTACTAGAGCGTCGCGAGTTGCACAAAATCGGGTTGAAACTGAAGTGAATCTTCTTGTGGTTCCAAATATATGTATAAAACGATTTGTAGAACTTTATTTCCATTTCTGAGAATTTATGTGGATGAAAATGTTTTTACTAGAAGAACATTGGAGGCTCGTTCTGCGTTTGACCAGAGGAAATGGAAAGCTTTAGGTTATAAGGCAAAGGGAATATTTATATATGTTAGTTAATTTACTTTGAGAGGTGTGAGTTTTTCCACGTTTTGAGTTCTGAGAGCACAAAGAACTTGCGGTTGAGAAGGGAAGACATGGTTCGTTTATGATCAGAAATAGGTTTAGATATTTTAGATATTAAGGGTACCGATTTCATAAAATTTCGTTTGTTTACGAACTGTTGGAGACAGAAACAAACATACTGTTGTAATCAGCGATGCCCCACGATCCCAAAAATGTAATAACGTCGGTAAGTTAACTCATATTGTGAAACCCAAAAATGTTGATTACAGGTTGCAGAATTCTTCAAATAAAAAGTTGCTTATTTAATTAATTCAAAATTACAGCAAAATTCTAAAAATTAAATTATCACTATGTATCAAAAGAACCTTGTTTAAATTCAAAACCGGTACATAGTTATATCGAATAAACCGTTATGGTCGACAAACGATTCTATAACGAATATTTTGAAATTTGATTTGGACACAACTCACAATCTACACGACGAAATCCTGATTTCTCTCTTCCATTAGAAAGATATACTCCACCATCTCCTAACGTTTCTTATTTCACAGAAATCCGATTTAAAACGGCTTTTGTATATTCAGTTGAAGTTCGAATCGCCAATTTATGAACTGCAGCGCCATTTCGAGCTCGATTGTTGTTATATTATAATTTGTACGTTCAACTGTCGTTCAAATAATATATTCGTTATTCTAATTCAATTCTAAACTGAATTAAATATCACAGATGATCCAGTTCACAGCATATCGCCATTTCAGCCAGTTTTGATTATTTCAGAATTAAATATATTATTTAATTTATTATTTTAAATTAAATATTCACCATTATTTAATTAAACCACCATTTAATTTGCTATATCACTATTTATATAATTAAATTAATTAATTATAATACCTTTGCAAATGCGGGTCATTACAATGCCTTCCTTCACAGAAGCTCATCTCGATTATCACTAAATCGAATTCCATTCAATTCCAATTTCTTTTATTAAATTGGAAAACTTTACTTTGGAAATTTTCCATTAAAACTTAGAATAAAGATTTATAAATTTCAAATCTTAACTTCACTATTAATCGGGTTCAAGAACTAATGTTGTTTAAAATATTGTTCACAATCAGCCCAAAATCAACTTCCATTTAAGTATAATTATATTTATTAATTGCAAAACTTCCTTAAATCTTAATTAAAACATTTTTTCTTTTCTCAACTGGGGTTAAGAATAATGTTATTGAAGACACCATTCACGAAAAACACAAAATCCAATTTGATATTAAATATGAGGCTCTAAATAGAAATCATTTCGACTTATCTTCGATATCAAATTCTGAGACTAACAGATATTGTATTGGGAATAACACAAGGGATATGTGCTAAGTAATTATTATCCCCAGACCCGTGTGGGGTTTACATCATAATTCATGTGAACTTATATATTATTTTAATAGTTCAATAGTAATAACATATGAAACTATAAAATCCATCAACCACCAAACAACATTTCAACCACAAGCAATCAATATATATTCATTTATTAAAAATAAATAACTGCACAAAATTTTGAGTGAGAGAGTACTCACCATTGGTTTCCACTCCATCATTCTTTAATTGATGATTTATAAAAAATGATTTCGTAAGAAACGGGCTGTTGAATCTGTGAATTAGAGAACTGAAAAGTCACAAACGAAGTCCAAACGGTCCGGGCTCCAACCGGGAAAATGCTTGGATCAACCTAGACTGTGGACCGAGGTTCTCTGGTCCACAGCCAAAAATCAGTTGAATGGTCCATAATGGACCAGTCGACTGGTCAAACTTGGGCTGCTTCCCAGGTCCTTATCAGTCGACCGGTCCATTATGGTCCAATTGACTTGCTGTTGTTAAACAACCCAATCAACTCTTTTTTTCTCTTATCTCTTCTATAAATCGTTCAAGTGAACCATGGAGGCTATGTACTTGAGTTAGTTGGTAATTAGGCCTCATAAGCTCATCGAAACAACTCATTAACACATGCACAAACACATATACATAAGATTGCTATGATTTTAATCATATATTCCAAAATGAACAAAATAACAAACCAAGACAATCAACGTCATTTAAGCGAATTGTGAAGTTTTAGAACTTGCCGGTGCGACAACAGAGCTTCACAACATCGCCTAAACAACTCATAGCACATGCATTTGATTGTGTGCACAATCACAATGAGCAATTCCAATTCTATGAAGCTAAAACTAATGAATCAAAAAGTGTATACTCATCTAAATAGTTCATATCCATGTACACAACTCTAAATAAAACTCAATGACACTATACGGTCTAATAGCTTGTGGCATAGACACTAAGAACTCTCAAAGATCCTACCTTTGCTTGCTAGAAACAAGAAATCAATCCTATGATAAGCTAGAATAACCTCTCTTCCAATATTGCATGCAAATCTCCAATCTATGCACATATGATTCAACTTCCTAAGAGTTAGGTCATAGGAATTCATAGAAATCAAAGAGGAAACCAGATGTAGAAGATAAAGAGGAGCTTGCTTACCCTTCTTCTTGAAGTTGCACTTCATTTGGACTTGAATTGGATTCCTAAGATAAAGCTAGGTGTAACGACCCAGAAAATCTGAACCAATTTAAAATTTTTAAATTGGCTAAAATAGTGGATTTTAAATATTTACATAATAGTTTAAATAATAGCAATGAAAAGTAAGTTTGAATCGACGTTTGAAAACGAATATAATTAATTCTAATTATAAACAAGGCCTAAAATGGCGCTGCAGTTTCAAAAATTGAATTCAAACTTTGTCGGACTATACCGGGTGCAAAACAAAACGGATTTGAGCGAAACCAAAAATATTTAAATCTGTTAGTGAATACCTTTCTAACGAATCTGAAAAATCGAATTTTCATAGCGGAAAGCAAAAGTTATAGCCAAATGAATTTTCAGAAAGGTCGCTATGGAATTTATATAGCCCGTGAAATTGGCCATTTTGCAAACGACCTCGGAATTCGACGAAACCACTTTTGTTGGATCCGGGATGTGAAGTTATTGCTAGGTTTCAAATTTCATAATTTTTGAAGCTAGTATGTGAGTGTGGCAAAGGAAAACGTGTTTTGATCAATTATAGTTAAATTGGATCGACCAGAAATGGGCCTTTTTGCAAACGGTCTCAGAATTCGACGAAACTAGTTTTGTTGGGACCGTATCGTCAAAACATAGCCAGATTTATTTTTTTGGAATTTTTCGAATCAGTTTGTGGCCCTGGCAAATTGAAATGTACGTTCAAATTAAATATTGAATGTTATATATTTTAAATTAAATGAAAACTGACTGAAACAGTCGAATGGGCCTACGAAACATATCCCATTGTGTTTAGAATGGGGGTAAAACGCTAGGGACGGCAGTCGTTGGGTTTGGATTGGGGTTCGTGTGTTAAAGAGGGTAGTTTTGGAATTTTAAAAGTTATAAATAAAAAAGAAAAAGAAAAACCCGATTCACCCACGTCAGCCCCCCCCCCCCCCCCCCCCCCCCCCGTGTCTTCTCTCTCTCCCCGATTGCAATACACGGCGGAAAGAGCTCTGTTCTTCTTCCCCATTTTCTGTCGAAACCTCTTATCAAAACCCACCACTCCTTTGCAACTTTTTATAGCTCGTTTCCTCCTCTTCAAATCAAGACAAGCCCCGTCGTCTATCGTGCACCCTATCGCGAGGATTCTCGCCCCAAAGTTCGCCAGTTCCACCCCTTTTTCCGACTTCGATTGGAGCTCGAGCTCCATCATTTTCCTGGCGCAGAGGCGCCTCTCGAGGCCTGTCGTCATGGTGCAGTTGGATCTCGACGAAGTGTAGCGGATTGGATTTTAATTCGAACCCTAGTTTTGAAGAATCAAGGAAGGTATACGGCTAATTTTACTTTAACTATATTATAGCAGTTTAAAGCGCTTCGGTTTTTGATTTCACTGTAAAAATCATATCTTTTTCGTTTCTTGACGAAATTCAGTGAAACAAGAGACAGTGGACTCGTGTGGACGTCTTCTACATTCTAGAAGAGACCGCATATTTTTCTGAGCCTTCTGCTATTTTTGGTGGAGTGGAACCCAATGTGAGATTTCTAATTTATAAATGATATGGAAAACGACGATATATAAATTATATAGTCGATGTATAAGCTATATAAGCGTTGTACACCTCTTGTATAAGCGTTGTATAAGTTGTACGTTCGATGTATAAGTTATATATGCGTTGTATAAATAATATATGTGTTGAAATAGAAGTGAATTGCTATATATATATATATATATATATATATATATATATATATATACACGCCCCTCGTCCACAAACCATGGACGATATTTATTGGTTGTGATTGGTGTGAAAATTGATTGATAGCGAATGGTTGATTGGGATTGTTTGTGGTTGATATTGATTGATTGTGGTTGAAAAATACCCGTTTGTGGTTAAGAAATATTTGGTTGAAACCACATAGGATTAGTTTGGGGAAATGAAATAAATATATACATGTCGCCTGCGTGCGAACTAGATGCATGATCCCCATTGTCAAAAACCACGAGGTTTTAAGGTAGAGCGAGGAGCCGTACTAGGGACGGTCCCGGTTTTAACTACTCTCCCGTTATGCTGCCGAAATTTTGAATAATATTCATGTGTTTGAATTATTTTCATTTGCTGAAACTATATTTATTCGTTGAATAGAAAACCTTCATGTGTTGAATTGAAATTCATTCGTTGATTAGAAATTCATGTGTTGAATGGTATTCGTGTTTTAAATATAAAAATCACCTTTTTATCTATTTGTATAAACTATAGAAAACCTTCATGTGTTGAATCGATATTCATTCGTTGAATTGAAATTCATGTGTTGAATGGTATACATATTTTGAAATAAATTGTTTTATAATATAAATCACATTTTTATCGTCTATATGAACTATATAAAATTATCTCGTTTTGAAAGAAATTATTTTATAATAAAAATCCAATTTTTATCACCTATATTAACTATATAAAATAATAGTGTTTTGAAATGAATTGTTTTACAATAAAAATCACATTTTTATTATATGCACGAATCGTTAGAAATAGTGAAGTGTTGAAATATAAGACAGTTAGATAAAAATATCATTTTTATCAAATGTATGAAAAGAATATAGCTTTGAAATCGAAGAATCGATATATATATATATATATATATATATATATATATATATATAAATAGAATTAAAATATATCGAATAACGACGCTGCAGTTCGTATTTTGAAACCGTGATTTCAAACGATTATACCGGGAGATCCGACCATCGGATTTTCCTCAAATCGCAACCGTTGGGTTCGCCTTGGAAATATCTTTCCAACGGCACCAACTTTGTAAAAATCCAATGGTTGGATTGTCTGGAATGTTTAATTCAAATCTGAAGAAAAACAGCGCCAGAAACGATTATATATATATATATATATATAAATATAATTATATTTAATCGAATAACAACGCTGCAGTTCGTATTTTGAAATCGAAACTTCAAACGATTGTACCGGGAGATCCGACCGTCAGATTTTCCCGAAACTTGAACCGTTGGATTCATTTTGAAAAGATCTTTCTACTTATGTAAATTTTGAGAAGATCCAACGGTTAGATTTTCAGATATGTGTAAATCAAATCTGAAGAAAAACAGCGCCACGGCCGCGTTATGGCCCGAAGCGTCGTTTTGAATAAATTGGCTATTTTAAAATTAAAAAAATTGCGATAAATCGTTGTAAAATATTATAAATGACATGGATGTTGAATTTAAAAATTATCTGAAGGTTGGCTAAGTCGAATGGTTTCTTGGGTGTTGATCTGATGTTGGTTTCGGCCTTCCGGGTTAATATTTGGGAAATCGTTCTCTTGCTGATTGACGATTAGTGACTAATGAATTGAAATGACGCGTGTGTATGTTAGTGTTGCACTTGTTTATCATATACGCGAGTTGCTCAGAAAGACCGGGTTTATCCCATTGTGAATAACTGAATCGACGATAATGAATCGAAGATGAAGACGGTGGTCGAAGACCGGAGATCTTCACCTCGTTTGGATGGTAACCGAGGTCCTGATTGGGAGGCATCCTGAAATATGGATAATGAGTGGTGATCGTCCAGACGCACGTGGTGATCGATGGGTTTGCAAGGTATATAGTGCCTACGGTTTCGTTCAGACCCAGAACGGACTTGTAAATGGACTGTGTGTCTGACATTGGATTTTATTCTGTGTTGGTTGATCTCTATTAAATATACATCTGTTTGGCGGCGGAGAATTTATTCTTTTGCTTAACGCCCTTCTCTGAAACGCACGAGCTTAGAGGTTGTATATCGATGGACATCAGTCGCATGACATGAATTGCTAGTGTGCCATGCCTAAGTAGCAATTGATCAGGGCTTCTGTTGAAAAGCAAGGTCTTGTGGAGATGATCAAAGCACCGTCTGTGTGGCATAGCTTTGTGTATAACGTGAAATCGCGAGCCTCACACCCCGGTATGAACCAGAAACGGGAGTAGGACCTCAGGGAGGGCATGCGTTTACTTCTAGTTAGAAGTGGCGTTAGTGGTTTTACACGCCCTGACGAGTTTGACTTATGTGGTTGCTGCTGTTGCGAGGCGCCTCGGTTAGATCGGATGATCCGGGTCCGATGGAGTCATTCGTTGGCTCGTTGACGCCCCCAAAGGGCGGGGAAACGTAGATTTCAGGTATAATAATCCACCTCGGTGGACCGACCCTGACGATCCAATGGGCAGTTGCGGCTGTTCCTGAGACACGGGCAAGAGCGTCTCGAATTCGGTAAGGACTATCTTTTGCCTTGGTTCATGACGGAAATCCAATTTCCAAATACGTGACTGTGCGGTTTTGATTGTATACCTATATATGGCGACATAGTGGTATGGGGCATTAATGCCGTCTATGATTGATAGTTATGATTTGAAATTGTTTTCAAAACATATAAACACTAGCAATAATATCAAATGCCTTTGTTTTATTCGTATCAAGCATATCTTGGCCATTATAAGCTAAAAACTCTATCCTCCGGTTTGCGTTGCATTGTGTGATGGGAACTGAGTCTTATAATGGCTTCATTTTTATAAAATGCATTGCGTTGTTTAAAAGAAAGATTTGTTTTAAAGCACAGGCAATCCAATGGAGTAAACCCGTTCCACGAAAGTGGCGTGGTCCTTTGATTAGCCATATATTAATTGTGTTGAATATATTTCTCATACCAGTCCCATGACTGACTCGTAGTTTGTTTCACTTTCAAACTCGGGTGCCCCTTTTTCTACACGGGCAGCCTTGTATTCAGGTTTAGCTGGTTCTTTCGGGATAGCTGGAGCTGAAGATGGATTCTATTATTTATCCCCTTTTATGTTGTTCAGCTCCTGTTGTACATATTTTGTTTGTTTCCGCTGTAGACATTTATGTATAGCTGAATTGTATTTGTACTAAGTATGATCCTGTATACTGTGTAACTCTGATGATTACGTTTATCCAGTATATTCTATTGTGCATTATCTGGTGTATTTATTTATTTCTGTTCTGCTATCATATGTTTCTGTGTTATATTCCAAGGATTACCCTTTCCACCGTCAGTATGGGGTTTGGGGTCGTTTCATTTGGTATCAGAGCTTTGGTTAAGCTTAGTTCTGGGATGTAACATATTAACAAACTCGTCAGAAATAGAACTAGTAGTGTTCTAAGATGGGTAATTCTATACAGATAGGATCAGTAATATCCTAGTATGAGTAAAGCAGAATGAAATTACACCTCGAAAGACACATTTACATTCAAGTATTTGTCTCTATATTTTAAAATATCTTTTCTGTTGACCTGACACTTGATCTGCTATTTGCAGAAGTACTAGAAAATGAGTGTCAGAAACAGAAGGAATGCAGAACCGGATATTGAGGTCCTATTAATCAAATATCGAAATATGGGTGGAATACCGTTCTCTAGTGAAGAATCTATTATGAAGACACAGGCTTGGATTCGTTCTGCTGAAAAGATCTTTGATGGCTTAAAGATGAGGGATGACCAGAAAAGGTTACTGGCATCCTGGGCACTCAAAGATGAAGATTTGTTCTGGTGGGATTCAGTTATTGAGAATAATCCAGAAGGTGATATCACCTGGGACAGATTCAAAGAGATTTTCCTAGAAAGATTTACTCCTCCCGAAGCGACTGAGCGATTATGCGACGAATTTTCTTATCTGATATGTAACACCCCGAGAATTCTATAACTGTGAAATTAACAAATTAAAGCATAATTAATCTGAAATCAAAGAACTAAGGGAAACGGGATACGCCATTGCGTTCGTCTCGGAAAAATACGCGAAATAGAGTCCGAGTTTTCGAAAAACGGAGTCCGTATGAAGAAGATATGGCCTTCGGAAGTTTTGAATTAAATTTAAAAATTCAAACAGAATAAAATAATTAAAAATCGGGCCCAATGGGCCAGGGCGGATAAACACCCGCCTAGGCCACCCAGGTCGACTGGGCTGTCGACCTGGGCTACCCATATCGACAGGGCTGTCGACAGCCCTGTCGACAGGGGTGTCGACCTGGTCGATCCCAGTCAACCTGGCTGGCCAGGTCTGTGTTTGGTCAAATTTCTGTGGTCTGCTTTGTCACTAGGGCTAGGTGGCAAGTTTTAATTGGTCTCTCCTTAGAATGAATGGCTACGATCAATCCAAGCAACATCAAGGGTCCTAATCAGTTCCTAACCTCTATATAAACAACCCTAGACTAAACCCTAATCTATTCATTCAAAAATAAAAACATAGCCGCCATGTTGCTGAGGAACGACTAGGAGTAGCCACCACATTGGAGAGAGGATTAGGAGGAAGATTCTAAAGCTTAAAGAGACCTAAATCAAATCAATTCAACAAAGGAATTTGCGTCTTCAATCCCTAAACTAGAGAATTCATCAAACCATTGTAAGTAGAGTATTACTTTGGTATGAATAAACAATTGTGTTGGTTTGTATGCTTGAATTATGGCAATAAAGTAATTCATGTTTGCGCGCTCTTATCAATTTGAAATATTATATACGTTTGGATATTTATGAATTATGTTATCCATTATAAAGAACTACATGCGGTAGTTCTATGCAAGTATACGTTTGGAATATTTCGCAAATTATGTGATCCATGTTGAAACTACATGTATGTAGTTGATTTAAATTCATGCAAGTTTGGGGTTTTGCTTCTATGCCACCATGATGTATATTTTGTGCATAAATCATTTTGTAAGTAAATGGAACAAGTTTGGTTATTATCCATATGAAATTATGTTGAGAATTTGGCATCATGTATTAAGCCATGCTTTAGTACTAGAAACCCTATTTGCAAACTTATGAATATGGCTAGGCTATGAACGATATTTGGCATAATTGAAATCCATGATTAAGTCTATCTTGTTTACAAGAATTTTATGATGACATATGTGGTACATGGCTAGGTTAGGTTCAAAAAGTCCCTTTTTGTAAGTTTACATGACTAAAGTAAGAATCATGATTTCATGTTAGAAAATATTTATGCCATGTTTATGCTAGAAGTATTTATGCCATGCTTATGTTTGACATTATGCCATGCTTATGCTAGAAATATTTATGCCATGCTTATGTTTGACATTATGCCTAAATAAAAATATAGGTTCATGTGTCAATAATGATATCTCAATTACAAGTTCACATGCTTTGATTCATGTCACCTATGTTACCACTATGCAAGTACACCCGTTCTAGTTTGTATTTCCAACGTCATTTTGCAAGTTCATACGCTCACCTTCCCCTTTTTGTGTATGTAATTATGCTTTGAGCCTCCCCTTTCGCATGGCTAAATTGGGCTTTAAAAGGCTAAGCCCAATATATATAAACGGACGTGTAAAAACGGGGGTAAATAACGTTGGGCTAAATTAATTTAATGAATGAAAACTAAAGTAAAAGGGCCCAAATTCAAGAATGGGTTGGGCCCATGATTGGTGTAACCTTTACACCATTAACTTAATAATGGGCCGCAAATATTTACATATCAATAAAGAAGAAAGACAAAAATATGTAAATGTAGAAAATACGATATGTTTAACCCGAGGTCGGATTGAGTTGTGATGTAAACCTGCCCGGAACCGCCCGGCTGTCCAGTAGTCACAACAATACCTATCCAATGTGGGAGGTTAAACATGGAGCCCAATAAGGACCCGAGGTTAGACTGAGTTGTGGCGTAAGACTGCCCGGAACCAACCGGCAACAGGCAGCCACAGCAATACCTGTCTAATGTGAGAGGTCAGGGCCTTAATAAGACAATTAAGGCTGAGTCAGGATTGTTAGGATTAAGTGGACTAAGACTTAATCAAAATGTAACATGCTAAACTAAACGAACTGGTGGGGGTTAGGTTAGCAAAACACTTAACCAACTTAGCATGTTGGCTAGAGATAGAAAACCTAGTAACGGGGGACCCTTTTCAGCAGTAACCCTACACGGTGTATCATGATACCCTGAAACTAGGTAGGGTGGGGCACGATTACTGGGCTGATTGTAAGAGGTCAAATCGACGGCGGTGGTGTAGCAGTGTAGGTTCTAACGGAGTGCGGGCGTGCACACACTCCGGCGCAGAAAAATAAGGCACTAGACACCAGTAGCATACCTGTGCACTCTAAGGTTGTGTCGGGTTGCCACTATGGGACTTGATACACCCCATGGTGGGACCAGCATAGGTAACTACAGACATCGGGGGCCGTAAGACACATGTAACTATGCGAGTAGGAGCCGATCATCATTGAATGGATCACATCACCCTGATTTTGGGGTGCCAGTTGGGAACTAGTTTATATGGGTTCAGAGATTTACATGGGGTACGATAGTATATTCGACCCTAGACAACTTAACCAAGTTTATAGTGCTTTCCCACTTCTTGATTATACTTATCATACCCAGTTCTTTATTCATAGGCAAAATAGTACTAGACTTACTCAGGCTTTATGTCTGACTCTACTTTTCTTTCGTCTTCTTTCTTCCGTTTCCCCCCCCCCCCAGGTTCTCAGGGAGGGAACACAGCAGCTTGATCAACCTCAACATCCAGCTTGAAGAAGAGAAATGTATTGCTTGGACTTTCCTGTTTTGAACTATGGCTTTGGACAATCCTCTATGGGGCTTTTGCAGTTTATCTATGTATTATTTATGCTTCTTTAAATAATGTACTCAAGACAGATTATGAAAATGTTATGTTATGTTTTTGGAAAGGATGTTGTTGTAACACGTATTTGACTTTATGAAATAAAGTTTGTTGTTCTTCCGCTGTTTACAAATATGTGTTCTTATATATGTCTTGTATATCTGTGACTTGTACTTATAAACCTCCACCAAAATTAGGGCATTCCCTTTGAGAGTGACCCTAACGGAGGTGGGGTGTTTCACTTGGTATCAGAGCATAGGTTTACCAGATAAGATAAAAAGTTTTGAAAATTTATTTTTCAAAAAGAAATTTAAAGAAGCATTTTTAAAAAAGAAAAATATTATTTTATTTTAAAAAGGCAAAGTCCACTCCCCAAAACCGTAGGTACTATCTCTTATCCTTCGTTTTGAACCTATCCTTTTTGTTTCAGCATGTCCGAAGATCTTAACTTGCCGGAAGGGGTACCAATACCTGGTTGGTTTAGACGGTTCTTAGAAGCAAGGGCCACTCAGCCAGGTCCTACCGTTCCTCCTCCCCCAGCTGCAGGAAATCATCCAGCTGCAGCAGCACCTCTTCCTCCACCTCCTCTACGAGGAAACACGTTTGCTAAGATATGTAAGGATTTTAAAGCTATGGGAGGAAGGGATTTCCATGGAACTGAGTCCTTCGTAGCAGCTAGAAATTGGCTGAAGGAAACTGAGGATCTATTCATCATCTTTGAGGTAGAGGACAGACAAAAAGTACAATTGGCGGTGTGGCTATTGAAGGGCGAGGCTTCCTACTGGTGGGAAGTCACTAATGCTGAAAGACCAGTAGAGACATGGGAGGACTTTAGGGCAAGGTTTGAGACTAAATTTCTCTCAGATGCGGAAAGAAGTTTGCAGTTGGAGAAATTCTTATTTCTTAAGCAAGGAGACAAGACTGTTAGAGAGTATGTGAATCAGTTTGATGAGCTGGCTAGGTTTGGGCTTGACCTAGTCAACACCCCGCACAAGAAGGCTCTCTGTTTCGTCAAGGGGTTAAATGAGCCATTACACAGTTTGGCCATGACCCATATACCCATGGGAGCCACGTATGAAAGATTGGTGCAAATGGCGTTGCTGAATGAAGAGGATAAGGGCAAGAAGGAGACAAAGGCAGAAAGCTCTCAAGGGAAGAAAGAGGGTTTGCAGCCTAAGAAGACGGACTTTAAGAAAGGCGGGAAAGGCAACAAAGAGAAGAGGAAGTGCAATTTCTATGGCAAAGTGGGGCACTTAGTAAAGGACTGCCGAAAAAAGAAGGCCAAGGGGAATGGTGGGTGCTTTTCTTGCGGTCAGACAGGCCACAGGGCTAAGGACTGCCCAAAGAAACGAGGACAGGGGCAGGGCTCTGGATCCACTCCAGGGGCACAGGTTCATGTGCTGGAAGCGCCACCTTTGCAACAGCGAGGTACAAACACTTCTGTAGAAAGTGTAGTTTATCTTTATGATCACCCCGTTCGCACTTTATTTGATTCTGGCGCATCACACTCCTTTATCTCGTCTGCTTTAGTAGAATCTCTGCACCTAAAAACTAGTATGGTAGAGGACCCCTTAATTGTTTCAAACCCAATTGGGGGCCCAGCTCATTTGTCTATGATCTATTTGGATTTGAAAATTTCTATTCTAAGTGTAGAATTTCAATGTAGTGCTTTTGTTTTGGGCTTTTCGGGGTATGGTTTGATTTTGGGTATGGATTGGCTATCCAGTAATGGGGCCATCCTTGATTGTGAGAAAAGGGTTGTTAGGCTCCTAACCCAGCTCGGTAATACTTTGGAAATTTCTTGTAATCCCTCGTATGCGGTTATGCTTAGTTATCTTGAGTCGCTAGATGCCTCTGTTGAAAATTTGCAATCAGTTAGAGTGGTCTGGGAATATCCGGATGTCTTCGAAGAGGTGAAGGGCTTGCCTCCGAAGCGGGAGATAGACTTCCGCATATATCTTGTGGATAATGCAAAGCCCGTTGCGTTGCCCGTTAGACACATGGCTCCACGAGAAAGAAAAGAGCTCAGTATACAGATTAAAGAGCTTCTAGAAAAGGGGTTCATTAGGAGGAGAATTTCAGAATGGGGCGCTCCAGTGGTGTTCGCTACAAAGGCGGATGGTTCACTCCGTCTATGTGTTGACTATAGGGAGCTCAACAAGCTAACGAAAAAGAATAGGCACCCTCTCCCTAGAATTGACGATTTATTTGACCAGCTTGTAGGAGCGTCTGTTTTCTCCCAACTCGATTTAGCAACCGGTTTTCATCAGCTAAGGGTGGCTGAAGATAGCATCGATAAAACGGCGTTCAGAACCCCAGACGGTTTCTTTGAATGGCTTGTCATGCCTTTCGGCTTGACAAATGCACCTTCTTACTTCGTGGACCTGATGAGTAATGTATTTAGAGATTTCCTCAACAAATTCGTAGTGGTCTTCGTAGATGATATCCTTATCTTCTCAAAGAATGAAGAGGAACATGCTCAACACTTAAGGGCAATCATGGAAACGTTGCGAGCCCATCAACTAAAAGCCAAATTCTCCAAATGCCACTTTTGGAGAGAAGAGGTGAGGTTCCTTGGGCACATAGTATCCAAACAAGGGTTAGCGGTGGACCCTGCTAAGGTAGTGGCGGTACAGGATTGGAAGACACCAAGGAATGCAACTGAGGTCCGAAGCTTTCTAGGACTAGCGGGTTTCTATCGAAAATTCATAAGGGATTTTGCGAAAATTTCAGCTCCGCTCACGAAATTGACCAAGAAGAATCTGGTGTTTAATTGGGACTTGGATTGCGAGTTTGCTTTCCAACGACTGAAAAGGGCTCTCACAACAGCCCCAGTTTTGACGCTGCCAGATGGGAGCAAGATGTTCACTGTTTATACGGATGCATGTGGGACAGGGCTAGGCGCCGTCTTAATGCAAGAAGGAAGGGTAGTAGCTTATGGCGGGAGGCAGTTGAAGGTGCACGAAAAGAACTACCCAACCCACGATCTTGAGTTAGCCGCCATCGTCTTTGCACTCAAGTCTTGGCGACACTATCTCCTAGGTGAGAAGTTCGAACTTTACACTGACCATAAATCGTTGAAATATCTTTTCTCGCAGAAGGATCTTAACTTGAGGCAACAAAGGTGGATGGAGTTTCTTGCCTCGTACGATTTCGAAATCTCCTACACTCCGGGCAAAGGCAACGTAGTTGCAGACGCGTTGAGCCGAAAGAAATTGACCCTAAGCCCGTTGTTTGTTGAAAGACAAAGCCTAGAGTTTATAGCCAGCTTCGACTTTAGGCCCTCCTCCGATTTCGTACCAGGCTTGCTAGCATCTCTCGAAGTGCGCCCAACTTTAGTGGATTCAGTAGGGACAGCACAACGCGAAGACCCTCAGCTTGTAGAAATAATTGATAGGCTAATTAGGGGTGAGACTTCAAGTCACCTCAACAGATACTCCATCGACGATAAGGGTTTACTAAGGCGAGATGGAAGGCTATGCGTCCTACAGATAAACGATTTAATAAAGAAGGTTCTCGAAGATGCTCATCACTCCAAGATGACGATACACCCAGGCGGAGATAAAATGTACAAAGACATAAAAAGGACTTTCTTTTGGAACGGCATGAAAAAGGATGTGGCAGAGTTCGTTTCCAAGTGTATGGTGTGCCAACAGGTTAAGGCGGAACAGAAAAAGCCTGGTGGACTACTACATCCTCTAGAGGTCCCGCAGTGGAAGTGGGATAGCATCTCAATGGACTTCATCGATGGGCTGCCTAGGTCTAGGAGAGGCAACACTAGCATTTGGGTAATAGTGGATAGGCTTACTAAAAGCGCCCACTTTTTACCTGTCAAGGGTAAAAGAAATGCCTCATCCCTAGCATCACTTTACCTCAAGGAAATCGTTCGACTCCACGGAATACCATCTAGCATCGTTAGTGACCGAGACCCCATTTTCACCAGCGAGTTTTGGCGAAGTCTGCAAGAAGCAGTAGGAACGCAGTTATGCTTGAGCACAGCCTATCATCCCCAAACCGACGGCCAAACAGAGAGAGTGAACAGAGTTTTGGAAGACCTTTTAAGGTTATGCGTCCTTGACTTCGGAGGGACATGGGAAGACCACCTTCCTTTGGTGGAATTTGCCTACAACAACAGCTATCAAGCAACCATCGGAATGGCGCCCTTCGAAGCTCTATATGGAAGACCGTGCCGATCGCCCACTTGTTGGTGGGAGTCTACTGATAAGCTCGTACTAGGACCAGACATGATCCGAGAGACTTTAGAGAAAGTAGACTTAATACGAAGAAGGATGAAGACGGCCCAAGACAGACAAAAGTCCTATGCCGACAAGAGGAGAACCGATCTTGAATTTGAAGTTGGAGACAGAGTTTTTCTCAAGGTATCACCGCTAAGAAACGTTGTTCGTTTCGGAACCACAGGAAAGCTAGCACCAAGGTTCGTAGGACCATTCCCTATCATCGAGAAGATTGGGAAAATGGCCTATAGATTAGAGCTACCCGAGAAGTTAGCTGGAGTCCACAACGTTTTTCACGTTTCACATCTACGAAAATGTCTACATGAGTCTGCTGAAGTGGTAGAGCCAAATATACTCGAAGAGGCCGAAGTGGAACGCGAAGCAACCATAAGAAAGGTTCCAACCCGCATCCTAGGAACGGAAGTGAAGAAGCTACGCAACCGCGAAGTCAAACTCGTCAAAGTCCAGTGGAGCGACGCCGAGGGAGACGCGACTTGGGAAACTGAAGCTAGAATACGCACTGCATACCCTTTTCTATTCGAGGGTACGTCCTTGATCTTTCTTTTTCCTTAATTTGCGCTTTTATCTATCTTTTTAGGGTATATTTCCTCGACGTTATCTTTTAGGTAGAAACCCTTTTGGATGGAAACATGTAATTGAAACATGTTATGGATGTTGGTTGCAAGTGGTTGCAAGTGATTGCTAGTGGTTGCTCGTGGTTGCATATACACATACAATCTAGGTTTTAGATCGGCTCATTCACTTCATATTGCATATGCATATATGTTTGCATTCGTATATGGTTGAACTTTAATGTGTTGTCATATGGATGTTGCATCTGTATTGAATGATTGTGCACTCATGTAGAATCAAGAATAGGAAAATTTGCATACATAATGGATTCATGGCACTTACATAATTCGCATTAAGGAGGTCAACTGAATCAGTAGACCGCCTGATTTTGCATTAGATAAGTACATGTACACACACACTTCGCATATGATCATGAAGCATTAGAAGTCTTTTAAGGACAATGGATACTCGTGTTTGATGGATGAGTAGATGGATGATTGGATGTTAGGATATACATTCCTCCTAACTTGAAGATTTCGGGGACGAAATCCTTTTAAGTGGGCGAGAATGTAACACCCCGAGAATTCTATAACTGTGAAATTAACAAATTAAAGCATAATTAATCTGAAATCAAAGAACTAAGGGAAACGGGATACGCCATTGCGTTCGTCTCGGAAAAATACGCGAAATAGAGTCCGAGTTTTCGAAAAACGGAGTCCGTATGAAGAAGATATGGCCTTCGGAAGTTTTGAATTAAATTTAAAAATTCAAACAGAATAAAATAATTAAAAATCGGGCCCAATGGGCCAGGGCGGATAAACACCCGCCTAGGCCACCCAGGTCGACTGGGCTGTCGACCTGGGCTACCCATGTCGACAGGGCTGTCGACAGCCCTGTCGACAGGGGTGTCGACCTGGTCGAGCCCAGTCAACCTGGCTGGCCAGGTCTGTGTTTGGTCGAATTTCTGTGGTCTGCTTTGTCACTAGGGCTAGGTGGCAAGTTTTAATTGGTCTCTCCTTAGAATGAATGGCTACGATCAATCCAAGCAACATCAAGGGTCCTAATCAGTTCCTAACCTCTATATAAACAACCCTAGACTAAACCCTAATCTATTCATTCAAAAATAAAAACATAGCCGCCATGTTGCTGAGGAACGACTAGGAGTAGCCACCACATTGGAGAGAGGATTAGGAGGAAGATTCTAAAGCTTAAAGAGACCTAAATCAAATCAATTCAACAAAGGAATTTGCGTCTTCAATCCCTAAACTAGAGAATTCATCAAACCATTTTAAGTAGAGTATTACTTTGGTATGAATAAACAATTGTGTTGGTTTGTATGCTTGAATTATGGCAATAAAGTAATTCATGTTTGCGCGCTCTTATCAATTTGAAATATTATATACGTTTGGATATTTATGAATTATGTTATCCATTATAAAGAACTACATGCGGTAGTTCTATGCAAGTATACGTTTGGAATATTTCGCAAATTATGTGATCCATGTTGAAACTACATGTATGTAGTTGATTTAAATTCATGCAAGTTTGGGGTTTTGCTTCTATGCCACCATGATGTATATTTTGTGCATAAATCATTTTGTAAGTAAATGGAACAAGTTTGGTTATTATCCATATGAAATTATGTTGAGAATTTGGCATCATGTATTAAGCCATGCTTTAGTACTAGAAACCCTATTTGCAAACTTATGAATATGGCTAGGCTATGAACGATATTTGGCATAATTGAAATCCATGATTAAGTCTATCTTGTTTACAAGAATTTTATGATGACATATGTGGTACATGGCTAGGTTAGGTTCAAAAAGTCCCTTTTTGTAAGTTTACATGACTAAAGTAAGAATCATGATTTCATGTTAGAAAATATTTATGCCATGTTTATGCTAGAAGTATTTATGCCATGCTTATGTTTGACATTATGCCATGCTTATGCTAGAAATATTTATGCCATGCTTATGTTTGACATTATGCCTAAATAAAAATATAGGTTCATGTGTCAATAATGATATCTCAATTACAAGTTCACATGCTTTGATTCATGTCACCTATGTTACCACTATGCAAGTACACCCGTTCTAGTTTGTATTTCCAACGTCATTTTGCAAGTTTATACGCTCACCTTCCCCTTTTTGTGTATGTAATTATGCTTTGAGCCTCCCCTTTCGCATGGCTAAATTGGGCTTTAAAAGGCTAAGCCCAATATATATAAACGGACGTGTAAAAACGGGGGTAAATAACGTTGGGCTAAATTAATTTAATGAATGAAAACTAAAGTAAAAGGGCCCAAATTCAAGAATGGGTTGGGCCCATGATTGGTGTAACCTTTACACCATTAACTTAATAATGGGCCGCAAATATTTACATATCAATAAAGAAGAAAGACAAAAATATGTAAATGTAGAAAATACGATATGTTTAACCCGAGGTTGGATTGAGTTGTGATGTAAACCTGCCCGGAACCGCCCGGCTGTCCAGTAGTCACAACAATACCTATCCAATGTGGGAGGTTAAACATGGAGCCCAATAAGGACCCGAGGTTAGACTGAGTTGTGGCGTAAGACTGCCCGGAACCAACCGGCAACAGGCAGCCACAGCAACACCTGTCTAATGTGAGAGGTCAGGGCCTTAATAAGACAATTAAGGCTGAGTCAGGATTGTTAGGATTAAGTGGACTAAGACTTAATCAAAATGTAACATGCTAAACTAAACGAACTGGTGGGGGTTAGGTTAGCAAAACACTTAACCAACTTAGCATGTTGGCTAGAGATAGAAAACCTAGTAACGGGGGACCCTTTTCAGCAGTAACCCTACACGGTGTATCATGATACCCTGAAACTAGGCAGGGTGGGGCACGATTACTGGGCTGATTGTAAGAGGTCAAATCGACGGCGGTGGTGTAGCAGTGTAGGTTCTAACGGAGTGCGGGCGTGCACACACTCCGGCGCAGAAAAATAAGGCACTGGACACCAGTAGCATACCTGTGCACTCTAAGGTTGTGTCGGGTTGCTACTATGGGACTTGATACACCCCATGGTGGGACCAGCATAGGTAACTACAGACATCGGGGGCCCTAAGACACATGTAACTATGCGAGTAGGAGCCGATCATCATTGAATGGATCACATCACCCTGATTTTGGGGTGCCAGTTGGGAACTAGTTTATATGGGTTCAGAGATTTACATGGGGTACGATAGTATATTCGACCCTAGACAACTTAACCAAGTTTATAGTGCTTTCCCACTTCTTGATTATACTTATCATACCCAGTTCTTTATTCATAGGCAAAATAGTACTAGACTTACTCAGGCTTTATGTCTGACTCTACTTTTCTTTCGTCTTCTTTCTTCCGTTCCCCCCCCCCAGGTTCTCAGGGAGGGAACACAGCAGCTTGATCAACCTCAACATCCAGCTTGAAGAAGAGAAATGTATTGCTTGGACTTTCCTGTTTTGAACTATGGCTTTGGACAATCCTCTATGGGGCTTTTGCAGTTTATCTATGTATTATTTATGCTTCTTTAAATAATGTACTCAAGACAGATTATGAAAATGTTATGTTACGTTTTTGGAAAGGATGTTGTTGTAACACGTATTTGACTTTATGAAATAAAGTTTGTTGTTCTTCCGCTGTTTACAAATATGTGTTCTTATATCTGTCTTGTATATCTGTGACTTGTACTTATAAACCTCCACCAAAATTAGGGCATTCCCTTTGAGAGTGACCCTAACGGAGGTGGGGTGTTTCATGATACAAGGTGATATGACCATCCCAGAATATCATAAGAAATCCAACGAACTTTCTCACTTTGCTCCCCATCTGATTAAAGACCCAAGGAGGAAAAATCTGAGATTTATTCACGGGCTTCAAAGAAAATATCAGAACAGTGTAATGAGGAACGTGAAGCTCCCCTTTCCTAAAATGATATACACGGCTTACCAATACGAGGATCTCGACAAGAAAGGCATGTTGCGCGTCGAAGAGGAAGTCAGCTCTAGTAATAAAATTGAGTATGAAACTGATCGTCCTGAGGCCAGCACGATATCAGAGGTCAGCAAGAAGCTCAAAGCAAATCGAAAAAGGGCTGAATCGGAGAAAGGGCAAGTAACGACTACCGTATGCAGTAACTGTAAGAAGCCAGGGCATTTGGCGATAAACTGCGGCCCCTTGAAGAAGCGATTAAAAGGTGGGCTTCAATTCAAGAAGGGATTTCAAGAGGATAGAAAATGCGATCTCTTCCATCATGCTGGTCACGTAAAGCAAGATTGCTGGCAGTTGAAAAAGACTAAAATAGTTCAAGTGAATGAAGTAGCAGAAACTTCAGCACCCTCAGCTATTCAAGAAAGGCCATATGTTTTGGAAGGCACGCTAACTGTCAAAGATATCCCAGTTAAAGTACTGTTTGACACCGGCGCGTCGCGAAGCTTTGTTGCAAAGAATGCAGCTAAGAAGCTGGATTTGAATTTGAAAAAGCTCAAGGAACCAGTGACTGTCCAGAATCCGGTTGGGGGTTCCATTGATCTCAGTTGGGTTTGTGGAGTGCCGGTTTCCTTTTCTTGTTATCGGTTCCCTACCATCGCGGCCGTCATGAATTTTACAGAGTTCGATCTTATCTTGTGGTTAGACTGGTTGACCAAGTATGAAGCTGAGGTTAAAGGCGCCGACAGAGTCGTTAAGGCGAAGATTAAATCACGTGATTATATAACCATCCCCTGTGAAGGTCAGAATGCTAATAGAAAGGACTTCTGGGCATCTTTGGATGTTTCTCCAGCTCAAATAGAAAATATCCCTGAAGTCACAGAGAATATTCCTGACCTCATCAAAGACATCCCTGTCATCAAGAATTATGCGGATGTGTTCGAAGAAGTTGTTCGCTTACCTCCGCAGAGAGAAATTGATTTCAAAATTGCTTTAATTCCGAATGCAAGGCCGGTAGTTCACGCTATTCGAAGAATGTCCTTGAAAGAGAAAGAGGAATTCGACAATCAAACATGACAGCTAGTATGGAAGGGTCTGATCAGGCCTAGTTTCTCTGATTTGGGAGCAGTAGTGGTATTTGTCCCAAAATCTAACGGTACTCTATGGCTATGTGTGGATTATCGTGATTTGAACAAGCAGACCATAAAGAACAAATATCCATTGCCGCGGATTGATGATTTGTTGGAACGATTAAATGGCGCATAAGTATTTTCACGAATGGACCTAGCTACAGGTTTCCATCAGCTTCGTATCACCGAGGAGTGTGTTCTTTTGACAGCATTCAGAGGTCCCGACTTATTCTACGAGGGGTTAGTAATGTCGTTCGGCTTATGTAACGCTCCAGCTTACTTCGTCGATCTGATGAATAGAGTGTTCAGAGGAGTTTTGAATAAATTTGTTCTGGTTTTCATTGACGATATTCTAATCTTCTCTAAATCAAAGGCTGAACATGAAAAGCATCTGGAACAGGTTCTAGAAATTCTCAAAAGGAATGTATTGAAAGCCAAACTGTCCAAATGTATATTCTGGCAAGAGGAAGTAAAATTTCTGGGCCATGTCGTAACAAAAGAAGGAATTGCTGTAGATCCAAGCAAAATCACAGCTATTCAGAATTGGAAACAGCCCAGTACCCCCACTGAGGTCTGCAGTTTTCTCGGATTGGCTAGCTATTACCGGAAGTTCGTTAAAAACTTTTCGAAGATATCTGGTCATTTAACGAAGCTTACGAAGAAGCACTCTAAGTTCAAATGGACTCCAGAAAGTGAGGAAGCTTTCGAAGAGCTAAAGTTAAGATTAACGACAGCTCCAGTGTTAACCATCATCGATGGCAATCAGGATTTGAAAGTCTGGACTGATGCTTCTAGAGAAGGCCTTGGCGCAGTGTTAATGCAAAGGGGCCAAGTGATTTCTTATGCTAGCCGTCAACTGAAGCCGCACGAAAAGAACTACGTAACTCATGATCTTGAGTTATTGGCTATAGTATTCGCCTTGAAAATCTGGAGACACTATCTTCTGGGCGAGAGATTTGAACTGTTTACAGATCACCAGTCGCTAAAGTATCTATTCACTCAGAAAGACTTGAATCTGAGGCAGCAACGTTGGCTGGAGTTTCTTGCAGCATATGACTTTGAGATTATATACACTCCAGGGAAAGCCAATGTCGTGGCTGATGCGCTGAGCCGAAAGAATGTAATGATCGCCAGATTTATTATTACGACTTCCTTGATTGACAAAATATCTATTCTTCAGAAAGAGGATCACTTTATTAAGGATATGATCAAAAGGATTCAGAAAGGCGAACCCTCGTGTTTTCAAATAGATAACGACGAGACCCTGAGATTGAAAGGAAGGATTTGTGTTCCCGACGTCCCAGAGTTAAAAAGGGAAGTGTTAGACGAGTGTCACAAGTCCAAGCTGAGTATCCATCCTGGTGTAGCCAAAATGTATAACGATCTCAAGCGAACATTCTCGTGGAAGGCTATGAAAAGGGACGTTTCAATATATGTTAGCCGATGCCCTACTTGACAGCTAGTCAAGAGCGACCAACAGAGACTGGCTGGATTGTTGCAACCGCTAGACGTTCCTGGTTGGAAGTGGGAACATATTTCCATGGACTTCATTGATGGTTTGCCCAGAACCAGAAAAGGAAATGACAGTATTTGGGTGATCGTAGATCGCTTCACGAAGACCGCCCATTTCATACCTGTCAGATCAAACAGAACTGCTCAGAGTCTGGCGCAGATATATTTCAAGGAAATTGTTAGACTTCATGGAGTGCCGCTCAGTATAGTCAGTGATAGAGATACAATATTTACTAGCAAATTCTGGGAGGCATTTCAAGTCGAGCTGGGAACGAAACTGAACTTGAGCACCGCTTATCATCCTCAGACAGACGGTCAGACTGAGAGGGTGAATCGTATTTTAGAAGATCTATTGCGGGTGTGTGTTCTATATTTCGGTGGATCATGGGAAGACCATCTGCATTTGGCTGAATTCTCTTATAACAACAGCTACCAGGCGAGCCTGACAATGTCGCCATTCGAAGCATTGTATGGTAGACCGTGCCGATCTCCTGCTTGTTGGGTCGAACCCGGTAATAGACTTGTGTTGGGGCCAGATATGATCCAAGAAGCTGCCGACAAAGTCGACTTTATTAAGAAACGATTACTGGCCGCTCAAAGCCGACAAAAGAGCTATGCCGATAGGAGAAGAAGAGATATATCCTTTGCTGTTGGCGACTATGTATATTTGAAGGTATCGCCGATGAGAGGAGTTATCCAGTTCGGTAAAACTGGAAAGTTGGCGCCCAAATTCATTGGCCCGTTTCCTATTCTGGAACAGATCGTAACTCTCGCTTATAGGGTCAAACTGCCTGACTGGTTGCCCGGAGTTCATGATGTATTTCACATATCTCAACTTCGAAAGCATGTTCATGATCCAGACTTGATCGTGGAAGAAGCAGCCGAACAGAATATTGAAATTACTACAGAACTGGCTGTGAGAAGAGAGCCGCTAAAGATTATCGGCAAGAAACCAAAGAGCCGAGGAATAAGAAAGTTCACTTAGTCAAAGTGCAATGGAGTGGAGATCCGCGAGATTGTACTTGCGAAACTGAGGAGAGCATTCAGAAAGCCTATCCTAGATGCCGAGTAGATATCTCTGATTGATTCCAGTGCAAGGTACATTTACCATACTTTGCATTACCAATTAGTTCTCTACTCTGTTGTTATTTTCTTTTCATGGATGTGCACTTTTAACTCTATAGTCTGAATGATTTTAAAAGAATATAGGAATTGATTAGTATATTTTTGAAAAGTTAAAAACAATTTGATTGTTGTTTGTGTTGTGTGATAGTAAATTAGATTAATTAAATTATTGAAATGATAGTTAATTTAATTAATAAGAGGTTGAATGGTAGAATTTAGTCATTTAAATCACACATTGAACTGAGTTAAAAATAGATAGAAATATATATACTTGTGCATTATATATGTTTGAACAGGTAAATGGATTAGCTGTTGAGTAAAGATTTTATTTACGTGCCCGACAAATAGGTAAACCTTAATGAGTTGGATGCGAAATATTATTATATCAACTCCTGTGAATGCCATTGGATGCGGAGTGCTGGTTATTCTGTGTGTAAAAATAAACGTCACCATAGGATAGTAACAATTAATTTTGAACTACATTACATGGCATACTTCTAAAGATAGGCATACTTCATCATATACCACATAAGCATTTGGAGCTTGTGTGACGAGGTGGAAGATTTACCATATGAGCGAGAGGCTTGTATGGCGATGACTATATTTTACAGGTTGAACTGATGACTGATATGGACTATTTAAATTGTAACGATAAAATTGCCAGATTAATAAAAACCCCACACGGGTCTGGAGTTGACAATAATCACGTCTCTCTAGTTATTAGATAAGGCACATGGACTATTTATTTCCCACACGGGACGAGGTGACGAGGATTTATCCTCTGGAGCATTTAAAATACAAACTCCCTCAGGCTTTGACAGGGTGACGAGAATTTATTCTCTGGAGTTATTATCAATACACGCTCCCCTGTAAACACCAGAATATATCACTATAAATATGTGTATGCTTATTAGGATTTATTGGGTACCTAATACAGCCGAATAAATTTCCAAACCTCTCCCCGTACAAAGGAGGTTATGGCGAAATTTTTCGAAAATTCCAGGTGTTAGCCAAATTTTTGAAGAATTTGAAAATTCTCAGAAACTGAAAAGTTGGATAATGGAAGCCAGATCGAACGTAGAGTTGATTAATCAAACCACTTTCGACTTTGTTCCTTTTCGGGGATGAAAAGTTTTAAGTGGGGGAGATTGTAACGACCCAGAAAATCTGAACCAATTTAAAAATTTTAAATTGGCTAAAATAGTGGATTTTAAATTGGCTAAAATAGTGGATTTTAAATATTTAAAATAAGTATTTTAAATAATAGCAATGAAAAGTATGTTTGAATCGACGTTTGGAAACGAATATAATTAATTCTAATTATAAACAAGGCCTAAAATGGCGCTGTAGTTTAAAAATTGAATTCAAACTTTGTCGGACTGTACTGGGTGCAAAACAAAACGGATTTGAGCGAAACCAAAAATATTTAAATCTGTTAGTGAATACCTTTCTAACGAATCTGAAAATTGAATTTTCATAGCGGAAAGCAAAATTTATGGCCAAATGAATTTTCAGAAAGGTCGCTATGGAATTTATATAGCCCGTGAAATTGGCCATTTTGCAAACGACCTCGGAATTCGACGAAACCACTTTTGTTCGATCCGGGATGTGAAGTTATTGCTAGGTTTCAAATTTCATAATTTTTGAAGCTAGTATGTGAGCGTGGCAAAGGAAAACGTGTTTTGATCAATTAGAGTTAAATTGGATCGACCAGAAATGGGCCTTTTTGCAAACGGTCTCAGAATTCGACGAAACTAGTTTTGTTGGGACCGTATCGTCAAAACATAGCCAGATTTATTTTTCTAGAATTTTTCGAATCAGTTTGTGGCCCTGGCAAATTGAAATGTACGTTCAAATTAAATATTGAATGTTATATATTTTATATTGAATGAAAACTGACTGAAACAGTCGAATGGGCCTACGAAACATATCCCATTGTGTTCAGAATGGGGGTAAAACGCTAGGGACGGCAGTCGTTGGGTTTGGATTGGGTTTCGTTTGTTAAAGAGGGTAGTTTTGGAATTTTAAAAGTTATAAATAAATAAAAAAAACCATTCGCCCACGTCAACCCCCCCCCCCCCCCGCGTCTTCTCTCTTTCCCCGATTGCGATACACGGCGGAAAGAGCTCCATTCTTCTTCCCCATTTTCTGGCGAAACCTCTTATCAAAACCCACCACTCCTTTGCAACTTTTTATAGCTCGTTTCCTCCTCTTCAAATCAAGACAAGCCCCGTCGTCTATCATGCACCCTATCGCGAGGATTCTCGCCCAAAAGTTCGCCAGTTCCGCCCCCTTTTCCGACCGCGATTGGAGCTCGAGCTCCATCATTTTCCTGGCGCAGTGTCGCCTCTCGAGGCCCATCGTCGTGGTGCAGTTGGATCTCGACGAAGTGTAGCGGATTGGATTTTAATTCGAACCCTAGTTTTGAAGAATCAAGGAAGGTATACGGCTAATTTTATTTTAACTATATTATAGCAGTTTAAAGCGCTACGGTTTTTGATTTCACTGTAAAAATCATATCTTTTTCATTTCTTGACGAAATTAAGTGAAACAAGAGACAGTGGACTCGTGTGGACGTCTTCTACATTCTAGAAGAGACCGCATATTTTTCTGAGCCTTCTGCTATTTTTGGTGGAGTGGAACCCAATGTGAGATTTCTAATTTATAAACGATATGGAAAACAACGATGTATAAATTATATAGTCGATGTATAAGCTATATAAGCGTTGTACACCTCTTGTATAAGCGTTGTATAAGTTGTACGTTCGATGTATAAGTTATATATGCGTTGTATAAATTATATATGTGTTGAAATAGAAGTGAATTGCGATATATAAATATAAATATATATATATATATACGCCCCTCGTCCACAAACCATGGACGATATTTGTTGGTTGTGATTGGTGTGAAAATTGATTGATAGCGAATGGTTGTTTGGGATTGTTTGTGGTTGATATTGATTGATTGTGGTTGAAAAATACCCGTTTGTGGTTGAGAAATATTTGGTTGGAACCACGTAGGATTAGTTTGGGGAAATGAAATAAATATATACATGTCGCCTGCGTGCGAACTAGATGCATGATACCCATTGTCAAAAACCGCGAGGTTTTAAGGTAGAGCGAGGAGCCGTACTAGGGACGGTCCCGGTTTTAACTACTCTCCCGTTATGCTGCCGAAATTTTGAATAATATTCATGTGTTTGAATTATTTTCATTTGCTGAAACTATATTTATTCGTTGAATAGAAAACCTTCATGTGTTGAATTGAAATTCATTCGTTGATTAGAAATTCATGTGTTGAATGGTATTCGTGTTTTAAATATAAAAATCACCTTTTTATCTATTTATATAAACTATAGAAAACCTTCATGTGTTGAATTGATATTCATTCGTTGAATTGAAATTCATTTGTTGAATGGTATTCATATTTTGAAATAAATTGTTTTATAATATAAATCACAATTTTATCGTCTATATGAACAATATAAAATAATCTCGTTTTGAAAGAAATTATTTTATAATAAAAATCCTATTTTTATCACCTATATTAACTATATAAAATAATAGTGTTTTGAAATGAATTGTTTTACAATAAAAATCACTTTTTTATTATATGCACGAATCGTTAGAAATAGTGAAGTGTTGAAATAGAAGACAGTTAGATAAAAATATCATTTTTATCAAATGTATGAAAAGAATATAGCTTTGAAATCGAAGAATCGATATATATATATATATAAATAGAATTAAAATATATCGAATAACGACGTTGCAGTTCGTATTTTGAAACCGTGATTTCAAACTATTATACCGGGAGATCCGACCATCGGATTTTCCTGAAATCGCAACCGTTGGGTTCGCCTTGGAAATATCTTTCCAACGACACCAACTTTGTAAAAATCCAACGGTTGGATTGTCTGGAATGTTTAATTCAAATTCAAAGAAAAACAGCGCCAGAATCGATTATATATATATATAAATATAATTATATTTAATCGAATAACGACGCTGTAGTTCGTATTTTGAAATCGAAATTTCAAACGATTGTACCGGGATATCCGACCGTCGGATTTTCCCGAAACTGGAACCGTTGGATTCGTTTTGAAAAGATCTTTCTACTGATGTAAATTTTGAGAAGATCCAATGGTTAGATTTTCAGATATGTGTAAATCAAATCTGAAGAAAAACAGCACCACGACCGCTTTATGGCCCGAAGCGTCGTTTTGAATAAATTGGCTATTTTAAAATAAATAAAAATAGCGATAAATTGTTGTAAAATATTATAAACGATATGGATGTTGAATTTATAAATTAACTGAAGGTTGGCTAAGTCGAATGGTTTCCTGGGTGTTGATCTGATGTTGGTTTCGGCCTTCGGGGTTAATATTTGGGAAATCGTTCTCTTACTGATTGACGGTTAGTGACTAATGAATTGAAATGACGCGTGTGTATATTATTGTTGCACTTGTTTATCATATACGCGAGTTGCTCAGAAAGACCGGGTTTATCCCATTCTGAATAACTGAATCAATGATAATGAATCGAAGATGAAGACGGTGGTCGAAGACCGGAGATCTCCACCTCGTTTGGATGGTAACCGAGGTCCTGATTGGGAGGCATCCCGAAATATGGATAATGATTGGTGATCGTCCAGACGTACGTGGTGATCGATGGGTTTGCGAGGTAAATAGTGCCTCCGGTTTCGTTCAGACCCAGAACGGACTTGTAAATGGACTGTGTGTCTGACATTGGATTTTATTCTGTGTTGATTGATCTCTATTAAATATACATCTGTTTGGCGGTGGTGAATTTATTCTTTTTCTTAACGCCCTTCTCTGAAACGCACGAGCTTAGAGGTTGTATATCGATGGACATCAGTCGCATGGCATGAATTGCTAGTGTGGCACGCCTAAGTCGTAAATGAACAGGGCTTCTTTTGAAAAGCAAGGTCTTGTGGAGATGATCAAAGCACCGCCTGTGTGGCGTAGCTTTGTGTATAATGTGAAATCGCGAGCCTCACACCTCGGTATGAACCAGAAACGGGAGCAGGACCTCAGGGAGGGCATGCGTTTCCTTCTAGTTAGAAGTGGCGTCGGTGGTTTTACACGCCCTGACGAGTTTGACTTATGTGGTTGTTGCTATTGCGAGGCGCCTCGGTTAGATCGGACGATCCGGGTCCGATGGAGTCATTCGTTGGCTCGTTGATGCCCCAAAGGGCGGGGAAATGTAGAGTTCAGGTATAATAATCCACCTCGGTGGACCGGCCCTGACGATCCAAGGGGCAGTTGAGGCTGTTCCTGAGACACGGGCTAGAGCATCTCGAATTCGGTAAGGACTATCTTTTGCCTTGGTTCATGATGGAAATCCAATTTCCAAATACATGACTGTGCGGTTTTGATTGTATACCTATATATGGCGACATAGTGGTATGGGGCATCAATGCCATCTATGATTGATAGTTATGATTTGAAATTGTTTTCAAAACATATAAACAATAGCAATAATATCAAATGCCTTTGTTTTATTCGTATCAAGCATATCTTGGCCGTTATAAGGTAAAAACTCTATCCTCCAGTTTGCGTTGCATTGTGTGATGGGAACTGAGTCTTATAATGGCTTCATTTTTATAAAATGCATTGCATTGTTTAAAAGAAAGATTTGTTTTAAAGCACTGGCAATCCGATGGAGTAAACCCGTTCCACGAAAGTGGCGTGGTCCTGTGATTAGCCATATATTAAATGTGTTTAATAGATTTCTCATACCAGTCCCATGACTAACTCATAGTTTGTTTCACTTTCAAACTCGGATGCCCCTTTTTCTACACGGGCAGCCTTGTATTCAGGTTTTGCTGGTTCTTTCGGGATAGCTGGAGCTGAAGATGGATTCTATTATTTATCTCCTTTTATGTTGTTCAGCTCCTGTTGTACATATTTTGTTTGTTTCCGCTGTAGACATTTTTGTATAGCTGAACTGTATTTGTACTAAGTATGATCCTATATACTGTGTAACTCTGATGATTACGTTTATCCAGTATATTCTATTGTGCTTTATCTGGTGTATTTATTTATTTCTGTTCTGCTATCATCTGTTTCTGTGTTATATTCCAAGGATTACTCTTGCCACCGTCAGTACGGAGTTTGGGGTCGTCTCACTAAGGCTTAGGAATTTTAATTTCCAATTCCATTCCCCCTTTTCTAATTTACTTAAGTGTTTGGAGAATGAACGAAGAGGAAAGGGCTATGGAGCACTTAAGTGAATGGGCTAGGTGGCTAACCAAGCCCTAACCAAGGTGCCAAAATTCCAAAGCTTGGAATATACAAAGTTTATACTTTTCGTACTCCTAAACGACATTTTGAACTCAATGGAAGTGGTTTCGAGTCCAAATTCGTCCATATACAAAAAGTGATATTTTTGACTTATATCCAGTGAAAAACCCAAAATTTCTCCAACTTCAAAGGTATCGATGCTTATAGTTGTCGAACACGCAAACGGAATTTTGAACTCAATGGAATTGGTTTTGAGTTCAAATTCATCAGTATGCAAAATGTGACTTTTCTACGGCTATATACACCTTTTAAAAATATATTTTACTTCCATAACGACTTTTCTAAATTTTATATTAGACATAATTTACAGTTTATAAAGTAAAATCTCAATTTCATATACTCGCTAGAAAACTACAAATCAAAATGTTCCAACATTTCTTGTTTCACCAAATTTTGAATTATATCGAATTCTATGTATTCATTCAAAGTTTAAAATCAAAATTTCAAACTACCACGCCATTTCGAGTTCGCTTTAATTAAATTTTAAATTTATACGTTCTAACTTTGATTAAAAATAGATTTCAAATCATTAACTCCGAAAATAATTCATCGAAAATATTTAATATCTATGGAAATAAATTTTAAATTGGTTCCAAGATTCCGGGTTGTTACATGTATATTTCAAAGCATATTAGTAGCATGTAGGCAGTGTCGACCTTGCCCTTTGGGTTGGTCTAGGAAAAGCTAGAGGCAAGAAGAGAGTGGGCCAAATCTGAAAACCAATCTTCCACTCTAGGCATCGAGCACTGGTCTCACTAGTGATAGTCAAAGTTGTTTGCACCTTGACTAGTGCTGCTCATGCTATTGCATTACCCCTCCTACTGAACTATTTCAGCAATCAAAAAAGGACTAAGCACTACTGCCTCGCCCACTTTCTATAAGGCCGAGTTTGCAAGTAGATA
Organism: Allium sativum; assembly: GCA_030737875.1. Lineage (NCBI taxonomy): Eukaryota > Viridiplantae > Streptophyta > Magnoliopsida > Asparagales > Amaryllidaceae > Allium > Allium sativum. Next base: position 855,966,251 of record CM060915.1, on the reverse strand, counting down.
TCAACGCAAAAAACAACAAATTTGACATCGAACTAAATATGAACAATGTATCAAAGTGTGCAATATATATATATATACATAATATTGTGCAAACTCAACTTTATGTCTAAAGTAAGCAATATCGATCAATATTGTATGCTAGTAGATATATATAATAAATATGTTTTCAACAGTTTATTTATGCAGAGGTAATAATGTCCATGTTAAAATATATAAACTAATTTTAAAACCATTTTAGTATCTAGATGCTTTTATTTATGCAATCAATATAAAATCATATAGCAATTCTTAGTTGTTATAGCTTTTAAATCCTATTTGCAGCATAATTCATATATTTATCAATATATATATACACACGAATAGTACATTTACATGTACACATCAAGTTGAGAGTTATATCCTTATATATGTATATATATATATAAAATCCAGTGTGCATGTTTCTAATTTAATCAAATGATTGAAAAGGGATTTTACTACTCTGAAATGATGACAAATCATGCATGGAGCAAAAGTTGATATGTGCAGAGTGTATGGTCCACTATGACTATAAGTAGCTTTTAAATCCTATTTGTAGCATAATTCATATATTTATCAATATATATATATATATATATATATATACACACGAATAGTACATTTACATGTACACATCAAGTTGAGAGTTATATCCTTATATATATATATATATGTGTGTGTGTGTGTGTGTGTATGTGTGTGTATCAAACTCCAGTGTGCATGTTTCTAATTTAATCAAATGATTGAAAGGGGATTTTACTGCTCTGAAATGATGACAAATCATGCATGGAGCAAAAGTTGATATGTGCAGAGTGTATGGTCCACTATGACTATAACTACATATATGTATATATGTAACTTGTAAGAAATAATAGGTTCATACTGTCATAATGTTAATAAGTATATTTTAATTGTCATTCTTGGATACTGTGTATCAACACATATTATATAAACTCATTTATATGTTGATTTCAATGTGTTGAAAATGATATAAGTGACCTAAAATGGCACAACAATGGTGCACGACAGTGTGTACAAAAGGCCCATGCATATATATATTTAGTTATTACAGGAACCTGACATTCAAGTGATTTGTTTATGTGTGTATATATAAACATGTGTATTCCCATTCAATAACAAGAAATATACAAACTGGTATAGCTAGATTTTGTAGGGCAGCGCAGGCATAATGTCAAACATGTATAGAACATTAAGCAATGATTCATAGTGCATATTTTTTTTATTATCATATGCATTTTGACTTTACAGATGATGATCATTCATTCATTTACATGTAATGATGTACAGATGGAGTCATTATATATAGACACACATACACATGAAAACATTAATAAAAAATTGATTCATAGTTCTTCTTCATTTCAGCACGTATCTGTTCAAGCTAGTAATGTGGGTGAGTTCACTATGGTTATTACAGTGGTGCATGCCAGCAATAATTTTCTGGAAAGGCAAAGATTATGGCAACATATAGTTGATGAAGCAGGAATTGTTAACGAGGAATGTGTTTTAATGGGGGACTTTAACAATTGCACGTCACTATTCGATAAAAAAGGGGTCTCGCAGTTCCTTTTCAGCACATTAGAGCTATAAATAACTGCATAACTCAGTCAGGATTGATAGAGATTAAGGCTTTTGGCTTTGACTTTACTTGGAGAAGAAGTGGCATTGCGAGTAATATAGATAAAAAATTTGTGAATCATGTATGTTTTCAGAAGTTTACAGATATGAAGGCTTTGTCCTTATCTCAATTGTCAAGTGATCATAACCCATTTTTTCTAGACTTAATTCCCGTATCTGTTCCAAAAGGCTTTCCATTTCGTTATGTTAATGAATGGAATTGCAAGCCGCACTATATGGAATGTGTGCAGAAAGGTTTGCAAGAAAGTGGATGGGGCTATCCTAGATATGTTTTTCAGCAAAAATTAAATGCTTGTAAGCGGGAATTGAAATTCTGGAGCAAGATTAGGCCTAAAGATAATGAATTTTTGGTGGAAGCTGAAAGACTTTTCAAGGAACGTGAAGAGGCATCTGATGCTGATCCAGAAAATCTAGAATTGTATGAGGAAATGATTGAGGCTAAGAAATCTCTGATGATTCAAAAGCAAATAAAATACTGGAGTCTTAAGCAGAAGGAAAAGGTCTCTTGGCTTCAAGATGGAGACAGTAACTCAAAGTTTTTACACTCCAAAATGTTGGCAAGGAAGCATTCGAATTATATTAAAGCTTTTATTGACTCGGAGGGAAATCTGATCTTTAAACCAGAAGATGTTGTGAAGGAGGCAATTGAGTACATACTTCTTTGTTTAATGGTGATAAGATTGCGGAATTTCCTTCTTTTCAAGCAATCTCTACTATTAATGGGCAAGAGAATCAGGTATTACTGAATCCTATAACTTTTGAAGAATTAAAATTTGCGGTGTTTTCAGTACATGTTGATACTAGTCCAGGATCCGATGACTTTAATTCTAATTTTTTTATGTTGCATTGGGATGAGCTTAAATATGATCTTCTTTCAGCTATGCAAGACATTTATCAGTTGGCAAAATTGCCTAAGAACTTGAATCATGCATTCATTACCCTTATACCAAAAGTAGAAAAACCTTCGAATATCTCTCACTATAGACCCATAGCTTGTTGTAATTTGTATTACAAAATTTTCTGTAAAATTTTATGTCGAAGGATGAAATGGTTTTTTCCTCACATAATTTCTGCAAGTCAGTGTGCTTTTGTTCCTTCAAGGTCTATAGGGGAAAATATTTTGCTAGCGCATGAACTTTTAAGAGATTTTAAGAAGAAGGGGGTAAATAAGTTTTGTGTTAAAGTCGATCTCTATAAGGCATATGATAAGTTGAGTAGAGAGTTTATTTGTTATATTATGGCGAAGATGGGATTCCCTGTGCAATTTATAAGTATTGTTTATGAATGTATTTCTACTCCAACGTTCTCAATTATGGTCCAAGGAATTCCGAGGGGGTTTATTTCGCCAAATAGAGGCATTCATCAAGGGGATCCCCTATCTCCGTATCTCTTTACTATAGTGATGGAGTAATTTTCTTTTTCCATGAATGAAGCTACTGCTATGGAGACTTTCATGCCAGTACACAAGTTTGAGCCAACTGTTACTCATTTATTATACGCGGATGATCTGGTGATTTTTAGGAAGTGCTCTAGTGTTTGTGCTTCTGCTTTAAAATATGTCTTTGGTAATTTAGAGAGATACAGTGGTTTAAGCCTCAGTGTTTTGAAGACTAAGCTGTATTTCAGTGCTTTTGCACATAATACGAGAGAAGTAACTGCTATACTGGGTTTTCAAGTTGATCAATTGTCTGTCAAGTACCTTGGCGTCCCGTTATCTTCAAATTATCTACACTATAATGACTGCCTAAAGCTGCTGAGTAAAGTTCAAAGTAAGATTCAAGCTTGGGATGCAAAAAATTTAAGTTTTTCCGGTAGAGCAGAGTTGATTCAGTCTTTCATAAATCCATCCATTTTATATTGGCTTTTCATCTATCCGTTGCCAGAGCATGTGCTTGATAAATTGAAGCGTGAATTTTTTTGGGGAGGTAGTGGTCATAAAGTGAATTGGAAAAAGTTATGTACACCTAAAGGAGAATGAGGAATAGGTTTGAAATCTTTAGCAGATTCGAAGATAGCGGCATGCATTAAGATGATGTGGAAATTTTATCCTCATCTTCCTTGTGGAGTAGGTGGATGCAATCTAAATACTACAGTGAAAAGTGATTTTGGTGAGTGAAGTTAGATAATAACGCATCGAGCACATGGAAATCAATGTTATGGCTAAGATCAGCAGGAAGGCAGTTTTTCAGAAAAGTGATTGCATCTGGATCGAATGCATCTTTATGGCTAGAACCTTGGGTGAACTGCATATATTTGGTGGATATGTTAGGAATTTCGAGATTTCCGGCAATTGTCAGGCAAGATGAATTAGTGTCTTCTATTATTTTTGAGGGCAAAATTAATGCTAATGTGCATGCAGCTACGAGGGAAGTTGTTAATGAAGTGAATGTCGTTGAGAATGATAATAGTGGCCATATTGATTATTATAAGCGGTGCAAAGAGGGTAATTTCACATTTCATAAGGCATGGAATTATGTAAGAGAGAAGCATGAAGTGGATAGGATTGACTAAATGATTTGGCATAAAGGAAATGATAACAGGATGATCTTTGTCACTTATAGTGCGGTGAACAACATGTTGTATACGAAAGACCGTATGAAGAGTTTTGGTCTGATTCAAGTGAACTGATGTGTGTTATGTAATGAGGAGGAGGAGTTGATAGAGCATTTGTTTTCTAACTGCAGATATTCAAGATTTATTTGGAATAACATTGCAGCAAAGTTGGAGATTCCTGTTGATGGCGATAATTCTTTATATAGTGTAGCAGGAATGATTTTGAACTATTTCAAGTGTGATGATCAAATGAAGGTTGTAGCTTGCGGGTTCCTTACTATTGCGGTTTACCAATTATGGTTAGAGAGAAATAACAGGATTTTTAATAACAAAGAAGTTGCCAAGGAGGTTCGGTTGATTATGATAGGGAAGGAAGTCCAGCTACTGGTGAAATATAATGGAAGCGAGACGGTGAGATCAAGGCAAAGGGTGGATTGGTTGAAGAAATGGGGAGTGGATTTGTGTGATACTGGTTGACAACAATTTGTTTGTTTTCTTTTTGTATGTAATTGTTGTAATGAAAGAGGATGAGAGCGGTCTGTTATATTGTAAAGCTGATATGAAATAAAGAGTACCAAATTTCAAAGTGTGTGTGTGTATATATATATATATATATATATATATATATATATATATATATATATATATATATAACAGAGCAATAGAGCGTGGCTTAATAGCATGCATATATGTATACTTTGTATATTAACAATACAGTCCATGCTCATATAAGTTCATATCAGTGCACCCTTGTACAATTACAAGTACATGCCTACCTACTTAAGATACAATATCTTATTCATGTAGAATTTATATATATATACTTCTATGTGAGTACTTATGCATATATACATGCATACATACATATATATATATAACAATGTATATATCAGTACAAATCAGATTTCAAAATATAGTGTATACATCACTAATTAGGGTGTTAATTTTTAAAATCGTTGATTGGGTCATATTTAAAATAGTGTATATGTCACTGATTATATTTCAAAAGGGGTACTACTAGGAAGTTAATTTGCAAATTATATTTCCATCAAACTTATATATTTACATATAAAAAAGGTATAATGTAAAAGGCAAGCCAAACTTGTTATATCTTTAAATTAGTTATGCAGCATGTTTATACCAATGCAAATACAAGTACTTATTAATATCGCATGAATCAAACATAACAGGTTATATACACAACATATTTCCAAGTACGTATTTATATTATACGTTAGTGGATTACCCATAAGGTTAAATCAAAACAGTTTTGATCTTCTAATAACTTAGCTCAACATGTATAGATTAAAGTCAAGCTATAAGATGTAAATGCTGTAGCAAATATGTATCAATGTTCATGTAGCATGAGTGGGATTTGAAATTACTAATCAAAATTGTATTATTCACATTTTGATCTAGACATGAGAACATAGCAGTGTCTATATTTTAAATTAAACGTACTGAGTACCATTTCAATATGAGTTAGTAGGACACAACCTTGCAAGATGTCTCTAATCTTTATTAATAGATTTAATAAAAAAATCAAAGATGCTGGAGAAATATTATAGACTCAAGTATCAAGGTGTTTCCAATAACTCGAATCTCATCCTGGAATTATGACCAATTATTATGGATAAATATTCTCCATATATATGCCATTTTACAAAAGCGGACATCAATGGACTTAACACTATAACTTAGTCAATACCAATACTAAGAATAAATAAACAACCTAAAATTATTCATCAAATCTGAAGTAACTTGTGACTATTCACTTAGTAATGCTAAACACTGTCATGAAAAACAAGCAACACCAGGCAGCATTGTATGCTTATCCAGATTCATGGCATTAGTGTTAAAGATAAATTTCGTCATCATTGAATCAACTTCAAATATAAAACAATTTTATTTAATTCTTTAATATGACACTAGCTTCAGAGACAAATTTAAATGTCACTTATTATAACCAAGCACCGGTGTTCACCGAACCTTTCAAATTAGGAAAAAATTGTGATTGTTATAATAATAATTAAAAAACAAATTCATTATATCAATTAATCAATCATCATAGATGCATAATCAAAAACTAGTCTAACTCAATAAATCATTTTTCAAGCCTTAGGCTATAATACCAATGAATGGTTTTAACGGTCTATTAGCAACGGATTTCATAAATCCGTCAAACCCATGACAGGATCTAATACGAAAATTGATAAATTGAATCAGAAGCATACCAAAATCTTTATGAAATCATGATGAAGACCAAAACCGAAATATATCAAATCAAGCGCCATTCTCTTGAACGACGTCTCCATAGTTTTCCACGTGAACGATTTCTCGATCGTCATACGAATCGAGATGAAGAGGAAAAATGGCTGCTAGCCTCGGCCGCATAATCTTTTCCGATCCCTCTTGGTTAATTTTTCTATGTCATTTAAAAGAAAAGTATACTTCTTTTTAAACAAACGAAAGGAAAATAAGATCGAATAAAAGTAGTCGGTCATACCATTTCATTATATATAGAATATCAATGGTTTGATATTTATTCAAAGAATGGTTCTCCCCTTTTTAACGTCCTGATTGTGTGACCCTATAGGTTACTACGACGTTGGCAATAATTTTAAATCTTATTTAAAATTATAAACAATGAGCGACATCTAGAAAAACATCACGGCTACCCAAGTTATAATAAATTCAATGATTCTATACAACCTTTTATGTGGCCAGTGTTTTAATGTAAATTAATGCTTTTAACCAATATATCCAAGATTAAACTTGAGGCATGGAACATATTATCCTATTTATAATTTAATCCTTTTATCTTTATCGATGAGTAGATTATATAAAATAAATCAATATTTGAGCACGGCCAAGCAGTTTTCATCATACTCAATCAAGAGGCCCATGGATATCTCTTATATTGTAGGGTTAAATTCGGTCTAGATTATTCATACTATTTAATTGATTCGAGATGCATCCGATAATCACCTTTATCATCTACTCGTGTAATGTCCCATATTTTTGGTGATTTATTATTTAATTTAATTTATAATTTTAAATATTATATTTAGAATATTAATTGATTTTAATATTTATTTTGTTTATTTAAAAACGAAGTCGAACGTTAAATTTATATTTAATTTAAATCGAGCTCGAAATGGCGCGGTAATTTGTAATATTGAGTTTTGAACTTTAATTGAATATACATAATCCGTTTTAAATCGGAATTTTGTGAAAAAAGAAACATTTGAATCAAGTTGATTTTAATTTTAAGATGAAAGAAAAAATATTCAGATTTCGCAATATAGATTGTTAGTTTTGTCCAATTCAAATTTTAAAATAGTCGCTATGGAAATCGTTATTAAAATATAACGTTTATTTAATATATTTAAAAGAATTTAAATATAATTTGGATAGTGGTTAACTCGAAATTGACGATATTGAGTTGTATAATTTATATTTGAAGTTGTATATATATTCTGTTTGGATATATATGATAAAAATAATTTATTTTTATTTTATTGGATTATTTGGAAATTTAATCAATATTTTAATAATATTATATAAGCGTTAAAATAGCTATTTTTGGAAACGGTCTTAGTTTTCGGTGAAATTAGTTTCATTGGAACCGTATCGCCAAATTATTATAAGAAAAACAAATTTCGTGGTAAACGGGTGTTGTATGTGACTTCGATGGCCAAAAATGTCTTTGTTTCCATTTAATTGTTTAGACAATTTAGACAGGGGTAACTTTAAACGAATTGACAACTGGCCAAACAAACTTCAAATTTAATGAAACAAGATTCATTGTATCTGTTGGGAAAAGGTCTAGTAGAAGGTCAATGTTTCAAATTTTGTGGATTTTTCTATAATTATAGGAATTTTAAATACTTGATTATTCATCGATAATTATAAAGGGATTTTCACAAACGACTTCGGAATTCAACGAAACCTGTCCCATTGGGTTCGGAATTTTTTTATGCTAGGTGTGATAACCCCAAACTCCCATAGTACGAAAGCAAGGATAATCATTGGAATATAACACATAAACAATAACTACAGAATAAAAATATAGAATTACAGCAGAAAATGTACATCAAACAAAACTGGGAATAACATATCATCAGAGTTACACAGTGTAATAGGATCATCCTTAGTACATAATGCAGTTTTCAACTTAATATAAAATGTCTGCAGCGGAATCAAACATAATATACTAAATGAAGTCTGAACAGCATAATAGAAATGATAAGATCCATCTTCAGCTCCATAGCTATTCATAATGAATCTGCTAAAACCTGTATACAAGGCTAACCGTATGGAAAAGAGGGCACCCGAGTTTGCAAAGTGAAACAAACTACGAGTCAGTCGTAGGACTGGTATGAGAAATCTTACTTAACCTATTTAATAATAGGGCTAATCACAGGACCACGCCGCTAACACGGAATGGGTTTACTCCATTGGATTGTCAGTGCATAAATAAAGTAAATCGTTAAACAACGCAATGCTTTTTAGAAAAATGAAACCATTATAAGACTCAAGTCCCATCATACAATGCAATGCAAACCGGATGATAGAGTTTTACCTTATAATGGTCAAAAATGCTTGATAAGATAAAACGGATTTGGTATTATTATTAGTGTATATATATTTCCAAAAACATTTCAATCATAATATATCAATCATAGGAGCCATAGCTACCATATACTATGTTGCCAAATATATGTTTACAATCAAAACCGTATGGGTCGTATTGGAAGTTGGATTTCCATTATGAACCAAGGCAAGGGATCGTCCTTATCGAATTCGAGACACTCTAGCCCGTGCCTCAGGAACAGAACGCATCGTCCCTTAGAGCCACAGGGTCGGTCCACAACTAATGTTTGTGGATTATATATAATTCCTGAACAATACGTCTCCCTGCCATATGGGGCGGAAATAGAGCCACTAGGGACTCAATATCCGAGGTACCTCGCTTTCCATCATCTACATAAGTAATAATATCTGGGCTTGTAAAACCCAGACACCATTCTAGCTAGAAAGAAATGCATGTTCTCCCTGTATCCTTCTCCCGTTTTTAGTTCATACCGGGGTGTGAAGCTCGCGAAGTAATGCTATACACAAAGATATGCTACAATTATGTTGTTCTTTGATCATCAACCACAAGGCTCTGCTTTTCAACAATAAGCCTTGATCATTTGCATCTTGGCATGCCACACTGACAATTCACACCATGCGATCAATAACTATCAGTATATAACCTCTGAGCTCATGCGTCTCAGAGAAGGGTGTTAAGAAAGAGAATAAATTCTCCGAAACCAAACAGATATATATTGAACAGAAATCAATCAGCACAGAATAAAATCCAATGTCATACATACATCCATTTGCAAGTCCGTTCTGGGTCAGAACGAAACTGGGGACACCTTATTCCTCGTCCTATATGTCCAATATGGAAGAGAGGCTCTCGCATATCCAGACAATCAACAAGTACGTCTGGACAACTACCACTGTAACCCTTTCCTGGGAGCAAATCAGTCCAGGGCATCAGTAGTCATCCATTCGATGTGAAGATCGCCTGTCTTCAATCACCTTCTTCGAATCTTCGACTTCCAATCGTCGTTTCATTATTTGAAATGAGATTTAACTCAGACTTTTCAAATAATTTTCGAATATATATAATTTAAATCAATTCATTTCATTCCATATCATATATATTAATTTATAACGATTTATCACTATTTTTATTTATTTAAAAATAACCATTTTCAGTTAAACGACGCTTCAGGTCATTACATGGCCTTGGCGCTGTTTTCATCAAAATTTGATTTACACATTTCTCAAAATCTAACCGTTGGATCTTAACAAATTTTATATCGTTGGAAAGATCTTTCCAAAACGAACTCAAGCTTCCAGTTTTGGGAAAATCTGATGGTCGAATCTCTCGGTATAATTGTTTGACGTTACAATTCCGGGATTCGTTTTATTTTAATTTACATTTATTTATAAATATATAAATATAAACCGTTCAATGATTTCAAACCATTTTCAATTTAACATTGAATTATTTTATATATGAAATCATATATTACATCAAAAATGAAAATTTTAATGTTAATACAATTTCTTCCAACATTGAATCTTTTATATGATTCATACATATTATATAAAAAATGTAATATGTTTTATCCTTCGTTTATTACATTTAAAATGAAATCTTTTTTACTTTTCTATGATTACAAATAAAAATGTAATCTTTTATACTTTTCTTGGATCACAAATAAAAATGAAATCTTTTTTTATTTCAATATACTATTACATTGAAAATTGTAACTTTTTATTTCATTCTTTATCTACATTGAAAAAGGTAAATTTCTATTTCATTCTTTATTTACATTGAAGAACGTAAATTTCTATTTAAACACATTTTATATAAAAATGGTCCTTTTTAATGTTTTCATTCGCAATACATTTTATATAACAAAGGACATTTTTAATGTTTCATTTACATTAAAAATGTAAACTTTAACATCAATACATTTTTATTTCAAACTGTTTATTTTTAAATGTTGCATTTTCATTAAAAATGTATAATTCAATATCAATACATTTCCATATAACAAATGACTATTTTTAATGTTGTATTACGTTAAAATTTTTATATCAAAGTAAAGACATTTCTGTTTAACTGTTTAATAATGTTTATTCTTAATCTTGCATTACACTAAAAATGTATATTTTAATATAAATACATTTATGTTTAACAAATGACTATTTTTAATGTTGCATTACATTAAAAATACACATTTTAAAATAAAAACATTTTAATATAACAATGGTCATTTCAATGTTTTGTTTACATTAAAATGTAAATTTTTAATGGCAATACATTCTATTTTCAAAATGTTTATTTTTAAATATTGCAATTACATTGAAAATGTATTTGTCAATGCCAATACATTTCACTTATCAATGTTTATTTTTAATGTTGTACATACATTAAAATTGTAAATTCTATATCAATACATTTTTATTTAACAAATGACCATTTTTGATTTACAACAAAAATATGAATTTTATGTTGACATATAATGATCATTTTCATATTCATAAATATATTGAAAATCTAATATTCATATTGTTCGAACAATTAATATATAATGACATTAGTATTTTATAAAACAAAAATATTTCGGAAATTTTCAACAGCATAACGGTAGAGTAATTAAAACCGGCACCATCCCGATGTACGGCTCCTCGCAATACCTTAGGCCTCACGGCGTTTACAAGGGGTTTAATTTCCTAATATATTTTTCTAGGCAATCTAATGCCACAATATCAATCAATTTCATTTCAACCACAATCAAACACAAAAATCAACCAATTACATACCACAAAACAATCAAGTCATCCATGGTCTGTGGATGACGGATGTCGGGAGTTTCCAAACTCTATCTGCATCCTAATCTAATTTTATTTAATTAATTCGGATTCAGAAATCTCACATAACTTTTTATTTCTTTTAAAATTGTCGAATGCTCAAAAAGCTTTGCGGTCTCTTCTGAAATATAGATCTCGATCAAGAATTTCAACGCTTCTTGAATCGTCTCATTTCGACTCTATTTGCAAAAGATAAGGTCGTTAATGCCTTTGGTAATTTAAATGAACAATTAATTAATTAATAAAACCTAATTACATTTTATCAAAAAAAACGTGTCGTTTATTACTCTTTTACCTCGCGATATCAGGTACCGAGAACCCAAACCTCCAGCGCACTTCTTCCCATCGCATGCGCCACGGGGTGATCGACTGCCGATCGGGCGCCGCCACTTCGAAGCCCTCAGCGTGCTCCCTCTCCTCCTTGAATGGCCCTAAGATCGACGCCCCGTGGCCTCTCCAATTCCTCTCCAAACAGTCGGCGTTCAAACCCCAAAATCAAACCACACCGTTAAAAAAACCCGATCAAAATCATATCTATTTGTAGAGCTCCTGATGCTCTTGAGATTTGACTTTGGAAGTATGTTCTAATTGGAAGGGAAATGGAAGAAATTAGCGGGTCTGCTTAGGAAGTTTTTGGCCGTCGAATTTCAATGGTGGCGGCATGTAAAGGAAGTTGGGATTTTGGACCGTATACGCGTATTTATACTGTATACCATTTTATTTTATTTTATTCTATTTAATTTCAATTTAATTTCTATATCGCTCTTAACTCGAAATCAAACCCAATGAGTGACACCACCAGCAAATACCCCATTCCGAACACAATGAGATATGTCCCGTAAGTCAATTCAATTGTTTCGATAGGTTTTTCTTTAAATTTAAATATAAAACATTTAATTATTTAATTTAATCATACATTTTAATTTACCGGGGCCATAGACCGACTCCAGAAAATTCCCAAAAAATAAATCTAGATATGTTTTGATGATACGGTCCTAACAAAATTAATTTCATCGAATTTGGAGACCGTTTGAAAAATGACCATTTTCTGGTTGATGGAAATTGACTAAAATTGACAAAACACATTTCCATTTTCCACGCTCACATATTAATTCCAAAAATTCTGAAAATTAGAATCCTGCAATAATTTGACATTCCGGATCTAACCAGGATGGTTTTGTCGAAAACGGAGGTTGTTTGCAAAATTGCTATCTCTACGGGTTATATATTATATTGAATTCCGTAGCAACTGTTATGAATATTCAACTGGCCATAACTTTTGATTACCGCTATGAAATTCCAATTTTTCGAATTCTTTGGAAAGATATTCTTAAAAAGATTATAATATTTTTGGTTTCACTAAAATCTGACTTATTTTGCATCCAGTACAGTCAGTCAAAGTTCAAATTCAAATTTTCAAACTGTCGTGCTATTTCTAACTCCTTTTAAAATTAAAATAAATATATTCGTTCTAATTTAAATAAATTTTTAATCGTTATTATTTAAAATAAATGATTTTAACTACTCAAAATTAAACAAAATAGACAAAATTAAAAAATTTAATTGGCTCTAATTTTTCGGGTTGTTACAATCTCCCCTACTTAAAAACTTTTCGTCCCCGAAAAGGAAACAACAGTAAAGTAGGAAACAAAACGGAAAATGTAAAATATTGTAAATGGTACCTTGCACTAGAGCTGGTCAGAGATATCCACTCTGCACTGGGGATAAGCCTGTTTGATGCTATCCTCGGTCTCCCATGTATAGTCTCTAGGATCTCCGCTCCATTGCACTTTAACTAGATGAGTTCTTTTGTTCCTCAGAACTCGGGTTTCTTTGCCAATGATCTTTACTGGCTCCCTTCTTACTGCTAAGTTCGAGGTAATCTCCAAACCTTGTTGGCAGCTTCCTCCACAATCAAGTCTGGATCATGTACATGCTTCCGAAGTTGAGACACATGGAATACATCATGTACCCCTGGCAACCAGTCAGGCAACTTAAACCTATAAGCGAGAGTTCTAATTCTTTCTAGAATAGAGAATGGACCAATAAATCTAGGAGCCAACTTCCTAGTCTTCCCAAAACGAATTACTCCTCTTAATAGAGAAACTTCCAAGTACACATATTCGCCAACAACAAATTCTAAATCCCTTCTTCTTAAATCTGCATAACTTTAATGTCGGCTCTGAGCAGTTAGCAATTGCTTCTTAATGAAATCAACTTTATTCGAAGCTTCACGAATCATGTGCAAGTGATCTTCCCACGATCCACCAAAGTCAAGAATACATCCCCGCAACAAGTCTTCAAGTATACGATTCACCCTCTCTGTCTGGCCATCTGTTTGAGGATGATAAGCGGTGCTCATATTTAATGTTGTCCCTAGTTCTTCTTGGAATGCTTCCCAGAATTTACTAGCGAATATATGGTTACGGTCACTAACAATGCTACTGGGAACTCCATGTAGTCTGACAATTTCTTTGAAATAAATTTTCGCTAAACTTTGAGCTGTTCTAGTAGATCTGCAGGAATAAAATGGGCAGACTTCGTGAAATGATCAACGATCACCCAAATAATATCATTGCCTTTCCTGGTTCAGGGCAAGCCAACGATAAAATACATGGTGATTTGTTCCCACTTCCAGCTTGGAACTTCTAGTGGTTGTAACAATCCGGCAGGTTTCAGCTGATCACTCTTGACTTGCTGGCAAGTAGAACACCTGCTAACAAAAATGGTGATGTCTCTTTTCATAGATTTGCACCAGAACGTGCGCTTGAGATCATGATACAATTTACTCAACCCTGGATGAATGCAAAGCTTGGATTCATGACATTCATCCATTACTTCCCTTCTGAGCTCAGGAATATTCGAGACACAAATTCGGCCTTTTAACCTCAAAACTCCCTTGTTATCAATTTGGAAACTTGAGGGTTCACCTTCCAGAATTCTTTTACTCATTCTCTGGATAAATTCATCATCTTTCTGGAGAGCAAATATTTTGTCAATCAAAGTAGGTGTAATGATAAAATAGGCGACGATAAGATTGGCAGCGACCGCATTCTTTCTGCTGAGCGCATCGGCTACAACATTGGCTTTTCCTGGAGTATACAAGATGTCCAGATCATAGGCTGCAAGAAATTCTAACCAACGTTGCTGCCTCAAATTCAAGTCCCTTTGGGTGAACAGATACTTCAATGATTTATGATCTGTGTATAATTCGAACTTCTCACCCAAAAGATAGCGCTTCCGTATCTTTAAAGCAAGCACGATGGCCAACAGCTCAAGATCATGAGTAGGATATCTCTTCTCATGAGGCTTCAATTGACGGCTAGCATAAGCAACTACTTTGTCTCTTTGCATTAATACTGCACCAATACCTTCAATAGAAGCATTTGTCCTGACTTTCAAATCTTGATTGCTATCAATAGTGGTCTACACAGGAGTAGTTGTCAATCTCAACTTCATCTCTCGGAACGCTGCCTCACATTCAGGTGTCCAATTAAACTTTGTATGCTTCTTTGTGAGCTTCGTTAATGGACAAGATAGTTTCGAAAAATTCTTAATGAATTTTCGATAATAGCCATCCAATCCTAGGAAACTTCTGACATCAGTAGGAGTGCTAGGCTACTTCCAGTCTTGAATGGCTGTGATTTTGCTAGGATCCATCAAATTCCTTCCTTCGATACTACATGACCGAGGAACTTCACTTCTTCTTGCCAGAATATACATTTAGAAAATTTATCTTTTAATACATTCTTTCTCAGAATTTCCCAAACTTGCTCCAAATGTTTCTCACGCTCGGCAGTCGACTTGGAGAAGATTAAAATGTCATCAATGGAAACCAGCACAAATTTATTTAAGACATCACGAAATACTCTGTTCATTAAATCGATAAAGTAAGCTAGAGCATTGCAAAAGCCGAACAGCATTACTAACCATTCATAAAATATGTTTGGGCCTCGGAAAACTGTCAAAGGAACACATTCTCCGGCAATTCGTAGTTGATGGAAACCCGTAGCTAGGTCCATTTTAGAAAATACTTTAGCTCCATTCAAACGATCCAATAAATCATCTATACGGGCCAATGGATATTTATTCTTGAGCGTCTGCTTGTTAAGGTCTCAGTAATCAACACATAATCTGAGAGTACTGTCTGATTTTAGGATAAACATTACTGTTGCACCCCAATTTGAAAAGCTAGGCATGATCAGACCTTTTCCAAAAAAGCTGTTTAGTTTGATTGCCCAACTCTTCTTTCTCTTTCCATGTCATTCTCCTAATAGGATGCACGACTAGCCTTGCATTTGGAATTAGATCAATCCTGAAGTCAATTTCTCTTCGCGGAGGTAAGCTATCATCTTCTTCGAACACATCCGCATAATTCTTAACAACAGGAATATCTTCAATGGAAGTGGGAGAAACCTCAAGAGCAGCCCAAAATTCCTTTCTATCTGAATTTGAGCCTACACAGGTATAACAGTATTGGCATGCTTAGTTTTAACTTTAACCACTCATTCTGCACATCTAACCTCGGCTTTATGTTTAGTTAGCCAATCCAGCCTAAGAATGATGTCAAATTTAGAAAAATCCATAACGACAAGGTGCAAGGAAACTGATAATGAGAAAAAGAGATGGGCACTTTACAACACAAACCAAGGACAAGAGAACCATCGATTGGATTATGAACCTTAATCCGATTCTTTGAGACTCCTTAATATTAGATTTAGCTTCTTGACTGTATTACTCAAAATGAAGCTTTGCGATGTGCCCGAATCAAACAAAACTATAATGGGAATATTGTTGACAGTGAGAGTGCCTTCCAAAACATTTGGCCTTTGCTGAGTAGCTGAGTGTGTTGGAGTTTCTGCTACTTCATTTTTATAAGCTACTTTGGTCCCTTTTAAAAGCTGGCAATCTTTGGCGAGATGACCAGTCTGATGGCAATTATTGCATCCCCTTTTCTCTCAAAACTTCCTGTTGGATTTAGGTCCAACACTTCTTTGTTTATTTAGAGATCTGCAATTTATCACCAAATGTCCTTGCCTATTGCAATTAGAGCATGTGGCAGTCGTTAACGATTCTTTCCCGGATCTAGCCCTTTTCTTATTGGATTTGGGCTTCTTGATGATCTCAAGCATCGTACTTGCCTCAGATCTATTAGTTTCAAACTTCCTCTTGCTGTTAGAGTTGACTTCTTCTTCATCTTCCCCACCATGTTGTTTATCATTATACTCATAGCGATAAGCCATTTGTATCATTTCAGAGAATGGGAGATTTGCATGAGCAAGTACTCTGCCTTCGTATTTCTTTTGTAGTCCTTTGATAAATCTCAGATTCTTCCTTACAGGATCCTGAATTAGTTCTAGGGAAAAGCGAGAAAGTTCGTTGAATTTATTCTGATATTCTTGGATGGTCATATCTCCTTGTTTCAGATTGTAAAACTCATCATATAGTCGCTCAGTTGCTTCTAGAGGAATAAATCTTTCTTCGAAAATTTCTTTAAATCTATCCCAGGTAATACTACCATCTGGATTTTCTTCAGTAACAGTTTCCCACCAGATTAGAGCTTCGTCCTTGAGTGATCAAGATGACAGTAATCTTTTCTGATCACCCCTCAGCTTCAAGCCTTGAAAGATTCTCTCAGCAGAACGCATCCATGCCTGTGTTTCAATAACAGAATCTTTGCCCGAGTATTGTACTCCTCCCAGATTTCGATACTTCATTACTAGAGCTTCTAGATCTGGTTCTAATTGTGGGAGCATGATTGGCTCATTAGATTGTCGAACCATAGAATTACTTCTTCTGTTTCTGCCACTCATTTTCTACTATATCTGCAAATAGTAGACAAAGAGTCAACCCAACATAATAGATATTGTAAAACATAATGACGTACATTTAAATGTGAATGAATCTAAGGGAGTGTGTTTTATTCTGTTATATTCATTCTAGGACATTACTAGTCCTATCTTTGATGAGTTATTCGTTTTAGAAAACTACTGATTCTACTTCTGTCTGGTTTATCTATATGTTATATTCCGAGCTAAGTTTAACCAAAGCTCTGATACCAACTGTGATAACCCCAAACTCCCGTAGTATGGAAACAAGGATAATCATTGGAATATAACACATAAACAATAACTGCAGAACAAATATATAGAATTACAGCAGAAAATGTACATCAAATTACACTGGGAATAATATATCATCAGAGTTACATAGCGTAATAGGATCATCCTTAGTACATAATACAGTTTTCAACTTAATATAAAATGTCTACAGCGGAATCAAACATAATATACTAAATGAAGTCTGAACAACATAATAGAAATGATAAGATCCGTCTTCAGCTCCATAGCTATCCAGAATGAATCTGCTAAAACCTGTATACAAGGCTACCCATGTGGAAAAGAGGGTACCCGAGTTTGCAAAGTGAAACAAATTACGAGTCAGTCATGGGACTGGTATGAGAAATCTTACTTAACCTATTTTATAATAGGGCTAATCACAGGACCACGCCGCTAACGCGGAACGGGTTTGCTCCATTGGATTTCCAGTGCATAAATAAAGTAAATCGTTAAACAACACAATGCTTTTTAGAAAAATGAAACCATTATAAGACTCAAGTACCATCACACAATGCAACGCAAACCGGAGGATAGAGTTTTACCTTATAATGGTCAAAAATGCTAGATACGATAAAATGGATTTGATATTATTATTAGTGTACATATATTTCCAAAAACATCTCAATCATAATATATCAATCGTAGGTGGCATAACTACTATATACTATGTCACTAAATATAGGTTTACAATCAAAACCGTATAGGTCGTATTGGAAGTTGGATTTCCATCATGAACCAAGGCAAGGGATCGTCCTTACCGAATTCGAGACACTCTAGCCAGTGCCTCAGGAATAGAACGCATCGTCCCTTGGAGCCACAGGGTCGGTCCACAACTAATGTTAGTGGATTATATATAATTCCTAAACAATACGTCTCCCTGCCCTATGGGGCATAAATAGAGCCACTAGGGACTCAATATCCGAGGTACCTCGCTTTCCATCATCCACATAAGTAATATCTGGGCTTGTAAATCCCAGACACCACTTCTAGCTAGAAAGAGAGGCATGTTCTCCCTGGATCCTTCTCCTGTTTCTGGTTCATACCGGGGTATGAGGCTCACGAAGTAACGTTATACACAAAGCTTTGCTATAATAAATTTGTTCTTTGATCATCAACCACAAGGCTTTGCTTTTCAACAGTAAGCCTTGATCATTTGCATCTTGGCATGCCACACTGACAATTCACGCCATGCGATCGATAACTATCAATATATAACCTCTGAGCTCGTGCGTCTTAGAGAAGGGTGTTAAGCAAGAGAATAGATTCTCCGCCACCAAATAGATATATATTGAATAGAAATCAATCAGCACAAAATAAAATCCAATGTTAGACATACATCCACTTACAAGTCCGTTCTGGGTCTGAACAAAACCGGAGACACCTTATTCCCCGTCCCATATGTCTAATACGGAAGAGAGGCTCTCGCATACCCGGACAATCAACAAGTACATCCGGAAAACTACCACAGTAACCCATTCGTGGGAGATAATTAGTCTAGGGCATCAGTAGTCATCCATTCGATGTGAAGATCGTCGGTCTTCAATCACCGTCTTCGAATCTTTGACTTCCAATCGTCGTTTAATTATTTGAAATGAGATTTAACTCGGACTTTTCAAATAATTTTTGAATATATATAATTTAAATCAATTCTTTTCATTCCATATCGTATATAATAATTTATAATGATTTATCGCTATTTTAATTTATTTAAAAATAGCCATTTTCGATTAAACGACGCTTCGGGTCATTACATGGCCCTAGCGCTGTTTTCATCAAAATTTGATTAACATATTTCTCAAAATCTAACCATTGGATCTTAACAAATTTTATATCGTTGGAAAGATCTTTCCAAAACGAACCCAACAGTTCCGGTTTTGGGAAAATTCGACGATAGGATCTTTCGGAATAATCGTTTGAAGTTACGATTCCAAAACGCGAACTGAGCAGCACGATTCGTTTTATTTTAATTTATATATAAATATATAAATATAAACCATTCAATGATTTCAAACAATTTTCAATTTAACATTGATTTCTTTTATATATGAAATCATATATTACATTAAAAATGAAATTTTTAATGTTAATACAATTTCTTCCGACATTGAATCTTTTATATGATTCATATATATTACATAAAAAATATAATATGTTTTATCCTTCATTTATTACATTTAAAATGAAATCTTTTTTACTTTTCCATGATTACAAATAAAAATGTAATCTTTTATATTTTTCTTGGATTACAAATAAAAATGAAATCTATTTTTATTTCAATATACTATTACATTGAAAAATATAACTTTTTCTTTCATTCTTTATCTACATTGAAAAATGTAAATTTCTATCTCATTCTTTATTTACACTGAAAAACGTAAATTCCTATTTGAACACATTTTATATAGCAATGGTCCTTTTTAATATGTTCATTTGCAATAAAATGTAAATTTTCGAAGAGAAGACATTTTACATGACAAAGGACATTTTTAATGTTTCATTTACATTAAAAATGTAAACTTCAACATCAATATATTTTTATTTCAAACTGTTTATTTTTAAATGTTGCATTTTCATTAAAAATATATAACTCAATATCAATACATTTCTCTATAACAATTGACTATTTTTAATGTTGTATTACATTAAAAATGTATATGTCAAATTAAAGACATTTCTATTTAACAATGTTTATTCTTAATCTTGCATTACACTAAAAATGTATATTTAAATGTAAACGCATTTCTGTTTAACAAAAGACTATTTTTAATGTTGCATTACATTAAAAATACATATTTTAAAATAAAGACATTTTAAAATAACATTTGTCATTTCAATGTTTTGTTTACATTAAAATGTAAATTTTTAATGGCAATACATTCTATTTTCTAAATGTTTATTTTCGAATATTGCTTTTACATTAAAAACTGTATATGTCAATTCCAATACATTTCACTTATCAATGTTTATTTTTAATGTTGTACATCCATTAAAATTGTAAATTCCATATCAATACAATTTTATTTAACAAATGACCGTTTTTGATTTATAAAAAAAATGTGAATATTATGTAGACATATAATGATCATTTTCGTATTCATATATATATATATATATATATATATATATATATATTGAAAATATAATTTTCATATTATTCGAAAAATTAATATAAAATGACATGAATATTATAACAACCCGTATTTTCTGCCTATTTATTTGGAATATTTTAATTATTTTAATTATTTAAAATATTGGTTTGAATTTAAATAATCGAATTTAACGATTATATTGTGAATATATTATTTAAAATAAATAATAAATATTATTTTAATTTCCAAAATATGGGAAATTGTCGAATTTGAAATATATTGTGATGGGACAGTTTAAAGTTGTCAAATATTGTTTATACTGAAATTTTAGTGACAATTCGTTTTGAAAACGACGATTAAATATATATGGTTTATAATTTAATTAAATAAAGAGCTGCAGCGGCGCGACAGTTCGCGTTTTGGCGTTTTGAACTTCAATTGGTCGTACCGGGTTCAAAATAAGTCGGATTTCCTCGAAATAAGAAACGTTGGGACCGGCTTGACGATATCTTTCCAATAGCAGACAAAAATCCAATTTTCATCATGTAGATTTTATTTTATGTCCAAATCAAATTTTGAAAAGTCGCTGTAGAATTCCTTTATATATTATATCGTTATTTATATTAAATAAAGGGGTTTTTAATTATTTTGAATATCAATTTGGCTTCGGATTCAACCCGGGATATTTTTCTTTGGTAATACATCAAATTCTGGTCGTGTATGGCCAACAGCAATATTCTTATATTATTATATTGAAGTATTTTAAAATTGGTTTATTTTATTCAAATTGGCCAGTTCAAAAGGGTCATTTTTTCAAACGACCTCTGTTTTCGACGAAACAAATTTTGTTGGGACATTAACAGTAAATTATTGCTAGATTTTCAAATTGCATGTCAATCGGTGTTATTCTGTGAGCGTGGCAAAATAAAATGTAAAATTAATCGATCTATTTGGACGTGTACAAACGCTGTTGGAGCATACGAGCACGGAATTAGACGAAACAAGATTCGTTAGGACCGTATCGTCAAAATATACTATGCCGTCCATTTGGCAGGCAGCATGGCTATGTGGGTCGCTCCCATTAGGATGTCTGATCACCTATCTAGAGAAATTCCTATTGCTTCTTTATCTATTCGATGCTGACCCTATTCGGGTGGCGGTTGCTTATACCAACCGTCGGTGATATACATTCGACACACTCAAGCGAAATGAGTGGTCGGTCATGTGAGGGCCGGGTTGCAAGACGTTCTTGTTGAACCCAGTGTATTCGCCTCTAGAGATACACGTGCGAAAGGTGGACCCATACCTTGTCAAGTTGGAATCCAATATCCAATAAGCGCCGCGGTTTTGGTTTGTATACTATATATGGGGAGCGTGAGATGCAAGCGTTCCTCTAGATTGTTATTTATTTGTATTTAGACATTATGATAATATCAGAAGAAGCTATGATTTCAAAACTGTTTTGGGTTATAGTAAGGTAAAAACCGTCAGTGTTTATGTGTGTGCTGGTCTTTCTATTATCCTTTGATTTCATAAAGGATTTTCCAAAGTTAAACAAGTAGTTCGTGCTGTGACTTTATCACTGATAGTATTCCAGACTGACCCGGTGTATTTTGTTTTAAATCAAATGTGCTCGGGTCAGACCGAGTATGTTCCAGGTTAGGTTTCGCTTGGAATTTCAGGAGCTGGAAGCATGAGGCTTCACCGCTAGTTATAAAGTTATTTCCGCTCTGTTTGACATATGTGTACTCTGATGATTGGTATGTATATACAGTTTCTTTTGTATAAAGATATTTGATATTATATTTTACTCGTTCCGTTGTGAGACTCTGATGTGTGTGTTCTTCTTCTTTCTTCTATTCTAATATTTCTTTCTTTCTATCCTAACCATCTAAATTCTTTCTCATGACAATCCAGTGTTTTCGATGCTTGATTAATCGACATGGTGGTTTATGTCGATTTTTCGGGGTCGAAAATCCGCTGGGTCGTTACAAATATTTTATAACAAAAAAATATTTCGGAAAATTTCGGGAGCATAACAGCAGGGTAATTAAAACCGGCACCATCCCGATGTACGGCTCCTCGCACTACCTTAGGCCTCACGGCGTTTACTAGGGGTTTAATTTCCTAATACATTTTTCTAGGCAATTTAATGCCACAATATCAATCAATTTCATTTCAACCACAATCAAACAGCAAAATCAACCAATTACATACCAAGTCGTCCATGGTCTGTGACGACAGCTGTCGGGAGTTTCTAAACATCGTCTGCATCCTAATATAATTTTATTTAATTAATTCGGATTCGGAAATCTCACATCGCTTTTTATTTCTTCTAAAATTGTCAAATGTTCCGAAAATTCTGCGGTCTCTTCTGAAATATGTATCTCGATTCATGGATTTCAACGCTTCTTGAATCGTCTGATTCCGACTCTGCTTGCAAAAGATATGGTCGTTAATGCCTTTGATAATTTAAACGAACAAGTATGTAATTAATTAATTAATAACTAAAACCTAACTACATTTTATCAGAAAAACCTGTCGTTTATTACTCTTCTACCTCACGATATCATGTAGCGAGAACCCAAACCTCTACCGCGCTTCTTCCTGTCGCACACACCACGGGGTGATCGACTGTCGATTGGATGCCACCACTTCGAAGCCCTCAGCGCGCTCCCCTTCCTCCTTAAATGCCCTAAGATCGACGCCCCCGACCTCTCCAATTCCTCTCCAAACATTCGGCGTTCAAACCCCAAAATCGAACCACACCGTTAACAAAACCCGATCAAAATCGTATCAATTTGAAGTGTTCCTGATGCTCTTGAGATTTGACTTTGGAAGTATATTGGAAGGGAAATGGAAGAAATTAGCGGGTTTGTTTAGGAAGCTTTTGGCCGTCGAATTTCAATGGTGGCAGCATGTAAAGGAAGTTAGGGTTTTGGACCGTATACGCTTATTTATACTTTATACCATTTTATTTTATTTTATTTTATTTTATTTCAATTTAATTTTAGTATCGCTATTAACTCCAAATCAAACCCAACGAGTGACGCCCTAGCTAAATACACCCATTCCGGACACAAAGGGATATGTCCCGTAAGCCAATTCAATTTTTTCGATGGGTTTTTCTTTAAATTTAAATATAAAACATTTAATTATTTAATTTAATCGTACATTTTAATTTACCGGGGCCACCTGCCAACTCTAAAAATTCCGAAAAATAAATCTAGCTATGTTTTGACGATATGGTCCTAACAAAATTAATTTCATCAAATTTGGACACCGTCTGAAAAATGGCCATTTTCTGGTCGATCGAAATTGACTGAAATTGACAAAACACATTTTCATTTGCCACGCTCACATATTAAATCCAAAAATTATGAAAATTGGAATTCTGCAATAATTTGACATTCTGGATCCAACCAGGGTGGTTTCGTCGAAAAGGGAGTTCGTTTGCAAAATTGCTATTTCTACGGGCTATATATTATATTGAATTCCATAGCGACTATTCAACTGGCCATAACTTTTGATTCCCGCTATGAAATTTCAATTTTTCGGATTCGTTTGAAAGATATTGTTAAACAGATTTTGATATTTTTGGTTTCACTAAAATCCAACTTATTTTGCATCCTGTACAGTTAGTCAAAGTTCAAATTCAAATTTTCGAACTACCGCACTATTTCTATCTCCTTTTAAAATTAAAATAAATATATTCATTCTAACTTCGATTTAAATAAATTTTTAATCTTTATTATTTAAAATAAATTATTTTAACTATTCAAAATTAAATAAAATAGAAAAAATAAAAAATTATAATTGGCTCTGATTTTCCAGGTTGTTACACTAGGATTACATATTTGTTTGTCAAAAATAAAGGGTTTATGTAGGTAATTTGACGCATTTCTTCATGCAAAGTATGGTATTATAAAATAATATTAAAGCATTCCCAACATTATATGTTTACCTCATCCTTCCTTCTTCGCATCAAACCGTGGTTAAACTTAAAAGGCACCGCCACCCGTATGTATACAATAACAAACGTATAAAATATATTAAAATAATTACACCAAGCCTATATATAATCCTAACGTCTGTAACCCTAAGTTTTGTCAAATTCTCTTCTGCATGGTAAACAACAAACCTGCGCCTCCGCTAATCAATAAAAGGACACAAAAGCTCCAAATTTCCTATCGATTTTCAAATCAAATCTTTCACCAATTCGTGGAACTTACAAATAAAAAAGTGTTGAGCTATCCGAGCTCTTGCACCTGATTGGCGGTGATCGGCTCTGATGACCTGAGACGACCGGAATCAACCATCGAAGGGGCTGCGTTCAAAGAAGGACTACGGGTAAACATGACCACCGAGTTGGGCGAGGTTAGGGTCGAAGGAAGAGGACATCAAGGCGCTTGCATTGGTACTATCTGATCGGTCTCCGGACGATGCTAGGTGGCGCGATGGTATACAACTTCTGATGTACGTGCGTGGCTTCTGAAATTGAAACGATGAAAATGGAATACATAACTGAGGAGCGAACAGACTAATGGGTCAACCGCATTTTAATGTAATTAGTTATTTTATAATGTAATTAATTAATTTATGTTGACTAAAACAAGTTGGATGCAGAATAAACATACTGGAGGAATCCATGGCAGCAAACTACAATTCAGCCAATTACTTTTTATTGAACGAAACGAGTAATTCTCCTTATCATTTGGAATTAAATTATAAATAAAATCGGTTATCCTTAGGTATTATAAATTATAAAATCAATGATGTCCTAATGTAAAAATGAATGTGGTGCAGGCATTCTTGAACGCAGGTCATACATGGGAACAATACTGGAAGAAGAGGTTGTATACTTTAAACAAAGTTGCGTGAAAACACCCAAGGGCCAAAGAGAAACGATGAACCTGGGAGAAAGAATTTCCAGTCTGCATTGTAATTTAAGGGTAACGAATGTTAACTTAAACGCTAATCAAAAGTTAATTAATTTAATTATAATTTAACCTAAGAATGGGTTAGTAAATAATGTCATGTTCTTTTTATATAGGCAGCGTACTAAACAAATGAAGAGCAGTGCGGGGAAAGCTTTATTTGGCCAGTAATTTAATTTGAAAGTAGTCAACTGTTAATCATTTAATTAAAGAAATAAATTGTTTAAATATAAATCGTATTATTTATAATGTTGTAACTTGTGCCTATGTTATCAGAATTGAACAAAACACTATTTGCCAGAATTGTATTGACGGACATAATAATTTGGAACTGTTTTGGAAAGGGATAGAGACAGCTGGAATTTACAATTAAATTGAGCCACTGTTTAATTTAACTGTAACCGAACTGTTTCAAAGATAAATCAAGGTGAGTTAAACTCACTCGATTCTTCCTACTTATATTTTATATAAGTTTGGTTTTTATTTTGCATGCTATGGTCGCTAATGATTCACTGTTTGTTTGTTTGTTATATATATTGATTGAACCGATGAAATTAAGCATTGTTTAATTTCAGTGAAAAACTAATTCGTTATTTTAACGATTGGACCCAATGAAGGTAACTTACCTTAATGGTCACGTTTATAAAATAAATGTGTTAAGTGTTTGAATTGTTTTGTTAATGTTAAGTAAGTTGGTTGTTGTTAAATGGTTGTTATTTACCGTTATATCAGTTAAATTGAATTGAATGATTTTATGTAAGATAATCGACTTGAATGCAGGGAAGTATAGGTTGGAGGGATCCAACGGGATTCCTTAAATTCATTTAATGTTATTTATTTTCATATTATCAATATATGAACCGTTAAAACCCATCTGTTCGAAATGATTGATTTGAATGTTGACTTTTGACGTGAAATTCAACATTTGTTCCGCTGTAAACCAATGGTTGTTATTGGTTGAGTAATTGGCAGTATATGGCATATAAATCAATCATTGTACAAATATGGATTTACCGTCAGATGAATCGACCGTAATGAAGATATAAATTTATTTTATAACTAAATATAGTTTTTTAAATATATTATTTAAAATGAAGTTTATAAAGGAAAACAAACCAAACACATATATGTTGATTTTTAACCAAAAATCGGTCGTGTGCGAAACACGTGCCTCATCTTACTTATTAAATAATTTATAAACTTGATTCTTATATTACTAAGATGAATAAGCAAGGGAGCAAAGATTATTATGATGATTTATAACTGAGATTTTATTGTTTGTAAGAAACATTTAAATGAAATTATTTAAATTAATTATATTACTAATTAATTTAAATAAAGGACCAACTAGAACAGGTTAACGAAATAACCGTGTTTTGAATTGACAAAGTCGACCATTTTAACTGGATTGATTATTAAAGCAGTTTGATTTGAAATTATTTAATAAAATAGTTTAATGAATAATTGTTTTTAGTTTAATAAGATTTTATAAAGGAAATTTACTATTTATTTTAGTTAATAAATAAACTAACTATTGTTTAAGTAGTTAATGATGACATAAATTATTATTTTAATTAATAATATTTTAAGAGATTACTTTTTATTTGGAATTCATTTAAAAAGTAATCGGAGTTGAAATGAAACCGAATTGAATGGTGAAAGGAGTTGATGAATGTGTTTTATATTAAAGCCGAGATTTTTATAACGAAGTTATAAAAGGAATTTTAAAGCGAATATGATAGCTTAAATCAAATATTTACTTAATATTTGAGATTAGAAAAAGGAAATCGAGAAATTGGGAAATGGTATGAAATAACGAAGTGAGATTTATTCCAAGGTTCGGAATGTAATATTCTGAAGTTCGAAATGTTAAGTGGAGTCGAGAGTAAGCTAAGTACAAGGTTTCAGAAATTGAATTAAATAAGTTTACATAAATGATTTACAAACGATTTTGTAAATAAAAGTGTTTAGAAATGTAATCGGAAAATTAGTTGTCGATAATAATTTACAAATGGGATTTGTATATGAAGTAAGGGTTTGAAAAATGAATTTTTGTAACAATTGTTACAGATAATAAACTGAACTATTTGATTTATAAACTGAAGATCTTTAAAAAGATCATTATGTGATTTAAACGTGAAGTTATCAGAATAATATGAAAGGAAAAAAAAAGGTTTTGAAACAAAATCTGTAACGTTTGTTACAAATGATAATGTAACAACCCGGAAAATCTGAACTAATTTAAATTTTTTATTTTGGCAATTTTGATGAATTTTGAATATTTAAAATTATTTATTTTAAATAATAACGACGAGAAATTTATTTTGAATAGAATTGGAATGTATATATTTATTTGAATCATCGTTATAATATAGAATATTTATTTTTAATTATAAAAGGAATTGAAAATGGCGCGGTAGTTTAAAATTCCGATTTCAAATTTCAAATGAATGTACAGGATTCAAAATAAACCGAATTTTAGCGAAACAAAAAATATTAGAATCTAATTGAAAATATCTTTCCAACGAATCCGAGAAATTGAAATTTCATAGTGGAAATAAAAAGTTATGCCCAGATGAAAATTCAGAATAGTCGCTATGTAATTTTGGCCCTTAAAAAGGGAAATTTTGCAAACGACCTCCTTTTTCAACGAAACCCCTTTTGTTGGATCCGGGATGTCAATTTATTGCTAGATTCCAAAATTCATAATTTTCTGAATCAATATGTGAGCGTGGCATAGGAAAACGTGTTTTGGCAGATTCAGTCAATTTGGATCGACTAGAAAATGAACATTTTTCAAACGATCTCCAAATTTGACGACATTAGTATTGTTAGGACTGTATCGTCAATACGAAGCTAGAATATATTTTTCAGGAATTTTTAGAGTCTGTATGTCACCCCGGTAAATTGAAATTTGCGTTCAAATTCAATATATGTATTTATATTTTGATTTTGACAGAAACTGATCGAAACGATCGAACTAGCTTACGATACATATCCCATTGCGTTCGGAATGGGGGTATTATTCTAGGGGCGATAGTCGCTGGGTTCAGATCTGTGACGGTCCGCCATGCACCAACCGACATTTCAATGAAAATGCGTTGTGCCAATGTCTAACCAGCACGGGACGGTCGCCAAAGAAAGGAAATGAAGGGTATTTGAACTAACAAGGAACCTCTAGAATGTCTCACAGCGCGAGGAATAAAATATAATAATATCATACTTGACATAAAACTGGCAAGACAATGCATAAGCTAAAAACTAAACCATAATCATCATAGCAGCGGAAATCCAAAATATAGCTTATTATCCATAACCATTATTACAACTTTTGAAAACTATCTCTAAAGAAAATAAGAAAGGAGAGGCATACTACTAATGCCCAAAGCAGTGACCATCAACAACACAGGAAGAATACATGTAGATAATACGTAGGAGCTTCCTGCTCGTCTCCGTATCAGTTACTCGTGCCTAACCAGCTAACCTGCCTCTAGTCTGCTCGTTTGAGAGCACCCAGAGTAATAAGAAGAGACATAAAACTTTGGGTCAGACAAAAGTCTGGTATGAGCGATAAGCAGCAAAATAGAACAATAACAGGCATACTAAACCATACCCGAACCTGGACCTCCAACCAAAGAGTTAGCACTACATACTGTACAATACTCTAAGGTGCCACTAACATATAGTGTGAAGAATACGGGGGTGGGGGTGTGGATGACATAGTGATGGCAAACAATCAATCATATCAACCATCCTCACATCTCTCACTCAGTGCGTAAGGCATATGATATCCACCGCTTTGATCACCCTATTCCTTGCTATGATCACTCTGCCCCATGGAGTCATGGCAACTCCACTGCACTAATCTATAGCCACTAGTCCTTGCTATGTCCACTCTGCCCCATGATGTCATGAAGACTCCACCGCACTGGCTCATAGCCATGCTACGATCACTCTGCCCCATGGAGTAACATCTACCATACTGCACTGGTCTGTAGCCTAAAATATGTCTTGGTTGTGGATCAAAGTTATGGGCATCGATAACCCCTTAGCACATGTCCCGCAGCAAAGCCCAACTCATGAAGTTAACTATATGGTTCCCATCTGGATTCTGAGTTCCACTTCCTATTTGGACTACCTTTGCATCTCGGGTTTTGGTTGAATTAGAGTTGGTCTTTAGAAGAGTCGTCACGTTGTAGTAGTGGGAGCTCGAACTCGGTTCGATCGTGAAACTCCTTGGTGCAGTTCGGTTCGGTCCTCAAAGTGTTCCTCCCCAAGTCATTTCGGCTCGGTGTTCCTCCATCTCCAGATCCCGGTTCGACTCGGCGCTCCTGCCTACGTTTATTCCAATCCGATCCCCTTTCAAGCTCCGGTCCGATTCCTACAAATGGTGGCCTTCCTTCTTGCCATAATCCAATCCGCTTTAGTTCATCTTTTCTGACCCAATGCCATGCTCAGCTTCGATCTGGTCCCCAACCCAACTCCGACTCTTTGCAGGTAGCCTTCCTTTGTTTCCATACTCTTTCTTATGTGTGGCTCAGGATCGGTTCGGATTCCTTGTCTCTGGTGTCGGTTCGGTTCGACCAATCCTATCTGATCCCGATCCCTGCAGTTTTTCCTGCAACTTTCCAGCGCCTATTTTACGCCATACGACGGCGTTTTCGACCATTCTAACTCTTCTAATCAATCACAAAGCATACCATACATTCATAGCAACAAATATAATCAACCACAAACACAATAACAATAATTTGGTAGGTTAAAACGAATCAAACAAAGCCAAAATCCCATATTTTCCCTTAAGCATGTTTAAGCAAAACTAATGATAGGATTAGTAAAAACTTAGCCAAATTAACCCAAATTCCTACTAGAGGCCTAAAATAATATTTTGAAATTTATAAATATTTTTCCAGAATTTAATCATGTTTAAATTCGCTAGTTAACACTAATTACCCTTAATTAACCATAATTAGCGAGGAACTATGCAAATCACTCATCTTAGCCACAAACAAAATACCAAATCTAAAATTATCCTCTGTTTGGCGCTGTTCCCAAGGCTATACAGTAGGTCCGACCTTGATTTGGTGCTATTTCTTCTTAATTTGGTGAAGATTAGGCTAATACTTGATTAGAAAGTGATTAGAGGTGTTTTAGATGTTGGAGGCCATTACTAGGGTTCCAAGAATGAAAGTGGCGACTGAAAAAGTGTTTAAAAAATATTTTCTAACCCTATTCAGCCGCTATATACCCCTAATCCTGAAATCCCCCTCTGGCCCTAGCTGTTAATTACCCAATTAGGCTCGGTTAAGCTGTTTTTCACCTTCTAAGCATTGTTTCAGCCATATCTCCCAAACGGTGAGTCTGTTTGGCTAATGTGACTACTCTACGGAATTGTAAACCATCATCCAAATCTAATGGAAGTGGTTTCAGGTCAAAACTCCTTCCTAATCAAAAGTTGTGGCTGAAAAAAGATCAGCTAGGGGCAAAATGGTCATTTAAAAATCGGAAAAAAATCATGAACATGGGAAATGACCCCAATAGTCATCTCCCAAAGTTACATGGCTATACGACTTCGTATGTGAAAGAAAGAAATATTCTACGATCCTTCAATGTGTAGAATAAGGGTCGTTACATTCTCCCCCCTTAAGAAATTTCCCCCTTGAAATTCCTTAACTAAGAAACAAGCAAAGGATCCTGCGTTCTTATCAGCCATTCACAACAATCAATCATACAAAAAAACAAATAAGTCTATCCTAGCATGCGGAAAACTAAGTTGCAATTAAAATCTTACCAGGCAAAGAGTTTTGCATACGTCTTCCTAATGTTCTCCTCTGTCTCCCAAGTACACTCATTCTCATTCTCACCCTACTGAACTTTGACTAGATTCACTGCTTTCCTTCGAAGTTGCTTCGTATCGTGCTCGATAATACGAATCGGCTTGCGGTTCCTAACCGCCTCGGGTTCTACTTCGATATCATCCAACTGATCAGGTGAAATAGCCATATCAGGGTCGTGCACGAATTTCCCTAACTGGGAAACATGAAATACATTATGAACTCCTGCCATCTTCTCTGGTAATTCAACTTTATATGCCAAATTCCCAATTTGCTCGAGAATTCGGAATGGTCCAACAAATCTTGGTGTTAACTTGCCTCTCCTGCCAAATCGTATCACGCTCTTTCATGGAGAAATCTTGACAAACACCAAGTCGCCAATGGAGAACTTTAAATCTCTTCTCCTCTTATCAGCATAACTCTTCTGTCTATCTTGAGCAGCCTTCATTCGCTGTTGGATAACCTTATTCTTATCTGAGGTTTATCTTATCACATCTGGTCCAAGTACAAACTTCTCACCAATTTCTAACCAACATGACGGTGAATTGCACGATCTTCCGTACAAAGCTTCAAATGGAGCCATACCAATACTGGATTGATAACTATTATTATATGCAAACTCTACTAGATGCAAATGGTCATCCCATGATCCACCAAAATCTAATATGCATGGTCTCAAGAGATCTTCTAGCACTCGATTCACCCTCTCTGTCTGACCATCGGTTTGAGGATGATACGCGGTACTGAGATGTAATTCTGATCCTAATTCCTCTTGTAAGCTCTTCCAAAACCCACTAGTAAACAATGGGTCTTGGTCACCCACAATGCTTTTAGGTACTACATGAAATCTCACTACCCATTTCATATATAGCTCAGCTAACTTAGCTTCCGTTCTATTCGACTTGACGGGTATAAATCTTGCACTCTTGGTCAATTGGTCCACAATCGCCCAAATGCTATCATGGCCCGACCTAGTCCTTGGTAACCAATCAATGAAATCCATTGAGACTTGTTTCCATTTCCATTTTGAAACTTCTAATGGTTGCAATAAACCACTAGGCTTCTTCTGCTGAGCTTTAACTAGCTGACAATTCATGCATTTGGATATAAACTTTCCAACGTCTCTTTTCATCCCTTCCCGGTAGTAGGTCTGCTTCATGTCTCGATGCATCTTGTTACCACAGGGGTGTATAGTCAGTTTTGAGTGATGACATTCTCTAAGCACTTCATCTCTCAATCCATTGACATTGGGTACAACTAGCCTTCCATTCTTCCTAAGCCATCCATCTCGATCAAGCCCATACTCGTTCATCTCCTCATCGATGCCCATCTCTAACTTGGGGATGATTTTCAATAAGTTAGGATCGTCCCTCTGGCTGGAACCAATCCGCTCAATCAAAGTGGGCCTGATCGTCAAACTTGCTAATATTTCTGGATCCAGTTCGCACTTTGGTCTGAAATCATACCCAGTGGTGTACTCCAGTTGCTTCCATTGCAGAAACATAGCCCCTAAACTGGCATGTCTCCTATTCAAGGCATCAGCTACTGCATTGCCTTTTCCTAGTGTATATGCGATATCGAAATCATATGAAGCCAATAATTCTAACCATCTTTGTTGTCGGAGATTTAGATCCTTCTGAGAGAAAAGATACTTTAATGACTTATGATCAATAAACAACTCGAATCTTTCTCCCAAGAGATAATGTCTCCATATCTTCAACGCAAACACGATCGCTGTTAATTCTAAATCATGTTTAGGGTATCTTCTCTCGTGCGGTTTCAATCGCCGATTTGCATAAGCTACAACCATACCTCCTTGCATCAGTACAACACCTAGCCCGGTACCACAGGCATCTATGTATACCATCATTTCTTCATTCTCTTTAGGGATGACTAACACTGGTGCACATGTCAACTTATCCTTTAGGCTCTTAATTGCATTCTCGCAATTTTCATCCCAGACAAAAGCTTGATTCTTCTCGGTCAACTGAGTCAACGTTGCTGCTATCTTGGAGAAGTCTTGGATAAACTTACAATAATATCCAGCTAATCCCAAGAAACTTCTTATGCCATTGCATTCTTGGGCTTAGATCAATCTTGTACCGTAGCCACCTTCGTAGGGTCCACGGCAGTACCATTCTCTGAAACAACATGGCCTAAGAATCTCACTTCCCTCCTCCAGAAGTGACACTTAGAAAACTTTCTTTCAATTGGTGTTTTCTCAACACCTCCATCACTATCCTTAAGTGTTCCTTGTGTTCTTCCTCCGTCTTTGAATAAACAAGTATATCGTCTACAAATACAAGGACAAACTTATTCAACTGATCTCTGAATACCCTATTCATAAGATCCACAAAATACGCTAGTGCATTGGTCAACCCGAATGGCATGACCAACCACTCATAGAATCCAGACAACGTCCGAAAGGACGTTTTAGCTATACTCTCATCTTCCAGTGTAAGCTGATGATAACCTGTCGTGAGATCCAACTGGGAGAACACTCTCGCATCACTCAACTGATCAAACAAATCATCTATCCGCGGTAGAGGATACTTATTCTTTCTCGTCACCTTATTCAATTCGCTGTAGTCTACACACAATCGAAGGGAACCATATGCCTTGGTAGCAAACACAACTGGTGCTCCCCACTCAGAAACAGTTCTTCTGATAAATCCCTTCTTCAAAAGATCGCTTACTTGCACTATGAGCTCTCACTGCTCCCTTGGCACCATATGACGAAGTGGCATCACTATAGATCTGACATCTTTCACTAAATCAATACGGAACTCAATCTCTCGGTGTGGTGGATGTAACACCCCACCTCCATTAAGGTCACTCACAAAGGGAATACCTTAACTTTAGTGGAGCGTTTTTGGTAAACAGATACAGAATATCACAAGAAAGATATAAAAATTTTGCAGCGGAAAATAAACAACCTTATTAAATTATCAAAATACTTTGTTACATAATACCATGAGTCAGAAAACCATTACAACAAAACATTTTTGTCTTATATCATCAGAGTACATAGGTATTTTAAAAGAAAAACGTCATTCCCATATTAAAGAGCAAGCCATATAAGAGACAGAGACTCGAGCCATACTTCAGAAGTAGCTTCTAGAAGATGACATCCAAATCCTGACTAAACCTGGGTGTTTCCTCCCCGAGACCTGGGGGAGGAGGGAAACGGAAGAAAAGAGGCGAAACAAACTAGGTCAGACATACGTCTGGTGAGTCCGGTAACTTTTTGCCAGTAAATAAATAAAGGTAAACATGATAGGCATACAAAGTGGATAAGAGGATCACGGTACAGATGACAGGTATGACAGGACAAATAAGGTAAGGTGTATGCATGATTCACTACTAACTACTCTACACTATTACTAGTCAATCAAGATGGGATGATCCTTTCCGCTAATGATAACGATGGTGGTAGTTTCGTGTATTCCTAGCTGCTGCCATAGGTGCCGCCTGCTCCTATCTCAACTAGTCGTACCCCTTACCCTTGTATTATAAATTGGTAGACTTAGGGCATACATCCGGGTATACCCTAACCACTACCCTAATCGATCGGCTCCCTACTCTGTAAATACCCTATGCTGGTCCCACAACTAGGGGGTATCACTTCCCTAAAGTGGCAACCTAAGGTGTGCATAGTTATACCTACTGGTGTCACAGTCGTCTTGTCCCCCTCTGCCCGGCCCATGCACGCACATGTCCCCAGTCGGTTTGCGCCACCCACACCATCCGTCTCGTTTTGGATCTCTTACAATCAATCAGTAAGCGTGCCCCTTCCCCACCTAGTACGGAGATCTTTACTTTGATACCCCTCCGGGTTACCGACTGAAATGGGTCCCACACAACATGATACAAACTCTCCCCTATGTCTTGTATCCCCACTAGGTTTTCTACTGACTATGTATACCCTAAGGTGTCTTTAATTACATAGCCCTCAATCAGTTATGCGTACCTATAGGTGTCTTTAATACATAACCCTATTCTACCTATCGGTTATGCGTACCTATAGGTGTCTTTAATACATAACTCTACCTATTCCCATTAGTTATGCGTACCCCTAAGGGTGTCTTTAATACATAACTTTACCTATTCACATTAGTTATGCGTACCCCTAAGGGTGTCTTTAATACATAACTTTACCTATGCCCATTAGTTATGCGTACCCCTAAGGGTGTCTTTGATACATAACTTTACTATTCTGCCCCTGTTATGTATACCATTAGGTGTCTTTAATTACATAACCCCTTTTTAATGGTTAAGTTTGTGGGACTATATGTATTAATATTACCCACCTACCCTTCAGTTGTACTTAACCCTCCCACTGATTTAATCCTATTTATTTAACGGTTAAGTTTGTGGGCCTATATATATTAATATTACCCACCTACCCTTCAGTTTTACTTAACCCTCCCACGATCCAATTCGTTATGCTTAACCCTAACTTATGTCAACCATCATACAATCCATATGTATTAAGTTAGGTTAAGTAGCATTAATTTATTATTGAGACATCTAATCGTATTTCACATGCCACCCAAGGCACCCACTTAATTCCACATGCCACCCAAGGCACCCACTTAACCCTTCATGTCCCACTACATGTTTATCTGGTTAAAGTGTTTCTTCATTCATTAAGACCGTAACCTTATAAAGACCTCCCACATTAGACTGAAATTTGTGGCAGCTGGATTTGCCGGGCGGGTCCGGGCAGGCTTACACCACAAACAAGTCTAACCTCGTATCTTTACAATTGTTACATATTTAATTTATGCCTAAGACCTCCCACATTAGACTGGCATTTGTGGCAGCTGGATTTGCCGGGCAGGTTCGGGCAGTCTTACACCATAAAAGAGCCTAACCTCGCGTCTTAGACGATTAATTACTCCTAATTAATCATCCCCCAATTTGAATTACTTTCCCTATTCAAAGTATCAATTAATTCCAAATTTCACAATGGCCATAATTGACTCAATTATGTCCATCTATTTACGGTATGTAAAATCATACCAATTTCCTCACAAATTTATTTTATGCCAATTCTCAATATTAAATCTTCAGACTTTAATTGCTTAAACATTCCTCTTTTGATTAATTAAGTTAATTAATTAATCCTTTCCTTTTTCATAGGTGTCAATACCTATCTTATTAACAATTTGAATTTCCTATCCATAAATGGTCATATTCAAATTATACCATTTTTACCCAATTTTACCCATGTCATAATAGGTAATTATTTATATGTTTCCCTACCAGAATCATGTTTCCAATTTACTTAATCACTAAGTAAATTATGCCTATGACAAATTCCCCTTTTCCCCGCTTCTTAACTAGCGTAACCGTTTGCGTTTTTGGCGTCATCGAGGCTACAAAATAGTCTCGCCATAACAATAAAATAAAGGGAATGACAAGGTGATCGTTTTCAGTACAATTTTTGGCATAATCATGACAACTAGGGAAAATGACACGATAACTTCACATAAAATTGTGATTCACCACATAATTTACAATTTGCACAGATTCATGATTTTGTAACATAACAACTTGCATAGGTTCATGATTCTCAACATAATTAACAACTTAGATAGGTTCACGATTCACAACATAACAACTAGCATAGGTCCATGAATTAACAGCCTATCAACTTGCATAGGTAACTTACATAGGTTCATGATTCATAACATAACAACTAGCATAGATTCATGAATTAACAACGCAACAACTTGCATAGGTAACTTGCATGGGTTCATAGTTTCTCATAATAATTTGCATAACTTCATGATTCGCAACAATAGTAAACTTGCATCATATCATGATTCACAACAATAATGAACTTCCATAATTTCATGATTCACAATAATAAGGAACTTGCATCATTTCATGATTCACAACAATAATGAACATGCATAACTTCATGATTCACAATAATAAGGAACTTGCATCATTTCATGATTCACAACAATAAACTTGCATAACTACAAACAACATATACCCAAATCATAGTCTACCACAATTCACTTTTATTTATTTAAACCTAAAAGTGACTAGAACTCACCGAATAAGGGGTCTTGAGTTCTGGGATCTGAATTCTGTAATTGATTAGCGTTCCCTTGTTGTAGACAATTTCGTTGTTGTAGTTTTAGGCTTAATTTGAATTGAATTGTTGTCTTTAATTTGCTTCTAGTTGGTGGCGGCTACTCTAGGGTTTGGAGTGACAACATGACGGCTACTGATCTATTTTTGATTTGATTCTAGGGTTTGAGTCTACACACGTTTATATAGAATTTCAATTTAATTATAGCCGTCGGATGACCTTAGGGTTAATCAAAACTACTCAGTCCAGATTGGAACTATCCAGAAACCCTAATGACTCATTAACTAGTTAGAAATGACTCAGCATTGACTCACTGTTCGAACCGGAGCTTCAGAAATCTGTGCGGATTTTTACCTAGGCCAAGGCGCACCTGCCAAGTGCGCCAGCGCAATATTGCATGGGTGAACTTCCCAAGTGCGCCAGTGCAATTTTGTCCCGGCGCACTTCCCAAGTGCGCCAGTGCATTCTGGCCCGTTTCTGGTTTTTCTACCTAACTTCGTCTGTCCATATCTTCTTCATATGGCATCCGTTTTCCGCAAACTCGGACTCTATCTCAAGCAGAATTCCGAGACGAATGCAATGACACGACCCGTTTCCCTTAACTCCCACATTTGAAATTAAGTATTCTTTAATTTAGTTAATCTGATTATTCAAAAATTCGGGGTGTTACAGTGTAAGTCTGGTCACTTCCTCGAAGACGTCCGGATATTGGCCAACCACGGGCACATCTGACAACTCATCATGCGGGATGTCGAGGGAATTTAGAAAACTAGCCATTACCCCATCATAAGGTAGACCACCAAACACTACCCTCCGCCCATCATCCACTCTAACTGTCACCAAAAAGCCCTCGCAGTCTACCAGCACCACGTATCTTTGGAGCCAATCGACTCCCAAAATAATGCCAAACCCAGTAAAGCCCAAAACAAAGCAATCATAAACAAACATGCATCCATGTCTCGATAAGACCACATTACGACAAATCATGCTAAGGCTAGTCGAACCACCAATCGGGTTCGACACTGCTAAAGGTCTATCGACTATCTCGAGTTCCAATCCCAACATATCTACCAGGTCACTAGATATGAAGGAATGGGAAGCTCCATGATCAAACAATACTCGAACAGGAACATCATAAACAGAAAGCATACCTTGAACGATGACGTTCTTTCCTTTCTCCGCCACAGTTGGGGCATTCGACGAAGAAGGAACAACATTGATGGCATATGCTTTCACAATCTGCTTTTCCTTAGGGGTTAGCAGACACTTATCCTTGTGATGTCCCACTTGGACACAGTTGAAGCACTTCCTATCCGCTGGCTTGGCCCGACATTCTTTGGCATAGTGGCCCTTCTTACCAGAGCTGAAGCACTCAACATCTTTCTTATTCTTTTTCTTCTGGCCATCCTTAGTCTGATTCTTCTTTCTCTTATTCTGAGAACCATTCTTGCCTCCACCGCTTGCTTGCGGCTTTGGCTCTTCTGTAGATGCAACCTCAGTCTTCGACTTAGGGTATAGACTCTCTGATCTCAAAGCTTTCCCCACAATCGATTCAAACGTCTCATCGATGTGGTTAATAAGCCTTTCCCCCAAGTACTGATCCAAGCTTGTTAGGAACTTCTCATTTTTCTTCTCGGGAGTGTTAATGAGGGATAATACATACTTTGATAAAGTATCGAACTCTGCGATGAACTACGAGACTGCCCTACCATTCTGCTTAAGCTCTAGAAATTTCCTAAACAACTCTGACTTCTGGGCAGCTGGGATGAACTTATCACTGAATCGGGCCTTAAACAGATCCCATGTAACTTGATCCTCTGGAGTAGTTGCCTTAATAGCATTCTACCAATTCATTGCCCGTCCATGCAGCTGATGGGATCCTAACTTCCTCTTCATCGCATCCTCGATACCCAAGTCTTCGAAGATACGCTTATAGCTATCCAACCAATCCTGAACTTCTATGGACGATTCCGTTCCGTGAAACAGCTTTCCACCATGACTAGTGTAATCCTTGCAAAGCTTGGCGAAATCAGCTCTAGGCGCCTGCACCGCTGCACCACCACCATTTGCAGCATTAGGAACTGCTCCTTGCACATTTCTAAGCATCTCTCTCATGAAGTCAGTGAACATAGTCCTCATGTCAGGAGCATTCCCATTATTGACTCCACTACCAGCACCCCTCGTATATCAGCTCATCATTCAATCTGTAAAGAGAAACGATTAATCATCCTCTTTGTGGTGTCAGTGCAGTGCGACTTCATCCTTAACTATACTAATAGTATATATATATAGCTTTTTAAAACCAAAATAATCACAAATACGCGCTCTCACATACGTATTATCTCTCCCCGGTGTCTTTCCCTAGGTTAACTATGCAACCTAGAGCTCTGATACCAAATGTGACGGCCTGCTACTCACCAGCCGACATTTCAATAAAAGTGCGCTGTGCCAATTTCTAGCCAGCATGGGATGGTCACCAAAGAAAGGAAATGAAGGGTATTTGAACTAACAAGGAACCTGTAGAATGTCTCAAAGCACAAGGAATAAAATATAATAATAACATACTTGACATAAAACAGGCGAGACAGTGCATAAGCTGAAAACTAAACCATAATCATCAGAGCAGCGGAAATCCAAAATACAGCTTATGATCCATAACCATTATTACAACTTTTAAAAACTGTCTCTAAAGCAAATAAGAAAGGAGAGGTACACCACTAATTCCCAAAGCAGTGACCATCAACAACACAGGAAGAATACATGTAGATAATACTTAGGAGCCTCCTGCTCGTCTCCGGATCAGCTACTCATGCCTAACCAGCTAACCTATCTCTAGTCTGCTCGTTTAAGAGCACCCAGAGTAACAAGAAGAGACATAAAACTCTGGGTTAGACAAAAGTCTGGTATGAGCGATAAGCAGCAAAACAGAACAATAACAGGTATACTAAACCATAACTGAAACTGGACCTCCAACCAAAGAGTTAGCACTACATACTGTACAATACTCTAAGGTGCCACTAACATATAGTGTGAAGAATACGGGGGTGGGGGTGTGCATGACATAGTGATGGCAAACAATCAATCATAGCAACCATCCTCACATCTCTCACTTAGTGCATAAAGCATACGATATCCACTGCTTTGATCACCCTATTCCTTGCTATGATCACTCTGCCCCATGGAGTAATGGCAACTCCACTGCACTGATCCATAGCCACTAGTCCTTGCTATGTCCACTCTGCCCCATGAAGTCATGAAGACTCCACTGCACTGGCTAATAGCCATGCTACGATCACTCTGCCCCATGGAGTAACATCTACCACACTGCACT
Source organism: Allium sativum (assembly GCA_030737875.1). Taxonomy (NCBI): domain Eukaryota; kingdom Viridiplantae; phylum Streptophyta; class Magnoliopsida; order Asparagales; family Amaryllidaceae; genus Allium; species Allium sativum. The sequence continues at coordinate 855,925,162 of CM060915.1, read as the reverse complement.
GACCCATAGCCTAACATCTGTCTTAGTGGTGAATCAAAATTATGGACGTCGATAACCCCTTAGCACAAGTCCCGTAGCAAAGCCCAACTCATGAAGTTAACTCTTTGGTTCCCATCTAGATCCTGAGTTCCACTTCCTATTTGGACTACCTTTGCATATCGGGTTTTGGTTGAATCAGAGTTGGTCTTCAGAAGAGTCGTCGCGTCGTAGTAGTGGGAGCTCGAACTCGGTTCGGTTCGTAGTCGTTGCCTCGGTTCGGTCGTGAAACTCCGTGGTGTAGTTCAGTTCGGTCCTCAAAGTGTTCCTTCCCAAGTCGTTTCGGTTCGGTGTTCCTCCATCTCCAGATCCCGGTTCGATTCGGTGCTTCTGCCTGCGTTTAGTCCGATCCGATCCCATTCCAAGCTCCGGTCTGATTCCCACTAATGGTGATCTTCCTTCTTGCCATAATCCAATCCGCTTCAGTTCAGCTTTTCCGACCCGATCCCATGCTCAGCTTCGATCTGGTCCCCAACTCCAACTCTTTGCAGGTAGCCTTCCTTTATTGTTATACTCTTTCTTCTGCAAGGCTCAAGTTCGGTTCGGATTCCTTGTCTCTGATGTTGGTTCGGTTCGACCAATCCTATCTGATCCGAACCCCTTCCCCCTATCCGATCCCGATCCCTGCAGTTTTTCTTGCAACTTTCCAGCGCCTGTTTTACGCCATACGACGACATTTACGACCATTCTAACTCTTCTAATCAATCATGAAGCATACCATACAGTCATAGCAAAATATATAATCAACCACAAACACCAAAATAATGATTTGATAGGTTAAAACGAATCCAACATAGCCAAAATCTCATATTTTCCCTTAAGCATGTTTAAGCAAAACTAAAGACAGGATTAGTAACGCTTAACAAAACTAACCCAAATTCCTAACAGAGGCCTAAAACAATATTTCGAAATTTATAAATATTTTTCCATAATTTAATCATGTTTAAATTCGCTAATTAACACTAATTACCCTTAATTAACCATAATTAGTGAGGAACTATGCAAATCACTCACCATAGCCATAAAGAAAATACCAAATCTGAAATTATCCTCTGTTTGGCGTTGTTCACAAGGCTATATAGCAGTTCCGACCTTGATTTGGTGCTATTTCACCTTAATTTGGTGAAGATTAGGCTAATACTTGATTAGAAAGTGAATAGAGGTGTTTTAGATGTTGGAGGCCATTACTAGGGTTCCAAGAATGAAAGTGGCGGCTGAAAAAGTGTCTCAAGAAATATTTTCTAACCCTAATCAGCCTCTATATACACCTAATCCCGAAATCCCCCTCTGGGCCTTAGTGTTAATTACCCAATTAGGCCCGGTTAAGCTGTTTTTCACCTTCTAAGCATTGTTTCAGCCATATCTCCCAAACGGTGAGTCCGTTTAGCTAATGTGACCACTCTAAGGAATTGTAAACCATCATCCAAATCTAATGGAAGTGGTTTCACGTCAAAATTCCTTTACAATCAAAAGTTATGGCTGAAACAAGATTAGCTAGGGGCAAAACGGTCATTTAAAAATCGGCAAAAATCGTGAACTTGGTAAATGACCCCAATAGTCGTCTTCCAAAGTTACATGGCTATACAACTTCGTATGTGGAAGAAATAAATATTCTATGATCCTTCGATGCGTAGAATACGGGTTGTTACAAGATCGGAGATGAAATGAAAATTTACTTTTTGGAATTTAATTAATTAAATATATATATTATTATATAAAAGGTCAACCCCTCATCTTTCTCCCTCCACCTCCCGTTTAGTTGAAATCGAATGAAAAGAAGAAGAGAAAACCGCCGCTGCCACGCCATTACCCCCCAGGCGGCGCCGCCCACCACCGTGCCCCCCCCCGCTGCAAGCCCCTCCATCCAACGCCCTCTCCCATTCCTCTCGAGTGCCACGAACCCTAAGGCAGCCGCGCCGAAATCCCATGGCCCCACCAACTGCCCAGCTCCGTCCAGGCGCGAGCTCCTCCGTGCCATCACCAGGCCGCGCCCGACAACGGCCAGCGCCCCTATCTTGCCACCTCGGACAAGCTTCGACACCCCCTGCTGCGAGAAAAGACAAGGTAAAAACCTTGATTTCCTTTCTCTTTCCTTTTCAGTTTTAATATGAACCTGAATGGGATTTTTGATTTTCAGTTTTGACTTTTAATAATTGAAAAAGATTTGATTTTTCTCTTTAAATAAAAAGATAAGATTTTTTGATAAAGAAAAGATACGATTTTTATTCATGTGAAGATGATATTTTAATTTATAGAGGATTTGCGATTTTTATTTACGTGAATGACGAGTAAAACTAGGATTTTTATCTAAATGAAGTGGTGTAATAAAAATTCGATTTTTATATATAAGAGTTTGAAATAAAAATTCGATTTTTATATATGAGTAGCGAAATAAAAACACGATTTTTATGTATAGAGATTTGAAATAATAATGATTTTTATATAGTAGAGACTATGAAAATATGATTTTTATATGTATAGAGTAGCAGTAAAAAAAAATCGATTTTTATATATGAAGTAGCGATGATAATATTATATTTTTATAAGTAAAAAGTTAGATCTTTTAAGAATAGAAAGAAGAGGGTTTTAGAAATACATAAACATCATATTAAAAATGTGATTTTTAATATGAACAGCATGAAAAGGATAGAATAGGAATTTCAGGCAAATCCAATCGATCAGAAATTCAGAATAGAATGGAGGAGTGTAACCCAAATGTGATTTTTGATTTTCAGTTTTGACTTTGAATAACTGAAAAAGTTTTGATTTTTTTCTTTAAATAAAAAGATAAGATTTTTTTATTAAAAAAGATACGATTTTTATTCATGTGAAGATGATATTTTAATATATTGAAGAGTTGTGATCTTTATTTATGTGAATGATTAGTAAAAATAGGATTTTTATCTAAATGAAGTGGTGTAATAAAAATTCGATTTGTATATATAAGAGTGTGAAATAAAAATTCGATTTTTATATATGAGTAGCAAAATAAAAACATGATTTTTATATAGTAGTGATTATAAAAATATGATTTTTATATAGTGGAGATTATAAAAATATGATTTTTATATAGTAGAGATTATAAAAATATGATTTTTATATGTATAGAGTAGCGATAAAAAAATTCAATTTTTATATATGAAGTAGCGATGAAAAGATTATATTTTTATAAGTAAAAAGTTAGATCTTTTAAGAATAGAAAGAATAGGTTTTTAGAAATATATAAACATCATATTAAAAATGTGATTTTTAATAGGAACAGCGTGAAAAGGATGGCGTAGGAATTTCAGGCAAATCCAATCGATCAGAAATTCAGAACAGAATGGAGGGGTCGAACCCAAATGTGAGAACTTCTCAATTTTATTTTATTTTCTAGTTGAAATATATACTAGAATGTAGACGGTGCTTAGCAGCACCTGACACCCGTCGTCCACAGATCATGGATGATTTGTTTGTTTATTTGATTGTGTTATGAAAGTTGATTTTGTGATGTGGAATGGAATAAAATATTTTATAGTTAAAAATATAATTTTAACATGTATATAAATTAAATAAATATTCATAAACAAATCATATGATTTTTTTATGTACACACATTTGACAGATATTGATTGGGACGATAAATTTTACGCATCGCCCAACTGCACAAATAAAGCTGTGTTTGTTGTTTGAAAACCCCACATGGGTATTGAGATGATATTGGACATACACTTATCCCAATAATTAGTTGTATGTCGATCGATTGACAAGCTGTTATAAGCACTGAATATTTATATTTGATGCTTATGCAGTGTAGAATGCACTCTGGATGATGGTTGAATGTGTTTGATTGTTGTTATGTGCATGTGTTGTATGAAATCCATATAATCACATTATATGGTAACTGATTGTGTCTGATTCCAGTTCATAAGAATGAATGTTTTAGAATAACGAATATTTTAAATTAACAAATATTTTAAAATAATATTCAGTAAAAGAATCAGGATATGATTTTGATGTCCGATTTGGGATGGACACGAATATATTTCAATATATAAAGCCGTGTCGATTAGATTAATGCCATTTTGACGTGAACGATATTTATATCGATTTTATTCATTTTTACAATGAATGTCGAAAAGGAATTGATTTCAAAATCTAATGTTCTGAAAATACTATCATTTATATATCGATGATATGGAATATTCAATTTTGATTTGAAATTGAATATGAAGTTGAAATCGTTTTCAGAACGAATTCAAAACAATTTATAAAATATGTTTTAAATGGAAATCGACGAAATATATATATATATATATATAATATAATATAATGGCCTGAATAGAACACGCCGCGCTGCGGCAGTTCGCGAATTTTGTCCATTGACTTCGAACGGACAATACGGAAGATCCGACTATCGGATTCTCCTAAAACCGGAACCGTTGGGTTCGTATCGAAAAGAGCTTTCTAGGAATATGGGAGATTTGAAAACTAAAATTTGGATTTGGAATTATGTCCAAATCAAATTTGGAAAAGGTCGTTGTAAGTGCAGTTCGATGGCCGTTTATGGAAATCGACTGTACGTGCCTTGATAAAATTATTTAAAATATCAATAATTAGTGTAAAATCATAAGAAATGATTTGGAAAGAACTGGGATGAAAAATTCCATATTTGAAAAGATAAAAATAGATGTTTATCGAAACGAACTAGTTTTGAACTAGAATTATAATCCAATTATTTTTAAAATAGATAAATTAGATTTGAAATGGTTTTAAAAATAACCAGAATTTCCAATATATAAATTGGAAATGGATTTGAATCAAAATTGTCTTTGGAATATTTCGATGTAGGATTTCGTGATTATACAGATATTGTTATGGAAATTTGAAAGATATATATATATATATCGTAATTTCCAATACGATATTTGTTGATTTCAGAATTTGTAACACCCCGTACTTTCTATTAGCATTATAATAATAAATCCTATGATACTTAATTCAAAACGTGAAAATTAAGGGAAATGGGCTACGCCATTGTGTTCGTCTCAGAATTCTGGTTGAGATAAAGTCCGAATTTGCGTGAATTAGACTTCTTATGAAGAAGTGATGGCTGTTAGAAGTTTCAGAAATTCGAATAAATTCAAAAGCTCGAAAGAAAAAAATTCAAAATCCAAACATAAGCCAGAAGCGAGCTAGGCGGGAAAATTCCGGCCCAGGCCGGTTGACCAAGAGGTTGACCCTAGTGTCGACCTCCCCCCTTGAGGGCGACCTGGGGGTCAACCTTAGGGTCGACCTGGCCCCCGGCCAGATCTGAAATTTGAACGATTTCGGACTCAATGCTAATTCACTAGGGTTTCTGGATGGGCCTGATCAGGTCTGAGTGGCTGTGATTAACCCTAGGTTCATCTGACGGCTATAATCATACTGAAATTCTATATAAACAACTCTATGCCTAACCTAAAAACACACAGAAAAATAAACCTAGAACTGAAATGCCGTCAACGGAAGACTTGGAGTTGTCGTCACCCTTTTCAATTCAAAAGACTAGTTAAAAAGCTACATCTAAAATAAAATTACAACTAGTTTAATTCAACGATCTTCATCAAAGGAGAGCATCTCCAATTTCAGAATGCAGATTTCAGAACGCAAGAATTTCTTTTAGTTCATAAGTTAGTTGTTACGCAGATTTAAACATTCCTTTTGATTGAATCATGACATGTTGTAATTGGAATATAGTACGATGCTTATGTATGAGATTTGATTCTCGTTTATCTTAAAATATCGTGGAAATTAATCTTGTCTATATGTTTGTGGCGATGAACATGGTGTATATTTCATGTCCATATGCTTATGCTTATGGTGATGAACATGTTGTATATCTCATGTCTATCTGTTTGGGTGATGCATAACAATATATGTTATTATGATTGAGTAAAGAACTTATTATGCCAACAAAATGGTAAAACATGTCATGCTGTAATTTTGGTGGTTATTTGCAAGTTTAGGATCTAAATCACATGTTTACATGTTAGATTTACATTTATGATCATTTAGAACTATGCCAAGTTGAATCTATTTATGTTGTAAAAGTGGAATTGTAGTCCTCTTATGTTGTTAACATCATGCTAAATTGTGATAAGAAAATGATTATGATAGCTTTCTTATGTTTTGACATACATAAGATTATATGCCAAGTTGTAGGTTTAAACTGTGATTATATGCTAAAATTTCATGCTAGACCTTTGTCGAGTTTACATGACCATTAGATTCAACTTAGTCACAAGTTCACCTTTACCCAAATGATTAAAGTCTAGTGACATACAACTATGTCTGACTCTTGATAGCGTAAAACTCTAAGTTAAATCTAGGAAGCACATGATAGAAAACCCTAGATTTGATCTAGGTAATAAAAAATGAATGTATGCCGGAAGGCAATGGAAAATACAGGGATTGGGATCACGTTATCGTTACTAAATGGGATACTAGATAGGCGGTGCAGAGATATAGAAACCAGTATAACAAGGAAATAGCGAAGCGGCGAAAGTATTAGAGCGTTCCCAGTTTATCTTAGCATATCTTGTAACTACCTTGTCTAATCTTGTTGACCCTATCGTCATGGTGTAATCTTGTATTCAGTTAATTCATGTCGTTTTGTTTTCCATGTTCACATGCTAGAAGTTACTGAACTTACTCAGGCTTTATGTCTGACTCTGTTTTTCTTTCGTCTTCTTTTCTTCCGTTCCCCCCCTATGTAGTAGAGGAGGGAGTAGTATAGCTCAGGACAAGTTGGACTGTCACTCTTTCCCAGCTTAAAGATTTATCGAAGTTTGCTTGGATTCTCTTATCAGATGTTATGGCTGGCTCTTGCTAAATTTGGGGAATATAAATGTATTTTCATGCTTCTTTATTTTGTAAGACAGATGATACTCTGATATTGTAAAGAAATCATTATACAAACTATTTATCAATAAAGCAAAGTTTTATTTTCCGCTGTTTTAATTTTTGTCTGTCTTGTAATTTATCTGCATCTTTTACCCTAAATGCTCCACAGAACTTAGTGCATTCCCTTTGTGAGTGACACTAACGGACGTGGGGTGTTACACGTGGTATCAGAGCTGAAGGTTACCAGATCAGATAAAGGATTTGAAAAATTATTTTCAAAACGGTTTTTAAAGAAGCATTTTCAGATAAAAGTTTTGTTTTAAAGACAAATTCCCCAAAAGCCATACGCATTATCTTTTCTTCCTCCGTTTGAATTCTTGTCTCCTTCTTTCTTGAGTCTCTGGGGCTCCTGGCTTTCTGGGAGTTAAACTCATCGATAAGCGAAGTAGTGCCCGACCTCCATCTGTAACCATAGTAGTTTCACCTGCGGTTAGTTTTCTTCCAAACTTAGTAGGATTTTCCGTACGATGGGGGCAGTTTTCGAGAGATTTGTCAACATGACTACACACGGAAGGGGATGAGGAGTTTGGCTAAGGAGCATAATCCTAGGATGAGGAATTCATGGATGTAGGTTTAGCTCACGAAGGAGGAAGAAATTATAAAACCTAAGACAAGAGGAAGTATCTTTACTAGGGTATGATAGGGCATATATTTAAGGACAAGGGCAAGAACGAGGACGAGATTTTCAGAAGGATAAATACATGCTTTCGCCACCAAGCGTACCTAGGAGAAAGGTAGTCCGGTTGGAAGAGTCTAGTTTTCTGTTCGTACTATTTCCTTAGTTTCTAGCGCTTCTCATTTGTTCATATCCACTTCCATAGTTGGGTCTCTGCACCATAGTACTTGTATAGTAGAAAGATCCCACTAGAGTCTCAAATCCAATTGGTGGTCCGACCAGTTTATTTTTGGTTAGTAGGATTTGAGAATAGCTATTGAGTTTGCTTATATCACCTCACGTAGGTCGTCTAAATTCGAAGGAGATATTCCTTGGATGCTTGTCTGATATTGGTTTAGGCCTTTGGGGCTTGTACTTGAGGAATGTCGAGTTCGACTAGGGTGGTTTACGTGAGAGATGAATAGTTGTGGCAGGCACTCCAAAAAGCACGTAGCGACCTTTTGACCCTTATAGTTATGGCGTGATGGATAAGCTAGGAGGAGAGACCTCTAATTATCTTGGTACATACACTTGGTATCATAGTTGACGTCTGTTTACTTTAGAGATGGAGGCCAGAAACTTCACAATCGTGAAGTGAAATTAGTTAAGATACAGTGGAGTAAAGCTCAAGAAGGCTAGATGCTAGCATCATACCCTTTTTCCTTGGGTTCATCCTTGATTTCTTTTGTTTTTAGGAGCTTTACGGATAATTGTTTCTCTCTTTCCAAAGTATATCCTCTAGGACGTATCATCGATCCTTAGGTAGAAGCCAATGGATGTAAACATGTGTTTGAAACATGTTATGGTTGAATGGTTGCAAGTGGTTGCAAATGGTTGCTCGTGAACGCATATGCATACGTATTAGGCACTAGATCAATTTCGGACGCTTTCATATTGCATTTACAGATATGTATTTGTTTGTAAGTTGAACTTGATATGTTATCATATGGATGTTGCATATGGATGAATGGCTATGCACACATGTAGTATTTACATCACTAGGGATGCTTGCATACATGATTGGACGCATGACACCGACATGATTCGCATTAAGGAGGTCGACTGAATCAGTAGACCGCCTGATTTTACAGTAGATAAAGACATATACACACACTATGCATATGAACATGAAAGCATTAGAAATCTTTTAAGGACAATGGATGCCTGTGATTGGATGGTTGAGTAGATGGGTGATTGGGTGGTAGGACACATTCTTCCTAACTAGAAGATTTCGGGGACGAAATCCTTTTAAGTGGGGGAGAATGTAACATCCCGTATTTTTAATGTAATTAAAAATGTATATATATCCACAGATAGGATTAATATGGTGATGTATAATGAAAATTAATTAATATATGAAAAAAAAGAAAAGATTGGTTGCATGCGATGTAAATATGTTGCATGCACTGATTTGCAAACATAATGCATTAACATTAAAAGAAAAAGATTCATGCATTGGTTTAATTTAAGTATTGTAACTAACATGAAAAAGAGAAGTAAGGAAAGAACAATAATTATCATTGTTCTAAGACTTATTAACAAAAGACTTTGTAGCTCAGTTGGTTAAGGCATTAGATTTGTAACATGGAGGTTGGGGGTTCGAACCCCGGCGGCAGCATAATTTTTATCTCTGTTTTAAAGAGGGCCAACTGAACATGCAAATATATGTACATATACAAATTCAAAATTTGAAAGGATAAGAACGTACATATAAGGAAATAAAGAAAATATATGTATATACATGAGAATATATATATATATATATATATGCAGAAATATATGTATACGAAAGATAAAATTTAAGATAAGGCTATAGTAAATGAAATATGGCAAGAATTAAATAATGGTGCAACATCGTTTGAATTTTGAAAATAAAATGAAAGTTGTGCGTATATATATATATATATATATATATATATATATGTACGCGTAAAATGGTCGTTAAAGGAATTGTATACATATAAGAATATTTCATGTGAATAAAACAGTTAAATAAATTCCAGGAATTCAAAAGTTCGAAATTCAAATTTCTGTGCCAAAACAGCTTGTGGGACCCAATGCTGACTTAGCACTGCATGTACGATAAGATTTGGCTAGATTCATCTGCGAACCTGGACTTTTTTCTTAACTAGGTTCAATGCTGACTCAGCGCTGCGTGTACGATAAGGTCTTGAGCAACTATATAAACAGCCCTGGTCTTCTTCTCTATTCACAATTCTTCTCTACCCTTATGCTGCAAAGATTCTTAGTAAACATGGCTTCCTCTCCTCCTCTTAATCAAATAATAAATAAAATAATATATATAAAATAAATCAAGACGAGGAGGTGCTGCTCAAAGACTTTCAAAGAGGAGATTCAAGCTAGAATTCAAGTGAAGATTCGAACGACTGCAACGACTGTTTTTCTACGAATCATAGCAACGCCATCTTTCTATTCTAATCTAATCTCTGTAAGTCAGTTATTTCTCGATTTGAACGTTTTTCTTTGTTCATGACATGAAATTAAAGGAATAAAAGAATATGCCAATTCTCTTTCTTTCTATTCGAATCTGTGCCTATCTCTTTGGACCTAATTAAGATCTGTCATGATTCAAAGACAAATAAGACCGTGACTATGAAACTATGGACCTAAAAACCATATGCCTATGACTATGAACAATTGCCTATGACTATGGACATTTGCCTATGACTATGGACACTGCCTATGACTATGAATATTGCCTATGATTGTGACTATGACTATGAGGATTACTTCCTTGACAAAACCTATGCCTTTGATTAACATAAACTATTGCCTATGACATAACAAGGACATCTGTGATTAAACCTCCATGATTCATGACTAGAAAAGTGTTGCTTAAGTTCTGTGATTTTGAGATTGGGGCTAAACCCAATTTTTTTATTCTGCTTGTCCTTGGTTTTCTTGGGTTTTAGACTATGGGAATTTACCTATTAAGTTAGGTCTACCCATGTTCTTGAAACTCTGTCTCTATTCTGTCTATACTTGGTTTTAGACCTTGGGAATTTACCTATTTAGTTAGGTCTACCCATGTTCTTGAACCGACGTCGTTATTCAATCCTTTTTATGCCAGTTATTATGTCTATCTTTTGCATAGCATCTTTTGTTCATTCCCTATTTGCTACGAATCTAGATTTATCTATAATCTAGATTGAAACACGATTATACGAATGGTGGGAATGCGATTTGGGGCAAAATATGAAATTTACTAAAACATAGTTATAAACTTGGAAATTGGCATAAATTGGGAACATGTATTATGGCATGTTCATAGAAATGCAAATGGGATAGATTTGACAGGAATTATAGGATTGTGTAATTTGAATCTAGTATTGACATGTAAATCTAGCATTTACATGAATTGTGAACTAGAGTAATAAGTCTAGTTTGACATGAATTAGAATGTTAATTGGATTAGCTAATTTGGCTCGATAAGTATATTGGCATAAACTTGAAATTGGCCATAATTGGGAGTAATTGTCAGGATTAGAAAAATCATGGTTAGTGACACTTCATTTGGTATGGTTTACATACCAAAAAGCATAAACATGATATAGAGGGGAAAATGGGTCGTAATGTTGACAATTTACATTAAAAGAGTAATTGGGAAATAAGTAAATTAGGATTAATTTACTTATAGAACTTGTCCTAAATAAGGGAATGTTAATTTGGACAAATTAAAGGTTTGTTAACGACATCTCTTTTAATAATAAACCAGAAAGTTCTAGGGTGACAGAGAGGATAGTGTCTAGGCTCGAGTTTGGAAAATACAAGTTTCCTGCTCTCCCTGGCTATCCCTAACTGATCCGACGGACGGGATGGTTACTTTCAAAACCTGATTTGGAAATTAATCAAAACCCTTTGAACTAGAAAACACGAATAGGCCTAACCCGAGGTCAGACTGAGTTGCGATGTAAACCTGCCCGGAACCAACCGGCACATCCAGTAATTGCAACAATATCTGTCTAATGTGAGTGGTCGTGGCTTTAATTTATTTAGTTAAAGCTAGAACAAGAATGCTAGGGTTAAGTTAACTAAGACACTTAACCAACTTAACATGATAACAAGACTGGTAGGTGGGGTTAGGTTCATATAGTTAAGCTAGAATAGGAGGGTTAAGTCCATAGGAACACTTAACCAACTTAAGCACAGTTAAGCTAGAATGGGAGGGCTAAGTCCATAGGGACACTTAACCAAACTTAACATCGTAACAAGACAAGATTTGTAGGGGATAAGTAAAGTTAATACACTTATCCAAATTAATATGTTAACTGGACTAGAGGTTGGGGTTAAGTAAGATTTAATACACTTAGCCAATTTAATATGTTAGCTGGGCTAGACCGTAGGGTTAAGTAACTTGAACACTTAACCATCAGATTTTGATAAAGGAATAGGGTTAAGCCTAAAACATGAAGGGATAATACTTAACCGTTAATAACAGGTTAGTTAAAACAGACGGGCAAGGTTAAGTTAAAAAGGAACACTTAACCAATACAGGGTGAATGGGTAGGGTTAAGTAATAAGAAATACTTAACCAATATAACTTGGTCTGTGGTGGGGTTAAGTCAACATGAATTACCAATAACACTTAACCAGTATAACAGGATGAATGAAGAGGGTTAAGTTGGCTTGAATTGACTAATGACACTTAACCAATCCAAATTGACGGGAAAGGGAACTAAGTAGTAAACCTTAGAAAACAACGATTCTGGAAACTAAGTGGTAAATCTTAGTTAGTAAAACTAAGTAGTAATTCTTAGTCCAACACGGGAAGGAGCGAATGTCCGTCTGAATAGAGAGAAGGCTCCAACTAATTGGGTTACGAAGCCCGAGGCTTCGAGGGGACGTGAGGGTACTCTTGGTATCCCTCTGTGAGGCTGCAGATGATCCGCCTGGGCCCACAGAGGTTAAGGTCTGCGTAGAAGAACCAGGGGTATGCATTGGTTGCAATACATGGCAACCTAAAGACTAGGATGGACCGGCGTGATTCGGCGAGCAAACGGTAGCCCTGTGATAACAACTCGTCGTCTACCATCCATCTTGAGTCAATCGAGATACGTGAAGCGGAAAGGCGGAGAACTCTAAAAGACCATATACTTGCTATCTAGTTATGGTTGCGGATGGCCATAGGATAGTGGGGCACCGGGGGCCAGCGTATAGTTCTCATTTTATAAGGTGTGCCTTTCATTAGTTGAGGGAGGGGTCAAGTGGGACCACAGCCACTGGAATAAAAACAGACCTTAGCATCTGCATCGGCAGATAACTGAAAGCTCCCGACCGAGTTCTGTATTCCTTGATTTGCCCTGTCACAGGACTCGGACCGCACATTACAGGACATGTGCATCTAGACAAGCGATAACGATTCGCGATACATGCGTGGGGAAGTAGTGGAACACATACCACTCAAGGTAGTGTGTCCTAGACTTGGGGGCATCGTTCGACAGGTAGCATAATCCCTAGTTGGACTAGGTGGCATAAACCCTGAACTTGAAAAGCGTTCAGCAGATAGCGTAAAACTCTAAGTTAAATCTAGGAAGCACTTGATAGAAAACCCTAGATTTGATCTAGGTAATAAAAAATGAATGTATGCCGGAAGGCAATGGAAAATACAGGGATTGGGATCACGTTATCGTTACTAGATGGGATACTAGATAGGCGGTGCAGAGATATAGAAACCAGTATAACAAGTAAATAGCGAAGCGGCGAAAGTATTAGAGCGTTCCCAGTTTATCTTAGCATATCTTGTAACTACCTTGTCTAATCTTGTTGACCCTATCGTCATGGTGTAATCTTGTATTCAGTTAATTCATGTCGTTTTGTTTTCCATGTTCACATGCTAGAAGTTACTGAACTTACTCAGACTTTATGTCTGACTCTGTTTTTCTTTCGTCTTCTTTTCTTCCGTTCCCCCCCCCCCCAGGTAGTAGAGGAGGGAGTAGTATAGCTCAGGACAAGTTGGACTGTCACTCTTTCCCAACTTAAAGATTTATCGAAGTTTGCTTAGATTCTCTTATCAGATGCTATGGCTGGCTCTTGCTAAATTTGGGGAATATAAATGTATTTTCATGCTTCTTTATTTTGTAAGACAGATGATACTCTGATATTGTAAAGAAATCATTGTACAAACTATTTATCAATAAAGCAAAGTTTTATTTTCCACTGTTTTAATTTTTGTCTGTCTTGTAATTTATCAGCATCTTTTACCCTAAATGCTCCACAGAACTTAGTGCATTCCCTTTGTGAGTGACACTAACGGACGTGGGGTGTTACAACTATCATCTTAAATACAAGAGTTTGTTCATCTTCGCCATGTTCCATTACCAAGCAAGGAAAAAATTACATGAATGTAGAGATTGAGTTACCTTCGAACGCCGTCAAGAAGTTGCAAAATTATATTTGAGACCCTCGTTATATGTTTCTAGTGCTTTGTCATATTCTTTCATGAAATATTGGACTGCGCCTTTTCTTGTATAGTCCTTTTTGAAGGTCGGGTCTAACTCTATGCATTTTTCTATGTCCTTCAATACTTCAAGGAGAGCTCCCAACTTTGTGTAGCAGGCTGCTTTGTTGCTGTAAACCTGCTTGTGTCACAAAAGCTTTTTAAATAATAAAAACCTCTCATAGCTGGTATAACTAACAAGCTTGAGATCTGCGACAAGTTCTTACCCTTGGATCTCATGGATTTCTCTACAGTTCCTCTGTGTAGTGTTCCACTGCTTCTGGATATTTCATTTGCTGAAATATTCATTACCTGATATCACAAAACAAGTAATTATCATTTTTTTTCTGTCACTAAATAGCCCTAAAAATAGGAGCATCGAATGTTTTATATGATGTTTTGCATTGACCATCTGTAACAACCCGAAAATCTGGGCCAGTTTAAAAATTTTATTTTAGCAATTTTAGCGAATTTTGATTATTTAAAATGAATTATTCTAAATAAAAACGACGAAAGATTTATTTTGAATAGAATTCGAACGTATATATTATATAGATCGACGTTAGAATATAAAAATTTATATATAATTATAAAAGGAATTGAAATTGGCGCGGTAGTTCGATAATTCGATTCCAAACTTCAATTGAATGTACCGGGTGCAAAATAAACCGGATTTTAGTGAAACCAAAAATAATAGAATCTATTTGAGAATATCTTTCCAACGAATCCGAAAAATCAAAATTTCATAGCGGGAATCAAAAGATACGTCCAATTGAAAATTCTGAATAGTCGCTATGGAATTCAGGCCCTTAAAAATGGAATTTTTGCAAACGACCTCGGATTTCGACGAAACCACTTTTGTTGGATCCGTGATGTCAAGTTATTGCTAGATTCCAATTTTCATATTTTTTCGAATCAATATGTGAGCGTGGCAACGGAAAACGCGTTTGACCAGTTTTAGTTGATTTTAATCGACTGGAAAATGGTCAATTTTCAAACTGTCTCAGAATTCGACGAAACTAGTTTTGTTAGGACCGTATCGTCAATACGAAGCTAGAAAATATTTTTCGAGAATTTTTAGAATCCGTATGTAGCCCTGGTAATTTGAAATGTACGTTTAAAATAGAATATAAAGATTTGTATTTTAAATTTAGCGGAAACCTATCGTAATAGCCGAATTAGGTTACGAAACATATCCCGTTGTGTTCGGAATGGGGGTAATTAGCTAGGGGCGACAGTTGTTTGGTTGGATTTGGAGATCAGATTATTAAACAAAGATTTTCAGAATTAAATTAAATAAATAAATATATATATATATATATATATATCAGTCAAAGTCGTGGTCAAACCCCATTTTCTTTAATCCGCAGTCAACCCCAAAAGAAGCCGCCTCCTTCCCCAAAACAAACGATCCTCACGCTCCCAAATTCTTCAACTATTTTCTTCAAATCCGCATGCTAATTCAAGGGGTACCAAACGAAAATCGAAGAGCAAGAGAAGGTCTTTAAAATCAAATGGGTTTGATCAATCCTTGTTTGCCGTGGCTCGATTTCTCCGCTCCCAAAGGTCCCAAGTTCAGCTTGGTTTTCGAGACGCTATAGGGCTTCGAGTTGGGGCCCGTTCAGGCTGGAGGTAGAGCGGAGCGTGGCGCTCCTCGTGGCGATGACAGATTTGGTTTCGGCGGTCTGAGCGTTGAGCAACGACGAGCCCTAGAGGGCGATTGTGGGTTCCACGTGTTCCTGTTAACAACGAAGAAGGAAATGCAGAGAGGAAAGGTTTTGAGGTATTATTAATTTAATTAATAATTAGTTAATGTTAATTACACGTTTAGCTGTTTAATGTATTTAATACTATACAGTGAATAAAAATGTGGTTTTTAAAATCTATATAAGATAGAATGGTTTTTTTTTAATAAATAAATACATAAGTATAAAGATATAATCTTTTAAAGTATAAAAATATAATCTTTGAAAGTATAAAAATATAATCTTTGAAAGTATAAAGATATAATCTTTTAAAGTATAAAAATATAACCTTTGCTTAGTTAAATACATGATTTTAAATAATAAAGTTTGAATCTTGATATTGGTAAAGTTTGAACCTTTGTAATAGTAAAGAACAAATTTTTATTTGAAAGAAAGAACAATTTTTATAGAAAGAGAGAATTGATTTTATTTTTATCTTTATATAAAATGGAAGAGTTTTTAAAAATTAAAAAGGAGATTTTTAAAAATATAAAAAGTTGAGATTTTTATAAATAAAAAGATTAGAATTTTAAAATAGTAAAGGTGAGATTTTTATTCTCATGAAAGCAATATAAAGATTTGACTTTTACATGGGATTCATGTGAAGAAGAACTGGATTTTTATATATAGGTTGAGATTATAAAAATATAATTTTTTATAATATAGAAAGGTTAAAAATATATTTTTTATAATATCGAAAGGTTAAAAATATTATTTTCATAATATAGGAAGGACAAAAATATAATTTTTTATATAGGTATGATAATAAAAATTCTATCTTTATATTAGAATTAGAAATATAAAAATATAATTTTTATTTGAACAGTGTGAAAAGAACTGCATTGGGAGTTCAAACCAATCCAGACGATTCAGCAGTTCAACAGCAAAGCACGGCGGAGTGGAACCCTCTGTGAGAACTTCTCACCTTTTAATTTTGTTTTCTAGTTAATAATATATACTAGGATGCAGACGGTGTTTAGTAGCACCCGACACCCGTCGTCCACAGACCATGGACGGCTTGTATGCTTAGTTGTTTAATTTTGATTTGTAGTTGATTGTGTGATGTGAAATGAAATAAAATATTTATATAGTTGAAAATATTTTATAGTTAAAAATAGAATTTTTAACGTGTATATGAAATGAAATAAAAATAAACAAATCGGACGATTTGTTTATATTCACACATTTGACTAATATTGATTGGGACGATAAATTTTACACATCGCCCAACTGCACAAATAAAATCTGTGTTTGATTGTTTGAAACCCCATACGGATATTGGAATGATATTTGACGTACACTAATCCCGATTGTTCAGTTGTATGTCGATCGATTGATTGATAGACTGTTATGAGCGTTAAATATTTATATTCGATGCTTATACAGTGTAGAATGCACTTTGGATGATGGTTGATTTTTCATCGTTGTTATTGTATACATGTGTTGTAGAAAATCCATATAATTAACATTATATGGTAATTGATTGGGCTTCATTCAATATTTGAAATAGAAATATTTGAAATAGAAATATTTGAAAAAAAAGAAATATTTGAAATAGAATATTTGAAAATAGAAATATATGAAACCGTGTTGATTAGATTGACGCCATTTTGACGTGAACGATATTTATATCGATTTTATTCATTTTATAATGAATATCGAAAGTGATTTCAAAATCTGATATTTTGAAAAGAATTGAAATAGAAAACGAATTCGAATTGAGTTGAAATAGAAAACGAATTCGAATTGAATTGAGATAGAAAACGAATTCGAATTTATCTGAATAGAAAACGAATTCGAATTGAATTGAATAGAAAACGAATTCGAATTGAATTGAATAGAAAACGAATTCGAATTGAATTGAATAGAAAACGAATTTGAATTGAATAGAAAACAAATTCGAATTGAATTGAATAGAAAACGAATTTGAATTGAATAGAAAACGAATTCGAATTGAATTCAATTGAAAACGAATTGAAATAGAATTGAAATCGATTTGAATTGAAATCAAATAGAAGTGAATGGAAAAAGAATTTATAAGGGAAAATTCAATTTTGATTTGAATTTGAAATAAAGGTTGAAATTGTTTTTGAAACAAATTTGAAATGATTTATAAAATTCGTTTTAAAAAGCAAATCGACGAAATATATAATATATATATATATATATATATATATATATGTATATATAATGGCCTGAGTAGAACGCGCCGCGCCGCGGCAGTTCGTTAATTTCGACCATTGACTTCGAACGGACATTGCAAGAGATCCGACCGTCGTATTATCCTAAAACCGGAACCGTTGGGTTCGTATCGAAAAGAGCTTTCTAACGAATATTAGAAATTTGAAATCTAATGGTTGGATTTGGAATTATGTCCAAATCAAATTTGGAAAAGGCCGCTGTAAGTGCAGTTCGATGACCATTGATGGAAATCGACTGTACGGGCCTAGATAAAATTATTAAAAATAGTAATAATTTGTGTAAAATCATAAGAAATGATGCAGAAATAATTGGTATGAAAAACTCCATATTTGAAAAGATAAAAATAGATTTTTATCGAAATGAACTAGTTTTGAACTAGAACTATAATTCTATTTATTTTTAAATAAATAAATTGAATTTGAAAATGGTTTTGAAAATAACCAGAATTTCCAATAATTATATTGGAATGGATTTGAATCGAAATTGTCTTCGGAATATTTCGATGTTGGATTTCGCGATGATACAGATATTGTTATGGGAATTTGAAAGATATATACATATCGTTATTTCCAATACGATATTTGTTGGTCGTAGAATTTGATATTGAATATAAGCCGGTATATTTTCTATTCAGAGCCTTGTATTTAATATCAAATGTGATTTGGGTTTGTCGTGAATGATGTCTTCATTAACACTGTTCTTAAGCCCAGTTGAGTAAAAGATTAAATCTTTTATTTAGATTTAATGAAGTGTACCAATTAAATAATATTTAATTGGAATTGAATTGGTATTGATTTTTGGGTTTATCGTGAACATTGTTTTAAATAACACTTGTTCTTTAACCCGATAATTAATAGAATGTGATTTTGGGTTTATAGTTGTAACACCCCGTGTATTCTATAACAGTGAAATTCACAAATTAAAGTATAACTAATTTCAAATCAAAGAATTAAGGGAAATGGGATACGCCGTTGCGTTCGTCTCGGAATTCTGCTTGAGATATAGTCCGAGTTTGCGTAAAACGGACTCCGTATGAAGAAGATATGGCCTCCGGAAGTTTCAGAATTCAGTTTAAAATTCAAACAGACGAAAACAGCTCAGAAAAACAAATTCGAAATTCAAAATCGGGCCCAATTGGCCAGGACGGGAAAATTCCCGCCCAAGGCACCCAGGTCGACTTGGCAGTCGACTTGGGGCTAGCTAGGTCGACTGGGCAGTCAACCTGGGTAACCCGTGTCGACTGCCAAGTCGACACGGTGTCGACTGGGGTGTCGACCTGGCCCCTGAGCCAGGTCAAACCTAGCCCACCCTGGCTGGCCTAGTCTGTGTTTGGTCGGTTTTCTGAGCCTTGCCTTGTCACTAGGGCTAGGTGTCTGCTCCTGGTTGGTCTCTCCTTTGAACGAACGGCTATTATTAAACCAAGCTCCATCGACGGTCTAAATCAACTCAAAAACTCTATAAAAAGGACCTAAGACTAACCCTAATTCACACAAACTAAAATGGAGATGAGACCATCATGCTGCTGAGGAGAGACTAAGGATAGCCGTCAGAAATTGAGAGACAATTAGGAGAAAATTCAAAGCTTAAAGCAACGTCAATCAAATCAAAGCAACGCCTACAACAAAGGATAGCATCTCCAAATTCAGAATTCATATTCCTGAATTGAAGATTCGTCATACGTTGTAAGTAGAGTGCTATTCCGATGTGAATAATTAATTGCGTTTGATTTGTGTAAAACACGAAATGGAATTGTGGCGATAATAATCTATATTTGTATGTTATTTTGATTCTAACGATTTGGGAATGTTATGGTATACGATTGGATATTTGCAAGTATGTGATTTGCGTTGGAAGTTAACAACGAAATGGAATTGTGGCGATAATAATCTATATTTGTATGTTATTTTGATTCTAAACGATTTGGAAATGCTATGGTATACGATTGGATTCATACAAGTATATGATTTATGTTGACAACCATATGTTGTGGAATTTTAATTGGAATTCATGCAAGTATATGATTCGTTATTATGCTAATAAGATGTACATACCTTTATGATCACTTTAGTGCGTAATTGGACTAGGCTAAGTACTATGATTTATATGAATCTATGTTGAAATTAGAAAATCATACTTTTGTGTTAGAAACAAAAGTAAGCACCTTTATGAACATGACTAAACTATGTTTGGTATTATGCCTAGTTAAAACATGTTTTAGGCCTAAGTTGTTATCAAAACCATATGGTGATATATGTGACACAATTAAGTTAGATTTACATCCCAATTGCAAGTTTACAATGATTCATGTTTAAGTATTATTTATGCCATGATTACATGAATAGAATGATTCATGTTTAAGTATTATTTATGTCGTGATTATATGAATAGAACGATTCATGTTTAAGTATTGTTTATGCCATAATCATATGAATAGAATGATTCATGTTAAAGTATTGTTTATGCCATGATTATATGAATAGAATGATTCATGTTTAAGTATTGTTTATGCCATAATTATATGCTGTTACAATTGCAAGTTCACATGTGCCTACTTTATGTTAATTGAATCGTTCGTTGCAAGTTCATGCGTTCACACTCCCCTTTTTCATGTTACCTTATAAACACCATGTTATAAGCCCCCCTTTTCATATGGCTAAATTGGGTTTAAATATTAAACCCAACACACCTTACATTGTAGCGAACGTGTAAAACGGGGGTAATGACGTTTGGGTTAAAATATAGAACATATGTGTTGGCATGTTTGATGCATGCCAACAACCTTGAAAAACAATTAAGTGGCATAAATAAATTTTAATCAATAAAGATGAATTTGAATAATGGGCCGCAAATATTTACATATAAGAAGAAAAGAGACAAAATATGTAAATGTAGAAAATACGATGTGTTTAACCCGAGGTTGGATTGAGTTGTGATGTAAACCTGCCCGGAACCGCCCGGCTGTCCAGTAGTCACAACAATACCTATCCAATGTGGGTGGTTAAACACGGAGCCCAATAAGGACCCGAGGTTAGACTGAGTTGTGGCGTAAGACTGCCCGGACCCAACCGGCAACAGGCAGCCACAACAATACCTGTCTAATGTGAGAGGTCGAGGCTTTAATAAGATAATTAAGGCTGAGTCAGGATTGATAGGATTAAGTAAATTATATTAATACTTAATCAAAATGGAACATGCTAAATTGTACAGACTGATTGGGGGTTAGGTTTATAAAACACTCAACCAACTTAGCATGTTGGCTAGCAATAGAAAACCTAGTAGCGGGGGGCCCTTTTCAGCAGTAACCCTACATGGTGTATCAGGATACCCTGAACTAGGCAGGGTGGGGCACGATTACTGGGCTGACTGTAAGAGGTCAAATCGACGGCGGTGGTGCAGCAGTGTAGGTTCTAACGGGGTGCGGGCGTGCACACACTCCGGCGCATAAAAATATGGCACCGGGCACCAGTAGCATACCTGTGCATTCTAGAATTGTGTCGGGCCGCCACCATGGGACTTGATACACCCCATGTTGGGACCAGCATAGGTAACTACAACAACGGGGGCTGTAAGACACATGTAACTATGCGAGTAGGAGCCGATCATCAGAAATGGATCACTTCACCCTGATTATGGGGTGCCTGTTGGGAACTAGTTTATATGGGTACAGAGATTAATATGGGGTATGATAGTATATTCGACCCTAGACAACTTAACTTAGTTATGGTGCTTTCCCATTTCCAGTTTATACTTATCATACCCAGTTCTTTATTCATAGACTGAATAGTTCTAGACTTATTCAGGCTTTATGTCTGACTCTACTTTTCTTTCGTTCCCCCCCCCCCCGGTCGACAGGGAGGGAATACCGCAGCTTGACCAGATTTCACATCCAGCTGGAAGAGAGAATGTATTGCTTGGATCTTTTCCGTTTTGGACTATGGTTTTGGGCAGCAATTATGGGACTTTTGCAGTTTATTTATGTTTTCTTTATGCTTCTTTAATAATGTAATCAAGACAGTTATGAAGATGTTACGTTTTTGGAAGAATTGTAAGACAAGTATGGCATGTTTTTGTGAACACGTATTTTGGTGAAATAAAAGATGTTGTTGTTTTTCCACTGTTCAAAAATATGTGTTCTTATATCTGTCTTGTATATCTGTGACTTATACTTATAAACCTCCACCAAAATTAGGGCATTCCCCTTGAGAGTGACCCTAACGGAGGTGGGGTGTTTCAATAGTGAACCGTGTTTTAAATGACACTGATTCTTTAACCCAGTTAAAGATTAAAACTAAGTGGAGTTTTAATGAATCTTTAATTAGATTGAAAAGATCGAGAATGGAGTATCACCTGTTTTGCTCCAAAGCGATAGTCAAATCTTTAATTAGATTTGGACGTGAAATGGTAATTGAATTTACCGATAACACCGTGGTGTTAGATATGAAGTATTACCAGTTTTGCTTCATGGGATGAATAGGTTGGGATTGGGAAATAAAATAAATAATTACTTCGTTGTGGTTCGCTAATCCCGACTAGTTTGGAAAACCATAATTTGGTTTGAAATGACATCCAGAGGAAGATTAAAGAATAAATTTTAAAGAATTTATCTTTGATAAAATTAATGGGAACCTTTCCCTAAGAACGTGAAATTTAGAATCTAACTGTAGGTTAGCTAAGAAGGATGGTTTCCTGGGTATTGATCTGATGTTGGTTTCGGCCTTCGGGGTTAATATTTGGGGAATTGTTCTCTTGCTAATTTACGGTTAGTGACTGCTAAATTAGAATGAGGCGTATGTTGTGTTTGTGTAACTTTTGTTTATAATATACGCGGGTTATTCGGAAAGGCCGGGTTTATACCCATTCTGAATAACCGATTCGACGATAAGTCGAAGATGATGACGGTGGTCGAAGACCGAAAGTCTTCACATCGTTTGGGTGATTACTGATGATCTTGATTGGGCTGTACACCCAAGATGAGGGAATCATTTGGTGGTCGTCCAGACGTACTTGGAGATCGACGGATATGCGAGGAAAGTGCCTCCGGTTTCGTTCAGACCTAGAACGGACTTGTAAATGGATGGTGTGTCTGACATTGTATTCCTTTATATTGTATTCGTTGATCTCTGCTAAATATATATCTGTTTGGCGGCGGGGAATTTATTCTCTTGCTTAACGCCCTTCTCTGAGACATACGAGCTCAGAGATTATATATTGGCAGAAATCAGTGGTACGATATGGATTGATAGTGTGGCATGCTGAGATGCAGTGATCCAGACTTTTGTTGAAAAGCAAAGTTTGGTGGATGATGATCAAAGCGCAGCTTTAATATAGCATGGCTTTGTGTATAGCGTTGATTCGCGAGCCTCACATCCCGGTATGGTGGTAAACTGATGGTTTAATCAGTATGCTTTTTAGTGGATGGGCACCTTAGTGGTGTCGTGGATTCGGTCGACCGAGATGAGCTTAGTGCTCAGGGATATATAGAGTAAGCGGTGTTTTCTTTCGCTGGGACGTAATCCGCGGTGATACTCTGGTCCCAAAAGTGTGGATGTGCAGACGGTGTTTTCTCTTATTGGGACGTAAGCCGTGGGGAATTGCATTATGCGATCGATCTTTCGAATCAGGAGCCACCATGATGGAAATTCAATTTCCAATACGTGTATTTCGGTTTTATTTGTAGATCCTAGTATGGCGACATAGTGGGATGGGGCGCTTATGCTGTCTATGATTGATACTTATGATTTGAAGATATTTTATACAATATGCACTTATAATAGTATCAAATGATTTGTTTTAAACGTATCAAGCATTCTTGGCTATTATAAGGTAAAAACCCTATCCTACGGCTTGCGTTGCATTGTGTGATGGGACCTGGGTCTTATAATAGCTTCATTTTTCTTTATTTAGCATCGCGTTGTTGTTTTATGCACTGGTGTTCTTGGGAGGAAACCCGTTCCGTGTTATACGGCGTGGTCCCTTGATTTACCTTACTTTGAAAATAAAGATAAATAACTGTTTTAGTTCTCACACCAGTCACATGACTGACCTGGAGTTTATTGTTTTAACCTAAACTCTGGGTGCCCCTATTTTCCACACGGGCAGCTAGTAGTTTTGGTTTTGCAGATTTATATTCACGGGATCCTGGTTTACAGCTGGAATGATATCCGGAAAGCTTTGTGTCCGTATATCTCTTCTAGTTGTATATTGTATTATTTTCCGCTGCTATGTATTTAAATGTAATTTAAATCTCTGATATTTTTGTGTAATATTTATTCATTTATACTCTGTATATTCTTGTAATCTGATGCATTGTTGTAATATACAATGAAATGTTCTCCCGTCTGCGTTATTCTGTGGCTTGTTCTCGAACTATCCGCGCTTTCCTCACCGGGGAAGTTACGGGTTTTCACTGTTGGTATCAGAGCTTTGGTTTACAAAGCTCAGAGAACAAGACACATTAGAACCGTACGAAAGAATTCATCAGAAATTGGATTAGTAATATCCAACGAGAATGACTCGTTAGAGATGGGATCAGTAGTATCCTAGAACGAGTGTGAAGAGTATATTTTTGAAAAGGAAAACAGATCTTTGTTTTGAAAATTTAAATCAATTATTCGTATTTGATTGTTTATTTATATTGAGTTGGACTATGCAGTATATAAAGATTTTGCGTATACGTCTGATCCGCGTATATTTGAAGTTTTAATATACTGGATATATATAGAATCACACTCTAGTCGCCCGGGGATGATGTTGATAATTGTGTTCACATTATCAGTGTTTATATTCGAGTGACGAAAGTGAGATTTCTATATATTTCCTATTGACTGGTGTGAGAACCAAAATTAGATAGGGCCTATTGTTGTGATTTGGCATCAAAAACGTGATTTTTGACTATATAACAAAATTATGTGTTTGAAATGCTAATTAACTAATTGATTGATGGTTCGTTGTTTGATTATTGTTGGATTAATTAAAATTTAAACCATTTAGTCAAATTGTACCAAAAAGTGAGTTGTATTGAAAATTTGGTCGCATTTGCTTGCATATACTTGTACTTACATTGAACAGGTCATAGCAAGGAGGCTAGAGCAGAGAATAAAATTTGTTTGCCCGACAAATAGGTACATATTTACTATAATTTACTATTTTGTTTAGGTGATGATGATTTTATGAGCTTATTGGCTAGCCGCTTGGCTTTTTCTTTTTCTTTTTGAGATCAGAAGGCCTGTATGGCAATTTCGGGATTTTCCCGTGGCTCCCGGTGCAGGCGAGGTTATGGCGAAATTTTTCGAAAATTTAGGGTGTTAGCCAAATTTTTGAAAATTTGAAAATTCTCAGAAACTGAAAAGTTGGAGAATGGAAGCCGGATCGAACGTAGAGTTGATTGATCAAACCACTTTCGACTTTGTTCCTTTTCGGGGACGAAAATTTTTAAGTGGTGGAGATTGTAACAACCCGAAAATCTGGGCCAGTTTAAAATTTTTATTTTAGCAATTTTAGAGAATTTTGATTATTTAAAATGAATTTTTTTAAATAAAAACTATGAAAGATTTATTTTGAATAGAATTCGAACGTATATATTATATAGATCGATGTTAGAATATAAAAATTTATATATAATTATAAAAGGAATTGAAAATGGCGTGGTAGTTCGATAATTCGATTCCAAACTTCAATTGAATGTACCGGGTGCAAAATAAACCGGATTTTAGTGAAACCAAAAATAATAGAATCTATTTGAGAATATCTTTCCAACGAATCCGAAAAATCAAAATTTCATAGCGGGAATCAAAAGATACGTCCAGTTGAAAATTCTGAATAGTCGCTATGGAATTCAGGCCCTTAAAAATGGAATTTTTGCAAACGACCTCAGATTTCGACGAAACCACTTTTGTTGGATCCGTGATGTCAAGTTATTGCTAGATTCCAATTTTCATATTTTTTCGAATCAATAAGTGAGCGTGGCAAAGGAAAACGCGTTTGACCAGTTTCAGTTGATTTTAATCGACTGGAAAATGGTCAATTTTCAAACTGTCTCAGAATTCGATGAAACTAGTTTTGTTAGGACCGTATCGTCAATACGAAGCTAGAAAATATTTTTCGAGAATTTTTAGAATCCGTATGTGGCCCTGGTAATTTGAAATGTACGTTTAAAATAGAATATAAAGATTTATATTTTAAATTTGGCGGAAACCTATCGTAACAGCCGAATCGGGTTACGGAACATATCCCGATGTGTTCGGAATGGGGGTAATTAGCTAGGGGCGACAGTCGTTTGGTTGGATTTGGAGATCAGATTATTAAACAAAGATTTTCAGAATTAAATTAAATAAATATATATATATATATATCAGTCAAAGTCGTGGTCAAACCCCATTTTCTTTAATCCGCAGTCAACCCCAAAAGAAGCCGCCTCCTTCCCCAAAACAAACGATCCTCACGCCCCCAAATTCTTCAACTATTTTCTTCAAATCCGCATGCTAATTCAAGGGGTACCAAACGAAAATCGAAGAGCAAGAGAAGGTCTTTAAAATCAAATAGGTTTGATCAATCCTTGTTTGTCATGGCTCGATTTCTCCGCTCTCAAAGGTCCCGCGTTCAGCTCGGTTTTCGAGACGCTATAGGGCTTCGAGCTGGGGCCCGTTAAGGCTGGAGGTAGAGCAGAGCGTGGCGCTCCTCGTGGCGATGACAGATTTGGTTTCGGCGGTCGGAGCGTCGAGCAACGACGAGCCCTAGAGGGCAATTGTGGGTTCCACGTGTTCCTGTTAACAACGAAGAAGGAAATGCAGAGAGGAAAGGTTTTGAGGTATTATTAATTTAATTAATAATTAGTTAATGTTAATTACACGTTTAGCTGTTTAATGTATTTAATACTATACAGTGAATAAAAATGTGGTTTTTAAAATCTATATAAGATAGAATGGTTTTTTTTTAATAAATAAATACATAAGTATAAAGATATAATCTTTTAAAGTATAAAAATATAATCTTTGAAAGTATAAAAATATAATCTTTGAAAGTATAAAAATATAATCTTTGAAAGTATAAAGATATAATCTTTTAAAGTATAAAAATATAACCTTTGCTTAGTTAAATATATGATTTTAAATAATAAATTTTGAATCTTGATATTGGTAAAGTTTGAACCATTGTAATAGTAAAGAATAAATTTTTATTTGAAAGAAAGAACAATTTTTATAGAAAGAGAGAATTGATTTTATTTTTATCTTTATATAAAAGGGAAGAGTTTTTAAAAATTAAAAAGGAGATTTTTAAAAATATAAAAAGTTGAGATTTTTATAAATAAAAAGATTAGAATTTTAAAATAGTAAAGGTGAGATTTTTATTCTCATGAAAGCAATATAAAGATTTGACTTTTACATGGGATTCATGTGAAGAAGAACTGGATTTTTATATATAGGTTGAGATTATAAAAATATAATTTTTTATAATATAGAAAGGTTAAAAATATAATTTTTATAATATAGAAAGGTTAAAAATATATTTTTCATAATATAGAAAGGATAAAAATATAATTTTTTATATAGGTATGATAATAAAAATTCTATCTTTATATTAGAATTAGAATTAGAAATATAAAAATATAATTTTTATTTGAACAGCGTGAAAAGAACTGCATTGGGAGTTCAAACCAATCCAGACGATTCAGCAGTTCAACAGCAAAGCACGACGGAGTGGAACCCTCTGTGAGAACTTCTCACCTTTTGATTTTGTTTTCTAGTTAATAATATATACTAGGATGCAGAAGGTGTTTAGTAGCACCCGACACCCGTCGTCCACAGACCATGGACGGCTTGTATGCTTGGTTGTTTAATTTTGATGTGTAGTTGATTGTGTGATGTGATGTGAAATGAAATAAAATATTTATATAGTTGAAAATATTTTATAGTTAAAAATAGAATTTTTAACGTGTATATGAAATGAAATAAAAATAAACAAATTGGACGATTTGTTTATATACACACATTTGACTGATATTGATTGGGACGATAAATTTTACACATCGCCCAACTGCACAAATAAAATCTGTGTTTGATTGTTTGAAACCCCACACGGGTATTGGGATGATATTTGACGTACACTAATCCCGATTGTTAAGTTGTATGTCGATCGATTGATTGACAGACTGTTATGAGCGTTAAATATTTATATTCGATGCTTATACAGTGTAGAATGCACTTTGGATGATGGTTGATTTTTCATCGTTGTTATTGTATACATGTGTTGTAGAAAATCCATATAATTAACATTATATGGTAATTGATTGGGCTTCATTCAATATTTGAAATAGAAATATTTGAAAAAAAGAAATATTTGAAATAGAATATTTGAAATAGAATATTTGAAAATAGAAATATATGAAACCGTGTTGATTAGATTGACGCCATTTTGACGTGAACTATATTTATATCGATTTTA
Source organism: Allium sativum (assembly GCA_030737875.1). Lineage (NCBI taxonomy): Eukaryota > Viridiplantae > Streptophyta > Magnoliopsida > Asparagales > Amaryllidaceae > Allium > Allium sativum. The sequence continues at coordinate 855,896,703 of CM060915.1, read as the reverse complement.
TTCATTTTATAATGAATATCGAAAGTGATTTCAAAATCTGATATTTTGAAAAGAATTGAAATAGAAAACGAATTCGAATTGAAATAGAAAACGAATTCGAATTGAATTGAAATAGAAAACAAATTCGAATTTAATTGAATAGAAAACGAATTCGAATTGAATTGAATAGAAAACGAATTCGAATTGAATTGAAAATAAAACGAATTCGAATTGAATTGAATAGAAAACGAATTTGAATTGAATAGAAAACGAATTCGAATTTAATTGAATAGAAAACGAATTTGAATTGAATTGAATTGAATTGAAAACGAATTCGAATTGAATTCAATTGAAAACGAATTGAAATAGAATTGAAATCGATTTGAAATCAAATAGAAGTGAATGGAAAAAGAATTTATAAGGGAAAATTCAATTTTGATTTGAATTTGAAATAAAGGTTGAAATTGTTTTTGAAACAAATTTGAAATGATTTATAAAATTCGTTTTAAAAAGGAAATCGACGAAATATATAATATATATATATATATATTATATATAATGACCTGAATAGAACGCGCCACGCCGCGGCAGTTCGTGAATTTCGACCATTGACTTCGAACGGACATTGCGGGAGATCCGACCGTCGGATTCTCCTAAAACTGGAACCGTTGGGTTCGTATCGAAAAGAGCTTTCAAACGAATATTTTAAATTTGAAATCTAACGGTTGGATTTGGAATTATGTCCAAAACAAATTTGGAAAAGGCCGCTGTAAGTGCAGTTCGATGGCCATTGATGGAAATCGACTGTACGGGCCTTGATAAAATTATTAAAAATAGTAATAATTTGTGTAAAATCATAAGAAATGATTCAGAAAGAATTGGGATGAAAAACTCCATATTTGAAAAGATAAAAATAGATTTTTATCGAAATGAACTAGTTTTGAACTAGAACTATAATTCTATTTATTTTTAAATAAATAAATTGAATTTGAAAATGGTTTTGAAAATAACCAGAATTTCCAATAATTATATTGGAATGGATTTGAATCGAAATTGTCTTCGGAATATTTCGATGTTGGATTTCGTGATGATACAGATATTGTTATGGGAATTTGAAAGATATATACATATCGTTATTTCCAATACGATATTTGTTGGTCGTAGAATTTGATATTGAATATAAGCCGGTATATTTTCTATTCAGAGCCTTGTATTTAATATCAAATGTGATTTGGGTTTTTCGTGAATGGTGTCTTCATTAACACTGTTCTTAAGCCCAGTTGAGTAAAAGATTAAATCTTTTATTTAGATTTAATGAAGTGTAACAATTAAATAATATTTAATTGGAATTGAATTGGTATTGATTTTTGGGTTTATCGTGAACAGTGTTTTAAATAACACTTGTTCTTTAACCCGATAATTAATAGAATGTGATTTTGGGTTTATAGTGAACCGTGTTTTAAATGACACTGATTCTTTAACCCAGTTAAAGATTAAAACTAAGTGGAGTTTTAATGAATCTTTAATTAGATTGAAAAGATCGAGAATGGAGTATCACCAGTTTTGCTCCAAAGCGATAGTCAAATCTTTAATTAGATTTGGACGTGAAATGGTAATTGAATTTACCGATAACACCGTGGTGTTAGATATGAAGTATTACCAGTTTTGCTTCATGGGATGAATAGGTTGGGACTGGGAAATAAAATAAATAATTACTTCGGTGTGGTTCGCTAATCCCGACTAGTTTGGAAAACCATAATTTGGTTTGAAATGACATCCAGAGGAAGATTAAAGAATAAATTTTAAAGAATTTATCTTTGATAAAATTAATGGGAACCTTTCCCTAAGAACGTGAAATTTAGAATCTAACTGTAGGTTAGCTAAGAAGGATGGTTTCCTGGGTATTGATCTGATGTTGGTTTCGGCCTTCGGGGTTAATATTTGGGGAATTGTTCTCTTGCTAATTTACGGTTAGTGACTGCTAAATTAGAATGAGGCGTATGTTGTGTTTGTGTAACATTTGTTTATAATATACGCGGGTTGTTCGAAAAGGCCGGGTTTATACCCATTCTGAATAACCGATTCGACGATAAGTCGAAGATGATGACGGTGGTCGAAGACCGAAAGTCTTCACATTGTTTGGGTGATTACTGATGATCTTGATTGGGCTGTACATCCAAGATGAGGGAATCAGTTGTTGGTCGTCCAGACGTACTTGGAGATCGACGGATATGCGAGGAAAGTGCCTCCGGTTTCGTTCAGACCTAGAACGGACTTGTAAATGGATGGTGTGTCTGACATTGTATTCCTTTATATTGTATTCGTTGATCTCTGCTAAATATATATCTGTTTGGCGGCGGGGAATTTATTCTCTTGCTTAACGCCCTTCTCTGAGACATACGAGCTCAGAGGTTACATATTGGCAGAAATCAGTGGTACGATATGGATTGATAGTGTGGCATGCTGAGATGCAGTGATCCAGACTTTTGTTGAAAAGCAAAGTTTGGTGGATGATGATCAAAGCGCAGCTTTAATATAGCATGGCTTTGTGTATAGCGTTGATTCGCGAGCCTCACATCCCAGTATGGTGGTAAACTGATGGTTTGATTAGTATGCTTTTTAGTGGATGGGCACCTTAGTGGTGTCGTGGATTCGGTCGACCGAGATGAGCTTATTGCTCAGGGATATATAGAGTAAGCGGTGTTTTCTCTCGCTGGGACATAAGCCGCGGTGATACTCTGGTCCCAAAAGTGCGGATGTGTAGACGGTGTTTTCTCTTGTTGGGACGTAAGCCGTGGGGAATTGCATTACGCGATCGATCTTTCGAATCAGGAGCCACCATGATGGAAATTCAATTTCCAATACGTGTATTTCGGTTTTATTTGTAGAGCCTAGTATGGCGACATAGTGGGATGGGGCGCTTATGCCGTCTATGATTGATACTTATGATTTGAAGATATTTTATACAATATGCACTTATAATAATATCAAATGATTTGTTTTAAACGTATCAAGCATTCTTGGTTATTATATGGTAAAAACCCTATCCTCCGGCTTGCGTTGCATTGTGTGATGGGACCTGGGTCTTATAATAGCTTCATTTTTCTTTATTTAGCATCGCGCTGTTGTTTTATGCACTGGTGTTCTTGGGAGGAAACCCGTTCCGTGTTATACGGCGTGGTCCCTTGATTTACCTTACTTTGAAAATAAAGATAAATAACTGTTTTAGTTCTCACACCAGTCACATGACTTACCTGGAGTTTATTGTTTTAACCTAAACTCTGGGTGACCCTATTTTCCACACGGGCAGCTAGTAGTTTTGGTTTTGCAGATTTATATTCACGGGATCCTGGTTTACAGCTGGAATGATATCTGGAAAGCTTTGTATCCGTATATCTCTTCTAGTTGTGTATTGTATTATTTTCCGCTGCTATGTATTTAAATGTAATTTAAATCTCTGATATTTCTGTGTAATATTTATTCATTTATACTCTGTATATTCTTGTAATCTGATGCATTGTTGTAATATACAATGAAATGTTCTCCCGTCTGCGTTATTCTGTGGCTTGTTCTCGAACTATCCGCGCTTTCCTCACCGGGGAAGTTACGGGTTTTCACTCCATCCCCACATTGCAGTCATTATAATGTGCAGTTCTCACGATAAAGGCTATGATCTTACATTTGTAACACATGCCATCGACAATTTTAAATTCTAACTGTTAAACACCAAGAAATTTAAATTATTTTACTGAAAACATGTTTGTTAATTTTTCCTAAATGATGATTTCCCTTGTTATTGTGTTAAATGGCATAAACAATTATCTTAATTAACCTTAATGAAACTGCATATTTAGAACTTACAAAATTATATTCACCCAATTCCTCCTTGGCATAACCTCAGCTATCCAACATCTTCATATAACATATCACACTTTTTCATTGAAATAATCAACTTCATCACTCTTTAATCAAGAAGTGAAAAAATAAAGGACTAATGAACTTCACCAAATTTGATTAATCAAAGAATTGATATTTCATATAAACGTATAAAGTTACCATCATGAATCTTGGAATTGGAAAGATTAGCATCTTGACTAAGTTGACCTAGAACTCCTCTTCCAACTGTGAATAGCCCTTCGAATTCTTAGAATCAGTTAATGTTGCTTATAGCTAAGGAGTGAACAAACACATTTCAATAAGCTTTTTCAAAATAATACAAACTGTATTAAACTAACCCGAAGCATGAAGGTGGTGCTATTTGAGATTGATGTTCTAATCATTAATAGCCATTAAACTTTGACGTATGTGTACTACTAGATCAAGAATGTCACCGTATATTAATGGATTGTAGACGCCATCTAACTCACTATCTAAGGTATTTATCGGACATGCATCATCATACTGTTGCACAGTCATTGTAATAATAATTTAACACACTTATAAGAATTGCATATAAAACAATCACGATTAGTAAAAAAATTGAAGAGGCTATTACATTATAACAATTTTAGGAAAATATACCTTATATTATATTATTGTTAAATATCATCATGTTGTGCAAGAGGTTAGACGAAGTTTATTTACCTATAGTTCTTCATAACCAAAAGTACGTTTCTAACCATTATTTGAATACATGGTTCAAAATAAAAATTAGTTATATGAATTAACAATATCAGGCATGTGCCTTTTAGATGTGTAGCTAGTAGGAATGACAACTTCAAAACTTAGAAACCTGACAATATCTAATTCTATTTTTAAAAACTGACATAAACACACTAAATATAGTAATACCAATTGATACTAAATACCAAGCTGCAAGGAACATTCATTAAAGTATATCAGAATCATTGCATACCTCTTTGGCTATTTTTGAAATTTGCCCTGTTGTTAGTGGTCGCTGTTAGTTAAAATAGACCTATGAAAGATACACAAATGGTTTATGAAACTGGAATTAATTTTGTAATAACCCGGAAATTCTGAGCCAGTTTAAAATTTTTATTTTGGCAATTTTAACGAATTGTGAATATTTAAAATGAATTATTTTAAATATTATCGATGAGAAAAATGTTTTGAATATAATTAGAACATATATATTATATATGCGTCATCGTTAGAATATAAATAATTATATATAATTATAAATAGAATTGAAAATGGCGCGGTAGTTCGATAATTCGATTTCAAACTTCAATTGAACATACCGGGTGCAAAACAATCTGGATTTTAGTGAAACCAAAAACATTAGGATCTAATTGGGAATATCTTTCCAACGAATCCGAAAAATTGAGATTTCATAACGGGAATCAAGAGATATGTCCAGTTGAAAATTCTGAATAGTCGTTATGGAATTCAGGCCCTTAAAAATGGGAATTTTGCAAACGACCTCGGATTTCGACGAAACCACTTTTGTTGGGTCCGTGATGTCAAATTATTGCTAGATTCCAAATTTCATAATTTTTTGAATCAATATGTGAGCGTGGCAAAGGAAAACGCGTTTGACCGGTTTCAGTTGATTTTAATCGACTGGAAAATGGCCATTTTTCCAACGGTCTCGGAATTCGACGAAACTAGTTTTGTTAGGACCGTATCGCCAATACGAAGCTAGAAAATATTTTTCTGGAATTTTTCGAGTTAGTATGTGACCCCAGTAAATTGAAATACGCGTTCAAATTCAATATATAGAATTATATGTTGATTTTAACGAAAATAGATCGTAACGACCGAATCAACATACGATACATATCCCATTGTGTTCGGATTGGGTTGAAACGCTATGGACGAAAGGCGGTGGGCCTCGTTTAGAGGTCGTATGTAAAAGTCAACTTTTTCAAATTAAAATAATTAAAAATAAAAATAAAACCCTCTTCCCCTTATACTCTGGCCCCCCGTTCAAAAATCATTTCAACAGAAAAAAAAAGAGAACGACGGAAAAGGGGGAAACCCCTGTCGCCGCCGCCAGAGGCTGGCGCACCCCCCCAATCGATCGCCGCCACCTCCGAACCCCCCCTTCCACCTCGACCTCGCGACAGCCCCCCCGACGCACCCATCCTCCCTCCAGCCGATGCTCGAAGACCCCGCACCCACCTGAACCGCCCCTCCCCTCCTCGATTTCGCCATCGCCTGCCCCACCACCCCACGACCACCTGCCCGAGCCCACCGACGCAGCGCGCCCCCCTTTCTCCGACTGCTGCGCATCTGAAACCCCCCCTCTTTGGCGCAAGATTCAGTTTTCACCAATCAAGGTGAATTCTTTTACTGTATTTTTGAATTTTATTTTATTTTATTTTAAAAAGAAAAATACATGGTTTTATTTTATATAATACATAGGAGGAAATCAGTTTTTTTTAACATAAAGAAGTGTTTTTATTTATGAAAATGTGATCTTTAAATCTGTAACCGTTTAGAAATAGAAGAATGATTTATATAAAAGTAAAATGAAGAGATCTTTTAATTGAAAAAGATGTCATTTTTAAACTGAAAAAGATGAAATTCTTACATATGGAAAATATGATCCTTGTTTGTTTGAAAGTTAAGATTTTTATGAAAGGGAAAAATATAATCTTTTATATGTTGGAGTAAAAATGTAATTTCTATAGTGAAGAAATAAAAATGCGATCTTTATATATGAAATATAAAAATAGGATTTTTATATAGAATGGAGCGTTTTAAAAATACATATGAAGTAGAAATAAAAATATGATTTTTATATTTTTAAAGAATTAAAAATATGATTTTTATATTTTTAAAGTATTAAAAATATAATCTTTACTATATAGAAGATGTAAAAATATGATTTTTGTTTATGTAGAGAATTAAAAATATAATTTTTACATGATAGGAATATTAGAAATACCATCTTTATATGTGTAGAAAAATAAAATTGTGATTTTTATAATGATATAATTGAAAAGGCGAAATCTTTATATAGAGAATAGCGAGGTAAAAATAGAATTTTTATCCATATAGTAGCGGTGTGAAAATAGAAATTTTATCCAGATAGCATAGTAAAAATTCGATTATTATATATTGAATAGCGAAGTAAAAATTTGATTTTTATATATTGAACGACGAAGTAAAAATTCGATTTTTATATATTGAACGAAGAAGTAAAAAATTCGATTTTTATATATTGAATAGCGAAGTAAAAAATTCGATTTTTATATATTGAACGAAGAAGTAAAAATTCGATTTTTATATATTGAATAGTGAAGTGAAAATTCGATTTTTACATATGTAGAGAATACGGGCGACGAAGGTGATAAAAAGGCGAGAATGACGAAGACTTCTACATTTAAAGTGGCGTGAAGTTGGATAGCTATCTGTGAGAACTTCTCATCTTTTAAAATTCCTTTTTTCTAGTTATATATATATATATATACTAGGATGCAGACGGTGTTTAGTAGCACCCGACACCCGTCATCCACAGACCATGGATGGCTTGTTTGTTTAACTGTTTGGTTGTGTAGTTGGTTAGTTTATTGGGTTTGAATTGAATTGTTTGGTGAAATAAAATTGATTTGATTGATGTGTGAATGGCGTGGGCCTTCACTAGACCGGGGATAAGGCTAGGCCTCGTCCCGTTTCTAGTATCGTGCCGTTATGCCGCCGAAATTTTCTAAATTAAGTTAGAAATATAAAAATATCATTTTATTTAAAGAATGAACTGAATAGAAATTCATATGTTAAAATAAAATGTTTTATCGTTAAAAATATAATTTTTAACGTGAATATGAATATAGTGAATGTGAATAAATAAATATTCATTTACAAACTGGACGGTTTGTTTATATACACTGATTTGACTGACGTTGATTGGGACGATAAATTTTACACATCGCCCAACTGCACAAATAAAATCTATGTTTGATTGTTTGAAACCCCACACGGGTGTTGGGATGAAATTTGAAGTTCACTCATCCTGATTGATTAAATATGTCGATCGATTGATTGACAGACTGTTATAAGCGTTAGATATCTATATTTGATGCTTATACAGTGTAGTGCACTTTGGTTGATGGTTGATTATTTTTCAATGCTATTATATACTTGTGATGTATGAAAATCCATATAATTAACATTATATGGTGATTGATTGGGCCTCATTCCAATTTAGAAAATAGAGAATATTATAAAATAAAAGTTCATGTGTTGACTGTACTCATCCGTTGAGATTAGTCATGTGTTGAACGAAATATTTTAACAATAAAATTTACATCTTTATCAATATAAAATAAAGGTTCACGTGTTGACAGTACTCATCCGTTGAGATTAGTCATGTGTTGAACGAAATATTTTGAAATAGAAATATTTGAAATAGAATATTTGAAAATAGAAATATATGAAGCCGTGTTGATTAGATTGACGCCATTTTGACGTGAACGATATTTATATCGATTTTATTCATTTTAAAATGAATATTGAAAAGCGATTTCGAAATGAATTAATATAAAACGATTTCGAAATGAATTGAATATAAAACGATTTCGAAATGAATTGAATATAAAACGATTTCGAAAGGAATTGAATATAAAGCGATTTCGAAATGAATTGAATATAAAACGATTTCGAAATGAATTGAATATAAAACGATTTCGGAATGAATTGAATATAAAACGATTTCGAAATGAATTCAATATAAAACGATTTCGAAATGAATTGAATATAAAACGATTTCGAAATGAATTGAATATAAAACGATTTCGAAATGAATTGAATATAAAATGATTTCGAAATGAGTTGAATATAAAACGATTTCGAATTGAATTGAATAGAAAACAAATTTGATTTCAATTGGATATATAACGAATTTGATTTCAATTGAATATATAACGAATTTGATTTGAATTGAATAGAAAACGAATTGAATTCGAATTGGATAGAAAACGAAATGAATTCGAATTGAATAGAAAACGAATTCGAATTGAATGGAATTGAAAAGAAAAATGAATTCGAATCGAATTAAAATTGATTTGAATTGAAATCAAATAGAAATGAAAATGAAAAGGATTTAAATAGGAAATTCGAATTTGATTTGAAATAAAGGTTGTAATTGTTTTTGAAACGAATTCAAAACTATTTATAAAATTCGTTTTAAAAGGAAATCGATGAAATATATATTATATATATTATATATATATAATAGCCTGAATAGAACGCGCCGCGCCAAGGCAGTTCGTGAATTTCGACCATTTATTTCAAACGGACATTACGGGAGATCCCACCGTCGGATCCTCCTAAAACCAGAACCGTTGGGTTCGTATCGAAAAGAGTTTTCTAACGAATATTAGAAATGCAAAATCTAACGGTTGGATTTGGATAAACATCCAAATCAAATTCAGAAAAGGTCGTTGTAAGTGCAGTTCGATGGCCGTTGATGGAAATCGACTGTACGGGCCTCGATAAAATTATTAAAAATAGTAATAATTTGTGTAAAATCATAAGAAATGATTTGGGAAAATTTGGGATGAAAAACTCCATATTTAAAAAGGTAAAAATAGATTTTTATCGAAATGAACTAGTTTTGAACTAAAATTAAAACCGTTTATTTTCAAATAAATAAATTGGATTTGAAATGGGTTTTAAATAGAATTGATTCATGGGTTTATCGTGAACTGTGTTTTAAATAACACTAGTTCTTTAACCCGATAATAAATAGAATGTGATTTGGATTTATCGTGAATTGTGTTTTAAATGACACTAGTTCTTTAACCCAGAAAAAGAAGTTTTAATGAATCTGCAATTAGATTGAAATATGAATTGATAATCTAAATTATCAAATTTGGCAATGAGCGAGAATGGAGTATCATGTAACAACCCGGAAAATCTGGGCCAGTTTAAAATTTTTATTTTGGCAATTTTATCGAATTTTGAATATTTTAAAATGGATTATTTTAAATAATATCGACGAGAAATTTATTTTGAATATAAATAGAACGTATATATTATACGCGTCGTCGTTAGAAAATAAATAATTATATATAATTATAAATAGAATTGAAAATGGCGCGGTAGTTCGATAATTCGATTTCAAACTTCAATTGAATGTACCGGGTGCAAAACAATCCGGATTTTAGTGAAACCAAAAATAATGGAATCTAATAGTGAATATCTTTCCAACGAATCCGAAAAATCAAAAGTTCGTAGCGGAAATCAAAAGATATGTCCAGTTGAAAATTTTGAATAGTCGCTATGGAATTCAGGCCCTTAAAAATGGACATTTTGCAAGCGACCTCGGATTTCAACGAAACCAGTTTTGTTGGGTCCGTGATGTTAAATTATTGCTAGATTCCAAATTTCATAATTTTTCGAATCGATATGTGAGCGTGGCAAAGGAAAACGCGTTTGACCCATTTCAGTTGAATTTAATCGACTGGAAATTGGCCATTTTTCCAACGGTCTCAGAATTCGACGAAACTAGTTTTGTTAGGACCGTATCACCAATACGAAGCTAGAAAATATTTTTCGGGAATTTTTCAAGTTCGTATGCGGCCCCGGTAATTTGAAATGTAAGTTTAAAATTCAATATAGTGATTTAAAAGTAAATTTAACGGAAGCTGAGCAGAACGATCAGATCAGCATGCGATACATATCCCATTTTGTTCTGAATGAGGGTAAAATGCTATGGACGACAGGCGGTGGGCCTCGTTTCGAGTTCGGTAGTAAAAGTCAACTTTTAACAAATTAAAATAATTAAAAAAATAAAAAAAATAAATAAATAAAATAATATCCTTCCCTCCTCCTTAAATCCTCCTGGCCCCCCCCTTCTTCATACGATTCAGAAGAAAAAAAAAGAAAACCCACGCGCCTCGATCTCTGCCCCAGGCCGCCGCCGACGCCCCCTTCACCTCTGCCTGGCCTCACATCGCCCCCCATTTTTTCTCTCCCGTTCAAGATCCCTAAAATCCCATCGCGATGGACACCCCCAACGCCATCGAAGTAGCACCGCTACACCCCGCCGAAGCCGCCTCCATCGAGCCAGCCGCCTCCGTCGAGCCAATCGCCATCCTCTCTCGCCGCAGCCTTTCCCCTACGCCTGAATTCGAACTGTGAGCATCCCTTTGTTTTTATTATTTATTTTAAAACTGAATTTGGAAAGAGTTAAAACTGAAAATTGATTTTAGTTAAAACTGAAAATTGATTTTAGTTAAAACTGAAAATTGATTTTAGGTTAAAACTGAAAACTGATTTTAGGTTAAAACTGAAAACTGATTTAATAATGATTTATAAACTGATTTAAAAAGAATTTTTAAAACTGATTTTTAAAGAAATAAATAAAACTGATTTTATTTTAAAGGTTTAAACTTTGAAATAAAAAAAGGGTCTAATCTTTTAATAGAAAAAGATTTGAGATTTTAAAAAGGGGAAAGACGAGATTTTTAAAAAGTAAAAATCAGATTTTTATATATTGAAAGTCGAAGTAAAAATCAGATTTTTATATATTGAAAGTCGAAGTAAAAATCATATCTTTATATATTGAATAGCGAAATAAAAATTCGATTTTTATATATTGAACTTTGAAATAAAAATTCGATTTTTATATATTGAACTTTGAAATAAAAATTCGATTTTTATATATTGAACTTTGAAATAAAAATTCGATTTTTATATATTGAACTTTGAAATAAAAATTCGATTTTTATATATTGAACTTTGAAATAAAAATTCGATTTTTACATATGTAGAGATTGCGAGCAACGAAAGCGACAAAAAGGCGAGAACGATGAAGATTTCTATCAATGAAGAGTCAAGATGATTGGATAGCTTTATGTGATAATTTCTCACCTTTCAATTTAAATTTTCTAGTTATATATATATATGCTAGGATGCAGACGGTGCTTAGTAGCACCCGACACAACCGTCCACAGACCATGGACTTGTTTGTTTGGTTGCATAGATTAGAGATTGTTTGATTGAAATTGAATTGTGTGGTGAAATGAATTGATTTGATGATGTGTGAATGGCGTGGGCCTTCACTAGACCGGGGATAAGGCTAGGCCTTGTCCCGTTTCTAGCATCGTGCCGTTATGCCGTCGAAATTTTCTAAAATAAGTTAGAAAAATAAAATATCATTTTATTTAAAGAATGAACTGGATAGAAATTCATAGGTTGAAATAAAATGTTTTATCGTTAAAAATATAATTTTTAACGTGAAGTGAATAAAATAAAATATTCATTTATAAACCGGACGGTTTGTTTATGTACACCTATTTGAAGGACATTGATTGGGACGATAAATTTTACACATCGCCCAACAGCACAAATAAAATATTTGTCTGATTGTTTGAAACCCCACACGGGTGTTAGGATGAAATTTGAAGTTCACTCATCCTGATTGATTAAATATGTCGATCGATTGATGGACAGGCTGTTATAAGCGTTAGATATCTATATTTGATGCTTATACAGTGTAGTGCACTTTGGTTGATGATTGATTATTTTTCAATGCTATGATATACATGTGTTGTATGAAAATCCATATAATTAATTTTATATGGTAATTGATTGGGCCTCATTCCAATTTGAATAATAAAGAATATATAAAATAAAAGTTCATGTGTTGACAGTACTCATCCATTGAGATTGGTCATGTGTTGAACGAAATATTTTAGTAATAAAATTTACATCTTTATCAGTATAAAATAAAAGTTCATGTGTTGACAGTTTCATCCATTGAGATTGGTCATGTGTTGAACGAAATATTTTAGTAATAAAATTTATATCTTTATCAATATAAAATAAAAGTTCATGTGTTGACCGTTTCATCCATTGAGATTGGTCATGTATTGAACGAAATATTTTGATAATAACAACTATTTTGAAAAAGAAATATTCGAAATAGAATATTTAAAAATAGAAATTTATGAAGTCGTATTGATTAGATTGAACGTCATTTTGACGTGAACGATATTTATATCGATTTTAACGATTTCGAAATGAAATGAATTGAAAACGATTTCGAAATGAAATGAATTGAAAACGATTTCGAAATGAAATGAATTGAAAACGATTTCGAAATGAAATGAATTGAAAACGATTTCGAAATGAAATGAATTGAAAACGATTTCGAAATGAATTGAATTGAAAACGATTTCGAAATGAATTGAATTGAAAACGATTTCGAAATGAATTGAATTGAAAACGATTTCGAAATGAATTGAATTGAAAACGATTTCGAAATGAATTGAATTGAAAACGAATTCAAATGGAATTGAAAGCGAATTGAAATGAATTCAAATTGAATTGAAATTTGAATTGAATAGAAATGAATTTTAAAACGAATTTATAAAGAAGAATTCAATTTTGATTTGAATTGAAATGGAAGTTGAAATCGCTTTTGAAACGAATTTTAAAACTAATTATATAATTCGTTTTAAATAGAAATCGACGAAATATATATTATATATATTTTATATATAATATAATGGCCTGAATAGAACGCGCCGCGCCGCGGCAGTTCGTGAATTTCGACCATTTATTTCAAACGGACATTACGGGAGATCCGACCGTCGGATTCTCCTAAAACCGGAACCGTTGGGTTCGTATCAAAAAGAGCTTTCTAACGAATATTAGAAATTTGAAATCTAACGGTTGGATTTGGAATTATGTCCAAATCAAATTCGAAAAAGGTCGCTGTAAGTGCAGTTCGATGGCCATTGATGGAAATCGACTGTATGGGCCTTGATAAAATTATTAAAAATAGTAATAATTTGTGTAAAATCATAAGAAATGATTTGTGAAGATTTGGGATGAAAAACTCTATATTTGAAAAGATAAAAATAGATTTTTATCGAAATGAACTAGTTTTGAACTAGAAATATAATTCTATTTATTTTTAAATAAATAAATTGAATATGAAAAGGGTTTTAAAAATAACCAGAATTTCCAATGATTGCATTGGAGTGGATTTGAATCGAAATTGTCTTCGGAATATTTCGATGTTGGAATTCGGGATTATGCAGATGTTGTTATGGAAATTTGAAAGATATATATATTTATATCGTTATTTCCAATACGACATTTGTTAATCGTAGAATTTGATATTGAATATAAGCCGGGATATTTTCTATTCAGAGCCTTGTATTTAATATCAAATGTGATTTGGGTTTGTCGTGAATGGTGTCTTCACTAACACTGTTCTTGAACCCAGTTGAGAAAAGATTAAATCTTTTTATTTAGATTTAATGAAGTGTACCAATTAATTAATATTTAATTGGGATTGAATCGATATTGATTTTTGGGTTTATCGTGGACAGTGTTTTAAATAACACTCGTTCTTTAACCCGATGATTAATGAATGTGATTTGGGGTTTATCGTGAGCCGTGTTTTTAAATGACACTGATTCTTTAACCCAGTCAAAGATTAAAATTAAGTGGAGTTTTAATGAATCTTTAATTAGATTGAAATGGTCGAGAATGGAGTATCACCAGTTTTGCTCCAGGCGATAGTTAAATCTTTAATTAGATTTGAACGTGAAATGGTAATTGAATTTACCGATAACACTGTGGTGTTAGATATGAAGTATTACCAGTTTTACTTCATGGGATGAATAGGTTGGGATGGGGAAATTAAAACAAATGATTACTTCGGTAAGGTTCGTTAATCCCGACTAGTTGAATCGAAATTCAAAAGTTGATTAAAGAATAAATTCAAGAATTTATCTTTGATAAAAATTATGGGAACCTTTCCCTATGAATGTGAAATTTAGAAACTAACTGTCGGTTAGCTAAGCAGAATGGTTTTCTGGATATTGATCTGATGTTGGTTTCGGCCTTCGGGGTTAATGTTTGGGGAATTATTCTCTTGATTAATTTACGGTTAGTGACTGATGAATTGGAATGAGGCGTATGTTGTGTTTGTGTAACACTTATTTAAATATACGCGAGTTATTCGGAAAGACCGGGTTTATCCCATTCTGAATAACTGATACGACGATAAGTCGAAGATGAAGACGATGGTCGAAGACCGGAGATCTTCACGTCGTTTGGGTGATAACTGATGATCTTGATTGGGCTGTACACCCAAGAAGATGGAAACAGTTAGGGATCGTCCAGACGTACTTGGAGATCGATGGATATGCGGGGTACTAGGTGCCTCCGGTTTCGTTCAGACCCAGAACGGACTTGTAAATGGACTGTGTGTCTGACATTGGATTTTAGTCCGTGTGATTGATCTCTATTAAATATATATCTGTTTGGCGGCGGAGAATTTATTCTCTTGCTTAACGCCCTTCTCTGAGACGTACGAGCTCAGGGGTTATATATTGATGGATATCAAACGCATGGAGTGAATTGCCTGTGTGGCATGCCTAAGTGGCAATTGATCAAGGCTTCTGTTGAAAAGCAAAGTCTTGTGGTGATGATCAAAGCACGGCCCTTGTGGCGTAGCTTTGTGTAACGTTTCCTTCGCGTGTTTCACACCCGGTATGAACCAAAAACGGGAGAAGACGTCAGGGAGGGCATGCGTTTCTTTCTAGCTAGAAGTGGCGTCAGTGGTTTTACACGCCCTGACGAGTTTGACTTATGTGGTTGTTGCTGTTGCGAGGCGCCTCGGTTATATCGGTTTTGGCCGATGCATTCTGGTCGGCTGACGGACCAGACTTACACCCCATAGGGTGGGGAGACGCATGTTCAGGCATTTTAATCCACATCGGTGGACCGACCCTGAGGATCCAAGGGCCCACCTGTGTCTGGGTCCTGAGGCACGGGCTAGAGCGTCTCGAATCGGTTGAGGACTATCTTTTGCCTCGGTTCATAGACGGAAATCCAATTTCCAAATACGTGACTTTGCGGTTTTTATTTGTAAACCTATATATGGCGACATAGTGGGATGGGGCGCTCATGCCGCCTATGATTGATACTTATGATTTGAAGTTGTTTTATACACTATGCACTTATTATAGTATCAAATGATTTGTTTTAAACGTATCAAGCATTCTTTGGCTGTTATAAGGGAAAACCCTATCCTCGGCTGCGTTGCATTGTGTGATGGGACCTGGGTCTTATAACAGCTTCATTTTTCTTTATTTAGCATTGCGCTGTTTGTTTTATGCACTGGTATTCTTGGGAGGAAACCCGTTCCGTGTTATACGGCGTGGTCCCTTGATTTACCTAATGATTTAAAATAAAGATTAATAACTGTTTTAGTTCTCACACCAGTCACATGACTGACCTGGAGTTTATTGTTTTAACCTAAACTCTGGGTGCCCCTATTTTGACACGGGCAGCTAGTAGTTTTGGTTTTGCAGATTTATATTCACAGGATCCTGGTTTACAGCTGGAACGATATCCGGAAAGCTTTGTATCCGTATATCTCTTCTAGTTGTGTATTGTATTATTTTCCGCTGCTATGTATTTAAATGTAATTTAAATCTCTGATATTTCTGTGTAATATTCATTTGTACTCTGTAATTCTTGTAATCTGATGCATTGTTGTAATATACAGTGAAATGTTCTTTTATATGCGTTCTGTTGTGGTTTGTTCTCGAACTATCCGACGCTTTCCTTTACGGGGAAGTTACGGGTTTTTACAGTTGGTATCAGAGCTTTGGTTTACAAAGCTAGAGAACAAGACACATTAGAAACATACGAAAGAATTCATCAGATATTGGATTAGCAATATCCAATGAGAATGACTCGTTAGAGATGGGATCAGTAGTATCCTAGAACGAGTGTGAAGAGTATATTTTTAAAGTGAAAACAAATTTTGTTTTGAAAATTTAAATCAATTATTCGTAGTTGATTATTTATTTATATTGATTTGGACAGTCCAGTATATAAAGAATTTGCATATACGCCTTGCAAACGTATATTCGAAGTTTTAATATACCGGGTAGATATAGAACCGCACTCTAGTAACCCGACAATGTTCTGATGGTGGTTCGAAACATCATCAGCATTTATTTTCGAGTGACGAAGGTGTGATTTCTATATATTTCCATTAGACTGGTGTGAGAACCAAAATTAGATAGGGCCTATTGTTGTGATTTGGTATCAAAAACATGATTTTTGTATATGTATCAAAATTATGAATTGGAAACTCTAATTCACTAATTGATTGATGTTTGTGTTGTTTATTTATTTGTTTGCTAATTTTTAAACATTTAGCCTAATTGAACCAAATATTGAGTTATATTAGAAATTGGTCGCATTTGCTTGCATATATGTACTTACCTTGAACAGGTCATAGCAAGGAGGCTAGAGCCAGAGAATAAAATTTGTTTGCCCGACAAATAGGTACATGTTTACTACATAATTTCCTGTTTTATTTGGGTGATGATGATTTTGTGAGCCTATTGGCTAGCCGCTTGGCTTTTTCTTTTTCTTTTTGAGATCTGAAGGACCGGGGAAGCTATTTGAAATTCCCCGATGCTCCCGGTGCAGGGGAGGTTATGGCGAAATTTTTCAAAAATTTAGGGTGTTAGCCAAATTTTTGAAATTTTGAAAATTCTCAGAAACTGAAGAGTTGGAGAATGGAAGCCAGATCGAACGTAGAGCTGAATAATCAAACCACTTTCGACTTTGTTCCTTTTCGGGGACGAAAAGTTTTAAGTGGGGGAGATTGTAACAACCCGGAAAATCTGGGCCAGTTTAAAATTTTTATTTTGGCAATTTTATCGAATTTTGAATATTTTAAAATGGATTATTTTAAATAATATCGACGAGAAATTTATTTTGAATATAAATAGAACGTATATATTATACGCGTCGTCGTTAGAAAATAAATAATTATATATAATTATAAATAGAATTGAAAATGGCGCGGTAGTTCGATAATTCGATTTCAAACTTCAATTGAATGTACCGGGTGCAAAACAATCCGGATTTTAGTGAAACCAAAAATAATGGAATCTAATAGTGAATATCTTTCCAACGAATCCGAAAAATCAAAAGTTCGTAGCGGAAATCAAAAGATATGTCCAGTTGAAAATTCTGAATAGTCGCTATGGAATTCAGGCCCTTAAAAATGGACATTTTGCAAGCGACCTCGGATTTCGACGAAACCAGTTTTGTTGGGTCCATGATGTTAAATTATTGCTAGATTCCAAATTTCATAATTTTTCGAATCGATATGTGAGCGTGGCAAAGGAAAACGCGTTTGACCCATTTCAGTTGAATTTAATCGACTGGAAATTGGCCATTTTTCCAACGGTCTCAGAATTCGACGAAACTAGTTTTGTTAGGACCGTATCACCAATACGAAGCTAGAAAATATTTTTTGGGAAATTTTCAATTTCGTATGCGGCCCCGGTAATTTGAAATGTAAGTTTAAAATTCAATATAGTGATTTAAAAGTAAATTTAACGGAAGCTGAGCAGAACGATCAGATCAGCTTGCGATACATATCCCATTGTGTTCGGAATGGGGGTAAAACGCTATGGACGACAGGCGGTGGGCCTTGTTTCGAGTTCGGTAGTAAAAGTCAACTTTTAACAAATTAAAATAATTAAAAAAATAAAATAAATAAATAAATAAAATAATATCCTTCCCTCCTCCTTAAATCCTCCTGGCCCCCCCCTTCTTCATACGATTCAGAAGAAAAAAAAAAGAAAACCCACGCGCCTCGATCTCTGCCCCAGGCCACCGCCGACGCCCCCTTCACCTCTGCCTGGACTCACGTCGCCCCCCTTTTTTCTCTCCCGTTCAAGATCCCTAAAATCCCATCGCGATGGACACCCCCAACGCCATCGAAGTAGCACCGCTCCACCCCGCCGAAGCCGCCTCCATCGAGCCAGCCGCCTCCGTCGAGCCAATCGCCATCCTCTCTCGCCGCAGCCTTTCCCCTACGCCTGAATTCGAACTGTGAGCATCCCTTTGTTTTTATTATTTATTTTATTTATTTTAAAACTGAATTTGGAAAGAGTTAAAACTGAAAATTGATTTTAGTTAAAACTGAAAATTGATTTTAGTTAAAACTGAAAATTGATTTTAGGTTAAAACTGAAAACTGATTTTAGGTTAAAACTGAAAACTGATTTAATAATGATTTATAAACTGATTTAAAAAGAATTTTTAAAACTGATTTTTAAAGAAATAAATAAAACTGATTTTATTTTAAAGGTTTAAACTTTGAAATAAAAAAAAGGGTTTAATCTTTTAATAGAAAAAGATTTGAGATTTTAAAAAGGGGAAAGACGAGATTTTTAAAAAGTAAAAACCAGATTTTTATATATTGAAAGTCGAAGTAAAAATCAGATTTTTATATATTGAAAGTCGAAGTAAAAATCATATCTTTATATATTGAATAGCGAAATAAAAATTCGATTTTTATATATTGAACTTTGAAATAAAAATTCGATTTTTATATATTGAACTTTGAAATAAAAATTCGATTTTTATATATTGAACTTTGAAATAAAAATTCGATTTTTATATATTGAACTTTGAAATAAAAATTCGATTTTTATATATTGAACTTTGAAATAAAAATTCGATTTTTACATATGTAGAGATTGCGAGCAACGAAAGCGACAAAAAGGCGAGAACGATGAAGATTTCTATCAATGAAGAGTCAAGATGATTGGATAGCTTTATGTGAGAATTTCTCACCTTTCAATTTAAATTTTCTAGTTATATATATATATATGCTAGGATGCAGACGGTGCTTAGTAGCACCCGACACAACCGTCCACAGACCATGGACTTGTTTGTTTGGTTGCATAGATTAGAGATTGTTTGATTGAAATTGAATTGTGTGGTGAAATGAATTGATTTGATGATGTGTGAATGGCGTGGGCCTTCACTAGACCGGGGATAAGGCTAGGCCTTGTCCCGTTTCTAGTATCGTGCCGTTATGCCGCCGAAATTTTCTAAAATAAGTTAGAAAAATAAAATATCATTTTATTTAAAGAATGAACTGGATAGAAATTCATAGGTTGAAATAAAATGTTTTATCGTTAAAAATATAATTTTTAACGTGAAGTGAATAAAATAAAATATTCATTTATAAACCGGACGGTTTGTTTATGTACACCTATTTGAAGGACATTGATTGGGACGATAAATTTTACACATCGCCCAACAGCACAAATAAAATATTTGTCTGATTGTTTGAAACCCCACACGGGTGTTAGGATGAAATTTGAAGTTCACTCATCCTGATTGATTAAATATGTCGATCGATTGATGGACAGGCTGTTATAAGCGTTAGATATCTATATTTGATGCTTATACAGTGTAGTGCACTTTGGTTGATGATTGATTATTTTTCAATGCTATGATATACATGTGTTGTATGAAAATCCATATAATTAATTTTATATGGTAATTGATTGGGCCTCATTCCAATTTGAATAATAAAGAATATATAAAATAAAAGTTCATGTGTTGACAGTACTCATCCATTGAGATTGGTCATGTGTTGAACGAAATATTTTAGTAATAAAATTTACATCTTTATCAGTATAAAATAAAAGTTCATGTGTTGACAGTTTCATCCATTGAGATTGGTCATGTGTTGAACGAAATATTTTAGTAATAAAATTTATATCTTTATCAATATAAAATAAAAGTTCATGTGTTGACCGTTTCATCCATTGAGATTGGTCATGTGTTGAACGAAATATTTTGATAATAACAACTATTTTGAAAAAGAAATATTTGAAATAGAATATTTAAAAATAGAAATTTATGAAGCCGTATTGATTAGATTGAACGCCATTTTGACGTGAACGATATTTATATCGATTTTAACGATTTCGAAATGAAATGAATTGAAAACGATTTCGAAATGAAATGAATTGAAAACGATTTCGAAATGAAATGAATTGAAAACGATTTCGAAATGAAATGAATTGAAAACGATTTCGAAATGAATTGAATTGAAAACGATTTCGAAATGAATTGAATTGAAAACGATTTCGAAATGAATTGAATTGAAAACGATTTCGAAATGAATTAAATTGAAAACGATTTCGAAATGAATTGAATTGAAAACGATTTCGAAATGAATTGAATTGAAAACGAATTCAAATGGAATTGAAAGCGAATTGAAATGAATTCAAATTGAATTGAAATTTGAATTGAATAGAAATGAATTTTAAAACGAATTTATAAAGAAGAATTCAATTTTGATTTGAATTGAAATGGAAGTTGAAATCGCTTTTGAAACGAATTTTAAAACTAATTATATAATTCGTTTTAAATAGAAATCGACGAAATATATATTATATATATTTTATATATAATATAATGGCCTGAATAGAACGCGCCGCGCCGCGGCAGTTCGTGAATTTCGACCATTTATTTCAAACGGACATTACGGGAGATCCGACCGTCGGATTCTCCTAAAACCGGAACCGTTGGGTTCGTATCGAAAAGAGCTTTCTAACGAATATTAGAAATTTGAAATCTAACGGTTGGATTTGGAATTATGTCCAAATCAAATTCGAAAAAGGTCGCTGTAAGTGCAGTTCGATGGCCATTGATGGAAATCGACTGTACGGGCCTTGATAAAATTATTAAAAATAGTAATAATTTGTGTAAAATCATAAGAAATGATTTGTGAAGATTTGGGATGAAAAACTCCATATTTGAAAAGATAAAAATAGATTTTTATCGAAATGAACTAATATTGAACTAGAAATATAATTCTATTTATTTTTAAATAAATAAATTGAATATGAAAAGGGTTTTAAAAATAACCAGAATTTCCAATGATTGCATTGGAGTGGATTTGAATCGAAATTGTCTTCGGAATATTTCGATGTTGGAATTCGGGATTATGCAGATGTTGTTATGGAAATTTGAAAGATATATATATTTATATCGTTATTTCCAATACGACATTTGTTAATCGTAGAATTTGATATTGAATATAAGCCGGGATATTTTCTATTCAGAGCCTTGTATTTAATATCAAATGTGATTTGGGTTTGTCGTGAATGGTGTCTTCACTAACACTGTTCTTGAACCCAGTTGAGAAAAGATTAAATCTTTTTATTTAGATTTAATGAAGTGTACCAATTAATTAATATTTAATTGGGATTGAATCGATATTGATTTTTGGGTTTATCGTGGACAGTGTTTTAAATAACACTCGTTCTTTAACCCGATGATTAATGAATGTGATTTGGGGTTTATCGTGAGCCGTGTTTTTAAATGACACTGATTCTTTAACCCAGTCAAAGATTAAAATTAAGTGGAGTTTTAATGAATCTTTAATTAGATTGAAATGGTCGAGAATGGAGAATCACCAGTTTTGCTCCAGGCGATAGTTAAATCTTTAATTAGATTTGAACGTGAAATGGTAATTGAATTTACCGATAACACTGTGGTGTTAGATATGAAGTATTACCAGTTTTACTTCATGGGATGAATAGGTTGGGATGGGGAAATTAAAACAAATGATTACTTCGGTAAGGTTCGTTAATCCCGACTAGTTGAATCGAAATTCAAAAGTTGATTAAAGAATAAATTCAAGAATTTATCTTTGATAAAAATTATGGGAACCTTTCCCTATGAATGTGAAATTTAGAAATTAACTGTCGGTTAGCTAAGCAGAATGGTTTTCTGGATATTGATCTGATGTTGGTTTCGGCCTTCGGGGTTAATGTTTGGGGAATTATTCTCTTGATTAATTTACGGTTAGTGACTGATGAATTGGAATGAGGCGTATGTTGTGTTTGTGTAACACTTATTTAAATATACGCGAGTTATTCGGAAAGACCGGGTTTATCCCATTCTGAATAACTGATACGACGATAAGTCGAAGATGAAGACGATGGTCGAAGACCGGAGATCTTCACGTCATTTGGGTGATAACTGATGATCTTGATTGGGCTGTACACCCAAGAAGATGGAAACAGTTAGGGATCGTCCAGACGTACTTGGAGATCGATGGATATGCGGGGTACTAGGTGCCTCCGGTTTCGTTCAGACCCAGAACGGACTTGTAAATGGACTGTGTGTCTGACATTGGATTTTAGTCCGTGTGATTGATCTCTATTAAATATATATCTGTTTGGCGGCGGAGAATTTATTCTCTTGCTTAACGCCCTTCTCTGAGACGTACGAGCTCAGGGGTTATATATTGATGGATATCAAACGCATGGAGTGAATTGCCTGTGTGGCATGCCTAAGTGGCAATTGATCAAGGCTTCTGTTGAAAAGCAAAGTCTTGTGGTGATGATCAAAGCACGGCCCTTGTGGCGTAGCTTTGTGTAACGTTTCCTTCGCGTGTTTCACACCCGGTATGAACCAAAAACGGGAGAGGACGTCAGGGAGGGCATGCGTTTCTTTCTAGCTAGAAGTGGCGTCAGTGGTTTTACACGCCCTGACGAGTTTGACTTATGTGGTTGTTGCTGTTGCGAGGCGCCTCGGTTATATCGGTTTCGGCCGATGCATTCTGGTCGGCTGACGGACCAGACATACACCCCATAGGGTGGGGAGACGCATGTTCAGGCATTTTAATCCACATCGGTGGACCGGCCCTGAGGATCCAAGGGCCCACCTGTGTCTGGGTCCTGAGGCACGGGCTAGAGCGTCTCGAATCGGTTGAGGACTATCTTTTGCCTCGGTTCATAGACGGAAATCCAATTTCCAAATACGTGACTTTGCGGTTTTTATTTGTAAACCTATATATGGCGACATAGTGGGATGGGGCGCTCATGCCGCCTATGATTGATACTTATGATTTGAAGTTGTTTTATACACTATGCACTTATTATAGTATCAAATGATTTGTTTTAAACGTATCAAGCATTCTTTGGCTGTTATAAGGGAAAACCCTATCCTCGGCTGCGTTGCATTGTGTGATGGGACCTGGGTCTTATAACAGCTTCATTTTTCTTTATTTAGCATTGCGCTGTTTGTTTTATGCACTGGTATTCTTGGGAGGAAACCCGTTCCGTGTTATACGGCGTGGTCCCTTGATTTACCTAATGATTTAAAATAAAGATTAATAACTGTTTTGGTTCTCACACCAGTCACATGACTGACCTGGAGTTTATTGTTTTAACCTAAACTCTGGGTGCCCCTATTTTGACATGGGCAGCTAGTAGTTTTGGTTTTGCAGATTTATATTCACAGGATCCTGGTTTACAGCTGGAACGATATCCGGAAAGCTTTGTATCCGTATATCTCTTCTAGTTGTGTATTGTATTATTTTCCGCTGCTATGTATTTAAATGTAATTTAAATCTCTGATATTTCTGTGTAATATTCATTTGTACTCTGTAATTCTTGTAATCTGATGCATTGTTGTAATATACAGTGAAATGTTCTTTTATATGCGTTCTGTTGTGGTTTGTTCTCGAACTATCCGACGCTTTCCTTTACGGGGAAGTTACGGGTTTTTACATATCACCAGTTTTTCTCCAAAGCGATAGTTAAATCTTTAATCAGATTTGAACGTGAAATGGTAATTAATTTTACCGATAACCCCGTGGGGTTAGATATGGAGTATTACCAGTTTTGCTTCATGGGATGAATAGGTTGGGATTGGGAAATAAAATAAATAATTACTTCGGTGTGGTTCGCTAATCTCGACTAGTTTGGGAAACCATAATATGGTTTGAAATGACATCCAAAGGAAGATTAAAGGATAAATTTTAAAGAATTTATCTTGGATAAAATTAATGGGAACCTTTCCCTAAGAATATGAAATTTACGGTTAGTGACTGCTGAATTGGAATGAGGCGTATGTTGTGTTTGTGTAACATTTGTTTTAATATACGCGGGTTGTTCGGAAAGGCCGGGTTTACACCCATTCTGAATAACCGATTCGACGATAAGTCAAAGATGAAGACGGTGATTGAAGACCGGAAGTCTTCACATCATTTGGGTGATTACTGATGATCTTGATTGGGCTGTACACCCAAGATGAGGGAATCAGTTGGTGGTCGTCCAAACGTACTTGGAGATGGATGGATATGCGAGGAAAGTGCCTCCGGTTTCATTCAGACCCAGAACGAACTTGTAAATGGATTGTGTGTCTGACATTGGATTTTATTCTGTGTTGATTGATTTCTGTTAAATATATATCTGTTTGGCGGTGGAGAATTTATTCTCTTGCTTAATGCCCTTCTCTGAGACGTACGAGCTTAGAGGTTATATATTGATCGATATCAATCGCATGGCATGAATTGCCTGTGTGGCATGCTGAGATGCAATGATCAAGGCTTCTGTTGAAAAGCAAAGTCTTGTGGTTGATGATCAAAGCACGGCCTTTGTGGCGTAGCTTTTTGTATAATGTGGATTCGCGAGCCTCACACCTCGGTATGAGTCAAAAACGGGATACGGACCATTGGGAGAACACGACGTTTCATTCTAGCTTTGGTGGTGTCAGTGACTTACCAGCCCTGACATTTATATACTTTTCACCTTTGTGGTTGTTGGAATGAGGCGCCTCGATTATAGGTCTGTAAGGATCGGGAAACGTGTGTTCAGGAATAACTAATCCTCTAACGTAAGTGAGGACCGGCCCAACCGATCCAGGATTGCCCAGAGTGTGTAGTCCTGAGACATTTGCTAGAGTGTCTCGAGCGCGGAGAGGAACTTGCCCCTTGCCTCGACTCATGACGGAAATCCAATTTCCAATACGTGTATTGCGGTTTTAATTGTAGAACTAGTATGGCGACATGATAGATGGTACCCATGCCGCCTATGATCGATATTTATGATTGAAATGTTTTGACACTATACACTTATTATAGTATCAAATGATTTGTTTTAAACGTACCAAGCATGTTTGGCTATTATAAGGGAAAACCCTATCCTCCGGCTTGCGTTGCATTGTGTGATGGGACCTAGGTCTTATAATAGCTTCATTTTTTGAAAAAGCATTGCGTTGTTTGTTCTATGCACTGGTATTCTTGGGAGGAAACCCGTTCCATGTTATACGGCGTGGTCCCTTGATTTACCTAACTTTAAAACCAATATTAATAACTGTCTTAGTTCTCACACCAGTCACATGACTGACCTGGAGTTTATTGTTTTAACCTAAACCCTGGGTGCCCCTATTTTCCGCACGGGCAGCTAGTAGTTTTGGTTTTGCAGATTTATATTCACAGGATCCTGGTTTACAACTGGAATGATATCCGGAAAGCTCTGTATCCTTATATCACCTTCAGTTGTGCTTTGTATTATTTTCCACTGCTATGTAATTTATTGTAATCTCTGATATTTATCGAATGTAATTTATTCATTCATGCTCTGTATATTCTTGTATCTGATGGAATTGTTGTAATAACAATGAAATGTTCTTCCGTCTGCGTTCATTTGTGTGTTGTTCTCAAAGTATCCGCTCTTTCCCTCACGGGGAAGTTACGGGTTCTTACAAATTTCACCAACACGAAGCACGATATGACATAAAGATTCATACTGGAATGAATTACAAATGCGATTTTTTTCCATGTTAGAAGGAATTTCCAATTCAATTTTTTCCTGAAATTAAATGCAAAGATTCTTACCATAAGTAGGAGTAGCTAATTGGAAGGAAAAGGCAGAGAACAAGGGTTGACTAGCTATTCGCACGGCGTTATATTGTAATGCAGAAGAGTAACGTTGATTTAGATAGAAAAGAGAAAGAGAAGAGAAATTTGTTTAGGGTTTTATTTCGCTCTTTGGGATGAAAAAAAGGAGCGAGATGAAAAAGGAAGAGGGATAAATGAAAAATGAACCGGATGAAAAAAGGAGCAGGATAGATAAATGAAAATTTAATGAAGCGGTCGAAAATCTGAGCGTAGATAGCGTTACCTAGGTCATTGCTCTTTTTCATTGAATAAAGGACAACAAATTGATAAAAATACTGAGACAATTTGTTGTTAAAACAAACTTTTCTTGTAGTGCATATAACATATGAACAATAAAGGTTTTAAAAAAATATTTGCTATTCATAATTAACTAGTTGTTAACCAAGCGGAAAGAAACAATTGTTAAAAAAATGATCATTGCACTAACAAGGAAAAAACAATTGTTAAAACTAAACTATAAATTATAAAAAATATTACTTCATAATTATTAAAAGTAATTATAAACTATTAAATATTACCTGTTAATATTAAAAATATTAAATATAAATCATTATATAATATAAAAATAATATAAATTATTGATCATAATTTATGAACTATCATATATAATAAATTATTAGATAATATAGTAAGTATAGTTAAGTTAGTCTTTATTTCGATCTCTTAAATATTCACTAGTAGCACTATGATACTAGTAGTGTACTAACCTTATAGGAATTTTGTAAAAGAAGATAAGTTATGGCTTTTAACTAACTTAGGGACAAACGAAATGAAAAAAGGTACTATGGTTCACGCAATAGTATCAAAGTTTTATAAAATAATTTCATTGGAAAATTTACGTTAAAAGCACTTGCAACAGAAGTGTAAACCAAATCAACTTCAAATTAATCAGGAAAAGAAAACATTTAGATTTAGGAATGACATTGTAATACCAAATTTAAGAATCTCATTTGATATTTTGCTTTTGTGTTTTAAAATTTTGTCATTCATAAATCGTATTAATTAACATATTATCTTCACAATCAATGTTTGCACTATATACCGTTGAATTTCCAGTGGATAGTTTCATGTTAGAACTATATGCACTATATACTATAATAAACAAAAAAAGTAAAATAAAAGAAGAATTTTTTTGGTGCAAAAGTTTTGGATTATAGACTGGTGGTAGTAAATAGATAAAGGGGCAATATGGATTACTAACTTGTTTACTCAGATAAAACATGAAGCATGAACATTACATTACAAACACAAGATTTGGTTTTATATTTGTAATAACCCGGAAATCTAGGCCAATTTAAAAATTTTATTTTGGCAATTTTAATAAAATTTGAATATTTATTTATGAATTATTTTAAATAACAACGACAAGAAATTTATTTCGAATAGAAATAGAATGTATATGTTTATTTGAATTGATGTTAGAATATAAATATTTATTTTAATTATAAAAGGAATTGAAAATGGCGCGGTAGTTTGAAATTTCGATTTCAAAGTTCAAATGAATGTACGGGATTCAAAATAAATTGGATTTTGGAGAAACCAAAAATATTTGAATCTATTAGGGAATATCTTTCCGACAAATCCGAAAAACTGAAATTTCATAGCGGGAATAAAAAGTTATGCCCAGTTGAAATTTCAGAATAGTCGCTATGGAATTTTGGCCCTTAAAAATGAAAATTTTGCAAATGACCTCTATTTTTGATGAAACCACTTTGTTGGATCTTGGATGTCAAGTTATTGTAAGATTCCAATATTCATAATTTTCTGAATTAATATGTGAGCGAGGCACAGAAAAACGCATTTTGACAGTTTCAATCAATTTCAATCGACCAGAAAATGACCATTTTTCAAACGGTCTCAGAATTTGACAAAATTAGATTTTTAGGACCGTATCGTCAATATGAAGCAAGAAAATATTTTTTGGGAATTTTTAGAGTCCTTATGTGGCCCCAGTAAATTTAAATGTGCATTCAAATTCAATATATAGAGTTATTTTTTTATTTTTTTTGGAAACTGATCGAAACAGTCGAATCAGCTTACGATACATATCCCATTGTGTTCGGAATGGGGGTAATTTGCTATGGGCGATAGGCGGTGGGTCTCATTTGGAAATCGAAATTTAAAGTTACTTTTGGATTTAAAATAAAATAAATATATAAATTAGATGGCCCACTCACTTCTCTCTCCCTCCTCCTTTCCTTACCCCTCCATGTTGACTTCAGTTATTAAGAAAAAAAAAAAAAAAAAAAAAAACACTCGTCGATCTCCCCGCCGCCCATCTTCGCCGGCCCCCACCAATGGCGCCGCCTCGCCGGAGCAACCAACCCGCCCTCTCTCCTCCTCGTCGACGGCGCAACCCTTCCCCCTTTCTCCAATCCAAACCGCACCCCAAACCCTGCCTCCTCAAATCCACCGTAGCCAACCTCGCGCCTCTGACTACCTTCAGTCCCCAGCGTCGACGTGGACAACCCCTCCTTCAATCAAAAGAAAAATCAAATTTAAATGTGAGTTTTATTTTATTTACATTTAGTTTATTTTCAGTTTGATTATATATAACCATGGATTTGTAAAATATGATTCTTGTTTGTAAGAAAAAAAGCTTTGACTTTTAATAAACAAAGGATGAAATTCTTATATATGATAATAGCGTAAGAAAGATTGAATTTTTATGCTAATAGAGATATAAGAAAGACGATGTTTATCATGAAGCTTGACGTATAAAAATATGATTTTTATCATGAAGGGAAGAATATGAAAATTAAATTTTTATATGAAGTAAAGACGAGATTTTTATATTATGTAGATAATAAAAATATGATTTTTATATTATATAGATAATAAAATTATGATTTCTATAATTTAAATGGCAATATGAAAATATTATTTTTTAGTTAGATGAAATTATAAATTTTATCGTGTGTATGTAATAATATAAAATTTTGATTTTTATTATATATGAAGTGAAATAAAAATTCGGTCTTCATATAAGAAGTAGAAATATAAAAATATAATTTTTATATAGGAAGTGCCATTGTAAAAATGTGATTTTTAAAAATAAACATCATGATAAAAAAAGTGATTTTTATATATGAACAACGGGAAATGGTCGCATTGAAATTTCGGACAAATCTGAACCGTTCAGAAATAAAACTGCCGGAGTGGAAACCAAAGTGAGAACTCCTCATTTTTATTTTATTTCTAGTATGAAATATATACCAGGATGCAGACGGTGCTTAGCAGCACCCGACAACCGTCGTCCACAGACCATGGATGACTTGTTTATTTGATTGATGCATTGTGAAATTTTATTGTGTGATGTGGAATGGAATAAAATATTTTATAGTTAAAATATAATTTTTAACGTGTATATAAAATAAATATTTATAAACAAATCGGACGGTTTGTTTATGTACACCCATTTGACTGATATTGACTGGGACGATAAATTTTACACGTCGCCCAACTGCACAAATAAAAATCTGTGTTTGTTGATTTGAAGCCTCACATAGGTGTTGGGATGATATTTGGCGTAAACTAATCCCAAATAATTAGCTGTATGTTGATCGACTGATTGAAAATCTGTTATAAGCATTAAATATTTATATTTGATGCTTATGCAGTGTAGAATGCACTCTGGATGATGGTTGATTATTTATCGTTGCTATTATATACATGTGTTTTAGGGAATCCATATAATTAATGTTATATGGTAAGTGATTGGGCCTCATTCCAAGTTGGAAAATAAAAAATATATTCATGTGTTGGATAAAAGAAAATTCATGTGTTGAATAAAATATATATTTGTAAAACCCCATATTTTCTGTGAATGTATAAGTAAAAAATTAAAGTACACTTCATTTTAGGAGAAGAACTAAGGGAAACTGGTTGTGTCATTGTGTTCATCTCAAAATTTTGCTTGAGATAGAGTCCGAGTTTGCATAAAACGGATAACGTATGAAGAAGATATGGACGAACAAAGTTAGGCAGAAAAACCGGAAACCAGCCATAATACACTGGCGCACTTGTGAAGTGCACCAGTACAAAAATACACTGGCGCACCTGCCAAGTGTGCCCATACCGATCCAACACAAAATTATGGAGTGTTCTATGATGACATTTCTTCATCTGAATCGCTGGATGACCTGTCTTCGAGCTGGGTGGTCCTGATGACTTCTAGACTAATCTGAAGGCTTTAAATCACCCTATTCTCCCATAAAAACACCTGCAAACCTCATGTTTTCTCCACACAATTTCATTCTTCCTATACTCTACCTCTATTCTAATTAAAATAAAATAATGGCATCGCTACTCTGCTGAAATCTAAGCTAGAACTGGTGCATCTTCTTCCAATTTGAATAGAATTAAAAGAGAACAACTATTTTCTAATCTAACCGATAGTCTACACCAAAGGAGAGGTATTCAGTGTCAGAATATAGATTCTGAAATACAAGAATCGTCCCTTTTTGTGAATACAGTTATTTTCAGATATGAACTTTAATTACGATCTTGACATGGCTATAAATCTGAATATGAGGTTATGCATATTCTTATCTGTCAGATCTGTTTTTCTATGACTATTCTCTTTTTATTTCTGTTCTATAGCTAGGCTACTACGAGCCTGCGCCAAATCTCATAAGAGATTAATGCACGAATGCTAAATTTTGGAGTAAATAATGAATAATGCAAAATTGGACATGACTGATCTGTGACTGATTTGAGAAAAGGACATATGTTGTAAATTAGATCTAGATCTGTGCATACTCTGTGATTTAGAAGAAGAGGAATCATTGAATGATAACATACGACTTGAAACTTGGGGACATAATGCATATAAAAATTAAGATCTGATTTTGAGAGCATATAATTTAAGGATCTAGATTTTTGGGTATATTTTATATAATGATTCATGACTTAAAAAAAGGAATATGAAACATAGGCATAAGGACCTATATTAAAATGGGATAACTAATAATGTGAATGCACCTAAATATGGATTTTTGTATATTGGCATTAAAGGCTATAATTTGGCATAATTCATATCATGATTTGGGGCTTTTAGAGAGTGTTCTGTAATGTGCAAAATTTAACGAAAATTTGGGGGCATATATTGTATTATGAATTAAGACCATGATTTGAGCATGTATGTTTAGGCTTAATTTATGATTAGGCAAGATATGTAAATTGAATTTTTAAGAAATGTTAAATCTGCTAATCTGCTGAATTGCTTAATCTACTAAATTTGTTGAATTTACTGTTCTGCTAACCTGCCAAATTTCCAAATTTGCTAGATCTGTTATCTGCTAAATCTGTTGAATTGCTTAATCTGTTGAAAGATGAATAATTGTAATTTGGAGGCTCGATCTAAAATTGAGCAAAACATGTTAATAGAACTTTGGATAATCTGTCGTAGCTTGTAAAGAAGTTAAATCTTCTAAATGGACATAATTAGTCTGATATTTTTTGTAATGGAATAAAGTGGCTATGACACGAGGTTAGACGCCGTTTGCGGAAGAAGCCAGCCCGGAACCAACCTGCTTAACCAACGACCACAAACTGTCAGTTTAATGTGAGAGGTCGTAGGCATAACTAAAATATGCTTATACATGAGGTTAGGTCTGGCTTTCGGCAGAAGTCTGCTCGGAACCGCCCGGCATATCCAGCGGCCACAAGCTACCGACCTAATGTGAGAGGTCTGTGCA
Organism: Allium sativum; assembly: GCA_030737875.1. NCBI lineage: Eukaryota > Viridiplantae > Streptophyta > Magnoliopsida > Asparagales > Amaryllidaceae > Allium > Allium sativum. The sequence continues at coordinate 855,864,559 of CM060915.1, read as the reverse complement.
TTAATATTTAATTAACGCAAATCTGAGATAAATATGATGTCTAAAACGTGTTGGGCGGATTGGGTTAAACCAACTGGACTAATGAATCTAACAAACCCGTTTTGTGAATCTGTAGGTCCAATACAAAGTTAGACAATCTGTAAGTCTGTTAAAATTTTACATCTGATCCGTTAGTCTGAAAACTTGTTAACTTGATTGTCTGATCTAAATGAACTAGTAAATTTGAACTCTTTATGTCTGAAACTTGTAAACAAGTTAATCTGAAATCTGTTAGTCTGGGGAAACAAGGTTAGGATGGAAATACTTGTGTCATCTGTTGTTTGGGACCTTTATTAGTCAGCAACCCTTTCTAGTATCAAAAACTTTGACCCCACACTATGTAGGGGTTCGGGCACGCTTACGGAACTAATTATAAGCAGTTCATTCTGATAATGGCGAGGGGTAATGATGGTACTTTACAACCGGGTCATGTGCGTGCATGGATCCGGTCTGCTCTTAGGATGTAAGACACCGTGACATCTGTAAATAGGTCTATGCCAATAGGTTGCCACTTTAGGGAGTGATACACCCTACTGTGGGGCCGACACAGGATATTTATGTATTAGGGAGCTGATCGCTTGGGGTAGGACTTCAGGTACACTTAGTTCTGTCTGTTTCTGTTGGTACCGTCTATTTCTGTTGGGGGGTAACACATGTCTGTTTCTGGGTGGTATTGTTTGTTGGGGTGGTAAAGGCCCATTACTAGTGTACACCTAATTCTAACATTCTGTTTCCGTAGGGATTATTTTGTTTCTGTCTCTGATTCCGTTTCTGATTCTGTTTCCATTCCTTCTGTCTGTTAAGGTGGTAAAGGCCCATTAGTTGGGTGGTAAAGGCCCATTAGTTGGGTGGTAAAGGCCCATTATTAGTATTCTGTTTCCGTACCTTCTGTCTGTTGGGGTGGTAAAGGCCCATTATTAATATTCTACTTCTGTACCTTCTGTCTGTTGGGGTGGTGAAGGCCAATTACTAGCATTCTGGTTCTGTATAGATTATTTTGTTTCGATTCTGTTTCAGTTTATACATTAGGGTAACACCTAACCCTTTTATACTAGTATTACTGCAGAGAAGTAAGATGTAAGTAAACACATCATTTTGTTTCTTCTATTAACTTAAAAGTATATATGTTATTCATGTTGATGTAATCTCTCATCCAGCTTTATTTACATGTCATGATAATAGTATCTGTTTATATGCTGGAAGTCACTGGACTCACCAGACTTTATGTCTAACCTCGTTTGTTTTCGCCCCTTTTCTTTCCGTTCCTCCCCAGGTGCTCAGGGTGGAAACATAGGAGCTTGATTCTGATTCTCTCTGCTTGAATTGCTTGGAGTATTGCTTGGCTTTGACTCTATCTTATCATGGCAGTTTATGTTGGGGATTAGGGCTTTGAAACTTTACATTATGAAGTATTTTGTATAAGACTGATAATTGTGTACTTGAGTTTTGGTATTGTGATTTAGAAAGATGTAACCAAACTTATTTCTGCTTCTGCTGTAATAAAGTTATAGTTTTTCAAGTACTACTTATATGTCTTGTAATATTCTGCTATCTACTAAAACGCTCCAACAAAGTTAAGGCATTCCCTTTGTGAGTGACCTTAACGGAGGTGGGGTTTTACACTTAGTATCAGAGCCGAAGGTTACCAGATTAGATAAAAAGTTTTTGAAAACTACTTTCAAAAAGGTTTTAAGAAGGAAGTATTTTCAAAAGTAAAGTTATTTTTGAAAACATAATCCCCAAAAGCCATATATCTATCCTTTCTTCGTTTTGAATCCCTTTTCTTTTTCGTTTCAGTATGTCTGGGGATCTTAACCTTCCAGAGGGCGTACCGGTACCTAGTTGGTTTAGAAGGTATCTAGCATCTAGGGCTAATGATGAGGGCCCAGCTGATGTCCCTCCTCCCCCAGCTGCAGCGGTTCATCCTCCTCCTCCGCGCGTGAATACTTTCCCGAAGATATGTAGAGACTTTCGAGCCATGGGTGGGAAGAACTTTAATGGAACTGAATCATTTGTGGAGGCAAGGAAATAGCTCAAAGAAACTAAGGATTTTTTCGTTATCTTCGAGGTGGACGATAGGTAGAAGATAAAATTGGCGGTATGGTTGCTTAAGGGTGAAGCTTCTTTTTGGTGGGAGGTCACAAATGGAAAGCGTCCGGTAGAGACATGAGTGGATTTCAGGCATAGGTTCGAGATGAAATTTCTCTCACGAGCAGAAGAGAGTCTATACGTAGAGAGGTTGTTGGCGTTGAAGCAGGGGGTTTTATCAGTGAGAGAATATGTCAACAAGTTTAATCGGTTAGCGAGATTCGGCTTATATTTGGTAAATACACAGCATAAAAAGGGACTGAGGTTTGCTAAAGGTTAGAATGAGCCGCTACACGGATTGGTGATGTCCCATATTCCTATGGGGGTAACCTTCGAGAAATTGGTGGACATGGCGTTAATGCATGAAGAGGAAGCCGAAAGTAAAAAAGAAAGAGGAAAAGCTCGAAGGACCACAAACAAGAAGGCGGGGCCCAAAAAGGAAACACAAAAGAAGGATGAAAGGTCTGAAGATAAGAAGGAGAAAAGTGCTTTAATTGTGGAAGCTCGACTCATCTGAACAAGGATTGCAGAAAGAGGAAGGGCACTTGCTTCAACTGTAGTGAGATGGGACACTTCACTAGGGACTGCCCGAAAAAACGATGGCAAGGGAAGAGGACAGGTTCCACTTCTGGAGGGTAGGCGAATACCCTATAGGCTGGTAGATAGGATAGAAATAGGAAAAAAATTCTGTAGATGGTATAATTTCCTTATCTGATTGTTGAGTTAAAACTCTTTCTGATTTTGGCATTTTGATTCTATTATTGATAATCTGCACTTTAATACTAGTCTTGTTTCTGATCTCGCTATAGACTCAAAACCATAAGGGTTATGACTCATTTGTTTATGATAAGTTGGGGTTTGAGGGTATCTGCGTTGGGCGTTAAGTTGACTATGACACATACATTCTGGTTTTTTTATCATGCTTAGTTTCCTAAGAATCATTTGATAATTTGATCTGTACTAGTAGTCTGTAAGTATCTAAATATTTCTGATAAGGTTAGATGTTTTAACTCAAAGCGTGAAGTAGATTTCCAGTTTGGCATTGTTTAATGGAAGTAATTCACTGGGTGTCAATCTGATGTTGATTTCGGTCTTCGGGGTTGATACTTAGGGAATTATTTTCTTAACCGATGTCTAATAGGAACAGAGCTCTTGTTTTAATCGTACTCACTTCTATCACTTAGATGTATCCTATCGATCGAGTCTTCGACCTTTAGGTAGAAACTAATGGGTGTAAACATGTGTTTGAGACATGTTATATTTGATGGTTGCAAGTGGATGCAAGTGGTTGCTCATGGATGCATATACACACACTAGGCACTAGATCGGCTCAAAAACACTCTCATACTGCATATGAATGTGTGCACATTTTTCAATTTTTGTGGATGCAAAATGATTGATTCATCACATGGATGTTGCATTTGAATGAATGCTTATGCACACATATAGAAATGATGTGTATCAAATAGGATTTCTTGCATACATAATTGGACTCATGGCACCAACATGGTTCGCATTGAGGAGGTCAACTGAATCAGTAGACCGCCTGATCTTTGCATTAGATATGAGACATATACACATACTTTTGTATATGTTCATACAACATTAGAAGTTTTCTAAGGACAATGGATGCTTGTGGACGATGGTTTAGTAGATGGATGATTGGATGGTAGGACACATTCTTCTTAACATGAAGATTTCGGGGACGAAATCTTTTAAGAATGGGAGAATGTAACACCCCGTATTTTCTGTAAACATATAAGTAACAAATTAAAGTATACTTAATTTTAGGAGAAGAATTAAGGGAAACGGGTTGCGCCATTGTGTTCGTCTCGAAATTCTGCTTGAGATAGAGTCCGAGTTTGCGAAAAACAGATATCATATGAAGAAGATATGGATGAACGAAGTTAGACAGAAAAACCGAAAACCAGCCAGAATACACTGGCGCACTTGTGAAGTGTGCCAGTACAAAAATACACTAGCGCACCTGCCAAGTGCGCCCATACCGATCCAGCATAGAATAATGGAGTGTTCTGTGATGACGTGTCTTCTTCTGAGTGGATGGATAACCTGTCTTCGAGCTGGGTGGTTCTGATGACTTCTGGACTGATCTAAAGGCTCTAAATCACCCTATTCTCCTATGAAAACACCCCCAAACTTCGCTTTCTCTCCACACAATTTCATTCTACCTATACTCTGCCTCAATTCTAATTAAAATAAGATCATCTTCTTCCAATCTGAATAGAACTAAAAGAGAACAACTATTTTCTAATCTAACCGATAGTCTATGCCAAAGGAGAGCTATTCAGTGTCAGAATACAGATTCCAGAATACAAGAATCGTTCCCTTTTTGTGAGTATAGTTATTTTCAGATATGAACTTTAATTATGATCTTAACATGGCTATAAATCTGAATCTGAGGTTATGCATATTCTTATCTGTCAGATTTGTTTTTCTATGACTATTCTCTTTTTTTTTCTGTTCTATAGCCAGGCTACTACGAGCCTACGCCAAATCTCATAAGAGATTAACGCACGAACGCTAAATTTTGGAGTAAATAATGAATAATGCAAAATTGTACATGACTGATCTGTGATTAATTTGAGAAAAGGACATGTGTTGTAAATTAGAACTAGATCTGTGCATACTCTATGATTTGGAAGAAGAGGAATCATTGAATGATAATATATGACTTGAAACTTGGGGACATAATGCATATAAAAATTAAGATCTGATTTTGAGAGGATATAATTTAAAGATCTGGATTTTGGGGTATATTTCATATAACGATTCATGACTTGAAAAAGGAATATGAAACTTAGGCATAAGGACCTATACTAAAATAGGATAAATATTAATGTGAATACGCTTAAATATGGATTTTTGGATATTGGCATTAAAGGCTATAACTTGGCATAATTCATATCATGATTTGGGGCTTTTAGATAGTGTTCTATACTGTGCAAAATATAACGAAAATTTGGGGGCATATATTGTATTATGAATTATGACCATGATTTGAGCATGTAAGTTTAGGCTTAATTTATGATTAGGCAAGATATGTAAATTGAATTTTTAAGAAATGTTAAATCTGCTAATCTGCTGAATTGCTTAATCTGCTAAATCTGTTGAATTGCCTGTTCTGCTAGTCTGCTAAATTTCCTAATCTGCTAGATCTGTTATCTGCTAAATCTGTTGAATTGATTAATCTTTTGAAAGCTGAATAATTGTAATTTGGAGACTCTATCTAAAAATGAGCAAAACATGTTAATATAACTTTGGATAATCTGTTGCAACTTGTAAAGAAGCTAAATCTGCTAAATGGACATAATTAGTCTGATATTTTCTGTAATGGAATAAAGTGGCTATGACACGTGGTTAGACCCTGTTTGCGGTAGAAGCCTTCCCGGAACCAACCGGCTTAACCAGCGACCACAAACTGTCAGTCTAATGTGAGAGGTCGTAGGCATAATTAAAATATGTATAGACACGAGGTTAGGTTTGGCTTGTGGCAGAAGTCTGCCCGGAACCGCCCGGCATATCCAACGGCCACAAGCTACCGACCTAATGTGAGAGGTCTGTGCATTAATATTTAATTAATGCAAATCTGAGATAAATATGATGTCTAAAACGTGTTGGATGGATAGGGTTAAACCAACTGGACTGATGAATTTAACAAACCCGATTCGTGAATCTGTAGCCCCAATACAAAGTTAGACAATCTGTAAGTCTGTTAAAACTGTACATCTGATCCATTTGTATGAAAACTTGTTAACTTGGTTGTCTGATTTGTGAACTAGTAAATCTGAACTTTGTATGTCTGAAACTTGTAAACAAGTTAATCTGAAATCTGTTAGTCTGGGGACACAAGGTTAGGAGGGGAAATACTTGTGTCATCTGTTGTTTGGGACCCATATTAGTCAGTAACCCTTTTTGGTATCAAAAACTTTGACCCCACGCTATGTAGGTGTCCGGGAACGCTTACTGAACTAGTTATAAGCGGTTCATTTTGATAATGGCGAGGGGTGTTGATGGTGCGTTCCAACCGGGTCATGTGCGTGCATGGATCTGGTCTGCTATGAGGATGTAAGACACTGTGACATCTGTAAATAGGTCTGTGCCAATAGGTTGCCACTTTAGGGAGTGATACACACTACTATGGGGCTGACACAAAGTATTTATGTATTAGGGAGCCGATCGCTTGGGGTAGGACTTAGGTACACTTAGTTCTGTATGTTTCTGTTGGTATCGTCTGTTTTAGTTGGATGGTAACACCTGTCTGTTTCTGCGTGGTACCGTCTATTGGGGTGGTAAAGGCCCATTACTAGTGTACACCTAATTCTAACATTCTGTTTCCGTAGGGATTATTCTGTTTCCGTCTCTGATTCCGATTCTATTTCTGTACCTTTTGTCTGTTGGGGTCGTAAAGGCCCATTAGTTGGGTGGTAAAGGCCCATTATTAGTATTCTATTTCCGTACCTTCTTTCTGTTGTGGTGGTAAAGACCCATTATTAGTATTCTGCTCCTGTACCTTCTGTCTATTGGGGTGGTGAAGGCCCATTACTAGCATTCTGTTTCTGTATAGATTATTCTGTTTCGATTCTGTTTCAATTTAGACATTAGGGTAACACCTAACCCTGTTATACTAGTATTACTGCAGAGAAGTAAGATGTAAGTAAGGAACATAACTTGGTTTACATCATTCTGTTTCTTTTGTTAACTTAAAGTATATATGTTATTCCTGTTGATGTAACCTCTCATCCAGCTTTATTTACATGTCATGATAATATTATATGTTTATATGCTGGAAGTCATTGGACTAACCTGACTTTATGTCTGACCTCGTTTGTTTTTGCCCCTTATCTTTCCATTCCCCACCCCAGGTGCTCAGGGTGGAAACAAAGGAGCTTGATTCTGATCTTCTCTGCTTGAAGTGCTTGGAGTATTGCTTGGCTTTGACTCTATCTTATCATGGCAGTTTATTTTGGGGATTATGGCTTTGAAACTTTACATTCTGAAGGATTTTGTATAAGACTGATAATTGAGTACTTGAGTTTTGGTATTTTGATTTACAAAGATGTAACCAAACTTATTTCTGCTTCTGCTGTAATAAAGTTATAATTTTTCAAGTACTACTTATCTGTCTTGTAATATTCTGTTCTATCTACTAAAACGCTCCATCAAAGTTAAGGCATTCCCTTCGTGAGTGACCATAACGGGGGTGGGGAGTTACAATATTCATGTGTTGAATAAAAGAAAATTCATGTGTTGAATAAAATATATATTCATGTGTTGAATAAAAGAAAACTCATGTGTTGAATAAAATATATATTCATGTGTTGAATAAAAGAAATTCATGTGTTGAAGAAAATATTCATTTGTTGAATAGAATAACGAAGTTATTGAAATATATAAAGCCGTGTTGATTAGATCAGCGCCATTTTGACGTGAACGATATTTATATCAATTTTATAATGAATATCGAAAAGGAATTGATTTCAAAATATAATGTTTTGAAAATATTATCATTTATATATCGATGATATGGAATATTCAATTTTGATTAGAAATTGAATATGAAGTTGAAATTGTTTTGAAAACGAATTTAAAACGATTTATAAAATACGTTTTAAATGGAAATCGATGAAATATATATTATATATATAATATAATGGCCTGAATAGAACGCGCCGCGCTGCGGTAGTTCTCGAATTTCGACCATTGACTTCGAATGGATATTACGGGAGATCCAACCATCGGATTCTACTAAAAACAGAACTGTTGGGTTCGTATCGAAAAGAGTTTTCTAAAGAACATTAGAGAATTGAAATCTAATGGTTGGATTTGGAATTATGTCCAAATCAAATTTGGAAAAGGTCGCTATAAGTGCAGTTCGATGGCTGTTGATGGAAGTCGACTATATTGGCCTTGATAAAATTATTAAAAATATCAATAATTTGTGTAAAATCAAAATAAATGATTTGGAAAGAAGTGGGATGAAAAATTCCATATTTGAAAAGATAAAAGTAGTTTTTTTTATCGAAGTGAACTAGTTTTGAACTAGAATTATAATCCATTTATTTTTAATATAAATAGATTGGATTTGAAATGGTTTTGAAAATAACCAGAATTTCCAATATATAAAGTGGAAATGGATTTGAATCGAAATTGTCTTAGGAATATTTCGATGTTGGATTTCGTGATTATACAGATATTGTTATGGAAATTTGAAAGATATATTTATATCGTTATTTCCAATACGATATTTGTTGGTCGTAGAATTTGATATTGAATATAAGCCAATATACTTTCTATTCATAGCCTTGTATTTAATATCAAATGGGATTAGGGTTTGTCGTGAATGGTGTATTCATTAACACTGTTCTTAAACCCAGTTGAGAAAAAGATTAAATCTTTTTATTTAAATTTAATGAAGTATACCAATTAAATGGTATTTAATTGGAATTGAGTGTGAATTGATTTTTGGGTTTATCGTGAACGGTGTTTTAAATAACACTTGTTCTTTAACCCGATAATTAATGGAATGTGAATTGGGTTTATCGTGAACTGTGTTTTAACGACATTCGTTCTTTAACCCGATTTATAGTGAAATGTGATTTGGAATTTATAAATCTTTTGTTAAGATTTAAAGGAGATTTTCTAAAGTAAAGGTTTCCAATTTAATAAAACAAATTGGAATGGAATGGAATTCGATTTAGTAATAATTGAAGTGAATTTCTGTGGAGGAAGACAACTAATATGTCTGGAATTTATAAGGCTTTGTCGTTATTCCATTTATATCATTAGTCAGATATGGAGGTTTATATCGATTATATATATCGATTTGTTTTCCATGAAGATTCCATTGTAAATGGAATGTGCTTTTGGGTTGTCGTGAACGGTATCTTCAATAATACAGTTCTTAGACCCAACGGAGTTAAGAAAATCAAAAACTAACTGAAGATTAGTTAATTAGAATGGTTTCCTGGGTATTGATCTGATGTTGGTTTCATCCTTCGGGGTTATTACTTAGGGAATTGTTCACTTGATAATTTACGGTTAAAGGCTGATGGAATAGAATGTGATTTTGGGTTTATCGTGAACCGTGTTTTAAATGACATTGGTTCTTTAACCCAGTTAAAGACAGGGTATGATTTCCCAAGTTAAATAATCATTGATAGTGATTTTTGGGAAGATTAAAACCAAGTGGAGTTTTAATGAATCTTTAATTAGATTGAAATGATCGAGAATGGAGTATCACCAGTTTTGCTCCAGGCGATAGTTAAATCAATAATTAGATTTGAATGTGAAATGGTAATTGAATTTACCGATAACACCGTGGTGTTAGATATGAAGTATGACCAGTTTTCCTTCATGGGATGAATAGGTTAGGGTTGGGAAATTTAACAAGTGATTACTTCGGTAAGGTTCGCTAATCCCGACTAGTTTGGATAAACCATAATTTGGTTTGAATTGATATTCAAATGAAGATTAAAGAATAAATTTAAAGAATTTATCTTTGATAAAATTAATTGGAACCTTTCCTAAATATAAGAATATTTGAATAAAAGAATATTCTGAATTGGAATGAGGCGTATGTTGTGTTTGTGTAACACTTGTTGATTATATACGCGAGTTATTCAGAAAGACCGGGTTTATCCCATTCTGAATAACTGATTCGACGATGTGTCGAGGATGAAGACGGTGGTCGAAGACCAGAGGTCTTCACATCATTTGGATAATTACTGATGATCTTGATTGGGCTGTACACCCAAGAGGGGAGAATCAGTTGGTGATCGTCTAGACGTACTTGGAGATCGATGGATATGCGAGGTACATGGTGCCTTCGGTTTCATTCAGACCCAGAACGGACAGGTAAATGGACTGTGTGTCTGACATTGGATATCATTCTGTGTGATTTGTGGATATCGGTTGCATGGAGTGGTTTTCCTGTGTGGCATGCTAAGACGCAAATGATCAAGGCTTTTGTTGAAAAGAAAAGTCTTGTGGTTGATGATCAAAGCACCGCCTGTGTGGCATAGCTTTGTGTAGCATTAATTCGCGAGCCTCACACCCCGGTTGTGAACCAAAAACGGGAGAGGACATCAGGGAGGGCATGCGTTTCCTTCTAGCTAGGTTGGTGTCAACGACCTACCATCCCTGACATTTATATTATTTTCACCTGTGTGGTTGTTGGATTGCTAGCGCCTCGGATATATCGGTGACTATGTGGAGCCGCTGGAGTCATTTGGCTCATTGACGCCCCAAAGGGTAGGGAAAAGTAGTGTTCTGACATTTTAATCCACATCGGTGGACCGACCCTAACGATCTAAGGGACGATGCGTTCTGTTCCTGAGGGGTAGACTAGAGCGTCTCGAATTTGGTGAGGAAGATCTGCCTCGGTTCACAGATGGAAATCCAACTTCCAATACGTGACTTTGCGGTTTTGATTGTAGAGCCTAGTATGGCGACATAGTGGTATGGGGCACTTATGCCGTTTATGATTGATACATATGATTGAAATTGTTTTGACACTATGCACTTATAGTAATAATAAAAGATGAAAATTTGCATATCAAGCATTCTTTGGCTATTATAAGGTAAAACCCTATCCTCCGCACTACAAGAAAATCTGGATATGGTTGCTAATGATGGTTGCGTTCACGTCTGACTGCAGCCAATTTTTAATTTTCACTGGTATGGTTGCGTTCATGTTTCCCCCCATTTATTTCGTTTTCCCCCCAAAGGCTGATTTACTTTCCTCTTTACTGTCATATCGTTTCTTTCAATCCAACGACAAATCCCAACTTCTCCTTCAATCCAGCGACAAATCCCAACTTCTCCTTCAATCCAGCGACAAATCCCAACTTCTTCTTCAATCTAATCTCCTGAAGCGTGGTTTTGAAGCGCCGATTGATTTTCTCAGGTGGATTGATTTCTACTAGCACGGATTTATTTCAGGTTCAGGTATAAACTAAGAACCCTAATTCTAGTGCAATCGTTGAATCTGAAGATATCAAAATATTTTAGGGCATTATCTATATATATGTTTGATTGGTTTTTCCTTGAGATTAAACTACTAATTATATAGGTTTTGGATGGATAAGTTGAGAAACTGAGATAAGTTCTTTGTAAATCGAATTTTCAAGTGGTTTTCAATGGAGAAGGTGTGATTATATGTAGGTTTTTAATCGCTGGTCATTCTTAACAGATGGACCATCGTTCATGCATTATTTATGAATTTGGTTTAAGGCTTGAAGTATGAAACATATTACTGTTTGTTTCTTGTGAGGGGAAAATAGATATGAAAATATATAAACAATTAAAAGAAGGCCATCTCCAATTTCTTGCGAAATATGTCGTTCTTTCAACAGAAACTGAACATTCAGTTAATAAAATTTGTTGTATGCATTAGTTTATGAGTCAAGTCATCTAATCTATGCATTTATTAGCATTTATGAAGATCAGTGATAATTTATTAAGACATATAAAAACAAACTTGATTTTTCCTAGGCGAAATGAAAGTTTAACTATCTAAAAAGTTATTCTGCCAATATTAAGTAACATAGGAGTAGATATTTTAACTACATATGTTTGAAATGTGAAGACAGACTATTGTTTTAGTTTATAACTTTTGCAACTTTGCTAATTTAATTTGGTTGCTAATTTAATTTTATGTCAGTTTTTGTTTTAAAAAAAAGCAACACATGCTAATGAAATGGAAATGGAACCCGTGCACTGCCTTGCAATTGCAAAGGCAGTGGTGTGCCTTTGTAAATTGCAAAGGCACTGTGCAAAATATGCCTTTGCAAATTGCAAAGGCACTGAGCAAATGTGCCTTTGTAAATTCAAAGGCACTGTGCTGTGCCTTTTGCTAATTGCAAAGGCACTGTGTTGTGTGCCTTTGCAAATTGCAAAGGAACTGAGCAAAATGTGCCTTTGCAAATTGCAAAGGCATTGTGCTGTGTGCCTTTTGCAAAGGCACTGGGCAAAATGTGCCTTTGCAAATTGCAAAGGCATTGTGCTGTGCCTTTGCAAAGTGCAAAGTGTGTAGGATAAATTTGATCACGGCAGGTTCAGCCTAAACTCAGTTGAAGTACTAATTCATATACCCACAGAACCGTGAGCATATCCAAAGTGAAGTAAGGTTCACTTGCAAAATTTTGAAGAGTTCTTTGGTATAACTTTCCATTTCTTGGAATGCTGAAAATTTTGTTTGGCGGCCGTTTAACATTTTAGAACTTATCATCAGTTTGTCTGTTTACTTTGAAATATTCTTGGGTTTCTTTCCTTTCATATGTGATGAATAAATAATGTAAAAACAATTCTAACTAGTTCAGTTTTACAATTTTTCCCCTTCAAATTTTGATAGAATTAGTTCCTATAATATGTTAAGTTCAATGACAGTTGTGATTTTGTGCTTAACCTTTGCTGCGCTGCTTAGTTTCCACATATGCTGAATAGTTAATGCTTTTTGGGTAATATTTGTGTTGGCTGTAATAATTGATGTAACTCCATTTAAACCTGACATGGTGTGGCATGTCATAGGTTCGAATCTCGCTTTGCTGGATTTGGACTTACTTGCCGTGTAGTATGTTATATACTACATAAGGCGTGTAGTTGCTGTGTACTACTTTCTCATCCTATTTAACTGATTTTAACACTTGTAGCTTGAATAAATGATCTTCCACGATATTAAAGCAGTATTTATATGATGGATCATACATGTTAGGACACCGGATTTAATCAAAGGACGGTACAGTTTGAACTTAATGTAGTGGCGCTAAAATGGCTAGCACTCCCATTGATTAGTTTCATATTACCCTATTTAGTGTCCTACATATTTTTCGTATGCCCATATAACAAAAAGCATCCTTCAATTGAAATCAATTGTTGATAATTAGTAGTCTCGTGTTTATGCTAAATTATTGCTAAAATTACCAAAGTTAACCTTTTGCTTTTAAAATCATGTTTGGCATCTCACTGCCAGTAGTCAAATCTACTTGTAACTTATAACTTATCTGAGTTATAGTGTTTAGGAACTCAATGTAAAGGAGCTGCAAGTTTAGAAATAGAAATTCCTAAGCCATTTTTTTCTTACAACTTAAAAAAGGCATTTCATAAGTTATTTTAAACTAGCAAATGAAATAACCATCCATTTTTGTAACAAATCCATGTCTGGTGTATATAGATACATCCAATTAGGTAATTTATTATACATTTGCTTCTTGTTAGTAACTTATCATACATATATTAATGTATTCTAACTAAAAAGGTAAAGTGTATCCAAATTCGTAGAAGCTACTTTTCAAAAAGAACTTTGAAGTTATTATTCAAGATGTGTCCTATCTTTGCAACCTGCTGTGACATTAATTTGAGAGATACATTGAAAAAACTCATTACTAATATTAGAAACTGTTTTGGAGGCATTAACCCTATAAGAAGTGTATAAAACATCGTTAAAGTCACCCGTGATTATTCAAGGTGTGTCGTCTATGGGAGCCTGCTTTAACAAATGTTTCCGAAGCTGATTTCTTTGTAGTTGGGAGTTAAAACCATAAGCTGCTGAAATATAGAGTTAAAGTCCTCCCGTGTTTCTTAGTTTGCATGTGATACACTACGGATCCAAACTGACAATTTACATAACCAATATTTCTTTCATTTTAGGCTTATTTATTAATTTAGGTTCATAAATTTATTAACCACCTAAATTTATCATACACTACCAAGCACGACCGACTGAAAACCTAAATAAAGTTGATGTCATTTTTTCAAATATAAAATCTTATAACGGCTCATGATTTATCATTTAAAAAAGTTTTAAAAATCCCAATATGAATCTTGAAGTGGAAAATATAAATTTGAATTATGAAACATGTAGTATTTTGTTTGATTAAAACAGAAAAACATATTCTACATCAAAGCTTGAGAAATTGCTTGACTGCCTATATCGCCGATGGAAAAAGATTGGGTGAATTTAAACAGGTGAGTATATTATACTTAAAATTTATTTTAAGAGTTATACATATATGTTAATATTAAAACTTAATTTTTTTATGTTTTTAATTTTTGTCATAGGACTAGTGTAGAGTATCGGCAAGGAGCTTTGAATTTTGTACATGTGGCAAAGACAAATCTGAGAAATGTGGAGAAAATTTTGTGCCCATGCAGGGATTGTCGAAATCTTAGACGTCATGATAACCACATCATCGTTGAGAATTTAGTTATAAAAGGAATGGATCCTAAATACAAGAGCAGTAAGTGGTATAGCCATGGCGAACAAATAAATGTAGATGAAAAGACAAATTCGTCCGACACGTATGATTTATTCAAGATGATTCACTATGAAGATGAAGATTTTGTGGATCATGATTTTGTTGCTGATGATGAAGATGATGTTGATTTTCAAAGAAGAGAGGATGAGTTGCTTAAAAATTTGGAAGATGTGGAAACTCCATTATATCCTGGCTGTACAGATCATACAAAATTATCATCCATCACTGTCTTGTATAATCTTAAATGTGAGACCGGTCTATCAGATAGTGGGTTTGACAAGCTTCTAAATGTGCAACAATTGTTTTTGCCGAAAGACAACGTACTTCCTAAGACCTTATACGAAGTAAAAAAATTTCTTAAAGCATTTGACATGGGTTTTGAGAAGATACATGCTTGTGAGAATGACTGTTGTCTTTTCAGAAAAGAATACAAAGATTTAAATGCTTGTCCAAAATGTGGTTCTTCAAGATGGAAAATAAATCAAGATACCAAGGAGATTGTACAAGGTGTTCCAGCTAAAGTCTTGAGATATTTTCCGATAATTCCAAGATTTAGAAGAATGTTTAGATCTCAGAAAATGGCAGAAGATTTAAGATGGCATTTCAATAATAAAAGCAATGATGGAAAAATGCGTCATCCTGTGGATTCTATGGCATGGAAGATGGTGGATGAACGATGGAAACCTTTTTCTGCCGATCCACGCAATCTTAGACTTGGTCTTGTTACAGATGGATTTAATCCATTTTCTATGTTAAATTCTAAGTATAGTTGTTGGCCAGTAATGCTTGTGACATACAACCTCTCACCTATGTTGTGTATGAAGAAGGAAAATATTTTGTTAACATTACTTATTCCTGGCCCGAAACAACCCTGAAACGATATTGATGTTGTAACAAACCGGAATTGTGGGGCCAAATTAAAAATTTTATTTTAGAAATTTTAATGGATTTTAATATTTAAAATAATTTATTTTAAATAATAGCGACAAAAAAAAACTTTTTAAATTACATTATGATGTCATTTATAAATGTTTTCAAATTTATCTCTATTAAACAATTATTTGTAATTAGATAAATAGTGATTTATTATAATTGAAATTAGTATCAAATTGTATGTGTATTTGTAATAATTAACCTCAAGCAATTGATAATAAAAGAAAACAATAGTTGATCCATTGTTTTATTAAAAACTTTAATATAGGAGTTTTATGATATTAATAATAAATCAACACATAATTTCTTTGCTTATTCACATTTCATGCAAGCTTATTTAGCTTCCTTTTCTTTTTCCAAATTCATCAAATTCACTGCTTCTTTTCTCACCACTCTCCATTAATTATGCATTCATTTCTTTCCTTTATCTATTAATTTATTATCCTCTATTCTATTAATTCATTTCTATCATTCTATTTTCACTCATGTATTCCTATTTCTTAAACTTACATCATTTTATTTTTCCTTGTTCTCTTTTTTTTTTCTCTCCTTTTATTATCTCTCCTTAAAAAAAAATCAACTCCATGTATGTATATTTATTCATTGAATATGTGATTTAAAATAATAGGTAGATTCTAAATAAATTATGACAACTTGTCATTGTGTTAGATAAACATGTCATAATATGTAGATATGTATATAATTAACATAAAAATTTATATGTTTAAACCTTCGTAATTTATTTACTTTGAAATATGAATAGCTACATTTATTTCAGTAGCCTCCTCTCTTTATTGTGTCATTAATATTGCACCATGCAAATTGACACATTCTTCTTAGTTATCTTTCATTAATTAATTTATTACCCTTCATTTCATTAAATTCTTTCCTTCATTCTACTTTTCTCATTATGTTTCATTCCTTATGTTACTTAACCATGCATTCATTTATCTTTCCCCTTTTTTTTGTTTTTCATTGTTATTGTTTCTCCTTCAAAAACAAACCACTTATATATATATATATATGTATGTATATATATATTTATATCTTCTATTTATTCTTTCCTTCCCATTTATTCTCTCTCTCTTTATTATTTAACTTTGAAATTTGAATAAAGAAAGATAAGTGTGGTCCCATCACGCCTAGTCAGCTACTTAAATTCCTTCATAATCTACTATATATGAAAAGAACATTAGGGGAAATGAAACTAAGAAATCAAACAATATTAAATATACACATATATATAAACATCCAATAGGAAATTCTAAAAAAAAAAAACCTATCTCCCCAAACATAACACAGCCGCTACCATGTTCTAAATCAATGGCAGAAAAGTCCCCAACTTCTTCCTCTTATAACTCGCGATCTACGCAATCTTCTCCCAGTCTTCCAATAGAAAAATAAAGAGCATCGTGAGTTCTTGCTTATCAACGGAGATGATCGCCTGAAACGCTTCCAGGTGGACGGATTTTCTTTGAGAAGCCGCGCCAATCGAACTGATTTTGGGAGCACGTGGGGCCTTCGAGCGAGCAGGGGGTTCGGGATGGCGGAGGAGTGGCTAACAACGGAGCTCATGGCGAACTCCGATCTGGTGCAGTCGGCATGTGGGAGGATCGGCGGCTAGTCCTAGGTTTGAAGCACTGTTCGTTGTGTATCCAGACAATAGGAACGATGATGGGCAAACTAAGGTTGAAGTTGATTAAAAAGTTTATCTAATTAAATAATAATTAATCTTTAAACCTTTGTAACTTTTGCATATGACATCGAAATTCAGAAAAACGAAGTGCGTTGGAAACCTCTTGACAAGATCTAGACTGTGGAACTGAGCAGGACCAAAACTAAGCAAATTGGAAATTCAGACTAAACCAAATGTGAGATTTCTTATTTTAAAATTTTAATTAAAAATAATTGTTATGTGTGGTAAATCATTATTTATTCATTGTTAAGACTTATATGAATTGTGTATTGTACGTAATTTGATGTGAAACATCTTGTTTGTGTAGATCTGTGATGTTTGAAATTTGTTGATTATCTTATGAGTGTAATGAACCGTTGAATTGGGTGTATTCATTTCTAGTAGAATTTTTGTGTATACCAAATGTTGAGAACATGTTAGTGATAAAATAACATTTGGCAAACTTGATTATAGAATGTAAAATATCATTTTGGTGTCCAACATGTTAATTGAAATAGGAATAACATTCTTACCATCACATGATAATTGTAATAAAAATATAGACTTTTGTCAAAACATGATATTTGAAATAAAAATCATCATTTGTGTTAAAACATGTTTTTGAAACAACTTAACATTTGTGTCAAAAGATTGGAAAAAATTTCTATAATACAAAGGTTACTTTTTTTATGTCATTTAGTTTATTCTAAAAAGATTTAAATAAAAGATTATAATACAAGGATTTCCTTTTATATTTCACTTAGTTTCAAACAAAGAATTATGATATAAAGTGATTATGATATAAAGATTATGATAAAAGATTTCACCTTTGTACATACAATAAAAGAGGAAAATTGAAAATATGTCTCTAGGGCCATTTTAGATTATAATAAAAAGACATTTTCTTAACATGAATTTTGTTCACAAAATCAAGGACAAAAGTTTAATACATATTTTGTTTACAAAATAAAGGGAAATTGTTAACATAATTTTTTTTACAAAACAAATGACAAAGTTTTTACTTTGATTTTTATTCTCATTTTATTTTCTTAAATAAAATTGAAACATTTATTCTGGTTTCGTTTATTTTGTTTGCAAATCAAATAAAAGGGCAATTTTAACATGTAATTTTGTTGTAAAATAAAAGACGATTTTTAACATGTAATTTTTGTTACATAACAAAAAGGACAAAATTTTGTTAACACAATTAAGAAGACATTTTATTTACTATTGTCTTTCTAAATAAAAGCTAAAGAGTACAACACATTTTGTTTGTTAAATAAAAGAACAAGGTTTAAAAGAACATTTTTTATTAACATTGTTTTGTCAAATAAAAAGACAAGTTTTGTTTGCAAAATCAAACAAAAAAAGACAAAATTTTGTTTACATAATAACAAGACAAAATTTTTGTTTACATAATAAAAAGACTAGTTTTAACATTTATTTTGTTAACAAATAGAACACAAAGCTTTAACATGGATTTTGTTAGTAATGTAAAAAAGTACAAAGTTTTAACACCAATTTTGTTAATAAAATAAATGACAAGTTTTTTTTTACATTAATTTTGTTACCAAAATAAAAAGACAATTTTGAGCCTTATGTTTGTCTACATAATAAAATGCCAATTTTTATCTTTATTTTTGTGAACAAAATAAAAGGGCAACTTTATCCTTAACTTTGTTAATATAATCAGAAAAGCAAGTGTTAATCCTTAATTCTGTTAACAAGTTTTACCTTTAATTTTGTTAACATTAGAAGTATGCAAATAAATTTACTTTTATTGGTCAATTATGTTAGAAGTTAAATTTTATCATTTTAGTTAGAATATTTTATGTAAACAAAAATAGTCATTTTAGTTAGGATAATTTGTGTCAGCAAAAATGAACATTTTTAGTTAGGGACATACGTTGTAGATAAACATATCACTTGTCTAGAATGGTCGTGTTTATTTTTTAAGCATTGACAAATTAAGAAAGTCATGTTTTTATTTGAATTGTCAAAATTAGAATTGACACAATATCGTTGTCATTTGTGCTAAATTAGTATTGATAAACTGAATAGTTGAATCATAACTGTCATTTTTGACAGATTTGTATAGCTGAATTATGGTTGTCATCTCTGACAAATTAGATTTAGAATTAGAATCATCATTTTGACAAATTACAATAATTGGACAAAATACTCATTTTGGTTAAAATAGTTTAGGCCAAACAAATTTTCATTTTTGATTAGAAATGGGTAACAAATGAAGTTATCATTTTTGTTTGTTAGGTTAAATTAGAAATTGCAACAAGTAAATTATCTTTATTTTTCTTATGCAAAGAAAAGAGAAAAGAAACATATTTTTCTTATGTAAAGAAAAGAGAAAACGAAACATATTTTTCTTATGTAAAGAAAAGAGGAAAAAAAACATATTTTTCTGATGTAAAGAAAAAGAAACATTATTTTTCCATGTAATGGAAAATAAATAGGAACCTTACATTTTCCAATGTAAATAGAATAAACAAAGAATTTACCTTTTTCAATGTAAATAAGAAGATTAAAAGAATTTACTTTTTTTTTCTTTTTCAATGTAAAAGAATTTACATTTTTCAATGTAAATAAAAAGGAATAATGGGCATTTACATTTTTGCAATGTAAAATAAAAGAATTGCATTTTTTTTCTTCAATGTAAAATAAAAGAGTTACATTTTTCAATGTAAAATAAAAGATTTAATAAAAATCACATTTTTATATGTAATTAAATAATATGTTCTATATTGTTAATAAAATTACATTTCTATGTAATTGAAATTAAAAGAATAGACGATAATTGCTGAATTCGCCAAACGATTTATATTTATATATATATATAAATATAAATTATAAATTAAACGAAACGCGCACGGCAGTTCGCGTATCGACATTCTTAACTTTAAATAGTTATACCGAAAGATCCGACCATCGGATTTTCCCAAAACTGGAATCGTTAGGACCGCTTTGGGAAGATCTTTCCAACGATATAAACTTCATCAAAATCCAACGGTTAGTTTTCGAGATAAGTGTAAATCAAATTTGGTTGAAAACAGCGCCAGGGTCGCCCATTGACCCGAAGCGTCGTTAAATTAATTTAGGCTATTTTTATATAAATAAAAATAGCGATAGGTCGTTATCAAATATTAATAACGATAGGAAATGTTTTCAAATTATTATATATATATATATATATGCGAGAATCATTTGAAAAGACCGAGTTCAATCTCATTTCAAATGATTATACGACGTTCTAAGTCGAAGATTTAAAGACGGTGATTGAAGACCGGCGATCTTCACATCAAATGGATGGGTTGCTACTGAGACCCATGAGAGGAGTAGCTACCTTGAAAGGGCTTCAGTAGTGGCCGTTCAGACGAAGTGTTGATTTGTACGGATTTGACTTTCGCTCAGACCCAGAGCATAAGTTTATAAATGGAATGTATGTCTGACGTTGTAGTCCTTTATACTACATTCGTTGATCTCTCTTAATATATATCTGTTTGGTGGTTAACACCCTTCTCTGAGACGTACGAGCTTAGGGGTTATATATTGGTAGAAATCAATGGTATAGTATGGACTGACAATGTGGCATACTAAGATGCATTGATCAAGGCTTTTGTTGAAAAGCAGGCCTTGTGGTTGATGATCAAAGCACGGCCTGTTTAGGCGTAGCTTTGTGTATAGCGTGACTTCGCGAGCCTCACACCCCGGTATGAGTCAAAAACGGGATACGGACTGCAGGGAGTGCACACGCTTCTTTCTAGCTAGAGTAGTGTCAGTGACCTACCAGCCCTGACATTTTACTTATGTGGATGATGGATTTTGAGGCGCCTCGTGTTTTATAGGCCGTTGGTGGTCATACTATAGGTCCAAAGGGACCGGGAAGCGTGTGTTCAGGCATAACTAATCCACTGCCCATAGGCGGGGACCGGCCCTGAAGATCCAAGGGTTCACTGCGGGGGATCCTGAGGCATTTGCTAGAGTGTCTCGAATCGGAGAGGAGCTTGCCCCTAGCCTCGACTCATGATGGAAATCCAATTTCCAATACGACCTTGCGGTTTTGATTGTAGAACTAGTATTGGCGACATAGTATATGGTACCTATGCCGTCTAGGATTGATACTTATGATTGAAATGTTTTTATTTAAAACATGTACACACTAATAATAATATCGTTTTTACGTATCAAGCATCTTTTGACCATTATAAGGTAAAACCCTATCCTCTGGTGTGCGTTGCATTATGTGATGGGACTTGGGTCTTATAATGGTTTCATTTTTCTAAAAAGCATTGCGTTGTTTAACGATTTACCTTATTTTATGCACTGGCAATCCAATGGAGTAAACCCGTTCCGCGTTAGCGACGTGGTCCTGTGATTCGCCTTATTATTAGATAAGTCTAGTTAAGATTTCTCATACCAGTCCCATGACTGACCTGTAGTTTGTTTCACTGGCAAACTCGGGTGCCCATATTTTTCCACACGGGCAGTCGAGTAGCTTTTTGCAGATATATTTACAGGATCCTGGTTTACAGCTGAAGCAGTATTCGGAAAGCTCTGTATCCGTGTATTCCTTCCAGTTGTATTTTTGTACTATTTTCCGCTGCTATTTAAATGTAATTTAAATCTCTGATATTTTTGTATTTCCAATATATATTATTCATTTATACTCTGTTATATTCTTGTACTCTGATGTAATTGTTGTAATCAACAATAAAATGTTCTTCAGTTTGTGTTCTGATGTGAGTTGTTCTCAAGGCAATCTAGGCTTTCCTTTACGGGGAAGTTTGGGTCGTCATAGGTGGTATCAGAGCTTTGGTTTACAGAGCTCGAGAACAAGACACATTAGAACCGAACGAAAGAATTCATCAGAGATTGGATTAGTAATATCCAATAAGAATAACTCGTTAGAGATAGGATCAGTAGTATCCTAGGACGAGTTTAAAGAGTATTATTTTCTTCAAAACAAAAGTGAAAACAAATTTAGTTTTAAAATTTTATCTTAAAATGCGTATTTGAGTATATTATATTTTAATATGGACAGTCGAGTATATAAAGATTTCGAATATACGAGTAATTAACGGATATTCGAAGTTTTAATATACTGGATAGCTATAGAATCGCACTCTAGTCGCCCGGAGATAATTCTGGTGATATGTCGACCATCACCAGTATTTATGTTCGAGTCTCGAAAGTGGGATTTCTATATATTTCCATTGACTGGTATGAGAACCAACACTTAGTTAGGACACATTGCTGTGATTTGCACAAAAATATGATTTTTGACTATATATAAAAGTTATATATATTTAAAAAGTTAATCACCTAATTGATTGCTGGTTGAGATGTTTGATTATTAGTTTTACCAATAAAATTATTGAAATGATAATTAATAAAATTATTGAAAACAATTAATAAAAATTTAATTGAGTTAGTTAATTAAACAACATTTAGCTACGTTCCTTTTCGAGGACGAAAAGATTTTAAGTGGGGGAGACTGTAACAAACCGGAATTTTGGGGCCAAATTAAAATTTTTATTTTAGAAATTTTAATGGATTTTAATATTTAAAATAATTTATTTTAAATAATAGCGACAAAAAAAAACTTTTTAAATTACATTATGATGTCATTTATAAATGTTTTCAAATTTATCTCTATTAAACAATTATTTGTAATTAGATAAATAGTGATTTATTATAATTGAAATTAGTATCAAATTGTATGTGTATTTGTAATAATTAACCTCAAGCAATTGATAATAAAAGAAAACAATAGTTGATCCATTGTTTTATTAAAAACTTTAATATAGGAGTTTTATGATATTAATAATAAATCAACACATAATTTCTTTGCTTATTCACATTTCATGCAAGCTTATTTAGCTTCCTTTTCTTTTTCCAAATTCATCAAATTCACTGCTTCTTTTCTCACCACTCTCCATTAATTATGCATTCATTTCTTTCCTTTATCTATTAATTTATTATCCTCTATTCTATTAATTCATTTCTATCATTCTATTTTCACTCATGTATTCCTATTTCTTAAACTTACATCATTTTATTTTTCCTTGTTCTCTTTTTTTTCTCTCCTTTTATTATCTCTCCTTAAAAAAAATCAACTCCATGTATGTATATTTATTCATTGAATATGTGATTTAAAATAATAGGTAGATTCTAAATAAATTATGACAACTTGTCATTGTGTTAGATAAACATGTCATAATATGTAGATATGTATATAATTAACATAAAAATTTATATGTTTAAACCTTCGTAATTTATTTACTTTGAAATATGAATAGCTACATTTATTTCAGTAGCCTCCTCTCTTTATTGTGTCATTAATATTGCACCATGCAAATTGACACATTCTTCTTAGTTATCTTTCATTAATTAATTTATTACCCTTCATTTCATTAAATTCTTTCCTTCATTCTACTTTTCTCATTATGTTTCATTCCTTATGTTACTTAACCATGCATTCATTTATCTTTCCCCTTTTTTTTGTTTTTCATTGTTATTGTTTCTCCTTCACAAACAAACCACTTATATATATATATATATATGTATGTATATATATATTTATATCTTCTATTTATTCTTTCCTTCCCATTTATTCTCTCTCTCTCTTTATTATTTAACTTTGAAATTTGAATAAAGAAAGATAAGTGTGGTCCCATCACGCCTAGTCAGCTACTTAAATTCCTTCATAATCTACTATATATGAAAAGAACATTAGGGGAAATGAAACTAAGAAATCAAACAATATTAAATATACACATATATATAAACATCCAATAGGAAATTCTAAAAAAAAAAAAAACCTATCTCCCCAAACATAACACAGCCGCTACCATGTTCTAAATCAATGGCAGAAAAGTCCCCAACTTCTTCCTCTTATAACTCGCGATCTACGCAATCTTCTCCCAGTCTTCCAATAGAAAAATAAAGAGCATCGTGAGTTCTTGCTTATCAACGGAGATGATCGCCTGAAACGCTTCCAGGTGGACGGATTTTCTTTGAGAAGCCGCGCCAATCGAACTGATTTTGGGAGCACGTGGGGCCTTCGAGCGAGCAGGGGGTTCGGGATGGCGGAGGAGTGGCTAACAACGGAGCTCATGGCGAACTCCGATCTGGTGCAGTCGGCATGTGGGAGGATCGGCGGCTAGTCCTAGGTTTGAAGCACTGTTCGTTGTGTATCCAGACAATAGGAACGATGATGGGCAAACTAAGGTTGAAGTTGATTAAAAAGTTTATCTAATTAAATAATAATTAATCTTTAAACCTTTGTAACTTTTGCATATGACATCGAAATTCAGAAAAACGAAGTGCGTTGGAAACCTCTTGACAAGATCTAGACTGTGGAACTGAGCAGGACCAAAACTAAGCAAATTGGAAATTCAGACTAAACCAAATGTGAGATTTCTTATTTTAAAATTTTAATTAAAAATAATTGTTATGTGTGGTAAATCATTATTTATTCATTGTTAAGACTTATATGAATTGTGTATTGTACGTAATTTGATGTGAAACATCTTGTTTGTGTAGATCTGTGATGTTTGAAATTTGTTGATTATCTTATGAGTGTAATGAACCGTTGAATTGGGTGTATTCATTTCTAGCAGAATTTTTGTGTATACCAAATGTTGAGAACATGTTAGTGATAAAATAACATTTGGCAAACTTGATTATAGAATGTAAAATATCATTTTGGTGTCCAACATGTTAATTGAAATAGGAATAACATTCTTACCATCACATGATAATTGTAATAAAAATATAGACTTTTGTCAAAACATGATATTTGAAATAAAAATCATCATTTGTGTTAAAACATGTTTTTGAAACAACTTAACATTTGTGTCAAAAGATTGGAAAAAATTTCTATAATACAAAGGTTACTTTTTTTATGTCATTTAGTTTATTCTAAAAAGATTTAAATAAAAGATTATAATACAAGGATTTCCTTTTATATTTCACTTAGTTTCAAACAAAGAATTATGATATAAAGTGATTATGATATAAAGATTATGATAAAAGATTTCACCTTTGTACATACAATAAAAGAGGAAAATTGAAAATATGTCTCTAGGGCCATTTTAGATTATAATAAAAAGACATTTTCTTAACATGAATTTTGTTCACAAAATCAAGGACAAAAGTTTAATACATATTTTGTTTACAAAATAAAGGGAAATTGTTAACATAATTTTTTTTACAAAACAAATGACAAAGTTTTTACTTTGATTTTTATTCTCATTTTATTTTCTTAAATAAAATTGAAACATTTATTCTGGTTTCGTTTATTTTGTTTGCAAATCAAATAAAAGGGCAATTTTAACATGTAATTTTGTTGTAAAATAAAAGACGATTTTTAACATGTAATTTTTGTTACATAACAAAAAGGACAAAATTTTGTTAACACAATTAAGAAGACATTTTATTTACTATTGTCTTTCTAAATAAAAGCTAAAGAGTAAAAGACATTTTGTTTGTTAAATAAAAGAACAAGGTTTAAAAGAACATTTTTTATTAACATTGTTTTGTCAAATAAAAAGACAAGTTTTGTTTGCAAAATCAAACAAAAAAAGACAAAATTTTGTTTACATAATAACAAGACAAAATTTTTGTTTACATAATAAAAAGACTAGTTTTAACATTTATTTTGTTAACAAATAGAACACAAAGCTTTAACATGGATTTTGTTAGTAATGTAAAAAAGTACAAAGTTTTAACACCAATTTTGTTAATAAAATAAATGACAAGTTTTTTTTTTACATTAATTTTGTTACCAAAATAAAAAGACAATTTTGAGCCTTATGTTTGTCTACATAATAAAATGCCAATTTTTATCTTTATTTTTGTGAACAAAATAAAAGGGCAACTTTATCCTTAACTTTGTTAATATAATCAGAAAAGCAAGTGTTAATCCTTAATTCTGTTAACAAGTTTTACCTTTAATTTTGTTAACATTAGAAGTATGCAAATAAATTTACTTTTATTGGTCAATTATGTTAGAAGTTAAATTTTATCATTTTAGTTAGAATATTTTATGTAAACAAAAATAGTCATTTTAGTTAGGATAATTTGTGTCAGCAAAAATGAACATTTTTAGTTAGGGACATACGTTGTAGATAAACATATCACTTGTCTAGAATGGTCGTGTTTATTTTTTAAGCATTGACAAATTAAGAAAGTCATGTTTTTATTTGAATTGTCAAAATTAGAATTGACACAATATCGTTGTCATTTGTGCTAAATTAGTATTGATAAACTGAATAGTTGAATCATAACTGTCATTTTTGACAGATTTGTATAGCTGAATTATGGTTGTCATCTCTGACAAATTAGATTTAGAATTAGAATCATCATTTTGACAAATTACAATAATTGGACAAAATACTCATTTTGGTTAAAATAGTTTAGGCCAAACAAATTTTCATTTTTGATTAGAAATGGGTAACAAATGAAGTTATCATTTTTGTTTGTTAGGTTAAATTAGAAATTGCAACAAGTAAATTATCTTTATTTTTCTTATGCAAAGAAAAGAGAAAAGAAACATATTTTTCTTATGTAAAGAAAAGAGAAAACGAAACATATTTTTCTTATGTAAAGAAAAGAGGAAAAAAAACATATTTTTCTGATGTAAAGAAAAAGAAACATTATTTTTCCATGTAATGGAAAATAAATAGGAACCTTACATTTTCCAATGTAAATAGAATAAACAAAGAATTTACCTTTTTCAATGTAAATAAGAAGATTAAAAGAATTTACTTTTTTTTTCTTTTTCAATGTAAAAGAATTTACATTTTTCAATGTAAATAAAAAGGAATAATGGGCATTTACATTTTTGCAATGTAAAATAAAAGAATTGCATTTTTTTTCTTCAATGTAAAATAAAAGAGTTACATTTTTCAATGTAAAATAAAAGATTTAATAAAAATCACATTTTTATATGTAATTAAATAATATGTTCTATATTGTTAATAAAATTACATTTCTATGTAATTGAAATTAAAAGAATAGACGATAATTGCTGAATTCGCCAAACGATTTATATTTATATATATATATAAATATAAATTATAAATTAAACGAAACGCGCACGGCAGTTCGCGTATCGACATTCTTAACTTTAAATAGTTATACCGAAAGATCCGACCATCGGATTTTCCCAAAACTGGAATCGTTAGGACCGCTTTGGGAAGATCTTTCCAACGATATAAACTTCATCAAAATCCAACGGTTAGTTTTCGAGATAAGTGTAAATCAAATTTGGTTGAAAACAGCGCCAGGGTCGCCCATTGACCCGAAGCGTCGTTAAATTAATTTAGGCTATTTTTATATAAATAAAAATAGCGATAGGTCGTTATCAAATATTAATAACGATAGGAAATGTTTTCAAATTATTATATATATATATATATATATGCGAGAATCATTTGAAAAGACCGAGTTCAATCTCATTTCAAATGATTATACGACGTTCTAAGTCGAAGATTTAAAGACGGTGATTGAAGACCGGCGATCTTCACATCAAATGGATGGGTTGCTACTGAGACCCATGAGAGGAGTAGCTACCTTGAAAGGGCTTCAGTGGTGGCCGTTCAGACGAAGTGTTGATTTGTACGGATTTGACTTTCGCTCAGACCCAGAGCATAAGTTTATAAATGGAATGTATGTCTGACGTTGTAGTCCTTTATACTACATTCGTTGATCTCTCTTAATATATATCTGTTTGGTGGTTAACACCCTTCTCTGAGACGTACGAGCTTAGGGGTTATATATTGGTAGAAATCAATGGTATAGTATGGACTGACAATGTGGCATACTAAGATGCATTGATCAAGGCTTTTGTTGAAAAGCAGGCCTTGTGGTTGATGATCAAAGCACGGCCTGTTTAGGCGTAGCTTTGTGTATAGCGTGACTTCGCGAGCCTCACACCCCGGTATGAGTCAAAAACGGGATACGGACTGCAGGGAGTGCACACGCTTCTTTCTAGCTAGAGTAGTGTCAGTGACCTACCAGCCCTGACATTTTACTTATGTGGATGATGGATTTTGAGGCGCCTCGTGTTTTATAGGCCGTTGGTGGTCATACTATAGGTCCAAAGGGACCGGGAAGCGTGTGTTCAGGCATAACTAATCCACTGCCCATAGGCGGGGACCGGCCCTGAAGATCCAAGGGTTCACTGCGGGGGATCCTGAGGCATTTGCTAGAGTGTCTCGAATCGGAGAGGAGCTTGCCCCTAGCCTCGACTCATGATGGAAATCCAATTTCCAATACGACCTTGCGGTTTTGATTGTAGAACTAGTATTGGCGACATAGTATATGGTACCTATGCCGTCTAGGATTGATACTTATGATTGAAATGTTTTTATTTAAAACATGTACACACTAATAATAATATCGTTTTTACGTATCAAGCATCTTTTGACCATTATAAGGTAAAACCCTATCCTCTGGTGTGCGTTGCATTGTGTGATGGGACTTGGGTCTTATAATGGTTTCATTTTTCTAAAAAGCATTGCGTTGTTTAACGATTTACCTTATTTTATGCACTGGCAATCCAATGGAGTAAACCCGTTCCGCGTTAGCGACGTGGTCCTGTGATTCGCCTTATTATTAGATAAGTCTAGTTAAGATTTCTCATACCAGTCCCATGACTGACCTGTAGTTTGTTTCACTGGCAAACTCGGGTGCCCATATTTTTCCACACGGGCAGTCGAGTAGCTTTTTGCAGATATATTTACAGGATCCTGGTTTACAGCTGAAGCAGTATTCGGAAAGCTCTGTATCCGTGTATTCCTTCCAGTTGTATTTTTGTACTATTTTCCGCTGCTATTTAAATGTAATTTAAATCTCTGATATTTTTGTATTTCCAATATATATTATTCATTTATACTCTGTTATATTCTTGTACTCTGATGTAATTGTTGTAATCAACAATAAAATGTTCTTCAGTTTGTGTTCTGATGTGAGTTGTTCTCAAGGCAATCTAGGCTTTCCTTTACGGGGAAGTTTGGGTCGTCACAGATGTATATTTGGCACCTTTGATTGAAGACTTGCATTACTTGTGGAGTGATGGAATTGATGCTTATGATGCATTTAGTAAAATGTTGTTTAAACTGCACGCAATCTTGCTTTGGACAATAAATGATTTTCCAGCCTATGGAAATCTAGCTGGATGTTGTGTGAAAGGAGAAAAAGCTTGCCCATTATGTGATGTTAATACTCATCATCGTTGGTTGAATTATAGTCGAAAGAATGTCTACATGGGTCACAGAAGATATCTATCTGTATATGATGCACGGAGGAAACAAAAGACTTGGTTTGATAACACCGTGGAGAATGGTAATGCGCCTAGAATTTTAACTGGAAGAAATATTTTTGAATTGTTAAAAGATTTTCCAAATAATTTTGGAAAAGAGAAAGAAAAGAAAAAGAAGAAGAAAAGGAATAATAAGAAAAAGGCCATTAAAATAAAATCCATCAAGTTGAAGAAGAGGAAGATGAAGATTGTCCATGATACGGAAGATGAATATGATGAAGATAAAGATCCTATTAAACTGGAGTTAACAAGGTGGAAAAAGAGATCGATTTTCTTTGATTTGCCATATTGGAAGGTTGGTGGTAGTTTTTTTTTAATAATTTAAAATTATAATATAATATAATTATGAGTTACATTATTTATTTTTATAGGAACTTCCGTTACGACATAATTTAGATGTAATGCATGTGGAGAAAAACATTGGTGAAAGCATCTTAGGATCAATGTTGCATGATAACAAATCGAAAGATGGAACGAACTCCAGAAAGGATTTAGAGGATTTGGAAACTCGACATGAGCTTTATGCACAACCTCGTGGGAAGAAAACATATCTTCCGCCGGCTCCTTATACGTTGTCAAGTTCCGAGAAAAAAATATTTTGCAAAAGACTGTATGATTTCAAAGGACCCGATGGTTACTGCTCAAATTTGAAAAATCGTATATCGTTGGAGAATTGTAAAATTAGTGGCTTGAAATCACATGATTATCATGTTTTAATGCAACACTTATTACCTATAGCAGTAAGAGGGTTATTGTCAAAAAAGGCAAGAAAAGCAATAATTCGCTTATGTTTACTTTTCAACAAATTATGTCAACGTGTCCTTGACAGAGAAAAATTGCAACAAATGAACATTGAGATTATAGAAATTCTATGTGAGCTTGAAAAATATTTTCCACCCTCATTTTTTGACATAATGGTCCATTTGTCAATTCATCTTGGTAAAGAAGCACTTATATGTGGACCGGTTCAATTTCGCTAGATGTATCCTTCTGAAAGATATATGAAAACACTCAAAGATTATGTAAGAAACTACTCACGACCCGAGGGATGTATTGCTGAATCTTATCTTGCGGAGGAATGCATGAATTTTTTTAGTGAATTCTTGAAAAAATCAGGGCACATTGAGGAGACAGATGCTCGAAATGAAGATTACGAAAGCAATGTAATACTCGAGGGACGCCCAATTTCAGCGTCTAAGACAATTACGTTATCCCCAAATGAGAAAGAAAGTGCTCATTTAGCCGTATTAATGAATATGGCCGTGGCTGAACCATTTTTAGAGTAAGTATATATTATATTATGTATAAATTATTTTACTGTGTTTCTGCTAGTAAATATAACTTTAAGTTCCTTGTTTTATACTAGTTTGCACTTAGAGGAATTACAAAATTCATACAAGCGCATGGAGAGAAATTCAGCTTTGCTTTGGCAAACGCATACAAATTTTTTTGCTGATTGGATTGAAAAAAAGGTTAAACATTTTTTTTTTAAATACACTCATTTTTTTAAAGAATATTATTCTAAAATAACCAATGTAAATCAAACTTTTTTATAGATACCTATTAACTCCAATGATCACGATGAGATGCTGAAGTGGATTGCATATGGTCCGAAGAATGGTGCTTTGTCTTACAAAGGATATATCATCAATGGACAACGGTTTCACATAAAAGATGTAGCGAGACAAACTCAGAATAGTGGAGTGATTTACGATGCGACTACTTTGTGTAGAGCAAGTGCAAAAGATAATTCTCAAGTAGCTGATGTGGTCACTTATTATGGAATATTGACCGATATAATTTTATTAGATTATCACGTGTTTTATATTCCTATTTTTAAGTGTCATTGGGCGCATGTTGGAAATGGAGTAAAAGATGATGAAGATGGTTTTACTCTTGTCAATTTACATCAAAACCAAGCATCATTTTCAAAAGATCCATACATCCTTGCATCTCAAGCGAAACAAGTATTTTATTCAAGAGAAAACGTTTCTTCAAGTTGGTACGTTGTAATGAAAGCACCGTCTAGAGGTTTTCTTGATTCGGAAACAAATGATTATGTAGAAGAAACTATCAATATTCCAGAAGATCTCGATGTAACCGATATGGAAGTTGACAATGTTAGCTATGTTAGAGAGGACTGCGAAGGCATACTCGAATAACTCAATATTGCTGAATTTGTTACCCTATGGATAGTCAATAAAAATTGTTACATGCATTAATTAAAAGAGGTATAGGTACCCTTCACGCAAGGCATTTTTTGTTTAGTTATATTTGACTATTTTATTTTTTATGCAATAATTATTGTGTTTGATATGTGTTGATTTATATAAATGATTTTGACATCATCTTTTCCATTTCAATATTTAAATCAATAAGATACATTTAATTATGAATAGTTGGTGATCACTAGAAGAGTTATTGAGTTATATATCTCATAAAATTTGTTATTTTATATATGCAGGCATCGAGTTATTGATTATCATAGAGTTTTTCATATTTGAAGACGCTCATAATCTTGATCATGAAGGTATGAATGAAGTTAGCTTTAAATCGCTTTTGTCCCGGTGAAATATGTCAAGTTAGTTTATCATATAATAGCATTGAATCTCTAGTTGTTTCCTAAGCATAATTCTTAATTTCACCTTTCAAATTTCCAGTTTAATTTATGAATGATGATGCATTCGTCTAGATTATTTTGTGTCATTCAGTTTATGTTAAATTTTTGTATCCAAATAGCCTCCCCTATACATAGATACATAAAAAAACTCGTTTACACATGTTGTTTTAATAATCATCCTTCCCTATTTGATATGTTAGTTTATAATCTATGCACAACTGTACTGCATGATTCATGTCCAGGTAAATTTCTGTTTTTTCATTAATTTCATATAGAATAGTAATTGTGGTATTCATAGGAACTTGTGATAAATCAAGGATGTTATAACATACGTATGTCCTCACTGTTGAATTCTATTTTAGAATACTGCATCAGCATGGCTCTTCTGTTTTTGCCATTAAGTTAATAGAAATACACCATCACACGTTCATTTTTGCTCTAATTAATCGTGACTTTACCAAGTTATTTATCACTAAAGTCCTTCCCTTTTTGCAAAAGTTTCCTTCTTAATTGTGAAAATTAATGCAACATCAACACCAACATCTACTTTTATCGAAAATCGACTAAAAAAGTTGATAATCAAGCAGGTTATGTTTATTTCCCACATCATAATTCAAATTTGGTTAAGACATAAAATTATCTTCTTTAACATATGTTGTTCCACTCAATATTATTACTGTAGTTGCTTGTAATTCCTATCAAGGTTGTCCATGATCTATTTTACATTGATTTCTGACTTTTACACACAAGCTCTCTGGTTGTAGCAATATCCTTCTTTCGATTGTTACTATGAAATTTCTCGTATATACTGTTTATATTGGCTTTGTTTATAAGGTAATCCAAGGTCTCTCGGTTGAACTTTGTAGTTGTTGTATCTTCTGATATTCACCTTTATTGTTTGTGATTGATGATAGATCACAGCCATTGTGATGAGTTTCAAAGCGGTCATCTAATTTTGTTGAGCGCTCATCTAATTTTGTTGTGTTTGTTGATATTGTTTTCACAGCAAAAGGATAAGGATATGCACATAAGCTTAGTACGTACTCGCCAACAGTTGAAGAACGAGAAATCCCGAAAGTATAAGCCAAAATCCAAATACAAGTAACTAGAATTACGGCACAAGAAATTACAAATGCCATGTGCGGAAATTGAAATGACTTGTGAAGAAAATGAAATGCATGAGGAAACTGAAATGCTCCATGAAGAAAATGAAATACGTGAAGAAAATGAATTACGTGAAGAAGTTGAAATAGCTTCCGAAGAAAATGTTGATGCCGAAGAGGAAATCAATGGATCAAATGAAGTTAAAACTGCAAATATCGATGTGAAAAAACGTCCTAGAGGTCCAACAAGAGCAAAAAAAACTTCCGCTAAATCTTGGGAATCGAATTGAAATTGAAGTCAATGAGGTAGCCATACCCATAGGAGAGGGCTCAGTACATTTATCTTCTTATCTTGGGCCGCTTGTACGAGAACATGTACCGGTTACACTTGCCGATTGGAGGTTTCTAAGCGATGAATTGTAAGTTGTATTGTGGGATTCGATTCAGGTATGGGATCTTAATAATTGCTTTGCTTAATCAATAAGCTGTCATAATTAAATTTTAAATATTTCTATTTTAACCTGCAGCCAAACCGTTTTATCGTTTACTGCATGATGAATTATCGTCAATGTTCATGCACATGTGTCACACCTGAGCACTCGTTGTACACGCATTTGTGTTTATCGTCAATGTTCATATGTTTAACTATATTTACTTACCTTTGCTAATAACCAAGCATATATACATTATGCCGCTCTATACTATGAATGCCTGCCAAAATCAGTTGTATACATCTCTGCACACGCCCATATGAACCTTAGTTACAAGTTCATTAAAAAAAATCACCAATCCTTTCTGGATTGTAGGCTGTGTAGAAAGCCTCTTTTATAAGTGTTAGATTGTTTTCTTGCACATGCACATGCACATGCAGTCATAATTTAAGATCTGCTTCAACTTGTATCACTGGTTTTTGTAAGAATAGGTTATGATATTTGTAGCACCAGGAATACAGCAAGTAAATATGCTAAAAAGAACTGTTTTGTCTACTTGGTTAATATGTGGCGATAATGCAAGTGATCATAGTCTAAAAAATAGAAAAGAAAATTTGCTGCAGCAATTGGCAGCAGCAGCAACAGAAAAAAATGTTGTACAATATATTTAATGCATACTTCTTATAATTTATTCTATGATACTGATATTTAAGCTGAGATTAACAATAGGCACATTTCGGAGTTTATGGGGATTTTTGCAGCTGTCGCTCGCTTTTGCGTGCTTACGCATAACTTAATAATAGGATAATTTGCTTATAACTACTATACAGAGGTACATTTTTGGATTAAAAACTGTAAAATTACAAATATTGATGTATATATTGTGTTTCCGACACTGTGGTTGGTGCATATTGTTTAATTACCATTGTAAAATTGTAAAAGTCCCTTTGTACAAAAAGAGAGAACTATGCCCTTTTTTTGGAAATTAGAAAAATTTTCACAAAAACAAAAGAATAATAATAATTTGTATGTGGTTAATAAAAATATTTAAACTAATTAATTTGAAATTCTTTGGAGACAACAAAATGAGTTAGAATATAAAAGCCACAAAGAAGAATGATATATACATGACATGTTGAATACATAAAAGTCGAGGTATAAGCTATTTACTATTCCCTATAAGAAATTATGAGGACATAATTTTATTGAGGGAAGTCTATAACAATTTCGGTTTCGACGTCGAGTTGATACGCATACTTGGTTAAAATAGAAATATTTAAATTTTAATTATGACAACTTATTGATTAAATTAAAACTAAATAACAAACATTTTAAAGTGTAAACAAATATATATTATAATTTTTGACTACCTTGTGCGTCAACCATACTACTCACCAAATATTACATATACTGTGTTTATATACATAGTAACTTTCATTTAAACGCAAAAATAGCAGCATAATTTGTGATATAAAATCGATCTGAACCATTCAATAAACATGGACCACTTTTGCAAACATAATGCAATCTTATCAAGACACAAGCTTATGACACAATATGTGACAAAATGGAACTAAATTTTTAATCTTTACCCGAATTCAACCCATTACGAAAACACAATGAGATTCAAAAATTAAAATATGTCGTGCCTAAAATAACCACTGCCAACAACGGTGATCTGTATTCTTAATATTAGACAGGTTTTTTTGTCTTTTGGGCGAGGCCCTCTATGTTGTGCATCGGATATCTTTTTACATCAATAATGGCTGCATGTGTGTGCGCACGCACATGTTACATCATACTATATTATGTATACAAGTAGATGTGATTGTATTTAAATTAATACCTTAAGGGGACAGAAAATTAAAAATAAAAGTTACATATATAAATGGCGGAGTGGGTGTAAATTGAGATCTTTAAGTACATTGCTTACAAATCAACCAAATCGACGCTTGCAAACCCGAAACGAAATTGGGTTTGGGGTGTCTTCAAAAATATAGGCAGGGCATTAAAATCACAAGCAGTAGAATGCCTATTAGTTTTCTATGTTTACATGTGCCCAAATCTGAACTTATGTATATAGTTTAGATATTACTAGATTCTTTTAATATGAAATTGCTTGCTTATTTCAGTCACTAATAGTCACTAAACTGAAAATAATGCATGTTATCAAATTGCTTACTTGTAGGCTAGATTCAAAGTGGAAGAATGGCAAAAAAACTTCCATATTTCAACAAATGGGAACTATTTGGAGATCATCAAAAAGCAAATTGGTCCGAAAGTTAGTTAATGCAACGACGGAAGAGGAAAGACTTAGCTTGAAACCTTACAATATAAAAAACATGAGCA
This sequence comes from Allium sativum, assembly GCA_030737875.1. Lineage (NCBI taxonomy): Eukaryota > Viridiplantae > Streptophyta > Magnoliopsida > Asparagales > Amaryllidaceae > Allium > Allium sativum. The sequence continues at coordinate 855,828,703 of CM060915.1, read as the reverse complement.
AGTGGAGATCGTTTGTAAAGGAGAAATTAAGTTTGGAGTTTAAGGTATGCTTATATATTTTATTCAAAATTATTTACTCTAAAGCTAAATTGTGGATTAAACAAGTTTAGAGTCTAAGGCTAAATTATGTATTTTCAGGCAAAAAGTGAGAAATGTAGAGCCATTAGGCAAAAACAATTGCCGCACACAACTGGACGTAGAGGAATGGCTCGATTTACCGACGATTTGGTTAGTTAATTAAACGTAGCGTTATTTATCTAGCTAGCTAATAAATATCAACTGATTTATTTTTTGTGTTTTTAAATTTAGAAAAAGCATAGTCAAGATTCATCTTCCATAACTAGAACAGATATTTGGGTTAAATCTCATACTAAAAAGAATGGTGAACCAGTGAATACGGATGTTGCAAATGTTATTGTAAGTATTTTTATTTTTTGTCACTAATTGAATATTGTGACATTTTTACCTTTGTATATAACATACATGTATGTTAATTTAAATAGGAAGAGATTAAAAAAATTGAAAATGCGAAACCGTCCGACTCGATAAATAATATCCAAGAAGATGCAATTGTACAAATTTTGGGACAAGATAAACCCGGACGGTTAAGAGCACTAGGAAGGGGGTATACTAAAACCAAGTTAGCTTTGGCACAATCGAGGGATACTCAGATAACTCAGTGTCACAAAAGAATTTCAGAATTGGAGAATGTGGTTCGCTCTCTAGTAAACAAACAGGTATACATTTTAATGCGCAATATATTAATTTATGCATTTTGTTTTCAGACTGTATACTAATTGAACATGGACATCATGTCACTGCATTTGTTCCCATGCTCCAGTCTTAGTGCTACAGCCATTGAATTGGGGCAGCAGCTAGCGTATTTTGTTCATCCACAAATAAATATAACACAAGAATTCCCTAATCAGTTCTCAGTATTTATTTGATATTCAAATATTCCATGAAATTATGGTCATTTTAACTTAGTTCAGCCACTCTTATATCTTGTAAAATAGTTCCCTGATGCACTGCTCAATGAATGTAACATGTATTTTACCTTGACAATTTGGCAGGGTAATGAATGTTCGAAAGAAGGAAGCACACCTGAAATGGTATAAATCACTTATATATTGATATAACACCATTTAGAGGTTAGTTTTAAATCCTATAATCAACATAATTTTTGATTGAATGATTGTAGAATAATGACAACACATGTGAGCTGTTGAATTGGGATGGAACCGATGAAATTGTTGCTGAAGGGAGAGTGGTGTCCACTGATCCAAATGAAGTTGTCAATGACATTCGTATTGGACCAAATGCTGTGAAAGTTGTTATAGATTGCATAAAGAGACTAGACGCTTATTTATGGAGGCCTACATCTAGTTTATCAGTATTAGGAGAAGACAAGGATAAGTTAGTGGCATGGCCTGCAAATCGTGTTGTTGCGCTGGGAGGACACATGATAGAAGACATTACGGTAAAATTTATGATTCACGGTAACTATTTGTATTTCTTTTCCGTTAAACACATTTATTGTTCTTTTTAGAGTAAAACTAGTAGCACAAACAACAAATGCAAGCTTTATGATTGGAACGAGGGTGAGACGTTGGTTGTCGAAGGAAGACTTTCCTCGAGTGATTCAAAAATGATTGTGAACGGTATTCCGCTTGGTCCGTTAGCCGTAGTGGTTTGGGTAGACTGTGCAAAAAAAGAGGATGCTTACTTGTGGCGCCCCACAATAGATATGTCATGTATTAAAGAGGCCGTTGGCAAGAAAATAGCATGGCCAAAGTCAAAAGTTGTAGCTGAAAAAGCAAGCATCTCGTCTCCTCCTTTCAAGGCTACAACAAACATTTCAACTTCTCCTTGCAATGCTAAATCAACTCGTCAGGTAATTTATTGGACATTGAATTATCATGGTAAAGAAGTAAAATAAATTGTATTTATATTCTTTACATAGGCGAGTACTCCATTATGTACATATGCTCATTTAAAAGAAAAATGTTGTTTACATAATATTTTGACTGCTCTATTTTGTAAAAAATGTTACTTTGGTTTACTTATCCAGAAGAGCTCGATTCTGGTAGCAAATAATAAATGCAAGCTGATTGATGTGGCTGAAACGGGACGAGTAGTGGCCGAAGGAACTATCGCTTCAACTGATCCGGCATCAACGGTTCACTGTGTTCCTTTAGGAGACGATGCGGTAAAAGGTTGGGTAGACTTTATGAGAGTTAATGACGCATTACTATGGAGACCTACGTCGGAGTGTACATACATGGAAGATGCTTTTGGAACTACCGTAGCTTGGCCGACGGCATATGTCATTGGGGAATCAAGTTCAAGTAAGTATTATTTTTCAGTTTAACAATATTTTTTTATGAATTCTGCCTATCAGACTGTTCGTAAACAAACACTAGTAATTTCAAGATCAATCATTTTGTTTAGAGTTAGAAAAGTTAGTATAACAGTAAATACGTTGTTTTTCGCCAAGAATTTATCATCATAGAATAAAGAACAAATTATACCAGTTAGTTAAGCTTAAGGAAATTGTTATTTTAGATAATTATTTCACAATTTTCAGTTGAAAACTGAAAAATTAAATTAGCAGCCTTGGGTCCTCGAGATGGTTTGGATGGAGTTGTAGTGGATAATCAAACCAATCATTAATGAAGTTTATCTACTATAAGTCTGTCAAATCGAATTGTGTGAAGCCAAAAATACAAGTAATATGTTTGAAAATTTTCACTTAAATCTCTTCAGTCTAATTTATTTATTTTTTCTTCAATAATATCCAAGTTTTTAATACGAACATATATGATTTTTTGTCAAGATAACATAATAGTGTATGTAGAGGATGATGGATGAATTCGTAAGTAACTACATGTTATCATGATCGTAGAGAGAAGCATGCGTTCATCTTCTGATGAAGGATATGTACAAAAGCAAAACATTATGATCGTTTCGTTTCATTCACAAAGCGGACAACATTTTTATTTTAAATCACTTCATAAAGATTTACTTTACTGTTTATTATATCATATGTCCTTGCACTAAATTCGAGGTAAATGCAAATATATGTCCTTACCTTGAATTCTACACATATGTCATTCAGTCCAGGTAAATGTTAACATATGCCCTTACCTTGAGTTCAACACATATGACACTCACGCGAAACATTGATCTCCTTGTTTCGCACCTTTTTATTGGTACTTAAAATCCAGATTGCTGCTAACTTCAAATGGTGCCTTATAAAACCAATTACCAGCATTGCAACATGACTATTTATGGCTAATAGTACAAATTTTATTTCGTCCACGGAAAACTACTCTGATTTAACAGATTTTAATTGACTTTGCCATTACTTAACAATTGGGTAGATATTAGCACTTTCGAAAACATTCATTTTCGAATTTATGTCCATCTAACATCTCATATTTTAAGGAAACATTTTAGTGATATCTCATTACAGAATTTGGAGACAAATCAGTACAAACTTTTTTCAACAGAACTCGATGAAAGTGGGACTAAAGCAACATCCACAAAACATCATATCAAGTAACGTTTCCAACTGATAATGAAGAACCAGTTTATTTTCAAATTTTAAAATAATAATAATAACAATAAGATACTCACATGCTGAGAGAACAACATGAGCTCATCTCTACAAATTTTGCTTTTGTTCATGCTTCTCTCTACTACATGAAATTTTAAATGCGTGATGGGTATTGGACTGTTTTTCCTCCACTTGCTGTTGCATCTTTTGATGCAGGCACCTTGTTTTGTCTTGCCACCAGGCCATTATTCATGTACTACATGTACATGCTGCATGTACTCCTATTACCTCTGCCGCTTCAATACATGCTTGGGTATTAGTAAAGTGACACTGCATATTTTATTTGCGCCATATATGTTCAGATCAAATATTAGATGTCTGTATAATAGAAAAATAGGAGAGAGGGTACAAGTATGATGCGAATAACATATGGGGCGGTGCAGGCAAATGCAAAATTCTTGGAATGGGGAATTGACATTCCCTGTAACTGCAAGGTAACTTGGTTTAAATGCCAAGCCTTGTTTAATCCCATCATCTTTCTTTGCTGTTTGTTAAGTATGAATCTTTGTTTAATAATTACTGGGCATTATTAATTACTTGAATATTATTTGATAATTCATGACAAATACTTATTGATGATTATCGAATGTGTTTACAGGTAATTAGCTTTTCCGGAGTAAAGATCATCATCAACAACGGACGTGATTTAAATTGTTATATGTATTATGATATTAGTCGGTACTTAAGTAAAACTCTTTGAGAATGCTTATGGTATATGAACTTGTTCGTTTTTGTCAAACAACTATTATCTAAATGGTTATGTGTAGTACTTATGTAATTAACGTGTTATCAATTATTTGAATATGTCGACTTTATGATTGGTTCATTGTTGGTTTGAATATGATAATTATATGATTGATGCTGATTTTGGTATGACTATTACAAAGCTGGTTGCTGGAAACAATGTAAGCCATGAACAGTATATAGTAGCATTTAAAAAAAGCTACAAAACAATCAATACATTTCAGCAGCGTTTCTCAGATGCTACTGAAACAAACGTAAAATACTATCTGAATTTATAGTGGCATAAAATAAATGCAACGAAAAGTTTTTAGTTACATAAAATAAACGCTACAGAAAATCAAAGAAATGGACCAAGCAAAAACGCAACCAAAAAATGTTAGTTTTGGTTGGATTTTTTAAACGCTACAGAAAATTTTTGGTTGCTTTAGTTTGGCAGCATTTATGTAAACGCAACAGAAAAAAACAGACTTTTAGTTGCGGGACCTGTAGTAGCGTTCTCTAAAACGCTACCGTAGGCTTTGGTAGCGTTTTTTAAACGCTGCTAAAGGCATTTTCTGGTGTAGTGCCGGCTTGTGCTGCATTGTGTGATGGGACCGTGGTCTTATAATAACTTCATTGTTCTTTATTTAGCATTGCGTTGTTTTATGCACTGGTATTCTTGGGAGGAAACCCGTTCCGTGTTATACGGCGTGGTCCCTTGATTTACCTAACTTTAAAATAAAGATTAATAACTGTTTTAGTTCTCACACCAGTCACATGACTGACTTGGAGTTTATTGTTTTAAGCTAAACTCTGGGTGCCCTTATTTTCGACACATGCAGCTAGTTATTTTGGTTTTGCAGATTTATATTTGCAGGATCCTGATTTACAGCTCAAGCAGTATTCGGAAAGCTCTGTATCCGTGTATCTATTTTCAGTTGTGCTTTGTATTGTTTTTTCCGCTGCGATGTACTTAAATGTAATTTAAATCTCTGATATTTTTTGCATAATATTTATTCATACTCTATAATATTCTTGTATTCTGATGGAATTGTTGTAATAAGCAATGAAATGTTCTTCTTTTTGTGTTTCGATGTGGCTTGTCTTCAACTCAATCCGGGCTTTCCTTTACGGGGAAGTTCGGGTCCTAACATTTTGGTATCAGAGCTTTGGTTTACAGAGCTCAGAGAACAAGACGCGTAAGAGCCAAATGAAAGAATTCATCAGAAACTGGATTAGTAATATCTATTGAGAATGTCTCATTAGAGATGGGATCAGTAGTATCCTATAACGAGTGTGAAGACTATATTTTTGTTAAAGATGAAAACAAAATTTGTTTTGAAAATAAAATTCAATTATACGTATTTGATTATTTATTTTATATTGAGTTTGGACAATCAATTATATAAAGATTTTTCGTATACGTCTGATCCACATGTATTCGAAGTTTTAATATACTGGATAGATATAGAATCACATTCTAGTCGCTCGGAGATGGTTCTGATGATGGCATGTCATCATCAGCACTTGTGTTCGTGTTTCGAAAGTGGGATTTCTATATGATTCCAATTGACTGGTGTGAGAACCAAAACTAGATAGGGCTTATTGTTGTGATTTGGCATCAAAAATCTGATTTTTGGATTATGTATCAAAGTTATGAATTTGAAACAATATTCAACTAATTGATTGCTGATTGTGTAATTTGGTTATTGTTTTGATTAATTAGAATTTGAATCATATAACCAAATTGTATCAAATAGTGAATTGTATTGAAAATTGTTAGAATTTGCATACATTTACATGTATATCCATTGAACAGGTCATGGCAAGGAGGCTAGAGAAGAGGAATAAAATTGTTTGCCCAACAAATAGGTACATGTTTACTAATTTCTTGGGTCTTGGATGATTTTATGAGCCGATTGGCTAGCCGCTTGGCTGTTTCTTTTTCTTTTTGGATTGGAGAGGCCAGTATGGCTATTTCGGGATTTTCCTGGTGCTCCCGTGCAGGGGAGGTTATGGCGTAATTTTTCGAAAATTTAGGGTGTTAGCCAAACTTTTGAAGAATTTGAAAAGTTCTTAGAAAAGGAAAAGTTGAAGAACCTAAGCCGTAATGAAAATAATGAAAGTTGGGTTGGTTTGTAAAACAACTTTTAGCTTCGTTCCTTTTCGAGGACGAAAAGTTTTAAGTGGGGGAGATTGTAATAACCCGGAAATCTGGGTCGATTTAAAATTTTTATTTTGGCAATTTTAATGAAATTTGAATATTTATTAATGAATTATTTTAAATAACAGCGACTAGAAATTTATTTTGAATAGAAATATATTGTATATGTTCATTTGAATCGACGTTAGAATATAAATATTTATTTTAATTATAAAAGGAATTGAAAATGGCGCGGTAGTTTGAAATTTCGATTTCAAAGTTAAAATGAATGTACAAGATTCAAAATAGATCGGATTTTGGAGAACCAAAAAATATTTGAATCTATTAGGGAATATCTTTCCAAGAAATCCGAAAAATTGAAATATCATAGCGGAAAAAAAAGGTATGCCCAGTTGAAATTTCAGAATAGTCGCTTTGGAATTTTGGCCCTTAAAAATGGAAATTTTGGAAACGGCCTCTGTTTTCGACGAAACCACTTTTGTTGGATCTAGGATGTCAAGTTGTTGCTAGATTCAAAAATTCATAATTTTATGAATCAATATATGAGCGTGGCACAGGAAAACGCGTTTTGACAGTTTTAGTCAATTTCGATCGACCAGAAATTGGCCATTTTTCAAACGGTCTCAGAATTTGATGAAATTAGTTTTGTTAGGACCATATCATCAATACGAAGCTAGAAAATATTTTTCAGGAATTTTTAGAGTTCGTATGTAGCCCCAGTAAATTGAAATGTGCGTTCAAATTCAATATATAGAGTTATATTTTGATTTTGATGGAAACTGATCAAAACAGTTAAATCAGCTTACGATACATATCCCATTGTGTTCGGAATGGGGGTATTGTGCTCTAGGCGACATGCGGTGGGTCTTATTTGGAGATCGAAATTTAAAGTTACTTTTGGATTTACAATAAAATAAATATATAAATTAGATGGCCCACTCACTTCTCCCTCCCTCCTCCTTTCCTTACCCCCCACGTTGACTTCAATTATTAAGAAATAAAAAGAGAAAAAACAAAAACACTCGTCGATCTCCCCGCCACCCATCTTCGCGGGCCCCCACCAACGGTGCCGCCTCGCCGGAGCAACCAGCCCCCTCTCTCCTCCTCGTCGACTGCGCAACCCTTCCCCCTTTCTCCGATCCAAACCACACCCCAAACCCTACCTCCTCAAATCTACCGCAGCCAACCTCGCTGTAATAACCCGGAAAATCTGGGCTAGTTTAAAATTTTTATTTTGGTAATTTTAGCGAATTTTGATTATTTAAAATGAATTATTTTAAATAATATCGACGAAAAATTTATTTTGAATATATTTAGAATATATATATATTATACGCCGTCGTTAGAATATAAATATTTATATATAATTATAAATAGGAATTGAAAATGGCGCGGTAGTTCGATAATTCGATTTCAAACTTCAATTGAATGTACCGGGTGCAAAACAATCCGGATTTTAGTGAAACCAAAAACATTAGGATCTAATTGATAATATCTCTCTATCGAATCCGAATAATCAAAATTTCATAGCGGGAATCAAAAGATATGTCCAGTTGAAAATTCTGAATAGTCGCTATGGAATTCAGGCCCTTAAAAATGGACATTTTGCAAACGACCTCGGATTTAGACGAAACCAGTTTTGTTGGGTCCGTGATGTTAAGTTATTGCTAGATTCCAAATTTAATAATTTTTCGTATCAATATGTGAGCGTGGCAAAGGAAAACACGTTTGACCAGTTTCAGTTGATTTTAATCGACTGGAAATTGGCCATTTTTCAAATGGTCTCAGAATTCGACGAAACTAGTTTTGTTAGGACCGTATCGTCAATACGAAGCTAGAAAATATTTTTCTGGAATTTTTCTAGTTAGTATGTGCCCCCGGTAATTTGAAATGTGCGTTTAAAATTCAATATAGTGATTTAAATGAAAATTCAAAAGGAAACTATTGTAACAATCAAATCAGCTTACGATACATATCCCATTGTGTTCGGAATGGGGGTAAAACGCTATGGACGACAGGCGGTGGGCCTCGTTTCGAGGTCGTATGTAAAAGTCAACCTTTTTGAATAATTAAGTAATTAAATAAAAAAAAATATTCTTCCCCCCTTTTTCTTCTGCCTGGCCCCCCCCGACTTCATTTAACAGAAACAGTTCGAAATAAAAAAAAAGAAAACCCTAAATCTAAAATCGCGCCGCAGTCCAGGAAGCGCCGCCGACGAAGACCCCGCTCCTCCCTCCCTCGATCGAAGACCCAGAACCCTCGAAGCCGCCCCCCCCCCGAAGCGAACGCCACCGCCGCCCAACCGCGACCTCCCCGACGCCGCCGAGCTCGACAGTCACCCCCCTTCTTCGCAACAAGGTAAATTGTTTTATCCTGTTTTATTTTCATTTTAAAATTCCGAAAAAAAAAGATTTTAAAACAGATTTTGAAACGATTTTTGTTTTTAAAATAAAAACTGTTTTGTTTTAAAAATAAAAACTGATTTGATTTTTTTAAAAGGTTTTAAAAAACAGTTTTTTTTAAAAAGGTTTAAAAACAGTTTTTTTAAAAAAGGTTTAAAAACAGTTTTTAAAAGGATTAAAAACTGAATTGATTTTTAAAAAAGTATAAAACTGAAATTTTTAAAAAGAATAAAAACTGATGTTTTAAAAAGTAAAAACTGATTTTGTTTAAAAGTAAGGCGACTTTCTTCAAAGAAAAAGTAAGTTTTTATTAACATTTATTTTGATTTTCAGTTTATGTATAAACAACATGCAAAGTTAGAATTTTTAAAACAAAGAAAAGGTTAAAGATATAATTTTTATTTAAGGAGGATAATAAAAATATGATTTTTATATTTTTAAAGTATTAAAAATATAATCTTTACTGTGTAGTGAAATAAAAATATGATTTTTATATTTTTAAAGTATTAAAAATATAGTTTTTACTATATAGATGATGTCAAATTTCGATTTTTATATATTGAATAGCGAAGTAAAAACTCGATTTTTACATATGTAGTGAAAGCGGACAACGAAGGTGACGAAAAGGCGAAACGACGAAGACTTCTGCAAAGGAAGTGCCGAGGAGCTTGGATAGCTATAAGTGAGAACTTCTCACCTTTCAATTTAATTTTTCTAGTTATATATATATACTAGGATGCAGACGGTGTTTAGTAGCACCCGACACAATCGTCCACAGACCATGGACTTGTTTGTTTGGTTGTTTGGTGATTGATTGCGATATTGGTTTGAATGTGGTTTGTGGTGTGAAAAATCGAATCGATAAATTTGTTAGGATTAGACGTGCGCCGTTATAAGGCGAAGGAGTAAGGCTAGGTTAGACTCTTACTCCAAATTTTGTGGTTTGCATAACGAATTGATTTGATTGATGTGTGAATGGCGTGGGCCTTCACTAGACCGGGGATAAGGCTAGGCCTCGTCCCGTTTCTAGTATCGTGCCGTTATGCCGCCGAAATTTTCTAAAATATGTTAGAAAATAAAAATATCATTTTATTGTGTAAATGAATAATAGAAATTCATATGTTGGAATAAAATGTTTTATCGTTAAAAATATAATTTTTAACGTGAATATGAATATAGTGAAAGTGAATAAAATAAAATATTCATTTACAAACCGGACGGTTTGTTTATGTACACCTATTTGAAGGACATTGATTGGGACGATAAATTTTACACATCGCCCAACAGCACAAATAAAATATGTGTTTGATTGTTTGAAACCCCACACGGGTGTTGGGATGAAATTTGAAGTTCACTCATCCTGATTGATTAAATATGTCGATCGATTGATTGACAGGCTGTTATAAGCGTTGAATATCTATATTTGATGCTTATACAGTGTAGTGCACTTTGGTTGATGGTTGATTATTTTCAATGCTATTATATACATGTGTTGTATGAAAATCCATATAATTAATTTTATATGGTGATTGATTGGGCCTCATTCCAATTTGAAAATTAAAGAATATTATAAAATAAAAGTTCATGTGTTGACAGTACTCATTCATTGAGATTGGTCATGTGTTAAACGAAATATTTTAGTAATAAAATTTACATCTTTATCGATATAAAATAAAAGTTCATGTGTTGACAGTTTCATTCATTGAGATTGGTCATGTGTTGAACGAAATATTTTAAATAATAAAGTCTACATCTTTATATTATAAAATAAAAGTTCATGTGTTGACAGTACTCATTCATTGAGATTGGTCATGTGTTGAACGAAATATTTTGATAATAACAACTATTTTGAAAAAGAAATATTTGAAATAGAATATTTGAAAAATAGAAATTTAAGAAGCCGTGTTGATTAGATTGACGCCATTTTGACGTGGATCGATATTTATATCGATTTTAAAACGATTTCAAAATGAATTGAATTGAAAACGATTTCGAAATGAATTGAATTGAAAACGATTTCGAAATGAATTGAATTGAAAACGATTTCGAAATGAATTGAATTGAAAACGATTTCGAAATGAATTGAATTGAAAACGATTTCGAAATGAAATGAATTGAAAACGATTTCGAAATGAAATGAATTGAAAACGATTTCGAAATGAATTGAATTGAAAACGATTTCGAAATGAATTGAATTGAAAACGATTTCGAAATGAAATGAATTGAAAACGATTTCGAAATGAAATGAATTGAAAACGATTTCGAAATGAATTGAATTGAAAACGATTTCGAAATGAATTGAATTGAAAACGAATTCAAATTGAATTGAAAGCGAATTGAAATGAATTCAAATTGAATTGAAATTTGAATTGAATAAAAATGAGTTTTAAAACGAATTTATAAAGAAGAATTCAATTTTGATTTAAATTGAAAAGAAAGTTGAAATTGCTTTTGAAACGATTTTAAAACTATTTATATAATTCGTTTTAAATATAAATCGACGAAGTATATATTATATATATTATATATATAATATAATGGCCTGAATAGAACGCGCCGCGCCACGGCAGTTCGCGAATTTCGACCATTGATTTCAAACGGACATTTCGGGAGATCCGACCGTCGGATTCTCCTAAAACCGGAACCGTTGGGTTCGTATCGAAAAGAGCTTTCTAATGAATATTAGAAATTTGAAATCTAACGGTTGGATTTGGAGTTACGTCCAAATCAAATTTGAAAAAGGTCGCTGTAAGTGCAGTTCGATGGCCGTTGATGGAAATCGACTGTACGGGCCTTGATAAAATTATTAAAAATAGTAATAATTTGTGTAAAATCATAAGAAATGATTTAGAAAGAATTGGGATGAAAAACTCCATATTTGAAAAGATAAAAATAATTTTTTATCGAAATGAACTAGTTTTGAACTAGAATTATAATTCTATTTATTTTTAAATAAATAAATTGAATTTAAAAAGGTTTTAAATATAATCAGAATATCCAATGATTGCATTGGAGTGGATTTGAATCGAAATTGTCTTCGGAATATTTCGATGTTGGAATTTGTGATTATACAGGTGTTGTTATGGAAATTTGAAAGATATATTTGTATCGTTATTTCCAATACGACATTTGTTAATCGTAGAATTTGATATTGAATATAAGCCGATATATTTTCTATTCAGAGCCTTATATTGAATATCAAATGTGATTTGGGTTTGTCGTGAATGGTGTCTTCACTAACACTGTTCTTGAACCCAGTTGAGAAATGATTAAATCTTTTTATTTAGATTTAATGAAGTGTACCAATTAAATAATATTTAATTGGAATTGAATTGATATTGATTTTTGGGTTTATCGTGAACAGTGTTTTAAATAACACTCGTTCTTTAACCCGATCATTAATGAAATGTGATTTTGGGTTGTCGTGAACGGTATCTTCAATAATACAGTTCTTAGACCTAAAGAAGTTAAGAAAATCAGAAACTAACTGGAGATTAGTTAAGTTGAATAGTTTCCGAGGTATTGATCTGATGTTGGTTTCGGCCTTCGGGATTAATACTTAGGGAATTGCTCACTTGCTAATTTACAATTAGGGACTGATTGAAATGTGATGTGATTTTGGGTTTATCGTGAACCGTGTTTTAAATGACACTGATTCTTTAACCCAGTCACAGATTAAAACTAAGTGGAGTTTTAATGAATCTTTAATTAGATTGAAATAATCGAAATGGAGTATCACCAGTTTTGCTCCAGGCGATAGTTAAATCTTTAATTAGATTTGAACGTGAAATGGTAATTGAATTTACCGATAACACTGTGGTGTTAGATATGAAGTATTACCGGTTTTACTTCATGGGATAAATAGGTTGGGATTGGGAAATTAAAACCAATGATTACTTCGGTAAGGTTCGTTAATCTCGACTAGTTGAATCGAAATTCAAAAGAAGAATAAATTCAAGAAATTTATCTTGGATAAAATTAATGGGAACATTTCCCTATGAATGTGAAATTTAGAAACTAACTGTCGGTTGGCCAAGCAGAATGGTTTTCTGGATATTGATCTGATGTTGGTTTCGGCCTTCGGGGTTAATATTTGGGAAATTATTCTCTTGATTAATTTACGGTTAGTGACTAATGAATTGGAATGAGGCGTATGTTGTGTTTGTGTAACACTTATTTAAATATACGCGAGTTATTCGGAAAGACCGGGTTTATCCCATTCTGAATAACTGATACGACGTTAAGTCGAAGATGAAGACGGTGGTCGAAGACCGGAGGTCTTCACGTCGTTTGGGTAATTACTGATGATCTTGATTGGGTTGTACACCCAAGAAGATGGAAACAGTTAGTGATCGTCCAGACGTACTTGGAGATCGATGGATATGCGGGGTACTAGGTGCCTCCGGTTTCGTTCAGACCCAGAACGGACTTGTAAATGGACTGTGTGTCTGACATTGGATTTTAGTCCGTGTGATTGATCCCTATTAAATATATATCTGTTTGGCGGCGGAGAATTTATTCTCTTGCTTAACGCCCTTCTCTGAGACGTACGAGCTCAGGGGTTATATATTGATGGATATCAAACGCATGGAGTGAATTGCCTGTGTGGCATGCCTAAGTGGCAATTGATCGAGGCTTCTGTTGAAAAGCAAAGTCTTGTGGTGATGATCAAAGCACGGCCTTTGTGGCGTAGCTTTGTGTAACGTTTACTTCGCGAGTTTCACACCCGGTATGAACCAAAAACGGGAGACGGACCTCAGGGAGGACTTGCGTTTCTTTCTAGTTAGAAGTGGCGTAAGTGGTTTTACACGCCCTGACGAGTTTGACTTATGTGGTTGTTGCTGTCGCGAGGCGCCTCGGATTGATCGGTCGTTCTCGAAACGATGGAGTCATTTAGTTGGCTCATTTACGCCCCAAAGGGCGGGGAAACGTAGTGTTCAGGCATTTTAATCCACATCGGTGGACCGGCCCTGTCGCTCCAAGGCTTGACTGAGTACTTGCCTGTGGCTCGGGCTAGAGAGTCACGAATCGGTTGAGGACTATCTTTTGCCTCGGTTCATAGACGGAAATCCAATTTCTAAATACGTGACTTTGCGGTTTTATTTGTAAACCTATATATGGCGACATAGTGGCATGGGACGCTCATGCCGCCTATGATTGATACTTATGATTTGAAGTTGTTTTGTACACTATGCACTTATTATAGTATCAAATGATTTGTTTTAAACGTATCAAGCATTCTTTGGCTGTTATAAGGGAAAACCCTATCCCCCGGCTTGCGTTGCATTGTGTGATAGGACCTGGGTCTTATAACAGCTTCATTTTTCTCTATTTAGCATTGCGCTGTTGGTTTTATGCACTGGTATTCTTGGGAGGAAACCCGTTCCGTGTTATACGGCGTGGTCCCTTGATTTACCTAACTTTAAAATAAAGATTAACTGTTTTAGTTCTCACACCAGTCCCATGACTGACCTGGAGTTTATTGTTTTAAACTAAACTCTAGGTGCCCTTATTTTGACACGGGCAGCTAGTAGTTTTGGTTTTGCAGATTTATATTCACAGGATCCTGGTTTACAGCTGGAACGATATCCGGAAAGCTTTGTATCCGTATATCCTCTTCTAGTTGTGTATTGTATTATTTTCCGCTGCTATGTATTTAAATGTAATTTAAATCTCTGATATTTCTGTGTAATATTCCTTTATACTCTGTATATTCTTGTAATCTGATGCATTGTTGTAATATACAATGAAATGTTCTTCTGTATGCGTTCTGTTTTGTCGTGTTCTCCAAACGATAGGGTGTTTCGAACGGCCTGGATCGGTTTAGCGACTGGTTCGGACCGAGCGAAATTCCTTGCCGTCACAGTTGGTATCAGAGCTTTGGTTTACAAAGCTCAGAGAACAAGGCACATTAGAACCATACGAAAGAATTCATCAGAAACTGGATTAGTAATATCCAACGGGAATGACTCGTTAGAGATGGGATCAGTAGTATCCTAGAACGAGTGTGAAGAGTATATTTTTCAAATCAAAACAAATTTTTGTTTTGAAAATTTAAATCAATTATTCGTATTTGATTATTTATTTATATTGATTTTGGACAATTCAGTATATAAAGGATTTGCATATACGCCTTGCAAACGTATATTCAAAGTTTTAATATATTGGATAGATATAGCATCGCACTCTAGTCGCCCGGAGATGATATTGATGATAGCGATCGCATCATCAACATTTATGTTCGAGTTTCGAAGGTGTGATTTTCTATATATTTCCTATTGACTGGTGTGAGAACCAAAAATTAGGTAGGGCTTATTGTTGTAATTTGGCATCAAAAATGAGATTTTCGACTATGTATCAAAATTATGAATTTGAAACTCTAAATTCAACTAATTGATTGATGTTTGTGTTGTTTGTTTAGTTGTTTGATAATTTTGAACCATTATGCCTAATTGAACCAAATATTGAATTATATTGAAAATTGGTCGCATTTGCTTGCATATACATATATATCATTGAACAGGTCATAGCAAGGAGGCTAGAGCCAGAGAATAAAATTTGTTTGCCCGACAAATAGGTACATGTTTACTACATAATTTACTGTTTTGTTTGGGTGATGATGATTTTATGAGCCTATTGGCTAGCCGCTTGGCTTTTTCTTTTTCTTTTTGAGATCTGAAGGACCGGGGAAGCTATTTGAAATTCCCCGATGCTCCCGGTGCAGGGGAGGTTATGGCGAAATTTTTCGAAAATTTAGGGTGTTAGCCAAATTTTTGAAATTTTGAAAATTCTCAGAAACTGAAAAGTTGGAGAATGGAAGCCAGATCGAGCGTAGAGTTGAATAATCAATCCACTTTCGACTTTGTTCCTTTTCGGGGACGAAAAGTTTTAAGTGGGGGAGATTGTAATAACCCGGAAAATCTGGGCCAGTTTAAAATTTTTATTTTGGCAATTTTAGCGAATTTTGATTATTTAAAATGAATTATTTTAAATAATATCGACGAAAAATTTATTTTGAATATATTTAGAATATATATATATATATTATACGCCGTCGTTAGAATATAAATATTTATATATAATTATAAATTGGAATTGAAAATGGCGCGGTAGTTCGATAATTCGATTTCAAACTTCAATTGAATGTACCGGGTGCAAAACAATCCGGATTTTAGTGAAACCAAAAACATTAGGATCTAATTGATAATATCTCTCTATCGAATCCGAATAATCAAAATTTCGTAGCGGGAATCAAAAGATATGTCCAGTTGAAAATTCTGAATAGTCGCTATGGAATTCAGGCCCTTAAAAATGGACATTTTGCAAACGACCTCGGATTTAGACGAAACCAGTTTTGTTGGGTCCGTGATGTTAAGTTATTGCTAGATTCCAAATTTCATAATTTTTCGAATCAATATGTGAGCGTGGCAAAGGAAAACGCGTTTGACCAGTTTCAATTGATTTTAATCGACTGGAAATTGGCCATTTTTCAAACGGTCTCAGAATTCGACGAAACTAGTTTTGTTAGGACCGTATTGTCAATACGAAGCTAGAAAATATTTTTCTGGAATTTTTCTAGTTAGTATGTGCCCCCGGTAATTTGAAATGTGCGTTTAAAATTCAATATAGTGATTTAAATGAAAATTCAAAAGGAAACTGATTGTAACGATTAAATCAGCTTACGATTCATATCCCATTGTGTTCGGAATGGGGGTAAAACGCTATGGACGACAGGCGGTGGGCCTCGTTTCGAGGTCGTATGTAAAAGTCAACCTTTTTGAATAATTAAGTAATTAAATAAAAAAAAAAATATTCTTTCCCCCCTTTTTCTTCTGCCGCCCCCCCCCCCCCCCCGACTTCATTTAACAGAAACAGTTCGAAATAAAAAAAAAGAAAAAAAAGAAAACCCTAAATCTAAAATCGCGCCGCAGTCCAGGAAGCGCCGCCGACGAAGACCCCGCTCCTCCCTCCCTCGATCGAAGACCCAGAACCCTCGAAGCCGCCCCCCCCCCCCCGAAGCGAACGCCACCACCGCCCAACCGCGACCTCCCCGACGCCGCCGAGCTCGACAGTCACCCCCCCTTCTTCGCAACAAGGTAAATTGTTTTATCCTGTTTTATTTTCATTTTAAAATTCCAAAAAAAAAAAGATTTTAAAACAGATTTTGAAACGATTTTTGTTTTTAAAATAAAAACTGTTTTGTTTTAAAAATAAAAACTGATTTGATTTTTTTAAAAGGTTAAAAAAAACAGTTTTTTTTTAAAAAGGTTTAAAAACAGTTTTTTAAAAAAAGGTTTAAAAACAGTTTTTAAAAGGATTAAAAACTGAATTGATTTTTAAAAAAGTATAAAACTGAAATTTTTAAAAAGAATAAAAACTGATGTTTTAAAAAGTAAAAACTGATTTTGTTTAAAAGTAAGGCGACTTTCTTCAAAGAAAAAGTAAGTTTTTATTAACATTTATTTTGATTTTCAGTTTATGTATAAACAACATGCAAAGTTAGAATTTTTAAAACAAAGAAAAGGTTAAAGATATAATTTTTATTTAAGGAGGATAATAAAAATATGATTTTTATATTTTTAAAGTATTAAAAATATAATCTTTACTGTGTAGTGAAATAAAAATATGATTTTTATATTTTTAAAGTATTAAAAATATAGTCTTTACTATATAGATGATGTCAAAATTCGATTTTTATATATTGAATAGCGAAGTAAAAACTCGATTTTTACATATGTAGTGAAAGCGGACAACGAAGGTGACGAAAAGGCGAAACGACGAAGACTTCTGCAAAGGAAGTGCCGTGGAGCTTGGATAGCTATAAGTGAGAACTTCTCACCTTTCAATTTAAATTTTCTAGTTATATATATATACTAGGATGCAGACGGTGTTTAGTAGCACCCGACACAATCGTCCACAGACCATGGACTTGTTTGTTTGGCTGTTTGGTGATTGATTGCGATATTGGTTTGAATGTGGTTTGTGGTGTGAAAAATCGAATCGATAAATTGGTTAGGATTAGACGTGCTCTGTTATAAGGCGAAGGAGTAAGGCTAGGTTAGACTCTTACTCCAAATTTTGTGGTTTGCATAACGAATTGATTTGATTGATGTGTGAATGGCGTGGGCCTTCACTAGACCGGAGATAAGGCTAGGCCTCGTCCCGTTTCTAGTATCGTGCCGTTATGCCGCCGAAATTTTCTAAAATATGTTAGAAAATAAAAATATCATTTTATTGTGTAAATGAATAATAGAAATTCATATGTTGGAATAAAATGTTTTATCGTTAAAAATATAATTTTTAACGTGAATATGAATATAGTGAAAGTGAATAAAATAAAATATTCATTTACAAACCGGACGGTTTGTTTATGTACACCTATTTGAAGGACATTGATTGGGACGATAAATTTTACACATCGCCCAACAGCACAAATAAAATATGTGTTTGATTGTTTGAAACCCCACACGGGTGTTGGGATGAAATTTGAAGTTCACTCATCCTGATTGATTAAATATGTCGATCGATTGATTGACAGGCTGTTATAAGCGTTGAATATCTATATTTGATGCTTATACAGTGTAGTGCACTTTGGTTGATGGTTGATTATTTTCAATGCTATTATATACATGTGTTGTATGAAAATCCATATAATTAATTTTATATGGTGATTGATTGGGCCTCATTCCAATTTGAAAAATAAAGAATATTATAAAATAAAAGTTCATGTGTTGACAGTACTCATTCATTGAGATTGGTCATGTGTTGAACGAAATATTTTAGTAATAAAATTTACATCTTTATCGATATAAAATAAAAGTTCATGTGTTGACAGTTTCATTCATTGAGATTGGTCATGTGTTGAACGAAATATTTTAAATAATAAAGTCTACATCTTTATATTATAAAATAAAAGTTCATGTGTTGACAGTACTCATTCATTGAGATTGGTCATGTGTTGAACGAAATATTTTGATAATAACAACTATTTTGAAAAAGAAATATTTGAAATAGAATATTTGAAAAATAGAAATTTATGAAGCCGTGTTGATTAGATTGACGCCATTTTGACGTGGATCGATATTTATATCGATTTTAAAACGATTTCGAAATGAATTGAATTGAAAACGATTTCGAAATGAATTGAATTGAAAACGATTTCGAAATGAATTGAATTGAAAACGATTTCGAAATGAATTGAATTGAAAACGATTTCGAAATGAATTGAATTGAAAACGATTTCGAAATGAATTGAATTGAAATAGATTTTGAAATGAAATGAATTGAAAACGATTTCGAAATGAAATGAATTGAAAACGATTTCGACATGAATTGAAAACGATTTCGAAATGAATTGAATTGAAAACGATTTCGAAATGAAATGAATTGAAAACGATTTTGAAATGAAATGAATTGAAAACGATTTCGAAATGAAATGAATTGAAAACGATTTCGAAATGAATTGAATTGAAAACGATTTCGAAATGAATTGAATTGAAAACGAATTCAAATTGAATTGAAAGCGAATTGAAATGAATTCAAATTGAATTGAAATTTGAATTGAATAAAAATGAGTTTTAAAACGATTTTATAAAGAAGAATTCAATTTTGATTTAAATTGAAAAGAAAGTTGAAATTGCTTTTGAAACGATTTTAAAACTATTTATATAATTCGTTTTAAATATAAATCGACGAAGTATATATTATATATATTATATATATAATATAATGGCCTGAATAGAACGGGCCGCGCCACGGCAGTTCGCGAATTTCGACCATTGATTTCAAACGGACATTTCGGGAGATCCGACCGTCGGATTCTCCTAAAACCGGAATCGTTGGGTTCGTATCGAAAAGAGCTTTCTAATGAATATTAGAAATTTGAAATCTAACGGTTGGATTTGGAGTTACGTCCAAATCAAATTTGAAAAAGGTCGTTGTAAGTGCAGTTCGATGGCCGTTGATGGAAATCGACTGTACGGGCCTTGATAAAATTATTAAAAATAGTAATAATTTGTGTAAAATCATAAGAAATGATTTAGAAAGAATTGGGATGAAAAACTCCATATTTGAAAAGATAAAAATAAATTTTTATCGAAATGAACTAGTTTTGAACTAGAATTATAATTCTATTTATTTTTAAATAAATAAATTGAATTTAAAAAGGGTTTTAAATATAATCAGAATATCCAATGATTGCATTGAAGTGGATTTGAATCGAAATTGTCTTCGGAATATTTCGATGTTGGAATTCGTGATTATACAGGTGTTGTTATGGAAATTTGAAAGATATATTTGTATCGTTATTTCCAATACGACATTTGTTAATCGTAGAATTTGATATTGAATATAAGCCGATATATTTTCTATTCAGAGCCTTATATTGAATATCAAATGTGATTTGGGTATGTCGTGAATGGTGTCTTCACTAACACTGTTCTTGAACCCAGTTGAGAAATGATTAAATCTTTTTATTTAGATTTAATGAAGTGTACCAATTAAATAATATTTAATTGGAATTGAATTGATATTGATTTTTGGGTTTATCGTGAACAGTGTTTTGAATAACACTCGTTCTTTAACCCGATCATTAATGAAATGTGATTTTGGGTTGTCGTGAACGGTATCTTCAATAATACAGTTCTTAGACCTAAAGAAGTTAAGAAAATCAGAAACTAACTGGAGATTAGTTAAGTTGAATAGTTTCCGAGGTATTGATCTGATGTTGGTTTCGGCCTTCGGGATTAATACTTAGGGAATTGCTCACTTGCTAATTTACAATTAGGGACTGATTGAAATGTGATGTGATTTTGGGTTTATCGTGAACCGTGTTTTAAATGACACTGATTCTTTAACCCAGTCACAGATTAAAACTAAGTGGAGTTTTAATGAATCTTTAATTAGATTGAAATAATCGAAATGGAGTATCACCAGTTTTGCTCCAGGCGATAGTTAAATCTTTAATTAGATTTGAACGTGAAATGGTAATTGAATTTACCGATAACACTGTGGTGTTAGATATGAAGTATTACCGGTTTTACTTCATGGGATAAATAGGTTGGGATTGGGAAATTAAAACCAATGATTACTTCGGTAAGGTTCGTTAATCTCGACTAGTTGAATCGAAATTCAAAAGAAGAATAAATTCAAGAAATTTATCTTGGATAAAATTAATAGGAACATTTCCCTATGATTGTGAAATTTAGAAACTAACTGTCGGTTGGCCAAGCAGAATGGTTTTCTGGATATTGATCTGATGTTGGTTTCGGCCTTCGGGGTTAATATTTGGGAAATTATTCTCTTGATTAATTTACGGTTAGTGACTAATGAATTGGAATGAGGCGTATGTTGTGTTTGTGTAACACTTATTTAAATATACGCGAGTTATTCGGAAAGACCGGGTTTATCCCATTCTGAATAACTGATACGACGTTAAGTCGAAGATGAAGACGGTGGTCGAAGACCGGAGGTCTTCACGTCGTTTGGGTAATTACTGATGATCTTGATTGGGTTGTACACCCAAGAAGATGGAAACAGTTAGTGATCGTCCAGACGTACTTGGAGATCGATGGATATGCGGGGTACTAGGTGCCTCCGGTTTCGTTCAGACCCAGAACGGACTTGTAAATGGACTGTGTGTCTGACATTGGATTTTAGTCCGTGTGATTGATCCCTATTAAATATATATCTGTTTGGCGGCGGAGAATTTATTCTCTTTCTTAACGCCCTTCTCTGAGACGTACGAGCTCAGGGGTTATATATTGATGGATATCAAACGCATGGAGTGAATTGCCTGTGTGGCATGCCTAAGTGGCAATTGATCGAGGCTTCTGTTGAAAAGCAAAGTCTTGTGGTGATGATCAAAGCACGGCCTTTGTGGCGTAGCTTTGTGTAACGTTTACTTCGCGAGTTTCACACCCGGTATGAACCAAAAACGGGAGACGGACCTCAGGGAGGACTTGCGTTTCTTTCTAGTTAGAAGTGGCGTCAGTGGTTTTACACGCCCTGACGAGTTTGACTTATGTGGTTGTTGCTGTCGTGAGGCGCCTCGGATTGATCGGTCGTTCTCGAACCGATGGAGTCATTTAGTTGGCTCATTTACGCCCCAAAGGGCGGGGAAACGTAGTGTTCAGGCGTTTTAATCCACATCGGTGGACCGGCCCTGTCGCTCCAAGGCTTGACTGAGTACTTGCCTGTGGCTCGGGCTAGAGAGTCACGAATCGGTTGAGGACTATCTTTTGCCTCGGTTCATAGACGGAAATCCAATTTCCAAATACGTGACTTTGCGGTTTTATTTGTAAACCTATATATGGCGACATAGTGGCATGGGACGCTCATGCCGCCTATGATTGATACTTATGATTTGAAGTTGTTTTGTACACTATGCACTTATTATAGTATCAAATGATTTGTTTTAAACGTATCAAGCATTCTTTGGCTGTTATAAGGGAAAACCCTATCCCCCGGCTTGCGTTGCATTGTGTGATAGGACCTGGGTCTTATAACAGCTTCATTTTTCTCTATTTAGCATTGCGCTGTTGGTTTTATGCACTGGTATTCTTGGGAGGAAACTCGTTCCGTGTTATACGGCGTGGTCCCTTGATTTACCTAACTTTAAAATAAAGATTAACTGTTTTAGTTCTCACACCAGTCCCATGACTGACCTGGAGTTTATTGTTTTAACCTAAACTCTGGGTGCCCTTATTTTGACACGGGCAGTTAGTAGTTTTGGTTTTGCAGATTTATATTCACAGGATCCTGGTTTACAGCTGGAACGATATCCGGAAAGCTTTGTATCCGTATATCCTCTTCTAGTTGTGTATTGTATTATTTTCCGCTGCTATGTATTTAAATGTAATTTAAATCTCTGATATTTCTGTGTAATATTCCTTTATACTCTGTATATTCTTGTAATCTGATGCATTGTTGTAATATACAATGAAATGTTCTTCTGTATGCGTTCTGTTTTGTCGTGTTCTCCAAACGATAGGGTGTTTCGAACGGCCTGGATCGGTTTAGCGACTGGTTCAGACCGAGCGAAATTCCTTGCCGTTACAATGCCTCCAACCACCTCCAGTTCCCAAGGTCGACGTGGACATCCCCTCCCTCAATCAAAAGAAAAATCAGATTCAAATGTGAGTTTTATTTTATTTACATTTAGTTTATTTTCAGTTTGATCATATATAACCATGGATTTGAAAAATATGATTCTTGTTTGTAAAAAAAAAGCTTTGATTTTAACTTTAAAAAGCTTTAAATTTTAATAAACAAAGGGTGAAATTATTATATATGATAATAGCATAAGAAAGATTGAATTTTTATGCTAATAGAGATATAAAAAAGACGATGTATATCATGTAGTTTGAGACATAAAAATATGATTTTATCATGAAGGGAAGAATATGAAAATTAAATTTTTATATGATGTAAAGACGAGATTTTTATATTATATAGATAATAAAAATATGATTTTTATATTTTATAGATAATAAAAATATCATTTTTATATTATATGGATAATAAAAATATGATTTTTATAATTTAAATGGCAATATGAAAATATTATTTTTAGTTAGATGAAAATATAAATTTTATCATGTGTGTAATAATATAAAAATTCGATTTTTATTATATATGAAGCGAAATAAAAATTCGATCTTTATATAAGAAGTAGAAATATAAAAATATAATTTTTACATATAGAATGAAGCATTGTAAAAATATATGATTTTTATATAGGAAGTGCCATTGTAAAAATGTGATTTTTGAAAATAAACATCATGATAAAAATGTGATTTTTATATATGAACAGCGGGAAATGGTTGCATTGGAATTTCGGACAAATCTGAACCGTTCAGAAATAATACTGGCGGAGTGAAAACCAAAGGTGAGAACTCCTCACTTTTATTTTATTTCTAGTTTGAAATATATACTAGGATGCAGATGGTGCTTAGCAGCACCCGACACCCATCGTCCACAGACCGTGGATGACTTGTTTGTTTGATTGATGCGTTGTGAAATTTTATTGTGTGATGTGGAATGGAATAAAATATTTTATAGTTAAAAATATAATTTTTAACAGTATATAAAATAAATATTTATAAACAAATTGGACGGTTTGTTTATGTACACCCATTTGACTGATATTGATTGGGACGATAAATTTTTACACATCGCCCAACTGCACAAATAAAAATCTGTGTTTGTTGATTTGAAACCCCACACGGGTGTTGGGATGATATTTGGCGTACACTAATCCCAAATAATTAGTTGTATGTCGATCGATTGATTGACAGGCTGTTATAAGCTTTAAATATTTATATTTGATGCTTATGCAGTGTAGAATGCACTCTGGATGATGGTTGATTATTTATCGTTGCTATTATATACATGTATTGTAGGAAATCCATATAATTAACATTATATGGAAAGTGATTGGGCCTAATTCCAAGTTGGAAAATAAAATATATATTCATGTGTTGGATAAAAGAAAATTCATGTGTTGAATAACATATATATACATGTTTCGAATAAAAGAAAATTCATGTGTTGAATAAAATATATATTCATGTGTTGAATAAAATATATATTCATGTGTTGAATAAAAGAAAATTCATATATTGAAGAAAATATTCATTTCTTGAATAGAATAACGAAGTTATTGAAATATATAAAGCCATGTTGATTAGATTTGCGCCATTTTGACATGAACGATATTTATATCGATTTTACTCATTTTTATAATGAATATCGAAAAGGAATTGATTTCGAAATAATGTTTTGAAAATATTATCATTTATATATCGATGATATGGAATATTCAATTTTGATTAGAAATTGAATATGATGTTGAAATCGTTTTGAAAACGATTTATTAAATACGTTTTAAATGGAAATCGACGAAATATATATTATATATATAATATAATGGCCTGAATAGAACGTGCCGCGCTGTGGTAGTTCGCGAATTTCGACCATTGACTTCGAATGGATATTACAGGAGATCCGGCCGTCGGATTCTCCTAAAATCGGAACCTTTGGGTTCGTATCGAAAAGAGCTTTCTAACGAACATTAGAGATTTGAAATCTAATGATTGGATTTGGAATTATGTCCAAATCAAATTGGGAAAAGGTCGCTGTAAGTGTAGTTCGACGGCCGTTGATGGAAATCGAATGTACGGGCCTTGATAAATTATTAAAAATATCAATAATTTGTGTAAAATCAAAATAAATGATTTGGAAAGAATTGGGATGAAAAATTCCATATTTGAAAAGATAAAAATAGATTTATCGAAATGAACTAGTTTTGAACTAGAATTATAATCCATTTATTTTTAAAATAAATAGATCGGATTTGAAATGGTTTTGAAAATAACTAGAATTTCCAATATATAAATTGGAAATGGATTTGAATCGAAATTGTCTTTGTAATATTTTGATGTTGGATTCCATGATTATACAGATATTGTTATTGAAATTTGAAAGATACATTTATATCGTTATTTCCAATGCGATATTTGTTGGTCGTAGAATTCGATATTGAATATAAGCCGATATACTTTCTATTCAGAGCCTTGTATTTAATATCAAATGGGATTTGGGTTTGTCATGAATGGTGTCTTCATTGACACTATTCTTAAACCCAGTTGAGAAAAAGATTAAATCTTTTTATTTAGATTTAATGAAGTATACCAATTAAATGTTATTTAATTGGAATTGATTTTGAATTAATTTTTGGGTTTATCATGAACGGTGTTTTAAGTAACACTTTTTCTTTAACCCAATAATTAAAGGAATGTGAATTGGGTTTATCGTGAACAGTGTTTTAACGACATTCGTTCTTTAACCCGATTTACAGTGAAATGTGTTTTGGAATTTATAAATCTTTTGTTAAGATTTAAAGGAGATTTTCCAAAATAAAGTTTTCCATTTAATAAAATAAATTGGAATGGAATGGAATTCTATTTGGTAATAATCGAAGTGAATTTCTGTGGAGGAAGACAACTAATATATCTGTAATTTAAAAGGCTTTACCGTTATTCCATTTATATTATTAGTCGGATATGGAAGTTTATATCGACTATATATATTGATTTGTTTTCCATGAAGATTCCATTGTAAAGGGATGTGATTTTGGGTTGTCGTGAACGGTATCTTTAATAATACTGTTATTAGACCCAACGGAGTTAAGAAAATCAGAAAATAACTGAAGATTATTTAAGTTGAATGGTTTCCTGGGTATTGATCTTATGTTGGTTTTGGCCTTCGGGGTTATTACTTTGGGAATTGTTCACTTGCTAATTTATGGTTAAAGGCCGATGGAATAGAATGTGATTTAGGGTTTATCGTTAACCGTGTTTTAAATGACATTGGTTCTTTAACCGAGTTAAAGACGGATATGATTTCCCAAGTTAAATAATCATTAATAGGGATTTTTGGGAAGATTAAAACCAGGTGGAGTTTTAATGAATCTTTAATTAGATTGAAATGATCGAGAATGGAGTATCACCAGTTTTCTCCAGGCAATAGTTAAATCTTTAATTAGATTTGAACGTGAAATGGTAATTGAATTTACCGATAACACCATGAAGTATGACCAGTTTTACTTCATGAGATGAATAGGTTGGGGTTGGGAAATTTAACAAGTGATTACTTCGGTAAGGTTCGGTAATCCCGACTAGTTTGGATAAACCATAATTTGGTTTGAATTGATATACAAAAGAAGATTAAAGAATAAATTTAAAGAATTTATCTTTGATAAAATTAATGGGAACCTTTCCCAAAGTAAAAGAATATTCTGAATTGGAATGAGGCATATGTTGTGTTTGTGTAACACTTGTTGATTATATACGCTAGTTATTCAGAAAGAACGGGTTTAACCCATTCTGAATAACTAATTCGACGTTGTGTCGAGGATGAATATGGTGGTCGAAGACCGGAGGTCTTCACATCGTTTGGAAAATTACTGATGATCTTGATTGGGCTGTACACCCAAGAGGAGGGAATCATTTGATCGTCCAGACGTACTTGGAGATCGATGGATATGCGAGGTACAAGGTGCATCCGGTTTCGTTCAGACCCAGAACGGACTTGTAAATGGAGTATGTGTCTGACATTAGATATCATTCTGTGTGATTGATGGATATCGGTTGCATGGAGTGGTTTGCCTGTGTGGCATGCTAAGATGCAAATGATCAAGGCTTTTATTGAAAAGAAAAGTCTTGTGGTTGATGATCAAAGCACCGCCTATG
Source organism: Allium sativum (assembly GCA_030737875.1). Taxonomy (NCBI): domain Eukaryota; kingdom Viridiplantae; phylum Streptophyta; class Magnoliopsida; order Asparagales; family Amaryllidaceae; genus Allium; species Allium sativum. Next base: position 855,801,544 of record CM060915.1, on the reverse strand, counting down.
TGGCATAGCTTTGTGTAGCGTTAATTTGCGAGCCTCGCACCCCGGTTGTGAACTTGAAACGAGAGGGGACATCAGGGAGGGCATGCGTTTCCTTCTAACTAGGGTGGTGTCAGCGACCTACCAGCCCTGACATTTATATTAGTTTCACCTGTGTGGTTGTTGGATTGTGAGGCGCCTCGGATATATCGGTGACTATGTGGAGCCAATGGAGTCATTTGGCTCATTGACGCCCCAAAGGGCGGGGAAATGCAGTGTTCAGGCATTTTAATCCACATCATTGGGCCGGCCCTGACGATCCAAGGGACAATGCGTTCTGTTCCTGAGGGGCGGGCTAGAGCGTCTCGAATTCGGTGAGGACGATCCCTTGCCTCGGTTCACAGATGGAAATCAAACTTCCAATACGTGACTTTGCGGTTTTGATTATAGAGCATAGTATGGGGACATAGTGGTATGGGGCACTTATGCCATCTATGGTTGATACATATGATTGAAATTGTTTTGACACTATGCACTTATAGTAATAATAAAAGATGAAATTTTGCATATCAAGCATTCTTTGGCTATTATAAGGTAAAACCCTATCCTCCGGCTTGTGCTGCATTGTGTGATGGGACCGGGGTCTTATAATAACTTCATTGTTCTTTATTTAGCATTGCGTCGTTGTTTTATGCACTGGTACTATTGGGAGGAAACCCGTTCCGTGTTATACGGCGTGGTCCCTTGATTTACCTAACTTTAAAATAAAGATTAATAATTGTTTTAGTTCTCACACCAGTCACATGATTGACCTGGAGTTTATTGCTTTAACCTAAACTCTGGGTGCCTTATTTTTGACACGGGCATCTAGTTGTTTTTGTTTTGCAGATTTATATTCATAGGATCCTGATTTACAGCTGAAGCGGTATTCGGAAAGCTCTGTATCCGTGTATCTATTTTCAGTTGTGCTTTGTATTGTTTTTTCCGCTGCGATGTACTTAAATGTAATTTAAATCTCTGATATTTTCTGCGTAATATTTATTCATACTCTGTAATATTCTTGTACTCTGATGGAATTGTTGTAATAAGCAATGAAATGTTCTTCTATTTGTGTTCTGATGTGGCTTGTCCTCAACTCAATCCGGGCTTTCCTTTATGAGGAAGTTCGGGTCCTAATAATATTGCAGTAAATAACAGTTGGAAACTGTAAGATCCAAACTCAAGTATCAGTGGAAAATGTTTACTTTATCTAAGGCCAAAAAAAAAATTCGTTTTTCTTCAAGTTTAACGACCACATATCAAACATGAACAAGTTACACGCAATAATCTAACATTTAATTCAAATAATAAATTTAAAGCGAAATAGATCACAGGAAATACCTTTCAGATACCAAACATGATGACATGATCTATAAAAGAGAAAATAATTCCAGTCAATTAGAAAAGAGAATAACAAAGCCCTAATTTGAGATTGAAATTACAAAAATAAATATTCTGAAAATCAAATACTGAAAGAAAATAAAAAGATAATACCAGGAAGTAATAAAACGGAAGAAATCAAATCTTCGTCCGCAACCAGATTGACGAGATCTGAACAACTTTTTTCTGTATGCAGAAAAATAGAGGTTGAGGAGATCTGAGCGAATTTTCTTTAGCGTGAGGAGAAATGAGAACCAGAGATGACAATAAGCCTATAACGCTAGATTGAAATCTGAACCGATGGATTAATATCTTATCCAATGGTTGAGGACATGAGGCATGAAGATACGGATTGCCAGATTGGTAATGGATACCTGGGCTGTTATTTTGCATTAAAACCCTTTTAATACACTAAGATATTAACATATTAGGTAAATAAATAATAAAATGTGATTGATTGGCAACAAACCTAAACTATTTGTAAATAATTTCGCAGAAGTAGTTGAAGAAGAAGAAGAAATCTTGCTAATACAATAAAAACTATAAATACCTATTTATTGTTTCATAAATAATGTGAATATAATAAACTTATAACACCAAAAAGTTTGCAAGGTTTAAAATTTAATTACATCGTGTAAGTGTATTATTAACATTAATTATGTAAAATTTAACTACATCATGTAAGTGTATTATTAACATTAATTATTAACATGAATTTTTTGAATTTCGAAATTCTTAAATATTTATTTAACTTCTTATTTTTAAACTTTGACCATTTTGTTTTTCTTAGTAACTAATTATTTATCAAATATTACATACCAATCAATTTCTTAGAAGCAAATATGTATTAATAATTTCTTGATATTAATTTAATTAATCATATTAAAGACTATTAAATAATCATTGATTTTCAAAACAAATTTAATAAACATCGAACAACAATGTATTTTATTAATTACGATTACCTCTTATTTATATTATATAGTAATTAATAATTAATTAGCATTAATTTTCAAAAAAAATTAATCATCATTAACTATTGAATTTTATTTACTTCTAATAGTTATTATTTATTATTAATTACTAATGTATTATTAACACTAATTATTTAAAATTTAAATTTACAAATTAATTACTAAGTAATAACACAAATTTTAAACATTTAATAAATGAAAAATATAAAAGTTCATTTCAAATCTCTTGGAAAACTGCAGGAAAATAGCTTCAAAATTATGTCGACGGTAGTCCGACTCTATTAGCAACGGAATTTAGCGTCAAATATTATATAACGGTAAAGAGCTACAATTTTCATTGATTTAGCGACAGAATTAGTATTCGACGGTAATAATTTATAATAAGATGACATACAAAATCCAAAATATTTTCTCTTACAAAGTTCACAGAAATCCGCCGCTAATTAACAATGGAATTTTCTACTGCTAAAAATCTTTCGCTAATCTCGTTTTTTCTTGTAGTGTGACCTTAGACACGGGCTAGAGCGTCTCGAAGTGATGAGGACGATCCCTTGCCTCGGTTCACAGATAGAAATCCAACTTCCAATATGACATTTTGTTGTTTTAATTGTAAACCTATATATGGCGACATAGTGGTATATGGCACTTATGACGTCTATAATTGATACTTATGATTGAAATTGTTTTGACACTATCACTTATAGTAATAATAAAACATGAAATTTCACGTACCAAGCATTCTTGGCTATTATAAGGTAAAAACTCTATCCTTCGACTTGCGTCGCATTATGTGATGGGACCTGAGTCTTATAATAGCTTCATTGTTCTTTAATTAGCATTGCACTGCTGTTTTATGCACTTGTATTCTTGGGAGGAAACCCGTTCCGTGTTATACGGCGTGGTCCCTGGATTTACCTAACTTTAAAATAAAGATCAATAACTATTTTTAGTTCTCACACCAGTCGCATGACTGACCTAGAGTTTATTGTTTTAACCTAAACTCTGGGTGCCCCAATTTTCCGCACGGCCAGCTAGTAGTTTTGGTTTTGCAGATTTATATTCATAGGATCTGGTTTGCAGCTGGAATGATATTCGAAAAGCTTTGTATCTGTATATTCCTTTCAGATGTGTTTTGTATTATTTTCCACTACATTGTAAGTTGTAAATCTCTGATATTTTGTAAATGTGTAATGTTTATTCATACTCTATATATTCTTGTATTCTTATGAAACTGTTGTAATAAGCAATGAAATGTTCTTCTGTTTGTGTACTTATTCGTCCTGTTCTCAAAGCAATCTGTTCTTTCCTTCACGGGGAAATTCGGATCGTTTCTGATAAGTTGAACTGTTTTGATAAAATCAATATAAGGATTCGTAAGATATGTCAATGTAAGAATTGTAAAAGATATGTATATAATATTTGTGAAGATATTTATATTAGATTTGTTAGGGATAGTTATATATGATGTAAACCAAATATGGTATTGTTATTGCAAACAAGCTTTGAAGGATTTTATAAAGGATTCTATTTATAATGGAATCGAAGCTCTGGTATAATATTTTAAAGGATCATTAAAGATCAATAGAGAATTATTTTTATAATAGTTTACTTAATAATTTATTAAGTAAACGGTATTAAGATTTAAGGAAGATTTCAAAAGGAAACCGTGCGGTTAATAAACTTCTATTTATTCTGAAGATATGAATGCTGTTGGTCAAGGTTTGAGAGGTAAATAAAATACCCCAACTTTAACGACTTCACGATTATCCAGGAATGGTATTGGTTTATAAACAAGAGAAAGTGAGGGAAACATAAGTTATGATTTCCGTAAAGAATATTGAAAATTGTATTCGGAAGGTTTATAAGTAAATGAAATGATTTTAAGAATATTCTTATATATAATAAGAAGTAATAGATAAACTCCAAATATTGGAAGATTTTAAGAATATAAATAATAGATGTTTAATTAAAGAGCCCAAGTAATGCCGAGTACTGAATCAACGAACTCGTTCTATTCTCATGATTTATTTGATAGTTTAATAACCAACTATCAAATCTGGCCAATACGATTGTTGGTACGGAAAGACTGGGATCGAATTTATATTCGAAAACCTTTCCGAACCAGCAAATACATGAAGATACATATTGAAGATGGAGAAATTGAAGACCGTCGATCTTCATGAGTGAAAGAATCACTTGTTGAATTTCTCTGGTTTAGCGACCAAAGATATTTCGGCACTCATTCTATCGTGAGTGAAATCTTCGGATTGCAAGGACTACTCGCTACTGATCCTTGGGGTGATACCTATATAGGATGTGGTAGGAGAGTGCCTTCGGTTCATCCTGTTCCTGCGTGACTTGTATGGATGAGTGTTTGACACAGTATTTCCAAAGGATCATGTACGTTGAATTCTTCAAACGTATTTCTGTTGATGGCGGAGAAGACTGGACACCTTCTCCTAGCTAAATACACATAATATTTTTGGGGATATAAATTAGTGATATTCAGTGGATCTGACAATGTGGCATTCAAAGTGAATGGTGATCAGAAGTTCTTTTAAAAATAAAAAAATTAAAGAATAAACAAATTATATTAATAAATAAATTTTGACCTCAAGCCTCATTAACTGGGAAATTGTTAAAATCCCGGGTAAGTCGAATGGCTATGTGGGTCGCACCCATCAAAAGGGTATATCATTACATGATCTAGAGAATTCAAATGCCTTCGGTTGTCCCTATTATTTTGTGTATATGCTATCAGTTCGGTTGGCTGGCCCCCTACCGTGGTGATGATATATTCGGTACTCTCAAGCGAAGTGAGGGGCCGGTCATGTTTAGCCTGGGTTGCAAGATGTTCTTGTTGAAACCCAGTATATTCATCTCCGAAGGTACATTTTCGGAAAGGTGGTTGTCCATGCCTTGCCATGGAAATCCATTCTCCAATAAGAGCCCATGTTTTCTATTGTATACTCTGTATGTGGAGCGTGAGATGCAAGCGTTCTACTAGATTGATATTTATATGTATTTAGACACTATTATAATATTAGAGAAGATATTGTTTTCAAAAATGTTTTGGGTTATCGTAAGGTAAAAATCGTCCATGTTTATGTGACACCCCACGTTCATTAATGTCACTCACTAAGGGAACGCATTAACTTCCATGAAGCGTTATAAGTGTATAGAATAGAACATCAAAAGTCAAATATATAAAATGGTACTTCAAAATTAAAAATTTATTCCATTGCAGCAGAAAGAAAAACATGTCTGATTAAAACATCAAAACCACATACTAAAATCAAGTACACAATATCCATCTTGAACAAAATTATTATCATAGTACATAAAAGAAAAACCATAATCCCATTCCAAAATTCCGTATGAAAGATAAACAAAGCTGAGCGTTACTTTCAGCACTTCTAGTAGAGATAGAGAAAGATCCCAAAATCAAGCCTCGCTAGTCCCACCCTGAGAACCTGAGGGGTGGAGGAAAGAAAAGATGCGAAACAAAAAGGGTCAGGCATAAAGTCTGGTGAGTCCAACGACTTTAACGATACAAATAATAAAGTAGCAGGATAAGAGCATAAACTGGATATAAGACACGACTGTAACATAAGCAGGTATGACAAGGTAAACAAGATGGACAAGATATAACATTGATTGCGCTTCTAACCACTACAAAATGTTTCCTGCACCGTACCAATACTAGTTTCATACTAAAAGATGATCCCTCCCTACTAATCATGATAATGCTAACTTCGTGTACTCCAAGCTGCTATCGTAGGTGCCTACCTACTCCTACCTCCACTAGTTGTACGCACTACCCTCCCCATTCGATCGGCTCCCTAACTCGTAGATACCTGTGTTGGCCCCATAGTAGGGTGTATCACTCCCTAAAGTGGCAACCCGATAATACTAAAATGCACAGCTTATACCTACACGATGCAACAACGTCTTATCTACCAGCCCGGACCCACGCAAGCACATGACTCCGTTGGACTTGCGTTGCCATCGCTCTTTACTCTTTTGACCTCTTACAATCAACCCCAGTAATCCTGTCCTTGACCTAGCTCGAGCGCACATAGATACTAAAAATGGGTTACTGGTTGAAAAGGGTCTATACACAGGCTCTCCTCCTAGGCTTGGTCCCCACCAGGATTTCCTACTTAATCCCTTTTATTACTCCCATGTCTTACCGCATGTCTCATTATGGTTAAGTGCTCTTAATTATGTTTCACATGCTACCTATGTCACCCACTTAACCCCTTTACTATTCTCATGTCTTACCACATGTCTTATCTTGGTTAAATGTTTTTAATTAATTCATTATACCCATAATCGTGTAAGACCTCCCACATTAGATTGCGGTTGCTGGATGTGCTGCGCAGTTCTAGGCAGAATTCTACCGCAATCTGAATCTGACCTCGTGCCTTGGCACTATTACGCATCTAATTTTTGCCTTTGACCTCTCGTATTAGACTTCCGTTTGCGATTGCTGGATATGCCAGGTGGTTCCGGGCAGACTTCTACTGCAATCCGAATCTAACCTCGTGTCTTAGGCGTTCATTATCTTTTCCTTTTTATACAAGCCCAATTTCAATTCTTTAATTAATGTATTCTACTCGCGCATAATTTCCAATTATGCTTATAATGCTAATTCAAGTTATGCCTATAATTCCATGTATACAAGTTGTACCAAATTATTCCCAAATCAATTTCGTAATTGTCAACAATTTATGCCAAATCTCATTTTATTACATATTTCCCAAACGTTTCCCAATCATCCCAACGTTATACATACGTAAATCTCAACATAATATGCTTAGGCTCGAAGTTAGCCTAATCTCAAAAGGAAAAAGGGAAAGAAGAAGGGAAGAGAATCAAACATCAAAATTGGCATAAACATATAAATAGGCATGTGAAATGAATAACGTTAAGATAGATCAGACAGTCATATGATAATAGCAATTGGATATGAATCTGAAGAATAACAAATTACAAAACTTGATATGATTCATCTTATTTACAGGCATATATTTTAGATCCAATTTACAATCCTATCACTATTACTTTTTAATTTAATTATATGTGAAAGTAACATAAACTCACAGTGATAGGATTCTTAGAAAGAGAATTAGGCTTGTTGTAGAAAATCTGATCTTGAATAACCTCTTATTTGATTGTTTGAAGAAGAAAAGCTAAATTAATTTTAGTTGGAGCAGCAGCATGGAGGCGCCATTGATTAGGGTTGAAGAGAACAATGAGATTAGGGTTAGCTTTAGGAGTTTATTTATAGGTGTATTAGGTGAATTAGGACCTTTAGATTTGATTAGGAACCATCCGAACCACTCAAATTAGAAAAACATGTCATCATGAAACTGCCCAGAATTAACCAGTCTACAGGCCAATTTCAACCAACCGACAGTTTTCACTTCTGTTTTAAAACGGTCAAATGGTGAAAAATGGGCGGTCGACTATTTTAACTTTTGTTTAAAAATGGGCGATCGACTAGTGATGGGTTTTCTGTTTTTAACGCTTTAAACTTTAAATCTTCTGAGCTTCATGACTTCTTCATATGATGTCCGTTTTATGAAAACTCGGACTCTATCTCAAGCAGAATTCCGAGATGAACGCAATGGCGTTCACTTAATTCTTCTTCTAAAGTTAAGTATTCTTAAATTTGTCAGTTTTAATATTTTAAAATTACGGGTGTTACATTCTCCCCTACTTAAAGGATTTCATCCCCGAAATCTCCAAGTTAAGAAGAATGTATGTCCTACCATCCATTATCCATCTACTCATCCATCAATCACGGGCGTCCATTGTCCTTAAAAGATTTTTAATGCTTTCATGAACATATGCAAAGTGTGTGTATATGTCCTTATCCTAATGCAAAATCAGGCGGTCTACTGATTTAGTTGACCTCCTTAATGAAAATCATGATAGTGCTATACATCAATTATGTATGCAAAAGAATCCTAATGATACATATCATTTCTACATGAGTGCACAACCATTCATCCAAATGAAACATCCATATGATAACACATTCAATATACATCTTTTAAGTTAAATATGCACACTCATTCATATGCAATTTGAAAGTGATTGAGCCGATCTAGTGCCTAATTTGTGTGTAAATGCATCCACGAGCAACCACTAGCAACCACTTACATCCACTTGGATCCACCAAACATAACATTTCTCAAACACATGTTTACAAACATAGGATTTTCTACCTAAAGATCGAAGATATAATCGAGAAGGATACACTAAACGATAGAACAAGTATAAACAAAGCAGTAGAAAAAGGAGAAGTTAAGAACATACCCTCAAAAAGGAAAGGGTACGACACACATATCTTGTCTTTCATTTCTCAGGTCGCGTCTCCTTGATCATCTCCCCATTGGACATTAACCAACTTGACCTCTCGGTTGCGTAACTTCTTGACCTCCGATCCAAGGATGCATGGAGGAACTCGTCTAATCGTGGCATCTCGCTCTACTTCCACTTCTCTAAGCATGCTCGGCGCTACCACTTCCGCGGTATCATGTAAACACTTCCTCAAATACGACACTTGAAATACGTCATGAATACCACTGAGCTTCTCAGGCAGCTTCACTTTGTAGGCCATCTGTCCAATTCTCTATGTAATGGGAAATAGCCCTACGAATCTTGGTGACAATTTCCCTACAGACCGACAACGAAATACATTCCTCAATGGTGATACTTTAATAAAAACCGTGTCTCCAACATCGAACTCAAGATCGGTTCGTCTCTTACCAGCTATGACTTTTGCCGGTCTTGTGCCATCTTCATGCGTTTTCGAATCAAGTCTATCTTCTCTGAGGTTTCCCTTACCATTTCGGGCCCAAGCAAAATATTATCCATAGATTCCCACCAACAAGTCGGTGATCGGCAAGGTCGTCCATATAGAGCTTCAAAAGGTGTCATGCCAATGCTAGTTTGATAGCTGTTGTTGTAGGCGAACTCTACTAATGGAAGATGTTCCTCCCATGTCACTCCAAAGTCCAAGTTGCATAACCTCAAAAGATCTTCTAGTATCCTATTCACTCTTTCGTTTGGCCATCCGTCTAAGGGTTATAAGCGGTGCTCAAAAAAAATTGTGTTCCTACCGCCTCTTGTAATCTCTTCCAAAACTCACTAGTGAAAATGGGATCTCGATCACTCACAATACTAAAAGGTATGCCATGTAGATGAACTTTCTCTCGGAGATAAACAGATGCTAACCATGTCGCTGTTCTTTTACTCTTAACGGAAATGAAATGGGCGCTCCTAGTAAGTCTATCCACTACTACCAAAATCCCCGTATTACCCTTCTTTGACCTCGGCAACCCATCAGCGAAATCCATGGAAACGCTTTCCTATTTCCACTGTGGAACCTCTAAAGGGTGAGGCAAATCACCAGGCTTCTTTTGCTCAACCTTGACTTGCTGGCACACTAAGCATCTAGAAACAACTCAGCCACATCCTTCTTCATTCTGGCCCAAAAAAAATTCGCTTCATGTCCCTATATATCATATCACCACTGTGGTCATCTTAGAACGATGTGCATCTTCAAGGATTGTCCTTCTCAAAGTCTCGTCTCGTGATTCGCAATGTAATGACCCGTATTTTTCCGATATAATAAATAATTTATTTAATTATTTAAATGATGGTTTGGCAATTTAAAATAACCAGAATTAAATAATATTGAATATTGAATTAAAATAAATAATAGAAAACTATATTTAATTTCCGAAATAGTCGAAAATAGTGGAATTCACAATATTGCGTGAATTGGATTATTTATAATATATAATTCAGTATAGAGTTGAATTATATTAACGAATATATTATATAAACGATAGTTGAACGTATAATTATATTTTAATTAAAATCGAGCTCGAAATGGCGCGGCAGTTCATAATTAGGCGATTCGAACTTTAAACGAATATACAGAATCCGTTATAAACTGGATTTCTGTGAAACAAGAAACATTCGGAGCTGGTGGAGTATATTTTTCTAATGGAAGAGAAAAATCGGAATTTCGTCGTGTAGATTATGAGTTATGTCCAAATCAAATTTTCAAAAAGTCGCTATGGAATTCCCTTACAATTTATAACAATTTATTTATATTATAAAAGGATTTTAATATAAATTGAATATCGATATAACCTAGAATTTCGAAATATCGAGTTATAAATCTTGATATATTTATTTTGGGATTATATGATATCGTATGTGAATATATATATATATATATATATACACGATAATAATAATTTTATTAATATTAATTTAATTATTTTTAAATATAATAATATTTAGATGGGTTTATTTTGATCTTTAAAAATATCCATTTTTGCAGACGACCTCCCTTTTTGACGAAACTAATTTTCGTGGATCCGAAATATTAAATTATTGTTATATTTCAATTTTCGTGATTTTTGGAGTTAGTATGTGGCCGTGCGAAAAACAATTGATAATTAGACCTTTAAAAATATGTTGTGTGAGCAAATGGAGTTGGAGTTCGATGAAACAAGTTTCGTTGTGTCCATAATGTCGAACCATAGTTGTATGTCCATTTTCATTGAATTTGGATATTTTATATGATCATAAGAATTTTTAATTGATAGATAGAACCAACGATAGAATAAATTGAATTTAATAATCGAATATAAAAATAATATAGTTATCCTATATATACTTGAAAACCCTCCTAACCCTAAACAAAGTTTCTCTGGTCAAATTTTCATAGTCGCCGCTTCTATTTCTGTAACAACCCGGAAATGCGAGCCAATTTAAAAATTTTATTTTGGCAATTTTGATGAATTTTGAATATTTAAAACGAATTATTTTCAATAATATCGATGAGAAATTTATTTTGAATGGAATTCGAACGTATATATTTATATAGATCGTCGTTAGAATATAAATATTTATTTATTTTTATAAAAGGAATTGAAAAAGGCGTGGTAGTTCGATAATTCGATTTCAAAGTTCAAATGAATGTATCGGTTGCAAAATAAACCGGATTTTAGTGAAAGCAAAAATATTTGAATCTTATTGAGAATATCTTTCCAACGAATCCGAAAAATCGAAATTTCATAGCGGGAATCAAAAGATATGTCCAGTTGAAATTTCAGAATAGTCGCTATGGAATTCTGGCCCTTAAAATGGAAATTTTGGAAACGACCTCGGTTTTCAACGAAACCACTTTTGTTGGATCTGTGATGTCAAGTTATTGCTAGGTTTTAAAATTCATAATTTTTCAAATCAATATGTGAGCGTGGCAAAGGAAAACGCATTTGACCAGTTTTAGTTGATTTTAATCGACTGGAAAATGGCCATTTTTCAAACGGTCTCAGAATTCGATGAAATTAGTTTTGTTAGGACCGTATCGTCAATACGAAGTTAGAAAATATGTAACGACCCAGAAAATCTGAACCAATTTAAAAATTTTAAATTGGCTATTTTAGTGGAATTTAAATATTTAAAATAAATATTTTAAATAATAACAATGAAAACTGAGTTTGAATCGACAATTGGAAACGAATATAATTAATTCTAATTATAAACAAGGCCTGAAATGGCGCGGCAGTTTCAAATTTTCATGTCAAACTTTGACTGACTATACCGGGTGCAAAACAAAACGGTTTTGAGTGAAACCAAAAATATTTAAATCTGTTAGTGAATACCTTTCTAACGAATCTGAAAAATCGAAGTTTCATAGCAGAAAGCAAAAGTTATGGCCAAATGAATTTTCAGAAAGGTCGCTATAGAAATTATATAGCCCGTGAAAATGGCCATTTTGCACACGACCTCGGAATTCGACGAAATCACTTTTTTTGGATCCGGATGTGAAGTTATTGCTAGGTTTCAAATTTCATAATTTTTGAAGCTAGTATGTGAGTGTGGCAAAGGAAAACGTGTTTTGGTCAATTATAGTTAAATTGGATCGACCAGAAATGGACCTTTTTGCAATAGGTCTCAGAATTTGACGAAACTAGTTTTGTTGGGACCGAATCATCAAAACATAGCCTGATTTATTTTTCTGGAATTATTCGAATCAGTTTGTGGCCCTGGCAAATTGAAATGTACGTTCAAATTAAATATTGAATGTTTTATATTTTAAATTGAAGGAAAACTGACTGAAACAGTCGAATAGGCCTATGAAACATATCCCATTGTGTTTGGAATGGGGGTAAAATGCTAGGGACGACAGTCGTTGGGTTTGGATTGGAGGTCGTGTCAGAAAACCCCTTTTAAAACACCCCGGCCAATCAGATTTTTAATAAAATAATAAAATAATAAAAAAAGGCGGAAGCTCTACCTCTCTCCCGATCTGAACGGCGCTCGAAGTTCGAAGCTTCCCTCCCCGTTTCCGATCGCCACAACCACCATCAGCCCCAACTCCAGTTGAACTTTTTGAAGCCCTCCTCCTCCTCTTCCAATCCGTACCCACCTCATTCTTCCTCGTCAAATATTTAGGCCGAATCACCTTGAGAAAGTCGTCTACTTTCGAGCTTCGCCCCACCCCCTGCGCACGTGTGTGGCTCCTTCCCCTTCGACGCTGCGAAGCCTGATCGTCCCAACGCTGCTCGGATCGGTTGAAAATTGAAATCCTTGATTCGAACAGGTTTAGAAAGGTACAGTTTATTTTATTTAAAACTGTTTTAACACCTTTAAACCGTTGCAAACTTTGAAAAATCGTATCTTTCTCATGTGTTGATGAAATGCGATGAAACAGGAAACATCGTGACCGTGTGGACGTCTTCTACATTCTAGAAGAGGCCGCATATTTTTTTGAGCCTTCTGCTATTTTTGGTGGAGTGGAACCCAATGTGAGATTTCTAAATTATAAACGATATGGAAAACGACGATGTATAAATTATATAGTCGATGTATGAGTTATATAAGCGTTGTACACCTCTTGTATAAGCGTTGTATAAGTTGTACGTTCGATGTATAAGTTCTATATGCGTTGTAGAAATTATATATGTGTTGAAATAGAATTGAAATATATCGAATAATGAAGCTGTAGTTCGTATTTTGAAACCGTGATTTCAAACGATTAGTGTAGGAGATCCGACCATCGGATTTTCCCGAAACCGCAACTGTTGGGTTTGCTTTGGAAATATCTTTCCAATGGCACCAACTTAGTAAAGATCCAACGGTTGGATTGTCTGGAATGTTTAATTCAAATCTGAAGAAAAACAGCGCCAGAATCGATTATATATATATATATAATTATATTAAATCGAATAACGATGTTGCAGTTCGTAATTTGAAATCGAAACTTCAAACGATTATACCGGGAGATCCGACCGTCGGATTTTCCCGAAACTGGAACCGTTGGATTCGTTTTGAAAATATCTTTCTAATGATGTAAATTTTGTGAAGATCCAACGGTTAGATTTTAAGATATGTGTAAATCAAATTTGAAGAAAAACAACGCCACGACCGCATTGTGGCCCGAAGCGTCATTTGAATAAATTGGCTATTTCAAAATAAATAAAAATGGCGATAAATCATTATAAAATATTATAAACGATATGGATGTGAAATTTAGAGACTAATTGAAGGTTGGCTAAGTCGAATGGTTTCCTAGGTGTTAATCTGATGTTGGTTTCGGCCTTCGGGGTTAATATTTGGGAAATCGTTCTCTTACTGATTTACGGTTAGCGACTAATGAATTGAAATGATGCGTATGTGTATTTGTGTTGCACTTATTTATTATATACGCGAGTTGCTCAGAAAGAGTTGGTTTATCCCATTCTGAGTAACTGAATCGACGATAAGTAATCGAAGATGAAGACGGTGGTCGAAGACCAGAGATCTTCACCTCGTTTGGATGGTAACCGATGTCCTGATTGGAAGGCATCCCGGAATATGGATAATGAGTGGTGATCGTCCAGACGTACATGGAGGTTGATGGGTTTGCGAGGTATATAGTGCCTCCGGTTTCGTTCAGACCCAGAACGAACTTGCAAATGGACAGTGTGTTTGACATTGGAATTTATTCTGTGTGATTGGTAGCTATCAATTGCACGGTGTGAATTGCCTGTGTGGCATGCTAAGATGCAGTGATCAGGGCTTCTGTTGAAAAGCAAAGTCCTGTGCTGATGATCAAAGCCCCGCCTGTGTGGCGTAGCTTTGTGTATAACGTGAATTCGCGAGCCTTACACCCCGGTATGAACCAGAAACGGGAGAGGACATCAGGGGGGGCCTGCGTTTCTTTCTAGCTAAAAGTGGCGTCAGTGGTTTTACACGCCCTGACGAGTTTGACTTATTTGGTTGTTACTGTTGCGAGGCGCCTCGGTTAGATCGGACGATCCGGGTTAGACGGAGTCATTCGTTGGCTCATTGACGCCCCAAAGGGCGGGGAAACGTAGTGTTCAGGCATAATAATCCACATCAGTGGACCGACCATGACGATCTAAAGGGTTGATGCGTTCTGATCCTGAGACACGGGCTAGAGCATATCGAATTCGGTAAGGACTATCTTTTGCCTTGGTTAATAACGGAAATCCAATTTCCAAATACGTGACTGTGCGGTTTTGATTGTATATATATATATATATATATATATATATATATATATATATGGCGACATGATATATGGTACCCATGCCGTCTATGATTGATAGTTATGATTGAAATAGTTTTCGAAACCTATAAACACTAGTAATAAAATCAAATGCTTTTGTTTTATTCGTATTCAAGCATATTTTGGCCATTATAAGGTAAAACTCTATCCTCCGGTTTGCGTTGCATTGTGTGATGGGAACTGAGTCTTATAATGGCTTCATTTTTATAAAAAGCATTGCGATGTTTAAAAGATTTATTTGTTTTGAAGCACTGGCAATCCGATGGAGTAAACCCGTTCCACGAAAGTGGTGTGGTCCTGTGATTAGCCATAATATAAATGTGTTGAGTTGATTTCTCATACTAGTCCCATGACTGACTCGTAGTTTGTTTCACTTTCAAACTCGGGTGCCCCTTTTTCTACATGGGCAGCCTTGTATTCAGGTTTAGCTGGCTCTTTCTGGATAGCTGGAGCTGAAGATGGATTTTATCATTTATCTCTTTTTATGATGTTCATCTCCTATTGTACATTATGTTTTTTTTTCCGCTGTAGACATATATGTATAGCTGAACTGCATTTGTACTAAGTATGATCCTGTATACTGTGTAACTATGATGATTACGTTTATCCAGTATATTCTATTGTTCATTATCTGGTGCATTTATTTAATTCTGTTCTGCTATTATCTGTTTATGTGTTATATTCCAAGGATTACCCTTGCCACCGTCAGTACGGGGTTTGGGGTCACCTCAAAATATTTTTCGGAAATTTTTCGAGTTAGTATGTGGCCCCGGTAAATTGAAATGTGCGTTCAAATTCAATATATGGAGTTATATTGTGATTTTGACAAAAACTGATCGACACGATCGAATCAACTTAAGATACATAACCCATTGTGTTTGGAATGGGGGTAATTAGCTATGGACGACAGGCGGTGGGTTCGATTTCGAGGTTGAAATTAAAAGTTGCTTTTTGAAATAAAAAAAATAGAAAACTCTCTCTCTCCCCTCTCCTATACCCTCAGCCCCCCCGTTCATTTTAAAAATCAAAAGAAAAAAAACAAAGGGGATCAACGACGGGGGGAGGGGGGACCGTCGCCGCCCCATCGCGGCCCCCCCAGGTGGCGCGCCGACCACCGAGAAACCCCCCCTCTCTTCTCCTCCTCTTCCTATTTCCTCCCCTCCTCCACGTGAAACCGCCCCATCGCGAGCCCCCCCAAGCCCCCGCGCCTCGCACGAGCAAACTCCACCCCCGACCAACTGAAGGCCACCCACCACCTCCTCAGCAACGCAGCGCCCCAAACCCCTTTCTCCCCTTCGATTTGAGAAACCACAGCCCTTTTAAATCCCCTCCACCCACCGAAGACGCAGCTCAGTCCCACCTCAGCCACTAAAGATCGCCATGAACCCTCTTCGAATAGCAAAGTAAGTTTTTAAATTTATGTACGTAATAAAAATTTAATTTTTTTTATTATATGAATTAGTTATATAGAAAATGAAGTTAGAAAAGAAAATAGGATTTTTTTATTTGTTCGAAATTATAAAGTTATGTTTTTTTTAAATAAAAAGATTGGATTTTCTAAACACTAAAGGTTAGATTTTTGAAATAGAAGAAATGGAGAAGGGTTTGGTTTTATTTTTAAAGAAAACTTCAATTTGTATCATATGTGAAGTAAGAAAAAGGTTGGATTTTTATAGTGTAAAAGGAAGCATTTTTATAATATGAAAAGAGGAATAATAAAAATAGGATTTCTATATTATAGAGATAATAAAGATATGATTTTTATATTATAAAAAGTATAAAAATATGATTTTTATCAAATGTGAAATATAAAAATATAATTTTTATAAAGTAGAAATATTAAAGATGTGATTTTTATATAGTAGAAATATAATTTTGTGAGATAGAGAGTATAAAAATACGATTTTTATATTATATAGATAGTAAAAATTTGATCTTTTGATAAGTAGAAAAATAAAATATGATTTTTATTTATTGAAATGAAGTGATAAAAATATAATTTTTATTATAAACAGCGGGACTAGAACTGTATTGGGATTTCATACAGATCCAGACGGTTCAGTAGTTCAACAGTAAAGCATGGCAAAGTGGAACCCTCGGTGAGAACTTCTCACTTTAAATTTTCTTTTTCTAGTTATAATATATACTAGGATGCAGAAGGTGTTTAGTAGCACCCGACACCTGTTGTCCACAGACCATGGACGGCTTGTATGCTTGTTTGATGTGTTGTGAAATTTGTTTGTGAGGTGATGTGAAATAGAAAATAAATATTCATGTGTTGAAATAAATTAATTATCGTTAAAAATACAATTTTTAATGTGAGTGTGAATAAATAAATATTCATTTACAAACCAGATGGTTTGTTTATGTACACCTATTTGAAGGATATTGATTGGGTCGATAAATTTTACACATCGCCCAACTACACAAATAATATTCAGTGTTTGTTGATTTGAAACCCCACATGGGTGTTGGGATGATATTTGGTGTACACTAATCCCAATTATTTAGTTATATGTCGACCGATTGGTCGACAGACTGTATGAGCGTTAATTATTTATATTTAATGCTTATGCAGTTGTGTGGTGCACTTTGGATGATGGTTGATTATTTATCGTTGCTATTATATACATGTGTTGTATGGAATCCATATAATTAACATTATATGGTAATTGATTGGGCCTCACTCCAATTGGAAAAATAAAGAATATTATAAAATAAAGATTCATGTGTTGAATAGAAAAATAGTCATGTGTTGACGATGCTCATGTGTTGAGAGTATTCTTGTGTTGAGTAAAATATTTTAACAATAAAATTTACATCTTTATCATATTTAAGATTAGAAACTACTTTATGGTTGGAGTCTGATTAAAAATCAAACGATAGATACCATTATTTTATAAAATATATTACATAACAAGAATAGTCATGTGTTGACAGTACTCATGTGTTGAGATTAGTCCTGTGTTGAAAGAATAAAGATTCATGTGTTGAATTATTCATTTATTGAATAGAATAACGAAGTAATTGAAATATATAAAGCCGTGTTGATTAGAGTTGCGCTATTTTGACGTGAATGATATTTATATCGATTATATTCGTTTTTATAATGAGTGTAGAAAAGGTAGTGATTTCAAAATATAACCTTTTGAAAATATTATCATTTATATAGTAATGGTTTTGAAAACGAATTTAAAACGATTTATAAAATACGTTTTAAAAAGGAAATCGATGAAACATATAATATATATATATATATATTATATATAATGGCCTGAATAGAACGCGCCGCGCCGCGGCAGTTCGTGAATTTCGACCATTGACTTCGAATTGACGTTGCGGGAGATCCGACCGTCGTATTCTCCTAAAACCGGAACAGTTGGGTTCGTATCGAAAAGAGCTTTCCAATGAATATTATAAATTTGAAATCTAACGGTTGGATTTGGAATTTATGTCCAAATCAAATTTGGAAAAGTTCGCTGTAAGTGCAGTTCGATGGCCGTTGATGGAAATCGACTGTACGGGCCTTGATAAAATTATTAAAAATATCTATAATTTGTGAAAAATCATAATATATGAATTGGAAAGAACTGAGATGAAAAATTCCACATTTGAAAAGATAAAAATAGGTTTTTATCGAAATGAGCTAGTTTTGAACTAGAATTAAAATCAGTTTGTTTTTGAAATAAATAAATTGAATTTGAAAGCGGTTTTGAAAATAACCAGAATTTCCAATATACCAATTGGAATGGATTTGAATTGAGAATATCTTCGGAATATTTCGATGTTGGATTGCGTGATTATACAGATATGGTTGTCGAAATTTGAAAGATATACTTTATATCGTTATTTCCAATACGATATTTGTTGGTTTCAGAATTTGATATTGAATATAAGCCGATATATTTTCTATTCAGAGCCTTGTATTTAATATCAAATGGGATTTTGGGTTCGTCGTGAATGATGTCTTAAATAACACTGTTGTAGCACCCCACCTCCGCCAGGGTCACTCACAAAGGGAATGCACTAGCTTTGGTGGAGTATTATCTAGGTAAACATGCGCAGAAATATTACAAGACAGAACATATAAAAACAGCGGAAGTAAACATGATTTCATTACTATACAAAATTAGTAAGGTCTAAAACCTTTTACATCAAAGTGCCATTAAATTACTTACATCGAAACCTGTCTTGCAATAATAAAGAAGCATAAAATCTATAGTCACAAATTATTCCCTAAGTAAAACAGTAAAATAGCCATAGCCAAGAAAAGCCCAAGCCATAGGTGATGATCTTGAAGCAGAAAATCCGAACTAAGTAGCAACATTTCCTCCCTGTAAACCTGGGGGGGGGGGGGGGAACGGAAGAAAAAGAGGTGAAACAAAATGGGTCAGTCATAAAGACTGAGTAAGTCCTAGTGACTTTCAGCCTAAAAATAGGTAAGGGTAACATGACATGTATAAACCGAAAGTAAATATAAGCATGATGACAAGATAAATAGATCAAACTAAGATAACAAGATAAACTCAAGTAACAAGATAACCAAGGTAACAAGATAACAAGATAAACTCGGAATAGCATCGCATGTCTAACGTCCTCTGCACCAACCGTACTAACATCCTAACTCGTATCATCCCTTCCATGTATATGTATAATCCCTTGATGTATATCATACGGGTTCCATCACGTTATTCTATACTACTACAACGTAGTGTCCCCATCCTTGAACTCGCTCGGACTGCCATCCTTGTTCTGGCCAGATTCCCTTATCATGAATTAGCGCGTGTTCATCTAGGATTTACGCCACCTAGGACCACTAGGGATTATGCTACCTATTGGACGTTTTCTAGATTAGATCAGGGTTTATGCCACTTAGGACCACTAGGGATTATGCTACCTATCGACTACGCCCTTTTTTCCACGTAACGATCTAATCGATCGGCTCCCTACAAATCCTAGCTCGTCGTGTGTTGGGTGTCATACGGCCCAATCACGAATGTAGCTACTCTGTGCTAGGTCCACCCTAGGGTGTATCAAGCCCTAGGGTGTCAACCACTGACACCAATTCAAGCACGCACAGTGTACAACTACTGGTGCCCATGCCTGCTTTTTCAACTCCGGACTACGTGCACGACCATAGTCCGCCTGAACCTACAATGGCGCACCAAACTCAGCCGTCATTTTGGTCGCTTACAATCAGCCCAGTAATCGTGCCCCACCCTAGCCTAGTCCCTAGGGTATCGTGATACATCCAAGAGGGTTACTGCTGACAAGGACCGCGTAACTAGGGTTTCCGTCCAGCAGGTTAAGCGTTTTCATCTAAATTCAAGACTTAACCCCTATCAGTCTAGCATGTCCAGTTGGTTAAGTGTGGTCATTCAAGTTCATGACTTAACCCGTCTACATGTCATGTCAAGATTGGCTAAGTGTCGTCACTCACGTTCATGACTTAGCCCTACGAATCACGTGTCAAGTTGGTTAAGCGTATTCCAGCGGTTCATGACTTAACCCTATCCAAGTCATCGTGTCAAATTGGTTAAGTATATTTAAGCTTAACCCCAACAAATTACTATGTAGGATTGGTTAAGTATATTCAAGCGATTCGTGACTTAACCCCATCAAGTTATCATGTTAGATTGGTTAAGTATATTCAAGCGATTCATGACTTAACCCCGTCAAGTTACCATGT
The DNA here is from genome assembly GCA_030737875.1 of Allium sativum. Lineage (NCBI taxonomy): Eukaryota > Viridiplantae > Streptophyta > Magnoliopsida > Asparagales > Amaryllidaceae > Allium > Allium sativum. Next base: position 855,780,876 of record CM060915.1, on the reverse strand, counting down.
TAGATTGGTTATGTATATTCAAGTGATTCATGACTTAACCTCGTCAAGTTACCATGTTAGGTTGGTTAAGTATATTCAAGCGATTCATGACTTAACCCCGTCAAGTTACCATGTTAGATTGGTTAAGTATATTCAAGTGATTCATGACTTAACCCCATCAAGTTACCATGTTAGATTGGTTAAGTATATTCAAGTGATTCATGACTTAACCCCATCCACTAGTCAAATTATAATGGTTAAGTGTTACCCTCGTGAGTTTACTTAACCTTACCATGCTTCGCGTTATACTAGTCGGGTGTTATCGACCCATTCAGGTTAAACTAACCCATCCTCTAATCGTGTAATATGGTTAAGTGTCATCTAGAAATCAAGTCCGGTTTTACTTAACCCACCCATCCACGTCATATTGGTTAAGTGTCATTAGTCTAATCAAGTTACTTAACCCACCCGTCCATGTCATATTGGTTAAGTGTCATTAGTCTAGTCAAGTTACTTAACCCACCCGTCCATGTCATATTGGTTAAGTGTCATTAGTCTAGTCAAGTTAATTAACCCACCCGTCCTTGTCATATTGGTTAAGTGTGATTAGTCTAATTGAGTTACTTAACCCACCCGTCCATGTCATATTGGTTAAGTGTTATTAGTCTAATTAAGTTACTTAACCCACCCATCCATGTCATATTGGTAAAGTGTTATTAGTCTAATTAAGTTACTTAACCCACCCGTCCATGTCATATTGGTTAAGTGTTATTAGTCTAATCAAGTTACTTAACCCACCCGTCCATGTCATATTGGTTAAGTGTTATTAGTCTAATTAAGTTACTTAACCCACCCGTCCATGTCATATTCTTTTATTATTTACTAATGCATCAACCTCTCACATTGGACTTATTTGCGGTCACTGGATATGCCGGGCGGTTCCGGGCAGAATTACACCACAAATTCATTCCAACCTCGGGTTCTTGCATTACCACAGTCTAATCTTTGCCTATGACCTCTCACATTAGACTACTATTGTTGTGGTCACTGGATATGCCGGGCGGTTCCGGGCAGAATTACACCACAACTCAAGTCTAACCTCGTGTCGAAGGCATCCGTTAGATTGTTAATTACATATGTGTCATCTAAGTCAAGTTCCCCACTTTACATATTACTAAGCATATGCCCAAGTTCCACCTTACATGCCCATGAAAATGTGTACCCAATTCTAGCCACTTTACATATGTCCAATTCTCCCCTATTTGCATGTATGCCAAGTTTATGACATCCCAACCCTATCAAGTTCTAGCCCAAGTTACATGTTGTCAAGTTCATGCCCAAATAAACCCGCATCATGGTTCATGTTCCCAATTCCACTTATGCCTAATTTACATAAGCCCAATCCCTTGATTTAACTTACATAGCTCCCAAAACTCGTGATTTAATTCATATGCCAATTCATGTATGCCCAAACTTGCTAATTACATTGGCAATACCCCAAATTTCCCGTATACAAGTCGCATGTAAATCGTAGCTTAGGCCTAGGTCCGAAATCGACCAAGGTTCATCAAAAGAAAATAAATAGGGGAAGGTAGAAACTTTGCATAAAACAAGATCCGAGAGAAAAACATCATTACATGCATGATAAGGACATGAAAGAGTGATTTGCAACATGCATAGGTTCAAATTAATGCTACAGCAACATCCCCAAGGGTCAAGATCAAAAATGAACAAGAAAGAACATGGATTGAATATCATGCATAGAACCAATTTCAACTTTATCACATGTCATATTCATGTTATCGTTTCAATCTAAAAGCATCTAGAACTTACAAATCGTGGCTAGAGGATTAAGAGCAAGAATCGTCATAGAATGGTGTTGAGATGGTGCTTTACTTCCTTGATTTGATGTAGAAAGCTTGCTCCTTTGTCATGGATCTAGTTTGAAAGCTCAAGCCTTTGAAGTTGGAGATGGAGGCCATGATCAAGAGAGATTTTGGCAGCACTTAGTTGCTAGAATGATTTTTAGTGATTTAGGTTAGGTCTTAGAGTGTTTTTATAGAAGTAGGAGCTAGTTTAGACCATAGGATCAACCGTAGGATAGATCTGAGCCACTGAAAATCGTCACAGGCCAACCTACCAGACCACACAAGCAAGCAGGTGCACCAGGCTAACCTGGCTCGACCAGGGAGGTCGACCCCCAGGTCGACCCCCAGGTCGACACCCAGGTCGACTCCCCAGTCGACCTGGGGGGGAGGGGGGGCAGGTCGACTCCCCAGTCGACCCCCCAGTCGACCTGGGGTAGGGCGGGAAATTTTCCCGCCCAATCTGTTTGGAGCTGATTTCGAATTTTCGGGCTGAATTTGAATTTTCTGAAATCTTCTATGGGCCATATCTTGGTCATACGGACTCCGATTTACGAAATTTCGGACTCGTTTCCAACCAGAATTCCAAGACGAACGCAACGGCGCAACCCGTTTCTCTTGATTCTTATTTTAAAATTTAATTCTGCCTTGATTCTTGTCTTAATGCGTTATTAAAAATTCGGGTTGTTACATTCTCCGCTCCTTTAAGGATTTCGTCCCCGAAATCTCCATGTTGGGGAGGATGTGTCCTACCATCCAATCATCCATCTACTCAAAGCATCATCCACAGGCAACCATTGTCCTTAAAAGATTTCTAATGTTGTATGAACATATGCAGAAAGTGTGTGTATATGTTCCTTATCTAATGCAAATGATCAGGTCTGATTGATCTTCTAAATGCAAAATATGTTTAGTGCCATGAATCCACATGTATGCAAATAGTCCTAGTCACATAAACACTATATGTGTGCACAAACATTCATCCATATGCAATATCCACATGCTAACACATTAAATTTCATCCATAAACAAGTATAAACACTCATGCATATGCAACATGAAAATGTGTCTGAGCCGATCTAGTGCCTAATGTGTATTCATGCATCCACGAGCAACCACTTGCAAACACTTGCAACCATTTGCAACCATCAAGCATAACATGTTTCAAATACATGTTTCATCCAAAGGGTTTCTACCTAAGGTTCTCAAGATAGGATCGAGAAGATAAGCAAGATAAACTCCTGTTCGGATTACAAGAAATCCCTTTCTAAACCCAACCCCTATCCTATAAAGCCCAAAAGGTTTAGTCAACCTAACGGACACCTTCAAATCCTGACATGTATTATTAACCGATGAGTCATACCCCCCTATGGAGTTTGCAACAGAAATAGGATTGAAAATATGACTGAGAGGATATGTATAAAAGATAGCATGCGAGTAAGCTCTACAGAAAAACAGGGATCAAGAATGTACTCTTAAAAGGAGATATGATGCACGTATCTAGTCTTCAGTCTTCTAAGTCGCATTTCCTTGAGCTTAATCCCATTGTGCTCTGACCATCTTTAACTTCATGATTTCGTGGCCTCTTAACTCCTATTTCCAAATATGAGCTGGAACTCACTTCATTGTCGCCTCTCGTTCCACTTTTACTTATTCTCCCTATGGTATATTTGGCTCAACCATATCGGTGTACTCTTGGTTTTCATGCAAGCTCTCCAAAATTCACTAGTGAATCATGGATCTCGTTTACTTGCTCTATGACATTCCACGCAGAAGAACTTATCTCTTGAAAACAAACAGATGCCATCCATGTTACCAAGTGTACTTACTAGAGTGATTTCCATATCTTATGTACAAGCGAACCGAACCATCCGCCTTAATGGCGAACTCTACTCGAACGGATTACCAACAAATGCATCAAGAGGTTCTTGGTAACCAATCATGACAGAACCCTAAAGGTTACACGAGACTTCGAGGGTATTACCGAGGCAAGTCAAGAGTCTAACTACCCTCCTTTCCGACCCGAGAATGGCACCCTCACGGGATGACCACTTCATTCCTAGAATCAACCCATAGCTCAAAAACATAAGCATTATTCCCAAAATTCATGGATGTCCTCAAATCCAAACAAGTCATGGATAAATGGGACGATTTCCCAACAGGATTTCAGACAAAACGGGACCCTTTATTGTGCTAGTACTAAGGTGCAGAGACTCAACTATCGAAGAAAGATTTAAAAAGGATGCGATGTACAAAACAAAGTCCTAACGGGATAATAGAAAGGAAAAGCTAAACTTTTACCAAAAACGTTACCACCCCTCTTAGGCACGCTAGTAGTGAGAGCATAAAATTGCCCTCTCGACGATCTTGTTCTTTGCCCATGTCCTTGTCCTATAGTACTTAACTACCTTCTTGTGCTGAGCCTTATTCGCCTTAACCACTCCTATCCTTTCTTGTATAACGCGGTAACGGGTCTCTTGAGAACTTCCTCCATCGCACGGAAAACATTTACGTAGCTAGAAAAGGATTAGTCACAGTTAAAACTACTGTGACTACAGGTGGAGGAAAGAAAGGAAAAGAGATTCTATCAAGAGAACGAAGGATAATGCTAATGGCTTTTTGGGGAATAGCCTTTTTCTTTAAAACTTTTCTTGAAAAATGCTTCTTTGTAAAATGGCTTTGAAAATAGTTTCAGAAGGTTTTAAAAACTTTTTCCCAGTCTGGTAACCTTTTGCTCTGATACCAAATGTAACACCCCACCTCCGCCAGGGTCACTCACAAAGGGAATGCACTAGCTTTGGTGGAGTATTATCTAGGTAAACATGCACAGAAATATTACAAGACAGAACATATAAACACAGCGGAAGTAAACATGATTTCATTACTTTACAAATTTAGTAAGGTCTAAAACCTTTTACATCAAAGTGCCATTAAATTACTTACATCGAAACCTGTCTTGCAATAATAAAGAAGCATAAAATCCATAGTCACAAATTATTCCCAAAGTAAAACAGTAAAATAGCCATAGCCAAGAAAAGCCCAAGCCATAGGTGATGATCTTGGAGCAAAAAATCCGAACTAAGTAGCAACATTTCCTCCCTGTAAACCTGGGGGGGGGGGGGGAACGGAAGAAAAAGAGGCGAAACAAAACGGGTCAGTCATAAAGACTGAGTAAGTCCTAGTGACTTTCAGCCTAAAAACAGGTAAGGGTAACATGACATGTATAAACCGAAAGTAAATATAAGCATGATGACAAGATAAACAGATCAAACTAAGATAACAAGATAAACTCAAGTAACAAGAAAACCAAGGTAACAAGATAACCAAGGTAACAAGATAACAAGATAAACTCGGAATAATATCGCATGTCTAACGTCCTCTGCACCAACCGTACTAACATCCTAACTCGTATCATCCCTTCAATGTATATGTATAGTCCCTTGCCGTATATCATACGGGTTCCATCACGTTATTCTATACTACTACAACGTAGTGTCCCCATCCTTGAAGTCGCTCGGACTGCCATCCTTGTTCTGGCAAGATTCCCTTATCATGAATTATCGCGTGTTCATCTAGGATTTACGCCACCTAAGACCACTAGGAATTATGCTACCTATTGGACGTTTTCTAGATCCGATCAGGGTTTATGCCACCTAGGACCACTAGGGATTATGCTACCTATCGACTACGCCCTTTTTTCCACGTAACGATCTAATCGATCGACTCCCTACAAGTCCTAGCTCATCGTGTGTCGGGTGTCATACGGCCCAATCACGAATGCAGCTACTCTGTGCTAGGTCCACCCTAGGGTGTATCAAGCCCTAGGGTGTCAACCACTGACACCATTTCAAGCACGCACAGTGTACAACTACTGGTGCCCATGCCTGCTTTTTCAACTCCGGACTACGTGCACGACCATAGTCCGCCTGAACCTACAATGGCGCACCAAACTCAATCGTCATTTTGGTCGCTTACAATCAGCCCAGTAATCGTGCCCCACCCTAGCCTAGTCCCTAGGGTATCGTGATACATCCAAGAGGGTTACTGCTGACAAGGACCACGCAACTAGGGTTTCCGTCCAGCAGGTTAAGCGTTGTCATCTAAATTCAAGACTTAACCCCTATTAGTCTAGCATGTCTAGTTGGTTAAGTGTGGTAATTCAAGTTCGTGGCTTAATCCGTCTACATGTCATGTCAAGATTGGCTAAGTGTCGTCACTCACGTTCATGACTTAGCCCTACGAATCACGTGTCAAGTTGGTTAAGCGTATTCCAGCGGTTCATGACTTAACCCTATCCAAGTCATCGTGTCAAATTGGTTAAGTATATTTAAGCTTAACCCCATCAAATTACCATGTAGGATTGGTTAAGTATATTCAAGCGATTCATGACTTAACCCCATCAAGTTATCATGTTAGATTGGTTAAGTATATTCAAGCGATTCATGACTTAACCCCGTAAAGTTACCATGTTAGATTGGTTAAGTATATTCAAGCGATTCATGACTTAACCCCGTCAAATTACCATGTTAGGTTGGTTAAGTATATTCAAGCGATTCATGACTTAACCCCGTCAAGTTACCATGTTAGATTGGTTAAGTATATTCAAGTGATTCATGACTTAACCCCATCAAGTTATCATGTTAGATTGGTTAAGTATATTCAAGTGATTCATGACTTAACCCCATCCACTAGTCAAATTATAATGGTTAAGTGTTACCCTCGTGAGTTTACTTTACCTTACCATGCTTCGCGTTATACTAGTCGGGTGTTATCGACCCATTCAGGTTAAACTAACCCATCCTCTAATCGTGTTATATGGTTAAGTGTCATCTAGAAATCAAGTCCGGTTTTACTTAACCCACCCATCCACGTCATATTGGTTAAGTGTCATTAGTCTAATCAAATTACTTAACCCACCCGTCCATGTCATATTGGTTAATTGTCATTAGTCTAGTCAAGTTACTTAACCCACCCTCACATGTCATATTGGTTAAGTGTCATTTGTCTAGTCAAGTTACTTAACCCACCCATCCATGTCATATTGGTTAAGTGTTATTAGTCTAATTGAGTTACTTAACCCACCCGTCCATGTCATATTGGTTAAGTTTTATTAGTCTAATTAAGTTACTTAACCCACCCGTCCATGTCATATTGGTTAAGTGTTATTAGTCTAATTAAGTTACTTAACCCACCTGTCCATGTCATATTGGTTAAGTGTTATTAGTATAATCAAGTTACTTAACCCACCCGTCCATGTCATATTGGTTAAGTGTTATTAGTCTAATTAAGTTACTTAACCCACCCGTCCATGTCATATTCTTTTATTATTTACTAATGCATCAACCTCTCACATTGGACTTATTTGTGTCACTGGATACGCCGGGCGGTTCCGGGCATAATTACACCGCAAATTCATTCCTACCTCGGGTTCTTGCATTACCACAATCTAATCTTTGCCTACGACCTCTCACATTAGACTACTATTGTTGTGGTCACTGGATATACCGGGCGGTTCCGGGCAGAATTACACAATAACTCAAGTCTAACCTCGTGTCAAAGGCATCCGTTAGATTGTTAATTACATATGTGTCATCTAAGTCAAGTTCTCCACTTTACATATTACTAAGCATATTCCCAAGTTCCACCTTACATGCCCATGAAAATGTGTACCCAATTCTAGCCACTTTACATATGTCCAATTCTCCCCTATTTGCATGTATGCCAAGTTTATGACATCCCAACCCTACCAAGTTCTAGCCCAAGTTACATGTTGTCAAGTTCATGCCCAAATAAACACGCATCATGGTTCATGTTCCCAATTCCACTTATGCCTAATTTACAAAAGCCCAATCACTTGATTTAACTTAAATAGCCCCCAAAACTCGTGATTTAATTCATATGCCAATTCATGTATGCCCAAACTTGCTAATTACATTGGTAATACCCCAAATTTCCCGTATACAAGTCGCATGTAAATCGTAGCTTAGGCCTAGGTCCGAAATCGACCAAGGTTCATCAAAAGAAAATAAATAGGGGAAGGTAGAAACTTTGCATAAAATAAGATCCGAGAGAAAAACATCATTACATGCATGATAAGGACATGAAAGAGTGATTTGCAACATGCATAGGTTCAAATTAATGCTATAGCAACATCCCCAAGGGTCAAGATAAAAAATGAACAAGAAAGAACATGGATTAAATATCATGAATAGACCCAATTTCAACTTTATCACATGTCATATTCATGTTATCGTTTCAATCTAAAAGCATCTAGAACATACAAATCGTGGCTAGAGGATTAAGAGCAAGAATCGTCATAGAATGGTGTTGAGATGGTGCTCTACTTCCTTGATTTGATGTAGAAAGCTTGCTCCTTTGTCATGGATCTAGTTTGAAAGCTCAAGCCTTTGAAGTTGGAGATGGAGGCCATGATCAAGAGAGATTTTGGCAGCACTTAGTTGCTAGAATGATTTTTAGTGATTTAGGTTAGGTCTTAGGGTGTTTTTATAGAAGTAGGAGCTAGTTTAGGCCATAGGATCAACCCTAGGATAGATCTGAGCCACTGAAAATCATCACAGGCCAACCTACCAGACCACACAAGCAAACAGGTGCACCAGGCTAACCTGGGTCGAACAGGGAGGTCGACACCCAGGTCATCTCCCCAGTCGACCTGAGGGGGCAGGTCGACTCCCCAGTCGACCTGGGGTAGGGTGGGAAATTTTCCCGCCCAATCTGTTTGGAGCTGATTTCGAATTTTCGGGCGGAATTTGAATTTTCTGAAATCTTCTATGGGCCATACCTTGGTCATACGGACTCCGATTTACGAAATTTCGGACTCGTTTCCAACCAGAATTCCGAGACGAACGCAACAGCGCAACCCATTTCGCTTGATTCTTATTTTAAAATTTAATTCTGCCTTGATTCTTGTCTTAACGCGTTATTAAAAATTCGGGTTGTTACAACTGTTCTTGGACCCAGTGTAGAAAAGATTAAATCTTTCTATTTAGATTTAAAGAGGTGTACCAAATAAATGATATTTAATTGGAATTGAATTTGAATGTGATTTTGGGTTTATCGTGGATCGTGTTTTAGATGACATCGGTTCTTTAACCCAGTTAAAGACAAGATATTTATTTGGGGGAAAGATTAAAACTAAGTGGAGTTTTAATGAATCTGTAGTTAAATTGAAATGTGTATCACCAGTTTTCCTCCAAAGCGATAGTTAAATCTTTAATTAGATTTGAACGTGAAATGGTAATTAATTTTACCGATAATACCGTGGTGTTAGATATGGAGTATTACCAGTTTTGCTCCAAGGGATGAATAGGTTGGGATTGGGAAATAAAATAAATAATTACTTCGGTGTGGTTCGCTAATCCCGACTAGTTTGGAAAACCATAATGCAGTTTGAAATGATATCCAATGGAAGATTAAAGAATAAATTTAGAAGAATTTATCTTTGATAAAATTAATGGGAACCTATTCCCTAATGATGTGAAAATTTGAATAAAAGAATATTCTGAATTGGAATGAGGCATATGTTGTGTTTGTGTAACACGTGTTTATTATATAATCGGGTTATTTGGAAAGGCCGGATTTATACCCATTCTGAATAACCGATTCGACGGTAGGTCGAAGATGAAGACGGTGGTTGAAGACCGGAAGTATTCACATCGTTTGGGTGATTATTGATGATCTCGATTGGGTTGTATACCCAAGATGAGGGAATCAGTTGGTGATCGTCTAGACGTACTTGGAGATCGATGGATATGCGAGGAAAGTGCCTCCAGTTTCGTTCAGACCGAGAACGAACTTGTAAATGGACTATGTGCCTGACATTGGATTTTATTCTGTGTTGATTGATCTTTATTAAATATACATCTGTTTGGCGGCGGAGAATTTATTTTCTTGCTTAACGCCCTTCTCTGAGACGTACGAGCTCAGAGGTTGTATATCGATGGACATCAGTCGCATGGAGTGAATTGCCTGTGTGGCACGCCTAAGTGGCAAATGATCAAGGCTTCTGTTGAAAAGCAAAGTCTTCTTGTTGATGATCAAAGCACGGCCTGTGTGGCGCAGCTTTGTGTATAGCGTGAATTCATGAGCCTCAGACCTCGGTATGAGTCAAAAACGGGATACGGACCATTGGGAGAACATGACGTTTCTTCCTAGCTAGTGGTAGTGCCAGTGCTTAAACTGGCTGACATTTATATATACTTTTCACCTATGTGGTTGTTGGAATGCGAGGCGCCTCAGATATAGGTCTGTTAGGACTGGAAAACATGTGTTTAGGAATAACTAATCCTCAAAAGTAAGAGAGGACCATCCCAGCCGATTCCAAGGATCATAGTGGGGTCCTGAGACATTTGCTAGAGTGTCTCGAATAGAGAGGAGCTTGTCCCTTGCCTCGACTCATGACGGAAATCCAATTTCCAATACGTGATGTTGCGATTTTATTTGTAGAACCTAGTATGGCGGCATAGTGGTATGGGTCATTAATGCCGTCTATGATTGATATTTATGATTGAAATTGTTTTGACACTATACACTTATAGTAATATCAAAATAATCTGTTTTTAAACGTACCAAGCATTCTTTGGCTATTATAAGGTAAGACCCAATTCTCTGGCTTGCGTTGCATTGTGTGATGGGACCTGGGTCTTATAATAGCTTCATTTTCTTTATTTAGCATTGCACTGTTGTTATATGCAGTGGTGTTCTTGGGGTAAAAACCCGTTCCGTGTTATACGGCGTGGTCCCTTGATTTACCTAACTTTAAAATAAAGATTAATAGCTGTTTTAGTTCTCACACCAGTCACATGACTGATCTAGAGTTTATTGTTTTAACCTAAACTCTGGGTGCCCCTATTTTCTACACGGGCAGCTAATAGTTCTGGTTTTGCAGATTTATATTCACAGGAACCTGGTTTACAGCTGGAATGATATCTGGAAAGCTCTGCATCCGTATATCTCTTACAGTTGTGTTTTGTATTATTTTTCCGCTGCAGTACCGTATTTAAATATCTGATATTCTATGTTGTATAATTATTCATACTCTGTATATTCTTGTATCTGATGGAATTGTTGTAATAACAATGAAATGTTCTTCTGTTTGCGTTCCGATTGGTCTTGTCCTCAATTCTATTAGTGCTTTCCTTACCGGGAAAGTTCGGGTCGTATCAGTTTGGTATCAGAGCTTTGGTTTACAGAGCTCGAGAACAAGACACATTAGAACCAAACGAAAGAATTCATCAGATATTGGATTAGTAGTATCCAATTAGAATGACTCGTTAGAGATGAGATCAGTAGTATCCTAGAATGAGTGTGAAGAGTATATTTTTCAAATGAAAACAATATTGTTTTGAAAGTTAAATTCCAATATACGTATTTGGATATTTTTATTTGTATTCAATTTGGACAATCCATTATATAAAGGTTTTGCATATACGCGTCATGAATGTACATTCGAAGTTTTAATATACTGGATAGATATAGAATCATACTCTAGTGGCCCGAAGATGATTCTACTGATGACTATATAGCATCAGTAGTGTGTGTTCGTGTTTCTAAGTTGTGATATCTATATATTTCCATCGACTAATGTGAGAACCAAAACTAGATAGGTTTATTGTTGTGATTTGGTATCAAAAACACGATTTCTGTATATATATCAAAATTTTGAATTTGAAACGTTAATTTACTAATTGATTGATGATTGTGTAGTGTGATTATTTATTTAAACCATTATGTGAATGAACGGTGAATTTAGGCCAAATCGAACCAAATAGTGAACTATATTGAAAAATAATTACAAATGCTTGCATATACATGTACTTACATTGAACAGGTCATAGCAAGGAGGCTAGAGTAGAGAATAAAATTGTTTGCCCGACAAATAGGTACATGTTTACCATAATTTACTGTTTTGTTTGGGTGATGATGATTTTATGAGCCGATTGGCTTTTTCTTTTTCTTTTGGATTGAAGAAGGCCATGGGAGGCTATATGAAATATCCCGAAGTCCCCGGTGCAGGGGAGGTTATGGCGAAATTTTTCGAAAATTTAGGGTGTTAGCCAAATTTTTGAAAAATTTGAAAAGTTCTTAGAAACTGAAAAGTTGAAGAACTTAGGCCATAAAGAAAATTATGAAAGTTGAGTTGATTTGTAAAACAACTTTCGGCTTCGTTCCTTTTTGGGGACGAAAAGTTTTAAGTGGGGGAGATTGTAACAACCCAGAAATGCGAGCCAATTTAAAAATTTTATTTTGTCAATTTTGATGAATTTTGAATATTTAAAACGAATTATTTTGAATAATATCAACGAGAAATTTATTTTGAATGGAATTTGAATGTATATATTTATATAGATCGTCGTTAGAATATAAATATTTATTTATATTTATAAAAGGAATTGAAAATGGCGCGGTAGTTCGATAATTCGATTTCAAAGTTCAAATGAATGTACCGGTTGCAAAATAAACCGAATTTTAGTGAATCCAAAAATATTTGAATCTAATTGAGAATATATTTCCAACAATCCGAAAAATTGGAATTTCATAGCGGGAATCAAAAGATATGTCCAGTTGAAATTTCAGAATAGTCGCTATGGAATTCTGGCCCTTAAAAATGGAAAATTTGCAAACGACCTCGGTTTTCAATGAAACCACTTTTGTTGGATCCGTGATGTGAAGTTATTGCTAGGTTTCAAAATTCGTAATTTTTTGAATTAATATGTGAGCGTGCAAAAGGAAAACGCATTTGACCAGTTTCAATTGATTTAAATCGACTGGAAAATGGCCATTTTTCAAATGGTCTCAGAATTTGATGAAATTAGTTTTTTAGGACCGTATCGTCAATACGAAGTTAGAAAATATTTTTTGGAAATTTTTTGATTTAGTATGTGGCCCCAGTAAATTGAAATGTGCGTTCAAATTCAGTATATAGAGTTATATTTTGATTTTGACAAAAACTGATCGAAACGATCGAATCAGCTTACAATACATATCCCATTGTGTTCGGAATGGGGGTAATTAGCCATGGACTACAGGCGGTGGGTTCGATTTCGAGGTCGAAATTAAAAGTTTCTTTTTGAAATTAAAAAAAATAGAAAACTCTCTCTCTCCCCTCTCCTATACCCTCAGCCCCCCCCGTTCATTTTAAAAATCAAAAGAAAAAAAACAAAGAGGATCAACGGCGGGGGGGGGGGGGGGGGGGACCGCCGCTGCCCCATCGCGGCCCCACAAGGCGGCGCGCCGACCACCGAGCAACCATCCCTCTCTTCTCCTCCTCTTCCTATTTCCTCCCCTCCTCCACGCGAAACCGCCCCATCGCGAGCCCCCCGAAGCCCCCTCGCCTCGCGCGAGAAAACTCCACCTCACGACCAATTGAAGGCCACCCATCACCTCCTCAGCGACGCAGCGCCCCAAACCCCTTTCTCCCCCTTCGATTTGAGAAACCACAACCCTTTTAAACCCCCTCCACCCACCGCAGACGCAGCTCAGGCCTTCCTCAGCCACCGAAGATCGCCATGAACCCTCTTCAAATAGTAAAGTAAGTTTTTAAATTTATGTATGTAATAAAAATTCAAATTTTTTTATTATATGTATTAGTTATATAGAAAATGAAGTTAGAAAAGAAAATAGGATTTTTATTTGTTCGAAATTATAATGTTATGTTTTTTTTTAAATAAAAAGATTAGATTTTCCTAAACACTAAAGGTTAGATTTTTGAAATAGAAGAAATGGAGAAGTGTTTGTTTTTATTTTTAAAGAAAACTTCAATTTGTATCATATGTGAAGTAAGAAAATGGTCGGATTTTTATAGTGTAAAAGGACGGATTTTTATAATATGAAAAGAGGAATAATAAAAATAGGATTTATATATTATAGGGATAATAAAGATATGATTTTTATATTGTAAAAAGTATAAAAATATGATTTTTATCATATGTGAAATATAAAAATATAATTTTTATAAAGTAGAAATATTAAAGATGTGGTTTTTATATAGTAGAAATATATTTTTATGAGATAGAGAGTATAAAAATATGATTTTTATATTATATAGATAGTAAAAATTTGATCTTTAGATAAGTAGAAAAATAAAAATATGATTTTTATTTATTGAAATGAAGTGATAAAAATATAATTTTTATTATAAACAGCGGGACTAGAACTGTATTGGGATTTCAAACAGATCCAGACGGTTCAGCAGTTCAACAGTAAAGCACGGCGGAGTGGAACCCTTGGTGAGAACTTCTCACTTTAAATTTTCTTTTTCTAGTTATAATATATACTAGGATGTAGAAGGTGTTTAGTAGAACCCGACACCCGTCGTCCACAGACCATGGACAGCTTGTATGCTTGTTTGATGTTTTGTGAAATTTGTTTGTGAGGCGATGTGTAATAGAAAATAAATATTCATGTGTTGTAATAAATTAATTATCGTTAAAAATATAATTTTTAACGTGAGTATGAATAAATAAATATTCATTTACAAACCAGACGGTTTGTTTATGTACACCTATTTGAAGGAAATTGATTGGGTCAATAAATTTTACACATCGGCCAACTGGACAAATAATATTCAGTGTTTGTTGATTTGAAACCCCACACGGGTGTTGGGATGATATTTTGCGTACACTAATCCCAATTATTTAGTTGTATGTTGACCGATTGTTTGACAGACTGTATGAGCGTTAATTATTTATATTTAATGCTTATGCAGTTGTGTGGTGCACTTTGGATGATGGTTGATTATTTATCGTTGCTATTATATACATGTGTTGTATGGAATCCATATAACTAACATTATATGGTAATTGATTGGGCCTCATTCCAATTGGAAAAATAAAGAATATTATAAAATAAAGATTCATGTGTTGAATAGAAAAATAGTCATGTTTTGAGAGTATTCATGTGTTGAGTAAAATATTTTAACAATAAAATTTACATCTTTATCATATTTAAGATTAGAAACTACTTTACGGTTGGAGTCTGATTAAAACTCAAACGATAGATACCATAATTTTATAAAATATATTACATAACAAGAATAGTCATGTGTTGACAGTACTTATGTGTTGAGATTAGTCATGTGTTGAAAGAATATAGATTCATGTGTTGAATAGAATAAATATTCATTTGTTGAATAGAATAACGAAGTTATTGAAATATATAAAGCCATGTTGATTAGAGTTGCGCTATTTTGATGTGAACGATATTTATATCGATTATATTCGTTTTTATAATGAGTGTAGAAAAGGTAGTGATTTCAAAATATAACGTTTTGAAATATTGTCATATATATAGTAATGGTTTTGAAAACGATTTATAAAATACGTTTTAAAAAGGAAATCGATGAAATATATAATATATATATATATATAATGGCCTGAATAGAACGCGACGCGCCGCGGCAGTTCGTGAATTTCAACCATTGACTTCGAATTGACGCTGCGGGAGATCCGACCATCGGATTCTCCTAAAACCAGAATCGTTGGGTTCGTATCGAAAAGAGCTTTCCAATGAATATTGGAAATTTGAAATCTAACGGTTGGATTTGGAATTTATGTCCAAATCAAATTTGGAAAAGGTCGCTGTAAGTGGAGTACGATGGCCGTTGATGGAAATCGACTGTACGGGCCTTGATAAAATTATTAAAAATATCTATAATTTGTGAAAAATCATAATATATGAATTGGAAAGAACTAAGATGAAAAATTCCATATTTGAAAAGATAAAAATAGATTTTCATCGAAATGAACTAGTTTTGAACTAGAATTAAAATCAATTTATTTTTGAAATAAATAAATTGGATTTGAAAGTGGTTTTGAAAATAATCAGAATTTCCAATATATGAATTGGAATGGATTTGAATTGAGATAATCTTCGGAATATTTCGATGTTGGATTGCGTGATTATACAAATATGGTTGTGGTAATTTGAAAGATATACTTTATATCGTTATTTCCAATATGATATTTGTTGGTTTCAGAATTTGATATTGAATATAAGCCGATATATTTTCTATTCAGAACGTTGTATTTAATATAAAATGGGATTTTGGGTTCATCGTGAATGATGCCTTGAATAACACTATTCTTGAACCCAGTGTAGAAAAGATTAAATCTTTCTATTTAGATTTAACGAGGTGTACCAATTAAATAATATTTAATTGGAATTGAATTTGAATGTGATTTTGGGTTTATCGTGGATCGTGTTTTAGATGACATCGGTTCTTTAACCCAGTTAAAGACATGATATTTATTTGGGGGAAAGATTAAAACTAAGTGGAGTTTTAATGAATCTGTAGTTAAATTGAAATGTGAATTGATAATTTAAATTATCAAATTTGGAAAGTGATCGAGAATGGAGTATCACCAGTTTTGCTACAAAGCAATAGTTAAATCTTTAATTAGATTTGAACGTGAAATGGCAATTAATTTTACTGATAACACCATGGTGTTAGATATGAAGTATTACCAGTTTTGCTCCAGGGGATGAATAGGTTGGCATTGGGAAATAAAATAAATAATTACTTCGATGCTGTTCGCTAGTCCCTACTAGTTTGGAAAACCATAATGCGGTTTGAAATGATATCCAAAGGAAGATTAAATAATAAATTTAGAAGAATTTATCTTTGATAAAATTAATGGGAACCTATTCCCTAATGATGTGAAAATTTGAATAAAAGAATATTCTGAATTGGAAAGAGGCGTATGTTGTGTTTGTGTAACACGTGTTTATTATATATGCGGGTTATTGGGAAAGGCGGTGTTTATACCCATTCTGAATAACCAATTCGACGGTAGGTCGAAGATGAAGACGGTGGTTAAAGACCGGAAGTCTTCACATCGTTTGGGTGATTACTGATGATCTTGATTGGGCTGTACACCCAAGATGAGGGAATCAGTTGATGATCGTTCAAACGTACTTCGAGATCGATGGATATGCGAGGAAAGTGCCTCCGGTTTCGTTCAGACCGAGAACGAACTTGTAAATGGACTGTGTGCCTGACATTGGATTTTATTCTGTGCTGATTGATCTCTATTAAATATACATCTGTTTGGCGGCAGTGAATTTATTCTCTTGCTTAACGCCCTTGTCTGAGACGTACGAGCTCAGAGGTTGTATATCGATGGACATCAGTCGCATGGAGTGAATTGCCTGTGTGGCACGCCTAAGTGGAAAATGATCAAGGCTTCTGTTGAAAAGCAAAGTCTTGTGGTTAATGATCAAGGCATGACCTGTGTGGCGCAGCTTTGTGTATAGCGTGAATTCGCGAGCCTCACACCTCGGTATGAGTCAAAAACGGGATACGGACCGTTGGGAGAACATGACGTTTCTTTCTAGCTAGTGGTGGTGTCAGTGCTTAAACTGGCTGACATTTATATATACTTTTCACCTGTGTGGTTATTGGAATGAGAGGCGCCTCGGACATAGGTCTGTTAGGACCGGGAAACGTGTGTTCAGGAATAACTAATCCTCAAAAGTAAGAGAGGACCGGCCCAGCCGATTCCAAGATCATGGTGGGGTCCTGAGACATTTGCTAGAGTGTCTCGAACGGAGAGGAGCTTGCCCCTTGCCTCGACTCATGACGGAAATCCAATTTCCAATACGTGATATTACGGTTTTATTTGTAGAACCTAGTATGGCGACATAGTGGTATGGGTCATTTATGCCGTCTATGGTTGATATTTATGATTGAAATTGTTTTGACACTATACACTTATAGTAATATCAAAATAATCTGTTTTAAAACGTACCAAGAATTCTTTGGCTATTACAAGGTAAAACCCTATCCTCCAGCTTGCGTTGCATTGTGTGATGGGACCTTGGTCTTATAATAGCTTCATATTCTTTATTTAGCATTGCGCTGTTGTTATATGCACTAGTGTTCTTAGGGTAAAAACCCATTCCATGTTATACGGCGTGGCCCCTTGATTTACCTAACTTTAAAATAAAGATTAATAGCTGTTTTAGTTCTCACACCAGTCACATGACTGACTTGGAGTTTATTGTTTTAACCTAAACTCTGGGTGCCCTTATTTTCTACTCGGGCAGCTAGTAGTTTTGGTTTTGCAGATTTATATTCACAGGAACCTGGTTTACAGCTGGAATGATATTCGGAAAGTTCTGTATCCGTATATTTCTTTCAGTTGTGTTTTGTATTATTTTTCCGCTGCAGTACTGTATTTAAATCTCTGATATTCTATGTTGTATAATATTTATTCACACTCTGTATTTTCTTGTATCTGATGGAATTGTTGTAATAACAATGAAATGTTCTTCTGTTTGCGTTCTTATTGGTCTTGTCCTCAATTCTATCCGTGCTTTCCTTACCGGGAAAGTTCGGGTCGTATCAATTTCTTTCTGCCAACTAAAAACGAAATTTCTTTCTTTAGAAAATCAAAACAAATTGGAAAAATTCCTATAAATCACTAAAGTGGTATAGTTGGATTCCTATACTCAAACTCTTCAGTTTCATATGCGTTACATTGAGCTCGATCCATTTTCTAGGTTACGGTTTTCTCAAGGGTTTGAGTATATTCCATTCTAATGTAGTGTGGTTCGATTTGGAGATTTGTTTTGAACTCGCAGCGGGATTCATCACGTTGTCGAAATTTTTGGTGAAATTACATGTTAAAAAGTGTCGTTGAATTTCTGGGGGGGGGGGGCGTGAGCAAATCGCGAGGAAGACGGAGCCTATGCGAGTAAGAAGCTGATCGGATGAGAGAGTTTTGGCCAAGATGATTTTTGGTGGTTACGATTGTGGGTTTCGTTGAAGAAATGAGGAGCGGTGGAGACTTAAATGTCGGCAATGGCCATCGAGTTTGTATAGGAAGAGGTGTGATATATCAGGAGGGAGGAAGGAGATTTGGAGCAGGCGGTTCAACGGTTTAAGGTTTAAACGTGGATTAGTTGTTATTAAGGTTAATTATATGACTATTATAATTAATAAGTTTGTGGGGAGTAGAATTCGGCATTGAAAGGGGAGAGCTGTAGAATTTCGTGAGGGAGGAAGACAAAGAAGCGGGCTTCGTGGGTTTATGTAGGGGGAGGTTGGGACGGATGTGAAAAGGGGTGAGCCCGCTTTAATGAGACTAATAGTTTAAATAATTAAAATAGCATATTGTCTTGTAAAATTAATATCTGATCCATACGTTATCAGAATCTGGTAAAACAAGATCCATTGGGATCGTACGGATGACAGCTACACAATGGAACTGATTCAGAGTGATTTGGAGCTCATTACAATGTGTAGCAAAATAAATTGTCTGATCTGAATCAAATCAACCGACCGTTATCGTTATTTAATGATGACCGTCCAATGTGAGTAAATCTCACTAATTCTGTATAGTTTATATTTTTAAAATATAATCTAGTATTGATAAATGATGGTTGATTGTTGTGTGTTGATTGTTGGTTGAACTACTGATTTATTTGTTGAAATTATAGATAACGATATATATATATATATAAATCATTAATCAAATATTGATTTTGTTATCAGAATATTTCATATTGAAATGAAATCGACATCTGTGATGTAGGGAAACTGGTTAGAGGGCTCCAATTGGTTCCTCAATATTTATAATACTGTTTGTTTCCATATATTGTGATATATGATGTGATATATAATCCGTGATTGATTATGATGACACCGGTCATGTTATTTGGTATTTTTAATACCATATGAAATACTGGAATGTAAAATGGAAATTTTCAAAGTGAATATTGAAAATGAAATATTTATATATGATATAAATAGGATATTATAAAAGGTAATATTTGGAAAACAAATATTGGAAAATATAATTAAGGAAATATTTGGGAAATGAATAGAATTATATAAAATAACTAGGATTATATAAAAGGATTTATATAAAATAAATTGAATTAAGTAAAAGGAATTAAATGAGATTTTAGTGTTAGAAGTATAAAATAAGTTTTTATATGAAAATTCTATAAGCAGAAGTATGAAAATAAATTGGATTTGAATATTTGGTTTTAAATACGAAATCAAAATGTTTGATTATATATAGACATGTTATTCACATTCTATGTGAAAATAGCCTTCTCCCCCTCAGTCAGCTTCGCTAGGCCCTCCCCATGCACACACACTACACCTTCCATCGCTCCATCAAACTCCCCATTCATCTAACTCAAACAAAGTTGCTACCCTCCATTCTCTTTCATGTGAAACAACAACACAACTACAGGTAAACCATTACCTCCATGCAATGCTCAAAACTCCTCACCATGTACAGATCAGCGCCACCCCACCATGCTTCTTCTCCCATACTACTCATTTTCGTTTTTTTTATGAAGGGAAGACTTCGGTTTCATTTGCTGAAACGAAATGGGCAGTTTAAGACTTTTAAATTTTCAGGAAGAAAAGAACAAGGAGGATGCTTATTTATAGTAGGGAAACCGTGGTTACCAAGGAGTTTATGTATAGGTATGCAGAAAGAAAGAGTAGAGTAGCTATGCCTTTTTCAGAAACGTGGAACTCAACGATGTACGAAGTGTTCGGCAAAAGAAATTCAATTGTTTGGGTTGCAAGTAAAAGGAAAAATATGGCCGCAAGAAATAGAAGGATTGGGACGCACGTATTCAAAAGAATTGGGAAGCAAGGATGCTTTTTTTAAAAAAAGTTTTCAATCCACGTAATCCATACACGTTGAATAGGTTTTTAGTAAAAGAGAGTATGGTGGTGGAATGCTTTATTAATAAAACAATGTAACCAAGTTTCGCTACGAGAAATCACGTTAAAAACCACTATAGACAATTTTCATTTTCTAATAAAAAGGTTAATCTTAGTGTAAAAAAGTATTCCGGACCCAATGGGACAAGTTTCGTCGAAATCCGACATCATTTGAAAAAAAATCCTTTATAAAGCCGGAAATCAACATGGTTTAATTTTTTCTCGATCACCAGATACATCTAATCAACTTGAAACTTTGAAATCCTAAAATAATTTTTCAATACGAACCCAACGGCACTAGTTTCGTCGCATTCTGAGACCGTTTTCCCAATAGGCTATTTTTACGCGCACCACAATGCCATTTTTAATGCCAAATTACCTAGTCTTCAAAAATAGTTAACTATATACCTATCCTGACTCTAATCGACGATACAAATTCAAGGGAACAGGTTTCGCAGCCTAATTCGATCGTCTGCTCATGTTATTCCCAAATATCCCTTTTATTAAATTTAATTACGCGTTATAGAAAATGAACGGGCGTTAACGGCTACCGTGGTCACATATGACATCGGTTTGCCACGCAATTCAACACCATACAATAATTTAATGTTACGGTCCCAATGAAACTGGTTTCGTTGAAAACAGAGTCTGTTTGCAAAACGACTATATTAAAGGCCTATAATTAAATAACGATTTCCATAGCGACTATTTCAAAATTTGATTTGACCATAACTAACAATCTAATATACGAAATCTGAATTTTTCTCTTTCATATGGAAATTATAATCGATACGGTCCCAACGTTTCTTGTTTCATAGAAGTCCGACTTATATCGGATCCTGTATATCCAGTTGAAGTTCAAAACTCCGAAATACAAACTACCGCGCCATTTCGAGCTCGTTTTATATTATAAATAAAATTAACATTCAAACTTCGTTTCAAAAACGAATTAAATATTAAACCCAATAATATTCCAAATAAAATATTTAAAAAAATTAAATATTTGGCTACCGAAAATACGGGACGTTACATTCTTCCCCCTTAAAATAATTTCGTCCTCGAAATTGCTAAGGTAAGAAAGAATGTTACAAACCCATTAATTTCCAAATCCAAATTATTTTAAATTAAAAACTAATTCAATATCATAAATAAATATTTCAAAAATATCAAAAAAATTCTAATACTTTTAAATTCCTGAAAAATTCGGTAGATCTCCCCTGCATGGAGTGACATTTACGATATCGCAGGAACAAATAACGTATACATCGACCCATACGGTCGGAAAACAAATCAAAAATCCCAAAAATTTATATTTTCGTGTAAGCGTACCTTTTTCGAGTGCTGTTGAGCATACTTACTCAATTTATTGTGATTTATTCGGCCAAATCAATCTGAAAGCCATCTGGCACCTATACTCAGCTTAATTCAACACATAAGTGATAATTACATGAAATATTTAAATGCCACTTTATTTATTAATCAAAATAAATAAGACAGTTCCCATAATCATATATCATCATTCATTTGCAGACATAAGTTTGAATTATCCATTTTATTTGAATTTATAATCCTGGAGTTTAGTCTTCAATTCATTCAATTCTATCATTCAACGTTGGTGAATTTTATATTCAACCTATTTAACACCCAATCACTACCAGTCAGTAACCAATGCACACCCAACTCAATCAAATCAATTCAATTTTACATTTTGATTGGTTTAATGTGTTTCATTCATTAATCAATTAATATTCGATTGATTACTATTTAATTATCAATTCCAAATTGCACCTTAATTTTCTTTAGTTTAATTTCAATATCATTATAAATTTAATTTCACTTAACCAGTTTAATTTCCAATTCAAATTTTAATCCAGTTTGAATTCTAGTCGAATCAACCAACACACAATATCTCAATAATATAACAAAATTATTTCTTTTCTATACAAAAATATATTTTGGGTAAAATTATTTCATTTACCCTCTTTATTAAACAATATCATGTTCATAACCAGTTCAACGCTTCTTAACACTCAAACCGATCAACCAACACAATCTAAAACATTTGTATATAAAATTTACAATTACGCTTTCATATATATATATATATATACATTCAACTCGATCTAAGGTAATACTAACCCCATCTCTATCAGTTACACCACAGACCAAGGTTATTACTAAACCAATAGCTTTGGTACCACTGTAACGACCCGGGAATTTCGACGCTCGAAACCCCACAATAATACATAACTCCTGTATCACTTGTCAGAACTCAAGTATCGAACCACCAGATAGTTATTAGAAAGAATTTAGAGGGTGAGATAAGAAAGAAAGAAATATTAGAATAGAAGAAAATGAAGAACCAACACAACACAGAGTCTCACATCGCAGCGGAATAAAATATAATACATAAATAAATCTTTATTGAGAGCTTTTAAAAATACTTACACTATCAGAGTACATCAACCTCTCCGGACAGTTATAATCATCTGTCTCATATACAACACACACAGCGGAATAGTAGCTATATATATAATCATACGTCTGAACTCCTCCAGCTCATCTCTTTACAATATTCGAGAACCTGGACCTGAACAACCTGGGCTAACTCGAGCATTTACAAAACACCGGGTCAGTCTGGTGAACCAGAGTGAGAAAAACACACTAAGTTTTTAAGGGATCACACAACTTGATTTTAAAGTCAAAATCTTTTTAAAGGAAAATGATAATCATAAGACCAAATCCACACATAAATACGGACGGTTTTTACCTCACGATAACGCAAACCAGTTCTGAAATCAATATCTTTTTCTGCTATTATAATAGTGTCTAAATACAAGTAAATATCAATCTAGCGGAATGCTTGCATCTCACGCTCCACATATATAGTATACAATCAAAACCGCGGGCGCTTATCGGAGATTGGATTCTGACTATGACAAGGTATGGGACCACCTGCCGATAGTGTATCTCTAGAGGCGAATACATTGGGTTCAACAAGAACTTCTTGCAACCCGGCCCTCACATGACCGATCATTCATTTCGCTTGAGTGTATCGAATGTATATCACCAACGGTTGGGCTCAAACCATCGTTTCCCGATAAGGGACAGCATCGAAATAGATTAAAGATGGAATTGGATTTTCTCTAGATAGATGATTATACACCCTAATGGGAGCGACCCAGATAGCCATGTAGCCTGCCCGACTTTTGTCATCTCTCAGTTGATGAGGCTTGAGGTTACGCTTTATCAGCACATCACATTCACTTTGAATGCCACATCGTCAGATCCATCCACAGTCACTAATTGACGTCCATAACAATACATTACGTGTTAGCTAAAGAAGTTTCCTTCTCCACCTCCACTCTTGGTATGGTTGGAGAAATTAATGTACGTGACCTTTCTGGAAATACTCTGTCAGACTTTCGTCCATACAAGTCACCCAGGGACAGGATGAACCGAAGGCACCCTCCTACTACATTCTAGGAATCACCTTGAGAATCAATAGCGAGAAGTCCTTGCAAAACCGTAGATTTCAACCATGACAGAATAACAGTATATCTCGGCTTGCAAGTCAGAGATTTTAAGTAATCTTCCGCTTATGATGATTCACGGTCTTCAATAGCTCCATCTCGAATGAGCATTTTTAACGTATTCGTATTGGCTGGACGGATTGGTTTTCGAATATATTCGATCCTGGTCTTTCCGTACCAATAATCGTATGGCCAAATTTGATAGTCGGTTTATCAAATGAACAAACATTCATCCATAAAAGAAAATGGATTCACGGATTCAATACTCAGTATCATTTAGCCTCTTTAACGAACCGTACGTTAATTATATTTTCCAAATTTTACAATATCTGAACATCGCTTTTACTTCTTATTATAAAATAAGAATATTCTCACAATTTATCTTATTCAACTTATCACTTTCCAAAACAGTTTATAATATCATTTACGGAAATCATAACTTGTCTTTTCCGACTATTCTCGTTTATAAACTAATATCATTCTTGGATAATCGTGAAGTCTTTCAAGTTGGGGTTTTTTATTTGCCTCTCAGACCTTGATCAACAACATTCATATCTTCAGAATAAATAGAAGTTCATTAACCCACCTGTTTTCCCTTGGAAACCTCATTTAAAACTCAGAACATTTACTTAATTAATTCTTAAGTAAACTCTTTCTTTTACTTTTTTTGATTCTTTACAACTTTTCATAATAGCTTCGACTTGGTAAGTAGTATAAATCTCTCAAATTTTACTTTTACATATACATTTCAAATTATATGCAAATATCGTTACAATTCTTATATAAATATCTTAACCATTTCAAAACTTATCTCCTATTAATCCCAATCATTTCCATTTACGTCTATCACAACATTACTGATTTTATTTTATACTCTTTAAATAACTTATTCGTGGTATAATCCATATAATGATCTTTTATAAAGATCTTCTATTTATTAACCAAGTAGTTCAATTCATTATTTATTTGTAACCAGCGTTACAAATCTTATTTCAAAACCTTTCATTTCATTTACGAATACCATTTAAAATTATTAGCGACGACTAATATTCGATCCCATTCCAAACTCTTAACTTCACTTGAAAATTCCCTTTTACAATTCATTATCGACAACTAATGTTCGTTGTCGTTTTCAAATCTTTAACTTAGCTTATATTCTCAACCCCGATCCCATTTACAAACTCATACCCCATATATAAATTCAAATCTCATTTAAATCACTATTTATTTCCAAACCTGCCGATTTGTAAATCTTATTCGCGGAATGTTATTTAATCACATTTCGTATTGTTTAAAAACACCATTTGTTAAAACAATCATTTATCACAAAACATTTCTCTTTGAACTCTTTTACACATTCTCCTGTATTCACGATCCAATTATCCTATTTTGAACTATACTTAAACTTCCCTTCCGACCGATAAGGCTTTTACAAAATCATTTCAACATTTAAATAGCCAATTCGATAAATTTATATCGTTTAAACATTTATTTAATAATATCTTACCTTTCTGCTAGTTATGTTTTATATAATTATAAAAATGTAAATTTAACTTTAACATTTGTCTTTATAATTGAAACCGCATTTCAAATCCATATAAAAATATATTTATATTTTTGAAATCTGTCGAAATCCATTTAATATCGATTTCGAAAAAAACTATTTCTTTTAATTGACGGTACTAAAGAGGCAAATAGCTACTGTAGTACCAAACCGTGAAATATAAACCAATTTCACATTACGTAACAAACAATATAATCATATTGATAACGTTATTCAGTTCAAAATGGCCAATCAATATTCGGTTCTCATGACATGAATAGTTTAATATGACGGTCGATAATAAATGTAACAGTCTATACTGCGCTAATAACAGAAATGCAAGCATTATTTATTTATGACGTTTATAGTGTTATAAATGTAACCACTCAGGCAAGTTACATCAATTGGATTTAATCGTTAAAAATAACGATTTGTTTCAATTAAATTAAACAAACGTTTAATTTAACTGTTTCAGTCAAGATGTGAATAAAATCAACAAACAAACAAACAACCATTAACAACCGTAGTAAACAATTATAAAACCCGATTTATAAAATATAAGCGGAGATAACTGAGTGAGTTTAACTCACCTTGAATTCCATTCGTTGTCAATCGGTTTGCTTTACAGGCTCCCAGATGCGTTCAACTTCGTTTGTTTCAATTCCATATTATTACGCCTATTGATAGGGTTCCAACATTCCTTATTTGATCTGATTCTGTGCACATGTGAAAATGTGAAACATATTATAATGTACGGTTTGATTTAAACAAATTATTTTTTACTATATATAATTAACTATAACTTAAGCCAATGTAATTCATTGATTAAAACAACCTAATGTATTGATTTTTTTCTTTCTTGTTTTTAAACACATCAGAACTAGTTACCATTTTATCAGGCATGCAATAAAATGGTCCGTGCATGCTCAAATTGCTAGTTTCCTACGCATATTATTTAACGTGTAAGCTTTAATAAAGGTATAATTACTCCATCTAGTACTTGGTATTCACGCTCCAACTTGCTACATGCATTTCTCCTTTTAACAACATGCCATACTACATTAACTTCCCACATCGTCGTGTCCCCATGATTTCCTCCCCGCGCCTCTTCTTTATACTCCTACCGACTTCTGTTTCTTTTCTTTTTATTGCATTGTTTTTTTTTCCTTTTTTTTTATAAACCGAAAGGCCACTGGTTCACTATGCTAGCCAACCCCCTTGATATTTCTTTTTCTCCCATCCATCCACTTCACTGTTTCTGCCTCCTCAGTATTACAACCGCTCCTACAGGAGCTTATCCCCTTCTTCATTTGAATGACCAAATGAAGCTCCAGGTCCTCCTCCTTCCCAGTACCCTTCTCATGTTTAAGGCCATTTCTTTCTTCTTTTTTTTCTTTTTTCTTTTCTGAAGCTGAACACGCACAGCCTTCTCCCCCTCAGTCAGCTTCGCCAGGCCCTCCCCATGCACATGCACTGCACCTTCGATCGCTCCATCAAACTCCCCATTCATCTAACTCAAACAAAGCTGCTACCCTCCAATCTCTTTCTTGTGAAACAACAACACAACTACAGGTAAACCATTACCTCCATGCAATGCACAAAACTCCTCACCATGTACAGATCAGCGCCACCCCACAATGCTCCATCTCCCATACTACTCATTTTACTCATTTTGGTTTTCTTTTTTTTTCTTTTTTTTAATAAAGGGAAAACTTTGGTTTCATTTGCTGAAACGAAATGGGTAGTTTAAGACTTTTAAATTTGCAGGAAGAAAAGAACGAGGAGGATGCTTATTTATAGCAGAGCAACCGTGGGTACCAAGGAGTTTATGTATAGGTATGTAGAAAGAAAGAGTAGAGTAGCTATGCCTTTTTCAGAAATGTGGAGCTCAAGGATGTACGAAGTGTGCGGCACAAGAAATTCAATTGTTTGGGTTGCAAGTAAAAGGAAAATTATGGCCGTAAGAAATAGAAGGATTGGGACGCATGTATTCAAAAGAATTGTGACGCAAGGATGCTTTTAAATAAAAAAGTTTTCAGTCCACGTAATCCATACACGTTGAATAGGTTTTTAGTAAAGAGAGTATGGTGGTGTAACAACCCGAAAATCTGGGCCAGTTTAAAAATTTTATTGTGGCAATTTTAGCGAATTTTGAACATTTAAAATAGATTATTTTAAATAATATCGACGAGAAATTTATTTTGAGTAGAATTCGACGTATATATTATATACGTCGTCGTTAGAATATAAATAATTATATATAATTATAAATAGAATTGAAAATGGCGCGGTAGTTCGATAATTCGATTTCAAACTTCAATTGAATGTACCGGGTGCAAAATAATCTGGATTTTAGTGAAGCCAAAAACAATAGGATCTATTCGTGAATATCTTTCCAACGAATCCGATAAATTGAAATTTCATAGCGGGGATCAAAAGATATGTCCAGTTGAAAATTCTAAATAGTCGCTATGGAATTCAGGCCCTTAAAAATAGACATTTTGCAAATGACCTCGGATTTCGATGAAACCACTTTTGTTGGATCCAGGATGTCAAATTATTGCTAGGTTTCAAATTTCATAATTTTTCGAATCAATATGTGAGCGTGGCAAAGGAAAACGCGTTTGACCAGTTTCAGTTGATTTTAATCGACTGGAAATTGGCCATTTTTCCAACGGTCTCAGAATTCGACGAAACTAGTTTTGTTAGGACCGTATCGTCAATACGAAGCTAGAAAATATTTTTCGGGAATTTTTAGAGTAGTATGTGACCCCAGTAAACTGAAATGCGCGTTCAAATTCAATATACAGAGTTATATGTTGATTTTGACGAAAACTGATCGAAGCGATCGAACAACCTGCGATACATATCCCATTGTGTTCGGAATGGGGGTAATACGCTATGGACGACAGGCGGTGGGCCTCGTTTAGATGTCGTATGAAAAAGTCAACATTTTAGAAATATAAAATATTAAAATAATTAAACCTTCTCTCTTCCCCTTTATTTCTCTCTGCCCCCCCCCCTTTATTTCAAAAATCGATTTCACAGAAAAAAAGGAAATACCGATCGACGAAGAGGGAGCGCCGCTCCACCGCCGCCGCCCAGGCCATCACCGCCGCGCCGCCTTGATCCGCCCTCACCCACGCCGACGCGACCCCCTGCTGCCCTCCTTCTCTCTC
This sequence comes from Allium sativum, assembly GCA_030737875.1. Taxonomy (NCBI): domain Eukaryota; kingdom Viridiplantae; phylum Streptophyta; class Magnoliopsida; order Asparagales; family Amaryllidaceae; genus Allium; species Allium sativum. Next base: position 855,752,071 of record CM060915.1, on the reverse strand, counting down.
CTCCTCGTGGAACCGAAAACCCCCAACGCCCAATCACCAAATCGACATCCCCCTGGCCCACACCTGAACCGCCGCCTCTGTGAAAACCCGTAACTTCCCCGTACAGGAAAGCGACGGATAGTTCGAGAACAAGCCACAACTGAACACATACAGAAGAACATTTCATTGTATATTACAACAATGCATCAGATTACAAGAATATACAGAGTATAAATGAATATTACACAGAAATATCAGAGATTTAAATTACATTTAAATACATAGCAGCGGAAAATTATACAATACACAACTAGAAGGAGATATACGGATACAAAGCTTTCCGGATATCATTCCAGCTGTAAACCAGGATCCTGTGAATATAAATCTGCAAAACCAAAACTACTAGCTACCCGTGTCAAAATAAGGGCACCCAGAGTTTAGGTTAAAACAATAAACTCCAGGTCAGTCATGTGACTGGTGTGAGAACTAAAACAGTTATTAATCTTTATTTTAAATCATTAGGTAAATCAAGGGACCACGCCGTATAACACGGAACGGGTTTCCTCCCAAGAATACCAGTGCATAAAACAAACAGCGCAATGCTAAATAAAGAAAGATGAAGCTGTTATAAGACCCAGGTCCTATCACACAATGCAACGCAAGCCGGGGGATAGGGTTTTCCCTTATAACAGCCAAAGAATGCTTGATACGTTTAAAAACAAATCATTTGATACTATTGTAAGTGCATAGTGTAGAAAACATCTTCAATCATAAATATCAATCATAGGCGGCATGAATGCCCCATCCCACTATGTCGCCATACTAGGTTCTACAATTAAAACCGCAAATGTCACGTATTTGGAAGTTGGATTTCCGTCTATGAACTGAGGCAAAAGATAGTCCTCAACCGATTCGAGACTGCCTAGTCCGAGCCTCAGGAACAGCCGCAACTGCCCCATGGATCGTCAGGGCCGGTCCACCGATGTGGATTATTATGCCTGAACACTACGTTTCCCCGCCCTTTGGGGCGTAAAAGAGCCAACTAAATGACTCCATCGGTTCGAGAACGACCGATCAATCCGAGGCGCCTCGCAACAGCAACAACCACATAAGTCAAACTCGTCAGGGCGTGTAAAACCACTGACGCCACTTCTAACTAGGAAGAAACGCATGCCCTCCCTGAGGTCCGTCTCCCGTTTTTGGTTCATACCGGGTGTGAAACTCGCGAAGTAAACGTTACACAAAGCTACGCCACAAAGGCCGTGCTTTGATCATCACCATAAGACTTTGCTTTTCAACAGAAGCCTCGATCAATTGCCACTTAGGCATGCCACACAGGCAATTCACTCCATGCGTTTGATATCCATCAATATATAACCCCTGAGCTCGTACGTCTCAGAGAAGGGCGTTAAGCAAGAGAATAAATTCTCCGCCGCCAAACAGATATATATTTAATAGAGATCAATCACACAGACTAAAATCCAATGTCAGACACACAGTCCATTTACAAGTCCGTTCTGGGTCTGAACGAAACCGGAGGCACCTAGTACCCCGCATCTCCATCGATCTCCAAGTACGTCTGGACGATCACTCACTGTTTCCATCTTCTTGGGTGTACAGCCCAATCAAGATCATCAGTAATTACCCAAACGACGTGAAGACCTCCGGTCTTCGACCATCGTCTTCATCTTCGACTTATCGTCGTATCAGTTATTCAGAATGGGATAAACCCGGTCTTTCCGAATAACTCGCGTATATTTTAAATAAGTGTTACACAAACACAACATACGCCTCATTCCAATTCATCAGTCACTAACCGTAAACTAATCAAGAGAATAATTCCCCAAATATTAACCCCGAAGGCCGAAACCAACATCAGATCAATATCCAGAAAACCCTTCTGCTTGGCTAACCGACAGTTAGTTTCTAAATGTCACATTCATAGGGAAAGGTTCCCATTAATTTTATCCAAGATAAATTCCTTGAATTTATTCTCTAATCTTCTTTTGAATTTCGATTCAACTAGTCGGGATTAACGAAACTTACCGAAGTAATCATTTGTTTTAATTTCCCAAAACCTATTAATCCCATGAAGTAAAACTGGTAATACTTCATATCTAACACCACAGTGTTATCGGTAAATTCAATTACCATTTCACGTTCAAATCTAATTAAAGATTTAACTATCGCTTGGAGTAAAACTGGTGATACTCCATTTCGATTATTTCGATCTCATTAAAGATTCATTAAAACTCCACTTAGTTTTAATCTGTGACTGGGTTAAAGAATCAGTGTCATTTAAAACACGGTTCACGATAAACCCTAAATCACATTCCATTAATTATCGGGTTAAAGAACGAGTGTTATTTAAAACACCGTCCACGACAAACCCAAAATCAATATCAATTCAATTCCAATTAAATATCATTTAATTGGTACACTTCATTAAATCTAAATAAAAAGATTTAATCTTTTCTCAACTGGGTTCAAGAACAGTGTTAGTGAAGACACCACTCACGACAAACCCAAATCACATTTGATATTCAATACAAGGCTCTGAATAGAAAATATATCGGCTTATATTCAATATCAAATTCTACGATTAACAAATGTCGTATTGGAAATAACGATATAAATATATATCTTTCAAATTTCCATAACAACATCCGTATAATCACGAATTCCAACATCGAAATGTTCCGAAGACAATTTCGATTCAAATCCACTCCAATGCAATCATTGGAAATTCTGGTTATTTTTAAAACACTTTTCAAATTCAATTTATTTATTAAATAAATAAATAGAATTATATTTCTAGTTCAAAACTAGTTCATTTCGATAAAAATCTATTTTTATGTTTTCAAATATGGAGTTTTTCATCCCAATTTTTCCCAAATCATTTCTTATGATTTTACACAAATTATTACTATTTTTAATAATTTTATCAAGGCCCGTACAGTCGATTTCCATCAATGGCCATCGAACTGCACTTACAGCGACCTTTTCCAAATTTGATTTGGACGTAACTCCAAATCCAACCGTTAGATTTTGAATTTCTAATATTCGTTAGAAAGCTCTTTTCAATACGAACCCAACGGTTCCGGTTTTAGGAGAATCCGAAGGTCGGATCTCCCACAATGTCCGTTTGAAATAAATGGTCGAAATTCACGAACTGCCGCGGCGCGGCGCGTTCTATTCAGGCCATTATATTATATATATAATATATATAATATATATTTCGTCGATTTCTATTTAAAACGAATTTTATAAATAGTTTTAAATTCGTTTCAAAAGCAATTTCAATTTCCATTTCAATTCAAATCAAAATTGAATTCTTCTTTATAAATTCGTTTGAAAATTCATTTCTATTCAATTCAAATTTCAATTCAATTTGAATTCATTTTCAATTCAATTCATTCCGAAATCGTTTTCAATTCAATTCATTTCGAAATCGTTTTCAATTCATTTCATTTCGAAATCGTTTTCAATTCATTTCATTTCGAAATCGTTTTCAATTCATTTCATTTTGAAATCGTTTTCAATTCATTTCATTTCGAAATCGTTTTCAATTCATTTCATTTCGAAATCGAATAAAATCGATATAAATATCGTTCACGTCAAAATGGCGTCAATCTAATCAACACGGCTTCATAAATTTCTATTTTCAAATATTCTATTTCAATATTTCTTTTTCAAAATAGTTGTTATTATCAGAATATTTCGTTCAACACATGACCAATCTCAATGGATGAGTACTGTCAACACATGAACCTTTATTTTATATTGATAAAGATGTAAATTTTATTACTAAAATATTTCGTTCAACACATGACCAATCTCAATGGATGAGTACTGTCAACACATGAACCTTTATTTTATATTGATAAAGATGTAAATTTTATTACTAAAATATTTCGTTCAACACATGACCAATCTCAATGGATGAGTACTGTCAACACATGAACCTTTATTTTATAATATTCTTTATTTTTCAAATTGGAATGAGGCCCAATCAATTACCATATAAAGTTAATTATATGGATTTTCATACAACACATGTATAATAGCATTGAAAAATAATCAACCATCAACCAAGGTGCACTACACTGTATAAGCATCAAATATAGATATCTAACGCTTATAACAGCCTGTCAATCAATCGATCGACATATTTAATCAATCAGGATGAGTGAACTTCAAATTTCATCCCAACACCCGTGTAGGGTTTCAAACAATCAAACACAGATTTTATTTGTGCAGTTGGGCGATGTGTAAAATTTATCGTCCCAATCAATGTCATTCAAATAGGTGTACATAAACAAACCGTCTGGTTTGTAAATGAATATTTATTTATTCACATTCACGTTAAAAATTATATTTTTAACGATAAAACATTTTATTTCAACATATGAATTTCTCTTCAGTTCATTCTTTAAATAAAATGATATTTTTATTTTTCTAACATATTTTAGAAAATTTCGGTGGCATAACGGCACGATACTAGAAACGGGACAAGGCCTAGCCTTATCCCCGGTCTAGTGAAGGCCCACGCCATTCACACATCAATCAAAATCACCAAACAACCAAATTCAAATCACATCATATAACTAATCTATGCAACCAAACAAACAAGTCCATGGTCTGTGGACGATTGTGTCGGGTGCTACTAAGCACCGTCTGCATCCTAGTATATATATATAAATAGAAATGAAATTGAAAGGTGAGAAATTCTCACTTTTAGCTATCCAATCCTCACGGCACTTCATTGATAGAAATCTTCATCGCTATCGCATCTTCGTCACCTTCGTTGCCCGCCTTCTCTACATATGTAAAAATCGAATTTTTACTTCGCTATTCAATATATAAAAATCGAATTTTTACTTCGAAGTTCAATATATAAAAATCGAATTTTTATTATGCTATTCAATATATAAAAATCGAATTTTTACATTGATGTTCATATCGTAAAGATTATATTTTTATCACGCCATTCTTCATATAAAGATTTCGCCTTTTCAATTTCATCACTATAAAAATCACATTTTTATTTTGCTAGCTATATAAAGATGATATTTTTAATATTCCTATCATGTAAAAATTATATTTTTACTTCTCTACATAAACAAAAATCATATTTTTATATCATCTATATAGTAAAGACTATATTTTTAATACTTTTAAAAATATAAAAATCATATTTTTATTCTCATAAAAGAATAAAAATCATATTTTTCCTGGGATTAAAATTATAGAATTTCATTCTTTACAAATCTAAAATTTCAGTTTTACAAACATGTAAAAAAAATCAGATTAAAACACATATAAATCTCAGAATAATGAAAAAAAAACGAATATAACCAAAATAAGCAGAAGGACTAACTGTCATTCGAACGAAGAGGGGAGAGGAGGGGATCGCAGGAGGTCAGATTAGAGGAGGAGAGAGAAGCGCGAGGTGGTGGGTGAGTTGACTGGAGGGCGGCGTCGGTCAGTGGCGGATAGGAGGCGCGGCCTCCAACTACGGCGTGGGGAGAATCGAGATGGGGTTTGGGGTTCAGGGGGTTTTGCTGCATCGAGGTGGAGAGGCGCGGGGTTGGATGGGGTTGATCGGAGTGGGGCGGTGGCACGTGGGAAGGCCAGAGGGCAGCAGCGCCTCCGGCGGTGGAGGGGAGGGCTCCTCCGTCGATCGCGAGTAGGATTTTTTTTTTATTCTGCTTCGAAATGATTTTGAATCGTGGGGGGGGGCAGAGGGAAATAAGGGGAGGAAAGAATTTTTTTTATTTATTTAATTAATTTATTCACTAAAAGTTGACTTTTACATATGATCCCTGAACGAGGCCCACCGCCTGTCGTCCATAGCGTATTACCCCCATTCCGAACGCAATGGGATATGTATCGTAGGCTGATTCGACTGTTTGAATCAGTTTCCGTTAAATTTACATTTAAATCACTATATTGAATTTTAAACGTACATTTCAATTTACCGGGGTCACATACGAACTTTAAAAATTCCTGAAAAATATTTTCTAGCTTCGTATTGACGATACGGTCCTAACAAAACTAGTTTCGTCGAATTCTGAGACCGTTTGGAAAAATGACCAATTTCCATTCGATTAAAATCAACTGAAACTGGTCAAACGCGTTTTCCTTTTCCACGCTCACATATTGATTCGAAAAATTATGAAATTTGGAATCTAGCAATAATTTGACACTGCGGACCCAACAAAACTAGTTTCGTCGAGATCCGAGGTCATTTGCAAAATGTCCATTTTTAAGGGCCTGAATTCCATAGCGACTATTCAGAATTTTCAACTGGACATATCTTTTGATTCCCGCAATGAAATCTCAATTCTTCGGATTCGTTGGAAAGATACTATCAAATAGATCCTATGATTTCTAGTTTCACTAAAATCCGGATTGTTTTGCACCCGGTACATTCAATTGAAGTTTGAAATCGAATTACCGAACTACCGCGCCATTTTCAATTCCCTTTTTTTTTATATATAAATATTTATATTCTAACGACGACGCGTATAATATATACGTTCGAATTATATTCAAAATAAATTTCACGTCGATATTATTTAAAATAATTCATTTTAAATAATCAAAATTCGCTAAAATTGCCAAAATAAAAATTTCAAACTGGCTCGCATTTTACGGGTTGTTACAATCTCCCCCACTTAAAACTTTTCGTCCCCGAAAAGGAACAAAGTCGGAAGTGGTTTGATTATTCAGCTCTACGATCGATCAGGCTTCCATTCTCCAACTCTTTAGTTTCTGAGAATTTTCAAAATTTCAAAAATTTGGCTAACACCCTAAATTTTCGAAAAATTTCGCCATATCCTCCCCTGCAATGGGAGCATCGGGGAATTTCAAATAGCTTCCCCGGTCCTTCAGATCTCAAAAAGAAAAAGAAAAAGCCAAGCGGCTAGCCAATAGGCTCACAAAATCATCATCACCCCAAACAAAACAGGAAATTATGTAGTAAACATGTACCTATTTGTCGGGCAAACAAATTTTATTCTCTGCTCTAGCCTCCTTGCTATGACCTGTTCAATGTAAGTATATGTACATGCTAGCAAACGCAACCAATTTTCAATATAATTCAATATGTGATTCAATTAGGCTAATGGTCCAAAATTATCAAACAAATAAACAAACAACACAAACATCAATCAATTAGTTGATTATCATTTGAAATTCATAACTTTGATATATAGTCAAAAATCAGATTTTTGATGCCAAATCACAACAATAGGCCCTATCTAATTTTGGTTCTCACACCAGTCAATAGGAAATATATAAATATCACACCTTCGACACTCGAATACTAATTCTGATGATGTAGCTACAATCATCAGAATCATCTACGGGCGACTAGAGTGTGAATCTATATCTATCCAGTATATTAAGACTTCAAATACACGTTTGCAAGGCGTATATGCAAAATCTTTATATACTGGACTGTCCTAATCAATATAAATAAATAATCAAATACGAATAATTGATTTTAAATTTTCAAAAAAAAATTTGTTTTTATTTGAAAAATATACTCTTCACACTCGTCCTAGGATACTACTGATCCCATCTCTAACGAGTCATTCCCATTGGATATTACTAACCCAATATCTGATGAATTCTTTCGTATAGTTCTAATGTGCCTTGTTCTCTGCTTTGTAAACCAAAGTTCTGATACCAACTGTGAAAACCCGTAACTTCCCCGTACAGGAAAGCGACGGAAAGTTCGAGAACAAGCCACAACTGAACACATACAGAAGAACATTTCATTGTATATTACAACAATGCATCAGATTACAAGAATATACAGAGTATAAATGAATATTACACAGAAATATCAGAGATTTAAATTACATTTAAATACATAGCAGCGGAAAATAATACAATACACAACTAGAAGGAGATATACGGATACAAAGCTTTCCGGATATCATTCCAGCTGTAAACCAGGATCCTGTGAATATAAATCTGCAAAACCAAAACTACTAGCTGCCCGTGTCAAAATAAGGGCACCCAGAGTTTAGGTTAAAACAATAAACTCCAGGTCAGTCATGTGACTGGTGTGAGAACTAAAACAGTTATTAATCTTTATTTTAAATCATTAGGTAAATCAAGGGACCACGCCGTATAACACGGAACGGGTTTCCTCCCAAGAATACCAGTGCATAAAACAAACAGCGCAATGCTAAATAAAGAAAGATGAAGCTGTTATAAGACCCAGGTCCTATCACACAATGCAACGCAAGCCGGGGGATAGGGTTTTCCCTTATAACAGCCAAAGAATGCTTGATACGTTTAAAAACAAATTATTTGATACTATTGTAAGTGCATAGTGTAGAAAACATCTTCAATCATAAATATCAATCATAGGCGGCATGAATGCCCCATCCCACTATGTCGCCATACTAGGTTCTACAATTAAAACCGCAAATGTCACGTATTTGGAAATTGGATTTCCATCTATGAACCGAGGCAAAAGATAGTCCTCAACTGATTCGAGACTGCCTAGTCCGAGCCTCAGGAACAGCCGCAACTGCCCCATGGATCGTCAGGGCCGGTCCACCGATGTGGATTATTATGCCTGAACACTACGTTTCCCCGCCCTTTGGGGCGTAAATGAGCCAACTAAATGACTCCATCGGTTTGAGAACGACCGATCAATCCGAGGCGCCTCGCAACAGCAACTACCACATAAGTCAAACTCGTCAGGGCGTGTAAAACCACTGACGCCACTTCTAACTAGGAAGAAACGCATGCCCTCCCTGAGGTCCGTCTCCCGTTTTTGGTTCATACCGGGTGTGAAACTCGCGAAGTAAACGTTACACAAAGCTACGCCACAAAGGCCGTGCTTTGATCATCACCACAAGACTTTGCTTTTCAACAGAAGCCTCGATCAATTGCCACTTAGGCATGCCACACAGGCAATTCACTCCATGCGTTTGATATCCATCAATATATAACCCCTGAGCTGGTACGTCTCAGAGAAGGGCGTTAAGCAAGAGAATAAATTCTCCGCCGCCAAACATATATATATATTTAATAGAGATCAATCACACAGACTAAAATCCAATGTCAGACACACAGTCCATTTACAAGTCCGTTCTGGGTCTGAACGAAACCGGAGGCACCTAGTACCCCGCATCTCCATCGATCTCCAAGTACGTCTGGACGATCACTAACTGTTTCCATCTTCTTAGGTGTACAGCCCAATCAAGATCATCAGTAATTACCCAAACGACGTGAAGACCTCCGGTCTTCGACCATCGTCTTCATCTTCGACTTATCGTCGTATCAGTTATTCAGAATGGGATAAACCCGGTCTTTCCGAATAACTCGCGTATATTTTAAATAAGTGTTACACAAACACAACATACGCCTCATTCCAATTCATCAGTCACTAACCGTAAACTAATCAAGAGAATAATTCCCCAAATATTAACCCCGAAGGCCGAAACCAACATCAGATCAATATCCAGAAAACCCTTCTGCTTGGCTAACCGACAGTTAGTTTCTAAATGTCACATTCATAGGGAAAGGTTCCCATTAATTTTATCCAAGATAAATTCCTTGAATTTATTCTCTAATCTTCTTTTGAATTTCGATTCAACTAGTCGGGATTAACGAAACTTACCGAAGTAATCATTTGTTTTAATTTCCCAATCCCAACCTATTAATCCCATGAAGTAAAACTGGTAATACTTCATATCTAACACCACAGTGTTATCGGTAAATTCAATTACCATTTCACGTTCAAATCTAATTAAAGATTTAACTATCGCCTGGAGTAAAACTGGTGATACTCCATTTCGATTATTTCAATCTCATTAAAGATTCATTAAAACTCCACTTAGTTTTAATCTGTGACTGGGTTAAAGAATCAGTGTCATTTAAAACACGGTTCACGATAAACCCGAAATCACATTTCATTAATTATCGGGTTAAAGAACGAGTGTTATTTAAAACACCGTCCACGACAAACCCAAAATCAATATCAATTCAATTCCAATTAAATATCATTTAATTGGTACACTTCATTAAATCTAAATAAAAAGATTTAATCTTTTCTCAACTGGGTTCAAGAACAGTGTTAGTGAAGGCACCACTCACGACAAACCCAAATCACATTTGATATTCAATACAAGGCTCTGAATAGAAAATATATCGGCTTATATTCAATATCAAATTCTACGATTAACAAATGTCGTATTGGAAATAACGATATAAATACATATCTTTCAAATTTCCATAACAACATCCGTATAATCACGAATTCCAACATCGAAATGTTCCGAAGACAATTTCGATTCAAATCCACTCCAATGCAATCATTGGAAATTCTGGTTATTTTTAAAACCCTTTTCAAATTCAATTTATTTATTAAATAAATAAATAGAATTATATTTCTAGTTCAAAACTAGTTCATTTCGATAAAAATCTATTTTTATCTTTTCAAATATGGAGTTTTTCATCCCAATTTTTCCCAAATCATTTCTTATGATTTTACACAAATTATTATTATTTTTAATAATTTTATCAAGGCCCGTACAGTCGATTTCCATCAATGGCCATCGAACTGCACTTACAGCGACCTTTTCCAAATTTGATTTGGACGTAACTCCAAATCCAACCGTTAGATTTTGAATTTCTAATATTCGTTAGAAAGCTCTTTTCGATACGAACCCAACGGTTCCGGTTTTAGGAGAATCCGACGGTCGGATCTCCCGCAATGTCCGTTTGAAATAAATGGTCGAAATTCACGAACTGCCGCGGCGCGGCGCGTTCTTTTCAGGCCATTATATTATATATATAATATATAATATATATTTCGTCGATTTCTATTTAAAACGAATTTTATAAATAGTTTTAAATTCGTTTCAAAAGCAATTTCAATTTCCATTTCAATTCAAATCAAAATTGAATTCTTCTTTATAAATTCGTTTGAAAATTCATTTCTATTCAATTCAAATTTCAATTCAATTTGAATTCATTTTCAATTCAATTCATTCCGAAATCGTTTTCAATTCAATTCATTTCGAAATCGTTTTCAATTCATTTCATTTCGAAATCGTTTTCAATTCATTTCATTTCGAAATCGTTTTCAATTCATTTCATTTTGAAATCGTTTTCAATTCAATTCATTTCGAAATCGTTTTCAATTCATTTCATTTCGAAATCGAATAAAATCGATATAAATATCGTTCACGTCAAAATGGCGTCAATCTAATCAACACGGCTTCATAAATTTCTATTTTCAAATATTCTATTTCAATATTTCTTTTTCAAAATAGTTGTTATTATCAGAATATTTCGTTCAACACATGACCAATCTCAATGGATGAGTACTGTCAACACATGAACCTTTATTTTATATTGATAAAGATGTAAATTTTATTACTAAAATATTTCGTTCAACACATGACCAATCTCAATGGATGAGTACTGTCAACACATGAACCTTTATTTTATATTGATAAAGATGTAAATTTTATTACTAAAATATTTCGTTCAACACATGACCAATCTCAATGGATGAGTACTGTCAACACATGAACCTTTATTTTATAATATTCTTTATTTTTCAAATTGGAATGAGGCCCAATCAATTACCATATAAAGTTAATTATATGGATTTTCATACAACACATGTATAATAGCATTGAAAAATAATCAACCATCAACCAAGGTGCACTACACTGTATAAGCATCAAATATAGATATCTAACGCTTATAACAGCCTGTCAATCAATCGATCGACATATTTAATCAATCAGGATGAGTGAACTTCAAATTTCATCCCAACACCCGTGTAGGGTTTCAAACAATCAAACACAGATTTTATTTGTGCAGTTGGGCGATGTGTAAAATTTATCATCCCAATCAATGTCATTCAAATAGGTGTACATAAACAAACCGTCTGGTTTGTAAATGAATATTTATTTATTCACATTCACGTTAAAAATTATATTTTTAACGATAAAACATTTTATTTCAACATATGAATTTCTCTTCAGTTCATTCTTTAAATAAAATGATATTTTTATTTTTCTAACATATTTTAGAAAATTTCGGCGGCATAACGGCACGATACTAGAAACGGGACAAGGCCTAGCCTTATCCCCGGTCTAGTGAAGGCCCACGCCATTCACACATCAATCAAAATCACCAAACAACCAAATTCAAATCACATCATATAACTAATCTATGCAACCAAACAAACAAGTCCATGGTCTGTGGACGATTGTGTCGGGTGCTACTAAGCACCGTCTGCATCCTAGTATATATATATAAATAGAAATGAAATTGAAAGGTGAGAAATTCTCACTTTTAGCTATCCAATCCTCACGGCACTTCATTGATAGAAATCTTCATCGCTATCGCATCTTCGTCACCTTCGTTTCCCGCATTCTCTACATATGTAAAAATCGAATTTTTACTTCGCTATTCAATATATAAAAATCGAATTTTTACTTCGAAGTTCAATATATAAAAATCGAATTTTTATTATGCTATTCAATATATAAAAATCGAATTTTTACATCGATGTTCATATCGTAAAGATTATATTTTTATCACGCCATTCTTCATATAAAGATTTCGCCTTTTCAATTTCATCACTATAAAAATCACATTTTTATTTTGCTAGCTATATAAAGATGATATTTTTAATATTCCTATCATGTAAAAATTATATTTTTACTTCTCTACATAAACAAAAATCATATTTTTATATCATCTATATAGTAAAGACTATATTTTAAATACTTTTAAAAATATAAAAATCATATTTTTATTCTCATAAAAATATAAAAATCATATTTTTCCTGGGATTAAAATTATAGAATTTCATTCTTTACAAATCTAAAATTTCAGTTTTACAAACATGTAAAAAAAATCAGATTAAAACACATATAAATCTCAGAATAATGAAAAAAAAACGAATATAACCAAAATAAGCAGAAGGACTAACTGTCATTCGAACGAAGAGGGGAGAGGAGGGGATCGCAGGAGGTCAGATTAGAGGAGGAGAGAGAAGCGCGAGGTGGTGGGTGAGTTGACTGGAGGGCGGCGTCGGTTAGTGGCGGATAGGAGGCGCGGCCTCCAACTACGGCGTGGGGAGAATCGAGATGGGGTTTGGGGTTCAGGGGGTTTTGCTGCATCGAGGTGGAGAGGCGCGGGGTCGGATGGGGTTGATCGGAGTGGGGCGGTGGCACGTGGGAAGGCCAGAGGGCAGCAGCGCCTCCGGCGGTGGAGGGGAGGGCTCCTCCGTCGATCGCGAGTAGGATTTTTTCTTTTGTCTTTTTCTTTTTTTTTATTCTGCTTCGAAATGATTTTGAATCGTGGGGGGGGGGGGGGGGGGCAGAGGGAAATAAGGGGAGGAAAGAATTTTTTTTTTATTTAATTAATTTATTCACTAAAAGTTGACTTTTACATATGATCCCTGAACGAGGCCCACCGCCTGTCGTCCATAGCGTATTACCCCCATTCCGAACGCAATGGGATATGTATCGTAGGCTGATTCGACTGTTTGAATCAGTTTCCGTTAAATTTACATTTAAATCACTATATTGAATTTTAAACGTACATTTCAATTTACCGGGGTCACATACGAACTTTAAAAATTCCTGAAAAATATTTTCTAGCTTCGTATTGACGATAGGTCCTAACAAAACTAGTTTCGTCGAATTCTGAGACCGTTTGGAAAAATGACCAGTTTCCAGTCGATTAAAATCAACTGAAACTGGTCAAACGCGTTTTCCTTTGCCACGCTCACATATTGATTCGAAAAATTATGAAATTTGGAATCTAGCAATAATTTGACACTGCGGACCCAACAAAACTAGTTTCGTCGAGATCCGAGGTCATTTGCAAAATGTCCATTTTTAAGGGCTTGAATTCCATAGCGACTATTCAGAATTTTCAACTGGACATATCTTTTGATTCCCGCAATGAAATCTCAATTCTTCGGATTCGTTGGAAAGATACTATCAAATAGATCCTATGATTTCTGGTTTCACTAAAATCCGGATTGTTTTGCACCCGGTACATTCAATTGAAGTTTGAAATCGAATTATCGAACTATCGCGCCATTTTCAATTCCATTTTTTTTATATATAAATATTTATATTCTAACGACGACGCGTATAATATATACGTTCGAATTATATTCAAAATAAATTTCACGTCGATATTATTTAAAATAATTCATTTTAAATAATCAAAATTCGCTAAAATTGCCAAAATAAAAATTTCAAACTGGCTCGCATTTTACGGGTTGTTACAGCCTCCCTGACCAGACCCCCACCGACGCGCGTGACCCCCTCCGTTCGACCTCCGCCTCCACTCCATACGTAGCCGCACCACCAGCAAAGCCGCACCGCACCGCCACCTCCTCCGTTCTCTTCCTCCTCCCTTCAGCGAATCCGCCCCTCCCCTCCCTATAAAAAATACAGTAAGTTTTACTGATTTTAATCAATTTTAAAAACTGATTTTTATTTGATTTTCAAAACAGATTTTTAGTAGCAAAAGATTTTATTCAGTTAAAAATATGATTTTTATATTTTTAAAGAATTAAAAATATGATTTTTATATTTTAAAGTATTAAAAATATAATCTTTACTATATAGCGGATGTAAAAATATGATTTTGTTTATGTAGAGAATAGAAAAATATAATTTTTATATTATATTTGAAAAGGCGAAATCTTTAAATTTGAAAAGGCGAAATCTTTATAGTTGAAAAGGCGAGACCGTTATATAGAAAATAACAAAGTAAAATTATGATTTTTATATATTGAATAGCATAGTAAAAATTTGATTTTTATATATTGAATAGCATAGTAAAAATTCGATTTCTATATATTGAATAGCATAATAAAAATTCGATTTTTATATATTGAATAGCATAGTAAAAATTCGATTTTTATATATTGAATAGCATAGTAAAAATTCGATTTTTATATACTGAATAGCATAGTAAAAATATGATTTTTATATATTGAATAGCATAGTAAAAATATGATTTTTATATATTGAATAGCATAGTAAAAATTCGATTTTTAAATATATGAAGTGATTATAAAAATATGATTTTTTTTTAAATTGAAAGTGAACAAATAAAAATGTGATTTTTATATATATAGTGGCTACGGGCAGCGAAAGCGACAAAGAGGCGAGAACGACGAAGACTTCTACAAAAGAAGAGTCGAGATGATTGGATAGCTATCGGTGAGAACTTCTCACTCTAAATTCTCTTTTTCTAGTTATATATATATACTAGGATGCAGACGGTGTTTAGTAGCACCCAACACCCGTCATCCACAGACCATGGATGGCTTGTTTGTTAAATTATTTGGTTGAGTAGTTGGTTAGTTTATTTGGTTTGAATTGAATTGTTTGGTGAAATGAAATTAATTTGATTGATGTGTGAATGGCGTGGGCCTTCACTAGACCGGGGATAAGGCTAGGCCTCGTCCCGTTTCTAGTATCGTGCCGTTATGCCGCCGAAATTTTCTAAAATATGATAGAAAAATAAAAATATCATTTTTATTGTGTAAATGAAATGAATAGAAATTCATGTGTTAAAATAAAATATATTATCGTTAAAAATATATTTTTTAACGTGAAAGTGAATAAATAAATATTTATAAATAAATTGGCCGATTTGTTTATATACACTGATTTGACTGATATTGATTGGGTCGATAAATTTTACACATCGCCCAACTGCACAAACAAAAATGTGTGTTTGTTGATTTGAAACCCCACACGGGTGTTGGGATGATATTTGGCGTACACTAATCCCAATTATTTAATTATTGTCGATCGATTGGTCGACAGACTGTGTAAGCGTCGATTATTTATATTTGATGCTTATGCAGTTGTGTGGTGCACTTTGGATGATGGTTGATTATTTATCAATGCTATTAAATACATGTGTTGTATAGAATCCATATAATTAACGTTATATGGTAATTGATTGGGCCTCATTCCAATCGGGAAAATAATGAATATTATAAAAGAAAATTCATGTGTTGAATATAAAAATATTCATGTGTTGAAAATATTCGTGTGTTGAGTAAAATATTTTATACAATAAAATTTACATCTTTATCATATTTAAAATTAGAACTACTTTACGGTGGAGTCTAATTAAAATCAAATTATAGATACCATAGTTTTATAAAATATTTTACATAACAAAAATAGTCGTGTGTTGAAAGAAATATAGATTCATGTGTTGAATAGAATAAATATTCATTTGTAGAATAGAATAAAGAAGTTTTTGAAAAATATAAAGCCATGTGGATTATAGATGCGCTATTTTGACGTGAACGATATTTATATCGATTTTATTCGTTTTACAATGAATATTGAAAAGTGATTTCAAAATCTAATATTTTGAAATGAAATTCAAATTGAATTAGATAAAAATTCAAATTGAAATTTTATTGAATCAATTTGAAATGAATTCGAATCGAATAGAAAATGAATTCGACTCGAATTGAATAGAAAACGAATTAGAATTCTAATTGAATAGAAAGTGAATTTGAATTCGAATATAATAGAAATGAATTCAAATTGAATTAAATTGAAATTGAATTAAAAACGAATCGAAATCATTTTGAATGAAATTTAAAACGAACTGAAATTGAATTGAAATCAATTTGAAATGAATTCGAATTGAATCAAATAGAAGGTAAATTCAAATTGAATTGAATTGAAACGAATTAGAATTTGAATTGAATTGAAATGAATTTGAATTCGAATTAAATAAAATTGAAATGAATTCGAATGGAATTGAAATCAAATCGATTTGAAATTGAAGATGAAGTTGAAATTGTTTTTAAAACGAATTTAAAACGATTTATAAAATACGTTTTAAAAGGAAATCGACAAAATATATATAATATATATATATTACATATATAATGGCCTGAATAGAATGCGCCGCGCCGCGGTAGTTCATGAATTTCGACCATTGACTTCAAATTGACGCTGCGGGAGATCCAACCGTCGGATTCTCCTAAAACCGGAACCGTTGGGTTCGTATCGAAAAGAGCTTTCCAATGAATATTAGAAATTTGAAATCTAACGGTTGGATTTGGAATTATGTCCAAATCAAATTCGAAAAAGGTCGCTGTAAGTGCAGTTCGATGGCCGTTGATGGAAATCGACTGTACGGGCCTTGATAAAATTATTAAAAATATCTATAATTTGTGTAAAATCATAAGAAATGATTTGGGAAAAAATTGGGCTGAAGAATTCCACATTTGAAAGGATAAAAATATATTTTTGTCGAAATGAACTAGTTTTGAACTAGAATTAAAATCAATTTATTTTTGAAATAAATAAATTTAATTTGAAAGTGATTTTAAAAATAATCAATATTCCCAATACGTGAAGTGGAAGTGGAATTGAATCGAAATTATCTTCGGAATATTTCGATGTTGGATTTCGTGACTATACAAATATCGTTATGGGAATTTGAAAGATATATTTTATATCATTATTTCCAATATGATATTTGTTGGTTTCAGAATTTGATATTGAATATAAGTCAGTATATTTTCTATTCGGAGCCTTGTATTTAATATCAAATGTGATTTGGGTTTATCGTGAATCGTGTTTTAGATGACATTGGTTCTTTAACCCAGTTAAAGGCAGGATGTTGATTTTTGAAAGGATTAAAACTAAGTGGAGTTTTAATGAATCTTTAATTAGATTAAAAATGTAAATTGATAATTTAAATTATCAAATTTGAAAGGTGATCGAGAATGGAGTATCACCAGTTTTGCTCCAAAGCGGTAGTTAAATCTGTAATTAGATTTGAACGTGAAATGGTAATTAATTTTAACGATAACACCGTGGTGTTAGGAATGGAGTATCACCAGTTTTGCTCCATGGGATATATAGGTTGGGATTGGGAAATAAAATAAATAATTACTTCGGTGTGGTTTGCTAATCCCGACTAGTTTGAAATGATATCCAAAGGAAAATTATAGGATAAATTTAGAAGAATTTATCTTGGATAAAATTAATGGGAACATTTCCCTAAGAATGTGATTTTGTGAATAAAAGAATATTCTGAATTGGAATGAGGCGTTTGTTGTGTTTGTGTAACATTCGTTTATTATATACGTGGGTTATTCAGAAAGGCCGGGTTTATACCCATTCTGAATAACCGATTCGACGAGATGTCGAAGATGAAGACGGTGGTTGAAGACCGGAAGTCTTCACATCGTTTGGGTGATTACTGATGATCTCGATTGGGCTGTACACCCAAGATGATGGAAAAAGTTGGTGATCGTCCAGACGTACTTGGAGATGGATGGATATGCGAGGAAAGTGCCTCCGGTTTCGTTCAGACCCAGAACGAACTTGTAAATGGAATGTGTGTCTGACATTGGATTTTATTCTGTGTTGATTGATCTCTATTAAATATACATCTGTTTGGCGGCGGAGAATTTATTCTCTTGCTTAACGCCCTTCTCTGAGACGTACGAGCTCAGAGGTTGTATATCGATGGACATCAGTCGCATGGAGTGAATTGCCAGTGTGGCACGCGTAAGTGGCAATTGATCAAGGCTTCTGTTGAAAAGCAAAGTCTTGTGGTTGATGATCAAAGCACGACCTGTGTGGCGTAGCTTTGTGTATAACGTGAATTCGCGAGCCTCACACCTCGGTATGAGTCAAAAACGGGAGACGGGCCGCTGGGAGAGCACGACGGTTCTTTCTAGCTAGGGTGGTGTCAGTGACCTACCAGCCCTGACATTTATATACTTTTCACCTGTGTGGTTGTTGGAATGCGAGGCGCCTCGGATATAGGTCTGTAAGGACCGGGAAACATGTGTTCAGGAATTGCCAATCCTCAAAAGTAAGAGAGGACCGGCCCAGCCGATTCCAAGGATCAAAGTGGGGTCCTGAGGCATTTGCTAGAGTGTCTCGAACGCGGAGAGGAGCTTGCCCCTTGCCTCAACTCATGACGGAAATCCAATTTCCAATACGTGATATTGCGGTTTTAATTGTAGAACTAGTATGGCGACATGATATATGGTACCCATGCCGTCTATGATTGATATTTATGATTGAAATTGTTTTGACACTATACACTTATAATAGTATCAAATGATTTGTTTTAAACGTACCAAGCATGTTTGGCTATTATAAGGGAAAATCCTATCCTCCGGCTTGCGTTGCATTGTGTGATGGGACCTGGGTCTTATAATAGCTTCATTTTCCGAAAAAGCATTGCGTTGTTTATTCTATGCACTAGTATTCTTGGGAGAAAACCCGTTCCGTGTTATACGGCGTGGTCCCTTGAATTACTCTCTTTTAAAGTAAAGCTTTAAATAACTGTTTTAGTTCTCACACCAGTCACATGACTGACCTGGAGTTTATTGTTTTAACCTAAACTCTGGGTGCCCCTATTTTCGACACGGGCAGCTAGTAGTTTTGGTTTTGCAGATTTATATTCACAGGATCCTGGTTTACAGCTGGAATGATATCCGGAAAGCTCTGTATTCGTATATCACCTTCAGTTGTGCTTTGTATTATTGTTCCGCTGCTATGTAATTTATTGTAATCCCTGTTATTTATCGAATGTAATTTATTCAATTATACTCTGTATATTCTTGTATCTGATGGAATTGTTGTAATAGCCATGAAATGTTCTTCCGTCTGCGTTCTAATTTGTCTTGTTCTCAAACGATCAGGGGTTTCGAACGGTCTAGATCAGTTTAACGACTGATTCGGATCGAGCGAAATTACTTGTCGTTACAGGTGGTTGGATGCTTTATTAATAAAATAATGTAAGCATGTTTCGCTACGAGAAATCACATTAAAAACCACTATAGACGATTTTCATTTTCTGATAAAAAGGCTAATCTTAGTGTAGAAAAGTATTCCGGACTCAATGGGACAAGTTTCATCGAAATCCGACATCGTTTGAAAAAAAATTCCT
Organism: Allium sativum; assembly: GCA_030737875.1. Taxonomy (NCBI): domain Eukaryota; kingdom Viridiplantae; phylum Streptophyta; class Magnoliopsida; order Asparagales; family Amaryllidaceae; genus Allium; species Allium sativum. Next base: position 855,732,115 of record CM060915.1, on the reverse strand, counting down.
TTATAAAACTGGAAATCAACACGCGTTTTAATTTTTCTCGATTACCAGATACATCTAATCAACTTGAAACTTTGAAATCCTAAAATAATTTTTTAATACGAACCCAACGGCACCAGTTTCGTCGCATTCCGAGACCATTTTCCCGGTAGGCTTTTTTACGCGCACCACAATGCCATTTTTAATGCCAAATTACCCGGTCTTCAAAAATAGCAAACTATATACCTATCCTGACTGTAATCGATGATACGAATTCAACGGAACTGGTTTCGCGGACTAATTCGATAGTCTGCTCAAGTTATCCCCAAATATCACTTTTATTAAATTTAATTACGCGCTATAGAAAATGAACGGGCGTTTACGGCTACCGTGGTCACATACGACATCGGTTTGTCACGCAATTCAACACCATACAATAATTTAATGTTACGGTCCCAATGAAACTGGTTTAATCAAAAACAGAGTCCGTTTGCAAAACGGCTATTTTAAAGGCCTATAATTAAATAACGATTTACATAGCAACTGTTTCAAAATTTGATTTGACGATAACTAACAATCTAAAATACGAAATCTGAATTTTTCTCTTTCATATGGAAATTATAATCGATACGGTCCCAACGTTTATTGTTTCACAGAAATCCGACTTATATCGGATCCTGTATACACATTTGAAGTTCAAAACTCCAAAATATGAACTACCACGCCATTTCGAGCTTGTTTTATATTATAAATAAAATAAACATTCAAACTTCATTTCAAAAACGAATTAAATATTAAACCCATTAATATTCCAAATAAAATATTTAAAAAAATTAAATATTTGGCTACCAAAAGTACGGGACGTTACACCCGTGGTATTTTTGGGGAAATCAATTTGTGATTTGGCGGGTATGACGATGTGATATTCAAAGTAAATAAAAGTGTGACCTATACGTTATGGCCTCTAGCCTCACAACCAGAAAATGGTACAAAATCGAGTAGGTCGCATGGCTAAGGGGTTAGCTGCCAATTAGGGTGTATTGTCACCTGATCTAGAGAAATTACATTTACTTCTATAATCTATTTCGATGTTTTCCCTTTTGGGAAATGGTTGTTGATCCCAACCGTTGGTGAAAATACATTCGGTACACTCAAGCGAAATGAGCAACTGGTCATGTTTAGCCTAGGTTACAAGATATTCTTGTTGAACCCGGTGTATTCCTCTCTAGAGATACATTGTCGAAAGGTGGTCCCATACCTTGCCAGTTGGAATTCATTAACTAGCAAGCGCCTGTGGTTTTTGATTATATATTATGTATTTGGAATGTGAGATGAAAGCATTCTGCTAGATGACTATTATATTGTGGTTGATAGAAACTATTATAATATCAAAAGGATTTTGGTATAAAGACTATCGTTTCTTTCAAAAGTATTTTTGAATGTTGAACCAAGTGTTCTAGATTATCATAAGGGAAAAACCCATTCCGTGTTATACGACGTGGTCTTATGAGATATCATTTATTTTCTCAAACTTTTTTAAATTATTTACACACACCAATCCCATGACTGACCCAGAATTTATTTTGTTTTGTTTTCCCTAAACTCTTGGGTTCCCAAATTTGTACGGGCAGTCAAGTAGTCAGGATTTTTATAGATATACTGAGAGCTTAGCGCAGGAGGCTTTAGGATTTTATAACAGTTGTTTATTTCCATTATGTTGTAAGTGTTGTACTCTGATAAATGTTATTATATACATATACTAGTTTTGTTTCAAAGTTATGTTATCTATTATATGTTGTTCGTCCCGCTGTGAGATTCGTGTTTACTCTGATCTAGTATTTTCTTCTTCTTCTTCTTCTTCTTCTTCTTCTTTTATTCTAACTTTCTATCTTACCTATTCTCACCCTCTATTTTCTTTCATTAACTATCCGGTATTTCTGATGCTTGATGGTCGAATTGGGTTATATGTCGATAACTAGGATCATTAAAACCTGGGTTGTTACACGCAAATTCTCCCATCCCAATGCAACCAACCTTTTTCATCTATAGTATACCTACTAAGATGGCTCTATGACTCCTCTCTTATGAGCTTGTCTACTATCTCTATCAGCCGTGGGTCATCTCGTTGTGCCGCTCCTATCTGTCCCAAAAGCGTAGGTCGCACCTCTAACGATGCCAACAAACCGGGTACATAATCGACAGAGGGTTTAAAGTCAAAGGTAGATATGTACTCTAAACTCTGCCGCTCGACAAACAAAGGACTCAAGGTCAACCTCTTTCTACTTAAGGCGTCAGCAACAACGTTACCCTTGCCAGGGGTATATGCAATCTCAAAATAGTAGGATGCTAAGAACTCCACCCACCTCTGTTGCCTTTAGTTTAGATCTTTTTGAGAGAAAAAGTATTTTAGTGACTTATGGTCTGTATACAACTCAAAACTCTCTCCAAGAAAATAGTGACGCCAAGACTTAAGCACAGAAACTATGGCAGCTAACTCTAAGTCGTGGGTAGGGTAATTCTTCTCATGGACCTTTAACTTCCTTCCACCATAGCATATCACCCTTCCCTCTTTCATCAAAATTGCGCCAAGCCCTATCCCACAAGCGTCGGTATACACGGTGAATGGTTTACTCCCATCCTGCAAAACTAAATCTAGAGCTATCGTCAATGCCCTCTTCAATCGTAGAAAAGCATCGTCACAGTCAACAAGCCAAGAAAAGGTCAAGTTCTTCTTCGTCAACCGTGTAAGTGGGGCTAATATCTTTGCAAAGTCCTTACTGAACTTCCTATAATAGCCTGCCAACCCAAGAGAACTTCTTTCTTCTGTTGCATTCTTAGGAATCTTCCAATTTTGGATTGCCACCACTTTCACGGGATTCACTGTTATCCCTTCCTTAGAGACCACGTGCCCTAAGACCCTCACTTCCTTCCTCCAAAAAAGGCATTTGGAGAACTTAGCCTTGAGTTGATGTGCCCGAAGGGTCTCTGAGACCCCAAGACGTAGGGCATTCTCTTCCTCACTTCTAGAGAATATCAAGATATCATCCACAAAGACTACCATGAACTTGTTTAGAAACTCCCTAAACACCCTACTCATCAAGTCTACGAAATATGCAGGTGCATTCGTCAAACCAAAAGGCATAACGAGCCATTCAAAGAAACCGTCGGGAGTCCTAAAAGCAGTCTTATCTATACTATCCTCATCTACCCTCAACTGAAGAGATCCTGTAGCTAAGTTCAACTGCAAGAAAACTGAAGCACTAACCAACTGGTCGAACAAATCATCTATCCTCGATAATGGGTGTCTATTTTTGTTCATGAGTTTATTTAGCTCCCTATAGTCCATGCACAATCTAAGCGAACTGTCCGCCTTCGTAGAAAAAACAACTAGAGCTCCCCTACTTGTTTACTGAGTTCCTTCCCCTCTCTCGGAGCCATGTGGCGCACTAGCAATGCAACTGGCTTTGCATTATCTACTAAGTATATATAGAAGTCTATCTCGCGCCTCGGGGGTAAACCCCGAACCTCATCAAAGACGTCATCATACTCACGGACTACTCGAACAGATTGCAAATCATCGATGGATGCGTTAAGTGATTCTAGGTAGCTAAGCATCACTGAACCCCTAGGGTCACAAGAAATATCAAGGGTCCTTCCATAACGAGTCAACAATCTAACTACCCTCCTTTCACAGTCTAGGATGGCACCATACCTGGCTAGCCAATCCATCCGTAGAATCAAACCATGGCCCATGAAACCAAGAACATAGGCATTGCATTCAAACTTAACGCCCAAGATAGACACTCTCAAATCTTGACAAATCATAGATAAATGAGCCGAACCACCAGTAGGATTTGAGACTACAATGGGATCCATAACTAAACTAGTATTTAAGTGCAATGTTTCAACTAACGAAGCAGATATAAACGAATGTGAAGCGCCAGAATCAAACAAAGTTCGAACAGGATGATAAAAAAGGAAAATCAAACTTTCGACAAAAATGTTTCTACCTCCTTCTTGCCCCGATGCCATGAGGGCATGAACCTGCCCTCCAGAAGTAGATTTTGTCCTCTGCCCTTGCCCTTGCCCTTGTCCTTGCCTCCTCGGGTAATTTTTAATCATATGTCCTACCTCACCGGAATGGTATCAGCCAGGCTTCTTCTTCTTTCTACAGTCTTTCTTTAGGTGGCTAGTATTCCACAATTGTGACACTTCCTTTTCTCTTTGCCTTTGTTATCTTTACCGCATTCTTTTGTTGTTGTTGTGCCTTCTTTGGATCCACTTTCTTATCCTGTGTCTAGTCCATTTCAGTACCTTTCTCCTCCTCATTCACCAATTCCATATCAATAGGTTTTTCGAAAATAGCCCGATAGAAATGTGGGACATAGCCAACCCATGAAGCACTTCGTTCAAGCCCTTAGCAAATCTCAAGGCTTTCTTATGCGGCGTGTTCACTAACTCTAAACCAAATCTTCCCAAGAACCTCTCCATGTATAAACTTTCTTCTGCTTGTCAAAGAAATTTCAACTCGAACCTCTGTCTGAGTTACATCCATGTCTCCAATGCACGTTCTCTATTCGTGACCTCCCACCAAAAAGAGGCTTCATCCTTCAATAGCCAAGCAGCTTGTTGAATCTTCCTTCCATCGTTTATTTCAAAAATACCAAACAAGTCCTCCATTTCCTTGAGCCAATTCCTAGTCTCTACAAACGTCTCAGTCCCATGAAACAGTTTTCCGCCCATCGCACAAAAGTCCTTACATATCTTAGAAAAAGCATCTGCACGTGGAGGAAGAGGTGGAACGACGACTGCAGCTGGAGGAGGAGGAAAATTTGCTGGGCCTGCGGCAGTAGCCCTAGCCTCCAGTTACCTTCTGAACCAGCCTGGTATCTGTACGCCCTCGGGTATATCGGGTTCCTTAGATATGCTGAAAAGAAAAAGGAAGAAATTCAAAACAGAGAATCGAAAGAAAGATATATGGCTTTTGGGATTATGTTTTTCATAATAAAACTTTATCTTGAAAATACCTTCTTTAAAACATGTTTTATTGAAAATACTTCTTTTAAAATTCTTTTAAAATACTTCAAAAGCATGTTCGTAAAAAAATAAAATCTTTTTACCTGTTCTGGTAACCTTCAGCTCTGATACCACGTGTGACACCCCACGTCCATTAATGTCACTCACTAAGGGAATACATTAACTTCCATGGAGAGTTATAAGTGTATAGAAGACAACATCAAAAGACTATTATATAAAATTGTACTTCAAAATTAATAATTTATTCCATTACAGTAGAAAGCAAAACATGTATGATTACAGCATCAAAACCACATACTAAAATCAAGTACACAATATCCATCTTGAACAAAATTATTATTAGAGTACATAAAAGCAAAACCATAATTCAATTACAAAATGCCATACAAAAGAAAAACAAAGCTGAGCTTTACTTTCAGTACTTTCCAATAGAGATAGATATCCAAATCAAGCCTCGCTAGTCCCACCCTGAGAACGGGGGAGGGGGGGGGGAGGGGGGAGGGGAGGAAAGAAAAGAGGCGAAACAAAAAGGGTTAGAAATAAAGTCTGACGAGTCCATTGAAACTTTAACAATACAATTAATAAAGTAGCAAGATAATAACATAAATTGGATATAAGAGATGATTGTAACATAAGCAGGTATGACAAGGTAAACAAGATGGACAAGATATAACATCGATTGCGCTTCTAACCACTACAAATTATTTCCTGCACTGCACCAATACTAGTTTCATACTAAAAGGTAATCCCTCCCTACAAATCATGATAATGGTAGCTTCATGTACTCCTAGCTGCTATCGTAGGTGCCCACCTGCTCCTACCTCCAGTAGTTATACCCACTACCCTCCCCATTCGACCGGCTCCCTAACTCGTAGATACATGTGCTGGCCCTATAGTAGGGTGTATCACTCCCTAAAGTGGCAACCCGATACTACTAAAATGTACAGCTTATACCTACATAACGCAACAACATCTTACCTACTAGATCGGACCCACACATGCACATGACTCCGTTGGACTTGCGTTGCCATCGCTCTTTACTCTTTTGACCTCTTACAATCAACCCTAGTAAGCGTGTCCCGTCCTCGACGTAGTTCGAGCGCACATAGTTACTAAAAATGGGTTACTAGTTGAAAAGGGTCCCCACACTTGACACAGGCTCCCCTCCTAGGCTTGGTCCCCACTAGGATTTCCCACTTAACCCCTTTTATTACTCCCATGTCTTACTACATATCTCATTATGGTTATGTGCTCTTAATTATGTTTTACGTGCTACCCATGTCACCCACTTAACCCGTTTACTATTCCCATATCTTACCACATGTCTTATCTTGGTTATGTATTTTTAATTAATTCATTATACCCATAATCGTGTAAGACCTCCCACATTAGATTTCCATTTGTGGTTGCTGGATGTGGCGGGCATTTCCGGGCAACCGTAATCCGAATCTAACCTCGTGCCTTAGCACTATTACGCATCTAATTTCGTCCTTTGACCTCTCACATTAGACTGTTGTTTGCTGTTGCTGGATATGCCGGGTGGTTCCAGGCAGACTTCTACCGCAATCCGAATCTAACCTTTTGTCTTAGGCGTTCATTATCTTTTCCTTTTTATTCATGCCCAATATCAAGTCTTTAATTAATGTATTCCAACTGCCCATAATTTCCAATTATGCTTATAACGCTAATTCAAGTTATGCCTATAATTCCATGTAAACAAGTTGTACCAAATTATGCCAAATCAATTTCATAATTATCAACAATTTATGCCAAATCTTATTTTATTACATATTTCTCAAACTTTTACCAATCATCCCTACATTATTCATACGTAAATCTCAACGTAATATGCTTAGGTTTGAAGTTAGCCTAATCTCAAAAGGAAAAAGGGAAAGAAAAAGGGAAGAGAATCAAATATCAAAATTGGCTTAAACATATAAATAAGCATGTGAAATGAATAACGAAAAGATAGATCAGAGAGGCATATGATTATAGCTATGAATCTGAAGGATAAAAAATTACAAAACTTGATATGATTCATCTTATTTACAGGCATATACATTAGATCCAATTTACCATCCTACCACTGTTACTTTTTAATTTAGTTATATGTGAAATTAACATAAAGCCACAGTGATTGGATTCTTAGAAAAGAGAATTAGGCGTTGTTGTAGCAAATTTGATCTTGAATAACCTCTTATTTGATTTTTGAAGAAGAAAAGCTAAATTAATTTAAGTTGGAGCAGCAGCATGGAGGCGCCATGGATTACGGTTGAAGAAAACAATGAGATTAGGGTTATGTTTAGGTGTTTATTTATAGGTGTATTAGGTGAGTTAGGACCTTTAGATTTGATTAGGAACTATCCGAACCACTCAAATTAGAAAAACACGTCACTAGGAAACTGCCTTGAATCAACCAGCCTACAGGCCAATTTCAACCGGTCGACAGTTTTCACTTCTATTTAAAAACGGTCGAATGGTGAATAATTGACGGTCGACTATTTTTTACTTCTGTTTAAAAATGATTGAATGGTGAAAAATGGGCGGTCGACTAGTGATGGGTTTTTCTATTTTTACTGCTATAAACTTTAAATCTTTCGGGCTTCATGACTTCTTCAAACGATGTCCATTTTATGCAAACTCGGACACTAAGCAGAATTCCGAGAAGAACACAATAGCGTAACCCATTTCACTTAATTCTTCTTCTAAAATTTAAGTATTCTTAAATTTGTCAGTTTTAATATTTTAAAATTACGGGGTGTTACAGTTTATTTGTGGATTTGGTCTTATGATTATCCTTTTCTTTCGAAAAGATTCTGACTTTAAAATTAAGTTGGGTGATACCTTTAATCTTAGTATGTTTTTCTCACTCGGTGTTTGTAATGCTCGGGTTAGACCGGGTTGTGCAGGTTCAAATTATCAGATGTTGCGAAGTTCAGAGACGAGCTGGAGGTGTTCAAACGTATGATATCTAGTATTTATTCTGCTGTGTGTTGTATATGAGGACCGATTATTATAACTGTCCAAATGTCATGTACTCTGATAATGGTAAATTTTTATTTAAAGCTCTAAGTAAAGATTATTTCTATATTATATTTTGTTCCGCTACGATGTGAGATTCTGATTTTGTATTATGTTGGTTTTTCTTCTTCTATTCTTATATTTCTTTCTTTCTTATCTCACCCTCTAATTTCTTTCTAATAACGTACCTATGTTTTTTGATGTTTTAATGTTTGACATGGTGTTTTTGTGTCGGCTTTCGGGGTCGAAAATCCGTCGGACCGTTACAACTCGATTAAAAGTAACTATTGATGATATCAAGACACAATTAACCTCAAATAAAATATATAATGATTTCGGGTCTGAGGACCATTACATCACTGTCACTATGAGAATTACTTACAGTACTATTAATTATATTCCATGAAGTTTCTCACGTTAGATCACCCCAATGCACTTTTCTTAAATGTGTATTTATGTATTGACATTAATATCACACATATTAATGGTCAATGAGATATAATCATCAGTCAGACAACATGTTAGTCTCAATGTTTTATTGTTGTCCTATATTTACAATAAAGCTTGACTAGGTACATTTAACAATTATAATACATATCATAGTATATAATCTCATGTTCAAGTCACTTACTTGAAACAATATAATTCTATATTGTTATTCGAAGGACCTCTATTATGTTAATATTTATATTACGCAGCAAATATAAACTAACAGAATCTTTTATTTAAAATGAAATATAACATTAAAAGTTTATTAATCACACCAAATGGATTACCTCTAGGGCACAAAATCTGACACTTCTTAGTTAACTTCTTAATTACTCGGATGGAACTCAAACAATGCTTCCGCTCCAACTGACATTCAAAAAAGGGTTTTCAATCGTAGCAGCTCCATTTTCCTATACAGATTTTAATTGCGGCATAAGTTAGCAGTGTGTAATTGTAAATAAATTTTGTATATGTAAAATGAAAAAGAATTGTCAAAGTTGAAAGTTATATAAATAACTGAACAAACTAAGAGATATTAAGCATTTAACAACTTAGAGATATTAAGCCTTTCATGAACTTAAAGAAGCTCCATTTCACCAACTTAGACATGTTAAACAAAAAGTTTTGGTGGAGAGGTCAGAGGCAAGCTTGGAAAGGGACATAGGCTCACTGTGTTGTAGATGATGTCAGGGATGTCGAGTTCTACGCAGTATTTTAGGTTTAGGAGTTCAAGAAACCATAGAGAATGCTCCACATATGGGGTTTGAGCGTTGTGTAGCTCTTTCGAACTCCTTTCGCTTTTGATTTCGACTATTGTGCAAACATGATAGTGTTGACTGTTTCGGTGGTGTTATGATCTATATATAGATGGAAGAAATTGACAGGCTACAGTTTATGTAACACCCCACCTCCGTTAAGGTCACTCACAAAGGGAATGCCTTAACTTTGGTGGAGCATTTTAGTAAACAGAATAGAAATTTACAAGACAGATAAAACAGTACTTGAAATTTTTTAACTTTATTACAGCGGAAACAGATAAAACAGTACTTAAAAATTTTCAAGTACTGTTTTATCTATCTTGTAAGTTTATGTTCTGTTTACTAAAATGCTCCACCAAAGTTAAGGCATTCCCTTTGTGAGTGACCTTAACGGAGGTGGGGTGTTACCGTTTATATAAATAGAGGGTTAAAATTTTTAGCTTTTGTTTCGATCAACGGGAAATTTTGAAATTTATGCTGTATTTTAAAAAATTTAAGATTTTCTCTGTAACTCCAATTAGCAAATTCCATTATTATTTATTCAACTGTTTACAGATATATGCTAAAAACAGCAATGTAGAATTATTGTTATTCACTAGTTCATTCAAAAGATTTTTCAATATATGGTTAGGTTATAAAAGGGCATGTTATTTAAATATAATGTTGAAGTGTTAAGTTTGCAACCCAACTGGATACGTAAAAAGTCATGCCACATAAGCTACTAAAAAGATAAGGCCTATTAACTTAAGATAAGTTATATAATTTCACTTTTGATATCAACGTCCCGTATAATTTGTCATCTTATTATTTTATTATTTATTTTTGTTAACTGGTTGTGTTGTACTTTCTCATTTAACTTGTGTACATATCATATATGAATTCCTTGCAAAACCTTGTTTCTTAGGAAAATGCAACTATTCTAATTATGGTAAAAAATTAAAATTGCAAGTGTTTCAATTATTTTTCTATTGTGTCTAGGTAAAGCACTGCATATATATGCTATATTTAGAAGCAGAGGAAAATATAACTTAATATCAAACTTACAATCACACTGAACTTGCCCAATGCTTTCATGGAACATGATGGGTTTTAGGTAATGTTCAACCCACATATATAATTATTTTTCTATTCGTCTGTAGTTGAAAATATGTCTTGTTACATTGATCAGAAAATGGTGGAATCAAGGGAAAGCCTAGTTTCAGTCTCATTTCACTAATTGTATGTGTTGATGCTAAGACCAAACTGATTTGTCAAGATGAATTGGCTTTTGTTCCTTTTGTTAGTTGTAGAATGTGGACTGGGTCGAAAAGGAGAAAGGTGATTCTAATGGGTTGGTATAGTTTGAGATTAATACTCAGGGTTCATCTTATCTTGATAGAAATATGATATTTTTAGAAGGTTAATATAATAGTATTTGTAGTTCAAATAATGTTGATGATTGAGATTATATAATTTTCTACGTTATAATTTTGTTGTTTTTATGCTTTCTTTATTTGCATGTAGGAATTTGGAAGAAGGATGAAGTATATCTCTTAAATTTTAGGTGTTATCGAGTGGGTTACTTCTGGTTCTTCATATATTTTTCAGAGGAAAATATGTATTAGTGTTGTTAAAATTGTGAACTATATCACTTTCTAGAGATTATTGTACTGAAAATGTGAATTATATTACTAGAACAAATATATGAATCACTGTTTCGTATAGATAAACATTGTAATTGATTCTATATATATTGTTTAACATTATGCACAATTTGTTTGTCATTCAATTTTATTTTGATTGATCATAAAAATGATGTATAGTTAAAATTGTATTAATAGCTTGTTTCAGAATTTCGACAATCAACAAGGGTTTTTTTGCAATCATTTTGCATCGGTTGTTAGGAACAAATGATGCAAAAAAAACTTTTTTTAAGCCAAATGTTACTTGTTTTGCATAGATTGTTTTTAACAACCAACAACCATTACTATATTTCCATCTCTTACACTGGTTGAGAAAATAACGTATGCAAAAATAAGCTTTTTTAAGTAATAGATCAGTTTCTACACTAGTTTTTGGTAAAAACCACTGCAAAAAAAATCATCTTTCGCATTGACCGTCAATGACAACTATTGGAAAAAGCCTTTTTTTGCACCAATTCTAAAACCGATGCAAAAGAAAAAAGCTATTTGTGTCATCTGTATTTGCATCGATTGTAGAATCGATGAAATAGAGGGTAAACAACCGGTGCAAATGACTTGTTTTGTAGTTGTAACGACTTGGATTCTTAGATACTCGAGGTTAGTAAATCATAACGTGTTTAGTGATTTTGAAGCTTGAGAAGATTAAGATACGAGTTCAGAAGCCTAGCTCGTATGATAATTCAGTACGTGAAAATAAAGAATTGATGATTAATGTCATTAGGTGTATTAGATTAAATCTAATACATTTGGTATAATAAGAAAATTTATTTCAATCCGTATTTGTAATTTATAATTTAACGCTTTAAATGAATTTAAAAATAGAATTTAATAAACAAGAAAATCTTATGATAAGTGTTCAATATTTTCTCAAAATTTAAAATTTGGGAAAGCACGAATAAATAATCTTAATGTGATTATATAAAATCATTTGTGTTAAAATAATGAGGTTAATGTAATTTTGAACTTAAATAAAGTTGGGTTTGAATGATTAAAGTGTAAGATGTGTAATTATGGGAAAATATGAATTTAAGAGTGCTTTATATTAAAATGCTATTTAAAATATTTAAGAGTTTATTTCAATGTTTGTGTGTTTATGTTTTGTAAATTAAACATAACATGTTTATGTGTGAATAAGCTGTATAAAATTTTAGAATGACCAAAATAATGTGTTATGTTGATAACTCATTAAAATATAAGATGATTTGTGTGATTAGATGTGCTTAACATGTGTATTTGGGTTCAATTAGCATAAATAATTACACTTAGGCTCTTTTAGGTCTAGATTTACCCATTAATTTATTTTACCCAGCAAAGAAATATCTAGATAAAGGAAGAGTGTAACAAACTGGAGATTTTTGACCTAGAAAATCGATATCAAACACAATGTCGAATATTCAAGAATCGGAAATACCAGATCACTAGTAGAAAGAAGTTAGAGGGTGAGAAATAAAAAGAAAGAAATTTTGAATAGAAGAAGAAGATCACAACATAACAGAATCATAATAAACACGAATCTCACAGCGGAACGAATATAATATATTATATAACATAACTTTTGAAATACAAATTTGTAATTTGTAATACATACCATTATCAAGGTATAACATATAATATCACAATGGAAATAACTTTATATATATCAAATATCGAAGCCTCCTGCTCCAAGCTCCTCCAAGGATATCTGTAAAATCCCGACTACTTGACTGCTCGTACAAATTTGGGCACCCAAGAATTTAGGGTAAAACAAAACAAAATAAACTCTGGGTCGGTCATAAGACTGGTGTGAGTAAACTCCAATCACTTTGTTTAACTTTTAAAATCCTTTAAAAAGAAATGATAATCATAAGACCGATCCATACATAAACACAGACGGTTTTTACCTTACGATAACTCAAAATATTTCTTAAGACCAATATTTTCTGATATTATAATAATGTCTAAATCAAGTAAATAGCAATCTAGCAGAACACTTTCATCTCACGTTCTACATACATAATATACAACCAAAACCACGGGCTCTTACTGGGTAATGGATTTCCAATTATAACAAGGTATGGAACCACCTTCCGATTGGTGTACTCTAGAAGTGATACACTGGAGTTCTACAAGAACATTTTGTAACTCGGCCACACATGACCGGTCAATCATTTCCCTTGAATGTTCCAAATATATTGCCATCTTACGGTTGGTATACCAACATAATCGTTCCCAGGAGATACAGAAATGAAAAGAAGTAACAAATATGAATATTCTCTAGATGGTGACAATATACCCTAATTGGGTGCGATCCACTTATCCATGATGCCTACCCGATTTTTGTCATTTCTCGGTTGATAAGGCTTAAAGTCGTAAAGTATCTTGACAGATCATACCTTCATTTACTTTGAATGCCACATCGTCATACCCGCCAAATCAAAAATTGATTTCCCCAAAAATACCATGGGTATAAAGCTAAGAGGAACGAATTCCTTTGCCACCAACGTAAATACGTTTGAAGCAATCAACTTACACGATCTATTAGATATACTCTATCAGACATTCGTCCATACACGTTGTTCTGGGGCTGGACAAACAGAAGGCACTATTCTGTAAATCCATCTTGGGCAATTTCTACCTAGGATTTTCCAGATGGCCCTTGCATAAACTCCGTCTTCGATTATCTTCATCATATTTGATTTGCAATGCTAATGCCCATACGGAGAGGTTTTCAAATAATAAATTGATCCCGGTCTCTCCGTATTGGCAATCGAAAAAGGGTCAAAACTTTGACAGTCGTTTATTTAACTATCAAAGGAAACATACATACAAACAACAATTGTATTTCTGAATGGTAATTACATCGATCAATCATTAATCAACATCCAGCCCCTTTATTTTATTATCATTAATTTATACATTTCTTAATCTCCTATTTTCCATATTTCTTAAACCCGTTTGGTCTCTCATGATACGCGGAAAAACGTTTCCATATCCATAATTTCTTATTTTCTGTATTTAGAAAATATATGCTAATTACATTTGGAAAGTATTTCCATTTCTCATTCACGCATCACTAACTTCCACAACCATCAGTCCCTAACCGTAAACTATTAAGAGAACAATTCCCTAAGAATAAACCCCAAAGGACGAAACGAACATCAGATCAATACGCATACAACTATTCAACATAACTAATTTCCAGTCCGTTTCTAATGTTCTTAACTCCATTTCTTAATTTCTTATTTAAAAAATTATTTACACAACTCTCTATTCAGTATTCAAATCCACTTCTTAACGAAAATCTTTGATTATAACGATAATGTTATAATCTCTTCCTTTGAAATATTTAATTTCAATATATAACTTTTATTTAAATTATTAAACAAATAATTAATTAGTTAGATAAATAAATAAATCTTGATTATAACTGGAAAGTAAATGGTACTTTCCTGAATTCGATAGAATCGAATTCCAATATATAACTCATTTTTGAATACTCTCTATTCAAACAACGTCGTCAGAATAAACTCATCGTTTCAGGCTAACTTGATTTATAAATTCATGTTTGAATTTATCACTTCAAATACTTACTAATTTCCTTTTATAATAAATTTAATCTGTTTGCTTTTAAATTCATTATCCTCTTTAATAAGTGAATATTACTCCTTTACAGAAATTGGACTCATTTTATCAAATCAAATCTTGATTTATTATTTATAAATACAATTACAGGTTAAAATCTATTTATCGAGTTATTTTAGAACTTCATTATCAAATCTCTTTTGCAAATCCACCTTATAGTTTATTTTATTTAAATCAGTTTATGGTTCTAATTCGATTTCACATTCGATTATAAATATTGGTTTCAAATCGAACATTAATCATCTTGTCAAATTCCAAATTATATAATTTATAATTGTCAAAGATTGTTTATATTTAAAACATTAGACATCGTCGAATTCTAATTATAAATCCCTATGGATTTATTCAATTCACATTCACATTTTGAACCTTGGAATAAATTCAATGATTTCCCTTTCTGTTACTTAGTTTTGAATTAACATTCACGGATTGTTTAATAATAATTATTTAACAAATAATTATTTATCCCATTTATAAATATCGTTAATAAATCAAACTACTTGTTTATATATTTAAAAAAGTTATTATATTCTAATCAAATCAATATTCAATTTCTATTATTTAAAAGTAATAAATAATAGAATTTCCTATTTTAAACCTGAGTTCTTTTCCATATATTTTTACAGTATTTTAAATACCAATTATTCGGGTTAATGTTATTCAAACATTTCGAACACGCAATAATCAACACCAGATTATTTGTCACATCATATAATACAATATATGAAAAACAACAATATAACTGTTAAGGAATCCAGTTGGATTCCTCCAGCTAGTTTCCCTTCATCCACATATGTTAATCAACAGGATTTAACATTTATTTAATATCAATATGAAATATTATAATAAATAGAACCAGTATTTAACCTACGACTTCATATATATAACGATCAACAAATTTATTTGTAAATCATCCAAACAACCATCACACAACATTCAATCATTATTTATCAATATTAAATAATGTATATAAAATTATAAAACTAAATAGAGTTAGTGAGTTTACTCACCTTAGTCGTTAATCGTTAAATAACGGTTAACGTTCGGTTCATCATATCAGGCTTTTGACTTCTCCATAAATTGAAACGATCTCCAAATATCTTCAGACCAGTTTCAATTTGTAGCCTTCATCCCTACGATTCCAACGTGACAAACGGTTTGTAATTCTAAAATCATATGATTTAGATATTGAACTTACACACCATACGTATTTATTTTATAACTAAACTTATATAATAATATATATATACGGGCCTTACCAATATATTGGCCTAATACCCCCAATATAAAAGCCCGTGCCATCTTCCCATTAATCTTCTCCAAATCATGAATAACTGTTCTTGTCGCGAGCCCTGTACACCCATTCAAACAATACCCACAAGCCCCTTTTTCTAATCTTTTTTTTCTTTTTAAACTGGGCCTCACATCAAAATAATTCAGCCCATGGAAAATCATACCATCCATGTACTATAGTTGTTTCTCCCTTCATTGTATTTCCACCACAACCTGGAGTAACAATGTAATGGCCCGAAAATCCGTGCCAATTTGAGCTGACTAATATTATACACATTCAACTCAAAGTGCACGAAAATTCAGATCATTAATAGAAGAATTTAGAGCGTGAGAAAGAAAAGATAGAACTAACAGAATAGAAGAAGAAGAAGAAGAACATCACTGAACAGAATTATAGTAAACACGAATCTCACAGCGGAACAATAAAATGTATTATATACATAACTTTGAATTACAAAACTGTATTGTATATATACAGACCATATATCAGAGTACAATACAACATATCACAGCGGAAAATAATCTCTAATTACTAACGGTGGAGCCTTCTGCTTCGAGCACCTCCAAGTGAAATCTGTAAAGCCTGAAACACTTGACTGCGCGTACAAATTTGGGCACCCAAGAGTTTAGGGAAAAACAAACAAAATAAACTCTGGGTCAGTCATGGGACTGACGTGAGTAAATTCCAACCATACTGTTTAACCTTGAAAATCCTTTTGAAACAAAAGGATAATAGTAAGACCAGCCCACGCATAAACATGGATGGTTTTTACCTTACTATAATCCAAATTACTTTGATATCAAAACCAGTGATATTATGATAATGTCTAAACAAATAATTTCCAAGTAGCAGAACGCTTGCATCTCATGCTCCACATATATATAGTATAAAATCATAAACCGCAGGGCTCTTATTGGAGATTGGATTCCAACAGACAAGGTATGGGAGCACCTTCTGATTAGTGTACTCTAGAGGGGATACACTCGGGGTTCAACAAGAACGTCTTGCAACCTGACCACACATGACCGCCCACTCATTTAGCTTGAGTGTCGCAAATATATTGCCACCACGGTTTTAGGCCATCCAACCGTCATCCGAAGATACAAAATCGAAAAGAAGTATAAATATGAATTTTCTCTAGATCGGTGACAATACACCCTGCTTGGGGATGACCCACCTAGCCATGCTGCCTAGCCCAACTTTTGTTACTTCCCGGTTGTGAGGCTAGAGGCTACGTCTATCTTCAGAACATCTGATCACCATTTTCTTTGAATGCCACATCGTCAAATTTGTAATCACATATTGATTACACAAATGCACACTAGGTGTAGAATAAAGAGAAGTTACCTTCTCCCCACCAACTTGGTATATTCGTAAAAATCAACGGTGTGACCATTGGAAATACTCTGTCAGACACTCGTCCATACAAGTTGTCCTGGGACTGGACAAACAAAAAAACACCATTCTAGAACTAGACGACCCTTGCATTTAACTCCGTCTTCAATTATCTTCAGCATATCTAATTCGCAGCGCTTATGCTTATACGGAGTGGTTTCGGGATAATATATCCAACCGGTCTCTCCGTATTGACAACGATGGTCAAACCACTTCGATAGTCGGTTATTTAACTATCGGAGTAAAAACAACATCCATTCTAATGTATAACTAGACATCACATAAACACGGGTACTTTTTATTTAACATTCATTTTTATTATTCGAATCCCCATATCTTACCAGATATTTCTCAAATCCCGTTTTAGCCTTTTTACACTTCTTGGAAAACATTTCCAGTTATTATAAACTCTTATTCCTTCATGTACCAGAAAATATACGTTATCAACATTCGATCCATTATTTTCACATTCTTTATTTCTATACTTGGATAATCTACCCTATTTACATTGGAAATTATTTCCAATTTCAATTTATCCTTTTAAATCGGCCCAACGTTCAACTTTAAAACATTATTCACTTTGAAATGTGAATACCATTCCTTATTATAGAAATCTGAACATCGTTATCATATGACTCTTTATTCACGAAATAATTTTCCTTATCTTGTTTACCGAAATCTCTTTCATACTTTTATATTCCTACTCCACTTTATAATTCTGTTTCTAAGTCAACTTCTTATCAAATCAATATCAAGTTTATAAATAAATACTGATTCCTATCCTATCAACATTTATTTGTTTAAAACTAAATGTTAATTATTCTATCAGATTATAATCCCTAAAAATAGTTTACTTTTAATACATTCGACATCGTCGAATTCTAATTCCAAATCCCAATGGTTTAATTCTAATCACATTTCGAACATCGAAATGCTGTCATCATTTTCTAACACAATTCTTCAATTTCTCTTTCTAAAACTAGTTCTTATATTTTCTTATAACATCATTATTTATTACTTTCGAATAAGTGTATTTCAACTAAACTGTTTCATTTCCTAGGAAGTGCTGCCATATATAAAAATCATGCTTAAGTTTGGTTAACAGCGTTAATTTATCGCTATAGTTCTAAACTTGTCATACGCTGTAATATTCTCCTTTATAACTAATCTTGACATAATAGTCACGCTTAAGCCTAGTCAACAGCGTTTATTTTATCGCTATAGTTCAAACTTGCAATACGCTGCTATATGCCACTTTATAACTAATCTCGACGTCTTTTTCCGTCACAAAATCTAGACATCACTTTCTGTTACAAAAATCTTGACATCTCTTTCCGTTACAAACTGATATCGTTCCTCGATAATAGTGAAGCCGTCCAAGTTGGGGTATCCTATTTACCTCTCAGACCTTGATCGACAACGTTCTTACCTTAGAACAGATATAAGTCTGTATTCTAATCCCTTATTACTTATAATATTCATCAAATCGTATTTCCTTGTTTTATTTTGGAATATGGTTTTATAACACCATATTCATACTTTGAAATCTTCGTTGTTTATTATTATTTATTTTAAACATTACTCTTCGCTTTAACTTCATTCCACCGTTCAATTTATAACTTCTTTACAAGGACCCAGTTAATCTAATAATCATTTTCAATTAAACAGCTGATTTAAATCAACTTCATTCCATCAGTAAATTCGTTAACTGATTTTAAATACTTCTTACCATTAGATTAATATATTTAATCTAATAACATTTCTAAACTGTTTGTCTTAAAATAATTCCCAAATATTTAATCATCGGATAATTTCTGCTTTTATAAACTTATTTAAATGTCAACAATCGTTTTTATTTACTTTATAAAAACGAACTCTAAAATACTGGTTTATAATAGAACTTCTATTATAATTTAAAACTTTGCTTTAATTATAAAAATATATTTTTTATAATTAACTTCGTTGATTTACCTGACGGTCAATCAACTTCAAAACGATGGGTTTATGGTCGTCTATTGTCACTTTCTAAATTGATAGTGTTTATTTATTTAATCAGAACAAATGTCGAATTACCATTCAACATTAACATTCACATGGGGTTTTACTGTCATTTGGGTTCAAACAGTGCATACATATAAAACAAACAGTACACAGAAATACTGAGGAATCCGGTTGGATTCCTCCAACCGGTTTCCCGCATCCACAGATGTTAGTTAAACAATTATCACTGATTCCATACTAGGGAATATTAAATTGACGGAAATCAGTATCTAACATATGCAACGATATATATTTCAACCAATTTATTTGTGATCTGTCTAAATGACCATCACGCAGTATTCAACCAACATTATAATATTTCAAAATAGATCAGAGTTAGTGATTTTACTCACTTTCGCGCATTAACCGTTTAAATAACGATTTGCGTCGGTCGATAGATCTGAGCAGGAGTTTTTAATTTCGTCTAGAATCATAACATGCTCCAAATCGCTCCCATCTAGTTTCAGTATCTAGTTTGCGACCATACAATTCCAAAGCGACAAATAGCGTTAAATTCCTTTTATACTTGCTCGGCCCAATCCCAGAAGTCAAAGCCCGCTTTCTACCTCTTCTTTTCCAATATGTTTCACAGCAACTCCAACCCCCTCGGGTTCTTCAGAAAGAACACGTCCTCAATCGTCCGACCACCTTCATTAACTCTCCATCGAAACACCACCAGACACAACAGCTTCGAACTCCGCCCCCCTTCTCCTATTTCGTGTCTTCCCATCATCCCACTTCTAAAGCTTTCACACACAAAGCTACACCAGCCATTTCTATTTTTTAATAACCGAACTGGTCCATGTTTTCTTTTGTAATACATGCAAGGGTCCCAAGCCAATATTCCTTCACCACTCATTACTGCCGTACTCTCTCTCCTTATGCCCCTTCACTGCATGGACCGCTCCCTTCTAATTCCTCCAGCAGAAACACGTTGCCCCCAACGTTCTTCTCCACACACGCCTGCATGTGCCTTCTTCCATAAATGCACTCCTGCACACAACTTCTCTGTTTGCCTACTAATCATCTCCTTCTCCTCTTCTTCATGTTTGCATGAAGACACAAGCCCTCATCACCATATTTTAAAGTTGGCGAACTCTTGTATACATCACGCAAGGGAATGATGGCTAAACCGAATACTTCAGCTCTCCCTACGTCCTTACAAACTGCTTCGCCATATTTTCATGTTTTTCCGTCACGTCAGTCCAACAATTTTATTTCTAGATTTTTCGTGAGGAATTTGGCTTTTGGAACGAGTGAGTTGTGGAAAGAACAAGTAGTACTACGGCATTTATAATATGAATTGCTTTGCACTCAATGATTAGGCAATAGGATAGATACTCCTATCTCTTGAGTTTTCACTTCCAGGATTTTCAATAGATTTGAAAGCGTAGGGGCACTGTGTAGTATTACTTCATCTCTAAGTTTTTAATAGCTGTAGGTCTCCTAGCATGTGCCTATGTATTTCATTTGATTTGCATTCAAAGTGCTCTTACTAAGAACAGTATTATATTATATAATATAGTGTGTAGCCGTAGTAATTTCCTCGCCTACGTACTAAGTAACATGCCCATGCCTAGATTGCTTCCAGATTCTAAAAGATATGATAAGGATGCTGAAATGGTAAGACAGGATCATGCCGAGATTTTGAGAACAGTACGAGCCTTCTCAACTACTTGCGTTGGTGTATAGATATATAGGTTAGAATAGGATTATCTTGACTTGTATGCTAAGGAAGTATGGGACATATGACGTGGAAGAAGGGCATAGCTAGGGTAGGCAGTACAATGGAAAGGTGGTAGAACATTTAATACAAAGGTATCTCACACGCTAAGGAAATCAAAACAATTTATTATGGAGGATACGCATTGGTTTATTTTAATTATATATTAAGGTACTCTATTTTATAAAGCTCTGTTCACATATGAACCGATGTGGACAGTAATAAAAATACAGTCGTGTCCAGCGAGGTGCCACGGTCCCAAAAATATAATAGTACCGGTAGATTAACTCATATTTTGAAACCCCAAAATATCGATATAGGGTGCAAAATATTCCAAATAAAAAGTTGCGTATTTAATTAATTAAAAATTACAGTAAAATTCTAAAAATTAAATTATCGCTACACCTCAAAAGAACCTTGTACCGATTTGCAACTGATATCAAGTTATATTCAAATGACCGTTACGGTTGATATATGATTTCAAAGCGACTTTCTGAATATTTGATTTGGACATATCTTGCAATCTATACGACGAAATCTCCCTTTTTAACTTCCATTGGAAAGATACAGTTCAACAGATTCCAACGTTTCTTGTTTCGAAGAAATCCGATTCAAAATGAGTCCGGTACACTCAGTTGAAGTTCAGAACGTTAAATTATGAACTGCAGCGTCGTTATGAGCTCGATTATAATTAATATATATTTTTATACGTTCAACTTCGTTTTAATTAATATATAAATTCACTTTTATTACAAATTCAATATTTAAACTGTTTTAAATATTCAAATACGAACCCATAAAAATGCAGGACATTACAAACAAAATCCAATGCCATTTCCGTACTCCATCCGCTTGTATGCTGAAGCATGCATTGATCCCCAGTTCAGTCAAACCCGCCTCTCTTCGACAGTTTCTTCTTCTTCACTTTGAATACAACCTTCAGATAACCCAACTCCCCATTTCTCAACGAATCCCAGTGTTTTCTCCTCCGTCCTCACCCTCTTCAAAACCTCACAGTCGTTCGCACAACATCCCATTTATACTGAAACGAGCTCGCAATATATTCGCATGTTTACTAATGCATGCACATGTTTATCCCTCTACCCTTATAAATGTACGCATTGTTGCGTGAAGACCCTCCCCCATGCACAGTTTCGTGAATTCCTTCCATGGTCCATTTCACAGGCATCAGACGAGATGCATCTCCAGACTCCATGCTATCCCACATTTTCATATTTTATTTTCTCTCTTCCTAGAGGTGTATCGGTTTTATATTTTTGGGTGAAATAAGAATTTGTATTTTATTTTACGGAGATTTCATTTCGTTTTGATTTTTTATATTTGTTGTTGGCAGGAAAAGGAAAATAGAACCAAAAAATAAAGGCTTGCATTCGAGTATATATAAGGCGAATACCTTAACGCTTAAGTAAAAGTACCAACTGCACACGTGTATGGTAGAGGTCCCCTATTTCTTTGGCATGAAGTTCCAAAGGATAGATAGGTTTGTAGATTTATTTACTTTTTGATTAGCCTAGACAGTATATACTACGTGAATAAATTGATGAAAACATATGTGTAGGTTAGTTAGGTGGTAAGAAATGAACATGTATTTATATATATTATTAGTTTAATAAGCGTATCCGTTACATAAAACTCCATTCGTTCATGGACCCCTATGGTCGAAAATAAAATACCATTGTGACAACTAAGGTGCCAAGATTCCAAAAATATGATAATATGGACAAGTTAGCTTATTCTATGAAGTCCCAAAATGCTGGTTTAGGGTGTAAAATACTTCAAATAAAAAGTTGCTTATTTTCCAAATTGAAAATTACAGAAAAAATTCTCCAAATTAAATTAATAATGAGTCTTAAAAATATTATCCAAATTCGAAATAAATATTTAATTATTATTAAATAATCGTTATGGTTTACAAATGAATTCTTAGCGACTTTCTGGAAACTTGATTTGGACATAACTAGCAACAAATAAGACAAAATGTAACGTCCCATATTTTACGGAATAATAAATAATTTATTTAATTATTTAAATAGTGATTTAGATATCTAAATGGTCGTCTAATTAATTTATATTGAAAAATTAATTAATACAATTAATAGAATAATATATTTAATTCCGAAATAGTGAATTGACAATATTGTGTGAATTGGATCATTTATAATATATAATTCAGTTTAGAGTTGAATTATATTAACGAATATATTATTTAAATGAAGTTTGAACGTATGATTATAATATAATTATAATCAAGCTTGAAATGGCATGGCAGTTCGTAATTTGGCGATTTGAACTTTAAACGAATATACAGAATCCGTTTTAAGCCGGATTTCTGTGAAATAAGAAACGTTTAGAACTAGTGAAGTATATTTTTCAAATGGAAGAGAAAATTGAGATTTCATTGTATCGATTTTGAGTTATGTCCAAATCAAAATTTCGAAAAGTCACAATGGAATTCCTTTATAATTTTTAACGATTTATTTATATTATAAATGGATTTTCAATATAAATTGAATATCGATTCAACTGGAATTGGAATATCGAGTAATAAATCCAGATATGTTTATTTTGGAGCTAGATAACATTCTATGCGAATATATACGATAATATTTATTTATAAATATTTAATGTAATTATTTTTAAATATATTAATATTTAAATGGGTTTATTTAGAGCTTTAAAAATAGCCAGTTTTGCAAACGACCTCCTTTTTCGACGAAACTAATTTTGTTGGATCCAGAATATTAAATTATAGTTAGATTTCAATTTCCATGATTTTTGGAGTCAGTGTGTGGCCGTACGGATTTTTAATGTGAAAAATAATCACTAATCTAACTTTAAAAATACGCTGTGTGAGCAAATGGAGTCGGAATTTGATGAAACTAATTTCTTTGGGTCCGTAATGTCAAACTGTAGTTGTATGTCCATTTTCATCAAATTTGGATATTGTGGGCGATCATATGAATTTTAATCGATAAATGCAAGTAGCGATATCATTAATAGTAATATAAATATCGGATATAAAAATCTATTAAATACCCTATAAATACACCTTCCCATTCCTAAACCCTTAATTCCATTTTCTCTAGTCAAACAATGTGCCGCCACTATTTCTTCTAATAGTAAACAAAATCCAATTTCTAAATTCCATAAAAATTCACATAAAATCTTATGAATCTCAAACCCTGTATATTTCAGTTCCTTGAGTGATTTCCTTCATATCTATACCAATTACATTTGGTTCGGTTATGTTTTAAGATGATCCAAAATTTAACCGTAACAAGTAGGGCTGACGGATTCGCGAGATTGAAGCACTATTAGATGAAAACAATGTTAGACTTGAGTTTGTGGGGGTGAGGCGCACCTCGTGTGCAGTTTTGGAAGAAATTGGTGTCAGAAAAGTTCGATCACCTGTACGGTTGCATGGAAAATGGTCTGGAAGTCGCACCTTTCATGGATTGTGCGAGGTGGTGTTGAGTTATACAGGAAGGAAGAGGAATCGAAGTGAGGAATGTTGGCAATTTTTGTTTGAATTTTTATTGAATGGGGAAGGAGGTGTGCGAGTAGGAAGATGCAAGAATGGCCAGAGAATTGGAGCAGTGGGATTCTTCATTGATCGGGGAAGAAGTAAATTATGGTCAGGGCTTCAATATGGGACTGTTTGAATGGTAAAGCCCAAGGGGGAATTTAATTAAGTTTAAATTAAAATAGAGAAGTGTGCTAACTTTAAATCACCGTAACTTTATAATATACTATCGGAATTTAACAAAATAGGATCAGTTAGGATCTTAAGGACGGTGACTACACAATGGAACTAACTGGGAGCGAATTGGAGCTCATTATAATTTATAGAAAAATAAATTGTCCGTCTGAATCAAGCGACAAATTATCGTTATTTAACGATGATCGTCCAATGTGAGTAAATCTCACTAACTCTGTATAGTTTATATTTTTATAAATATAACCTAGTGTTGATAAATGATGATTGATTGTCGTGTGTTGATTGTTTGGTTGAATTGCTGATGTATTGGTTGAAATTATAGATAACGATATATATAAATCATTAATCAAATATTGATTCTGTTTATCGAAATATTTCATATTGAAATGAAATCGATGTTATTTATATTGTTTAACATCTGTGATGCAGGGAAACAGGTTCGAGGGATCCAACTAGATTCCTCAATATTTATAATACTGTTTGTTTTAATATATTGTGATATATGATGTGATATATAATCTGTGACTGATTATGATGACACTGGTCATGTTATTTTGTATTTTAAATATCATATGAAATACTGAATGTAAAATGGAAAATTTCGTAGTGAATATTGAAAATGAAATATTTTTATATAAAATGAATAGAATTATATAAAAGGATTTACATAGAATGAATAGAATTATATAAAATGATTTATATAGAATGAATAGAATTATATAAAGGGAATTATAAAGGAGATTTAAGTGTTAGAAGTTAAAGACAGGATTTTGTATAAATAATTCTATAAATATAGATTAAATAGAATTTGGAATTCGGATATTATTTTCAAATATGGAATCAGATTGTTTGGAGTATATAAAGAAATATTGTTCACATATAATATGAATAATGGATTAAAGTAAATATTTGAAATTAAAACTTTTATAAAGGAAATTGGGTTTTGAATTAGGAATTTAAATGGAATTTCTGAAATTAGAAACTGACTAGAAATTAGTTGAGTAGAATGGCTTTTTGGGTATCGATCTGATGTTGGTTTCGGACTTTAGGGTTTATACTTGGGAAGTTGTTCTCTTACTAGTTTACAGTTAGAGACTGATAGAGGTGGGAAGATATTGATGCGTGAATCAGAAATGGAAACATTTTTCCAAAGTTAATAATGTATATTTTCTAATTTTAGAAAATATGGAATTGGTGAATATATGGAAATGAAAGTGGGAAATTGGGAAATGAAATGATGATTGATCGGCAAGATTTCCATTTGGGAATACGATCGTTGTTTGTACACATGTTTTCCTTTGATAGTTAAATCACCGACTATCAAAGATTTTGACCATTTCCGTTGTCAATACGGAGAGACGGGGATCAGATTTATTATCTGAAAACCACTCCGTACGGCATTATGTAACGACCCAGAAAATCTGAACCAATTTAAAATTTTTAAATTGGCTAAAATAATGGATTTTAAATATTTAAAATAAATATTTTAAATAATGGCGATGAAAACTAAGTTTGAATCGACAATTGAAAACGAATATAATTAATTATAATTATATATAGAATTGAAAATAGCGCGGTAGTTCGATAATTCGATTTCAAACTTCAATTGAATATACCGGGTGCAAAACAATCCGGATTTTAGTAAAACCAAAAACATTGGGAACTAATTGGTAATATCTTTCCAACGAATCTGACGAATCGAAATTTGATAGCGGGAATCAATAGATATGTCCAGTTGAAAATTCTGAATAGTCGCTATGGAATTCAGGCCCTTAAAAATGAACATTTTGCATACGACCTCGGATTTCGACGAAACCACTTTTGTTGGATCCGCGATGTCAAATTATTGCTAGGTTTCAAATTTCATAATGTTTCGAATCAATATGTGAGCGTGGCAAAGGAAAACGCGTTTGACCAGTTTCAGTTGATTTTAATCGACTGGAAATTGGACATTTTTCAAACGGTCTCAGAATTCGATGAAACTAGTTTTGTTAGGACCGTATCGTCAATACGAAGCTAGAAAATATTTTTCTGGAATTTTTCTAGTTAGTATGTGGCCCCGGTAATTTGAAAGGTACGTTTAAAATTCAATATAGTGATTTAAATGTAAATTCAACGGAAACTGATTGTAACGATCAAATCAGCTTGCGATACATATCCCATTGTGTTCGGAATGGGGGCAAAACGCTATGGACGGCAGGCGGTGGGCCTCGTTTAGAGGTCGTATGTAAAAGTCAACTTTTTGCAAAATTAAATAATTAAATAATAAAAAAAATATTTTTTAATTCCCTTCCCTCTCCTTATTCATTCTGCCCCCCCCCTTCAAAAATTAAATCGACAGAAGGAAAGAAAAAAAAAAAGAGAAAACCCTAAGACTGGCGATCGACGCCCCCCCTGAAGCATCGACGCCACCGCCGCCCATCACCGCACCCGCTCCCCTCGTTCGTCGAACCAGTGACGAGCCCAAACCGTCCCCCTCGAGGCCATCGCGACGCGAACCGAGCAGCCCCCTGAAGCCTCGACGCCACCACCACCGAACACCACCGCCCTACCGCCGACGTCTTCTTCCTTCCCCCCCTTTTCGCAGACTACGGTGAGTATTTTAGGTTATTTTTATTTTTATTTTTATTCTGTAAATGCTGATTTTGATAAGCATTAAAAACTGATTTTGTTTAAAAGCATTAAAAACTGATTTTAAAGAAGTTAAAACTGATTTTTTTTACAGATTTAAAAACTGATTTTTTTTATTTAAAAACTTTAAATTGAAAAAAGGTTTAAGCTTTAAAATAGAAAAGGTTTAAACTTTAGATAGAAAAACGTTTAATCTTTTTAAAGAAAAAAATTTGAACTTGAAAGAAATAAAGATCATATTTTTAAAATAGAAAAGACAGAATTTTTATTAAGTAGAAGAAGTAAGATATGATTTTTATATTTTTAAAGTGATAAAAATATAATTTTTACATCATAGGAATATTAAAAATATAATCTTTATTTTTGAAAAGGCGGAATCTATATTTTTGAAATACACTTTTTTTTTTTTATTGAATAACATAGTAAAAATTCGATTTTTACATATGCAGAGAATACGGGCAACGAAAGCGACAAAAAGGCGAGATTAGCGAAGATTTCTCTAAAGGAAGAGTCGTGGTATTGGATAGCTATTGGTGAGATTTCTGATTTAAATTTATATATATACGCCCCTCGTCCACAAACCATGGACGATATTTATTGGTTGAAATTGTTGTGAAAATTGATTGATAGCGAATGATTGTTTGGGATTGCTTGTGATTGATATTGGTTGATTGTGGTTGAAAAATACTCGTTTGTGGTTGAAAAATACCCGTTTGTGGTTGAAAAATATTTGGTTGAAACCACATAGGATTAGTTTGTGGAAATGAAATAAATATATACATGTCGCCTGCGTGCGAACTAGATGCATGATCCCCATTGTCAAAAACCGCGGGGTTTTAAGGTAGAGCGAGGAGCCGTACTAGGGACGGTCCCGGTTTTAACTACCCTGCCGTTATGCTGCCGAAATTTTGAATAATATTCGTGTGTTTGAATTATTTTCATATGCTTAAACTATAGAAAACATTCATGTGTTGAATTGATATTCATTCGTTGATTAGAAATTCATGTGTTGAATGGTATTCATATTTTGAAATAAATTGTTTGATAATAAAAATCACATTTTTATCTATATATAGAAACTATAGAAAACATTCATGTGTTGAATTGATATTCATTCGTTGATTAGAAATTCATGTGTTGAATGGTATTCATATTTTGAAATAAATTGTTTGATAATAAAAATCACATTTTTATCCATATATAGAAACTATAGAAAACATTCATGTGTTGAATTGATATTCATTCGTTGATTAGAAATTCATGTGTTGAATGGTATTCATATTTTGAAATAAATTGTTTGATAATAAAAATCACATTTTTATCTATATATAGAAACTATAGAAAACATTCATGTGTTGAATTGATATTCATTCGTTGATTAGAAATTCATGTGTTGAATGGTATTCATATTTTGAAATAAATTGTTTGATAATAAAAATCACATTTTTATCTATATATAGAAACTATAGAAAACATTCATGTGTTGAATTGATATTCATTCGTTGATTAGAAATTCATGTGTTGAATGGTATTCATATTTTGAAATAAATTGTTTGATAATAAAAATCACATTTTTATCTATATATAGAAACTATAGAAAACATTCAGGTGTTGAATTGATATTCATTCGTTGATTAGAAATTCATGTGTTGAATGGTATTCATATTTTGAAATAAATTGTTTGATAATAAAAATCACATTTTTATCTATATATAGAAACTATAGAAAACATTCATGTGTTGAATTGATATTCATTCGTTGATTAGAAATTCATGTGTTGAATGGTATTCATATTTTGAAATAAATTGTTTGATAATAAAAATCACATTTTTATCTATATATAGAAACTATAGAAAACATTCATGTGTTGAATTGATATTCATTCGTTGATTAGAAATTCATGTGTTGAATGGTATTCATATTTTGAAATAAATTGTTTGATAATAAAAATCACATTTTTATCTGTATATAGAAACTATAGAAAACATTCATGTGTTGAATTGATATTCATTCGTTGATTAGAATTCATGTGTTGAATGGTATTCATATTTTGAAATAAATTGTTTGATAATAAAAATCACCTTTTATCGACTATATGAACTGTGTAAAATAATCTCGTTTTAAAAGAAATTGTTTTATGATAAAAATCCCATTTTTATCACCAACATGAACTATATAGAAAAATAGTGTTTTGAAATGAATTGTTTTACAATAAAAATCACATTTTTATTGTATACATAAATCGCTGAAATGTGAAGTGTTAAAAATAGTCACTTGTTCAAAATAAACATATATGAGTTGAAATATTCATTAATTAACTAATGAAATGATTTGCACCTATTTATGTAACATTAGAATGAATGGTGTTTTTAAACCAAATAGAAATCAAACATGAAGATGAATAGAAAATGATAAATGATAAGAACTGTATATATATGTACATGCATATTCATTGAACAGGTTATAGCAAAGGGGCTAGAGAAGAGGAATAAAATTTTGTGCCCGACAAATAGGTACACATTTACTGCTTTGTTTGGGTGATGATTTTATGAGCCTGTTGGCTAGCCGCTTGGCTTTTTCTTTTTCTTTTTGAGATTAGAAGGACCGGGAAAGCTATTTGCAATTTCCCGATGCTCCCGGTGCAGGGGAGGTTATGGCGAAAATTTCCAAAATTTTAAGGTGTTAGAAAAATATTTGAAGTGAAAACGATATGGAAATCATAGAATGAACTATATTTATATAAATATATAAATATAAATAAAATTAAAACGAAACGAAACGAAGCCATGCAGTTCTGTAACGGCAAAGAATTTCGCTCGGTCCGAACCAGTCGCTAAACCGATCCAGGCCGTTCGAAACGCCCTATCGTTTGAGAACAGGACAAAACAGAACGCATACAGAAGAACATTTCATTGGATATCACAACAATGCATCAGTTTACAAGAATATACAGAGTATAAATGAATATTACACAGAAATATCAGATATTTAAATTACATTTAAATACATAGCAGCGGAAAATAATACAATACACAACTAGAAGTAGATATACGGATACAAAGCTTTCCGGATATCGTTCCAGTTGTAAACCAGGATCCTGCGAATATAAATCTGCAAAACCGAAACTACTAGCTGCCCGTGTCAAAATATGGGCACCCAGAGTTTAGGTTAAAACAATAAACTCCAGGTCAGTCATGTGACTGGTGTGAGAACTAAAACAGTTATTAATCTTTATTTCAAATCATTAGGTAAATCAAGGGACCACGCCGTATAACACGGAACGGGTTTCCTCCCAAGAATACCAGTGCATAAAACAAACAGCGCAATGCTAAATAGAGAAAAATGAAGCTGTTATAAGACCCAGGTCCTATCACACAATGCAACGCAAGCCGGGGGATAGGATTTTCCCTTATAACAGCCAAAGAATGCTTGATACGTTTAAAACAAATCATTTGATACTATAATAAGTGCATAGTGTATAAAATAACTTCAAATCATAAGTATCAATCATAGGCGGCATGGGTACCATATATCATGTCGCCATATATAGGTTTACAAATAAAACCGCAAATGTCACGTATTTGGAAATTGGATTTCCATCTATGAACCGAGGCAAAAGATAGTCCTCAACCGATTCGAGACGCTCTAGCCCGCCCCTCAGGCAAGCGCGCAGGCAAGCCTTGGATCCTCAGGGCCGGTCCACCGATGTGGATTATTATGCCTGAACACTACGTCTCCCCACCGTATGGGGTGTAAGTCTGGTCCGTCAGCCGACCAGAATGCATTCGGCCGAAACCGATATAACCGAGGCGCCTCGCAACAGCAACAACCACATAAGTCAAACTCGTCAGGGCGTGTAAAACCACTGACGCCACTTCTAGCTAGAAAGAAACGCATGCCCTCCCTGACGTCCGTCTCTCGTTTTTGGTTCATACCAGGTGTGAAACTCGCGAAGCAAACATTACACAAAGCTACGCCACAAAGGTCGTGCTTTGATCATCACCACAAGACTTTGCTTTTCAACAGAAGCCTCGATCAGTTGCCACTTAGGCATGCCACACAGGCAATTCACTCCATGCGTTTGATATCCATCAATATATAACCCCTGAGCTCGTACGTCTCAGAGAAGGGCGTTAAGCAAGAGAATAAATTCTCCGCCGCCAAGCAGATATATATTTAATAGAGATCAACCACACGGACTAAAATCCAATGTCAGACACACAGTCCATTTACAAGTCTGTTCTGGGTCTGAACGAAACCGGAGGCACCTAGTACCCCGCATATCCATCGATCTCCAAGTACGTCTGGACGATCACTAACTGTTTCCATCTTCTTGGGTGTACAGCCCAATCAAGATCATCAGTACCCAAACGACGTGAAGACCTCCGGTCTTCGACCATCGTCTTCATCTTCGACTTATCGTCGTATCAGTTATTCAGAATGGGATTAACCCGGTCCTTCCGTATAACTCGCGTATATTTTAAATAAGTGTTACACAAACACAACATACGCCTCATTCCAATTCATCAGTCACTAACCGTAAATTAATCAAGAGAATAATTCCCCAAATATTAACCCCGAAGGCCGAAACCAACATCAGATCAATATCCAGAAAACCATTCTGCTTAGCTAACCGACAGTTAGTTTCTAATATTCACATTCATAGGGAAA
This sequence comes from Allium sativum, assembly GCA_030737875.1. Taxonomy (NCBI): domain Eukaryota; kingdom Viridiplantae; phylum Streptophyta; class Magnoliopsida; order Asparagales; family Amaryllidaceae; genus Allium; species Allium sativum. The sequence goes on along the minus strand of CM060915.1, from coordinate 855,700,038 downwards.
GGTTCCCATTAATTTTATCCAAGATAAATTCCTTGAATTTATTCTTTAATCTACTTTTGAATATCAATTCAAACTAGTCGGGATTAGCGAACCTTACCGAAGTAATCATTTGTTTTAATTTCCCAATCCCAACCTATTCACCCCATGAAGTAAAACTGGTTATACTTCATATCTAACACCACGGTGTTATCGGTAATTTCAATTACCATTTCACGTTCAAATCTAATTAAAGATTTAACTATCGCCTGGAGCAAAACTGGTGATACTCCATTTCGATTATTTCAATCTAATTAAAGATTCATTAAAACTCCACTTAGTTTTAATCTGTGACTGGGTTAAAGAATCAGTGTCATTTAAAAACACGGTTCACGATAAACCCAAAATCACATTCCATTAATTATCGGATTAAAGAACGAGTGTTATTTTAAAACACTGTTCACGATAAACCCAAAAATCAATATCAATTCAATTCCAATTAAATATCATTTAATTGGTACACTTCATTAAATCTAAATAAAAAGATTTAATCTTTTCTCTACTGGGTTCAAGAACGGTGTTAGTGAAGACACCATTCACGACAAACCCAAATCACATTCGATATTCAATACAAGGCTCTGAATAGAAAATATATCGGCTTATATTCAATATCAAATTCCACGATTAACAAATGTCGTATTGGAAATAACGATATAAATATATATATCTTTCAAATTTCCATAACAACATCTGTATAACCACGAATTTCAACATCGAAATATTCCGAAGACAATTTCGATTCAAATCCATTCCAATGCAATCATTGGAAATTTTGGTTATTTTTAAAACCCTTTTCGAATTCAATTTATTTATTTAAAAATAAATAGAATTATAATTCTAGTTCAAAACTAGTTCATTTAGATAAAAATCTATTTTTATCTTTTGAAATATGGAGTTTTTCATCCCAGTATTTTCTAAATCATTTCTTATGATTTTACACAAATTATTACTATTTTTAATAATTTTATCAATGCCCGTACAGTCGATTTCCATCAACGGCCATCGAACTGCACTTATAGCGACCTTTTTCGAATTTGATTTGGACGTATCTCCAAATCCAACCGTTAGATTTCAAATTTCTAATATTCGTTAGAAAGCTCTTTTCGATACGAACCCAACGGTTCCGGTTTTAGGAGAATCCGACGGTCGGATCTCCCGTAATGTCCGTTTGAAATAAATGGTCGAAATTCGCGAACTGCCGCGGCGCGGCGCGTTCTATTCAGGCCATTATATTATATATATAATATATATAATATATATTTCGTCGATTTCTATTTAAAACGAATTATATAAATAGTTTTAAAATCGTTTCAAAAGCAATTTCAACTTTCTTTTCAATTCAAATCAAAATTGAATTCTTCTTTATAAATTCGTTTTAAAATTCATTTCTATTCAATTCAAATTTCAATTCAATTTGCTTTCAATTCTATTTGAATTCGCTTTCAACTCAATTCATTTCGAAATCGTTTTCAATTCAATTCATTTCGAAATCGTTTTCAATTCAATTCTATTCGAAATCGTTTAAAATCGATATGAATATCGTTCACGTCAAAATGGCGTCAATCTAATCAACACGGCTTCATAAATTTCTATTTTCAAAATAGTTGTTATTATCAAAATATTTCGTTCAACACATGACCAATCTCAATGGATGAGACTGTCAACACATGAACTTTTATTTTATATTGATAAAGATGTAAGTTTTATTACTAAAATATTTCGTTCAACACATGACCAATCTCAATGGATGAAACTGTCAACACATGAACTTTTATTTTATATCGATAAAGATGTAAACTTTATTACTAAAATATTTCGTTCAACACATGACCAATCTCAATGGATGAAACTGTCAACACATGAACTTTTATTTTATATCGATAAAGATGTAAGTTTTATTACTAAAATATTTCGTTCAACACATGACCAATCTCAATGGATGAGACTGTCAACACATGAACTTTTATTTTATTTTGTTCTTTAATTTTCAAATTTGGAATGAGGCCCAATCGATCACCATATAAAATTAATTATATGGATTTTCATACAACACATGTATATAATAGCATTGAAAATAATCAACCATCAACCAAAGTGCACTACACTGTATAAGCATCAAATATAGATATTCAACGCTTATAACAGCCTGTCAATCAATCGATCGACATTTTTAATCAATCAGGATGAGTGAACTTCAAATTTCATCCCAACACCCGTGTGGGGTTTCAAACAATCAAACACATATTTTATTTGTGCTGTTGGGCGATGTGTGAAATTTATCGACCCAATCAATGTTCTTCAAATAGGTGTACATAAACAAACCGTCTGGTTTGTAAATGAATATTTATTTATTCACATTCACGTTAAAAATTATATTTTTAACGACAAAACATTTTATTCCAACATATGAACTTCTATTCAATTCATTCTTTAAATAAAATGATATTTTTTTATTTTTCTAACATATTTTAGAAAATTTCGGCGGCATAACGGCACGATACTAGAAACGGGACGAGGCCTAGCCTTATCCCCGGTCTAGTGAAGGCCCACGCCATTCACACATCAATCAAATCCATTTCAATTCACCAAACAATTCAATTTCAATCAAATAATCTAATTAATCTATGCAACCAAACAAACAAGTCCATGGTCTGTGGACGGGTGTCGGGTGCTACTAAGCACCGTCTGCATCCTAGTATATATATATAATTAGAAAAGAAATTGAAAGGTGAGAAATTCTCACATATTGTTATCCAATCATCTTGACTCTTCTTTGATGGAAATCTTCATCGTTATCGCATTCTGGTTACCTTCGTTGCCCGCTTTCACTACCTATGTAAAAATCGAATTTTTACTTCGCTATTTAACATATAAAAATCGAATTTTTACTTCGAAGTTCAATATATAAAAACCAAATTTTTACTTCAAAGTTCAATATATAAAAATCGAATTTTTATTTCAAAGTTCAATATATAAAAATCGAATTTTTATTTCAAAGTTCAATATATAAAAATCGAATTTTTATTTCAAAGTTCAATATATAAAAATCGAATTTTTATTTCAAAGTTCAATATATAAAAATCGAATTTTTATTTCAAAGTTCAATATATAAAAATCGAATTTTTATTTCAAAGTTCAATATATAAAAATCGAATTTTTATTTCAAAGTTCAATATATAAAAATCGAATTTTTATTTTCAAAGCAAATTCATTTTTAAAAACCATATTTTTATATTCAAAGCAAATTCATTTTTAAAAACCATATTTTTATATTCAAAGCAAATTCATTTTTAAAAACCATGTTTTTATATTCAAAGCAAATTCATTTTTAAAAACCATATTTTTATATTCAAAGCAAATTCATTTTTAAAAACCATATTTTTATATTCAAAGCAAATTCATTTTTAAAAACCATATTTTTAAATCAGATTTAACTTCACTGTAAAAAAAAAAAAACAATTCCCTTAGTAAAAAAAATAAAAAAATAAAATAAAAAGGATATACCTTCTCTGTTAAAATTTCTGGACATCGTTGGAACCCGTTCGATTAAAGAAAACCCATCGTTTGCCTCCACCGTCGCGCTGGAAGAGGATCGACCTCCACCCCGTCGAAGACCTTCGCATGCTCCTTTTGCTCCTTCGATCTTGAGGAACTAGACAGCCTCGCCATCGTCGATTTTGTGATTGGGGGAGGGTTTCGAAGGGAGAACAGAACGCGAGGGAGAGGGAGAAGGAAGACGTCGGAGAAGAGGGGGGGGTTGGGCCAGCGTTCGCCGGAGGTGGGGAAGAGAGGGCGGGTCTCCGTCTGTTCTCTCTCTCTCTCTTTTTTTTTTTTTTTTTGATTTTGTGATTTCAGTTTTTAACGGGGGGGGGGGGCCTGATATAAGGGAAGAGAAAAGGTTTTTTTATTTATTTAATTATTTAAATTGCATACAGTTGACTTTTACATACGACCTCTAAACGAGGTCCACCGCCTGCCGTCCATAGCGTTTTACCCCCAGTCTGAACTCAATGGGATATGTATCGTAAGCTGATTCGATTGTCTCGAATAGTTTCCGTTGAATTTCCATTTAAATCATTATATTGAATTTTAAACGTACATTTCGATTTACTGGGGTCACATACGAACTCTATAAATTCCCGAAAAATAATTTCTAGCCTCGTATTGACGATACGGTCCTAACAAAACTAGTTTCGTCGAATTCTGAGACCGTTTGAAAAATGGCCAATTTCCAGTCGATTAAAATCAACTGAATCTGGTCAAACGCGTTTTCCTTTGCCACGTTCACATATTGATTCGAAAAATTATGAAATTTGAAACCTAGCAATAACTTGACATCACGGACCCAACAAAACTGGTTTCGTCGGAATCCGAGGTCGTTTGCAAAATGTCCATTTTTAAGGGCCTGAATTCCATAGCGACTATTCAGAATTTTCAACTGGACATATCTTTTGATCCCCGCTATGAAATTTCAATTATTCGGATTCGATAGAAAGATATTATCAAATAGATTCTAATATTTTTGGTTTCACTAAAATCCGGATTGTTTTGCACCCGGTACATTCAATTGAAGTTTGAAATCGAATTATCGAACTACCGCGCCATTTTCAATTCTATTTATAAATATATATAAATATTTATATTCTAACGACGACGCGTATAAATATATACGATCGAATTATATTCAAAATAAATTTCTCGTCGATATTATTTAAAATAATCTATTTTAAATATTCAAAATTCGATAAAATTGCCAAAATAAAAAATTTAAACTGGCCCAGATTTTCGGGTTGTTACAATCTCCCCCACTTAAAACTTTTCGTCCCCGAAAAGGAACAAAGTCGAAAGTGGTTTGATCAATCAACTCTACGTTCGATCTGGCTTCCATTCTCCAACTTTTCAGTTTCTGAGAATTTTCAAAAACTTCAAAAATTTGGCTAACTCCCTAAATTTTTGAAAAATTTCACCATAACCTCCCCTGCAATGGGAGCATCGGGGAATTTCAAATAGCTTCCCCGGTCCTTCAGATCTCAAAAAGAAAAAGAAAAAGCCAAGCGGCTAGCCAATAGGCTCACAAAATCATCATCACCCAAACAAAACAGGAAATTATGTAGTAAACATGTACCTATTTGTCGGGCAAACAAATTTTATTCTCTGCTCTAGCCTCCTTGCTATGACCTGTTCAATGTAAGTATATGTATGCATGCATATGCTACCAATTTTCAATACAATTCAATATTTGATTCAATTAGGCATAAATGGTTAAGAATTAGCAAACAAATAAACAAACAACACAAACATCAATCAATTAGTGGATTAGAGTTTCAAATTCATAAATTTGATATATATACAAAAAATCATGTTTTGATGCCAATTCACAACAAAGTGTTCTAACCATATAAGTTTTGGTTCTCACACCAGTCTAATGGAAATATATAGAAATCACACCTTCGAAATTCGAATATGAATACTGATGATGATGCACCATCATCAGAATCATCCCCGGATATCTAGAATGTGATTCTATATCTACCCAGTATATTAAAACTTCGACTATACGTTCATGACGCGTATACGCGAAATCTTTATATACTCGATTGTCCATATTCAAAATAAATAAATAATCAAATACGTATAATTGATTTAAATTTTCAAAACAAAATTTGTTTTCATTTGAAAAATATACTCTTCACACTCGTTCTAGGATACTACTGATCCTATCTCTAACGAGTAATTCTAATCGGATATTACTAATCCAATATCTGATGAATTCTTTCGTATGGTTCTAATGTGTCATGTTCTCGAGCTCTGTAAACCAAAGCTCTGATACCAACTGTAACGGAAAAGAATTTCGCTCGGTCCGAACCAGTCGCTAAACCGATCCAGGCCGTTCGAAACGCCCTATCGTTTGAGAACAGGACAAAACAGAACGCATACAGAAGAACATTTCATTGGATATCACAACAATCCATCAGATTACAAGAATATACAGAGTATAAATGAATATTACACAGAAATATCAGATATTTAAATTACATTTAAATACATAGCAGCGGAAAATAATACAATACACAACTAGAAGTAGATATACGGATACAAAGCTTTCCGGATATCGTTCCAGCTGTAAACCAGGATCCTGCGAATATAAATCTGCAAAACCGAAACTACTAGCTGCCCGTGTCAAAATATGGGCACCCAGAGTTTAGGTTAAAACAATAAACTCCAGGTCAGTCATGTGACTGGTGTGAGAACTAAAACAGTTATTAATCTTTATTTCAAATCATTAGGTAAATCAAGGGACCACGCCGTATAACACGGAACGGGTTTCCTCCCAAGAATACCAATGCATAAAACAAACAGCGCATTGCTAAATAGAGAAAAATGAAGCTGTTATAAGACCCAGGTCCTATCACACAATGCAACGCAAGCCGGGGGATAGGGTTTTCCCTTATAACAGCCAAAGAATGCTTGATACGTTTAAAACAAATCATTTGATACTATAATAAGTGCATAGTGTATAAAATAACTTCAAATCATAAGTATCAATCATAGGCGGCATGGGTACCATATATCATGTCGCCATATATAGGTTTACAAATAAAACCGCAAATGTCACGTATTTGGAAATTGGATTTCCATCTATGAACCGAGGCAAAAGATAGTCCTCAACCGATTCGAGACGCTCTAGCCCGCCCCTCAGGCAAGCGCGCAGGCAAGCCTTGGATCCTCAGGGCCGGTCCACCGATGTGGATTATTATGCCTGAACACTACGTCTCCCCACCCTATGGGGTGTAAGTCTGGTCCGTCAGCCGACCAGAATGCATTCGGCCGAAACCGATATAACCGAGGCGCCACGCAACAGCAACAACCACATAAGTCAAACTCGTCAGGGCGTGTAAAACCACTGACGCCACTTCTAGCTAGAAAGAAACGCATGCCCTCCCTGACGTCCGTCTCCCGTTTTTGGTTCATACCGGGTGTGAAACTCGCAAAGCAAACGTTACACAAAGCTACGCCACAAAGGCCGTGCTTTGATCATCACCACAAGACTTTGCTTTTCAACAGAAGCCTCGATCAGTTGCCACTTAGGCATGCCACACAGGCAATTCACTCCATGCGTTTGATATCCATCAATATATAACCCCTGAGCTCGTACGTCTCAGAGAAGGGCGTTAAGCAAGAGAATAAATTCTCCGCCGCCAAGCAGATATATATTTAATAGAGATCAATCACACGGACTAAAATCCAATGTCAGACACACAGTCCATTTACAAGTCCGTTCTGGGTCTGAACGAAACCGGAGGCACCTAGTACCCCGCATATCCATCGATCTCCAAGTACGTTTGGACGATCACTAACTGTTTCCATCTTCTTGGGTGTACAGCCCAATCAAGATCATCAGTAATTACCCAAACGACGTGAAGACCTCCGGTCTTCGACCATCGTCTTCATCTTCGACTTATCGTCGTATCAGTTATTCAGAATGGGATTAACCCGGTCCTTCCGAATAACTCGCGTATATTTTAAATAAGTGTTACACAAACACAACATACGCCTCATTCCAATTCATCAGTCACTAACCGTAAATTAATCAAGATAATAATTCCCCAAATATTAACCCCGAAGGCCGAAACTAACATCAGATCAATATCCAGAAAACCATTCTGCTTAGCTAACCGACAGTTAGTTTCTAATATTCACATTCATAGGGAAAGGTTCCCATTAATTTTATCCAAGATAAATTCCTTGAATTTATTCTTTAATCTACTTTTGAATATCAATTCAAACTAGTCGGGATTAGCGAACCTTACCGAAGTAATCATTTGTTTTAATTTCCCAATCCCAACCTATTCACCCCATGAAGTAAAACTGGTTATACTTCATATCTAACACCACGGTGTTATCGGTAATTTCAATTACCATTTCACGTTCAAATCTAATTAAAGATTTAACTATCGCCTGGAGCAAAACTGGTGATACTCCATTTCGATTATTTCAATCTAATTAAAGATTCATTAAAACTCCACTTAGTTTTAATCTGTGACTGGGTTAAAGAATCAGTGTCATTTAAAAACACGGTTCACGATAAACCCAAAATCACATTCCATTAATTATCGGATTAAAGAACGAGTGTTATTTTAAAACACTGTTCACGATAAACCCAAAAATCAATATCAATTCAATTCCAATTAAATATCATTTAATTGGTACACTTCATTAAATCTAAATAAAAAGATTTAATCTTTTCTCTACTGGGTTCAAGAACGGTGTTAGTGAAGACACCATTCACGACAAACCCAAATCACATTCGATATTCAATACAAGGCTCTGAATAGAAAATATATCGGCTTATATTCAATATCAAATTCCACGATTAACAAATGTCGTATTGGAAATAACGATATAAATATATATATCTTTCAAATTTCCATAACAACATCTGTATAACCACGAATTTCAACATCGAAATATTCCGAAGACAATTTCGATTCAAATCCATTCCAATGCAATCATTGGAAATTTTGGTTATTTTTAAAACCCTTTTCGAATTCAATTTATTTATTTAAAAATAAATAGAATTATAATTCTAGTTCAAAACTAGTTCATTTAGATAAAAATCTATTTTTATCTTTTCAAATATGGAGTTTTTCATCCCAGTCTTTTCTAAATCATTTCTTATGATTTTACACAAATTATTACTATTTTTAATAATTTTATCAAGGCCCGTACAGTCGATTTCCATCAACGGCCATCGAACTGCACTTATAGCGACCTTTTTCGAATTTGATTTGGACGTATCTCCAAATCCAACCGTTAGATTTCAAATTTCTAATATTCGTTAGAAAGCACTTTTCGATACGAACCCAACGGTTCCGGTTTTAGGAGAATCCGACGGTCGGATCTCCCGTAATGTCCGTTTGAAATAAATGGTCGAAATTCGCGAACTGCCGCGGCGCGGCGCGTTCTATTTAGGCCATTATATTATATATATAATATATATTTCGTCGATTTCTATTTAAAACGAATTATATAAATAGTTTTAAAATCGTTTCAAAAGCAATTTCAACTTTCTTTTCAATTCAAATCAAAATTGAATTCTTCTTTATAAATTCGTTTTAAAATTCATTTCTATTCAATTCAAATTTCAATTCAATTTGAATTCATTTCAATTTGCTTTCAATTCTATTTGAATTCGCTTTCAACTCAATTCATTTCGAAATCGTTTTCAATTCAATTCATTTCGAAATCGTTTTCAATTCAATTCTATTCGAAATCGTTTAAAATCGATATGAATATCGTTCACGTCAAAATGGCGTCAATCTAATCAACACGGCTTCATAAATTTCTATTTTCAAAATAGTTGTTATTATCAAAATATTTCGTTCAACACATGACCAATCTCAATGGATGAGACTGTCAACACATGAACTTTTATTTTATATTGATAAAGATGTAAGTTTTATTACTAAAATATTTCGTTCAACACATGACCAATCTCAATGGATGAAACTGTCAACACATGAACTTTTATTTTATATCGATAAAGATGTAAACTTTATTACTAAAATATTTCGTTCAACACATGACCAATCTCAATGGATGAAACTGTCAACACATGAACTTTTATTTTATATCGATAAAGATGTAAGTTTTATTACTAAAATATTTCGTTCAACACATGACCAATCTCAATGGATGAGACTGTCAACACATGAACTTTTATTTTATTTTGTTCTTTAATTTTCAAATTTGGAATGAGGCCCAATCGATCACCATATAAAATTAATTATATGGATTTTCATACAACACATGTATATAATAGCATTGAAAATAATCAACCATCAACCAAAGTGCACTACACTGTATAAGCATCAAATATAGATATTCAACGCTTATAACAGCCTGTCAATCAATCGATCGACATTTTTAATCAATCAGGATGAGTGAACTTCAAATTTCATCCCAACACCCGTGTGGGGTTTCAAAAAATCAAACACATATTTTATTTGTGCTGTTGGGCGATGTGTGAAATTTATCGACCCAATCAATGTTCTTCAAATAGGTGTACATAAACAAACCGTCTGGTTTGTAAATGAATATTTATTTATTCACATTCACGTTAAAAATTATATTTTTAACGACAAAACATTTTATTCCAACATATGAACTTCTATTCAATTCATTCTTTAAATAAAATGATATTTTTTTATTTTTCTAACATATTTTAGAAAATTTCGGCGGCATAACGGCACGATACTAGAAACGGGACGAAGCCTTATCCCCGGTCTAGTGAAGGCCCACGCCATTCACACATCAATCAAATCCATTTCAATTCACCAAACAATTCAATTTCAATCAAATAATCTAATTAATCTATGCAACCTAACAAACAAGTCCATGGTCTGTGGACGGGTGTCGGGTGCTACTAAGCACCGTCTGCATCCTAGTATATATATATAATTAGAAAAGAAATTGAAAGGTGAGAAATTCTCACATATTGCTATCCAATCATCTTGACTCTTCTTTGATGGAAATCTTCATCGTTATCGCATTCTGGTTACCTTCGTTGCCCGCTTTCACTACCTATGTAAAAATCGAATTTTTACTTCGCTATTTAACATATAAAAATCGAATTTTTACTTCGAAGTTCAATATATAAAAACCAAATTTTTACTTCAAAGTTCAATATATAAAAATCGAATTTTTATTTCAAAGTTCAATATATAAAAATCGAATTTTTATTTCAAAGTTCAATATATAAAAATCGAATTTTTATTTCAAAGTTCAATATATAAAAATCGAATTTTTATTTCAAAGTTCAATATATAAAAATCGAATTTTTATTTCAAAGTTCAATATATAAAAATCGAATTTTTATTTTCAAAGCAAATTCATTTTTAAAAACCATATTTTTATATTCAAAGCAAATTCATTTTTAAAAACCATATTTTTATATTCAAAGCAAATTCATTTTTAAAAACCATGTTTTTATATTCAAAGCAAATTCATTTTTAAAAACCATATTTTTATATTCAAAGCAAATTCATTTTTAAAAACCATATTTTTATATTCAAAGCAAATTCATTTTTAAAAACCATATTTTTAAATCAGATTTAACTTCACTGTAAAAAAAAAAAAACAATTCCCTTAGTAAAAAAAAAAATAAAAAAAAATAAAAAGGATATACCTTCTCTGTTAAAATTTCTGGACATCGTTGGAACCCGTTCGATTAAAGAAAACCCATCGTTTGCCTCCACCGTCGCGCTGGAAGAGGATCGACCTCCACCCCGTCGAAGACCTTCGCATGCTCCTTTTGCTCCTTCGATCTTGAGGAACTAGACAGCCTCGCCATCGTCGATTTTGTGATTGGGGGAGGGTTTCGAAGGGAGAACAGAACGCGAGGGAGAGGGAGAAGGAAGACGTCGGAGAAGAGGGGGGGTTGGGCCAGCGTTCGCCGGAGGTGGGGAAGAGAGGGCGGGTCTCCGTCTGTTCTCTCTCTCTTTTTTTTTTTTTTTTGATTTTGTGATTTCAGTTTTTAACACGGGGGGGGGGGGGGGGAGGGGGCTGATATAAGGGAAGAGAAAAGGTTTTTTTTTATTTATTTAATTATTTAAATTGCATACAGTTGACTTTTACATACGACCTCTAAACGAGGTCCACCGCCTGCCGTCCATAGCGTTTTACCCCCAGTCTGAACTCAATGGGATATGTATCGTAAGCTGATTCGATTGTCTCGAATAGTTTCCGTTGAATTTCCATTTAAATCATTATATTGAATTTTAAACGTACATTTCGATTTACTGGGGTCACATACGAACTCTATAAATTCCCGAAAAATAATTTCTAGCCTCGTATTGACGATACGGTCCTAACAAAACTAGTTTCGTCGAATTCTGAGACCGTTTGAAAAATGGCCAATTTCCAGTCGATTAAAATCAACTGAAACTGGTCAAACGCGTTTTCCTTTGCCACGCTCACATATTGATTCGAAAAATTATGAAATTTGAAACCTAGCAATAACTTGACATCACGGACCCAACAAAACTGGTTTCGTCGGAATCCGAGGTCGTTTGCAAAATGTCCATTTTTAAGGGCCTGAATTCCATAGCGACTATTCAGAATTTTCAACTGGACATATCTTTTGATCCCCGCTATGAAATTTCAATTATTCAGATTCGATAGAAAGATATTATCAAATAGATTCTAATATTTTTGGTTTCACTAAAATCCGGATTGTTTTGCACCCGGTACATTCAATTGAAGTTTGAAATCGAATTATCGAACTACCGCGCCATTTTCAATTCTATTTATAAATATATATAAATATTTATATTCTAACGACGACGCGTATAAATATATACGATCGAATTATATTCAAAATAAATTTCTCGTCGATATTATTTAAAATAATCTATTTTAAATATTCAAAATTCGATAAAATTGCCAAAATAAAAATTTTAAACTGGCCCAGATTTTCGGGTTGTTACAAGTTCGTATTTTGAAACCATGATTTCAAACAACTAGTACGGGAAATCCGATCATAGGATTTTCCCGAAACCTCAACCGTCGGGTTCGCCTTGGAATAATCTTTCCAACGGCACCAACCTTGTAAAAATCCAACGGTTGGATTGTCTGGAATGTTTAATTCAAATCTGAAGAAAAACAGCGCTAGAAGCGATTATATTTATATATATATATAAATATAATTATATATTTAATCGAATAACGACGCTGCAGTTCGTATTTTGAAATCAAAACTTCAAACGATTGTACCGGGAGATCCGACCGTCGGATTTTCCCGAAACTGGAACCGTTGGATTCGTTTTGAAAAGACCTTTCTAATGATGTAAATTTTGTGAAGATCCAACGGTTAGAATTTCAGATATGTGCAAATCAAATCTGAAGAAAAACAGCGCCACGGCCGCCTTATGGCCCGAAGCGTTGTTTTGAATAAAATAGCTATTTTAAAATAAATAAAAATAGCGATAAATAGTTATAAAACATCATAAGAGATATGGAATAGAAATAAACTGAATTTGTTCGATTTATGTGGTTTTTGATGGTTGAATGTGTTTGGTGTGAAAATTACATAAAAGAACACAATTGGTGTTGTCGAATAATTTAACCATTGAAATAAATCGATTTGAATTTCTAAATATACGTGAATCGTTTGAAAAGGCCGAGTTAATTCTCATTTCAAATGATTGACCAATGATTGAAATTTGAAGATGAAGACGACGGTCGAAGACCGGTGATCTTCACCTCGTTTGGATGGTAACCGAGGTCCTGATTGGGAGGCATCCCGAAATATGGATAATGTGACGACAAGGAATTTCGCTCGGTCCGAACCAGTCGCTAAACCGATCCAGGCCGTTCGAAACGCCCTTTCGTTTGAGAACAGGACACAACAGAACGCATACAGAAGAACATTTCATTGTATATCACAACAATGCATCAGATTACAAGAATATACAGAGTAAAAATGAATATTACACAGAAATATCAGAGATTTAAATTACATTTAAATACATAGCAGCGGAAAATAATACAATACACAACTAGAAGAGATATACGGATACAAAGCTTTCCGGATATCATTCCAGCTGTAACCAGGATCCTGTGAATATAAATCTGCAAAAACCGAAACTACTAGCTGCCCGTGTCAAAATAAGGGCACCCAGAGTTTAGGTTAAAACAATAAACTCCAGGTCAGTCATGTGACTGGTGTGAGAACTAAAACAGTTAATCTTTATTTTAAAACATTAGGTAAATCAAGGGACCACGCCGCTAACGCGGAACGGGTTTCCTCCCAAGGATACCAGTGCATAAAACAAACAGCGCAATGCTAAATAAGGAAAAATGAAGCTGTTATAAGACCCAGGTCCTATCACACAATGCAACGCAAGCCGGGGGATAGGGTTTTCCCTTATAACAGCCAAAGAATGCTTGATACGTTTAAAACAAATCATTTGATACTATTATAAGTGCATAGTGTATAAAACAACTTCAAATCATAAGTATCAATCATAGGCGACATGAGCGTCCCATGCCACTATGTCACCATATATAGGTTTACAAATAAAACCGCAAAGTCACGTATTTGGAAATTGGATTTCCGTCTATGAACCGAGGCAAAAGATAGTCCTCAACCGATTCGTGACTCTCTAGCCCGAGCCACAGGATCAGAACGCATCAACCCTTTAGATCGTCAGGGCCGGTCCACCGATGTGGATTATTATGCCTGAACACTACGTCTCCCCACCCTATGGGGTGTAAGTCTGGTCCGTCAGCCGACCAGAATGCATCGGCCGAAACCGATATAACCGAGGCGCCTCGCAACAGCAACAACCACATAAGTCAAACTCGTCAGGGCGTGTAAAACCACTGACGCCACTTCTAACTAGAAAGAAACGCAAGTCCTCCCTGATGTCCTCTCCCGTTTTTGGTTCATACCGGGTGTGAAACACGCGAGGTAAACGTTACACAAAGCTACGCCACAAAAGGCCGTGCTTTGATCATCACCACAAGACTTTGCTTTTCAACAGAAGCCTTGATCATTTGCATCTTAGCATGCCACACAGGCAAACCATCCTATGCAACCGATATCAGTCACACAGAATGAAATCCGATGTCAGACACACAGTCCATTTACAAGTCCGTCCTGGGTCTGAACGAAACCGGAGGCACCTAGTACCCCGCATATCCATCGATCTCCAAGTACGTCTGGACGATCACTAACTGTTTCCATCTTCTTGGGTGTACAGCCCAATCAAGATCATCAGTTATCACCCAAACGACGTGAAGACCTCCGGTCTTCGACCATCGTCTTCATCTTCGACTTATCGTCGTATCAGTTATTCAGAATGGGATAAACCCGGTCTTTCCGAATAACTCGCGTATATATTATAAAAGTGTTACACAAACACAACATACGCCTCATTCCAACTCATTAGTCATTAACCGTAAATTAATCAAGAGAATAATTCCCCAAATATTAACCCCGAAGGCCGAAACCAACATCAGATCAATATCCAGAAAACCATTCTACTTAGCTAACCGACAGTTAGTTTCTAAATTTCACGTTCAAATCTAATTAAAGATTTAACTATCGCCTGGAGCAAAACTGGTGATACTCCATTCTCGATCTTTTCAATCTAATTAAAGATTCATTAAAACTCCACTTAGTTTTAATTTGTGACTGGGTTAAAGAATCAGTGTCATTTAAAACACGGTTCACGATAAACCCAAAGTCACATCCCATTAATTATCGCGTTAAAGAACAAGTGTTATTTAAAACACTGTTCACGATAAACCCAAAAATCAATATCCATTCAATTCCAATTAAATATTATTTAATTGGTACACTTCATTAAATCTAAATAAAAAGATTTAATCTTTTCTCAACTGGGTTCAAGAACAGTGTTAGTGAAGACACCATTCACGACAAACCCAAATCACATTCATTAATTATCGGGTTAAAGAACAAGTGTTATTTAAAACACTGTTCACGATAAACCCAAAAATCAATATCAATTCAATTCCAATTAAATATTATTTAATTGGTACACTTCATTAAATCTAAATAAAAAGATTTAATCTTTTCTCAACTGGGTTCAAGAACAGTGTTAGTGAAGACACCATTCACGACAAACCCAAAGCACATTTGATTAATTATCGGGTTAAAGAACAAGTGTTATTTAAAACACTGTTCACGATAAACCCAAAAATCAATATCAATTCAATTCCAATTAAATATTATTTAATTGGTACACTTCATTAAATCTAAATAAAAAGATTTAATCTTTTCTCAACTGGGTTCAAGAACAGTGTTAGTGAAGACACCATTCACGACAAACCCAAATCACATTTGATATTCAATATAAGGCTCTGAATAGAAAATATATCGACTTATATTCAATATCAAATTCTACGATTAACAAATGTCGTATTGGAAATAACGATATAAATATATATCTTTCAAATTTCCGTAACAACATCCGTATAATCACAAATTCCAACATCGAAATATTCCGAAGACAATTTCGATTCAAATCCACTCCAATGCAATCATTGGAAATTTTGGTTATTTTCAAAACCCTTTTCAAATTCAATTTATTTATTTAAAAATAAATAGAATTATAATTCTAGTTCAAAACTAGTTCATTTCGATAAAAATCTATTTTTATCTTTTCAAATAGGGAGTTTTTCATCCCAATTCTTTCTAAATCATTTCTTATGATTTTACACAAATTATTACTATTTTTAATAATTTTATCAAGGCCCGTACAGTCGATTTCCATCAATGGCCATCGAACTGCACTTACAGCGACCTTTTTCAAATTTGATTTGGACATAATTCCAAATCCAACCGTTAGATTTCAAATTTCTAATATTCGTTAGAAAGCTCTTTTCGATACGAACCCAACGGTTCCGGTTTTAGGAGAATCCGACGGTCGGATCTCCCGTAATGTCCGTTTGAAACAAATGGTCGAAATTCACGAACTGCCGCGGCGCGGCGCGTTCTATTCAGGCCATTATATTATATATATAATATATACTTCGTCGATTTCTATTTAAAACGAATTATATAAATAGTTTTAAAATCGTTTCAAAAGCTATTTCAACTTTCTTTTCAATTCAAATCAAAATTGAATTCTTCTTTATAAATTCGTTTCAAAATTCATTTCTATTCAATTCAAATTTCAATTCAATTTGAATTCATTTCAATTCACTTTCGATTCAATTTGAATTCGTTTTCAATTCAATTCATTTCGAAATCGTTTTCAATTCAATTCATTTCGAAATCGTTTTCAATTCAATTCATTTCGAAATTGTTTTCAATTCAATTCATTTCGAAATCGTTTTCAATTCATTTCATTTCGAAATCGTTTTCAATTCAATTCATTTCGAAATCGTTTTCAATTCAATTCATTTCGAAATCGTTTTCAATTCAATTCATTTCGAAATCGTTTTCAATTCAATTCATTTCGAAATCGTTATAATCGATATAAATATCGTTCACGTCAAAATGGCGTCAATCTAATCAACACGGCTTCATAAATTTCTATTTTCAAATATTCTATTTCAAATATTTCTTTTTCCAAAATAGTTGTTATTATCAAAATATTTCGTTCAACACATGACCAATCTCAATGGATGAGTACTGTCAACAAATGAACTTTTATTTTATAATATTCTTTATTTTTCAAATTGGAATGAGGCCCAATCAATTACCATATAAAGTTAATTATATGGATTTTCATACAACACATGTATATCATAGCATTGAAAAATAATCAACCATCAACCAAAGTGCACTACACTGTATAAGCATCAAATATAGATATCTAACGCTTATAACAGCCTGTCAATCAATCGATCGACATATTTAATTAATCAGGATGAGTGAACTTCAAATTTCATCCCAACACCCGTGTGGGGTTTCAAACAATCAAATGCACGTTTTATTTGTGCAATTGGGCGATGTGTAAAAGTTATCGTCCCAATCAATGTCATTCAAATAAGTGTATATACAAACAAATCGGCCGATTTGTTTATAACTATTCATTTATTCACATTCACGTTAAAAATTATATTTTTAACGATAAAACATTTTATTTCAACATATGAATTTCTATTATTCATTTACACAATAAAATGATATTTTTATTTTCTAACATATTTTAGAAAATTTCGGCGGCATAACGGCACGATACTAGAAACGGGACAAGGCCTAGCCTTATCCCCGGTCTAGTGAAGGCCCACGCCATTCACATATCAATTTTCATCAATTTCCAATTCAGCCAATCAATCAAATCCAAGTCAAATAATCTAACCAACTACACAACCAAACAAACAAGTCCATGGTATGTGGACGGGTGTCGGGTGCTTCTAATAAGCACCGTCTGCATCCTAGTATATATATATATATATAACTAGAAAAAAAATAGAATTTGAGTGAGAAGTTCTCACCGATAGCTATCCTAGCTCCACGGCACTTCATTTGCAGAAGTCTTCGTCGTTTCGCCTTCTTGCCACCTTCGTTGACCGCTTTCTCTACATACGTAAAAATCACATTTTTTTACTTCGCTATTCAATATATAAAAATTGAATTTTTACTTTGATGTTCAATATATAAAAATCGAATTTTTAGTTCAAAGTTCAATATATAAAAATCGAATTTTTAGTTCAAAGTTCAATATATAAAAATCGAATTTTTAGTTCAAAGTTCAATATATAAAAATCGAATTTTTAGTTCAAAGTTCAATATATAAAAATCGAATTTTTAGTTCAAAGTTCAATATATAAAAATCGAATTTTTAGTTCATCAAAAATAATATCTTTCTATGATAAGTATCATATTTTTACATAAGATGAAATCATACATTTCAAATCAAAGAAAACATATTTTTCTTATCACGGAAAACGTATTTCTCGAATCAAAGAAGATGGATTCTTCGAATCAAAGAAAATGGATTCTTTCATTCGCTATGATTTATAAAAACATATTTTTATCTCGAAGTTCAACATTTAAAAATCATATTTTCATTTTAAAAATTCAATCTTTTTCATTTTAAAAATTCAATCTTTTTCATTTTAAAAATTCAATCTTTTCCCATTTTAAAAATTCAATCTTTTAAAACCTTTCTTAAAATCAGTTTTCTAAATCAAAAAAAAAAAAAAGTATTTATTCCCTTTTTTTTCTCTGTTTTTAAATTACTTCCTAAAATCGGTATTTACAGAATAAATAAAATAAAATATTATAAGAGAAATAAATAAAATACTTACTGATTTGCTGCGAAAGGGGGGGGGGAGAAGATGCCGTCGGAATTTGGTGGGAGGGGGGAGTCGTCGGCCACTGGTGGCGAGTGGAGTTCGTCAGAAGGAAGGGGGGTCTCGTCGGCTGTTCGCAGATGGGAAGGGGGGGTCTCGTCGGCTGTTCGCAGAGGGAAGGGGGGGTCTCGTCGGCGACGTGGCGGTGAAGGCAAGGGAGGCGCGGCGGTGGAGGGCGGTGGCGGCTCCTATGGGCGGCGACGATTTAGGTATTCTCTTTTTTTTTTTTTTATCTGAAACGAATCGAAAATGAGAAAGAGGGGGGGGGCCAGAAGTTAAAGAGGGAAGATGATATATTTTTTTTTATTAATTAATTAATTTATTTTATCCTAAAGAGTTGACTTTCACATACGACCTCGAAACGAGGCCCACCGCCTGTCGTCCATAGCGTTTTACCCCCATTCCGAACACCATGGGATATGTATCGCAAGCTGATTTGATTGTTACAATCAGTTTCCGTTAAATTTACATTTAAATCACTATATTGAATTTTAAACGTACATTTCAAATTACCGGGGTCACATACTAACTCTAAAAATCCCAGAAAAATATTTTCTAGCTTCGTATTGACGATACGGTCCTAACAAAACTAGTTTCGTCGAATTCTGAGACCGTTTGAAAAATGGCCAATTTCCAATCGATTAAAATCAACTGAAACTGGTCAAACGCGTTTTCCTTTGCCACGCTCACATATTGATTCGAAAAATTATGAAATTTGGAATCTAGCAATAACTTGACACTGCGGATCCAACAAAACTGGTTTCGTCGAAATCCGAGGTCATTTGCAAAATGTCCATTTTTAAGGGCCTGAATTCCATAGCGACTATTCAGAAATTTCAACTGGACATATCTCTTGATTCCCGCTACGAAATTTCGATTCGTCGGATTCGTTGGAAAGATATCATCAATTAGATCCTATGATTTTTGGTTTCACTAAAATCCGGATTGTTTTGCACCCGGTATATTCAATTGAAGTTTGAAATCGAATTATCGAACTACCGCGCCATTTTCAATTCTATTTATAATTATATATAAATATTTATATTCTAACGACGACGCGTATAAATATATACGTTCGAATTATATTCAAAATAAATTTCTCGTCGATATTATTTAAAATAATTCATTTTAAATAATCTAAATTCGCTAAAATTGCCAAAATAAAAATTTTAAACTGGCCCAGATTTTCCGGGTTGTTACAATCTCCCCCACTTAAAACTTTTCGTCCCCGAAAAGGAACAAAGTCGAAAGTGGTTTGATTATTCAGCTCTACGTTCGATCTGGCTTCCATTCTCCAACTTTTCAGTTTCTGAGAATTTTCAAAATTTCAAAAATTTGGCTAACACCCTAAATTTTTGAAAAATTTCGCCATAACCTCCCCTGCACCGGGAGCATCGGGGAATTTCAAATAGCTTCCCCGGTCCTTCAGATCTCAAAAAGAAAAAGAAAAAGCCAAGCGGCTAGCCAATAGGCTCACAAAATCATCATCACCCAAACAAAACAGGAAATTATGTAGTAAACATGTACCTATTTGTCGGGCAAACAAATTTTATTCTCTGGCTCTAGCCTCCTTGCTATGACCTGTTCAATGATATACATGTATATGCAAGCAGATGCGACCAAATTCCAATACAATTCAATATTTGATTCAATTAGGCTAAATGGCTAAAAATTAGCAAACAAATAAACAAACAACACAAACATCAATCAATTAGTGGATTAGAGTTTCAAATTGATAACTTTGATACATAGTCAAAAATCAGGTTTTTGATGCCAAATCTCAACAATAGGCCCTATCTAATTTTGGTTCTCACACCAGTCTAATGGAAACATATAGAAATCACACCTTCGAAACACGAAAATAAATACTGGTGATGGCGCGCTATCATCAGAATCATGTCCGGGCGACTAGAGTGTGACTCTATATCTATCCAGTATATTAAAATTTCGAATACACGCGGATCAGACGTATACGCAATATCTATATATACTGGATTGTCCACATCAATCTAAATAGATAATCAAATACGAATAATTGATTTAAATTTTCAAAACAAAATTTTGTTTTCATTTTATTTTAAAAATTTACTCTTCACACTCGTTCTAGGATACTACTGATCCTATCTCTAACGAGTCATCCCATTGGATATTACTAATCCAATTATCTGATGAATTCTTTCGTATGGTTCTAATGTGTCTTGTTCTCTGCTTTGTAAACCAAAGCTCTGATACCAACTGTGACGACAAGGAATTTCGCTCGGTCCGAACCAGTCGCTAAACCGATCCAGGCCGTTCGAAACGCCCTTTCGTTTGAGAACAGGACACAACAGAACGCATACAGAAGAACATTTCATTGTATATCACAACAATGCATCAGATTACAAGAATATACAGAGTAAAAATGAATATTACACAGAAATATCAGAGATTTAAATTACATTTAAATACATAGCAGCGGAAAATAATACAATACACAACTAGAAGAGATATACGGATACAAAGCTTTCCGGATATCATTCCAGCTGTAACCAGGATCCTGTGAATATAAATCTGCAAAAACCGAAACTACTAGCTGCCCGTGTCAAAATAAGGGCACCCAGAGTTTAGGTTAAAACAATAAACTCCAGGTCAGTCATGTGACTGGTGTGAGAACTAAAACAGTTAATCTTTATTTTAAAACATTAGGTAAATCAAGGGACCACGCCGCTAACGCGGAACGGGTTTCCTCCCAAGGATACCAGTGCATAAAACAAACAGCGCAATGCTAAATAAGGAAAAATGAAGCTGTTATAAGACCCAGGTCCTATCACACAATGCAACGCAAGCCGGGGGATAGGGTTTTCCCTTATAACAGCCAAAGAATGCTTGATACGTTTAAAACAAATCATTTGATACTATTATAAGTGCATAGTGTATAAAACAACTTCAAATCATAAGTATCAATCATAGGCGACATGAGCGTCCCATGCCACTATGTCACCATATATAGGTTTACAAATAAAACCGCAAAGTCACGTATTTGGAAATTGGATTTCCGTCTATGAACCGAGGCAAAAGATAGTCCTCAACCGATTCGTGACTCTCTAGCCCGAGCCACAGGATCAGAACGCATCAACCCTTTAGATCGTCAGGGCCGGTCCACCGATGTGGATTATTATGCCTGAACACTACGTCTCCCCACCCTATGGGGTGTAAGTCTGGTCCGTCAGCCGACCAGAATGCATCGGCCGAAACCGATATAACCGAGGCGCCTCGCAACAGCAACAACCACATAAGTCAAACTCGTCAGGGCGTGTAAAACCACTGACGCCACTTCTAACTAGAAAGAAACGCAAGTCCTCCCTGATGTCCTCTCCCGTTTTTGGTTCATACCGGGTGTGAAACACGCGAGGTAAACGTTACACAAAGCTACGCCACAAAAGGCCGTGCTTTGATCATCACCACAAGACTTTGCTTTTCAACAGAAGCCTTGATCATTTGCATCTTAGCATGCCACACAGGCAAACCATCCTATGCAACCGATATCAGTCACACAGAATGAAATCCGATGTCAGACACACAGTCCATTTACAAGTCCGTCCTGGGTCTGAACGAAACCGGAGGCACCTAGTACCCCGCATATCCATCGATCTCCAAGTACGTCTGGACGATCACTAACTGTTTCCATCTTCTTGGGTGTACAGCCCAATCAAGATCATCAGTTATCACCCAAACGACGTGAAGACCTCCGGTCTTCGACCATCGTCTTCATCTTCGACTTATCGTCGTATCAGTTATTCAGAATGGGATAAACCCGGTCTTTCCGAATAACTCGCATATATATTATAAAAGTGTTACACAAACACAACATACGCCTCATTCCAACTCATTAGTCATTAACCGTAAATTAATCAAGAGAATAATTCCCCAAATATTAACCCCGAAGGCCGAAACCAACATCAGATCAATATCCAGAAAACCATTCTACTTAGCTAACCGACAGTTAGTTTCTAAATTTCACGTTCAAATCTAATTAAAGATTTAACTATCGCCTGGAGCAAAACTGGTGATACTCCATTCTCGATCTTTTCAATCTAATTAAAGATTCATTAAAACTCCACTTAGTTTTAATTTGTGACTGGGTTAAAGAATCAGTGTCATTTAAAACACGGTTCACGATAAACCCAAAGTCACATCCCATTAATTATCGGGTTAAAGAACAAGTGTTATTTAAAACACTGTTCACGATAAACCCAAAAATCAATATCCATTCAATTCCAATTAAATATTATTTAATTGGTACACTTCATTAAATCTAAATAAAAAGATTTAATCTTTTCTCAACTGGGTTCAAGAACAGTGTTAGTGAAGACACCATTCACGACAAACCCAAATCACATTCATTAATTATCGGGTTAAAGAACAAGTGTTATTTAAAACACTGTTCACGATAAACCCAAAAATCAATATCAATTCAATTCCAATTAAATATTATTTAATTGGTACACTTCATTAAATCTAAATAAAAAGATTTAATCTTTTCTCAACTGGGTTCAAGAACAGTGTTAGTGAAGACACCATTCACGACAAACCCAAAGCACATTTGATTAATTATCGGGTTAAAGAACAAGTGTTATTTAAAACACTGTTCACGATAAACCCAAAAATCAATATCAATTCAATTCCAATTAAATATTATTTAATTGGTACACTTCATTAAATCTAAATAAAAAGATTTAATCTTTTCTCAACTAGGTTCAAGAACAGTGTTAGTGAAGACACCATTCACGACAAACCCAAATCACATTTGATATTCAATATAAGGCTCTGAATAGAAAATATATCGACTTATATTCAATATCAAATTCTACGATTAACAAATGTCGTATTGGAAATAACGATATAAATATATATCTTTCAAATTTCCGTAACAACATCCGTATAATCACAAATTCCAACATCGAAATATTCCGAAGACAATTTCGATTCAAATCCACTCCAATGCAATCATTGGAAATTTTGGTTATTTTCAAAACCCTTTTCAAATTCAATTTATTTATTTAAAAATAAATAGAATTATAATTCTAGTTCAAAACTAGTTCATTTCGATAAAAATCTATTTTTATCTTTTCAAATAGGGAGTTTTTCATCCCAATTCTTTCTAAATCATTTCTTATGATTTTACACAAATTATTACTATTTTTAATAATTTTATCAAGGCCCGTACAGTCGATTTCCATCAATGGCCATCGAACTGCACTTACAGCGACCTTTTTCAAATTTGATTTGGACATAATTCCAAATCCAACCGTTAGATTTCAAATTTCTAATATTCGTTAGAAAGCTCTTTTCGATACGAACCCAACGGTTCCGGTTTTAGGAGAATCCGACGGTCGGATCTCCCGTAATGTCCGTTTGAAACAAATGGTCGAAATTCACGAACTGCCGCGGCGCGGCGCGTTCTATTCAGGCCATTATATTATATATATAATATATACTTCGTCGATTTCTATTTAAAACGAATTATATAAATAGTTTTAAAATCGTTTCAAAAGCTATTTCAACTTTCTTTTCAATTCAAATCAAAATTGAATTCTTCTTTATAAATTCGTTTCAAAATTCATTTCTATTCAATTCAAATTTCAATTCAATTTGAATTCATTTCAATTCACTTTCGATTCAATTTGAATTCGTTTTCAATTCAATTCATTTCGAAATCGTTTTCAATTCATTTCATTTCGAAATCGTTTTCAATTCAATTCATTTCGAAATCGTTTTCAATTCAATTCATTTCGAAATTGTTTTCAATTCAATTCATTTCGAAATCGTTTTCAATTCATTTCATTTCGAAATCGTTTTCAATTCAATTCATTTCGAAATCGTTTTCAATTCAATTCATTTCGAAATCGTTTTCAATTCAATTCATTTCGAAATCGTTTTCAATTCAATTCATTTCGAAATCGTTATAATCGATATAAATATCGTTCACGTCAAAATGGCGTCAATCTAATCAACACGGCTTCATAAATTTCTATTTTCAAATATTCTATTTCAAATATTTCTTTTTCCAAAATAGTTGTTATTATCAAAATATTTCGTTCAACACATGACCAATCTCAATGGATGAGTACTGTCAACAAATGAACTTTTATTTTATAATATTCTTTATTTTTCAAATTGGAATGAGGCCCAATCAATTACCATATAAAGTTAATTATATGGATTTTCATACAACACATGTATATCATAGCATTGAAAAATAATCAACCATCAACCAAAGTGCACTACACTGTATAAGCATCAAATATAGATATCTAACGCTTATAACAGCCTGTCAATCAATCGATCGACATATTTAATCAATCAGGATGAGTGAACTTCAAATTTCATCCCAACACCCGTGTGGGGTTTCAAACAATCAAACGCACGTTTTATTTGTGCAATTGGGCGATGTGTAAAAGTTATCGTCCCAATCAATGTCATTCAAATAAGTGTATATACAAACAAATCGGCCGATTTGTTTATAACTATTCATTTATTCACATTCACGTTAAAAATTATATTTTTAACGATAAAACATTTTATTTCAACATATGAATTTCTATTATTCATTTACACAATAAAATGATATTTTTATTTTCTAACATATTTTAGAAAATTTCGGCGGCATAACGGCACGATACTAGAAACGGGACAAGGCCTAGCCTTATCCCCGGTCTAGTGAAGGCCCACGCCATTCACATATCAATTTTCATCAATTTCCAATTCAGCCAATCAATCAAATCCAAGTCAAATAATCTAACCAACTACACAACCAAACAAACAAGTCCATGGTATGTGGACGGGTGTCGGGTGCTTCTAATAAGCACCGTCTGCATCCTAGTATATATATATATATATATAACTAGAAAAAAAATAGAATTTGAGTGAGAAGTTCTCACCGATAGCTATCCTAGCTCCATGGCACTTCATTTGCAGAAGTCTTCGTCGTTTCGCCTTCTTGCCACCTTCGTTGACCGCTTTCTCTACATACGTAAAAATCACATTTTTTTACTTCGCTATTCAATATATAAAAATTGAATTTTTACTTTGATGTTCAATATATAAAAATCGAATTTTTAGTTCAAAGTTCAATATATAAAAATCGAATTTTTAGTTCAAAGTTCAATATATAAAAATCGAATTTTTAGTTCAAAGTTCAATATATAAAAATCGAATTTTTAGTTCAAAGTTCAATATATAAAAATCGAATTTTTAGTTCAAAGTTCAATATATAAAAATCGAATTTTTAGTTCATCAAAAATAATATCTTTCTATGATAAGTATCATATTTTTACATAAGATGAAATCATACATTTCAAATCAAAGAAAACATATTTTTCTTATCACGGAAAACGTATTTCTCGAATCAAAGAAGATGGATTCTTCGAATCAAAGAAAATGGATTCTTTCATTCGCTATGATTTATAAAAACATATTTTTATCTCGAAGTTCAACATTTAAAAATCATATTTTCATTTTAAAAATTCAATCTTTTTCATTTTAAAAATTCAATCTTTTTCATTTTAAAAATTCAATCTTTTCCCATTTTAAAAATTCAATCTTTTAAAACCTTTCTTAAAATCAGTTTTCTAAATCAAAAAAAAAAAAAAAGTATTTAATCCCTTTTTTTCTCTGTTTTTAAATTACTTCCAAAAATCGGTATTTACAGAATAAATAAAATAAAATATTATAAGAGAAATAAATAAAATACTTACTGATTTGCTGCGAAAGGGGGGGGGAGAAGATGCCGTCGGAATTTGGTGGGAGGGGGGAGTCGTCGGCCACTGGTGGCGAGTGGAGTTCGTCAGAAGGAAGGGGGGTCTCGTCGGCTGTTCGCAGATGGGAAGGGGGGGTCTTGTCGGCTGTTCGCAGAGGGAAGGGGGGGTCTCGTCGGCGACGTGGCGGTGAAGGCAAGGGAGGCGCGGCGGTGGAGGGCGGTGGCGGCTCCTATGGGCGGCGACGATTTAGGTATTCTCTTTTTTTTTTTTTTTATCTGAAACGAATCGAAAATGAGAAAGAGGGGGGGGGGCCAGAAGTTAAAGAGGGAAGATGATATATTTTTTTTTTATTAATTAATTAATTTATTTTATCCTAAAGAGTTGACTTTCACATACGACCTCGAAACGAGGCCCACCGCCTGTCGTCCATAGCGTTTTACCCCCATTCCGAACACCATGGGATATGTATCGCAAGCTGATTTGATTGTTACAATCAGTTTCCGTTAAATTTACATTTAAATCACTATATTGAATTTTAAACGTACATTTCAAATTACCGGGGTCACATACTAACTCTAAAAATCCCAGAAAAATATTTTCTAGCTTCGTATTGACGATACGGTCCTAACAAAACTAGTTTCGTCGAATTCTGAGACCGTTTGAAAAATGGCCAATTTCCAATCGATTAAAATCAACTGAAACTGGTCAAACGCGTTTTCCTTTGCCACGCTCACATATTGATTCGAAAAATTATGAAATTTGGAATCTAGCAATAACTTGACACTGCGGATCCAACAAAACTGGTTTCGTCGAAATCCGAGGTCATTTGCAAAATGTCCATTTTTAAGGGCCTGAATTCCATAGCGACTATTCAGAAATTTCAACTGGACATATCTCTTGATTCCCGCTACGAAATTTCGATTCGTCGGATTCGTTGGAAAGATATCATCAATTAGATCCTATGATTTTTGGTTTCACTAAAATCCGGATTGTTTTGCACCCGGTATATTCAATTGAAGTTTGAAATCGAATTATCGAACTACCGCGCCATTTTCAATTCTATTTATAATTATATATAAATATTTATATTCTAACGACGACGCGTATAAATATATACGTTCGAATTATATTCAAAATAAATTTCTCGTCGATATTATTTAAAATAATTCATTTTAAATAATCTAAATTCGCTAAAATTGCCAAAATAAAAATTTTAAACTGGCCCAGATTTTCCGGGTTGTTACAGATAATGAGTGGTGATCGTTCAGACGTGAGTGGTGATCGAAGGGTTTGCGAGGTATTTAGTGCCTCCGGTTTCGTTCAGACCCAGAACGGACTTGTAAATGGACTGTGTGTCCGACATGGGAATTTGTTCTGTGTGATTGATAGCCATCAGTTGCACGGTGTGAATTGCCTGTGTGGCATGCTAAGATGCAGTGATCAGGGCTTCTGTTGAAAAGCAAAGTCTTGTGGTGATGATCAAAGCACCGCCTGTGGGGCGTAGCTTTGTGTATAACGTAAAATTCGCGAGCCTCACACCCCGGTATGAACCAGAAACGGGAGGAAGGACCTCAGGGAGGACATGCGTTTTCTTCTAGCTAGGGTGGTGTCAGTGACCTACCAGCCCTGACATTTATATACTTTTCACCTATGTGGTTGTTGCTGTTGCGAGGCGCCTCGGTTTGATCGGACGATCCGGGTCCGATGGAGTCATTCGTTGGCTCGTTGACGCCCCAAAGGGCGGGGAAACGTATTGTTCAGGAATTTTAATCCACATCGGTGGACCGGCTCTGTTGCTCCTAGGGTCACTCGAGCTCTGATCCTGAGACACGGGCTAGAGCGTCTCGAATTCGGTAAGGACTATCTTTTGCCTTGGGTCATGACGGAAATCCAATTTCCAAATACGACATCGTGCGGTTTTGATTGTATATATATATGGCGACATGATATATGGTACCCATGCCGTCTATGATTGATAGTTATGATTTGAAATTGTTTTCAAAACATATAAACACTAGCAATAATATCAAATGCCTTTGTTTTATTCGTATCAATCATATTTTGGCCATTATAAGGTAAAACGCTATCCTCCGGTTTGCGTTGCATTGTGTGATGGGAACTGAGTCTTAAAATGGCTTCATTTTTATAAAATCATAGCGATGTTTAAAAGAAAGATTTGTTTTAAAGCACTGGCAATCCAGTGGAGTAAACCCGTTCCACGAAGGTGGCGTGGTCCTGTGATTAGCCATATTATATATGTGTTGAATGGATTTCTCATACCAGTCCCATGACTGACTCGTAGTTTGTTTCACTCTCAAACTTGGGTGCCCCTTTTTCTACACGGGCAGCCTTGTATTCAGGTTAACTGGTTCTTTCTGGATAGCTGGAGCTGAAGATGGATTCTATCATTTATTTCCTTTTATGTTGTTCAGCCCCTATTGTACATATTTTGTTTATTTCCGCTGTAGACATTTATGTATAGCTGAACTGTATGTACTAGGTAAGATCCTGTATACTGTGTAACCCTGATGATTACTTTTATCCCGTATATTCTATTGTTCATTATCTGGTGTATTTATTTAATTCTGTTCTGCAATTATCTGTTTCTGTGTTATATTCCAAAGATAACCCTTGTTTCCGTGAGAACGGGAAATCGGGTCGTCTCAACGTGGTATCAGAGCTTTGGTTAAGCTTAGTTCTGGAATATAACATTTGAACGAACTCGTCAGAAATAGAACCAGTAGTGTTCTAGGACGGGTAACTCTATACAGATAGGATTAGTAATATCCTAGTATGAGTAAAGCAGAATGAAATTACACCTCGATAGACACATTTACACTTGAAGTATATGTTTCTATGTTTTAAAATATCTTTTCTGTGACCTGACACTTGATCTGCTAATTGCAGAAGTACTAGAAAAATGAGTGCCAGAAACAGAAGGAATACAGAACCCGATCTAGAGGCTCTATTAAAGAAATATCGAAATCTGAACGGAGCGCAATTCTCGGGCAATGAATCTATTATTCAAACTCAAGCTTGGGTGAGCTCTGCCGAAAGAATCTTTGAGCATATCCAGCTGAGAGATGACCAGAAACGGTTAGTAGCATCTTGGGCACTTAAAGAAGAAGCTTTAATCTGGTGGGAAACAATCATCAAAGATAATCCAGATGGTGATATCACCTGGGACAGATTCAAAGTGATTTTCCTAGAAAGATTTACTCCTCCCGAAGCAACCGAGAGATTAAGTGATGAATTTTCTTATCTAATACAAGGTGACATGACCGTTCCCGAATATCACAAGAAATTCAATGAACTGGCTCACTTTGCTCCTCATCTAATTCAAAATCCGAAGAGGAAAAATATGAGATTTATTCAAGGGCTCCAAAGGAAATACCAGAATAAAGTATTGGGGCATGTGAAGCTTCCTTTTTCTGAAATGATATATATGGCCTATCAGTATGAAGATCTCCATAAGAAAGGAATGTTATGCGACGAAGAAGAAGTC
Source organism: Allium sativum (assembly GCA_030737875.1). Classification (NCBI taxonomy): domain Eukaryota; kingdom Viridiplantae; phylum Streptophyta; class Magnoliopsida; order Asparagales; family Amaryllidaceae; genus Allium; species Allium sativum. Next base: position 855,669,924 of record CM060915.1, on the reverse strand, counting down.
AGTTCTAGTGACATAGCAGAGTCGGAAACTGATGTTCCTGAAGCTAGTACGACGTCTGAGATCCGTAAAAAGCCCGGTGCAAATCGCAAAAGGGCTGAATCTGAGAAAGGGCAAGGAACGACTACCATATGCAGTAACTGTAAGAAGCCAGGGCATTTGTCGATTAACTGCGGACCCTTAATGAAGCGATTAAGAGGCGGGTTTCAATACAAGAAGGGATTTCAAGAGAATAGAAAGTGCAGTCAATGCCATCAGTCCGGTCATCTTTCAAAGGCCTGCCCGCTATTCGGAAAGCCTAAAGCAGTACCTGTAAATGAAGTGGTAGAAGTACCTGCCTCCTCGTCTGCTCAGGAAAGGTCTGATGTTTTAGAAGGCACGCTCAATGTCAAAAACATTCCAGTTAAAGTACTGTTTGACACAGGCGCGTCACGAAGCCTTATTGCAAAGAGTGCAGTCAAGAAACTGGAAATTCTCAGACGGAATGTATTAAAAGCCAAATTTTCCAAATGTATCTTCTGGCAAGATGAGGTAAAATTTCTGGGCCACGTCGTGTCAAAAGAAGGAATTGCTGTGGACCCAAGTAAAATCACGGCCATTCAGAATTGGAAACAGCCCAGTACCCCCACTGAAGTCCGCAGTTTTCTCGGATTGGCTAGCTATTACCGAAAGTTCGTTAAAGACTTTTCTAAGATATCTGGCCACTTAACGAAGCTTACAAAGAAGCATTCTAAGTTCAAATGGACTCAAGAGAGTTAGGAGGCTTTTGAGGAGCTAAAGTTAAGGTTGACAACTGCTCCAGTGTTAACCATTATCGATGGCAACCAAGATTTAAAAGTCTGGACTGATGCTTCTAGAGAAGGCCTTGGCGCAGTGTTAATGCAAAGGGGTCAAGTGATTGCTTATGCTAGCCGTCAACTGAAGCCACACGAGAAAAACTATGTAACTCATGATCTTGAGTTATTGGCTATCATATTCTCTTTGAAGATCTGGAGACACTATCTTCTGGGCGAGAGATTTGAACTGTTTACAGATCACCAGTCGTTAAAGTATCTGTTCACTCAGAAGGACTTGAACTTGAGGCAGCAACGTTGGCTGGAGTTTCTCGCAGCATATGACTTTGAAATTATATATACTCCAGGAAAAGCCAATGTCGTGGCCGATGCATTAAGCCGAAAGAATGTAATGATCGCCAGTTTTATTATCATGACTTCATTGCTAGATAAGATATCTGCTCTTCAGGAGGATGATCACTTCATTCAGAAGATCAGAGGGATAATTCAACAAGGCGAACCCTCGAGTTTTCATGTAGACAAAGATGGGATTCTAAGGCTCAAAGGTCGAATATGCGTTCCTAACATTCCTGAACTTCGAAAGGAAGTACTGGATGAATGCCACAAGTCAAAACTCAGTATCCATCCGGGAGTAAGCAAAATATATAATGACATCAAACGCACTTTCTGGTGGAAGTCGATGAAAAGGGACATTTCTTTATATGTCAGTCGATGCCCTACTTGCCAGCTAGTCAAGAGCCACCAACAGAAATTGGCTGGATTATTGCAACCGCTAGAAGTTCCTGGCTGGAAGTGGGAACATATTTCTATGGATTTCATTGATGGTTTGCCCAGAACTAGGAAAGGAAATGACAGTATTTGGGTGATCATAGATCGTTTCACGAAGACCGCCCATTTCATACCTGTCAGATCAAATAGAACCGCTCAGAGTCTGGCGCAGATATACGTCAGGGAAATAGTTAGACTACATGGAGTGCCGCTCAGTATAGTAAGTGATAGAGATACGATATTCACTAGCAAATTCTGGGAAGCATTTCAAGTCGAGCTAGGAACGAAGTTAAACTTGAGCACCGCTTATCATCCTCAGACAGACGGTCAGACTGAGAGGGTGAATCACATTTTAGAAGATCTATTGCGGGCTTGTGTAATAGATTTCGGTGGATCATGGGAAGACCATCTGCATTTGTCTGAATTCTCTTATAACAACAGCTACCAGGCGAGTCTGACAATGTCGCCATTCGAAGCATTGTATGGTAGACCGTGCCGATCTCCTGCTTGTTGGGTCGAACCTGGAAATAGACTTGTGTTGGGTCCTGATATGATTCGAGAAGCTGCCGACAAAGTCGATTTTATTAAGAAGCGATTACTCGCCGCTCAAAGCCGACAAAAGAGCTATGCCGATAGAAGAAGAAGAGATATATCCTTTGAAGTTGGCGACTATGTATATTTGAAAGTATCGCCGATGAGAGGAGTTATCCGGTTCAGTAAAACTGGAAAATTGGCACCCAAATTCATTGGTCCGTTTCCTATTCTGGAACGGATTGGGACTCTCGCATATAAAGTTAAATTGCCAGACTGGTTGCCTGGAGTGCATGATGTATTTCATATATCTCAACTTCGAAAGCACGTTCATGATCCAGACTTGATCGTGGAAGAAGCAGCTCAACAGGACATTGAAATTACTCCAGAACTAGCCGTGAGGCGAGAGCCGCTAAAGATTATCGGCAAAGAAACCAAAGAGCTGAGGAACAAGAAGGTTCACTTAGTCAAAGTGCAATGGAGTGGAGATCCGCGAGATTGTACTTGGGAAACTGAGGAGAGCATTCAGAAAGCTTATCCCAGATGCCGAGTAGATATCTCTGATTGACTCCGGTGCAAGGTACATTTAACCTACTTTGCATTACCATTCAATTCTCTACTCTATTGATATTTTCTTTTCATAGATATACACTTTTAATTATATGGTCTAAATGATTTTTAAGGAGTAGGAAAATAGATTAGTATATTTTTGAAAGGTTAAAAACAATTGGATTGGTTGTTGTGTTGTATGATTGTAGATTTATCAAACCACTTTCGACTTTATTCCTTTTCGGGGACGAAAAGTTTCAAGTGGGGGAGATTGTAACGACCCAGAAAATCTGAACCAATTTAAATTTTTTAAATTGGCTAAAATAATGGATTTTAAATATTTAAAATAAATATTTTAAATAATGGCGATGAAAACTAAGTTTGAATCGACAATTGAAAACGAATATAATTAATTATAATTATATATAGAATTGAAAATAGCGCGGTAGTTCGATAATTCGATTTCGAACTTCAATTGAATATACCGGGTGCAAAACAATCCGGACTTTAGTGAAACCAAAAACATTGGGAACTAATTGGTAATATCTTTCCAACGAATCTGACGAATCGAAATTTGATAGCGGGAATCAAAAGATATGTCCAGTTGAAAATTCTGAATAGTCGCTATGGAATTCAGGCCCTTAAAAATGGACATTTTGCATACGACCTCGGATTTCGACGAAACCACTTTTGTTGGATCCGCGATGTCAAATTATTGCTAGGTTTCAAATTTCATAATGTTTCGAATCAATATGTGAGCGTGGCAAAGGAAAACGCGTTTGACCAGTTTTAATTGATTTTAATCGACTGGAAATTGGCCATTTTTCAAACGGTCTCAGAATTCGACGAAACTAGTTTTGTTAGGACCGTATCGTCAATACGAAGCTAGAAAATATTTTTCTGGAATTTTTCTAGTTAGTATGTGGCCCCGGTAATTTGAAATGTACGTTTAAAATTCAATATAGTGATTTAAATGTAAATTCAACGGAAACTGATTGTAACGATCAAATCAGCTTGCGATACATATCCCATTGTGTTCGGAATGGGGGTAAAACGCTATGGACGGCAGGCGGTGGGCCTCGTTTAGAGGTCGTATGTAAAAGTCAACTTTTTGCAAAATTAAATAATTAAATAATAAAAAAAATATTTTAATTCCCTTCCCTCTCCTTATTCATTCTGGCCCCCCCCCTTCAAAAATTAAATCGACAGAAGGAAAGAAAAAAAAAAGAGAAAACCCTAAGACTGGCGATCGACGCCCCCCTTGAAGCATCGACGCCACCGCCGCCCATCACCGCACCCGCTCCCCTCGTTCGTCGAACCAGTGACGAGCCCAAACCGTCCCCCTCGAGGCCATCGCGACGCGAACCGAGCAGCCCCTTGAAGCCTCGACGCCACCACCACCGAACACCACCGCCCTGCCGCCGACGTCTTCTTCCTTCCCCCCCCCCCTTTTCGCAGACTACGGTGAGTATTTTAGGTTATTTTTATTTTTATTTTTATTCTGTAAATGCTGATTTTGATAAGCATTAAAAACTGATTTTGTTTAAAAGCATTAAAAACTGATTTTAAAGAAGTTAAAACTGATTTTTTTTTTACAGATTTAAAAACTGATTTTTTTTATTTAAAAACTTTAAATAGAAAAAAGGTTTAAGCTTTAAAATAGAAAAGGTTTAAACTTTAGATAGAAAAAGGTTTAATCTTTTTAAAGAAAAAAATTTGAACTTGAAAGAAATAAAGATCATATTTTTAAAATAGAAAAGACGGAATTTTTATTAAGTAGAAGAAGTAAGATATGATTTTTATATTTTTAAAGTGATAAAAATATAATTTTTACATCATAGGAATATTAAAAATATAATCTTTATTTTTGAAAAGGCGGAATCTATATTTTTGAAATACAGTTTTTTTTTTATTGAATAACATAGTAAAAATTCGATTTTTACATATGCAGAGAATACGGGCAACGAAAGCGACAAAAAGGCGAGATTAGCGAAGATTTCTCTAAAGGAAGAGTCGTGGTATTGGATAGCTATTGGTGAGATTTCTGATTTAAATATATATATATATATATATATATATATATATATATATATATATACGCCCCTCGTCCACAAACCATGGACGATATTTATTGGTTGAAATTGTTGTGAAAATTGATTGATAGCGAATGATTGTTTGGGATTGCTTGTGATTGATATTGGTTGATTGTGGTTGAAAAATACCCGTTTGTGGTTGAAAAATACCCGTTTGTGGTTGAAAAATATTTGGTTGAAACCACATAGGATTAGTTTGTGGAAATGAAATAAATATATACATGCCGCCTGCGTGCGAACTAGATGCATGATCCCCATTGTCAAAAACCGCGGGGTTATAAGGTAGAGCGAGGAGCCGTACTAGGGACGGTCCCGGTTTTAACTACCCTGCCGTTATGCTGCCGAAATTTTGAATAATATTCGTGTGTTTGAATTATTTTCATATGCTTAAACTATAGAAAACATTCATGTGTTGAATTGATATTCATTCGTTGATTAGAAATTCATGTGTTGAATGGTATTCATATTTTGAAATAAATTGTTTGATAATAAAAATCACATTTTTATCTATATATAGAAACTATAGAAAACATTCATGTGTTGAATTGATATTCATTCGTTGATTAGAAATTCATGTGTTGAATGGTATTCATATTTTGAAATAAATTGTTTGATAATAAAAATCACATTTTTATCTATATATAGAAACTATAGAAAACATTCATGTGTTGAATTGATATTCATTCATTGATTAGAAATTCATGTGTTGAATGGTATTCATATTTTGAAATAAATTGTTTGATAATAAAAATCACATTTTTATCTATATATAGAAACTATAGAAAACATTCATGTGTTGAATTGATATTCATTCGTTGATTAGAAATTCATGTGTTGAATGGTATTCATATTTTGAAATAAATTGTTTGATAATAAAAATCACATTTTTATCTATATATAGAAACTATAGAAAACATTCATGTGTTGAATTGATATTCATTCGTTGATTAGAAATTCATGTGTTGAATGGTATTCATATTTTGAAATAAATTGTTTGATAATAAAAATCACATTTTTATCTATATATAGAAACTATAGAAAACATTCAGGTGTTGAATTGATATTCATTCGTTGATTAGAAATTCATGTGTTGAATGGTATTCATATTTTGAAATAAATTGTTTGATAATAAAAATCACATTTTTATCTATATATAGAAACTATAGAAAACATTCATGTGTTGAATTGATATTCATTCGTTGATTAGAAATTCATGTGTTGAATGGTATTCATATTTTGAAATAAATTGTTTGATAATAAAAATCACATTTTTATCTATATATAGAAACTATAGAAAACATTCATGTGTTGAATTGATATTCATTCGTTGATTAGAAATTCATGTGTTGAATGGTATTCATATTTTGAAATAAATTGTTTGATAATAAAAATCACATTTTTATCTATATATAGAAACTATAGAAAACATTCATGTGTTGAATTGATATTCATTCGTTGATTAGAAATTCATGTGTTGAATGGTATTCATATTTTGAAATAAATTGTTTGATAATAAAAATCACATTTTTATCTATATATAGAAACTATAGAAAACATTCATGTGTTGAATTGATATTCATTCATTGATTAGAAATTCATGTGTTGAATGGTATTCATATTTTGAAATAAATTGTTTGATAATAAAAATCACATTTTTATCTATATATAGAAACTATAGAAAACATTCATGTGTTGAATTGATATTCATTCGTTGATTAGAAATTCATGTGTTGAATGGTATTCATATTTTGAAATAAATTGTTTGATAATAAAAATCACATTTTTATCTATATATAGAAACTATAGAAAACATTCATGTGTTGAATTGATATTCATTCGTTGATTAGAAATTCATGTGTTGAATGGTATTCATATTTTGAAATAAATTGTTTGATAATAAAAATCACATTTTTATCTATATATAGAAACTATAGAAAACATTCAGGTGTTGAATTGATATTCATTCGTTGATTAGAAATTCATGTGTTGAATGGTATTCATATTTTGAAATAAATTGTTTGATAATAAAAATCACATTTTTATCTATATATAGAAACTATAGAAAACATTCATGTGTTGAATTGATATTCATTCGTTGATTAGAAATTCATGTGTTGAATGGTATTCATATTTTGAAATAAATTGTTTGATAATAAAAATCACATTTTTATCTATATATAGAAACTATAGAAAACATTCATGTGTTGAATTGATATTCATTCGTTGATTAGAAATTCATGTGTTGAATGGTATTCATATTTTGAAATAAATTGTTTGATAATAAAAATCACATTTTTATCTATATATAGAAACTATAGAAAACATTCATGTGTTGAATTGATATTCATTCGTTGATTAGAAATTCATGTGTTGAATGGTATTCATATTTTGAAATAAATTGTTTGATAATAAAAATCACATTTTTATCTATATATAGAAACTATAGAAAACATTCATGTGTTGAATTGATATTCATTCGTTGATTAGAAATTCATGTGTTGAATGGTATTCATATTTTGAAATAAATTGTTTGATAATAAAAATCACATTTTTATCTGTATATAGAAACTATAGAAAACATTCATGTGTTTAATTGATATTCATTCGTTGATTAGAAATTCATGTGTTGAATGGTATTCATATTTTGAAATAAATTGTTTGATAATAAAAATCACCTTTTATCGACTATATGAACTGTGTAAAATAATCTCGTTTTAAAAGAAATTGTTTTATGATAAAAATCCCATTTTTATCACCAACATGAACTATATAGAAAAATAGTGTTTTGAAATGAATTGTTTTACAATAAAAATCACATTTTTATTGTATACATAAATCGCTGAAATGTGAAGTGTTAAAAATAGCCACTTGTTCAAAATAAACATATATGAGTTGAAATATTCATTAATTAACTAATGAAATGATTTGCACCTATTTATGTAACATTAGAATGAATGGTGTTTTTAAACCAAATAGAAATCAAACATGAAGATGAATAGAAAATGATAAATGATAAGAACTGTATATATATGTACATGCATATTCATTGAACAGGTTATAGCAAAGGGGCTAGAGAAGAGGAATAAAATTTTGTGCCCGACAAATAGGTACACATTTACTGCTTTGTTTGGGTGATGATTTTCTGAGCCTGTTGGCTAGCCGCTTGGCTTTTTCTTTTTCTTTTTGAGATTAGAAGGACCGGGAAAGCTATTTGCAATTTCCCGATGCTCCCGGTGCAGGGGAGGTTATGGCGAAATTTTCCAAAATTTTAAGGTGTTAGAAAAATATTTGAAGTGAAAACGATACGGAAATCATAGAATGAACTATATTTATATAAATATATAAATATAAATAAAATTAAAACGAAACGAAGCCGTGCAGTTCGTATTTTGAAACCATGATTTCAAACAACTAGTACGGGAAATCCGACCATAGGATTTTCCCAAAACCTCAACCGTCGGGTTCGCCTTGGAATAATCTTTCCAACGGCACCAACCTTGTAAAAATCCAACGGTTGGATTGTCTAGAATGTTTAATTCAAATCTGAAGAAAAACAGCGCCAGAAGCGATTATATTTTTATATATATATAAATATAATTATATATTTAATCGAATAACGACGCTGCAGTTCGTATTTTGAAATCAAAACTTCAAACGATTGTACCGGGAGATCCGACCGTCGGATTTTCCCGAAACTGGAACCATTGGATTCGTTTTGAAAAGACCTTTCTAATGATGTAAATTTTGTGAAGATCCAACGGTTAGATTTTCATATATGTGCAAATCAAATCTGAAGAAAAACAGCGCCACGGCCGCCTTATGGCCCGAAGCGTCGTTTTGAATAAAATAGCTATTTTAAAATAAATAAAAATAGCGATAAATAGTTATAAAACATCATAAGCGATATGGAATAGAAATAAACTGAATTTGTTCGATTTATGTGGTTTTTGATGGTTGAATGTGTTTGGTGTGAAAATTACATTAAAGAACACAATTGGTGTTGTCGAATAATTTAACCATTGAAATAAATCGATTTGAAATTCTAAATATACGTGAATCGTTTGAAAAGGCCGAGTTAATTCTCATTTCAAATGATTGACTGACGATTGAAATTTGAAGATGAAGACGACGGTCGAAGACCGGAGATCTTCACCTCGTTTGGATGGTAACCGAGGTCCTGATTGGGAGGCATCCCGAAATATGGATAATGAGTGGTGATCGTTCAGACGTGAGTGGTGATCGAAGGGTTTGCGAGGTATTTAGTGCCTCCGGTTTCGTTCAGACCCAGAACGGACTTGTAAATGGACTGTGTGTCTGACATGGGAATTTGTTCTGTATGATTGATAGCCATCAGTTGCACGGTGTGAATTGCCTGTGTGGCATGCTAAGATGCAGTGATCAGGGCTTCTGTTGAAAAGCAAAGTCTTGTGGTGATGATCAAAGCACCGCCTGTGTGGCGTAGCTTTGTGTATAACGTAAATTCGCGAGCCTCACACCCCGGTATGAACCAGAAACGGGAGGAAGGACCTCAGGGAGGACATGCGTTTTCTTCTAGCTAGGGTGGTGTCAGTGACCTACCAGCCCTGACATTTATATACTTTTCACCTATGTGGTTGTTGCTGTTGCGAGGCGCCTCGGTTTGATCGGACGATCCGGGTCCGATGGAGTCATTCGTTGGCTCGTTGACGCCCCAAAGGGCGGGGAAACGTATTGTTCAGGAATTTTAATCCACATCGGTGGACCGGCCCTGTCGCTCCTAGGGTCACTCGAGCTATGATCCTGAGACACGGGCTAGAGCGTCTCGAATTCGGTAAGGACTATCTTTTGCCTTGGGTCATGACGGAAATCCAATTTCCAAATACGACATCGTGCGGTTTTGATTGTATATATATATATGGCGACATGATATATGGTACCCATGCCGTCTATGATTGATAGTTATGATTTGAAATTGTTTTCAAAACATATAAACACTAGCAATAATATCAAATGCCTTTGTTTTATTCGTATCAATCATATTTTGGCCATTATAAGGTAAAACTCTATCCTCTGGTTTGCGTTGCATTGTGTGATGGGAACTGAGTCTCATAATGGCTTCATTTTTATAAAAAGCATAGCGATGTTTAAAAGAAAGGTTTGTTTTAAAGCACTGGCAATCCAGTGGAGTAAACCCGTTCCACGAAGGTGGCGTGGTCCTGTGATTAGCCATATTATATATGTGTTGATTGGATTTCTCATACCAGTCCCATGACTGACTCGTAGTTTGTTTCACTCTCAAACTCGGGTGCCCCTTTTTCTACACGGGCAGCCTTGTATTCAGGTTTAGCTGGTTCTTTCTGGATAGCTGGAGCTGAAGATGGATTCTATCATTTATATCCTTTTATGCTGTTCAGCCCCTATTGTACATATTTTGTTTATTTCCGCTGTAGACATTTATGTATAGCTGAACTGTATGTACTAGGTAAGATCCTGTATACTGTGTAACCCTGATGATTACTTTTATCCCGTATATTCTATTGTTCATTATCTGGTGTATTTATTTAATTCTGTTCTGCAATTATCTGTTTCTGTGTTATATTCCAAAGATAACCCTTGTTTCCGTGAGAACGGGAAATCGGGTCGTCTCACATTAGCATTACGAGTCAAATATGATGAATATAAGTGAAGACGGAGTTATGCAAGGGCTATCTTGTTTACAAAATAGTGCCCTCGGTCTGTCTAGTCCCAAGACGACTTGTATGGAAGAATGTCTGATGGAGTATTTTTAATAGATCGCGTAAGTTGATCTCTTCAGACGTATTTACGTTTGGTGGAGGAAGAATTCGTTTCTCTTAGTTGTTTACCCGTGATATGTTTGGAGAAATCAATTTGTGATTTAGCGGGTATGATGATGTGACATTCAAGGTGAATGAAGATGCGGTTTGAATAGGATACGATATGGCCTCTATCCTCACAACAGAGGAATGGTATAAAATCTGGTAGGTCGCATGGCTAAGTGGTTAGCTGCCAATTAGGGTGTATTGTCACCTGATCTAGAGAAATTCCATTTACTTCTATAATTTATTTCGATGTTGTCTCTTTCGGAAAACGGTTGCTGATCCCAACCGTTGGTAAAAATACATTTGGTACACTCAAGCGAAATGAGTGACCGGTCACGTTTATCCTGAGTTACAAGATGTTCTTGTTGAACCCGGTGTATTCCTCTCTAGAGATACACTGTCGGAAGGTGGTCCCATACCTTGCCAGTTAGAATTCATTAACCAGTAAGTGCCCACGGTTTTTGATTATATATTATGTATGTGGAACGTGAGATGAAAGCATTCCACTAGATTGCTATTTATCTGATTTAGACGTTATTATAATATCAGAAGAGTATGGATTTTAAAAGAATTTTAAAAGTTAAACAAATGGTTGGAGTTTACTCACACCAGCCACATGACTGACCCAGAGTTTATTTTGTTTTGTTTTCCCTAAACTCTTGGGTGCCTAATTTTGTACGGGCAGTCAAGTAGTCGGGATTTTACATATATACTGAGAGCTTGGTGCAGAAGGCTTCAAGATTATATAGCTATTTTTATTTCCGCTGTGTTGTAAGTGTTGTACTCTGATAATGTTACTGTATACATATACTAGTTTTATTTCAAAGTTATGTATCTATTATATATTGTTCGTTCCTTTGTGAGTTTCGTGTTACTCTGATGATGATGTATATTCTTCTTCTATTCTAAGTTCCTATCTTATCTATTCTCACCCTCTAATTTCTTTCATGGACTATCTGGTGTTTCCGATACTTGGATAGTCGACATTGAGTTTATGTCGATTACCCAGGATTGCAAATTCCCCGGTTGTTACACAAAATCCCAATTTTTCACTTTCAATAGAAAAATATAATCTAATAGATTCAAATATTTCTTGTTTCACAGAATTCTGACTTAAAACGGATTCTGCATATTCAATTGAAGTTCAAAACTCAATATTACGAACTACCACGACATTACGGGCTAGATTTTGATTATATTATAATTAATACGTTTAAATATCATTTATTATCAATATATTCGATATCCTGACTCGAATTTGAACTCAACTGAATAGAATAAATTATCCACTTTACACCATTTTGCCAAATTCAGCTATTTCCGACTATTTCGGAAAGCTAAAATGTTAGATTAATATAGAAAATATTTCCACTACAATATACATTTGATATAGCTGATGATGTATGTAAGTCAAACGCAGTTTTGTATTTCAAAGTTATATTATATAATATATTTTATTCGTTCCGCTGTGAGATTCGTGTTTACTCTTATTCTTTTATGTTGTGTTCTTCTTCTTCTATTCTAATTTTCTTTCTTTCTATTCTCACCCTCTAACTTTTTTCTATTAATGATCCAGTATTTACGATGCTCGAATAATCAACATTGGTATTTGTGTCGATTTTCAGGGTCAAAAATCCCTAGGTCGTTACAAAGAGTATGTTTTTTTTTCTTTTCCTCTCTTCCTTCTTCTTTTAAAGAGACGAAAAACCTGAAAAGAAACAAAAAGCTAATCCTCCCTCTTCATATTGCTAAATCTTGGTCCCTCTCGTATTAAATCTTGAAAGAATAATTGCTAATCTCCATCTTAGCTAAGAATCAAGTTTCAATCGATGATTAAATTCACGGTCTCATGAGAAGAACTCAAGTAATAGTGAAAACAATTACTTGTTAAAATAGACACAAAAATATAAAACAATTAACAAAAATCTTACTTACTTGTTTTGCACCCATATACATATTGTTTAAATAAATTTTAGACCATTAAAATATGTACTTGGAATTTTCCTTAATTTATTGTTCAAAATTTATTTAATTAAATCAGTTACTGAAATAATCCATAATGAATTATGTTACAAAGTCAGTCAAAAACCGAGTCATTACAATCTACCTCCCTTAAATGAATTTCGTCCCTAAAATTTAAGAATAACGAGGAGATTCTAGTTATATTCAAAGTCGTAGACTTAAAAGCTATATACCGATAATCATAGTAAACAAGGAATCCAAAACACATATGTTAAATGTAACAACCCAGAATTTTCAATATATTTAAATCTAGATTCAAAATAAATAAAGGGGATAATAAGGGATAAAAATCAAAATTTGTTGATTATAATGATGACGATTGTTTGGATTGAGTATAAATAAATTTTTAATTTAGTTATTTAGAAAATGTTGTAATATGAAATTTAATATTTTAATGAATAACTAAATTTAAGTTATTTAAGTTAAAAATGAATTCCAATTTGATTTGTTAAACGGTGGAATTTTAGTTGTTTAAGTTAAATTTGAAATTCAAATTTAAATTTGTAAATAATCAGACGTGGGAACTTAAAATTTATGAAATAAATTTATAGAATTTATTTAAGTTATAATTTGAATTTAATGAATAATTAAATTTAATTAAATCAGTTAAATGAATAATTGAATATTTTATTTATTAATTAACTATGAAATTTAACTGTTTTGGCAACTATCTAAGAATCCGACGAAACCAGTTTCATTGGATCTAGAATAGTGCATTATGGTAGGATTCAATTTGCGTTACAATCGGGCTTGTCGTTTGACCGTACGATAGAAAGTGTGAAAGGAACAATGGAATAAGATAATTGGTTGTTTCTTATATTAGACCTTCAATACATTATAAATAAAATTTATTTACCACTCCATCAGCCCATTATCATTATACGTACAACTTCCTCCATCTGTTTTTCTTCTTAATGGTTGAAACCATTTTTCAAAACCCAAGATCAAACATAAAATACAACCTCAAAATAAAATATCTCCAATCCATAGCAAATTATATGTCAAATCGAAGGCCTCGACGATACGAAGCTATGGGTACCCTTTGTTTCGACAAGCAGTGATCAATTTGGCCAGAAATCACGGTCAAAGGTTTGGAATCGCGGGACCCTAGCATGCAATTTAGGGGTTTTTGATTTAGAGGTCAATCGGAGAATCGACGACCTGGGTATTGAAGAGAACGACGTCAAGATCGTATTAATGGTGATTAGAGGACCTACGGTCAAGTAGATGGCCAGAATTTGCTCGTCAAAGGGCAAAATTTCCGCCCATTCTTCGATCCGGCGGCGGCAAAGGGCACCACAGTGGGTGGTGGCTCCGGTACTGGTAGGGGTGGCTCTCGATGAGCTTCGGTTTAGTGGTGGGTGCAAGGCCTTGTTCGGCCGGAGTAGGAAGGATCCGTTGGTCAAAGTCAGTGCGTTCTGGGATTTGTCTTTGACGGGCTTACTGTAGCGAGTGTGATATGGAGCGGGAAGAGGATGCTTAGGGGGTGATGTGGCAGGATTGTATTGGGTGAGAAACAATTTTATTAATTTTAATATATTTCAAATTCAAATAGTAAAATAAGCAAAACTTCTTCATACGACCTCGAATTGATGCGCGGTTTGTTGCGTTAGGATCGTGGCAAAATTGCGGACGATCTGAGACTGGTTTGGCTACGTTTGGAGACAGAAAATTTTTGGCCTTCAGTTGGACGTACGATCAACTAAAGATTTAAAGGTGAGTGATTTTCTCACTCACACCTAACTAAATTATTCCCATGCTTGTTATATTAAATTATGAAATAAGTTTGGTTTCATGGTTGTGATTGGATGTGATTGGTTGCTTAATTTGGCATGCAAGTGTGTTAACATGCAAGTCTAGGTCCATGAATTTGTTATTTATTTAAATTAAATTTCTAGTTGGAAATTCTAATCCTTGCTAATCCTGAAAACAGTTCAATACTGATCGGTTGAATGGAATGATTGTGATGGATGTTTGATGTAAATTTATTACTGAATTGCTATTGACACTGCTTATGCTCCATATCCAGTATATAGTATTTGCATGTTGATTGTGACGATTAATCACATTTACCCTTGATGTTACGAGAATCTAATAAACCTGGGATTGATCGATTAAAATCAATTAAGAACGCATGTTGAAATGATAGATATCTGTGACCCTGATTTGGTGTGATTTAAATTCACTTGGCCATAGAATAGCAAATTAATATGGACATCGGTTGGTTAAATGATTAGTTTAATATTCAAAATTCTATTTGATAGGGAATTTTATTTAAAGGAAATGAGTCGATGTTGATAAATTTTATGTTTCCCTCAAACATGGCTTAAATGTTAATGAATCGGGCAAGAGAAATTATGCAAACAAATTGAGATTTGGAAAAAAAAAAGGATTTTTATATACCTTGGAGTTTCCAAATTTACGGTAAGGTGTTGAATTGAGAATTTTCATAGAATTGAGTTTTGAAATGTAAGTTATTTGAAGATACTTGAAATTTCTTCGAATTTGGCATGAATATGAATTTGAATTTGTTAAATTGAACGGTTTGTTTAATCAAGGTTGAAATGAGATATGGAATTAAATGAACTCCATTAAGACTTAAATATGGATTCAAGTATTTGAAATTCGGAAGAACGGAACAATTTTATTTAAAATTTTATTTTCAAGGATTCTATATGTGTACATACCTTGCATGATTTTAAAATAAATTATTCCTTTCCTTCAAAATTATTTAATCAAACTTTAACCTATAGACTATTCTATTATAAAAACTATTTGTCTTTATATTTTTATTATTCAAAACTATCTAGTAAACTTTTATTTATGTTAATACATGATATTTTAAATTTATCTTATTGTTTTTAATTATTATATTATATATATATATATTATATAAAGATTTTACTATAAACATTTATTTTCGTTTGTGTTTTTTATGAATTGTAAATTTCTTCCGAATGGAAAGTGCTGGATTTAAGTCATAGTCGAGACGGAGTTGAGATAAAGTATTCGAATATAAATCGACTTTAACCAATTTTATATGGAAATGTAGTTGATATTTTATTCGAATATAATGGATCCCATAAATTATATGAATGAGTTGTTATGGAGATATATACTCTATTTGAACAAGAATGGGGTTAGAATTCAAATCGATTTGAGATAATTATAATCTTTGATATAAAGTATGTTCTACTTGAATATAAATCGATTTGGTGAAATATTATATGATCATAATATAATGAAATGAAATATATTCTAGTTTAGAATATAATCGGTTTGGTATGATTATGATATGTTGATATGAAAATTATATTCTTTTTGAATATAAATTGGGTTTGAAACAAAACATGATATCTTAGATATAAAGTGAACCTTTGTGAAATGTAAAAGATTCGACCGATGTGGAAAATGTAAACGTTGGTTGTTAAAGAGGCCGGAGTCGACAAGTGGCATATTCTCTATCAGTGTCAATACCACTTTAACAATTGTGAACGTTATGACGTATCCAGAATGAAATGTGATGACTTGGAGGCAATTGTTGGATTGAAGAAGATGAACGATAACGATTATAGCCTTGACCTTAGGGTCATAATTGAAATGACTAAAACAGGAGCTATACCGTGACTAATTAAGGTAACACCTTTGATCAGACACACTTCTTCGATACTATTTCTATGACTATGATGATGATGATGATGATGATTAGGGCCCATTTGAATTGGGAGTGTGATCCGAGGCGGGCGGTAGTGGCTGCTATGCATTACCACTGGTCCAGGAGTGCAATCGGTAGAATCCAACCCTGGCCATTGCCTCGAGTGCCTTGTCATATTTACCCCTATCGAGCCTTATACGACTTTGATTTACCATTGCCTTCTATGAAGTGCCCTCTGATAACACCAGTACGGTGACTTTACGGTACTATATAGACTGTTAATGCCTGTAAATGGCCTAAGGGTAATATGGTAACCCCACTTACGCTATTTTTATGATATTTACTTTACTGGATAGACACTATCATAATAGCGTATTATACAATGTATGTATTATTGACAGCCCGCCTCGCACCAGCCTGCATTTACTCCATAAGTGCGCTGTACACATGCCCGACTAGCACAAGACGGTCGTCATAAGAAAGGAAAGAAGGGAATGAACTAATCAAAGAACCTGTAGAATGTCTCACAGTGCATGGAATAAAATATAATAATAATAATGTACTTGACATAAACAGGCGAGACAGTGCATAAGCTGATAACTAAAACCAACATCAATGTCAAAGCAGCGGAAATCCAAATACAGCTTATTACAACTTTTCAAAATCTACTGTCTCTGAACAACAGAAAGCCAAAATAGAAGATACACCACCAATGCCCAAGCAGTGATCTTCAACAACACAGGGAGAATACTATATATGTATATTACGTGGAAGCCTCCTGCTCGTCTCCGGATCATCTACCCGTGCATCACCAGCTAACCTGTCTCTAGTCTGCTCGTGTGAGCACCCAGAGTAATAAGAGGAAACATAAAACTCTGGGTCAGACATAAAGCCTGGTATGAGCGATAAGCATCTAAACAGAATAATAACAGGTATACTAAACCATACCTGAACCTGGACCTGCAACCAAAGAGTTAGTACCACATACCGTACAGTACTCCAAGGTGCCATAATAAATAGTGTAAGAATACGGGGGTGGGGTGTGCATGTCATAATGATAGCAAACAAATCATCCATAGCAACCATCCTCACATCTCTCACTCAGTGCGTAAAGCGTACGACATCTACCACTTTGGAACACTAGACAAACTGAGGTAACGACGAATCCCGACTTGTAGAAACCCTGTTGTGACCAAGCCAAACACTTGGAGTCATGGCCAAACATTTCAATGACCCACTTCATTGGTCGTAGCCCTTAGTTCTACCGATGCCATAATGGCCCTGAATCCGCCTTCGTGCCTCCTACCATAGTGGTCCAAAGCTATAGACGTCGATAACTCCTTGGCACGCGTCCCGCAGCAAAGCCCAATCATGAAGTGAACTTGTTGATTCCCATCTGAATCTTAAGCTCTAACTTCTCATTTGGACTTCCTTTGCATCTCGGGTTTGGTCGAATTGGAGTGGGTCTTCAGAAGAGTTGTCGCGTAGTAACGGTCCTAGAACTCGGTTCAGTTCGGTAGTCATTGCCTCGTCGGTTCGGTAGTCATTGCCTCATCGGTTCGGTTCGGGTACATCACTCTGGGTCGGGTCGGTGTCCTCCTCCGGGTCGGGTCGGGTTGCTATCCTCCTTCCAGCTCATGCTCCTTCTCCGATCAGCTCACTCGTTCCCATCTACTCCGATCCGATCCGATCACTTCGCTTTGCTTCAGTCCGATCCGCTCCGCTCCCTAGCTTACTCCGATCCGATCCCCATGTCCACTCCAACTCTAAGTAACCAGCCTTCCTTTTTGCCAAGTCTTTTATGTGCCAAACTCCAGTTCGGGTCGGGTTTCTTGCCCAGTTCACATATCCGATCCGAGCCCCTACTCCAATCCGATCCGGTTCGGAACATGCACATTTCTGCAACTTTTCCAGCAACTTGTTTACGCCGTTCGACGACGTTTTTGATAAATCTAACTATTCTAATCAATCACAATTCATGTCAAATAGTCATAACAACATGTAAGAACAACCACAACCACCTAACAACAATTCAAATGAACCAAAATGGATCAAAAGTGGCTAAAACCTCACATTTTCCTATAATCCTTCTTAATCATGTTTAAGCATACGATTAGCAAAACACATCGAAATTAACCCAAATTTCTAACAGAGCCTTAAAACATTATTTTAGAATTTTAAGAATTTTTCCAGAATTTATTTACGTATAAATTCGCTAATCTTCACTAATTACCCTTAATCACCGTAATTAGTGCAAAAACTATGCAAATCACTCACCTTGGCCACAAACAAAATTCTCAGAACTGAAACTCCTCTGATTTGGGCGAATACTGATGTCCAACAGCAGCTCTAACCTTGCTTTGGTGCTTTTTCTTCTTAATTTGATGCCTCTAAGCCTTAATCCTTGATTAGGAAGTGATTTTGGGTGTTTTGAGAGAGATTTAGAGAGTGGAGGCCATGGCTAGGTTAAGAGGAATGAAAGTGGCGGCTGGAAAATGTCTAAAGAAATGTTTTCTAACCCTAATCAGCCCCTATTTACCCCTAAACCCGAAATTCCCCTTTGGGCCAAGCTGCTAATCACCCGGTTAAGCCCAATTAAGCTGTTTTTCACCATCTGAAACTTGTTTCAGCCATATCTCCCAAACGGTAAGCTCGTTCGGCTAATGTGACCACTCTACGGAAAGAGAAACCATCATCCGAAGCCAATGGAAGTGGTTTCAGGTCAAAATTCATTTCCAGTCAAAAGTTATGGCCAAAACAGTGCCAACTAGGGGTAAAATGGTCATTTAAAAATCGGGAAAAATCATGAACATGGGAAATGACCCCAATAGTCGTCTCCCAAAGTTACATGACCATACGTCTTCGTACGTGGAAGAAATAAATATTCTACGATCCTATGATGCGTAGAATGCGGGTCGTTACACTCTCCCCCCCCCCCCTTAAGAAATTTCGTCCCCGAAATTCCTTAACCCAAAACATACATACGATCCCGCATGCCTAACACCCACATACAACAATCAAACATGCAAAGCAAGCAAACAAGTCTATCCTAGCATGCGGAAAACTAAATCGCTAATAAAATCTTACCAGACAAAGAGTTCTGGATACTTCTTGCTTATGTCCTCCTCTGTTTCCCAAGTACAATCATTCTCGTCTTCGCTCCACTGTACCTTGACTAGCTTCACTGATTTCCTTCGAAGTTGCTTCATGTCGTGTGCGACAATACGGGCCGGCTTGCGGTTCCCAACTGCCTCGGTTTCTACTTCGATGTCCTCTAACTGATCAGGTGAAATAGTCATATCTGAGTCGTGAACGAACTTCCTTAGTTGGGAAACATGAAATACGTTGTGAACTCCCGCCATCTTCTCTGGTAAGTCAATTCTGTATGCCAAATTCCCGACTAATTCAAGAACAGGGAATGGGCCAACAAATCTTGGTGCCAACTTGCCTTTCCTGCCAAATCGTATTACGCTCTTCAACGGAGAAATCTTGACAAACACCAAGTCGCCAACGGAGAATTTTAAGTCTCTTCTCCTCTTATCAGCATAACTCTTCTGCCTATCTTGGGCTGCCTTCATTCGTTGCTGAATGATCTTGATCTTATCTGAAGTTTCCCTCACCACATCTGGTCCAAGCATAAACTTCTCGCCAGTCTCTATCCAACATGATGGTGAGTTGCACGGTCTTCCATACAAAGCTTCAAATGGAGCCATACCGATACTGGATTGGTAACTATTATTATATGCAAACTCTACTAGATGCAAATGGTCATCCCATGATCCATCAAAATCCAATATACATGCTCTCAAGAGATCTTCTAAAATACGATTCACCCTTTCCGTCTGACCGTCGGTCTGAGGATGATATGCGGTACTGAGATGTAACTCTGACCCTAGCGCCTCTTGCAAGCTCCTCCAAAACCCACTAGTGAACAACGGGTCTCGGTCGCTCACAATGCTTTTAGGTACTCCATGAAATCTCACTACCCACTTCATATACAATTCTGCTAACTTAGCTGCCGTTCTAGTCGATTTGACTGGTATAAACCTTGCACTTTTAGTTAGTCGATCTATAATTACCCAAATGCTGTCATATCCTGATCTAGTCCTTGGTAACCCATCGATGAAATCCATCGAGACTTGCTCCCATTTCCATTCGGGAATTTCTAAGGGCTGTAACAACCCACTAGGCTTCTTTTGCTCGGCTTTAACTAGCTGACAATTCATGCACTTGGATATAAACTTCCCAACGTCTCTTTTCATTCCTTCCCAGTAGTAGGTCTGCTTCATATCTCGATACATCTTATTACCACCGGGGTGTATGGTCAGCCTCGAGTGATGACATTCTCTAAGCACTTCATCTCTCAATCCATTGACATTGGGTACAACAAGCTTTCCATTCTTTCTAAGCCATCTATCCCGATCAAGCCCATACTTGTTCATCTCGTCATCGATACCCATCTCTAACTTGGAGATGATTTCCAATAGGTTAGGATCGTCCCTCTGACTAGAGCCGATTCGTTCAATCAAAGTGGGTCTGATCGTCAAACTTGCTAACATTTCTGGATCCAATTCGCACTTTGGTCTGAAATCAAACCCCGCGATAAACTCCAGTTGCTTCCATTCAAGGAACATAGCCCCTAAGCTGGCATGTCTTCTGCTCAATGCATCAGCCACCGCATTGCCCTTTCCTGGTGTGTATGCGATGTCAAAATCATAGGAAGCTAAGAACTCTAACCATCTCTGCTGACGGAGATTTAAATCCTTCTGGGAGAATAGATACTTCAACGACTTATGATCTGTAAACAGCTCAAATCTTTCTCCCAAGAGATAGTGTCTCCACATCTTTAACGCGAACACGATTGCTGCCAATTCTAAATCATGGGTAGGGTATCTTCTCTCGTGCGGTTTCAATTGCCGACTTGCATAAGCTACAACCCTACCGCCTTGCATCAATACAGCACCCAGTCCGGTACCACAGGCATCCGTGTATACCGTCATCTCTTCGTCCCCCTTAGGAATGACTAACACTGGTGCGCTTGTCAACTTGTCCTTTAGACTCTAGAATGCATTCTCGCACCTTTCATCCCAGATAAAAGCTTGATTCTTCTTGGTCAACTGGGTCAATGGTGCTGCTAACTTGGAGAAACCTTGGATAAACTTACGATAATATCCAGCTAACCCCAAGAAACTCCTTACATCTGTTGCATTCTTGGGCGTAGGCCAATCCTGTACCGTGGCCACCTTCGCCGGGTCCACGGCAATACCATTCTCTGATACAACATGGCCCAAGAACCTCACTTCCCTTTTCCAGAAGTGACACTTAGAAAACTTTGCTTTCAATTGGTGTTTTCTCAACACCTCCATCGCTACTCTTAAATGTTCCTTGTGTTCTTCCTCTGTCCTCGAATAGACCAAAATATCATCAACGAACACAAGGACAGACTTATTCAACTGATCTCTGAATACCCTATTCATAAGATCCACAAAATATGCCGGGGCATTAGTCAGCCCAAATGGCATAACCAACCATTCATAAAATCCAGACGGCGTCCGAAATGCCGTTTTAGCTATACTCTCAGCTTCCACTCTAAGCTGATGAAAACCTGTCGCGAGATCCAACTGAGAAAATATTCTCGCGCCACTCAACTGATCGAACAAATCATCTATCCGCGGTAGAGGATACTTATTCTTCCTCGTCACTTTATTCAACTCGCGGTAGTCTACACACAAACGAAGGGAACCATCCGCCTTGGTAGCGAACACAACTGGTGCTCCCCATTCAGAAACACTCCTTCTGATAAATCCCTTCTTCAAAAGATCGCTGACTTGCACCTCGAGCTCTCGCTGCTCCCTTGGTGCCATACGACGAAGTGGCATCACTATAGGTCTGGCATCTTTTACCAAATCAATACGAAACTCAATCTCTCGGTGTGGTGGAAGTCCGGTCACTTCTTCGAAAACATCCGGATACTGGCCAACCACGGGCAAACCTGACAACTCACTATGCGGAATGTCGAGGGAGTTTAGAAAACTAGCCAATACCCCCTTACTGGGTAGACCACCAAACACTATCCTCCGCCCATCATCCGCTCTAGCTGTCACCAACAAGCCCTCACAGTCTACCACCACCCCGTATCTTTGGAGCCAATCTACTCCCAAAATAATGCCAAACCTAGTAAAGCCCAAAACAAAGCAATCACAAACAAACATGCATCCATGACTCGATAAGACCACATTACGACAAATCATGCTAAGGCTAGTCGAACCACCAATCGGGTTCGTCACTACTAAAGGTTTATCGACAATCTCGGGCTCCAATCCCAACCTATCTACCAGGTCACTAGATATGAAAGAACTGGAAGCTCCGGTATCAAACAAAACTCTAACAGGAACATCATAAACAGAAAGCATACCTTGAATGACGAGATTCTTTCCCTTCTCCGCCGCAGTTGGGGCATTCGACGAAGAAGGAATAGCATTAAGAGCATATGCTTTCACCATTTGCTTTTCCTTAGGGGGCTGTGGACACTTGTCCTTGTGATGTCCCATTTGGCCACAGTTGAAGCACTTCCTATCCGCTGGCTTGGCCCGACAATTACTAGCATAATGGCCCTTCTTACCACAGCTGAAGCACTCCACATCTTGCTTATTCTTTTTCTTCTGGCCATCCTTAGCCTGATTCTGCTTTCTCTTATTCTGGGAACCACCTTTGCCTCCACCACTTGCTTGTGGTTTTGGCTCTTCTGCAGATACAACCTCAGTCTTCGACTTAGGGTAGAGACTTTCTGATCTTAACGCTTTCCCCACAATCGATTCAAACGTCTCATCGATGTGGTTAATAAGTTTTTCCCCCAAGTACTGATCCAATCCAGTTATGAATTTCTCATTCTTTTTCTCGGCAGTATCTATAAGAGATAACCCATATTTTGACAAAGTGTCAAATTCAGCAATATACTCCGAGACAGCCCTGCCATTCTGCTTGAGCTCCAAGAATTTCTTAAACAACATTGACTTCTGAGCAGCTGGGATGAACTTCTCACTAAAGCGAGCCTTAAACTGCTCCCAAGTAATCTGGTCTTCGGGAGTAGCTGCCTTTATAGCATTCCACCAATTCATTGCCCACTCTTGCAGCTGACGGGACGCTAGCTTTCTCTTCATCGCATCCTCGATACCCAAATCCTCGAAGATACGTTCGCAACTATCCACCCAATCCTGAACATCCGTAGCCGACTCCGTTCCACGGAACGGCTTCCCACCAAGGTTAGTATAATCCTTATTCAGCTTGGCGAAGTCGACTCTTGGTGCCTGCACTATTGGACCACCACCATTTCCACCATTGGGAGCTGCCCTCTGCACATCTCTAAGCATCTCTCTCATGAGGTCAGTAAACATCGTCCTCATGTCAGCAGCATTCCCATTATTGGCCCCTCTACCGGTACCTCTAACATATCGGCTCATCGTCAATCTGAAAAAGGAAATGATTAACGACTCCATAGTGGTGCCAGTGCAGTACAACTTCATCCTTATACTACTAATAGTATGTATATAGCTTTTGAAAACCAAAATAATCACAAATACGCTCTCTCGTATACGTATACTATCTCTCCCTGATAACTTCCCTAGGTTAACTACGCAACCTAGAGCTCTGATACCAAGTGTGACAGCCCGCCTCGCACCAGCCTGCATTTACTCCATAAGTGCGCTGTACACATGCCCGACTAGCACAAGACGGTCGTCATAAGAAAGGAAAGAAGGGAATGAACTAATCAAAGAACCTGTAGAATGTCTCACAGCGCATGGAATAAAATATAATAATAATAATGTACTTGACATAAACAGGCGAGACAGTGCATAAGCTGATAACTAAAACCAACATCAATCTCAAAGCAGCGGAAATCCAAATACAGCTTATTACAACTTTTCAAAATTTACTGTCTCTGAACAACAGAAAGCCAAAATAGAAGATACACCACCAATGCCCAAGCAGTGATCTTCAACAACACAGGGAGAATACTATATATGTATATTACGTGGAAGCCTCCTGCTCGTCTCCGGATCATCTACCCGTGCATCACCAGCTAACCTGTCTCTAGTCTGCTCGTGTGAGCACCCAGAGTAATAAGAGGAAACATAAAACTCTGGGTCAGACATAAAGCCTGGTATGAGCGATAAGCATCTAAACAGAATAATAACAGGTATACTAAACCATACCTGAACCTGGACCTGCAACCAAAGAGTTAGTACCACATACCGTACAGTACTCCAAGGTGCCATAATAAATAGTGTAAGAATACGGGGGTGGGGTGTGCATGTCATAATGATAGCAAACAAATCATCCATAGCAACCATCCTCACATCTCTCACTCAGTGCGTAAAGCGTACGACATCTACCACTTTGGAACACTAGACAAACTGAGGTAACGACGAATCCCGACTTGTAGAAACCCTGCTGTGACCAAGCCAAACACTTGGAGTCATGGCCAAACATTTCAATGACCCACTTCATTGGTCGTAGCCCTTAGTTCTACCGATGCCATAATGGCACTGAATCCGCCTTCGTGCCTCCTACCATAGTGGTCCAAAGCTATAGACGTCGATAACTCCTTGGCACGCGTCCCGCAGCAAAGCCCAATCATGAAGTGAACTCGTTGATTCCCATCTGAATCTTAAGCTCTAACTTCTCATTTGGACTTCCTTTGCATCTCGGGTTTGGTCGAATTGGAGTGGGTCTTCAGAAGAGTTGTCGCGTAGTAACGGTCCTAGAACTCGGTTCGGTTCGGTAGTCATTGCCTCGTCGGTTCGGTAGTCATTGCCTCGTCGGTTCGGTTCGGGTACATCACTCCGGGTCGGGTCGGTGTCCTCCTCCGGGTCGGGTCGGGTTGCTATCCTCCTTCCAGCTCATGCTCCTTCTCCGATCAGCTCACTCGTTCCCATCTACTCCGATCCGATCCGATCACTTCGCTTTGCTTCAGTCCGATCCGCTCCGCTCCCTAGCTTACTCCGATCCGATCCCCATGTCCACTCCAACTCTAAGTAACCAGCCTTCCTTTTTGCCAAGTCTTTTATGTGCCAAACTCCAGTTCGGGTCGGGTTTCTTGCCCAGTTCACATATCCGATCCGAGCCCCTACTCCGATCCGATCCGGTTCGGAACATGCACATTTCTGCAACTTTTCCAGCAACTTGTTTACGCCGTTCGACGACGTTTTTGACAAATCTAACTATTCTAATCAATCACAATTCATGTCAAATAGTCATAACAACATGTAAGAACAACCACAACCACCTAACAACAATTCAAATGAACCAAAATGGATCAAAAGTGGCTAAAACCTCACATTTTCCTATAATCCTTCTTAATCATGTTTAAGCATACGATTAGCAAAACACATCGAAATTAACCCAAATTTCTAACAGAGCCTTAAAACATTATTTTAGAATTTTAAGAATTTTTCCAGAATTTATTTACGTATAAATTCGCTAATCTTCACTAATTACCCTTAATCACCGTAATTAGTGCAAAAACTATGCAAATCACTCACCTTGGCCACAAACAAAATTCTCAGAACTGAAACTCCTCTGATTTGGGCGAATACTGATGTCCAACATCAGCTCTAACCTTGCTTTGGTGCTTTTTCTTCTTAATTTGATGCCTCTAAGCCTTAATCCTTGATTAGGAAGTGATTTTGGGTGTTTTGAGAGAGATTTAGAGAGTGGAGGCCATGGCTAGGTTAAGAGGAATGAAAGTGGCGGCTGGAAAATGTCTAAATAAATGTTTTCTAACCCTAATCAGCCCCTATATACCCCTAAACCCGAAATTCCCCTTTGGGCCAAGCTGCTAATCACCCGGTTAAGCCCAATTAAGCTGTTTTTCACCATCTGAAACTTGTTTCAGCCATATCTCCCAAACGGTAAGCTCGTTCGGCTAATGTGACCACTCTACGGAAAGAGAAACCATCATCCGAAGCCAATGGAAGTGGTTTCAGGTCAAAATTCATTTCCAGTCAAAAGTTATGGCCAAAACAGTGCCAACTAGGGGTAAAATGGTCATTTAAAAATCGGGAAAAATCATGAACATGGGAAATGACCCCAATAGTCGTCTCCCAAAGTTACATGACCATACGTCTTCGTACGTGGAAGAAATAAATATTCTACGATCCTATGATGCGTAGAATGCGGGTCGTTACAGTATTAGTTTAACGGATCCTCGAGAGATAGAAAAATCCCATAACATCTCTTGAGTTACTGCACCCATGACACTCAAGTTGTTTCGTATTTTAATTTGACTAATATGAGAATGATTTAGTGTTGATCCGAGTGTTTGTTGTGTTTCCTTTTGTGCAATACACTCGGGTCAGTAGAAGTTGCAGTTAGCGAAAATTTCAATAGCTTGGAGGATGAAGACGAGGATTTGGTACGTGAAACACCCCACCTCCGTTAGTGTCACTCACAAAGGGAATGCATTAACTTTAGTGAAGCGTTATAGGTAAAAGATGCAGATAAATTACAAGACAAACAAATAAAGCAGCGGAAAACAAAGTCATTTTATAAGCAACGTAGTTCAGTCAAGCTTTTACAACAATTTACTCAATCATACTTAAAAGTACTACATAAAACTTCTATCTTGATTCAAAAACTTCCAAGTATATAAGTAGCATAAAACATAGCAAAGTAGCATAAGTCCCCAAATTAAAGTGCAAACACAGCCATAGCCAAAGATAAGAGGATCCAAGCAATACATCAAAGAATCTTCAAGCTTGGAAAGAGAAACGTTCCAAACTAAACTGAGCTATTCCCTCCCTTACTAGCTAGGGGGAGAAACAGAAGAAAAGAAGACGAAAGAAAACGGGTCAGACATAAAGCCTGGTAAGTCCAGTTATTTTCAGTATGTAAACAGGTAAAAGTAACATGACATGAATAAACTGAATATAAGACAATACTGTGATAACAGGGTGAACAAGATAAGATTAGCATAAGATATGATAAGTCCAGATAAACTAAATGCGCTTCTACTCTTTCTCTGCTTCGCTACTACCCTGTTATTCTGATTTCTATGTCTCTGCACCACTTAACTAGTGTCCCTACTAGTAATCTGTATAAAATGATAATGTGATCCCAATCCCCGCAGTTATGGTAGCCTTCAGGTGTACATCTATTATGAGGATCCCACCTCTATCTGCCTAATTGCCCTTGATATGTTAAATGTACCCTTACTACCCTATCGATCAGCTCCCTACTTGTATTCATTTATTACTTGTGTCATCCGACCCCGCTTGTAGGTATTCATTACTTGTGTCATTCGGCCCCGCTTGTATGTAGATACTTGTGTTGGCCCCATCATGGAGTGTATCAATTCCCATGATGGCAACCTGACACGATTCAAGATGCACGGTGTATACTACTTATGCCCAGTGCCTACTTTTCCACTCCGGAGCAGGTGCACGCCCATACACCATCGGAACTACACTGCTGCATCACCCGCCGCTATTTTGACCACTTATAATCAGCCCAGTAATCGTGCCCTACCCTGCCCAGCTCAGGATACCATGATACATCTATATGGGTTACTGCTGAAATGGGTCCCCATAACTAGGGTTTCCTAGTCAACATGTTATAGTGGTTAAGTGTTCTCAATTTAACTTAATCCCACCCATTTGCTTAATCAACATGTTGTACTGGTTAATTGTTGCCTATTCATATGTTACTTAACATTCTCACTGATTCACGCATGTTTATTTAACGGTTAAGTTTGTGGGCCTATATATACTAATATTAACCACTTACCCAAGATTTACTTAACCCTTCTCCTTTACCAAGTCCATATGTATTATTGGTTAAGCTTGCCTTAACCCTGTCCACTTTGTTCATGTAATGTTGGTTAGGTTGTCTTTTTGTCCATGTTAACTTATCCCACCCACCTAACATGTCATATCGGTTATGTAACGACCCAACTTTCGAACACATCGGAAGTCGTGCCATTAATAAGAATAAGAATAGATAGAAGATAAAATCACAGAAAACATCAGAATCTCACAGTGGAATTTTCACAAAATATAATACTTCATAATATTACACAGCAGTACATATTACATCAGAACATCATAGGTCTAGTAATACAACCCATTCATAGTACATCAATAGTTATACATATCATTGATGACCAACTTGCAGACTTAATTATACAATAGATAAGATAAGTAGACCAGCACACTTGTAATCTTCATCCAGCTTCACAAGTTTCATCAAATCCTGATTCACTTGTCTATTCATAACAAGCGTTATGAATACCCAAGAGTTTAAGGGAAACATAGAAAAATAAACTCCGGGTCAGTCAGGGGACTGGTATGAGTAAACAGTTTAAAACAAATAAAAAAATCTCATAAGACCACGCCATAAATATGGAACGGGTTTTTACCTTATGAGATCAAAAACACTTTGTATACTTGAAAATAGATATTATCATAGTATCTAGGTGTTTTCGCAAATAATTTAGAATCTAGAAGAATGCTTGCATCTCACATTCTCCTATATAGTATACAAGTAAAAACCACTTGGCGCTTATGGAAATTGGATTTCCAACTATGACAAGGTATGGGACCACCTTCCGATGATGTATCTCTAGAGGCAAATACACCTGGGTTCGACAAGAACGTCTAGCAACCCGGCCCACACATGGCCGACCACCCATTTCTCTTAAGTGTATCGAGTGTATATCATTAATGGTTGTGTACGGCAACCATTTCCAAATGGGCAGAATCGATAGATTAAGTAACAAAAGGAATTTCTCCAGATAGGTGATGCTACACCCTAATGGGAGCAACCCACATAGCATGTTGCCTGCCCGATTTTTGTCATTTCCTGGGTGTGAGGTTAGAGGCTAGACTTACCTTTTCATCATCACTGTTTAATTTCTTTGAATGCCACATCATCAAATCCATCGGAAGTCACTAATTGATTTCCACAAAAATACTTTGGTTGTCAGGCTAAAGAAGTTTCCCTTCTGTGCCAGCAACTGGTACGTTTGAAGAAAACAACGTACATGATTCCTTTATGAATACTCTGTCAAACATTCGTCCATACAAGTTGTCTTGGGGCTGGACGAACCGAAGGCACTATTTAAGAATAACCCTTGTATATCGTCATCTTTAATTTAAAAATCTCTAACGCGCGGCGTATAATCAAATCAAAGTGAAATATTTATTTCGGTCTCTTTAAAATGATTAATGGACATTTTCTGTAACACCCCACCTCCATTAAGGCACTCACAAAGGGAATGCCTTAACTTCAGTGGAGCGTTTTTGGTAAAAAGACACAGAATATCACATGACAGATATTAAAAATTTTGCAGCGGAAACAAATAACTTTGTTAAATCTCCAAAATACTTTGTTACATAATACCATGAGTCATAAAACTATTACAACAAAACACTTCTATCTTATATCATCAGAGTACATAGATTTTTAAAAGAAAATCACCATTCCCCAGATTAAAGAGCAAGCCATATCAGAAACAGAGACTCGAGCCATACTTCAGAAGTAGCTCCTAGAAGATGATATCCAAATACTGACAAAACCTGGCTGTTTCCTCCCTGAGAACCTAGGGGGAAACGGAAGAAAAGAGGCGAAACAAACTAGGTCAGACATACGTCTGGTGAGTCCAGTAACCTTTAGCCAGTAAATAAATAAAGGTAAACATGACAGGCATACAAAGTGGATAAGTGGATCACGGTACAGATGACAGGTATGACAGGACAAATACGGTAAGGTGTATGCATAATTCACTACTATCTACTCTGTAATATTACTAGACAAATCAAGATGGGATGATCCCTTCCGCTAATGATAACGATGGTGGTAGTTTCGTGTACCCCTAGCTGCTGTCATAGGTGTCGCTTGCTCCTATCTCCACTAGTGGTACCCTCTACCCTCCCCATTCTAATTACAATATTCATTCCTAGCTGCTGTCATAGGTGCCGCCTGCTCCAATCTCCACTAGTCATACCCGAAGGTTGATCCTGCCTACTGAACATAAGTGATAATAATAATGGTACTTTCGTGTACCCCTAGCTGCTGTCACAGGTGCCGCTGCTCCTATCTCCACTAGTGGTACCCACTACCCTTCCCATTCTAATTACAATATTCATAATATGGTAGCTATACTCCTAGCTGCTGTCATAGGTTCTGCCTGCTCCTATCTCCACTAGTCGTACCCACTACCTTCCCATTCGATCGGCTCCCTAACTCGTAGATACCCATGTCGGTCCCATAGTGGGGTGTATCACTCCCCAAAGTGGCAACCCAATACTACCAGGGATGCACGGCTTATACCTACACGATGCAACAACGTCTTACCTACTAGCCCAGGTCCACACACGCATATGAACCCGTTGGACTTGCGTTGCCACCGCTAACCCGGTTTGGCCTCTTACAGTCAAGCCCGGTATGCGTGTCCCGTCCTCGACTTGGGTTGAGCCCACAATGATACGTATGGGTTACTGGTTGAAATGGGCCCCCATGACTTGACACAAGCTATCCACCTAAGCTTGGTCCCCTCTAGTATTTCCCACTAGGTTTTCTATTAACTATGTATACCCTAACGTGTCTTTAATTACATAGCCCTCAATCAGTTATGCGTACCCATAGATGTCTTTAATACATAACCCCTATTCTACCTATCGGTTATGCGTACCTATAGGTGTCTTTAATACATAACTCTACCTATTCCCATTAGTTATGCGTACCCGTAAGGGTGTCTTTAATACATAACTTTACTATTCAGCCCGAGTTATGTATACCATTAGGTGTCTTTAATTACATAACCCTTTATATCTGGTTAAGTTTTTGGGCTTATATGTATTAATATTACCCACGTACCCTTCAGTTGTACTTAACCCCACTGATTTAATCCTATTTATTTAATGGTTAAGTTTGTGGGCCTATATATATTAATATTACCCACCTACCCATCAGTTGTACTTAACCCTCCCACTGATTTAATCCTATTTATTTAATGGTTAAGTTTGTGGGCCTATATATATTAATATTACCCACCTATCCATTAGTTGTATTTAACCCTCCCACTGATTTGATTCTATTTATTTAATGGTTAAGTTTGTGGGCCGATATATATTAATATTACCCACCTACCCATCAGTTGTACTTAACCCACCCACAATCCAATTCGTTTTACTTAACCCTATCATCATACAATCCATAAGTATTAAGTTAGGTTAAGTAGTCTTTTCTTATTACCATGTCCAATTATGGTTATAATGGTTAAGCTGGTTTTAACCCTTTCACTTAGTTTATGATTAGGTTCTCCTTAGTCTACAGATACATTGGTTAAGGGAATAACCACCTAAGTACCAACCTCGAAGACCGAGATCAAAATCAGATCGTTACCCAGAGAATCACTCACTCAAGCAAACTTCTATTTATCATCCATGTTTGTCTTTAATCATCATTAATTAATTATTGAGACACCTAATCATATTTCACATGCCACCCAAGGCACCCACTTAATTCCACATGCCTCCCAAGGCACCCACTTAACCCCTCATGTCCCACTACATGATTATCCGTTTAAGTGTTTCTTTATTCATTAAGACCGTAACCTTATATAGACCTCCCACATTTGACTGGCATTTGTGGCAGCTGGATTTGCCGGGCGGGTCCGGGCAGTCTTACACCACAAAAGAGCATAACCTCGTGTCTTTACAATTGTTACGTATTTAATTTATACCTAAGACCTCCCACGTTAGACTGGCATTTGTAGCAGCTCGATTTGTCGGGTGGGTCCGGGCTGTCTTACACCACAAAAGAGCCTAACCTCGTGTCTTAGACGATTAATTACTCCTAATTAATCATTCCCCAATTTGAATTACTTTCCCTATACAAATTATCAGTCAATTCCAAATTTCACTATGGCCATAATTGACTCAATTATGTCCATCTATATATGGTATGAAAAATCATACCAATTTCTTCACAAATTTATTTTATGCCATTTAAGGCATTTATGCTAGACTTTAATTGCTTAAACATTCCTCTTTTGATTAATTAAGTTAAGTAATTAATCCTTTCCTTTTTCATATGTGTCAATACCTACCTTATTAACAATTTGGATTTCTTATCCATAAATGGTCATATTCAAATTATACCATTTTTACCCCATTTTACCCATGTCATAATAGGTAATTATTTATATGTTTCCCTACTTGAGTCATGTGTCCAATTTACATAGTCACTATGTAAATTATACCTATTACAAATTCCCCTTTTCCCCGTTTCTTAACTAGCGTAACCGTTTGCGTTTTTGGCGCCATCGAGGCTACAAAATAGTCTCGCCATAACAATAAAATAAAGGGAATGACAAGGTGATCGATTTCAGTACAATTTTTGGCATAAGCATGACAACTAGGGAAAATGACATGATAACTTCGCATATAATTATGATTCACCACATAATTAACAACTTGCATGGATTCATAGCAACTTGCATGGATTCATGAATTAAAACATAATTAACAACTAACATTGGTTCATGATTCTCAAAACAATCAACAACTTATATGGGTTCATGATTCACAATATAACAACTTGCATGATTCATAACATAACTTCTTGCATAGGTGAATTACGTAGATTCATGATCCACAACATAACAACTAGCATAGGTTCATGAATTAACAACTTATCAACTTGCATAGGTAACTTCATAGGTTCATGATTCATAACATAACAACCAGCATAGATTCATGAATTAAAAACGCAACAACTTGCATAGGTAACTTGCATAGGTTCATAGTTTCTCAACATAATAACTTGCATAACTTCATGATTCACAACAATAATGAACTTGCATCATTTTATGATTCACAACAATAATGAACTTGCATAATTTCATGATTCACAATAATAATGAACTTGCATCATTTGATGATTCACAACAATAATGAACTTGCATAACTTCATGATTCACAACGATAATGAACTTGCATCATTTCATGATTCACAACAATAATGAACTTGCATAATAAGAAACTTGCATCATTTCATGATTCATAACAATAAACTTGCATAACTACAAACAACATATAACCAATTCATAGTCCACCATGATTCACTTTTATTTATTTAAACCTAAAAGTGACTAGAACTCACTGAATAAGGGGTCCTGAGTTCCGGGTTCTGAATTCTGTAATTGATTATCGTTCCCTTGTTGTAGACAATTTTGTTGTTGTAGTTTTAGGATTGATTTGAATTGAATTGTTGCCTTTAATTTGCTTCTAGTTGGTGGCGGCTACTCTAGGGTTTGTAGTGACAACATGACGGTTACTGATCTGATTTTCGATTTGATTCTAAGGTTTGGGTCTACACATGTTTATATAGAATTTCAATTTAATTATAGCCGTCGGATGACCCTAGAGTTAATCAAAACCACTCAGTCCAGATTAGAACTATCCAGAAACCCTAATGACTCATTAACTAGTCAGAAATGACTCGGCACTGACTCACCGGTTGAATCAGAGCCTCAGAAATCTGTGCAGGTTTTGACCTCAGCCTGGGCGCACCTGCCAAGTGCGCCAGTGCAATATTGCATGGGCGCACTTCCCAAGTGCGCCAGTGCAATTTTGTTCTGGCGCACTTCCCAAGTGTGCCAGTACATTCTGGCCCATTTTTGGTTTTTCTGCCTAACTTCGTTCGTCCATATCTTCTTCATACGGCATCCGTTTTATGCAAACTCGGACTCTATCTCAAGCAGAATTCCGAGACGAACGCAATGGAACGACCCTTTTCCCTTAATTCCCACATTTGAAATTAATTATTCTTAAATTTAGTTAATCTGATTATTTGAAAATTCAGGGTGTTACATTCTCCCCTCCTTAAAGGATTTCGTCCCCGAAATCTTCAAGTTAAGAAGAATGTGTCCTACCATCCAATCACCCATCTACTCAGCCATCATCTACAAGCATCCATTGTCCTTAGAAAACTTCTAATGTTGTATGAACATATGCAAAAGTGTGTGTATATGTTCCTTATCTAATGCAAAATCAGGCGGTCTACTGATTCAGTTGACATCCTTAATGCAAACCATGTTAGTGCCATGCATCCATTATGTATGCGAAAGAATCCTATCGATACATATATTTCTACATGCATGCTCAACCATTCATCAAAATGCAACATCCATATGATAACACAACCTTTGTTCATCCATTAACCTAAATATGCACACATATTTATATGCAATATGAAAGTGATTTGAGCTGATCTAGTTCCTAACGTGTGTGTGAATGCATCCACGAGCAACCACTAGCAAACACTTGCATCCACATGAAACCATCAAACATAACATGTCCCAAGCACATGTTTACATCCATGGATTTCCTATCTAAAGGTCGAAGATTCGGTTGATGGGATACAAACAAATGATATAACTAAAACAAAAGCTTTGTTCCTATTTGACATCGATTAAGAGAATAATTCCCTATGTCTCAGCCCCGAAGACCGAAATCAACATCAGACTGACACCTAAAGAATTACCCCCATTAAACAATGTCAAAAATGGAGATCTACTCCATGCTTCGAGTAGAAAACCAGTATCCTTCAAAAATATCCAGATACTTACAGACCACTGGTACAGATCAGATTACAGAATGGTTCTCAAAAAGCTAAGCATAACAGACCATTGCGGGTCACAAGAAACTTTGGGGGACTTCCCATGACAAGTTAGAAACTCAACGACCCTCCTCTCAAAATCTAGAACGACCCTCTACATAGAAAGCTGGTCCATTTATAACCAACCCATGGCCCATAAACTTGAGCACACAAATGTCACATTCAAATTTTTGACGCCTAACACAGATAATTTCAAACCACTAACAATTGAGCCGAACCACAAATGGGATTTGAAACAACTACGGGATCAGAAACAAGACTAGTACTAAAGTGCAGAGTCTCAATGCCAGAATCCAAAAGAGTATTAACTTCATAACCAGATAAGGACCGAAGGATACTATATATGGCTTTTCGAGGAATGTTTTTCAAAACAGGCTTTCCTTTTTGAAAATACTTTCTTTTAAAATCCTTTTTGAAAAATATTTTCAAAACTTTTATCTAATCTGGTAACCTTCAGCTCTGATACCAAGTGTAACACCCCACCTGCATTAAGGTCACTCATAAAGGGAATGCCTTAACTTCAGTGGAGCGTTTTTGGTAAACAGACACAGAATATCACAAGACATATATTAAAATCTTTGCAGCGGAAACAAATAACATTATTAAATCTCCAAAATACTTTGTTAGATAATACCATGAGTCATAAACTATTACAACAAAACACTTCTGTCTTATATCATCAGAGTACATAGGTTTTTAAAAGAAAAACATCATTCCCCAGATTAAAGAGCAAGCCATATAAGAAACAGAGACTCGAACCATACTTTAGAAGTAGCTCCTAGAAGATGATATCCAAATCCTCACTAAACCTGGGTGTTTCCCCCCGAGAACCTGGGGGGGAACAGAAGAAAAGAGGCGAAACAAACTAGGTCAGACATACGTCTTGTGATTCCAGTAACTTTTAGCCAGTAAATAAATAAAGGTAAACATGACAGGCATATAAATTGGATAAGTGGATCACAGTACAGATGACAGGTATGACAGGAAAAATAAGGTAAGGTGTATGCATAATTCACTACTAACTACTCTGCAATATTACTAGTCAAATCAAGATGGGATGATCCCTTCTGCTAATGATAACGATGGTGGTAGTTTCGTGTACCCCTAGCTGCTGCATGGGTGCCTCCTGCTCCTATCTCCACTAGTGGTACCCACTACCTTCCCCATTCTAATTACAATATTCATTCCTAGCTGCTGTCATAGATGTCACATGCTCCTATCTCCACTAGTCGTACCCTAAGGTTGATCCTGCCTACTGAACATAAGTGATAATAATAATGGTAGTTTCGTGTACCCCTAGCTGATGTCATAGGTGCCGCCTGCTCCTATCTCCACTAGTGGTACCCACTACCCTTCCCATTCTAATTACAATATTCATAATATGGTAGCTGTACTCCTAGCTGTTGTCATAGGTGCTGCCTGCTCCTATCTCCACTAGTCGTACCCACTACCTTCCCATTCGATCGGCTCTCTAACTCATAGATAACCGTGCTGGTCCCACAGTGGGGTGTATCACTCCCCAAAGTGGCAACCCAATACTACCAGATATGCAGGGCTTATACCTACACAAAGCAACAACATCTTACCTACCAGCCCGGGTCCACACACGCATATGAACCCGTTGGACTTGCGTTGCCACCGCTAACCCGGTTTGGCCTCTTACAGTCAAGCCCACTATGCATGTCCCGTCCTCGATTTGGGTCGAGCCCACAAAGATACGTATGGGTTACCGGTTGAAATGGGCCCCCATGACTTGACACAAGCTGTCCACCTAAGCTTTGTCCCCTCTAGTATTTCCCACTAGGTTTTCTGCTGACTATGTATACCCTAACTTGTCTTTAATTACATAGCCCTCAATCAGTTATGCGTACCCATATGTGTCTTTAGTACATAACCCCTATTCTACTTATCGGTTATGCGTACCTATAGGTGTCTTTAATACATAACTCTACCTATTCCCATTAGTTATGCGTACCCCTAAGGGTGTCTTTAATACATAACTTTACAATTCTGCCCTGGTTAGGTATACCGTTAGGTGTCTTTAATTACATAACCCTTTTTATCTGGTTAAGTTTATGGGCTTATATGTATTAATATTACCCACCTACCCTTTAGTTGTACTTTACCCTCCCACTGATTTAATCCTATTTATTTAATGGTTAAGTTTGTGGGCCTATATATATATATTAATATTACCCACCTACCCATTAGTTGTACTTAACCCTCCCACTGATCTGATTCTATTTATTTAATGTTTAAGTTTGTGGGACTATATATATTAATATTACCCACCTACCCATCTGTTGTACTTAACCCACCCACAATCCAATTCGTTTTACTTAACCCTATCATCATACAATCCATAAGTATTAAGTTAGGTTAAGTAGTCTTTTCTTATTACCATGTCCAATTATGGTTATAATGATTAAGCTGGTTTTAACCCTCTCACTTAGTTTATGATTAGGTTCTCCTTAGTCCACAGATACATTGGTTAAGAGAATAACCCCTTAAGTACCAACCCCGAAGACAAAGATCAACATCAGATCGTTACCCAGAGAATCACTCACTCAAGCAAACTTCTGTTTATCATCCATATTTGTCTTTAATCAGCATTAATTAATTATTGAGACACCTAATCGTATTTCAGATGCCACCCAAGGCACCCACTTAACCAAGGCACCCACTTAACCCCTCATGTCCCACTACATGTTTATCTGGTTAAGTGTTTCTTAATTCATTAAGACCGTAACCTTATAAAGACCTCCCACATTAGACTGGCATTTGTGGCAGCCGGATTTGCCAGGGCGGGTCCGGGCAGTCTTACACCACAAAAGAGCCTAACCTCGTGTCTTTACAATTCTTACGTATTTAATTTATGCCTAAGACCTCCCACGTTAGACTGGCATTTGTGGCAGCTGGATTTGCCGGGCGGGTCCGAGCAGTCTTACACCACAAAAGAGCCTAACCTCGTGTCTTAGACGATTAATTACTCCTAATTAATCTTTCCGCAATTTGAATTACTTTCCCTATTCAAATTATCAGTCAATTCCAAATTTCACTATGGCCATAATTGACTCAATTATGTCCATCTATATATGGTATGAAAAATAATACCAATTTCTTCACAAATTTATTTTATGCCATTTAAGGCATTTATGCCAGACTTAAATTGCTTAAACATACCTCTTTTGATTAATTAAGTTAAGTAATTAATCCTTTCCTTTTGCATACGTGTCAATACCTATCTTATTAACAATTTGGATTTCTTATCCATAAATGGTCATATTCAAATTATACCATTTTTACCCCATTTTACCCATGTCATAATAGGTAATTATTTATATGTTTCCCTACTTGAGTCATGTGTCCAATTTACATAGTCACTATGTAAATTATACCTATTACAAATTCCCCTTTTCCCCGTTTCTTAAATAGCGTAACCGTTTGCGTTTTTGGCGTCATCGAGGCTACAAAATAGTCATGAATCAAAACATAATTAACAACTAACATAGGTTCATGATTCTCAACACAATCAACAACTTATATGGGTTCATGATTCACAATATGACAGGTTGCATGATTCATAACATAACTTCTTGCACAGGTGGATTACATAGATTCATGATCCACAACATAACAACTAGCATAGGTTCATGAATCAACAACTTATCAACTTGCATAGGTAACTTCATAGGTTCATGATTCATAACATAACAACTAGCATAGATTCATTAATTAACAACGCAACAACTTGCATAGGTAACTTGCATAGGTTCATAGTTTCTCAACATAATAACTTGCATAACTTTGTGATTCACAAAAATAATGAACTTGCATCATTTTATGATTCACAACAATAATGAACTTGCATAACTTCATGATTCACAATAATAATGAACTTGCATCATTTTATGATTCACAACAATAATGAACTTGCATAACTTCATGATTCACAACGATAATGAACTTGCATCATTTCATGATTCACAACAATAATGAACTTGCATAATAAGGAACTTGCATCATTTCATGATTCATAACAATAAACTTGCATAACTACAAATAACATATACCCAAATCATAGTCTACCATGATTCACTTTTATTTATTTAAACCTAAAAGTGACCAGAACTCACCGAATAAGGGGTCTTGAGTTCTGGGTTCTGAATTCTGTAATTGATTAGCGTTCCCTTATTGTAGACAATTTCGTTGTTGTAGTTTTAGGCTTGATTTGAATTGAATTGTTGTCTTTAATTGGCTTCTAGTTGGTGGCGGCTACTCTAGGATTTGGAGTGACAACATGACGGCTACTGATCTAATTTTTGATTTGATTCTAGGGTTTGGGTCTACACATGTTTATATAGAATTTCAATTTAATTATAGCCGTCGGATGACCTTAGAGTTAATCAAAACCACTCTGTCCGGATTAGAACTATCCGGAAACCCTAATGACTCATTAACTAGTCAGAAATGACTCAGCACTTACTCACCAGTTGAATCAGAGCCTCAGAAATCTATACAGGTTTTGACCTCGGCCTGGGCGCACCTTCCAAATGCGCCAGTGCAATATTGCATGGGCGCACTTCCCAAGTGCGCCAGTGCAATTTTGTTCTGGTGCACTTCCCAAGTGCGCCAGTGCATTCTGGCCCGTTTCTGGTTTTTCTGCCTAACTTCGTTCGTCCATATCTTCTTCATACGACGTCCTTTTTACGCAAACTCGGACTCTATCTCAAGCAGAATTCTAAGACGAAAGCAACGGAATGACCCGTTTCCCTTAATTTTTAAATTTGAAATTAAGTATTCTTAAATTTAGTTAATCTGATATTCAAAAATTCGGGGTGTTACATTTTCTTTTTAAAATTATTAATCTAACATGATTATAAACTAATTTACATATATAATTACAGTCAAGCTAAACATCATATGATTATCTGGCTTAAAACGGGTATTTTGATCATGTCTTAAAAATGGACAGCTTTAGTGTGTGCATCGCACACGGGTTTTCTTTCCATTTTGTTCGTCACTTTAAAAATGAATACTTACCTTATTATTCTTTAGGAAAATATTTCTCCTCATTATTTCTTAATCTGATCACTCATAAATGAATGAAATTATGATTTATAATTTTCTTAACAGCTTTTATACTTAGTATTGTTTTTGTTAAATTTCCCTTTTGATCCTTTATTCTTGATCTATTTCTTATTTCCTTCCTTATACCAAATAAAATTTCTCTTTTATTTCTTATACTTGATCTATACCAATAAAATATCTATCTTTATTTATCAATCTAAACCTGATTAAAATATGATTTACAGTTCTTATTTTATAAATTTTAGAACTGTACATGATCAGTTA
The DNA here is from genome assembly GCA_030737875.1 of Allium sativum. Lineage (NCBI taxonomy): Eukaryota > Viridiplantae > Streptophyta > Magnoliopsida > Asparagales > Amaryllidaceae > Allium > Allium sativum. The sequence goes on along the minus strand of CM060915.1, from coordinate 855,629,660 downwards.
CTTGTACCAGGAAATTTTGATTACAGTTTAAAACTGACAAACTCAACGTATGTGTTACATACGGTTTATTACATTGTTTGTTTTAAAATTTAAATATTCCATTAGAAAATAAGTTCTAATTTAAATTATAAACTAAATTTATAATTTAACAAAATTACAACTTCTGTGTTAACTGTTCGACTTCTGTCAAAACCATCTCCGATCTTTACACACTATCGAATTTCCTTTTTTGTTGACTTTACTATTTGAATATTTAATTAGAAAACCATCTCCAATTATATTTATAAATTTTTATAATTTAATTTAAATTCCAGTTCCTGTATTTTAGATTTTAACTTTTGAACAAGAGCACTAAATCCTGATTCACTTATTTCTTTTCTTATTTAAATAAAAATTCTATTTTTATTTAAATATTTACTTTTCCCTTTTTATTTAAACCATTATTTAATTTAAAAACTAGTTTAAATTTAAATTATGTTCAAAATCTTCTTTTTAAAGTTAAAATAGCAAAGTACCATTTTTATTAGAGTACTACATCGAGATCGTGGTGTGCGCACATGGAAATAGCCCCGGTTCCCATGTTTTTGACAAAATAACATTTCCAGGCAAAAGTTCCAAAATGCCAAAAATACCACCCCCCTGCACACGTGATCTTTAGCACAATCACCTACTAGTCGTCGTTCGCCCATCTTTACGAGGTGGTAGTACCACCTGGTAGTACCAACCCTGGAAAAAAAATCACATTTGATCACTTTAAAAACCCGACACTTCCACGTCTTCTACCTTCTTGCATGTGCACGTGCACAGCCATGCCAGACACCGGATGATGCCCCGATCAGCACCTGCAAGTCACATTCGCACCCCCGATCACCAGTGACCAACAATTTCAATTCCATATCTTCTCCTTCTCAAAATCTTCATCTCACCATTGATAAAAAAACAACAGTTCGACCATGAAACCCCTCCTCCCCAGATCGACTCCGTCCATTATAAGTGACCGCGCCACCTATCAACGCTTCACCAACCTCGGCCGCACCTCCAGCCTTGGTTCTGGCCCACTCGATCACAGTAAGGTCCCTCACGACTGGTTTGAAAATCGTATTCAAATGGTAACCAAAATTGCTATTAAAAACCCAATTTGATCAAGGACTCCAAATCTCTTTATTTTAAAAATTAAACTGTATTTCTATAATCCTTACTTCACTATGCTCCTCCGCCCTCGTTGCCAAGTCCTACCATCATCGTCGTCGCCTGAATTTGAACAAAATCCCCCCTTTGAACAATTCTAAAATTCTCCTTATTCCCACTGCTAAAAATCTTGAAACTTCTTTTAAAAATCATGATTTTGATCTATCATTCCATTTATGTAATGAAATCAAGTTTTTTGAGCCATTTAAAAATCCACTTGATTTTGTGATTACATAGAGCTTCCTGTATATTTTAGTTTTTAAATACAGTAAAGTCTTTGGCAAAGATTTGTTTCATTTTGAATCATTGAATGATTACGTAAGGTTTTTAAAATGGTATGGCATCATATCCTAAATCCCCGAACCTATGTTTACTGATCTATCTAAATATATAGAGATTCAACCAAAGAAAATAGTGTCTAGTAACAGTAGCAGGTAATACAACTTTTAACATATGACACTTAAAGTTTTCATTAACAATCTATGATCACTACGTCATACCAAACAAGAAAACCATACATGATAGGTTGAACAAGCACACAAAAGAAATCTAAGTTTAAATCACGGTTCAAACATCAAACTACATGAATTTTAAAACGGAAAATAAAAATGCAGGTTTACTCACCTATGGAAGCTTGAAACCCTTGGCTTTACTTCTTCTTTGCTGATCAAATACAAGTGTTTGTGTTGTGTAGAAAAGTGTGTGCTTATGCCTATTTATAGTGGTGGAAAATAATAAACTATGGTGCATAAAAACTGTTTTCAGATTTTTGTTTTGACAACTCAAAAAATTATCGTTTCTCTTACCAAATCTAAGCATCACTACCAAAAATAACATGGCCTACCTCAGCAAATCTTTACCTGAAAATCCCCTATGCAAAAACAACTTTCTACCTTATTGGTTCTTGTGAATTGTCACACCATATATGCAAATGTACTATCCATTTTTTCCACTAATCTTTCTTGGTTTTTAAACACATTGTAGTATCTTCTCTAGTGTATATAGGTTCAGTTTTTCATTGGTTCTCTAGCCAAAAATCTTTCATGAAAAATTGATTTAACAACAAAAGATAAAATACTTTTACTTGCCTTGCAAGGTTTTGTAAAATTTGAAAATTTTGTACCATAAGATCAATGGCCATGTGATGATATTGACATGAAAATATCTTGAAAATCTATGCTTTTGTGATGATCTAGTGTATGAAAAGCTATGGCATATGCAAGATTTTGCAAAATCTTTTGGCACATGGGTTTTAACAAAACAAGGTTTTGAAAAAAATGCAAAAAGGAAATGAAAATTTTCAGAAAATCTTGAGAGAAAAGAGGGGGATTTGAAACTGAAAATAGTTGATACCAAGAAGATCTTGTCATGTGAAAAAATATTTCTTTATGTCCTCTCTTTACTAGCTTGTCTAGTGTAGGTGTTGTCTTAAATTTTTATTCATGAACATGATTACAAAAGGAGATGATACTTTCATGTTTTTGATGTATGTGTATGTGAATATGAGCTTGCCTTGATCTTGCTTTGACAACCAAATGGTCTTTGGCAAGTTTTAATTCAAATTTAAACAAGTTTTCCAAATCAAGAATTTGCAAAAACCAAACTCTAAAATACTTTGAAAAATGAAGAAAAAAATATGTAAAATAAAATGGCATTAAAACTTGCTATATAAAAGTTTTATTATTCAAACACACATAAAATCAATTTAAACAATCGCTATCAAATTCATGCTATCATACCGGATGTGTAAAAATGGATTTTTGTAAGTGTTGTGCTATACACCGGTGTAAATGTTATTATACACAAATTAACATGTCTTGAAATTTCAAAGATCTAGATTTTTAATCGTATTTGAAAATACGTACTTACGATCAATTTATCTGTGTCAGTGATTAGCGTAAATACCCGGGTCATTACATTCTACCCCCTTATAAAAATTTCGTCCTCGAAATTTGTAAACAATAGATTAGAGTTATCGACTTATATATAAATAATTAACACACATCAGAAATTTCCATAACCAAAAATATCTTACCAAATTCCCTTTTTAACTTATCGGTCCATTTACTCAACTCCGTTAAGTACTACCAAAAATCTTCATTCAGTTAATGATCTCCATTTCGAGATCCCCAAATATGATTTAATTTCACAAATCGACCAATTCTCTTTTCCTGAGTCCATATCCAAATAAACACTTAAGTCAAGCCTTAATTTCAGGAAATCCAAATTTTAATTCAATTTAAAATTCTAACTCGATTTCCTGTATCAATATGATTGGATATTATTCAACCATATTTAATTTATCTTAAGGCTGACCCTGATTAATTAACTCCTTTTAAAAAGAGTAATGTACCTTCTGAAGTTCCTTCGATTTTCACATCCTCAAAAGTTGATGACTTATCCACTAAAGCATAGACCTTTGGTTGTTGTGCCTTCATAAGTGGATAGTCTTTAACCAAGTGTCCAGGCTGATGACAGTTATAGCATGAAAACTTCTGGGGAATAGCATCACTTGTTCCCTTTGGTTGAGGTTGCTCCAGCTGTTGAGTTTGCTGTGGCTTTCCTACTGCTGGCTTTGTACAAAACCTAGCAATGTGTCCCTTCTCCTTCCAGTTATGGCATTGCGTATCTTTATAACGCTCTTTGGCTTTTTCTCCCATCTTTGGTATTCCCTTGTTGTTCCGATTCGGATTAAATTTTCTTTTGTTGGAATTCTCACCACTAGGTCCTCCCGTCTGCGCTGCTTTTGCAACTGGCTTCTTACCTCCAGTGCCTCATAACGAACTACCATATCAACTAGATCAACAAATGGAATCTTAAGATGTCCAAACATCTAGACTTGCAGGCTATCCTTCAATCCCGCTATGAACATTTCATTTTTCTTAAGTGGAGTGTTGATCAGTTCTGACCCAAAACAAGAAAGTGAGTTGAATTTGTTCTCATATTCAGATACTTTCATGTTTCCTTGCTTAAGAGCAATGAAATCCCGATACATCCTCGTTTTTCCAGCAGCAGGCAAAAATTGCACTTCAAATGCTCCTTTGAATTTATCCCAAGTAAAATTTTCCTCAAGAACATTAGCAGTTTGAGCGTCCCACCAGATAACAGCAGCTTCTTGAAGTTGCCATGATGCCAAAAGACGTTTCTGATCATCATTCAACTTCAACCCTTTGAAAATCCTTTCACAGGACCTCATCCATGCTTGAACCTCAATAAAACATTCAGCCCCTTTGAAAACCTTTCCTCCCAGAGTTGTATACTCCTTACAAATAGTCGCAAAGCTCTTATCCTGTTGGACTGGTGCAACTTTCTCCACTGTTTCCCCTTGATCTTGGGATCCAGTAGTATGACCAGTAATAGTGGATGACCCTCTAGCTCGACCTCTTCGTCCTCGGCTACTCATTTTGATCACCTGAATATAACAGGTTGTCAATCGAGACTTGATTGGATATAACTAACTTAGGTATATCATCCAAGTTGATTTAAATTTATTTTAAATTTTATATAAAAATACGCTCTCTCACACTCACCCAAAGCCTAGGTAATCAGTAGCCAAGCTCTGATACCAACTGTAACGACCCAACTTTCGAACACATCGGAAGTCGTGCCATTACTAAAAATAAGAATAGATAGAAGATAAAATCACAGAAAACATCAGAATTTCACAAGGGAATTTTCACAAAAAATAATACTTCATAATATTACATAGCAGTACATATTACATCATAACATCATAGGTCTAGTAATACAACCCATTCATAGTACATCAATAATTATACATATCATTGATGACCAACTTGCAGACTTAATTATACAGTATAGAAGATAAGTAGACCAGCACACAGGTAATCTTCATCCAACTTCACAAGTTTCATCAAATCCTGATTCACTTGTCTATTCATAACAAGCGTTATGAATACCCAAGAGTTTAAGGGAAACATAGAAAAATAAACTTCGGGTCAGTCAGGGGACTGGTATGAGTAAACAGTTTAAAACAAATAAAAATATCTCATAAGAACATGCCGTAAATACGGAATGGGTTTTTACCTTATAAGATCAAAAACACTTTGTATACTTGAAAACAGATATTATCATAGTATCTGGGTGTTTTCACAAATAATTTAAAATCTAAAAGAACGCTTGCATCTCACATTCTACTATATAGTATACAAATAAAAACCGCTTGGCGCTTATGGAAATTGGATTTCCAACTATGACAAGGTATGGGACCACCTTTCTATGATGTATCTCTAAAGGCAAATACACCTGGGTTCAACAAGAACGTCTTGCAACCCGGCCCACACATGACTGATCACTCATTTCTCTTGAGTGTATCGAGTGTATATCACCAATGGTTGTGTACGTCAACCGTTCCCGAATGGGCAGAATCGATAGATTAAGAAACAAAAGGAATTTCTCTAGATAGGTGATGCTACACCTTAATGGGAGCGACCCACATAGCCATGCTGCCTGCCCGACTTTTGTCATTTCCTCGGTGTGAGGCTTGAGGCTAGACTTACCTTTTCATCATCACTGTTTAATTTCTTTGAATGCCACATCATCAAATCCATTGGAAGTAACTAATTGATTTCCACAAAAATACTTTGGTTGTCAGGCTAAAGAAGTTTCCCTTCTGTGCCAGCAACTGGCACGCTTGAAGAAAACAATACGTGATTCCTTTGGAAATACTCTGTCAGACATTCGTCCATACAAGTTGTCTTGGGATTGGACAAACCGAAGGCAATATTTAAGAATAGCCCTTGTATATTGTCGTCTTTAATTTAAAAATCTCTAACGCGTGGCGTATAATTAAATCAAAGTGAAATATTTATTTCGATCTCTTTGAAACGATTAACGAACATTTTCTTTTTAAAATCATTAATATAACATGATTATAAGCTAATTTACATATATAATTACAGTCAAACTAAACATCATATGATTATCTGGCTTAAAACGGGTATTTTGATCATGTCTTAAAAATGGATAGTTTTAGTGTGTGTGTTGCACATGGGTTTTCTTTCCATTTTGTTTGTCACTTTAAAAATGAATACTTACCTTAGTTTTCTTTAGAAAAATATTTCTCCTCATTATTCCTTAATCTGATCACTCATAAATGAATGAAATTATGATTTATAATTTTCTTTACAGCTTTTACAATTTGTATTGTTTTTGTCAAATTTTCCCTTTTGATCCTTTATTCTTAATCTATTTCTTATTTCCTTCCATATACCAAATAAAATTTCTCTTTTATTTCTTATACTTGACATATACCACTAAAAATATCTATCTTTATTTATTAATCTAAACCTGATTAAAAATATGACTTACAGTTCTTATTTTATAAATTTCAGAACTGTACATGATCAGTTACTCGTACTGGTAAATTTAGATTACAATTTAAAACTGACAAACTCAGCATATGTGTTACATACGGTTTATTACTTTGTTTGTTTTAAAATTCAAATATTCCATTAGAAAATAAGTTCTAATTTAAATTATAAACTAAATTTATAATTTAACAAAATTACAACTTCTGTGTTAACTGTTCGACTTCTGTCAAAACCATATCCGATCTTTACACTCGATCGGCTTTCCTTTTTTTGACTTAACAGTTTGAATATTTCATTTGAAAACCATCTCCAATTATATTTATAAATTTTTATAATTTAACTTAAATTCCAGTTCCTGTATTTTAGATTTTAACTTTTGATAAACAGCACTAAATCCTGATTCACTTATTTCTTTTCTTGTTTAAATAAAAATTCTATTTTTATTTAAATATTTATTTTTACCTTTTTATTTAAACCATTATTTAATTTAAAAACTAGTTTAAATTTAAATTTTGTTCAAAATCTTCTTTTTAAAGTTAAAATAGCAATGTACCATTTTTATTAGAGTACCACGTCGAGGTCGTGGTGTGCGCACATGGAAACAGCCCCGGTTCCAATGTTTTTGCCAAAATACCACTTCCAGGCCAAAGTACCAAAATGCCAAAAATACCACCCCCTTGCACACGTGATCTTTAGCCCGATCACCTACTAGTCGTCGTGTGCCCGTCTTTACCAGGTGGTAGTACCACCCAGTAGTACCAACCCTGAAAAAAATCACAGTTGATCACTTTAAAATCCCGACACCTCCACGTCTTCTTCTTCTTCCTTCTTGCATGTGCATGTGCATAGCCATGCCACACACCGGGCGATGCCCGACCACCACCTGCAAGTCACATCCGCACCACCGATCACCAATGACCAACCATTTCAACTCCAAATCTTCTTCTTCTCAAAATCTTCATCTCACCATTTAAAAAAAATACAACAGCAGTTCGACCTTGAAACTCCTCCTCCCCAGATCGACTCCGTCCATCAGAAGTGACCGCGCCACCTACAAACGCTTCACCAACCTCGGCCGCACCTCCAGTCTTGGTTTTGGCCCACTCGATCACAGTAAGGTCCCCCACGACTGGTTTGAAAATCGTATTCAAATGGTAAACAAAACTGCTATTAAAAACCCAATTTGATCAAGGACTCTAAATCTCTTTATTTTAAAAATTAAACTGTATTTTTTCTATAATCCTTACTTCATTACGCTCCTCTACCCTCGTTGCCAAGTCCTACCATCATCGCCGTTGCCTGAATTTGACCAAAATCCCCCATTTGAACAATTCTATAATTCTCCTTATTCCCACTGCTAAAAATCTTGAAACTTCTTTCAAAAATCATGATTTTGATCTATCATTCCATTTATGTAATCAAATCAAGTTTTTTGAGCCATTTAAAAATCCACTTGATTTTGTGATTACAGAGAGCTTCCTGTATATTTCTGTTTTTAAATACAGTAAAGTCTTTGGCAAAGATTTGTTTCATTTTGAATCATTGAATGATTATGTAAGGTTTTTAAAATGGTATGGCATCATATCCTAAATCCCCGAACCTATGTTTACTGATCTATCTAAATCTATAGAGATTCAACCAAAGAAAACAGTGTTTGGTAACAGTAGTAGGTAATACAACATTTAACATATGACACTTAAGGTTTTCATTAACAATCTATGATCATTACGTCATACCAAACAAGAAAACCATACATGATAGGTTACTTAAGCAAGGACACAAAAGAAATCTAAGTTTAAATCATGGTTCAAACAGCAAACTGCAGGAATTTTAAAACGAAAACTAAAAATGCAGGTTTACTCACTTATGGAAGCTTGAAACCCTTGGCTTTACTTCTCCTTTACTGATCAAATACAAGTGTTTGTGTTGTGTAGAGAAGTGTGTGCTTATGCCTATTTATAGTGGTGGAAAATAATAAACTATGGTGCATAATAACTGTTTTCAGATTTTTGTTTTGACAACTCAAAAAAAATATCTTTTCTCTTATCAAATCTAAGCATCACTACCAAAAATCACATGGCCTACCTCCGCAAATCTTCACCTGAAAATCCCATATGCAAACACCACTTTCTACCTTATTGGTTCTTGTGAATTATCACACCATATATGCAAATGTACTAACCATTTTTTCCACAAATCTTTCTTGGTTTTTAAACACATTTTAGTATCTTCTCTAGTGTATATAGGTTCAGTTTTTCATTGGTTCTCTAGACAAAAATCTTTCATGAAAAATTGATTTAACAACAAAAGATAAAATACTTTTACTTGTCCTGCAAGGTTTTGTAAAATCTGGAAAGTTTATACCATAAAATCAATGGCCATGTGATGATATTGACATGAAAATATCTTGAAAATCTATGCTTTTGTGATGATCTAGTGTAGGTGAAAAGCTATGGCATATGCAAGATTTTGCAAAATCTTTTGGCACATGGGTTTTGACAAAACAATGTTTTGAAAAAAATGCAAAAAGGAAATGAAAATTTTCAGAAAATCTTGAGAGAAAAGAGGGGGATTTGAAACTGAAAATAGTTGATACCAAGAAGATCTTGTCATGTGAAAAAAATATTTCTTTAGGTCCTCTCTTTACTAGCTTATCTAGTGTAGGTGTTGTTTTAAATTTATATTCATGAACATGGTTACAAAAGGAGATGATACTTTCATGTTTTGATGTATGTATATGTGAATATGTGCTTGCCTTAATCTTGCTTTGACAACCAAATGGTCTTTGGAAAGTTTTAATTCAAATTTAAACAAGTTTTCCAATTCAAGAATTTGCAAAAACCAAACTCTAAAATACTTTGAAAAATAAAGAACAAAATATGTAAAAAAAAAATGGCATTAAAAACTTGCTATATATAAGTGTTATTATTCAAACATGTATAAAATCAATTTAAACAATCGTTATCAAATTCATGCTATCATACCGGATGCGTAAAAATGGATATTTGTAAGTGCTGTGCTATACACCTGTGTAAATGCTATTATACACAAATTAACATGTCTTGAAATTTCATAGATCTAGATTTTAAATCATATTTGAAAATACGTACTTACGATCAATTTATCTGTGTCAGTGATTAGCGTAAATACCCGGGTCATTACAGGTTAAGTGTTTCTTATTAACTTAACCCTTCCCATTCGTCATGTTGTATTGGTTAAGTGTTTCCTATTAACTTAACCCTGTTCATTCATCATGTTGTATTGGTTAAGTGTTTCCCCTTAACTTAACCCTACTTGTTCATCATGTTATGTTGGTTAACTTAACCCCACTCATTTATCATGTTGAATTTGGTTAAGTGTTTCTTATGTACTTAACCCGGATCATTAGCATTAATTCATTCATTAATGCCTTAACCTCTCACATTAGAACTATTGTTTGTGGTTGCTGGATGTGCTGGGCGGTTCCGGGCAAACTTCTTCCGCAAACTCATTCTAACCTCGGGTATTGGGCTTTATGCGCTAACCTCTCACATTAGATCTATGTTGTTGTGGTCGCTGGATGCGCCGGGCAGTTCCTGGTAGTCTTACACTGCAACTCAATCTAACCTCGGGTTAGGCACGTTCATCTTTTATCCAATTTACTTATTTACCATACATGTCCAAGTCTAGATTTTATATGCTAATTTTCCCAAATTTACAAAACTAGTCATGTTCCAATTCTCAAGTTATGCCCAACCAAGCCAATTGCAAGTTATGCCCCACAAATTCAATTACAAGTTATTGCTCAAAACAGGTTACACCGAATCTTCCCAAATTTGCAATAATACTCATGCCCTAGAATCACAATATACATTATCCTTGGCGTCCCAACCAATAGTTATGCCCGACCGAAATTTAATATTCCAATTTACAGTCTACACCCAATCTAGATTTAATATTTCAATTTACCCCAAGTTCGCAACAATAACAATTATGCCCAATTATTTCACCAAATACATTATTCCCAATATTTACCCGGAATAGGCTATACCCAAATATTCTCCGTATTCCAATCGTTCGTATTTCGCGATTTCAGCCTAGGTTCAAAGGTAACCCAGGTTCATAAGGGAAAAAGAAAATAGGGGAAGAGAGAGAAGGAGCATAAGATAGGAACAGGTATAAAAATAGGCATGTAACAACATACCTGATACAAGAAAGTTTAGATCCATCAAAGATAGATTCTTGAATAAACTGATACAATCATTATTGCAGGCTTAAGAATAACACCATGAACCAAAAAGGATTATAAGCCTGATTTACAACAAAGATAGGCCTGATTTAATAAATAAAAATAACCTCTAAGGCATATAAAGACATGGATTCAATAGAAGGATAGGGATAAATCTGAAAAGATTGTCTCGTCATCAAGCATGGACTTAGATTCATTTTGTTACATGCCAAGATTACTATTAGGTATTTAAATCTGAAAATAACATGAACTTACATTGCTAGGATTAAGAAAAGGTAATTGAATTGTTGTTGTTGCAGAGACTCTAATTTGATGTTGTTTAATCTTCAAAGTTGATTTGAGGCCCTCTAATTTGATTTCTAGTTTGGAGAAGATGGCGGTGGCTAGGCTAGATTGAAGATGAACAGCATGAAGGCGTCATAGCTTTGGAACAATAGAATTAGGGTTGGATTATGAGTGTATATATAGATGTCTAGGATTATTAAGAGCCTTTAGATCAACCTAGTATCCATCCAAGACATTCAGTCCAAGAAAATTTGTCATTAGGCCAATCAGGTAACGACACATCAGCCTTAGGCTGTAAAAATATGTCATTGGATCTGGATCAAAAAGGGGTCGACTCCCTATAGGGGGGTCGACACCTATGTCGACTCCCCTATAGGGGGTCGACACCTACGTCGATTCCCCCTGGGGGGGTCGACACCTGTGAGCGGGAAATTTCCCGCTCAGCCCGCTCTGACCGAATTTCGAATTTTTGGACAGTTTTGACCTTTAATTATTATTTTAATTTAATTTATGTTTAAACTTGAAATCTTCTTAACTCCATAACTTCTTCATACGGAGCCCGATTTACGCAAACACGGACTCTATCTCAAGCAGAATTACGAGATGATCACAATGGTGTAACCCGTTTCACCTAATTCTTCTTCTAAAAATTAAGTATTCTTAGATTTGTTAAATTTAATATTCATAGAAAATACGGGGTGTTACAGTATGTATATATTATAAGTATGTATTTCCACTGCATTTGTTTCTGTTGCTTCTTATGTACATCTGTATGTATAAGTAACTCTGAAAATCATTAAATGTCATAACCGATGTACACATTTCAATTGTTTTTAAATGGCTATTTGTCTATTATATGTTGTCCTTCCGCTGTGAGATTCTGTGATTGTTTTTCTCTTCTGTCTTCTTTCCTTCTTTATCCTAATAACAACCTGCATTTGCGATTTGTTTGGGTCGACATGTGTGGCTTACTTTCAGTTTGAACGGTCAAAAATCTGGGTCGTTACAGTTGGTATCAGAGTGATGGTTAGCAATAACCTTGGCTCTGTTTGGGAATTAACTCATTAGAGATGGTGTTAGAAATGCCCTAGAATGGGATTGAGGGATATGAGAGAGTGTACTTGTATTTTGATATAAATTGGTTTTATATTGTGTTGACTTGTTCTATTGAATATTTATGGATTCTGGTCGATATATGGGACGCCACGGAATCGACAGGAATTTCTAAATAATCGAATAGAATGATCGACATAATATGGTTTTCGATTATATTTTAAAATATATCAAATATATTATTATTATTGTTTTTAAGTGTATAGACATTCGTTTTAGTAGGCACTAATATTAAGTCATTACCCATTATGGTTGATTTGATAATAAATCTGATAAGGAAAATTTAATGGCTAGAAAATATTTGCAAATAAAATAATACCTTTAAGTATAATTAGTTACATAATATTTGTGATAAAATATAAATGACCTTGAAACTTGATTTTGGGAGACTTTTGAAATAGTTTGACAAAGTTTGAAATAATATCGTATTATAAGAAATAGTTTTGGAAATAGTTTTCAAAGGATTTTAAAGGAATAAGTGTGTAATCCCTTCTCAAAACATTGGAAATAACTTCGGTAATAAGTGAACACATTATCGATGTTTATTCTGAAACATCTAAGTGGGGGAGACCACTCAATATTTTCATATCCAGTTTGACAAGGAATTTTGGATTTAAATTCCATATAGTATAAACTATACATAAAAGTATCTGTATATATTATTTAAAGTTAAGTTAAATTAAATCGGAATAGAAATTCCGATATTCTTGGTTAATTAAAGGTTTGTATTTAGAGTTTTATATCGTATAAGATAGATACATACATATATATATATATATTTCTAAGCTTAGATATAAACCCAGGATTTAGGTTTAAGTTTACCTTAACTAATAATATTAACTCCTTTACCAGAGTAGCCTGATTCATTAGAATTTTGGTTTGAAACCAGAAAATTTACTTGAGTATTAAGGAAGAGAAGTGGTCGTCGAAATGCTTAGGTATGGTTGATAATAAGTTTAATGAAATTATAAGTTTGGTCGATGAAAGTGTTAGAGAAAATTTAAATTAACTATGAAATAAAATTCAACTAAAGTCAAACAAAATGAAATGGAAGATTTAGTTGGGTAATAGGAGTAACAACTCATTACTTGGAATAACTAATAAGTTATTAAGCAAATTAGATAAGAAATAAAAGAAATTTGAGTTTGTTGATAACATATGAATGGTCAATAAGTATAAATAAAGAAAATAAATGGCAAATTAGTATGTATGTAAAATCAAGGCATATGAAATCTAAATGGGACAAATCTCATTCGAACAACATATCGAATATAAATCCAAGTATAAACAATGAAAGGAATGGAATGTAAACCATTTAGTTGAATGAAAATATAACTTAATTGGAGTAGAGGAATCGGGTTAAGTAAAGTTTAACTTAGAAAAATCAAATAATAATGGTTGAGAACTAAGTATGGAAAAAATTCGAATTTGAACATGCCTTAATTCAAACCATGATTTGTGAGTCGAATAAATAAGTTGAATTAGTGGAATGAGATTTAGTTTAAAGATGAAAATTGGAATAAGTGAACAAGAAATGGTTAAATAAAGGAATTGAAGTGCCAAAACAAGAGGATAAGGTGCAAACGTAAAATTTGGTTTACTTGGGATAGGATAATAGTTAAATGAATTCTAATTTGGGGATTTTTGATATTGAAATGTGATATAAAACAAAACAACTTGATGATTTTAAGTAAATAGAATAATTTGGTTGGATTAGATAAGCATGAAGGCGAATCATTGGATCTTGTTCGGAACGAATATAAATGGAATGGGTATACGAAGGCAAGTAAATGAAATGAATCGTAAGTGACAAGAAATAATGAATAGCTATTGAATACAAATCCATTTCTTGAAAAAATGAGGTGAATAATTGAATGAATGAACGAGAACCAAAGGAATAGGTGAGTTGCTAATGAACTTAATAAGATGGACGATAATGGAATATGAAAATGAATGAAATTTATTCAGTCTAATTGAAATGAATATGAATATATATCACCAATAAAAGGGTAAATCGTATTATAAGCATAATGAAGCGATAATCTATCTATAATGGTAAGGTCTTACTTAAGTCTTGGAACATGAAGTTGAAACTTCAAATTAAATAAATCAATGTTTAAGCGGAAACCTGAAATATTCGATATGCCGAAGTAAAATGGCCGTAACTTTTGAATGGATGATCGGAATTCGATGATTTTGGAATTTTTGGAAAACTTATAAATTGAACTAAAACTTTTGTTAATAGCGCCTTGCCTAGTTTTCATGTTTATTGGGGTAAAATCCAAGAATTAGTCGTAGTTGTATGCACAGAAAATAAAAAACTGAAGCGTATACCGATTTTATTTTGACCATAACTTCCTAACGGAGCATCAGATTTCGATGCATGAGTATAATTCGGAAAGCCCAGGATGTAAACTAAAACTTTTTCTTAATTTTCTGGGTAAAAAATTGATGTTTAAAGGGTAAAAATTGGGTTGAATAACTCAGAAAGGCATTTTCATTTTGTGGGCTGAAGCGTTCGCTCCCGCTAAAATAGTCATAACTTTTGAACGAATTATCCAAATTCGACGAATCCGGACAATTCGGAAAGCCTGAAACAAATGCAACAACTTTTGACTAGTGGGTTTTAATTAAATTCCATCATTTATAGGGTGATAATCGGAGATTTGTTCGCTGGCCTGTCGTGAGTATTGTGGTTTTGTAGTTGAAATGGATGATATATGTTGTGTAAGTTGTATATAATTGCTATATATTATATATATATGTTTGATTCTTATGTGTATGTGAGTATGTAGCAGGTGTAAGATGTCGCACTATGCTTTGGAGCTCGCTTGCGCTAAATATTAAATTGCAAAGGTAAATAAATTGCAAATAAACACTAAAAAAGGTACGTGTTTGGGTTATATGGTTTTGTGGTTAAATATACTTTGTTTTCCCCTTTTGGGATGCCTCATCGTTTGATGGGATGTATATTTGGATTCATATTTATATTGTAATTTTTCTGGACCTCTCCGTACAAAGGAGATGCTGCCGAAATTTTCCGTGATTTCGGGAGTTAGAAAATTTTATGATATTTACAACTATATAACTTATTTTATAAATGTTATTTTATAAGTATGGATTTTAAAGTATGAGTTGTTTAGTACCTTATTTCGTTCTCTTTTCGAGGACGAAAAGATTTTAAGTGGGGGGGGGGGTGAGAATGTAACAGCCCATAATTTTCAGTATATTTAAATCTAGATTCAAAATAAATTAAGGGGATAATATGGGATAAAAATCAAAATTTGTTGATTATAATGATGACGATTGTTTGGATTGAGTATGAATAAATATTTAATTTAGTTATTTAGAAAATGTTATAATATGAAATTTAATATTTTAATGAATAACTAAATTTAAGTTATTTTAGTTAAAAATGTATTCCAATTTGATTTGTTAATTAGTGGAATTTAAGTTGTTTAAGTTAAATTTAAAACTTAAATTTAAATTTGTAAATAATCAAATGTGGGAACTTAAAGCTTATGAAATAAATTTATAGAATTTATTTAAGTTATAATTTGATTTACATTTGAATTTAATGAATAATTAAATTTAATTAAATCAGTTAAATGAATTATTGAATATTTTATTTATTAAATAACTGTGAAATTTAACTGTTTTGGCAACTGTCTCAGATCCGACGAAACTAGTTTCATTGGATCCGGAACAGTGAATTATGGTAGTATTTCAATTTGCATTACAATTGGGCTCGTCGTTTGATCGTACGAGAGAAAGTGTGAAAGGAAACAATGGAATAAGATAATTGGTTGTTTCTTATATTAGACCTTCCATACTTTATAAATAAAATATATTTACCACTCCACCAGCCCATTGTCATTACTCGTACACCTTCCTCCATCTGTTTTTCTTCTTAATGTCTGAAACCATTTTTCAAAACCCTAAATAAAAAATAAAATACTACCTCAAAATCAAATATCTCCAAACCATAGCTAATTATATATCAAATCGAAGGCCTCGACAATACGAGGCTACGAGTACCCATTGTTTCGACATGCAGTGATCAGTTTGGCCAGAAATCATGGTCAAAAGTTCGGAATCCCGGAAACCTAGCATGCAATTTAGGGTTTTTTGATTTAGAGGTCAATCGAAGAATCGACGACCTGGGTATTGAAGAGGATGACGTCTGGAGCGTATTGATGGTGATTAGAGGACCTACAGTCAAGTAGATGGCCATAATTTGCTCGTCAAAGGAAAAAATTTCCGCCTATTCTTCGATCCAGTGGCGGCGAAGGGCACCACTGTGGGTGGTGGCTCCGGTACTGGTAGGGGCGGCTCTCGACA
Source organism: Allium sativum (assembly GCA_030737875.1). Lineage (NCBI taxonomy): Eukaryota > Viridiplantae > Streptophyta > Magnoliopsida > Asparagales > Amaryllidaceae > Allium > Allium sativum. The sequence goes on along the minus strand of CM060915.1, from coordinate 855,613,172 downwards.
AGCTTCGGTTTAGTGGTGGGTGCAAGGCCTATTTCGGCCGGAGTAGCGAGGATCCATTGGTCAAAGTCAGTGCGTTTTGGGTTTTTTCTTTGATGGGTTTACTGTAGCAAGCGTGAGATGGAGCGGGAAGAGGAAGCTTGAGGGGTGACGTGGCAGGATTGTATTCGGTGAGAAATAATTTTATTAATTTTAATATATTTCAAATTCAAATACTAAAATAAGCATAGCTTCTTCATATGACCTCAAATTGACGCGCGGTTTGTTGTCTTAGGATCGTGTCAAAATTGCGGATGATCTGAGACTAGTTTGACTGCGTTTGGAGACAGGAAATTTTTGGCCTTCAATTTGATGTACGACCAACTAAAGACTCAAAGGTGAGTGATTTTCTCACTCACATCTAACTGAATTATTCCTATGTTTGTTAAATTAAATTATGAAATAAGTTTGGTTGCATGGTTGTGATTGGATGTGATTGGTTTCTTAAATTGACATGCAAGTGTGTTAACAACCAAGTCTAGGTTGGTGAATTAGTTATTTAATTAAATTAAATTTCTAGTTGGAAATTCTAATCCTTGCTAATCCTGAAAACAGTTCAATTATGATCAGTTGAATTGAATGGTTGTGATGGATGTTTGATTTAAATTTATTACTGAATTGACATTGACACTACTTATGCTCCATATCTAGTATATTGTATTTGCATGTTGATTATGACAATTAATCCCATTTACCCTTAATGTTACAGGCATCTAATAAACTCCGGATTGATCGATTAATATCAATTAAGAACACAGGTTGAAATGATAGATATATGTGACCCTGATTTGGATTGAAATGATAGATCCATCCCTGAATATCGAGAAATAAAAATTTAAATTCACTTGGCAATAGAATAACAAATTATATATGTATATCGGTTGGTTAAATGATTTGTTTAATATTCGAAATTCTATTTGGTGGGAAATTTTATTTAAAGGAAATGAGTCGATGTTGATAAATTTTATGTTTCCTTTAAACATGACTTGAATGTTAATGAATCGGGCAATGTAACACCCCGTATTTTCTGTGAACGTCAAAGTAAAAAATTAAAGAATACTTAATTTTCAAAGTGAGAATTAAGGAAAACGGGTTATCCCACTGCGTTCATCTCAAAATTCTGCTTGGAATAGAGTCCAAGTTTTCGTAAATCGGACTTTGTATGAGAAAATTATAGCACTCAGAAGTTTCAGGAATTTAAATAAAATAAAACAGCTCAGATTCAAATTCGAAATTCAAATCACACACCCGGCTGGGCGGGAAATTTCCCGCCCAGGGCCCAGGTCGACCAGGGGGTCGACCTAGGGGTCGACCTCCCCCCATTTCCAGATCCAAGGCCTGGTTCGTTTTTCTGTGCTTGGATGCCCGTTCTAACCAGATTCGTTGATCCCTATGTTATATAAACACCCCTAAGGCTACAGTTTTCTCTACACAACTTCACTATGCCTATACTCTACCATAATTCATATCAAAATAAATCAAAGTTGGGTTATGCTGCTAAAGTTCTTCAAGAAATCAAGTTTAAAATTCAAGTAGAGATTCAAAGGCTAATTCAACGACTTCAACAACTATTTTTTAAGAATCAAATCTAAATTAGAGAATCGATAATCTACGTCAAGGGATTGCTTTTCAGTTCCAAAAGTCATATCCTAGAATTCAAGACCGTTCTGTAATTTGTAAGTTCATGTTATTTTCAGAAGTAAAATTCAATTGTGATTCTGACATTGTAATAAATCTGAATCTGAGGTTATGCCTATTTCTATCTGTCTTTCTGTTAGATCTATCTCATTTGATATTATTATATCCATTCTTTGTCTCTACTTTCCTTCTTCCTTTTTAGTTTTTATAGCCAGGCTACTGCGATCCTGAGAAAAATCTCATAAGAGATGAACATACATTGGAAATAAAATTGGGCATAAAATATGATTTGGATATGACCAGCGCAAAAATTGGGCATAGTATATGATTTGGGTGTGACCAGCGCCAAAATTGGGAAAAAGTAATAAACTATGTATAATAGGGATCGACTGATTTGTAACTGTTTTGAGGACATAACATATGTTCTGTTTAAAACATAAAGGGGGTCGAACATTTAACTTGAAAATTTTGGCATAAAGTATATTGGACATATGACTTGGGGTTTGGGGCGTAAATTGAGCTGTAAACATGTAAGGCATAGTACATGTCGTGATTTAAGACCTAAAAATTGGGGCATATTATATATAATAGCTTATGATTTGGGAGAAGGATATTATGCATGAAAACCTATAGTAAGATAGGGATAACTGTTAAAATGTGAACACGCCTAAATTAGGACTTTTGGGTAAATTGGTATGCATTGTAATTAAAGGCTATAATTTGGCATAGTTTATACTATGAATCATGATTGGGGGTTTTTGGAGAATATTTTGTATGGTTCAATATAAATAAACCTTAGGTCATGTGTTGTATCGTGAATTATGACCATGATTTTGGGCATGTAAGTTTATAGGCTTAATTTATGGTTATGTGAGATATATTAATGGAATTTTAGGTGAGGTTTAATTTTTTAAACTGACTAATGTGCTGAAATCTGTTGAAAGGGAATTTGTGGGGCATTACTTGAAATTAACTTTGTTAAGGCATAACTTGAGAATTGGAACATGACTAGTTTTGTGAATTTGGGATAATTAGCATGTAAAATCAAGATTTGGGTATATGGTAAGTGTGTAAATTAAAGATGAACATGCCTAACCCGAGGTTAGATTGAGTTGTGGTGTAAAACAGCCTGGAACTGCCCGGCACATCCAGTAACCACAACAACACCTATCTAATGTGAGAGTTTAGCGCATCATGCCCAAGGAAAACCCGAGGTTAGACTGAGTTGTAGTGTAAAACTTCCCGGAACCGCCCGGCACATCCAATAACCGCATCAACACATATCTAATGTGAGAGGTTGGTGCATTAATAAATCAACTAATGCTAATGAACAAGATGAATGACTAGGGTTAAGTTTATAGGAACCACTTAACCAGTAAAGCATGATGAATGGGTAGGGTTAAGTAATAAGAAACACTTAACCAGTATAACTTGATTTGCGGTAAGGTTAAGTTAAAACAAGAGGGCAACACTTAACCACTATGACTTGATTTGTGGTAAGGTTAAGATAAAACATGAGGGCAACACTTAACCAATATAACTTGATTTGTGGTAGGGTTAAGTTGACACAAGAAGGAAACACTTAACCAAAGTAACATGACAAGTAGGTGGGTTAATTAACTTGAATTGATTGATGACACTTAACCAATACAACATGATGAACACATGGGGTCAAGTTAACAAGAAACACTTGACCAATATAACTTGATGGATGAATGGGGTTAAGTTAATAGGAAACACTTAACCAATCCAACGTGATAAGTGAGGAGGGTTGAGTTGATTAGAAAACACTTAACCAACATGACATGATGAATGGGTGGGTTAAGTTAACATGAATGAACAACACTTAACCAATATGGCATAATGTGCGGGAGGGTTGAGTACATATTGGATTGGTGTGTAATATTAGTAGATATAGGCCCACAAAACTTAACCATTTAAAAAACATGCTTGAATCAGTGGGAGGGTTAAGTAAATATCGGGTTGGTGGGTAATACTAGTAAATATAGGGCCACAAAACTTAACCATCAAATAAACATGCTTGAATCAGTGGGAGGGTTAAGTACATATCGGGTTGGTGGGTAATATTAGTATATATAGGCCCATAAAACTTAACCATTAAATAAACATGCTTGAATCGGTGGGAGGGTTAAGTACATCTCGTGTATGTGGGTATTATTTGTATATATAGGCCCACAAACTTAACCGGTATGAAACCCTAGTAACGGGGACCGATTTCAGTAGTAACCCACATAGATGTATCATGGTACCCTGAACTAGGCAGGGTGGGGCACGATTACTGGGCTGATTATAAGCGGTCAAAACAGCGACAGGGGGTATTCCAATGTAGGTTCCGACGGCTTACGGGCGTGCACGTACTCCGGAGTGGGAAAAAGCAGGTATTTGGTACCAGTAGTTATACACTGTGCATCTTGAATTGTGTCGGGTTGCTATCACAAGGATTGATACACCTTACAGTGGGACTAGCACAGGGTATCTACACGCAAGAGAGGGTCGATTGACACAGACACCAAAGAAGTTAATACAAGTAGGGAGCCGATCGATAGGGTATATGGTACATCTGACTCATTCATGGCAATTAGGCAGATTAAGGTGGAATCCTCATAATAGATGTACACCTGAAGGCTTCCACAATTGCGGGGATTGGGATCATGTTATCATATTATCATTTTATATAGATTACTAGTTGGGACACTAGTTAGGTGGTGTAGAGATATAGAAATCAGAATAACAGGGTAGTAGCGAAGCAGAGAAAGAGTAGAAGCACATTCAATTTATCTTGTCTTATCATATCTATACTAATCGTATGTTATCTTATTATCCTTGTTGTCATGGTATTATCTTATATTCAGTTTATTCATGTCATGATACTTTTGCCTATTTATATGCTGAAAGTCACTAGACTTACCAGACTTATGTCTGACCTAGTATTGTTTCGCCTCTTTTCTTCCATTCCCCCTCCCCCCCCCCCCAGGTTCACAGGGAGGAAATGTTACCACTTAGCTCAGTTTTCTTTCCAAGCTCGAAGATAGTCGATGTATTGCTTTGGACTCTCTCTCTTCCACTGCTATGGAAGGTTCATGCTTTATTGGGGAATATCATTGTTATTTTTATGCTTCTTTTTTATTTGGAAGTTTTTAAATCAAGACAGAAGTTCTATGTACTACTTTTAAGTACGATTGAGACGGTATCGTAAAAGCTTGACTGAACCACATGTTTATAAAATGACTTTATTTTCCACTGCTTTATTTGTCTGTCTTGTAATTTATCTGCATCTTTTACCTAAAATGCTTCACCGAAGTTAAGGCATTCCCTTTGTGAGTGACTATAACGGAGGTGGGGTCTTTCACTTGGTATCAGAGCTGAAGGTTACCAGATCAGATAAAAGATTTGAAGAATTATTTTCAAAATGGTTTTAAAAGAAGCATTTTCAAAAGAAAAGTTTTGTTTTAAGGGCATATTCCCCAAAGCCATATGCACTATCTTTAGATCCTCTATTTAAATCTGTATTTCCTTCTTTCCTGAGTCTCCGAGGCTCCTGGCTTTCTAGGAAGTAACCTCTTCGCGGCATGGTTCCGTAGGCTCGATGAGACTACGACACCTGTCAAAGGGAAAAGAAGTGCCCAACCTCCATCCATAGTCGTAGTAGTTTCACCTACGACTAATTCTCTTCCAAGCTTTGTAGGGTTTCCCATGTGACGGAGGCAACGTTCGAAAGGCTTGTCAACATGGTTCACAAGGAGGTAAAGAGAAAGAGGCCAAAGGGGAAGAATCACAAACAAGGGATTGGAATATAAGAAGGGCGGAGAAAATAATAGATCCCGCAACAAGAGGAAGTTCCTTTTCTGCGGTATAGCGGGTCATTTAATTATAGGAAGTAAAAGACAAGTGGTTATTTTCAGCATGGTGAGGCAGGACATCTTATCACGGATTTCCCAGAGGACAAGGATAACGACAAAGGACAGGATTTTCTTGAAGTCAAGTGCATGCTTTCACTGCCAGCGTACCTGAGAGAAAGATAGTAAAGTTTAGTTTTTCTTTTTGATCATCCTGTTAGTACTCTTTTTGATTTCAGTTCTTCACATTCTCTTATATCTGCTTCCATAGTTGAGTCTCTGCACCTTAGTACTAGTATAATAGAAGATCCCATTATTGTCTCAAATCCGGTTGGTGGTTCGGCTCATTTATCTTTGGTTTGTAAGGATTTGATTGAGTTTAAGTGTAGTGCTTATGTTTTTGGTTTCATGGGCTATGGGTTGATTCTAGGAATGGATTGGATAGCTAGTAACTGTGAATGGAGGGTAGTTAGACTTTTTACTTGCCTTGGGAATACCCTCGAGATTTCGTACGATCCTGAGGGGATCAGTTAGGTTTAGCTACCTAAAATCACTTGATGCATCTATCGACGATTTGCGATCCGTTAGAGTAGTCCATGAGTACGTAGATGTTTTTGATTAGGTTAGGGACTTTCCCCTTAAAACTCGAGATAGACTACTTCATATATCTAGTTGACAATGCAAAGCCAGTTATGCAATCAACGATAGTTTTGGAACAAGATTGGCGAGGATAGCCAGATCCGGTTAAGTGCTCAATTGTTTGGTTGTTTTGCTAGTATCATCTCACATAACTTGTCCAAATTCGGAGGAGGTATTCCTTGGTTGCTTTTCTGATATTGGTTTAGGCCTTTGGGGCTTGTACTTGAGGGATGTCGAGTTCGACTAGGATGGTTTGCGTGAGAAATAAATGGTTGTGGCAGGCTCCTAAGTAAGACTGACCTTAAGAGAGGTAAAAAGTACATAGCAACCTTTAGCTTTAGACCCTCAGATTTGTGACATGATGGATAAGCTAAGTAAAGGAGAGACATCTAATCATCTTAGTATATACACTTGGTATCGTGGCTTACACATGTTTATCTTGGAAAGATAGTTCGACTACATTGGATACCCTCTAGCATAGTAAGTGATCGAGGTCCTATCTTTACTAGTGAGTTTTGGAAATGGAGGTCAAGAAGCTTCGCAACTGCAAAGCTAAATTAGTTAAGGTATAGTGGAGTGAAGCTCAAGAAGATGTGAAGTGGGAGACTGAAGATATGACACGCGCATCATACCCTTTTTCTTGAGGGTATATCCTTGATCCTTTTTTTCTAGGAATTCTACGCATGTTTGTTTCTATCTTTTTTTTAGGTATACCCTCTAGGTCATATCTTCAATCCTTAGGTAGAAGCCAATGGATGTAAATAAGTGTTTGAAATGTTATGATTGGTGGTTGCAAGTGGTTGCAGGTGGTTGCTAGTGGTTAATCATGGATGCATATACACACATTAGGCACTAGATCGGCTCAGTCGCTTTCATATTGCATATGCATGAGTGAATTTTTATATATATGAACTGAAACTTGATGTGTTATCATATGGATGTTGCATTTGTATGAATGATTTTGCACTCATGTAGAAGTTATAAAGTACGATTAGGAATAATTGCATACATGATGGACTCATGGCACTGACATAATTCGCATTGAGGAGGTCAACCGAATCAGTAGACTGCTTGATTTTGCATTAGATAGGGACATGTACACACACTATGCATATGATCATGAAAGCATTAGAAATATTTTAAGGACAATGGACGCCTGTGATTGAATGGTTGAGTAGATGAATTTTGTATGTTAGGATATACATTTTTCTTGACTTGAAGATTTCGGGGACAAAATCGTTTAAGGAGGGGAGAATGTAACACCCCGTATTTCCTGTGAACGTCAAAGTAAAAAAATTAAAGAATACTTAATTTTTAAAGTGAGAACTAAGGGAAACAGGTTACGCCATTGTGTTCGTCTCAAAATTCTACTTGGAATAAAGTCCAAGTTTCCGTAAATCGGACTTCATATGAGAAAGTTATGGCACTCAGAAGTTTCATGAATTTAAATAAAATAAAACAGCTCTGATTCAAATTCGAAATTCAAATAACACACCCGGGCTGGGCGGGAAATTTCCTGCCCAGGACCCAGGACGACATGGGTCACATAAATCGACCAAGGGGTCGACCTCGGGGTCGGCCTCCCCCCTATTTCTAGATCCGAGGCCTGGTCCGTTTTTCTGCATTTGGACGCCCGTTCTGACCAGATTCGTTGATCCCTATGCTATATAAACACCCCTAAAGCTACAGTTTTCTCTACACAACTTCATTACGCTTATACTCTACCCTAATTCATATCAAAATAAATCAAAGATGGGGTTATGTTGCTAAAGTTCTTCAAGAAATCAAGTTTAAAAGTCAAGTAGAGATCAAAGGCTAATTCAACGACTTCAACAACTATTTTCTAAGAAACAAATCTAAATTAGAGAATCGATATTCTATGTCAAGGGATCACTTTTCAGATCCAGAATTCAAGACTGTTCTGTAATTCGTAAGTTCATGTTATTTTCAGAAGTAAAATTCAATTGTGATTCTGACGTTGTATTAAATCTGAATCTGAGGTTATGCCTATTTCTTTCTTTCTTTCTGTTGGATCTATCTCATTTGATACTATTATATCCATTCTTTGTCTCTACTTTCCTTCTTCTCGTTTTGTTTTTATAGCCAGGCTACTGCGAGCCTGAGAAAAATCTCATAAGAGTTGAACATACGTTGGAAATAAAATTGGACATAATATATGATTTGGACATGACTAGCGCAAAAATTGGCCATAATATATGATTTGGACATGACCAGCGCCAAAATTGGGAAAAAGTAATAAACTATGTATAATTGGGAATAACTTATATGTAACTGATTTGAGGACATAACATATGTTGTATTTAAAACATATAGGGGGTCGAACATTTGACATGAAAATTTAGGCATAAAGTATATTGGACATATGACTTGGGGTTTGGGGCGTAAATTGAGCTGTAAACATGTAAGGCATAATACATGTCGTGATTTAAGATCTAAAAATTGGGGCATATTATATATAATAGCTTATGATTTGGGAGAAAGAGATTATGCATGAAAACCTACAGTAAGATAGGGATAACTGTTAAAATGTGAACATGCCTAAATTGGAACTTTTGGGTAAACTGGTATGCACTGTAATTAAAGGCAATAATTTGGCATAGTTTATACTATGAATCATGTGTAACGTCCCAGAAATTTGAACAGTTTGATATGGGATTTTATTTGAAGACTAAACTATTAACAATCAATTTTTATATCGATACCGGGGTTAGAGATTAAAAAAATCAAATACATCGATTTTGTGTATGAACTGGATTCAGAATGGTTGATTGAAAATCAAATAATTATTGGTGAATATTCAAACTGGGTTTGGTTGGATATTTGAAAACAGAATTTGAAATTTAACGTTTTAAATATGGGATCGAACAAAGGTTGTTTATGGGCAAGCAGAATAAAATCAGTGAAGCGATAAATATTTTTAAAAATTTAAAATAATGTTGTATACAAACAAAGTCGGTTTACAATTAGAATTACTGGGTTCAGAATGTCGAGGCGTGAAGACAGGTAAAATTTCGTCACGATTATAGTTCGTTTGGGGTAGTTCAAAAACAAACCATCAACATAATTTGCGGTAGAGATTAGGGAACCGTACAGACATAAATAAAATAAAGTGTATATTCCTTCCTACGCACACAATCAGTTCCTTGGCCACCACGGAAACGTGGTAACCACGGTATTTGCCTTTATAAAAGAATGGCCCCTTTCCCCTTTCTTCAGACAATAAAAATCAAAGTTTTCTCTTCTTTTTAATGGCCACCGCGAATCGAACCCTTTTCCCCAAAATCAAAATAAATCGTCACCTTCTTTCTCCTGCATACGATTAGCCTTGCTCCTCTTTCTGCCCTAAAATCAAAGCGATTTCCTCCTTTTGAAATCGAAGACACTGAAGCATTAAAAATCGATGTCGCCTTGCTCAAATCGAAATCGCCTCTTCCATTAACTTCAACGGTGAGCGCTGCCTCGTCTCCATCTAGAAGCTACCTAGAACCAAAGCTGCTCCACCTTCCGATCGTAGCTCCAACAAGGCGAATCTCCTTTCTCATGTTGGCTCAGATCCAATCGTCAGCATCACCACTTCTCTCGCCTTCGCTGCCCTAGGAAACACCGTGTAAGGTGAGTTTCTTTTGGAAACTCACAATTGATTAATTTTCGTTCAAGTATTTTAATTTTTATATAAACTAAGTATGATAGTATAACTTTTGTGTGGTGTTTTGTCTTGGGTTTGAATGACGCTAGTTATATTGTGTGTATTCGTGTGTGGACTTTGACTGTGCCTTGAACATTTCCCCTGAATACTGATCTTTGTGCAATTCTATTTGTGCTTGATTGTGTCGGTGTACCATAAGGCCACAAATAAGATTTGCTTGCTATAAGAACTTGATTTAGAAAATTGTATTTCCTGTTTTGATAGTAAAAGCTAAAATCTGTTTAAAAGCTGAAATAAAAGCATCAACATTTTTGCATTTGTAAATTGAAAATGGCTTTGACGATAGAGCAGCCTTACCACCCTGACTTGGTACTGCCTTGTCTTGTTTAAACTAAACAATCGTAGCACCTTTTTATTATATGAACAGGTACATTCTAATATGAAAAATGTTCGGCACCTATATAGAAATAATTCCCAATGCATGTTATGTCGTTCCCCTTGACTGTAGAATTTATTGGTGTTTCAGCACCCTTGGTTGATGCAGCTCCGACTAACTGCATGCTTCCCCTGATTTTTATGGCAACTGGTTTTTTTATAGAACTTTATACAAATATAGCAATTTACAACATTTTGTGCCATTTGAACCTTTACCTGGTACACTGTTGCCGTGATCGGCACTGCTTATTCTCGGTCATTTCCAAATTGCACCCTTATATATATATCTGTGTGTGTGTACTACATATTTCATTGCCATGTAATGCAGTAGGCTCTGTTTATAAATGTTTGCATTCATTGTGAGCTGTTTTATGGTATATACCCATGTATGGGTGAATGTTTATTATGCAACACTGTCCATGGGAAAAAATGGATAGGCTAAATTAGCTCAGGTAGAAATGGGTAAGGTCAGTATGATAGGGATGGTTAGTGACAGGCAATTGGATAATGTAGAAGTTGTATAACTCACTGTTCAGGTGTATGCTTACCAACAAATATGTGAAGGGTCCAGCGCCGTTATATTTGAATGTAGATTGGAAATCTAGGCAAAATATAAAGAAAGTCAGTAGTTGTCTTATTTCTTTTCGACCGAGATACAAAAGAATTTACAAAAGGGCAAGTCCATATAAATGTTTGAGATGGTGACAATGATCACTACACTGGTTAGATTATGTTTAGCTGCAGCGTTAATATACCTTGAAGTTACTTAGTTGATGTTCAAATTTTATTATGTACAAGTATAAAGGAATGCATTAAATATATGTTACTTGCATCTAAATTCAATATATATATACAATATGACTGTGTATATGTGGGAGTGAATGTGCTGTTCATGTATGTAGTTGAAAGAACTTGAATACCCTGCCTCATGTGCTTGAACACCTATGTTTAATGTAGCATACATTATTCATACCTTATTATATTTGGTATTTCTCACCTGACACATGCCGCACCCTGTTTAATGGAATATACATTTGTTACATGCTGAACCTTGTTCAAGTTAAGTGTACAGTTTAGTACCAACCTGAATATACATTAGTATATTAATTTCATGCACTAGTTGATGCACTGTCTAGCTACGCTGCCAGGTTTTGTGCACACCTTTTGATCTTCATTGCACTTGTTTATTTATTGATCAATGGAATGCTGGGGCAGTGCACATGTGTAACAATACACGTGTGTACGTGCAGGCTTCCGTGACCATTCGTCCTTGGAAATAAATAGAACCGAAATGAACAGATACCACAACTATTTATTTTATTGATAGGAATAACTGTTATATTTCGGTTTATATTGAAATTAATTTACTTGAACTATGATTAATCCTGACTCGAGTATTTTATGTTTTTGCATGGGATGCTCGAGTCAGACCCGAGCAATACAGATTTAAAGAATACAGCTTATGATTCGAAGACTGACGAAGCAGGGGATCCGAAGACGCGCACTCTGAAGTTTTCAAAACAGTAAATATTTTCTTGTATTCAAGTCGTTTAAAAAAAAAATTCCGCTGTACTGAAAAATCTTATATTCAAAATTTCTGATTATCAATAAAAGTTTATTTCTCTGTTCAATACCATGTTTATTGTTTATTCAGTATTTATGTGTTGATTCTGTCTTTAAACTCAGTAAGCTAACTAACGGTCCGTCGATTTGAATGTTTTAAATTGGTTTAACCGCCAGTTTGAAGCAGTCAAAAAGGCGGGACGTTACAGGTGGTATCAGAGCTTTGGTTTATTCAAAGCTTAGCTTATTGAGTTTAAAAACGGATCTTGAAAATAAAGCGATTTTGAAAAATAATTATTTTGAAATATCAAATATTTTAAAACTAGTGTTTTGAAATTAATACAGCGGAAATAAAAATTTATTTTGAGTTTTAAAATTTTGTTCGGAATCCCCAGTCTTCAGAAGTCTTCGAATCCAGGTTTGCGAGAATTATTCTTCAATAAGTTCCCTTAGGATTTGAATCTAGAATCCATCATCGGATAGTATCTAGGATAGATAGGAGAGAATCAACGAATTAATTTCGTTAAGCGTGAATTTTAGAAATCAAAGATGACTGAAGTTGATTGTAAATGAGAATTCAATTTGAATAGAAAAAGGAAATTTGAAATCATTTCAAAGAAGAAACGATGAATTTTGTTAAGAATATAAGTTGATGAAAAATCAAATAAAAAGGGTTAAGTGAAGAGATGACGATGTTTTATTTAACATTTGTTTAAATCAAACTAACAAATTTAGAGATGTTGCAAGAATAAAGTATATTCTCGATAGAAAATAAAGCTTTGTGAATATATGGGAATATTTTCCGGTGACAATAAATGATTTTTAAGAAGGGAGTAAGTGAATAGAACAATTGGAAATATTTTCAAAGGATAGTGAGAGGTTAACATAATTCAGAATAACAAGAACCAAAGAACAAAGAGCTACGTCGAAGACGAAGGAGGGCAGAACGTAAAGAGAAGTGGAATTGTAAATTGAATCCGAGAATTTCGTAAACAATGATTGATAAGAAATTAAGAAGTGAAGTTAAGGAATTTAGAAACTGACCCAAGATTAGTTAAGTTGAATAGTTTTCTGAGTATTGATCTGATGTTGGTTTCGGCCTTCGGGGTTGATACTTAGGGAATTGTTCGCTTGCTAATTGATGGTCGAGGTGTGGACGTAAAGGAATGATAATGCATGAAGAAAAAAATTGTGAAAAAAAATATGGAATTTTGAGAGAATAAAGTTGTGACTGAAGTGATGAATTTTTAATTAGAGGTTTGGAAGAAGAATTGGTTATAACCAATAGATTCATAAATTCGAGGTAAAGGGAATATTAGATATCTGAATTGGATAAGAGATCAAAACTGAAATTGAATGGCGATTTGAGGAGGCTCGATGTGAGATAGTGGATATAGAAATTTTCAGAACTTATATGAGAAATGCATAAAAATATAGCGAAGTCGAGAACTATTGATTTGAAAGGTAATCGATTAAGATAAAATCTTATATAACGGAATTTATATAAGACGAGATGTTTGAAATATGATTTGGAAAAAAATCTTATGTAAATGACATAAGTATGGTTTATGAAATAAAATACTATATGTATATAGTATAGTATGTTTTTCAAAGTAAAGATAAGGAAAGTACCATCCTTCTTCTTTGAATTTCGAGCTTATGTAAAAGGACTGCAGATAGCGCAATCTGTAGTGCTACTGGTGGCGGTAGGTTGTCCGGACATAAAACTCATGAGTTGCCATTGAGCACGACTGCTAGCGTAATTCGCAGGGCTGCGGATAGCCTACGGCGGTCGGATGTTTTCTGAGGGAATCAGGCGTAACCATTGTGATCGCTGCGATCTAGAGTCGTTGAATTCGACCGTGTAGCGAAATTCGCAGGGCTGCAGATAGCCTACGGCGGACGGATGTTTCTTGGGGGAACCAAGTGTAACCATTGTGACTGCTGCGATCTACAGTCGAATGTAAGGGCGTAATCCGCAGAGCTGCGAAAGCTTACGGGTATGGATGTTTCCTGGGGGACCCAGGCGTAACCATTGTGTACCTGCGGTCCATAGTATTTGAGATATCTTAGTGATAGTGAGCCACCTGTTTGATGCAGCAGTTAGTCTTCGTGACTTGATTGGTCTTCGTGACCTGAGTTGTCTTTGTGACTTGTTTTGTCCTCGTGACTTGATTCATCTTCATAATTGGATGATTTGATTTCGTGATCCTGAGAGAGAGCAACCAACGCTCAATGACCTCAGATCGTCTTTTGATTCTTAAGTATTTTCCGTTGATTTGTCCATGACGGAATTCGCAGGGAAGTGACTTTCTACGGATACGGATGTTTTCTGGGGGGATCCAGACGGAACCATTGTGTATCTGCGATTCTTGAACAATCAACATATCAATATCACATTGGTACTTTCCGTATCTGTTTTTAAAGGAATTTTTGAAATATTTTCACTTGTGAGTTGAAGCAAGAATATTTAGTACTTATAGATTTTAGTTGTGCGCCTGGCCAGCGTATGCCTAACATCTGTAAGAATGACAATGTACTTGTCAAACTTCGAGTTATTTGAAATTTAATTATACTTATCATAAGATTGTAAGAAAGAGAATTATAGAATATTTTCAAATCCATAGCTTTGGAATAATAATACAAATATTTTTCGCACAAATTTTGTATAGAAGTTATAAAAGGAATTCGGATTTTTGGAAATTTTCAAGTCAACAATTTGTACTTGGAAAGAGGAATGTATTTACACTCTGAAATGAGTATTGAGAAGAATTAAATGGATTAAAAGTAACAAGGTAAAAAGATTGGATTGATGATTGCGAAGCCTAGACCCATTACAGCTGCAACGATGAATGAGTATCATTGACAACTGATATTATAATGAAGTTTGGAATAGTTTGAGATGTATAAATCCAAATTATGTAGAGATTGAAAATGTAAAGGTGATGGGTTTTGGAAAGAAATTTGGATTATCAAGTTAATTGAATGTGGCAGATAAACAAAGAAGGTCGATAGCTTAATATCGATATTTAAATTAATTGTGAAGAATTTTTACACAAATATGAAAATTAAAAGTGTATATTGATATAATTCCCAACGATCTTTCCTTTTCGAGGACGAAAAGTTTTAAAGGGGGGAAGAATGTAACGTCCCAGAAATTTGAACAGTTTGATATGGGATTTTATTTGAAGACTAAACTATTAACAATCAATTTTTATATCGATACCGGGGTTAGAGATTAAAAAAATCAAATACATCGATTTTGTGTATGAACTGGATTCAGAATGGTTGATTGAAAATCAAATAATTATTGGTGAATATTCAAACTGGGTTTGGTTGGATATTTGAAAACAGAATTTGAAATTTAACGTTTTAAATATGGGATCGAACAAAGGTTGTTTATGGGCAAGCAGAATAAAATCAGTGAAGCGATAAATATTTTTAAAAATTTAAAATAATGTTGTATACAAACAAAGTCGGTTTACAATTAGAATTACTGGGTTCAGAATGTCGAGGCGTGAAGACAGGTAAAATTTCGTCACGATTATAGTTCGTTTGGGGTAGTTCAAAAACAAACCATCAACATAATTTGCGGTAGAGATTAGGGAACCGTACAGACATAAATAAAATAAAGTGTATATTCCTTCCTACGCACACAATCAGTTCCTTGGCCACCACGGAAACGTGGTAACCACGGTATTTGCCTTTATAAAAGAATGGCCCCTTTCCCCTTTCTTCAGACAATAAAAATCAAAGTTTTCTCTTCTTTTTAATGGCCACCGCGAATCGAACCCTTTTCCCCAAAATCAAAATAAATCGTCACCTTCTTTCTCCTGCATACGATTAGCCTTGCTCCTCTTTCTGCCCTAAAATCAAAGCGATTTCCTCCTTTTGAAATCGAAGACACTGAAGCATTAAAAATCGATGTCGCCTTGCTCAAATCGAAATCGCCTCTTCCATTAACTTCAACGGTGAGCGCTGCCTCGTCTCCATCTAGAAGCTACCTAGAACCAAAGCTGCTCCACCTTCCGATCGTAGCTCCAACAAGGCGAATCTCCTTTCTCATGTTGGCTCAGATCCAATCGTCAGCATCACCACTTCTCTCGCCTTCGCTGCCCTAGGAAACACCGTGTAAGGTGAGTTTCTTTTGGAAACTCACAATTGATTAATTTTCGTTCAAGTATTTTAATTTTTATATAAACTAAGTATGATAGTATAACTTTTGTGTGGTGTTTTGTCTTGGGTTTGAATGACGCTAGTTATATTGTGTGTATTCGTGTGTGGACTTTGACTGTGCCTTGAACATTTCCCCTGAATACTGATCTTTGTGCAATTCTATTTGTGCTTGATTGTGTCGGTGTACCATAAGGCCACAAATAAGATTTGCTTGCTATAAGAACTTGATTTAGAAAATTGTATTTCCTGTTTTGATAGTAAAAGCTAAAATCTGTTTAAAAGCTGAAATAAAAGCATCAACATTTTTGCATTTGTAAATTGAAAATGGCTTTGACGATAGAGCAGCCTTACCACCCTGACTTGGTACTGCCTTGTCTTGTTTAAACTAAACAATCGTAGCACCTTTTTATTATATGAACAGGTACATTCTAATATGAAAAATGTTCGGCACCTATATAGAAATAATTCCCAATGCATGTTATGTCGTTCCCCTTGACTGTAGAATTTATTGGTGTTTCAGCACCCTTGGTTGATGCAGCTCCGACTAACTGCATGCTTCCCCTGATTTTTATGGCAACTGGTTTTTTTATAGAACTTTATACAAATATAGCAATTTACAACATTTTGTGCCATTTGAACCTTTACCTGGTACACTGTTGCCGTGATCGGCACTGCTTATTCTCGGTCATTTCCAAATTGCACCCTTATATATATATCTGTGTGTGTGTACTACATATTTCATTGCCATGTAATGCAGTAGGCTCTGTTTATAAATGTTTGCATTCATTGTGAGCTGTTTTATGGTATATACCCATGTATGGGTGAATGTTTATTATGCAACACTGTCCATGGGAAAAAATGGATAGGCTAAATTAGCTCAGGTAGAAATGGGTAAGGTCAGTATGATAGGGATGGTTAGTGACAGGCAATTGGATAATGTAGAAGTTGTATAACTCACTGTTCAGGTGTATGCTTACCAACAAATATGTGAAGGGTCCAGCGCCGTTATATTTGAATGTAGATTGGAAATCTAGGCAAAATATAAAGAAAGTCAGTAGTTGTCTTATTTCTTTTCGACCGAGATACAAAAGAATTTACAAAAGGGCAAGTCCATATAAATGTTTGAGATGGTGACAATGATCACTACACTGGTTAGATTATGTTTAGCTGCAGCGTTAATATACCTTGAAGTTACTTAGTTGATGTTCAAATTTTATTATGTACAAGTATAAAGGAATGCATTAAATATATGTTACTTGCATCTAAATTCAATATATATATACAATATGACTGTGTATATGTGGGAGTGAATGTGCTGTTCATGTATGTAGTTGAAAGAACTTGAATACCCTGCCTCATGTGCTTGAACACCTATGTTTAATGTAGCATACATTATTCATACCTTATTATATTTGGTATTTCTCACCTGACACATGCCGCACCCTGTTTAATGGAATATACATTTGTTACATGCTGAACCTTGTTCAAGTTAAGTGTACAGTTTAGTACCAACCTGAATATACATTAGTATATTAATTTCATGCACTAGTTGATGCACTGTCTAGCTACGCTGCCAGGTTTTGTGCACACCTTTTGATCTTCATTGCACTTGTTTATTTATTGATCAATGGAATGCTGGGGCAGTGCACATGTGTAACAATACACGTGTGTACGTGCAGGCTTCCGTGACCATTCGTCCTTGGAAATAAATAGAACCGAAATGAACAGATACCACAACTATTTATTTTATTGATAGGAATAACTGTTATATTTCGGTTTATATTGAAATTAATTTACTTGAACTATGATTAATCCTGACTCGAGTATTTTATGTTTTTGCATGGGATGCTCGAGTCAGACCCGAGCAATACAGATTTAAAGAATACAGCTTATGATTCGAAGACTGACGAAGCAGGGGATCCGAAGACGCGCACTCTGAAGTTTTCAAAACAGTAAATATTTTCTTGTATTCAAGTCGTTTAAAAAAAAAATTCCGCTGTACTGAAAAATCTTATATTCAAAATTTCTGATTATCAATAAAAGTTTATTTCTCTGTTCAATACCATGTTTATTGTTTATTCAGTATTTATGTGTTGATTCTGTCTTTAAACTCAGTAAGCTAACTAACGGTCCGTCGATTTGAATGTTTTAAATTGGTTTAACCGCCAGTTTGAAGCAGTCAAAAAGGCGGGACGTTACATCATGATTGGGTGTTTTTGGAGAATATTCTGTACGGTGCAATATAATAAACCTTAGGGCATGTGTTGTATAGTGAATTATGACCATGATTTTGGGCATGTAAGCTTATAGGCTTAATTTATGGTTGTGCGAGATATATTAACGGAACTTTAGGTGAGATTTAATTTGTTAAACTGACTAATGTGCTGAAATCTGTTGAAAGGAAATTTGTGGGGCATAACTTGAAATTAACTTTGTTAAGGCATAACTTGAGAATCGGAACATGACTAGTTTTGTGAATTTGGGATAATTAGCATGTAAAATCTGGATTTGGGTATATGGTAAATGTGTAAATTAAAGAGAACATGCCTAACCCAAGGTTAGATTGAGTTGTGGTGTAAAACTTTCCGGAACCGCCCGGCACATCCAGTAACCACAACAACATCTATCTAATGTGAGAGATTAGTGCATCATGCCCAAGGAAAACCCGAGGTTAGATTAAGTTGTGGTGTAAAGCTGCCCGGAACTGCCCGGCACATCTAGTAACTACAACAACACATATCTAATGTGAGAGGTTGGTGCATTAATAAATCAATTAATGCTAATGAACAGGATGAATGACTAGGGTTATGTTTATAGGAAATACTTAACCAGTATAGCATGATGAATGGGTAGGGTTAAGTAATAAGAAACACTCAACCAATATAACTTGATTTGCGATAAGGTTAAGTTAAAACAAGAGGGCAACACTTAACCACTATGACTTGATTTGTGGTAAGGTTAAGTTAAAACAAGAGGGCAACACTTAACCAATATAACTTGATTTGTGGTTAGGATAAGTTGACACAAGAAGGCAACACTTAACCAAAGTAACATGACAAGTAGGTGGGTTAAATAACTTGAATTGATTGATGACATTTAACCAATACAACATGATGAACACATGGGGTTAAGTTAACAAGAAACACTTGACCAATATAACTTGATGGACGAATGGGGTTAAGTTAATAAGAAACACTTAACCAATCCAACGTGATAAGTGAGGATGGTTGAGTTAATTAGAAAACACTTAACCAACATGACATAATGAATGGGTGTGTTAAGTTAACGTGAATGAACAACACTTAACCAATATGGCATAATGTGCGGGAGGATTAAGTACATATCGGGTTGGTGGGTAAAATTTATAAATATAGGCCCACAAAACTTAACCAATAAATAAACATGCTTTAATCAGTGGGAGGGTTAAGTACATATTGGGTTGGTGGTTAGTATTAGTAAATATAGGCCCACAAAACTTAACCATTAAATAAACATGCTTGAATCAGTGGGAGGGTTAAGTACATATCGGGTTGGTGGGTAATATTAGTAAATATAGGCCCACAAAACTTAATCGTTAAATAAACACCCTTGAATCGGCGGGAGGGTTATGTACATCTTGGGTAGGTGGGTTATATTTGTATATATAAGCCCACAAACTTAACCAGTAGGAAACCCTAGTAACGGGGACCCATTTCAGCAGTAACCCACATAGATGTATCATGGTACCCTGAACTAGGCACGGTAGGGCACGTTTACTACGCTGATTATAAGCGGTCAGAACAGCGGCAGGGGGTACGTCAGTGTAGGTTCCAATGGTTTACGGGCGTGCACGTACTTTGGAGTGGGAAAAAGTAGGCACTGGGTACCAGTAGTTATACACTGTGCATCTTGAATTGTGTCGGGTTGCTATCACAAGGATTGATACACCTTATGGTGGGACCAGCACAGGGTATCTACACGTAAGAGGGGGCCGATTGACACAGACACGAGAAATAAATACAAGTAGGGAGAAGATCAATAGGGTAGTAAGGGTACATCTAACTCATTCATGGCAATTAGGAAGATTGAGGTGGAATCCTCACAATAGATGTACACCTGAAGGCTCAAAATGTGTTAATCAATCGAATTAGAGCTAATTGATTAGAGTTAATCGAATTAGGGTTAATTGAATTAGAGTTAATCAAGTTAGAGTTAATCGATTAAGTTAAATAAATCAAGAAGGAGTTAATCGATTAGAGTTAATCGAATTAGAATAAATCAATTAGAGTTAATTGAGTTAGGGTTAATTGAATTAGAGTTAGTCGGATTAGAGTTATTCGAATATAGTTTATTCGAAAGAAGAGTAATCAAATATAGTTTTTCAAATAGAGAAAATTAGATTATCGAATATTAGTTATTCGAAGGGATTATCGAATATTAGTTATTCGAAGGGATTAACGAATATTAGTTATTCGAAGGGATTATCGAATATTAGTAATTCGAAGGGATTATCGAATATTAGTTATTCAAAGGGATTATCGAATATTAGTTATTCGAAGGGATTATCGAATATTAGTTATTCGAAAGGAGTCATCGAATACTAGTTATTCGAAATGAGTTATCAAATATAGTATATTCGAAAGGAGTTAATCGAATTTAGTTATTCGAGAGGAGTTAATCGAATATTAGTTATTCGAAGGGAGTAAATCGTCGAATTCGATTGTATCGAATTCGGGAAAGTACTTATACTTTCCGTTTTTTAAATCAAGATTTATTTATTTAAAAATTAGGTGTTTATTTATTTATTCAAATTAAAGAATAAAAGTTATATTTGAAGTTAGATATTTCGAAAGTAGGGTTTATAACGTTAGCGTTATAATAAATGTTTTTCATAAAAGAAGTGGATTCATAATCCGAATCCGAGAATTTGTGTAAGCAAATGATTATAGAAATGGGAGCGGTGAGCTTTGTCTATTGCAAGGTTAAGAATGTCGTTCAATTAAGGTCTGATAGGTAATTATACCCCATCTTGATTGACTTCCTTACTTAACTAAGAAATAGTTGAGGTTCGATGGCGAGAGTTAGTTAGAAATATAGTTAAGTAATAATCGATTTATGGATTGAGCAGTCATAACGATGTTTTATACAACGGTAGTTTGAAATCCATATAAATGAGTTTTGGAAATGTTTTCCTAATATAGAATCAGAGATATTTTCTAAACACAGAAAATGGAATGTTTTATTTATAAGGAGTTAAGAAATGGAGTTAAGCTAAATTAGAAACTGACTGGAGATTAGTTAAGTTGGATGGTTTTCTAAGTGTCTATCTGATGTTGGTTTCGACCTTCGGGATTGATACTTATGGAATTGTTATCATACTAGTTTACGGTCAGAGACTGATGGATGTGGCAGAATAGGGATAAGTAAATAAGCAATGGGAATGTTTTCCAATGTTCATAACATATATTTTCTGAGTATAGAAGATAAGGAAATATGAATATATATATATATGCGTGTGATGATGATGATTGATCAATAGAAATTCCAATTGGAAATAAGATTGTTGTTTGCACACGTGTTTTCATTTGATAATTAAATCACCAACTATCAAAGTTTTTGACCATTTTTACGTTGTTAATATGGAGAGACCAGTTGGATTATTATCTGAAGAATCACTCCGTATTGGCACAAGTGTTGCAAACCAAGTATGATGGATATATTGAAGATAGAGTAAAGTGCAAAGGCTATTATATAAATCTTAGGTAGAGATTTCCTAAGATGGATGTACTGAATAGTGCCTTCGGTTTGTCCAGTTCCTGGACAACTTGAATGGAAGAATGTCTGATAGAGTATATCTGGTAGATCGCTTAAGTTGATCGTTTCAAACGTATTTACGTTGGTGGCGGAGGAATTTGTTTCTCTTAGCTTATACCCGTGGTATTTTTGCGGAAATCAATTTGTGATTTGACGGGTATGATGATGTGTCATTCAAAGTAAATGAAGACGTGATCTGTATAGAGATACGTTATAACCTCAAGCCTCATCAACTGGGAAATGGCAGAAATCGGTCAGGCAGCATGGCTAAGTGTGCCACACCCAATTAGGGTATATCATCACCATCTAGAGAATATTCATATTTGTACTTCTTTCAATTCTGTATCTCCCGGGAACGGTTATGTTGGTATACTAACCGAGGGGTGGCAATATATTCGATACATTTAAGAGAAATGAATGGTCGGTCGTGTGTGGCCGAGTTACAAGATGTTCTTGTTGAACTCCGGTGTATCGCTTCTAGAGTACACTGAGCGGAAGGTGGATCCATACCTTGTTATAATTGGAATCCATTCCCCAAATAAGAGCCCGCGATTTTGATTGTATATTATATATGTAGAACGTTTGAAGCAAGTGTTTCTGCTAGATTTCTATTTACTTGATCTAGACATTATTATAATATCAGACAAGTATCATTTTGGAAATATTCTAGGTTATCGTAAGGTAAAAGCCATCCGTGTTTATGTATGGATCGGTCTTACGATTATCCTTTCTTTTAAAGAGATTTTAAAA
The DNA here is from genome assembly GCA_030737875.1 of Allium sativum. Taxonomy (NCBI): domain Eukaryota; kingdom Viridiplantae; phylum Streptophyta; class Magnoliopsida; order Asparagales; family Amaryllidaceae; genus Allium; species Allium sativum. The sequence goes on along the minus strand of CM060915.1, from coordinate 855,590,618 downwards.
GTTAAACAAATGATTTGAGTTTACTCACACCAGTCACATGACTGACCCATAGTTTATTTTGTTTTGTTTCCCTAAACTCTTGGGTGCCCAATTTTGAATGGGTAGTCAAGTAGTCGGGATTTACAGATACTTGAAGAGCTGGAGCAGGAGGCTTCAGGATTATATAGCTATTGTTTATTTCCGCTGTGTTGTAAGTGTTATACTCTAATAATGGTATTGTATACAGATACAGTTTTATTTCAAAGTTATGTTATGAAATATATTTATTCGTTCCGCTGTGAGATTCGTGTTTACTCTGATGTTGTGATGTTCTTCTTCTTCTTCTATTCTAAGTTTATATCTTATCTATTCTCACCCTCTAATATCTTTCTATTAGTTTTCTGGTTTCCAGTGTAATTTGGGTTGGACTTGTGTTATTTGGTCAGCTCAAATTGTACCGGAATTTCAGGACACTACACACAGGGCTCTTCGAGGTGGTGTGGTCTGATCAGTGTCAGCTTTTTCCAGGGAGGAGCGGTTGCATGCCCAAAGGGTTAGGTTCGGTGAAGCTTGTAATAATTATACGGGGAAGACGATGGCTTCATTAGCCTAATGATGTGGCCAATAAATTAATGAAGGTTATTAGTGTAATTAATTATTTTAATTAATTTTAAATTATGTAGCAATGTATAAAACACGATATCTCTTCCATACGAGGATGGAATTCAACGATTTCAAATCCGCTGGAATCTTGATGAAGAGAGCTTCGCGATGGAACTAACTAGAACCAAAACAAAGCAAAATAGAATTTGAAGCAAATTCAAATCCGAACAGTAACAAAAATCAGAATTAAAGAATGATGGAGTGGAACCCAATGTGAGAACTCCTTCTCACTAAATTATATTTTATCATGTTATTGTATTCATGTATAAAAATGTATAGAATTTCTAGTATAAATTTTTATCAGTTTCAATCACTATAAATTATATATGGTGTCTGCTAACTCACCTCCCTCGTCCACATACCATGGAAGATTTAATTGATTGCATTATGTTTTGATTGTGATGCTGAAATGTTTAAAATATTAAAAATAATTAATATTATTTTATGGTAGTTGAAATTAAATTATAATATTTATTTATAATTAAAACAGTGAAAATTGGCAAGTTAGAAAAAAAATTCAAATCGAATTAGAACTAGTTAAATTTATTAACCAGTTATTATTTTGAATCGACTGTTGTTGTTTGGAAACCCCACATGGGCCTGGGACGATAATTTATTCACATCTCCCCTGAATTTAATTATATGTCAATTGATTGATCGACGGACTGTGATAAGCATTATTTAATTATTTAATGCTTATACAGTTGTAAATTGCACTCTGGATGTGAATTGACTTTTGATGATTATTTATCATTATTGTTGAATACATTTGATGTATGAAATCCATATAACTGAAATAATATGGTAATTGATTGAGTCGCATTCCGATTCAAAAATAAAAAATATTTTAAAATAATGAATATTTTAAAATAGTGAATATTTTAAAATAATATTCATTGAATAATCAAAATATGATTTTGATGTCCAATTTTGGATGGACACGAAAGTATAAAAATATACGAAGCCGAATAAGTAGATATTCGCCATTTTATCCCGAACCGGTTTATCGATCGATTTTATTTATTTTATAATAAATATCGAAAATAACTAATTTCAAAATCTGATGTTTTGAAAATATTATCATTTAATATTAGATTGATGTAGAATATTCAATTTTGATTTAAAATTGAAAATGAAGTTAAAATCGTTTTAAAATGAATTTATAAATAGTTTATAAAATATGTTTTGAATTTAAATTGATGATATATATATATATATTCATACATACATAATGGCCTGAATAGAACGTGCCGCGCAGCGACCAATCAGGAATTTCAACCATTAACTTCAAATTGATGCAATGGGAGATCCGACCGTTGGATTCTCCGAAAACTGGAACCGTTGGGTTCGTATCGAAAAGGGCTTTCCAACGAATATAAGAGATTTAAGTTTGAATGTTTAAATTTGGAAATATGTCCAAATCAATTTTAGAAAAGGTGGCTATGGATGCAGTTCGGTGGCCATTGTTGGAAACCGACTGTAAGAGCCTTAATAAAATTATTAAAATATGGAAAATTTGTGTAAAATCATAATAAGTGGTTTGGAAAGATTTTGAATGAAAAATTCCATATTTGAAAAGATAAAAATATATATTTTTATTAAAATGAACTAGTTATTAACTAGAATAATAATCCAGTGTTTTTAAATAAATAAATTTGATTTGAAATGGTTTTGATATATTCCAACGTATGTATTGGAATGGAAATAATCTTTGGAATATTTCGATATTGGATTCCAAGATTATACGGATATTGTTGTAGAATTTGAAAGATATAAATATCTTTATTCCCAATACGATATTTTTTGGTTTCAGAATTTGATATTGAATATAAGCCGATAAATTTCTATTCAGAGCCTTGTATTTAATGTCAAAGAGGATTTTGGGTTTGTCATGAATGGTGTCTTAAATAACACTGTTCTTAATCCCGGGTTGAGAAAACAACAATTCTTTTAATTAAGATTTAAAAAAAGTTTACCAATTAATTAATATTTAACTGGAATTGGATAAAGATTGGATTTTTAGGTTTATCGTGAACGGTGTTTTAAATAACATTTGTTCTTTAACCTAACTAATAGTGAAAATGTGATTTGGAATTTATAAATCTTTTATTAAGATTTAATGGAAATTTCCAAAGCAAAGCTTTCCAATTTAATATATTAAATTGGAACTAAATGGAATTTGATTTGGTAATAATCGAGATGAGCTTCTGTGAAGGAAAACTATTACTATATATAGAATTTAAAAGGCTTGGCTGTTATTCCATTTATACTATTAGTCTGATACGGAAAGTTATATCGATTATATACTGATCTGTTTTCCATGAAGATTCCATAGTTAATGGAAAGAGGATTTGGCTTTATCGTGAACGGTGCTTTATATGACATTAGTTCATTAAACCAGTTAATGACAGGATAAATTTTCCTAAAGTTGAATAATCATTAAGGAGCGATTCTTGGGATTAAAAACTAAATTTGAGTTTTAATACATCTTTAATTAGATTGAAATGGGAATGAGGTAATTAAATTGATCGAATTCATGAAATGATCGAGAATGGAGTACCACCAGTTTTACTCCGAGCGATAGTTAAATATTTAATTTGATTTGAACGTGAAATGGTAATCAATTTTATCGATAACACCGTGGGTGTTAGATATGGAGTACTACCTGTTTTGCTCCATGGGATAAATAGGTTGGGATTGGAAAAATAAAATAAATGATTACTTCAGTAAAGTTCACTAATCTCAACTAGTTGATAAACCTTAATTTAGTTTAGAATTGATAAAGGATAAAAACATATCTTTTGAAATGGATATCCAAAGGAAAATAATAAGTTTAAAAGAATTTATCTTTGATAAAATTAACGGGAACCTTTCCCCAAAGATGTGAATATTTTAATAAAAGAATATTCTGAATTGGAACGTGGCATATAATGTGTTTTTATAGGACCTGATTATTGATTATAAAATATGCGAGTTATTCAGAAAGACCGAGTTTAACCCGTTCTGAATAATGAATACGATCACTAAAAGTCGACGATGAAGACGGTGGTTGGAGACCGGAGATCTTCTCATTGCTTGGTTGATTACTGATTTCTTGATTTGGCCAAACATGTGACGACCCAAACATCCCAGTAAAGGAAAGCCCGGATGGTTTTTGAGAACAACACACATCAGAATACAAACAGAAAAACCTTTTATTGCTGTTACAACAATTACATCAGAGTACAAGAATATTCCAGAGTATGAAAGAAAAATATACGTTGGAAATACAATATTAGAGTTTAAATTACATTTATATAGCAACAGAAAAATAATACAAAACACAACTGAAAGGAATACACGGATATAGAGCCTTCCGAATATCGCTTCACCTGTAGACCAGGATCCTGTGAATATAATATCTGCAAAAAAAAACTACTAGCCGCCCGTGTGGAAAATATGGGCACCCAGAGTTTAGGTTAAAACAGTAAACTCCTGGTCAGTCATGGGACTGGTGTGAGAACTCAAAAACAGTTATTTTAAATTGATTTTAAAGTAGGTAATTCAAGGGACCACGCCGTTAAGACGGAACGGGTTTACCACCAAGAATACCAGTGCATAGATAAACAACGCAATGCTTTTTGGAAAAAATGAAGCTATTATAAGACTCAGGTCCCATCACACAATGCAACGCAAGCCGACTATAGAGTTTTCCCTTATAATAGCCAAATATGCTTGATACGCGAAATTTCATATTTTACTATTACTATAAGTGTATAGTGTCAAAACAACTTCAAATATAAATGTATCAATCATAGACGGCATGGGTACCATATATCATGTCGCCATATTAGTTCTACAATCAAAACTGCATGATGTCATATTGGAAGTTGGGTTTCCATCATGTAACAACCCGAAAATCTGGGCCAGTTTAAAATTTTTATTTCGGCAATTTTAGCGAATTTTGATTATTTAAAATGAATTATTTTAAATAATATCGACGAGAAAATTTCTTTTGAATAAAATTCAATCGTATATAGTTATATAGACCGACAATAGAGTATAAATAATTATATATAATTATAAAAGGAATTGAAAATGGCGCGGTAGTTCGATAATTCGATTTCAAACTTCGATTGAATGTACCGGGTGCAAAACAATCCGGATTTTAGTGAAACCAAAAATAATGGAATCTAACTGTGACTATCTTTCCAATGAATCCGAAAAATCAAAATTTCATAGCGGGAATCAAAAGATATGTCCAGTTGAAAATTCTGAATAGTCGCTATGGAATTCAGGCCCTTAAAAATGGGAATTTTGCAAACGACCTCGGATTTCGACGAAACCACTTTTGTTGGGTCCGTGGTGTAAGGTTATTGCTAGGTTTCAAATTTCATAATTTTTCGATTCAATATGTGAGCGTGGCAAAGGAAAACGCGTTTGACCAGTTTCAGTTGATTTTAATCGACTGGAAATTGGCCAATTTTCTAACGGTCTCGGAATTCGACGAAATTAGTTTTGTTAGGACCGTATCGTCAATACGAAGCTAGAAAATATTTTTCGAGAATTTTTAGAGTTAGTATGTGACCCCGGTAATTTGAAATGTACGTTTAAAATTCAATATAGTGGTTTAAATGTAAATTCAACGGAAACTGACCGAAAAGATCGAATTGGCTAGCGGGACATATCCCATTGTGTTCGAAATGGGGGTTATACGCTAGGGAAGACAGTCGTTGGGCTAGGTTTGGGGTTCGATAGAAAAAGCACTTTATGGAAATTAATTAAAAATATAATTATTTATAAAGGGGGGCCCCTTTCTCTTCTTCATCAAGTCAACGACCCCCCCCCCCTTTTCTTCAATTCAGATCGAGAATTTAAAAGGAAAAAAAACAAATTAATCTGTCGCGCCACTGTCAAGGCCACCGCCGTCGCGGTTCCAGGTCGCCACCCCCCTGCTGGCCATCGCCAACCTCCCCTCCTCTCTGCGCTATGCCCTCCATCGCGACGAACCTCCTCGCCAACTCCAGAACGCATCAGCGTTGAACCCCGCCTCAACCCCTTCTCCGTCCATCACCTTGCGCCTAACCACCCACTGCCGACGCTGAACCGCTCCGATCTCCTCCACGACGTCGGTGGCGATGGCGAACTCCAACCCTAATGGTGGAGCAACCTGAAATCCGAACACAGTAAGCCTCTCTTAGTTTTATTTATTTATTTATTTTTATATATGTAAATCAATTGTTTTTAAACTGAAATAAATATTGTTTTTAAAATATGTTTTAAAATAAATAACATAGAAATCAAAAGGGAATATATATATATAGGGAAAAAAAGCATAGAACAAAAAAATAGGGATTTTTATGTATAGATCATTGTTTTTGAAAATCTAAAAAGCATTGGTTTTAAAAATAAAAATAGCAATGGAATTTATAGATAATTATATATCATTGTTTTGAAATGAAAATTGTTTAAAGTTTTGTTTTTTTTAATATAATGAATAGCATTGTGCTGAAAAATAATACCTTTTTGAAAATAAAAGTAACACCCCTTTGAAAATATATAAATCTCTTTGTTTTAAAAATATAAAAGAAGACTTTGAGATAAAAATATACAAGATTTGAAAGTAAGAAGTTTTGATTTCTTTTGTTTTAAAAAAAGATCAGATTTTTTTTTGAATATGAAAAGTTAAGATTTTTAAAATAGAAGAGTAGATTTTTAAAATAGAAAAGGCGAAAGAAAAATAGAATTTTTATCTATATAGTAGCAGTATAAAAATAGAGTTTTTACCTATATAGTAGCAGTATAAAAAGGTGATTTTTATCCATATAGAGTGGATATTAAAAATTTGTTTTTTATATATTGAATAGCGAAGTAAAAATTCGATTTTTGTATATTGAATAGCAAAGTAAAAATTCGATTCTTATATATGTAGTGGCTACGGGCGACGAAAGTGATAAGAGACGAGAACAGTGAAGATTTTCTGCAATAGAAGTGTCGTGAAGTTGGATAGCTATCGGTGAGAATTTCTCACTCTTCAACTTCTTTTCTAGTTATATATATATACTAGGATGCAGACGGTGCTTAGTAGCACCCGACACAATCGTCCACAGACCATGGACTTGTTTGTTTGATTGCAAAAATTAGTTAGACTATTTGATTGAAATTGAATTGTTTGGTGAAATGAATTGATTTGATTGATGTGTGAATGGCGTGGGCCTTCACTAGACCGGGGATAAGGCTAGGCCTTGTCCCGTTTCTAGTATCGTGCCGTTATGCCGCCGAAATTTTCTAAAATATGTTAGAAAAATAAAAATATCATTTTATCGAATAAATGAACCGAATAGAATATTCATAGGTTGAATAAAATAATTTGGTTGTTAAAAATATAATTTTTAACGTGAATGTGAATAAATAAATATTCATTTACAAACCGGACGGTTTGTTTATGTACACCTATTTGAAGGACATTGATTGGGACGATAAATTTTACACATCGCCCAAATGCACAAATAAAATCCGTGTTTGGTTGTTTGAAACCCCACACGGGTGTTGGGATAATATATGACGTAACTAATCCCAATAATTAGTTGTATGTCGATCGATTGATTGACAGGCTGCTATAAGCGTTGAATATTTATATTCGATGCTTATACAGTGTAGAACGCACTTTGGATGATGGTTGATTATTCATCGTTGTTATTGTATACATGAGTTGTAGAAAATCCATATAATTAACTTTATATGGTAATTGATTGGGCCTCATTCCAGTTTCAAAAAAGAAATATTTGAAATAGAATATTTGAAATAGAAATATTTGAAACAGAATATTTGAAATAGAAATATTTGAAATAGAATATTTGAAATAGAAATATTTGAAATGGAATATTTGAAAATATCAATGTACGAAGCCGTGTTGATTAGATTGACGCCATTTTGACGTGAACGATATTTATATCGATTTTATTCATTTTTCAACGAATATTGAAATAGATTTGAAATTCGAATTAAATTGAATAGATTTGAAATTGAAATCACATTGAAATGAATTCGAATTGAAATTGAATATAAATGAATTCGAATTGAAATTGAATATAAATGAATTCGAATTGAAATTGAATTGAATTGAATTAGAATTGAAATTGAATTAGAAATCAATTTGAATTAAAATCGACTTGAAATGAATTTAAAACGAATTTATATTGGAATATTCAAATTTGATTTGAAATTGAATATGAAGTTGAAACCGCTTTGAAAATGAATTGAAAACGATTTATAAAGCACGTTTTAAATTGAAATAGACGAAGTATATATTATATATATTATATATATAATATAATGGCCTGAATAGAATGCGCCGCGCCACGGCAGTTCGCGAATTTCGACCATTGACTTCGAACGGATATTGCGGGAGATCCGACCGTCGGATTCTCCTAAAACAGGAACCGTTGGGTTCGCATCGAAAAGAACTTTCTAACGAATGTGAGAAATTAGAAATCAAACGGTTGGATTTGGAATTATGTCCAAATCAAATTTGAAAAAGGTCGCTGTAAGTGCAGTTCGATGGCCATTAGTGGAAATCGACTGTACGGGCGTTGATAAAACTATTAAAAATGGTAATAATTTGTGTAAAATCATAAGAAATGATTTAGACAGAATTGGGATGAAAAACTCCATATTTGAAAAGATAAAAATAGATTTTTATCGAAATGAACTAGTTTTGAACTAGAATTATAATTCTATTTATTTATTTTTAAATAAATAAATTGAATTTAAAAAGGGTTTTAAAAATAACCAGAATTTCCAATGATTGTATTGGAGTGGATTTGAATCGAAATTGTCTTCGGAATATTTCGATGTTGGAATTCGTGATTATACAGATGTTGTTATGGAAATTTGAAAGATATATATTTATATCGTTATTTCCAATATGACATTTGTTAATCATATAATTTGATATTGAATATAAGCCGATATATTTTCTATTCAGAGCCATGTATTGAATATCAAATGTGATTTGGGTTTGTCGTGAATGGTGTCTTCACTAACACTGTTCTTGAACCCAGTTGAGAAAAGATTAAATCTTTTTATTTAGATTTAATGAAGTGTACCAATTAAATAATATTTAATTGGAATTGAATCGATATTGATTTTTGGGTTTATCGTGGACAGTGTTTTAAATAACACTCGTTCTTTAACCCGATAATTAATGAATGTGATTTTGGGTTTATCGTGAACTGTGTTTTAAATGACACTGATTCTTTAACCCAGTTAAAGATTAAAACTAAGTGGAGTTTTAATGAATCTTTAAATAGATTGAAAAGATCGAGAATGGAGTATCACCAGTTTTACTCCAAGCGATAGTTAAATCTTTAATTAGATTTGAACGTGAAATGGTAATTGAATTACCGATAACACTGTGGTGTTAGATATGAAGTACTACCATTTTTACTTCATGGGATGAATAGGTTGGGATTGGGAAATTAAAACAAATGATTACTTTGGTAAGGTTCGTTAATCCCGACTAGTTGAATCGAAATTCAAAAGATGATTAGAGAATAAATTCAAGAAATTTATCTTGGATAAAATTAATGGGAACCTTTCCCTATGAATGTGAAATTTAGAAACTAACTGTCTGTTAGCTAAGCAGAATGGTTTTCTGGATATTGATCTGATGTTGGTTTCGGCCTTCGGGGTTAATATTTGGGGAATTATTCTCTTGATTAATTTACGGTTAGTGACTGAGGAATTGGAATGAGGCGTATGTTGTGTTTGTGTAACATTTATTCTTAATATACGCGGGTTGTTCGGAAAGGCCGGGTTTATACCCATTCTGAATAATCAATTCGACGATATGTCGAAGATGAAGACGATGGTTGAAGACCGGAAGTCTTCACATCGTTGGGATAATTACTGACGATCCTGATTGGGTTGTACACCCAAGAGGATGGAAATAGTTGGTGGTCATCCAGACGTACTTGGAGATGGATGGATATGCGAGGAAAGTGCCTCCGGTTTCGTTCAGACCCAGAACGGACTTGTAAATGGATAGTGTGTCTGACGTTGTATTCCTTTATACTGTATTGGTGATCTCTGCTAAATATATATCTTTTTGGTGGAAGAGAATTTATTCTCTTGCTATACACCCTTCTCTGATACGTACGAGCCTAGAGGTTATATATTGGCAGAAATCAGTGGTACAATATGGACTGACAATGTGGCATGCTGAGTTGCATGGATCAAGGCTTTTGTTGAAAAGCAAAGTCTTGTGGTTGATGATCAAAGCACGGCCTTGTGTGGCGTAGCTTTGTGTAACGTTGATTCGCGAGTATCACACCCGGTATGAACCAAAAACGGGAGACGGACATCAGGGAGGACATGCGTTTCTTTCTAGTTAGGAGTGGCGTCAGTGCTTGAACTGGCTGACGAGTTTGACTCATGTGGATGTTGCTTATTATTACTTGCTGAAAAGCGAGGCGCCTCGTGATATCAGTTTCGGCCGATGCTTCTGGTTGGCTGACGGGCCAGGCTTAAGCCCCAAAGGGCGGGGAAACGCAGTGTTCAGGCATAATAATCCACATCGGTGGACCGACCCTGAAGATCCAAGGCTTGCCTGGGCGCTTGCCTATGGCTCGGGCTAGAGAGTCACAAATCTGTAGAGAATCTTGCCCCTAGCCTCGGTTCATACCATAAATGATAACCCAACTTCCAATATGACATTGCGGTTTTGATTGTAAACTTATATATGGCGACATAGTGGTATGGGTCATTCATGCCGTCTATGATTGATACTTATGATTTGAAGTTGTTTTATACACTATGCACTTATAATAGTATCAAATGATTTGTTTTTAAACGTATCAAGCATTCTTTGGCTGTTATAAGGGAAAACCCTATCGCCCGGCTTGCGCTGCATTGTGTGATAGGACCTGGGTCTTATAACAGCTTCATTTTTCTTTATTTAGCATTACGTTGTTTGTTTTATGCACTGGTATTCTTAGGAGGAAACCCGTTCCGTGTTATACGTCGTGGTCCCTTGATTTACCTAACTTTAAAAATAAAGATTAATAACTGTTTTAGTTCTCACACCAGTCACATGACTGACCTAGAGTTTATTGTTTTAACCTAAACTCTGGGTGCCCTTATTTTGACACAGGCAGCTAGTAGTTTTGGTTTTGCAGATTTATATTCACAGGATCCTAGTTTACAGCTGGAATGATATCCGGAAAGCTTTGTATCCGTATATCTCTTCTAGTTGTGTATTGTATTATTTTCTGCTGCTATGTAATTTATTGTAATCTCTGATATTTCTGTGTAATATTTATTCATTTATACTCTGTATATTCTTGTAATCTGATGCATTGTTGTAATATACAATGAAACGTTCTTTTATATGCGTTCTGTTGTGGCTTGTTCTCGAACTATCCGCGCTTCCCTTCACGGGGAAGTTGCGGGTCTTCACAATTGGTATCAGAGCTTTGGTTTACAAAGATCAGAGAAAAAGGCACATTAGAACCATACGAAAGGATTCATCAGATATTGGATTAGTAATATCCAATGGGAATGACTCGTTAGAGATGGGATCAGTAGTATCCTAGAATGAGTGTGAAGAGTATATTTTTAAGCTGAAAACCAATTTTGTTTTGAAAATTTAAATCAATTATACGTATTTGATTATTTATTTATATTGATTTGGACAGTCCAGTATATAAAGGTTTTGCATATACGTCTTGCAAACGTATATTCGAAATTTTAATATACTGGGTAGATATAGAATCCCACTGTAGTCGCCCGGGAATGATTCTGATGATGGGTACCCATCATCAGTGTTGTGTTCGAGTTTCGAAGGTGTGATATTTATATATTTCCAATTGACTGGTGTGAGAACCAAAGCTATATAGGATTTATTGTTGTGATTTGGCATCAAAAATCTGATTTTTGTATATGTATCAAAATTATGAATTTGAAACTCTAATTCACTAATTGATTGATGTTTGTGTTGTTTGTTTAAATGTTTGATAATTTTGAACCATTACGCCTAATTGTATCAAATATTGAATTATATCGAAAATTGGTTGTATTTGCTTGCATATACATGTGCTTACATTGAACAGGTCATAGCAAGGAGGCTAGAGCAGAGAATAAAATTTGTTTGCCCGACAAATAGGTACATGTTTACTATAATTTACTGTTTTGTTTGGGTGATGATGATTTTATGAGCCTATTGGCTAGCCGCTTGGCTTTTTCTTTTTCTTTTTGAGATCAGAAGGCCTGAATGGCAATTTCGGGATTTTCCCGTGGCTCCCGGTGCAGGGGAGGTTATGGCGAAATTTTTCGAAAATTTAGGGTGTTTGCCAAATTTTTGAAAATTTGAAAATTCTCAGAAACTGAAAAGTTGGAGAATGGAAGCCCGATCGAATGTAGAGTTGATTAATCAAACCACTTTCGACTTTGTTCCTTTTCGGGGATGAAAAGTTTTAAGTGGGGGAGATTGTAACAACCCGGAAATCTGGGCCAGTTTAAAATTTTTATTTCGGCAATTTTAGCGAATTTTGATTATTTAAAATGAATTATTTTAAATAATATCGACGAGAAAATTTCTTTTGAATAAAATTCAATCGTATATAGTTATATAGACCGACAATAGAGTATAAATAATTATATATAATTATAAAAGGAATTGAAAATGGCGCGGTAGTTCGATAATTCGATTTCAAACTTCGATTGAATGTACCGGGTGCAAAACAATCCAGATTTTAGTGAAACCAAAAATAATGGAATCTAACTGTGACTATCTTTCCAATGAATCCGAAAAATCAAAATTTCATAGCGGGAATCAAAAGATATGTCCAGTTCAAAATTCTGAATAGTCGCTATGGAATTCAGGCCCTTAAAAATGGGAATTTTGCAAACGACCTCGGATTTCGACGAAACCACTTTTGTTGGGTCCGTGGTGTAAGGTTATTGCTAGGTTTCAAATTTCATAATTTTTCGATTCAATATGTGAGCATGGCAAAGGAAAACGCGTTTGACCAGTTTCAGTTGATTTTAATCGACTGGAAATTAGCCATTTTTCTAACGGTCTCGGAATTCGACGAAATTAGTTTTGTTAGGACCGTATCGTCAATACGAAGCTAGAAAATATTTTTCGAGAATTTTTAGATTTAGTATGTGACCCCGGTAATTTGAAATGTACGTTTAAAATTCAATATAGTGGTTTAAATGTAAATTCAACGGAAACTAACCGAAACGATCGAATTGGCTAGCGGGACATATCCCATTGTGTTCGAAATGGGGGTTATACGCTAGGGAAGACAGTCGTTGGGCTAGGTTTGGGGTTCGATAGAAAAAGCACTTTATGGAAATTAATTAAAAATATAATTATTTATAAAGGGGGGCCCCTTTCTCTTCTTCATCAAGTCAACGACCCCCCCCCCCTTTTTTCTTCAATTCAGATCGAGAATTTAAAAGGAAAAAAAACAAATTAATCTGTCGCGCCATTGTCAAGGCCACCGCCGTCGCGGTTCCAGGTCGCCACCCCCCTGATGGCCATCGCCAACCTCCTCTTTGCGCTCTGCCCTCCATCGCGACGAACCTCCTCGCCAACTCCAGAACGCATCAGCGTTGAACCCCGCCTCAACCCCTTCTCCGTCCATCACCTTGCGCCTAACCACCCACTGCCGATGCTGAACCGCTCCGATCTCCTCCACGACGTCGGTGGCGATGGCGAACTCCAACCCTAATGGTGGAGCAACCTGAAATCCGAACACAGTAAGCCTCTCTTAGTTTTTTATTTATTTATTTTTATATATGTAAATCAATTGTTTTAAAACTGAAATAAATATTGTTTTTAAAATATGTTTTAAAATAAATAACATAGAAATCAAAAGGGAATATATATATAGGGAAAAAAAGCATAGAACAAAAAAAAAATAGGGATTTTTATATATAGATCATTGTTTTTGAAAATCTAAAAAGCATTGGTTTTAAAAATAAAAATAGCAATGAAATTTATAGATATTTATATATCATTGTTTTGAAATGAAAATTGTTTAAAGTTTTTTTTTTTTTAATATAATGAATAGCATTGTGTTGAAAAATAATACCTTTTTGAAAATAAAAATAACACCTCTTTGAAAATATATAAATCTCTTTGTTTTAAAAATATAAAAGAAGACTTTGAGATAAAAATATACAAGATTTGAAAGTAAGAAGTTTTGATTTCTTTTGTTTTAAAAAAAGATCAGATTTTTTTTTGAATATGAAAAGTTAAGATTTTTAAAATAGAAGAGTAGATTTTTAAAATAGGAAAGGCGAAAGAAAAATAGAATTTTTATCTATATAGTAGCAGTATAAAATTAGAGTTTTTACCTATATAGTAGCAGTATAAAAAGGTCATTTTTATCAATATAGAGTGGATATTAAAAATTCGTTTTTTATATATTGAATAGCGAAGTAAAAATTCGATTTTTATATATTGAATAGCAAAGTAAAAATTCGATTCTTATATATGTAGTGGCTACGGGCGACGAAAGTGATAAGAGACGAGAACAGTGAAGATTTTCTACAATAGAAGTGTCGTGAAGTTGGATAGCTATCGGTGAGAATTTCTCACTCTTCAATTTCTTTTCTAGTTATATATATATACTGGGATGCAGACGGTGCTTAGTAGCACCCGACACAATCGTCCACAGACCATGGACTTGTTTGTTTGATTGCAAAAATTAGTTAGACTATTTGATTGAAATTGAATTGTTTGGTGAAATGAATTGATTTGATTGATGTGTGAATGGCGTGGGCCTTCACTAGACCAGGGATAAGGCTAGGCCTTGTCCCGTTTCTAGTATCGTGCCGTTATGCCACCGAAATTTTCTAAAATATGTTAGAAAAATAAAAAATATCATTTTATCGAATAAATGAACCGAATAGAATATTCATAGGTTGAATAAAATAATTTGGTCGTTAAAAATATAATTTTTAACGTGAATGTGAATAAATAAATATTCATTTACAAACCGGACGGTTTGTTTATGTACACCTATTTGAAGGACATTGATTGGGACGATAAATTTTACACATCGCCCAAATGCACAAATAAAATCCGTGTTTGGTTGTTTGAAACCCCACACTGGTGTTGGGATAATATATGACGTACACTAATCCCAATAATTAGTTGTATGTCGATCGATTGATTGATAGGCTGCTATAAGCGTTGAATATTTATATTTGATGCTTATACAGTGTAGAATGCACTTTGGATGATGGTTGATTATTCATCGTTGTTATTGTATACATGAGTTGTAGAAAATCCATATAATTAACTTTATATGGTAATTGATTGGGCCTCATTCCAGTTTCGAAAAAGAAATATTTGAAATAGAATATTTGAAATAGAAATATTTGAAATAGAATATTTGAAATAGAAATATTTGAAATAGAATATTTGAAATAGAAATATTTGAAATAGAATATTTGAAATAGAAATATTTGAAATATAATATTTGAAATAGAAATATTTGAAATAGAATATTTGAAATAGAAATATTTGAAATGGAATATTTGAAAATATCAATGTACGAAGCCGTGTTGATTAGATTGACGCCATTTTGACGTGAACGATATTTATATCGATTTTATTCATTTCTCAACGAATATTGAAATAGATTTGAAATTCGAATTAAATTGAATAAATTTGAAATTGAAATCACATTGAAATGAATTCGAATTGAAATTGAATATAAATGAATTCGAATTGAAATTGAATATAAATGAATTCGAATTGAAATTGAATTGAATTGAATTAGAACTGAAATTGAATTAGAAATCAATTTGAATTAAAATCGATTTGAAATGAATTTAAAACGAATTTATATTGGAATATTCAATTTTGATTTGAAATTGAATATGAAGTTGAAACCGCTTTGAAAATGAATTGAAAACGATTTATAAAGCACGTTTTAAATTGAAATCGACGAAGTATATATTATATATATTATATATATTATATATATAATATAATGGCCTGAATAGAACGCGCCGCGCCACGGCAGTTCGCGAATTTCGATCATTGACTTCGAACGGATATTGCGGGAGATCCGACCGTCGGATTCTCCTAAAACCGGAACCGTTGGTTTCGCATCGAAAAGAACTTTCTAACGAATGTGAGAAATTAGAAATCTAATGGTTGGATTTGGAATTATGTCCAAATCAAATTTGAAAAAGGTCGTTGTAAGTGCAGTTCGATGGCCATTGGTGGAAATCGACTGTACGGGCCTTGATAAAACTATTAAAAATGGTAATAATTTGTGTAAAATCATAAGAAATGATTTAGAAAGAATTGGGATGAAAAACTCCATATTTGAAAAGATAAAAATAGATTTTTATCGAAATGAACTAGTTTTGAACTAGAATTATAATTCTATTTATTTATTTTTAAATAAATAAATTGAATTTAAAAAGGGTTTTAAAAATAACCAGAATTTCCAATGATTGTATTGGAGTGGATTTGAATCGAAATTGTCTTTGGAATATTTCGATGTTGGAATTCGTGATTATACAGATGTTGTTATGGAAATTTGAAAGATATATATTTATATCGTTATTTCCAATACGACATTTGTTAATCGTAGAAATTGATATTGAATATAAGCCGATATATTTTCTATTCAGAGCCTTGTATTGAATATCAAATGTGATTTGGGTTTGTCGTGAATGGTGTCTTCACTAACACTGTTCTTGAACCCAGTTGAGAAAAGATTAAATCTTTTTATTTAGATTTAATGAAGTGTACCAATTAAATAATATTTAATTGGAATTGAATCGATATTGATTTTTGGGTTTATCGTGGACAGTGTTTTAAATAACACTCGTTCTTTAACCCCATAATTAATGAATGTGATTTTGGGTTTATCGTGAACTGTGTTTTAAATGACACTGATTTTTTAACCCAGTTAAAGATTAAAACTAAGTGGAGTTTTAATGAATCTTTAAATAGATTGAAAAGATAGAGAATGGAGTATCACCAGTTTTACTCCAAGCGATAGTTAAATCTTTAATTAGATTCGAACGTGAAATGGTAATTGAATTACCGATAACACTGTGGTGTTAGATATGAAGTACTACCAGTTTTACTTCATGGGATGAATAGGTTGGGATTGGGAAATTAAAACAAATGATTACTTCGGTAAGGTTCGTTAATCCCGACTAGTTGAATCGAAATTCAAAAGATGATTAGAGAATAAATTCAAGAAATTTATCTTGGATAAAATTAATGGGAACCTTTCCCTATGAATGTGAAATTTAGAAACTAACTGTCGGTTAGCTAAGCAGAATGGTTTTCTGGATATTGATTTGATGTTGGTTTCGGCCTTCGGGGTTAATATTTGGGGAATTATTCTCTTGATTAATTTACGGTTAGTGACTGAGGAATTGGAATGAGGCGTATGTTGTGTTTGTGTAACATTTATTCTTAATATACGCGGGTTGTTCGGAAAGGCCGGGTTTATACCCATTCTGAATAATCAATTCGACGATATGTCGAAGATGAAGACGGTGGTTGAAGACCGGAAGTCTTCACATCGTTGGGATAATTACTGACGATCCTGATTGGGTTGTACACCCAAGAGGATGGAAATAGTTGGTGGTCGTCCAGACGTACTTGGAAATGGATGGATATGCGAGGAACGTGCCTCCGGTTTCGTTCAGACCCAGAACGGACTTGTAAATGGATAGTGTGTCTGACGTTGTATTCCTTTATACTGTATTGGTGATCTCTGCTAAATATATATCTGTTTGGTGGCAGAGAATTCATTCTCTTGCTATACACCCTTCTCTGGGACGTACGAGCCTAGAGGTTATATATTGGCAGAAATCAGTGGTACAGTATGGACTGACAATGTGGCATGCTGAGTTGCATGGATCAAGGCTTTTGTTGAAAAGCAAAGTCTTGTGGTTGATGATCAAAGCACGGCCTTGTGTGGCGTAGCTTTGTGTAATGTTGATTCGCGAGTATCACACCCGGTATGAACCAAAAACGGGAGACGGACATCAGGGAGGACATGCGTTTCTTTCTAGTTAGGAGTGGCGTCAGTGCTTGAACTGGCTGACGAGTTTGACTCATGTGGATGTTGCTTATTATTACTTGCTGAAAAGCAAGGCGCCTCGTGATATCGGTTTCGGCCGATGCTTCTGGTCGGCTGACGGGCCAGGCTTACGCCCCAAAGGGCGGGGAAACGCAGTGTTCAGGCATAATAATCCACATCGGTGGACCGACCCTGACGATCCAAGGCTTGCCTGCGCGCTTGCCTGTGGCTCGGGCTAGAGAGTCACAAATCGGTAGAGGATCTTGCCCCTAGCCTCGGTTCATACCATAAATGATAACCCAACTTCCAATACGACATTGCGGTTTTGATTGTAAACTTATATATGGAGACATAGTGGTATGGGTCATTCATGCCGTCTATGATTGATACTTATGATTTGAAGTTGTTTTATACACTATGCACTTATAACAGTATCAAATGATTTGTTTTTAAACGTATCAAGCATTCTTTGGCTGTTATAAGGGAAAACCCTATCCCCCGGCTTGCGTTGCATTGTGTGATAGGACCTGGGTCTTATAACAGCTTCATTTTTCTTTATTTAGCATTGCGTTGTTTGTTTTATGCACTGGTATTCTTGGGAGGAAACCCGTTCCGTGTTATACGGCGTGGTCCCTTGATTTACCTAACTTTAAAAATAAAGATTAATAACTGTTTTAGTTCTCACACCAGTCACATGACTGACCTGGAGTTTATTGTTTTAACCTAAACTCTGGGTGCCCTTATTTTGACACGGGCAGCTAGTAGTTTTGGTTTTGCAGATTTATATTCACAGGATCCTGGTTTACAGCTGGAATGATATCCGGAAAGCTTTGTATCCGTATATCTCTTCTAGTTGTGTATTGTATTATTTTCCGCTGCTATGTAATTTATTGTAATCTCTGATATTTCTGTGTAATATTTATTCATTTATACTCTGTATATTCTTGTAATCTGATGCATTGTTGTAATATACAATGAAACGTTCTTTTATATGCGTTCTGTTGTGGCTTGTTCTCGAACTATCCGCGCTTCCCTTCACGAGGAAGTTGCGGGTCTTCACACATCATGAGTCAAGGCTAGGGAGGAGCTTCTTACCGATTCGAGACACTCTAGCAAATGCCTCAGGATCACACCTATGGGCAACCCTTGGATATCTGCAGCGTCGGTCCACACCTAACGTTAGTGGATTGGCAATTCCTGAACACACATTTCCCGGTCCCTTTGGACCTCAATATAGCCACTACCAACCTATAAAACCGAGGTACCTCATAATCCATCATCCACATAAGTAAAAATGTCAGGGCTGGTAGGTCGCTGACATCACTCTAGCTAGAAAGAAACGTGTGCACTCCCTGCGTTCCCTTCTCCTGTTTTAGACACTAATCGGGGTGTGAGGCTCGCGAGGTAACGCTATATACAAAGATATGCTAATCAAAGAGGCGCTTTGATCATCAACCACAAGGCTCTGCTTTTCAACAAAAGCCTTGATCATTTGCATCTTAGCATGCCACATTGTCAGTTCATACTATACCATTGATTTCTTCCAATATATAACCTTTAAGCTCGTACGTCTCAGAGAAGGGTGTTTAGCAAGAGAATAAATTCTCCGACACCAAATAGATATATATTTAGCAGAGATCAACGAATACAATATAAAGGAATACAATGTTAGACATGCAATCCATTTACCAATCCGATCTGGGTCTGAACGAAACCGTATCCGGTAGATCTCCAAATATGTCCGAATGATCACCAATTTTTCCCTCATCTTTGGTGTACGGTTTAATCAAGATATCAATAATCATCCATTCGATATGGAAATTTCCCGGTCTTCAATAACCGTCTCCATCATCGATCTTCAATCGTCGTATGAATTATTCAGAATGGGTTAAACCCGGTGTTTCTGAATAATCTGCGCAATTTAAAATCATGTGCTTTAAAACACAACCAACGCCTCATTCCAATCAAGAATATTCTTTGATTTTAATTTAAACCAAATTAAGGTTTATTCAACTAGTCGGGATTAACACCTTACCGAAGTAATCATCTATTAGTACCCCATTCCCAACCTATACAACCCATGGTGTAAAACTGGTGGTACCTCATATTTAACACCCAATGTGTTATGGTAAACTTAATTACTGTTTTATCATTCAAATCTAATTAAAGATTTAACTATTGCTTGGAGTAAAACTGATGGTACTCCATTATCGTTCGTTTCTTGAATTAAGTAAATTTAGTTACTTTTATCCTCATTTAATCCAATTAAAGATTTATTAAAACTATATTTAGTTTTAATCTTCAAGAATCATTATTTAATGATTATTTAACTTTCAAGAAATAATCTTGCCTTTAACTGGGTTAAAGAACAAATGTCGCTTAAGCATCGTTCACAATAAACCCAAAATCATATTCATGTTTAATATACTAAATTGAAAACTTCTCTTTAGAATATTTTGTCAAATCTTAATTAAAAGATTGATGAATTACCAATCTAAATTTCACGGTCAATCAGGTTTTAAGAACTAATGTCATTTAAAAACATTGTTCACAATCAACCCAAAAGTCTATTTCACTTAATTTTCAATTAGTTTTAATAATTGGAAATCTTATTTAAATCTTAATTAAAAGATTTATTATTTCTTAAATGGGTTTAAGAATAGTGTTAATTAAGACAATATTTTCGACAAACCCAATTTCTAATCAGATATTAAATACCGTGCTTTGAATAGAAATTATATTGATTTATGTTCAATATCAAATTCTGAAAACTAACATGTACCAAATCGGGAATAACGATATTAATATCTTCCAAATTCCCACAATAATATCCGTATAATCACAAAATCCCATACTGAAATAATCAGAAGATTATTTCCATTCAAATCCAATCCAATATATGTATTGGAAAATCTTGGTTTTATTAAAACCATTTAAATCCTTTTGTTTTAATTAATTTATCAAAATAAATAAATCACTAATTCTGATAAAGATATCTTTAGAAACTTGGAATTTTCATCAAAAACCCCTTTAAAACATTTACTATGATTTTACATAATTTTTCCATATTTTTAATATTTTTAATATCGCTCGTACAACCGGTTTCCAATAACGGCCACCGAACTGCACTTACAGCGACCTTTTCTGAAATTGATTTGGACATGTCTCCAAATATAACCGTTAGATTTCAACTCTCTTATATCCATTGGAAAGCACTTTTCGATACAAACCCAAAGGTTCCGGTTTTAGGAGAATCCGATGGTCGGATCTCCCGTTATGTCAATTTAAAGTTAACGGTCGAAATTCGCGAACGGTTGCTGCGCGGCGCATTCTATTCAGGCCGTTATATAAATATATTATATATATTATATATTTCATCGATTTCCTTTCTAAACATATTCTAAAATGTTTATAAATTCGTTTATAAAATGATTCCAACTTTTATTTCAATTTTAAATCCAAATTGAATATTCTATCTATTATCATATTAAAATAATATTATTTCCAAAATATTAATTTTGAAATTACCTCTTTCAATATTCATTATAAAAAGGATAAAATAAATCGATAAACATGTTTGGCTTAAAATGGCGTTGCTATTTAAAATAGATTAAATAGCCTCATTTCATTATCTTATTCATTTTATACTGTGTCAGACCTCCCATATTAAACCTGCGACTCGTGAATGATGGATATACCGGTTGGTTCCGGGAAGACTTATCCCACAAGTTGGGCTTAACCTCGTGTCATGGCCCATTTCGTATTTGCGCACTTTGACCCCTCACATTAGGCCCAACATTTGTGGCTGCTGGATATGTCGGTTGGGTCCGGGCAGATTTATACCACAAATGTAACCTAACCTCGTGTCCAAGTACAATTATAATTAATAATTATAATTAATTTACTGAAAATATTATTTTAAAACATCCATTTAAAGTAAAGATATGATCTTCACATTAAATTGTTACTAATTTTATAAAACCCTTTATTTCCGAATATCCTAACTGACATTTCAATTTTTAATGAAAAATTGAACTTTGTATATTATTACATTATAATAATAATAATCTTTTCAAAATTTTCAAATTTTGAAATCAAACCTTCTTATCTTAACATACTGACCCTAAAGATGTAATCTTTTAATTGAATCCTTTTTATTATAACTTTTAAACAATAAAGATATAATCTTTCTAATTCATACGTCAATTAATTCCATTAACTGAATATTAAATTAAAATATTCCTTTAATTCAAAATTGGAATGAGACCCAATCCAATACCATATAATTTTAATTATATGGATTTCAAACATCGCATTAATTCCACAATAATGATAAAACATTCATTAACAGCCAAAGTGCATTTTAAACTAATCTCAAGGGCGATGTGTAGTCAGAATATCAACCCAAGACCCGTGTGGGGTTTCAACCAACACATATTCAAATAATATATTATTAATTGTGCTTTTGGACAATGTGTGAAAATTTATCGTCCAATCAACATAAACAAGTCAGGAAACTTGTAAATGGCAGTGCAAACAAGTTTTAAATATCATAAATGTCATAACAACATGTTATATATTTCAAATTTCAAACATTTCACAACGGTCATCCAAATCAAAATTTAGCCAACAAACAATAATTCCAACACAGATAATTAATATATAATAATAAAATAATTAACTGTTCAAAAGCTTGAGTGAGGTAAAAGTTCTCACCTTTGTCGGACTTTAATTGAAGGTTCAGGCCCAATTTTGGCCCAAAATCCAACATGCTCTAAAATTGACGATTTTGGTATCTACGCAAAGCTTATGACTCAACGATCATGGCAAATCCGGTTTTGCGTGATTTCGAGTTTGTATCCAAAAGATATGAATTTTCGAAGTTTGTAATAATTAAATAAAAAATTTAAATTATGAAAATTACCCAAATTTTCAACTTTCTCAGAATTGAACGTAGTTAGTGTCATTGCGAAGCTCTCGACTCCACGATCGCAGGGGATCTGAAATCGTCATATTCCGACCTCGTATGTAAAAGTTATTGCATTACAAACATTGAACATGTAATTAAATAAATAAATTCACATTTAAACCCCAAACCCGGTCAAACCTGCCGCTCATCACCTTTGACCATCGTTTCTTGCTGCCACCGACCACCTGACGCCACCGGACGAATGCCAACCTCTTCGTTTTGGCGAGGCGCACCACCACCAGAAAGCGCCACCCCTAAAGCTTCTTCGATCATCGGGAAATGGCCAAAAACCACGGATCACATTGGGCTCGATTCTCAATACATCGTTCATCCAATCAACCTAAAATTTTTACAGCGCCTGTATCTCGCTTAGACGAAGAACTTTCCTTCAGGTGCCATTACCGGATTCTCGCTCGATTGGTCGGAAATTTGTGATTTACGTTTGCTGCTCCAGATTTGGATGTTTTCATTGATTTCGATTTTGCTGCTGCCTCGTCCACTTTCAAACGAAATGATTCAAAGCAAAGTTGTTCGTTTTTCTCTCCTCTACAACTTCCTTAACTGGGCCATCGTCTAATTCTCGACGGTTTGGTCAGAAAATGGCCAAAACCGAAACTGAATTTTTGCAATCAAACTCAGATCCCAGCGAATCCGTGCGACAATAGGTAATGCAATTTTTGTGGGAGGTAGTGGTGATGAAGCAAAACCCAGAAAGGGTTTGGTCTGATTTGGTTTGGATTGAGAGTTATAAATTGTTTTGTTTTCAAGGACTTACTTGCAAAATAAATTTTAGGAGAGTGAGCCGCCATGGAATAGAGGAAGAAGAAGGAGACTAGAATTAGGTTTAGAGAAATAGTTAGGGTGGGATTATGAGATATTATATAGAGATTGTTAATTTTTAAATTAAGTCCATGTGTAATACAACCCATTTAATTAAAAACCCATATATTATTTTAAGTCCTTTTTAGCGTTTTAAAAATCTGTACGAATACATACGTCATTAAATTTTGCTGAAAACTGGAACATAACTATTTCTTGATGATACGAATCCAAAGAAACTGGTTTCATTGAATTCTGTGTCCGTATGAATTATCAATGAATTTTTAAAGTCTAAAAATTGACCGTTTTCAATGAAAAATTAATAACGCCCACATACTGACTCCAAAAATTACAGAAAAATTATTTCTAGCTTTGTTTTGACAATACAGTCCCAACAAAACTAATTTCGTTGAATTTTAAGACCGTTTGAAAAATGGCTATTTTTAAGGCGTATTTATATTATATTAAAAATACATATATAAATAAATAAATTCCGAATCTCGAAATATATCAGTGTTTATACTTTTTCAATGCAGAAACATCATTTTGAACTCAATGGAAGTGGTTTCGAGTCCCAATTCATTCGTATGTAAAAAGTAGTGTTTTGTGTATTATATATATAAACTTTCCCATATTTTTCTGATATCTTGATTTGGACATAACTTTTGATTCCCGCTATGAAATTTCAATTTTTCAGATTCGTTGGAAAGATATTTTTAAGTAGATTCTAATATTTTTGGTTTCGGTAAAATCCAATTTATTTCGCATCCTGTACAGTCAGTCAAAGTTAAAATTCAAATTTTCAAACTACCGCGCTATTTCTAACTCCTTTTGTAATTTAAATAAAATTTATTTTTTTTAACTTCGATTAAAACAAATTTGTATTTGTTATTGTATAAAATAAATTATTTTAAATATTAAAAACCCAATAAAATAACTAAAATAAAATTTTTAAATTCGGCCCAAAATTCCGGGTCGTTACAATCTTCCCACTTAAAATCTTTTCGTCCTCGAAAAGGAACAGAGCTGAAAGTCATTTAATTAATCAACTCAATTTTCAATTCTAATCGATTTCCAATTCAGTTCAATATTAAATTTGATTTAGCTAAATTTATCATTCTACTATATATTGGTTTTGTTAACTATCATTCCAATATTTTAATTAGTTAAACTAATTATCAAACATCACAACCAGCAATCAATTAGGTGATTAACTTTTCAAACATATATAATTTCAATATATAATCAAAAATCATGTTTTTAGTGCAAATCACAACAATAGACTCTATCTAGTTTTGATTCTCACACCAGTCAATGGAAATATATAGATATACCACATTCGAAAGTCGAACGTAAATATTGATGATGATCGATCAATCACCAGAATTATCCCCGGGCGACTAGAGTGTGATTCTATATTCATCCAGTGTATTAAAACTTCGAATATTCATTAATTACGTGTATATTCAAAATCTTTATATGCTCGATTATCCAAATCGATAAAATATAATATCCAAATACGAATAATAAGGTTTAAATTTTCAAAACAAATTTTCTTTTATAAATGGTACTCTTCGGACTCATTCTAGGATACTGCTGATCCTATCTCAAATGAGTCAGCCTTATTGGATATTATAAATCCAATCTCTGATGAATTCTTTCGTTCGGTTCTAATGTGTCTTGTTCTTGAGCTCTATAAACCAAAGCTTTGATACCAAATGTGACGACCCAAACATCCCAGTAAAGGAAAGCCTGGATGGTTTTTGAGAACAACACACATCAGAACACAAACAGAAGAACCTTTTATTGCTGTTACAACAATTACATCAGAGTATAAGAATATTCCAGAGTATGAAAGAATAATATACACTGGAAATACAATATTAGATTTTAAATTACATTTAAATAGCAATGGAAAAATAATACAAAACACAACTGAAAGGAATACACGGATACAGAGCCTTCCAAATATCGCTTCAGCTGTAGACCAGGATCCTGTGAATATAATATCTGCAAAACCAAAACTACTAGCTGCCCGTGTGGAAAATATGGGCACCCAGAGTTTAGGTTAAAACAATTAACTCCAGGTCAGTCATAGGACTGGTGTGAGAACTCAAAAACAGTTATTTTAAATTGATTTTAAAGTTAGGTAATTCAAGGGACCACGCCATTAAGACAGAACGGGTTTACACCCAAGAATACCAAATGCATAGATAAACAGCGCAATGCTTTTTGGAAAAATGAAGCTATTATAAGACTCATGTCCCATCACACAATGCAACGCAAGCCGAAGGATAGAGTTTTCCCTTATAATAGCCAAATATGCTTGATATGCAAAATTTCATCTTTTATTATTACCATAAGTGTATAGTGTCAAAACAACTTAAAATATAAATGTATCAATCATGGACGGCATGGGTACCATATATCATGTCAACATATTAGTTCTACAATCAAAACCGCATG
Source organism: Allium sativum (assembly GCA_030737875.1). Lineage (NCBI taxonomy): Eukaryota > Viridiplantae > Streptophyta > Magnoliopsida > Asparagales > Amaryllidaceae > Allium > Allium sativum. The sequence goes on along the minus strand of CM060915.1, from coordinate 855,564,665 downwards.
ATGTCGTATTGGAAGTTGGGTTTCCATCATGAGTCAAGGCTAGGGAGGAGCTCCTTACCGATTCGAGACACTCTAGCAAATGCCTCAGGATCACACTTACGGGCAACCCTTAGATATCTGCAGGGCCGGTCCACACCTAACGTTAGTGGATTGACAATTCCTAAACACACGTTTCCCGATCCCTTTGGACCTCAATATGGCCACTAATAACCTATAAAACCGAGGTACCTCATAATCTATCATCCACATAAGTAAAAATGTCAGGGATGGTGGGTCGTTGACATCACTCTAGCTAGAAAGAAACGTGTGCACTCTCTGCGTTCCCTTTTCCCGTTTTAGACTCCAATCGAGGTGTGAGGCTCGCGAAGTAACGCTATATACAAAGCTATGCTAATCAAAGCGGTGCTTTGATCATTAACCACAAGGCTCTGCTTTTCAACAAAAACCTTGATCATTTGCATCTTAGCATGCCACATTGTCAGTCCATACTATACCATTGATTTCTGCCAATATATAACCTCTAAGCTCGTACGTCTCAGAGAATGGTGTTAAGCAAGAGAATAAATTCTCCAACACCAAGAAGATATATATTTAGCGGAGATCAACGAATACAATATAAAGGAATACTATGTCAGACACGCAATCCATTTACCAGTCCATTCTGGGTCTGAACGAAACCATATCCGGTAGATCTCCAAATACGTCTGAATGATCACCAATTTCCCCTCATCTTGGGTGTAAGTTCCAGTCAAGATATCAATAATCATCCATTTGATATGGAAATTTCCCGGTCTTCAATAACCGTCTCCATCATCGATCTTCAATTGTCGTATGAATTATTCAGAATGGGTTAAACCCGGTCTTTCTGAATAATCTGTGCAATTTAAAATCATGTGCTTTAAAACACAACCAACGCCTCATTCCAATCAAGAATATTCTTTGATTTTAATTTAAACCAAATTAAGGTTTATTCAACTAGTCGGGACTAATGCCTTACTGGAGTAATCATTTATTAATACCCCATTCCCAACCGATACAACCCATGGAGTAAAACTGGTGGTACCCCATATTTAACACCCAATGTGTTACGGTAAACATATTTACCATTTTATTGTTCAAATCTAATCAAAAATTTAACTATCGCTTGGAGTAAGACTGGTGGTACTCCATTATCGTTCGTTTCTTGAATTAAGTTAATTTAATTACTTTTATCCTCATTTAATCCAATTAAAGATTTATTAAAACTATATTTAGTTTAATCTTTAAGAATCATTATTTAATGATTATTTAACTTTCAAGAAATAATCTTGCCTTTAACTGGGTTAAAGAACAAATGTCGCTTAAACATCATTCACAATAAACCCAAAATCATATTCCAATTTAATATACTAAATTGAAAACTTCTCTTTAGAATATTTTGTCAAATGTTAATTAAAATATTTATGAATTACCAAACTAAATTTCACTATCAATCGGGTTTTAAGAACTAATGTCATTTAAAAACATTGTTCACAATCAACCCAAAAGTCAGTTTCACTTAATTTTCAATTAGATTTAATAATCGGAAATCTAATTTAAATCTTAATTAAAAGATTTATTATTTCTCAAATGGGTTTAAGAACAGTGTTATTTAAGACACTATTCACAACAAACCCAAATTCTAATCAGATATTAAATATCGTGCTTTGAATAGAAATTATATCGATTTATATTCAATATCAAATTCTTAAAACTAACGTCTACCAAATCGGGAATAACGATATTAATATCTTCCAAATTCCCACAATAATAACCGCATAATCACAAAATCCCATACTGAAATAATCTGAAGATTATTTCCATTCCAACATATGTATTGGAAAATCTTGGTTTTATTAAAACCATTTAAATCCTTATATTTATTTTAATTAATTTATTAAAATGAATCACTAATTCTGGTAAAGATATCTTTATAAACTTGGAATTTTCATCAAAAAACCCTTTAAAACATATATTATGATTTTACATAATTTTCAATATGTTTAATAATTTTAATATCGCTTGTACTGCCGGTTTCCGATAACGGCCACTGAACTGCACTTACAGCGACCTTTTCTGAAATTGATTTGGACATATCTCCAAATCGAACCATTAGATTTCAACTTTCTTATATCCATTTTAAAGTTGTTTTCGATATGAACCCAACGGTTTCGGTTTTAGGAGAATCCGATGGTCGAATCTCCCGTTACGTCAATTTAAAGTTAATGGTCGAAATTCGTGAACGGTAGCTGCGCGGCGCGTTCTATTCAGGCCATTATATATAATATATATATACTATATATTTCATCGATTTCCTTTCTAAACATATTCTAAAATATTTATAAATTCATTTATAAAATGATTCCAACTTTTATTTCAATTTTAAATCCAAATTGAATGTTATATCCATTATCATATTAAAATAATATTATTTTCAAAATATTAATTTTGAAATTAGCTCTTTCAATATTCATTATAAAATGGATAAAATAAATCGATAAACATGTTCGCATTAAAATGATGTTGCTGTTTAAAACAGATTAAATAGCCTCATTTCATTATCTTATTCATTTTATACTGGGTCAGACCTCCCACATTAAACATGTGACTCATGGATGCTGGATATGCCGGTTGGTTCCGGGCAGATTTATCCCACAAGTTGGGCTTAACCCCGTGTCATGGCCCGCTTCGTATTTGCGCACTTGGACCCCTCACAATAGGCCCAACGTTTGTGGCTGCTGGATATGCCGGTTGGGTCCGGGCAGACTTATACCACAAATGTAACCTAATCTCGTGTCCAAGTACAATTGTAATTAATTTACTGAAAATATTATTTTAAAACATCCTTTTAAAGTAAAGATATGATCTTTACATTAAATTGTTACTAATTTTATAAAACCCTTTGTTCCCGAATATCCTAATTAACATTTCAATTTTTAATGAAAAATTGAACTTTCTATATTATTATATTATTATAATAATAATAATAGTCTTTTCAAAATGTTCGAATTTTGAAATCAAACCTTCTTATCTTAACATACTGACCCTAAAGATGTAATCTTTTAATTGAATCCTTTTTATTATAAATTTTAAACAATAAAGATATAATCTTTCTAATTCATACGTGAATTAATTCCATTAACTGAATATTAAATTAAAATATTCCTTTAATTCAAAATTGGAATGAGACCCAATCCATTACCATATAATTTTAATTATATGGATTTCAAACATCGCATTAATTCCACAATAATGATAAAACATTCAATAACAGCTAAAGTGCATTTTAAACTAATCACAAGGGCGATGTGTAGTCAGAATATCAACCCAAGTCCCCTGTGGGGTTTCAACCAACACAAATTCAAATAATATATTATTAATTGTGCTTTTGGGCGATGTGTGAAAATTTATCGTCCAATCAACATAAACAAGTCAGGCAACTTATAAATGGCAGTGTAAACATGTTTTAAATATCATAAATGTCATAACAACATGTTATATATTTCAAATTTCAAACAATTCACAATAGTCATCCAAATCAACATTTATCCAACAAACAATAACTCCAACAAAGATAATTAATATTTAATAATAAAAATAATTAACTGTTCAAAAGCTTGAGTGAGATAAAAGTTCTCACCTTTGCCGGGCTTTAATTCACGGTTCGGGCCCAATTTTGGCCCAAAATCCAACATGCACTAAAACTGACGAATTTGGTATCTATGCAAAGCTTATGACTCAACGATCATGGCAAATCCTGTTTGCGCGATTTCGAGTTCGTATCAAAAAGATATGAATTTTCAAAGCTTTTAATAATTAAATAATAAATTTAAATTATGAAAATTACCCAAATTTTCAACTTGCATAGAATTGAACGTAGTTAGTGTCATTGCGAAGCTCTCGGCTCCACGATCGCAGCAGATCTGAATCATCAGATTCCGACCTCGTATGTAAAAGTTATTGCATTACAAACATTGAACATGTAATTAAATAAATAAATTCACATTTAAACCCCAAACCCGGTCAAACCCGCCGCTCATCACCTTTGACCATCGTTTCCCACCGCCACCGACCACCTGACGCCACCGAACCACCCCCAACCTCTTCGTCTTGGCGAGATGCGCCACCACCAGAAAGCGCTGCCCCTAAAGCTTCTCCGGTCATTGGAAAATGGCCAAAAACCGCGAATAATATTGGGCTCGATTCGCGACGCTTTGTTCATCCAATCGACCTGAAATTTTTACAGCACTTGTATCTCGCGTAGACGAAGAACTTTCCATCAGGTGCCATCACCTGATTCTCGCTCGATTGGCCAGAAATTTGTGATTTACGTTTGTTGCTCCAGATTTGGCTGTTTTCATTGATTTCGATTTTGCTGCTGCCTCGTCCACTTTCAAACAAAATGATTCAAAGCAAAGTTGTTTGTTTTTCTCTCCTCTACTACTTCCTTAACTGGGCCATTGTCTAATTCTCGACGGTTTGGTCAGAAAATGGCCAAAACCGAAATAGAATTTTTGCAATCAAACTTAGATCCCGACGAATCCGTGCGATAATAGGTCATACAATTTTTGTGCGAGGTAGTGGTGATGAAGATGTTCAAAACCCAGAAAGGGTTTGGTCTGATTTGGTTTGGATTGGGAGTTATAAATTGTTTTGTTTTCAAGGACTTATTTGCAAAATAAATTTTAGAGGAGGGAACCGCCATGGAATAGAGGAAGAAGAAGGAGGCTAGAATTAGGTTTAGAGAAATGGTTAAGGTGGGATTATAAGATATTATATAGAGGTTGTTAATTTTTAAATTAAGTCCACGTGTAAAACAACCCATTTAATTAATAACCCATATATTATTTTAAGTCCTTTTTAGCATTTTAAAATTCGTACGAATACATACAATATTAAATTTTTCTGAAAACTGGAACATAACTATTTCTCGACGATACGAATCCAAATAAACTAGTTTCGTTGAATTCTAAGTCCGTATCAATTATTAATGAATTTTTAAATTCTAAAAATTCACCGTTTTCAATGAAAAATTAATAACGCCCACATACTAACTCCAAAAATTACAGAAAAATTATTTCTAGATTTGTTTTGACAATACGGTCCCAACAAAACTAATTTCGTCGAATTTGAAGATCGTTTAAAAAATGGCTATTTTTAAGGCGTATATATATATTATATTAAAAATACATATATAAATAAATAAATTCCAAATCTCGAAATATATTTGTACTTTTTCAATGCAGAAACATCATTTTGAACTCAATGGAAATGGGTTCGAGTCCCAATTCATTCGTGTGTAAAAAGTAACGTTTTGGGTATTATATATATAAACTTTCCCGTATTTTTCTGATATCTTGATTTGGACATAACTTTTGATTCACGCTATGAAATTTCAATTTTTCGGATTCTTGGAAAGATATTTTTTAATAGATTCTAATTTTTTTAGTTTCGCTAAAATCCGATTTATTCCGCATCCTGTATAGTCCGTCAAAGTTAAAATTCAAATTTTCAAACTATCGCGCTATTTTTAACTCCTTTTATAATTTAAATAAAATTTACTTGTTTTAATTTCGATTAAAATAAATTTGTAGTTGTTATTATATAAAATAAATTATTTTAAATATTAAAAACCCGTTAAAATAATTAAACTAAAATTTTTAATTTTGGCCCAAAATTCCGGGTCGTTACAATACACCCAAGACAAGGTAATAAGTGGTGATCGTCCAGTTGTACTTGGAGATCGACTGGATATGCGAGGATCTCTCTCCTGTATTGGACATATGGGACGAGGAACAAGGTGCCTTCGGTTTCGTTCAAACCTGGAACAGACTTATCAATGGATGGTATGTCTGACATTCTATTCCTTTATACTATATTCGTTGATTTCTACTAAATGTATATCTATTTGGTGGCGGAGAATTTATTCTCTTGCCTAACACCCCTTTCTCTGAGACGTACGAGCTTAGAGGTTATATATTGGTGGAAATTCGTGGTACGGTATGGACTGTCAGTGTGGCATCCTGAGATGCAAATGAACAAGGCTTTTGTTGAAAAGCAGAGTCTTGTGGTTTTTGATCAAAGCACAGCTTTAATTAGCACAGCTTTGTGTATAGCGTTAATACATGAACCTCACACCTCGGTATGAGTCAAAACTAGAATGAGGATGATAGGGAGTGCATATGTTTCTTTCTAGCTGAGAGTGGTGTAATGGTATGGAGCCCAGACATTTTTACTTATGTGGATGATGGATTACGAGGCGCCTAGGATATGAGTCCCTAGTGGCTCAGTGATAGGTCCGATAGGACTGGGAAATGTATTGTTCAGGAATAATTAATCCGCTAAAGTACATATGGACCGGCCCTGCTTCTAACCGGGGTTACCCCGCGGTATGTAATCCTGAGGCATTTGCTAGAGTGTCTCGAAATCGGTGAGGATGATTCCTTGCCTCGACTCACAGATGGTACATTTCGAGACAAAAAGGATGATTCATTGCCTCGACTCATAGATGGTACATTCCTGAGGCATTTGCAAGTAGGATGATTCCTTGCCTCGAAATGGGTGCCCATATTTTCCACACGGGCTGCTAGTAGTTTTGATTTTCGCAGATATTTCTTTTCACAGGATCCTGGATTATAGCTGGAGCTATATTCGGAAAGCTTTGTATCCGTATATCTCTTAAATTTGTGTCAGATGTCATTTTCCGCTATGCATTGTGCTTATGTATTATTTCCGCTGCTACGTAAATTCATAATCTGATATTGTATTTCCAATATGTAATATTTATTCATACTCTAGAATATTCTTGTACTCTGATGTAAATTGTTGTAATAGCAATGAAATGTTCCATTGTTTGTGTTCTGATGCGTCGTGTTCTTAACTCAATCCGGGCTTTCCCGTAAGGGGAAGTTTGGGTCGTTTCATCAACCAACTCATCCCACATTAATTACGATATCCACTTTCACTATGTTATTGTATATTGTGTTTGTAACGACCTAGATTGTTAACCTTTTTGTTTAAATATTTAATCTGGTTTTTAAATATTAATTTGGAAATATTAAAAGATTTCTATTTATTTATTTAATGAAGTTTGAACATATAATTTATAATTAATTATAAACGAGCCCATAACATCGCTGTAGTTCGTAATATTACGTTTTGAACTTCAATTGAATATATAGAATCCAATTTGAGTCGGATTTTTTTTGAAACAAGAATTGTTTGAATCTTTTTTATTATAAATTTCTAATGGAAGAGAAAAATCGTGATTATATATAGTAGATTTTGAGTTATTTCCATTTCAAATTTTCAAATAGTTGCTATGGAGTCATTTATAAATTATAACAATTTATTTAATAAATAAATAAATTTTTGATAAATTTAATACCGTTATAACCTCTAATTTAATCAAACAGTTTCTGAATAGTGATATATACTATTGGGATATATAATGGAGGTTGATAGAGTTATTAAAATATTTAGCTTAATATTGTTTTGGTGGAAACGTGAATTTTATATTAATGTAGTCAAGTTAAAAATAGTCAATTTTGAAATAGTCACAGATTTCAATGAAATCAATTCATTGGATCCGTAATAATTAATTTTTGTTGGATTTCATGTTCTATGACATTTGGACTTATCGGTTTGGCCACAGGAATCGATAATGCTTCGAAATAATTATCGATTTAATTTGGAAAATAAGAATCAAAATAAAAAAATCACTCTAAATGTTTATATAATCTCGGCACAACATCATTTGTAATCTAAACAAATTTTAATGGTCAATCTTAGCAAGTATTTGTTCGAATCTTAACCGATCCTCGTATTGAATTAAATCTTGCACAGCAGCTGATTGCTTTGAAGAATTTTTTTCTTATCCTCTTATGTTCGCCGCACATGGATGACTGAACAAATCTATGCCCATCCGTATATAATCTTATCGCCTGCCTCTCACAAAATTTTACCCATTCTATTTAGAAGATTCATTCTGCAAATTCAAAAAATTATGGCTATCTAATCATTTTTGTCCATAATATATATATATATAATATGGGCCAATCATCCTAAACTTTTGTGAAATGGGTACACTGTCTTTCTAGTTGGCACTCTGAACACTAAACGTGCTTATTTATTTCTCCATCCAATATATATATATATATATATATATATATATTGGAAAACAAAACTGTGGAGGAACAGACGACCGAAACCATTCCATCTCCCCTTCGAATTATTTTCTCATCCGCTCATTTATATCCAAAATGTTAAAGTACAAATATGAAGAGCTTATTTAGGGCTACAAATCCAATGGTTTTAATGGATTTTCAGGTGATGGAGTGGCAGGAAATCAACTGTATGACGCAGGCAGTTCATGGTGTTTTAGGGAAAAGGCCGATGCCAAGCTTGGCAGCGCTAGGACCGAAGATGGAGGTAGGTGGGGCGCGCGATCTGGACGATCAGATGAGTCACGGTCAACAGTTGGTGGTGCGGTTGCGATGAAGACGAGGGGTACAGTCTGGGCATTGCGAGAACAAAATGCATGTGAGGGCATTTGTTTTGAACGACGTTGAATAATGAGGAGCTGGAAACGAAGCAAACACAAGGAAATTGGCTTCTAATATTTATATGGAGGAGCTTTAGCAAGGTGATAGAGAGGGTGGTGCCTTTCGATGGAAGGGCAGTGGGCAAGTGGGGATGTGCTCAGAAGCGAAAGTGGTGGATGATGAAGCGAGCCGAACTTCCCCAATCTCCGAAGAGAAGAGAATGAACGAATTACTTTGAGGACAAGGCAAATCAGAACACAAACAGAAGAACATTTCATTGTTTATTACAACAACTCCATCAGAATACAAAAATATACAAAGTATAAATAAATATTACACATTTGATAAATATCAGATATTTAAATTACATTTAAATATATAGCAGCGGAAAAATAATACAAACCACAACTGGAAGAAATACACGGATACAGAGCTTTCCGAGTACCGTTCCAGCTATAAACCAGGATCTCGTGAATATAAATCTGCAAAACCAAAACTACTAGCTGCCCGTGTCGAAAATAAGGGCACCCAGAGTTTAGGTTAAAACAATAAACTCCAGGTCAGTCATGTGACTGGTATGAGAACTAAAACAGTTATTAATCTTTACATTTAAAGTTAAGTAAATCAAAGGACCACGCCGTATAACACGGAACGGGTTTCCTTCCAAGAATACCAGTGCATAAAACAAACAGCGCAATGCTAAATAAAGAAAAATGAAGCTATTACAAGACCCAGGTCCCATCACACAATGCAACGCAAGCCGAGGATAGGGTTTTATCTTTTAATAGCCAAACAATGCTTGATACGTTTAAAAACAGATTATTTTGATATTACTATAAGTGTATAGTGTCAAAACAATTTCAATTATAAGTATCAATCATAGGCGGCATGGGTACCATATATCATGTCGCCATACTAATTCTACAATCAAAACTGCAAAGGTCGTATTGGAAATTGGATTTTCGTCATGAGTTGAGGCAAGGAGCAAGCTCCTCTCCGTTCGAGACACTCTAGCAAATGTCTAAGGACCACACACAGCAATCCTGGATCTTCAGGGCCGGTCCTCTCTTACTTTCGAGGATTGGCAATTCCTGAACACACGTTTCCCAGTCCTAACAGACCTATATACGAGGCACCTCGCATCCAACAACCACACAGGTAAAAAGTATATAAATTTCAGGGCTGGTAGGTCACTGACATCACCCATAGCTAGAAAGAAACGTCGTGCTTTCCCTACAGTCACTATCCCGTTTTTGACTCATACCCAGGTGTGAGGCTCGCGAATTAACTCTATACACAAAGCTATGCCACACAGGTCGTGCTTTGATAATCAACCACAAGACTTTGCTTTTCAATAGAAGCCTTGATCATTGGCCACTTAGGCATGCCACACAGTCAATTCATGCCATTCGATTGATATCCATCAATATATAACCTCTGAGCTCGTACGTCTCAGAGAAGGGCATTAAGTAAGAGAATAAATTCTCCACCGCCAAACAGATATATATTTAATAGAAATAAATCACACAGAATAAAATCCAATGTCAGACACACAGTCCATTTACAAGTTTGTTCTAGGTCTGAACAAAACCGGAGGAACCTTATTCCTTGCATATCCATCGATCTCCAAGTACGTCTGGACGATCACCAACTGATTCCCTCCTCTTGGGTGTACAGCCCAATCAAGATCATCAATAATCATCCAAACGATGTGAAGACCTTTGATCTTCAACCACCGTCTTCATCTTTGACTTATCGTCGAATCGGTTATTCAGAATGGGTATAAACCCGACCTTTCCAAATAACCCGCGTATATAATAAACAAGTGTTACACAAATGCAACATACGCCTCATTCCAATTCAGAATATTCTTTTATTCAAATTCCCACATTCTTAGGGAAAGGTTCCCATTAATTTTATCAAAGATAAATTTTTCTAAATTTATTCTTTAATCTTCCTTTGGATATCATTTCAAACCGTGTCAAGGTTTTTCAAACTAGTCGAGATTAGCAAACCACACCGAAGTAATCATTTATTTTATTTCCCAATCCCAACCTATTCATCCCATGGAGCAAAAATGGTAATACTCCGTATCAAACACCATGGTGTTATCGGTAAATATTAATTACCATTTCATGTTCAAATCTAATCAAAGATTTAACTATCGCTTTTGAGCAAAACTGGTGATACTCCATTCTCGATCACTTTAATCTAATTAAAGGTTCATTAAAACTTCACTTAGTTTTAATCTTCCCAAAAATCAATATTTTGTCTTTAACTGGGTTAAAGAACTAATGTCATCTAAAACACGGTTAACGATAAACCAAAAATCACTTCCCATTGTTAATTGGGTTAAAGAACGAGTGTTATTCAAAACATGGCTCACGATAAACCCAAAAACCAATTTTAATTCAGTTCCAATTAAATACTAATTAACTGGACAATTTCACTAAATCTTAATTAAAAATTTATTCTTCTATAAACTAGGTTCAAGAACAGTGTTATTTAAGACATCATTCACGATGAACCCAAAATCCTATTTGATATTAAATACAAGGCTCTGAATAGAAAATATATCGGCTTATATTCAATATCAAATTCTGAAACCAACAAATATCGTATTGGAAATAACGATATAAATATATCTTTCAAATTTCCACAACCATATCTGTATAATCACCAAATCCAACATCGAAATATTCCGAAGATAATTTCGATTCAAATCCATTCCAATTCACGTATTGGAAATTCTGATTGTTTTTAAAACCACTTCAAATCCAATTATTTATTCGAAAATATTGGATTATATTTCCAGTTCATAAATAGTTCATTTCAATAAAAAAATATTTTAATCCTTACAAATGTGGATTTTTTCATCCCAGTTCTTTCCAATTCATATATTATGATTTTATAAAAATTATTAATATTTTTAATAATTTTATCAAGGCCCATTCAGACGATTTCCAATAACGATCGTTGAACTGTACTTACAGCAACCTTTTCCAAATTTGATTTGGACATAATTCCAAATCCAACCTTTAGATTTCAAATTTCTAATATTCGTTAGAAAGCTATTTTTGATACGAACCCGACGGTTCCAGTTTCAGGAGAATCCGACGGTCGGATCTCCCGTAGCGTCAATTCGAAGTCAATGGTCGAAATTCGCGAACTGCCGCGACGTGTTCTATTCAGGCCATTAATATATATAATATATATATTATATATATTTCGTCGATTTCAATTCAAAACGTATTTTATAAATCGTTTTAAATTCGTTTTCAAAACAATTTCAACTTCATATTCAATTTTAAATCAAAATTGAATATTCCATATCATCAATATATAAAAGATAATATTTTCAAAACGTTATAATTTGAAATCAATTTCTTTTCTATATTCATTATAAAAACGAATATAATCGATATAAATATCGTTTGCATCAAAATGGCGCATATCTAATCAACACGGCTTTATATATTTCAATAACTTCGTTATTCTATTCAACAAATGAATATTTTCTTCAACACATGAATATATATATTTTTCAACACATGAATATTCTCAACACATGAGTATCGTCAACACATGACTATTTTTGTTATTTAATATATTTTATAAAATTATGGTTTCTATCGTTTAATTCTTAATCAGGCTCCAACCGTAAATTAGTAGTGAACGATTCCCTAAGTATTAACCCCGAAGGCCGAAACCAACATCAGATCAATACCCAGGAAACTACTCATCTTAACTAGTTTCCAGCTAGTTTCTAATTTTATATATGATAAAAATGTGAATTTTATTGTTAAAATATTTCATTCAACACATGATAAGTTTCAACACATGAATATTCTCAACACATGAGTATCGTTAACACTTGACTATTTATTCTATTCAACACATGAATCTTTATTTTATAATATTCTTTATTTTCCAAATTGGAATGAGGCCCAATAAATTACCATATAATGTTAATTATATGGATTCCATACAACACATGTATATAATAGAAATGATAAATAATAAACCATCATCCAAAGTGCACCCCGCAACTGTATAAGCATTAAACATAAATAATTAACGCTTACAATGTCCGTCAATCAAATGATCGACATACCACTAAACAATTGGGATTAGTGTACGTCGAATATCATCCCAACACCCGTATGGGGTTTCAAATCAACATACACAGAAAGTGGTGGATGATGAAGCGACCCGAACTTCCCCGATCTCCGAAGAAAAGATAAAGAACGAAATACTTTGAGGACAAGGCAAATCAGAACACAAACAGAAGAACATTTCATTGTTTATTACAACAACTCCATCAGAATACAAGAATATACAGAGTGTACATAAATATTACACATTTGATAAATATCAGAGATTTAAATTACATTTAAATACATAGCAGCGGAAAAATAATACAAAGCACAACTGGAAGAAATACACGGATACATAGCTTTCCGAGTATCGTTCCAGCTTTAAACCACGATCCTGCGAATATAAATCTGCAACACCAAAACTACTAGCTGCCTGTGTCGAAAATAACGGAATCCAGAGTTTAGGTTAAAACAATACACTCCAAGTCAGTCATGTGACTGGTGTGAAAACTAAAACAGTTATTAACCTTTACTTCTAAAGTTAGCTAAATCAAAGGACCACGCCGAATAACACGGAACGGGTTTACTCCCAACAATACCAGTGCATAAAACAAATAGTGCAGTGCTAAATAAATGAAAATGAAGCGATTATAAGACCCAGGTCCCATCACACAATGCAATGCAAGCCGGAGAATAGGGTTTTATCTTATAATAGCCAAACAATGCTTGATACATTTAAAAATAGATTATTTTGATATTACTATAAGTATATAGAGTCAAAACAATTTCAATCATAAGCATCAATCATAGGTGGCATGGGTACCATATATCATGTCGCCATACTAGTTCTACAATCAAAACCGCAAGGGTCATATTGGAAATTGGATTTCCGTCATGAGTCGAGGCAAGGGCAAGCTCCTCTCCGTTCGAGACACTCTAGCAAATGTCTCAGGACCACACACAGCGATCCTGGATCTTCAGGGCCGGTCCTCTTTTACTTTTGAGGATTGGCAATTCCTGAACATACGTTTCCCGGTCCTAACAGACCTATATCCGAGGCACCTCGCATCCAACAACCACACCGGTAAAAAGTATATAAATGTCAGGGCTAGTAGGTCACTGACATCAGCCATAGCTAGAAAGAAACGTCGTTCTCTCCCTGCAGTGACTATCCCGTTTTTGACTCATACCGAGGTGTGAGGTTCGAGAATTAACGCTATACACAAAGCTATGCCACACAGGTCGTGCTTTGATCATCAACCACAAGACTTTGCTTTTCAATAGAAGCCTTGATCATTGGCCACTTAGGCATGCCACACAGGCAATTCATGCCATGCGATTGATATCCATCAATATATAACCTCTGAGCTCGTACGTCTCAGAGAAGGGCGTTAAGCAAGCGACTAAATTCTCCGCCGCCAAACAGATATATATTTAATAGAAATCAATCACACAGAATAAAATCCAATGTCAGACACACGGTCCATTTACAAGTTCGTACTGGGTCTGAACGAAACCGGAGGAACCTTATTCCTCGCATATCCATCGATCTCCAAGTACGTCCGGACGATCGCCAACTGATTCCCTCCTGTTGGGTGTACAACCCAATCAAGATCATCAACAATCATCCAAACGATGTGAAGACCTCCGGTCTTCAACCACCGTTTTCATCTTTGACTTATCGTTGAATCGGTTATTCAGAATGGGTATAAACCCGGCCTTTCCAAATAACCGGCGTATATAATAAACAAGTGTTACACAAACGCTACATACGCCTCATTCCAATTCGGAATATTCTTTTATTCAAATTCTCACATTCTTAGGGAAAGCGTCCCATTAATTTTATCAAAGATAAATTCTTCTAAATTTATTCTTTAATCTTCCTTTGGATATCATTTCCAACCGTGTCAAGGTTTCCAAACTAGTCGAGATTAGCGAACTACACCAAAGTAATGTTTTATTTTATTTCCCAATCCCAACCTATTCATCCCATGGAGCAAAACTGGTAATACTCCAAATCTAACACCACGATGTTATCAGTAAATATTAATTACCATTTCACGTTCAAATCTAATTAAAGATTTAACTATCGCTTTGGAGCAAAACTGGTGATACTCCATTCTCGATCACTTTAATCTAATTAAAGATTCATTAAAACTTCACTTAGTTTTAATCTTCCCAAAAATCAATATCATGTCTTTAACTGGGTTAAAGAACCAATGTCATCTAAAACACGGTTCACGATAAACCAAAAATCACTTACCATTGTTAATCGGGTTAAAGAATAGGTGTTATTCAAAACATGGCTCACGATAAACCCAAAAACCAATTTAAATTCAATTGCAATTAAATACTAATTAACTGGACAATTTCACTAAATTTTAATTAAAAGATTTATTCTTTTCTAAACTGGGTTCAAGAACAGTGTTATTTTAGATTCCATTCACGACGAACCCAAAATCCCATGTGATATTAAATACAAGGCTCTGAATAGAAAATATATCGGCTTATATTAAATATCAAATTCTGAAACCAACAAATATCGTATTGGAAATAACGATACAAATATATCTTTCAAATTTCCACAACCATATCTGTATAATCACGCAATCCAACATTGAAATATTCCGAAGATAATTTCGATTCAAATCCATTCCAATTCACGTATTGGAAATTCTGATTGTTTTTAAAACCACTTCAAATCCAATTTATTTATTAAAAAATATTGGATTATATTTCTAGTCCATAACTAATTCATTTCGATAAAAATATATTTTTATCCTTACAAATGTGGAATTTTTCATCCCAGTTCTTTCCAATTCATATATTATGGTTTTACACAAATTATTAATATTTTTAATAATTTTATCAGGGCCCGTTCAGTCGATTTCCAACAACGGTCGTCGAACTGTACTTACAGCGGCCTTTTCCAAATTTGATTTGGACATAATTCCAAATCCAACCATTAGATTTCAAATTTCTAATATTCAATAGAAAGCTCTGTTCGATATCAACCTGACGGTTCCAGTTTCAGGAGAATCTGACGGTCGGATCTCCCATAACGTCAATTCAAAGTCAATGGTCGAAATTCGCGAACAGCCGCGGCGCGTTCTATTCAGGCCATTAATATATATCATACATATATTGTATATATTTTGTTGATTTCAATTCAAAACATATTTTATAAATCGTTTTAAATTCGTTTTCAAAACAATTTCAACTTCATATTCAATTTTGAATCAAAATTGAATATTCTATATCATTAATATATAAATGATAATATTTTCAAAACGTTATAATTTGAAATCACTTTCTTTTCTATATTCATTATAAAAACGAATATAATCGATGTAAATATCTTTCGCGTCAAAATGGCACATGTCTAATCAACACGGCTTTATATATTTCAATAACTTCGTTATCCTATTCAACAAATGAATATTTTCTTCAACACATGAATATGTATATTTTTCAACACATGAGTATCGTCAACACATGACTATTTTTGTTATTTAATATATTTTATAAAATTATGATTTCTATCGTTTAATTCTTAATCAGGCTCCAACCATAAATTAGTAAGAGAACGATTCCCCAAGTATTAACCCCGAAGGCCGAAACCAACATCAGATCAATACCCAGGAAACCACTCATCTTAACTAGTTTCCAGCTAGTTTCTAATTTTATATATGATAAAAATGTGAATTTTATTGTTCAAATATTTCATTCAATACATGATAAGTTTCAACACATGAATATTCTCAACACATGAGTATCGTTAACACATGACTATTTATTCTATTCAACACATGAATCTTTATTTTATAATATTATTTATTTTCCAAATTGGAATGAGGCCCAATCAATTACCATATAATGTTAATTATATGGATTCCATACAACACATGTATATAATAGCAATAATAAATAATCAACCATCATCCAAAGTGCACCACACAACTGTATAAGCATTAAACATAAATAATTAACGCTTACACAGTCCGTCAATCAAACGATCGACATACCACTAAACAATTGGGATTAGAGTACGTCGAATATCATCCCAACACCTGTATGGGGTTTCAAATCAACATACACAGAATTTTATTTGTGTAGTTGGGCGACGTGTAAAATTTATCGTCCCAATCAATATCCTTCAAATGGGTGTACATAAACAAATCGTCTGATTTGTAAATGAATATTTATTCTATTCACATTCACGTTAAATTTATATTTTTAACGATAAATAATTTATTTTAACACATGAATATTTATTTTCATTCATTCCACATCACAATCAATTTTCACCACACAACAAAATCAAACAAGTCGTCCATGGTCTGTGGACAACGGGTGTCGGGTGCTGCTAAGTACCGTCTGCATCCTAGTATATAATTTTTAACTAGAAAACAAGAATTAAAGTGAGAAGTTCTCACCCATAAGCTAAACCAATTCGTCGCAATTCTTCTAATGCAGAAAATCTTTGTCGTCGCGCTCGCTTTTGTCGTTCTCCGCACCCGAATTCTCCTTTTTGGCTCTAGAACTTGCATACGGCCTCCAAACTTCACCAAACTTTGTCACTAGACCAAGCGCGCCATTCCGGACAACTTTGGTCTAGGGGACTTTCTTCCAAAACTGCACCAATTTGCCCGAAATCGCCAAAAACAGCCGCAGGTCCGTCGACTTCGGACGCGTTTTCCGGACAGCTCCGCAATCCAAAATATAACTTCCATATAGCCAAATCGAAGAGGAGAGAGTGCTCTTCGACTTTGGCCCAATGGAGACTTGGCTAAAATTTCACGGTTTGTGAGTTATTGGCGAAATAGTGACAGGGTGTTATTTGCAAAATGGGAAATTTGTGAAAAATGTGATTTTTGAGGAGGAGGGGCCCACGGCCGGAGTTGGGTGGCCAGGAGGCAGCGCTGACCCTGATTGGAGGTGGGGAGCGCGCTAGTGGTGGGGCCCATGGTGATGGATTTGGGTGGTGGCTTAGGCTAGGTGTAATGACCCGGAAATTTAGCGACATTGATTATCCGATATACAACACATATCGAACATAAAGAGTAAAAAATTCTGGATGATTAATGAAAGAAATTATAGGGTGAGGAAAGATAAGATAGAAACTTAGAATAGAAGAAGAAGAAGGACAACATCAAAGTAACACGAACCTCACAGCGGAACGAATAACATATAATATATAACATAACTTTGAAATATAAATTTGTACTTGCATATACATATCATTTCAAAGTACAACACTTACAACACTGCGGAAATAAACAATAGCTATATGATCCTGAAGCGTCCTGCTCCAAGCTCCCCAAGTATATCTATAAAATCCTGACTACTTGACTGCCCATACAAAATTGGGCACTGTAACAACTAGAAAATCTGGGCCAGTTTAAAATTTTTATTTCGGCAATTTTAGCTAATTTTGAATATTTAAAATGAATTATTTTAAATAAAAACGACGAGAAATTTATTTTGAATAAAATTAGAACGTATATATTATATACGTCGTCGTTAGAATATAAATAATTTTATATAATTATAAAAGGAATTGAAAATGGCGCGGTAGTTCGATAATTCGATTTCAAACTTCAATTGAATGTACCGGGTGCAAAACAATCCGGATTTTAGTGAAACCAAAAACATTAGGATATAATTGATAATATCTTTCCAACGAATCCGACAAATCAAGATTTCATAGAGGGAATCAAAAGATATGTCCAGTTGAAAGTTCTGAATAGTCGCTATGGAATTCAGGCCCTTAAAAATGGAAATTTTGCAAGCGACCTCGGATTTCGACGAAACCACTTTTGTTGGGTCCGTGATGTAAAGTTATTGCTAGATTCCAATTTTCATAATTTTTCGAATCAATATGTGAGCGTGGCAAAGGAAAACGCGTTTGACCAGTTTCAGTTGATTTTAATCGACTGGAAAATGACCATTTTTCCAACGGTCTCAGAATTCGACGAAACTAGTTTTGTTAGGACCGTATCGTCAATACGAAGCTAGAAAATATTTTTTGAGAATTTTTAAAGTTCGTATGCGACCCCGGTAATTTAAAATTTACGTTTAAAATTCAATATAGTGATTTAAATGTAAATTTAATGGAAAATGATTGCAACAGTCGAATCAGCCTACGATACATATCCCATTGTGTTCGGAATGGGGGTAATTAGCTATGGGCGACAGGTGGTGGGCCTCGTTTAGAGGTCGTATAAAAAGTCAACCATTTGAATTAAATAAAATATATATATATATAATATATCCTTCTCTCCTTTTATCAGCTGGCCCCTCCCCTTTTTCGATTCATTTCAAGAAAAAGAAGAAAAGAAAAACAAAATCGAAATCGCGCCCTAGCGCGACTGGAGCCCCACCGCCGCCAAGGCGGCGCACCCACCTTCGCCTTCCCCCGCTCCACCCTCCCTCCTCCCTCCACGTCCGATTCGAGGTCGCGTTCCTTCCCCCTCAGCAATCGCACCGCCGCGCGAGGAAGCAGCCCCCCCATCGGAAATCGAGCACCACACCCCCTCCAGCCTCTGACCCACCGCCTCGACGACCTCCGTTGTGCCGCCAGGGCCCACCAAGACCGGTGCCATACCTCGACAGCAAACCCCCCCCCCCCTTTGTGACTGAGGCACTCCATCTCCACCCCATTATCCACCGTAAGCTTTCTTCTTTATTTCATTTATTTTATTTAATTATAATACACTTTTATTTTCTGATTTATATTTATATAATTTACTTATATAAAGATAGCGATTTTTATATATAATACATCAGTTTTAATTTAACAAAGATATGAAAATTTATAAGTAAAGATTCAGTTTTTCTATGAAGTTAGCAAAGAGAAAGATTCGATTTTTACTTCAAAAAGACGTGATTTTTTAAATCTAAAAGACGTGATTTTTAAAATATAAAAGACGATATTTTTAAATATGAAAAGACGATATTTTGATATGAGTAGTGAAGTAAAAATATGATTTATACTTCAGGAGAAATATAAACTTTATTTTCGAAAAGGCGAAAACTTTATTTTTGAAAAGGCGAAAACTTTATTTTTGAAAAGGCGGAATCTTTATATGAAGAATAGCGTGATAAAAATATAATCTTTACTATATGAACATCGATGTGAAATTATATTTTTATCTATATAGTAGCGGTATAAAAATGTGATTTTTATATATTGAACATCGAAGTAAAAATGTGATTTTTATATATTGAACATCGAAGTAAAAATGTGATTTTTATATATTGAACATCGAAGTAAAAATGTGATTTTTATATATTGAACATCGAAGTAAAAATGTGATTTTTATATATTGAACATAGAAGTAAAAATGTGATTTTTATATATTGAACATCGAAGTAAAAATGTGATTTTTATATATTGAACATCGAAGTAAAAATGCGATTTTTATATATTGAATAGCGAAGTAAAAATTCGATTTCTATATATGTAGTGGCTACGGGCGAAGGAAGTGATAAGAGACGAGAACGATGAAGATTTCTCTAAATGAAGAGTCATGGTATTGGATAGCTATTGGTGAGAACTTCTCACTCTTCAATTTCTTTTTCTAGTTATATATATATACTAGGATGCAGACGGTGTTTAGTAGCACCCGACACAATCGTCCACAGACCATGGACTTGTTTGTTTGATTTCAAAAATTAGTTAGATTATTTGTTTGGATTGAATTGTTCGGTGAATTGAATGGATTTGACTGATGTGTGAATGGCGTGGGCCTTCACTAGACCGGGGGTAAGGCTATGCCTTGTCCCGTTTCTAGTATCGTGCCGTTATGCCGCCGAAATTTTCTAAAAATAATGTAGAAAAATAAAGATAACATTTTATTGAATAAATGAACCGAATAGAATATTCATAGTTTGAATAAAATATTTTGGTCGTTAAAAATATAATTTTTAACGTGAATGTAAATAAATAAATATTCATTTACAAACCGGACGGTTTGTTTATGCACACCTATTTGAAGGTCATTGATTGGGATGATAAATTTTACACATCGCCCAACTGCACAAATAAAAATCTGTGTTTGATTGCTTGAAACCCCACACGGGTATTGGGATGATATTTGACGTACACTAATCCCCATTGTTTAGTTGTATGTCGATCGATTGATTGACAGACTGTTATAAGCGTTGAATATTTATATTTGATGCTTATATAGTGTAGAATGCACGTTGGATGATGGTTGATTATTCATCGTTGTTGATATATACATGTGTTGTAGAAAATCCATATAATTAACATTATATGGTAATTGATTGGGCCTCATTCCAGTTTTGAAATAGAAATATATGAAATAGAAATATTTGAAATAGAAATATTTGAAATAGAAATATTTGAAATAGAATATTTGAAATAGAAATATTTGAAATAGAAATATTTGAAATAGAATATTTGAAAAGAAATATTTGAAATAGAAATATTTGAAATAGAAATATTCGAAATGGAATATTTGAAAATATCAATATATGAAGCCGTGTTGATTAGATTGACGCCATTTTGACGTGAACGATATTTATATCGATTTTATTCATTTTATAATGAATATCGAAAGTGATTTCAAAATCTAATATTTTGAAAAGAATAGAAATTCGAATTGAAATGGAATAGAAATGAATTCGAATTAAAATTGAATTGAATTGAAAACGAACTGAAATTGAATTAGAAATCAATTTGAATTGAAATCAACTTGAAATGAATTTAAAATAAATTTAAATTAGAATATTCAATTTTGATTTGAAATTGAATATGAAGTTAAAACCGTTTTGAAAATGAATTTAAACGATTTATAAAGCACGTTTTGAATTGAAATCGACGAAGTATATATTATATATATATATAATATAATGGCCTGAATAGAACGCGCCGCGCCGTGGCAGTTCGCGAATTTCGACCATTGACTTCGAACGGATATTACGGGAGATCCGACCGTCGGATTCTCCTAAAACCGGAACCGTTGGGTTCGTATCGAAAAGAGCTTTCTAACGGTTGGATTTGGAATTATGTCCAAATCAAATTTGAAAAAGGTCGTTGTAAGTGCAGTTCGATGGCCGTTGATGGAAATCGACTGTACGGGCCTTGATAAAATTATTAAAAATAGTAATAATTTGTGTAAAATCATAAGAAATGATTTAGAAAGGATTGTGATGAAAAACTCCATATTTGAAAAGATAAAAATAGATTTTTATCGAAATGAACTAGTTTTGAACTAGAATTATAATTCTATTTATTTTTAAAATAAATAAACTGGATTAGAAATGGTTTTGAAAATAACCAGAATTTCCAATAATTATATTGGAATGGATCTGAATTGAAATTGTCTTTGGATTATTTCGATGTTGGATTTTGTGATGATATAGATACTGTTATGGGAATTTGAAAAATATATATATATCGTTATTTCCAATACGAGATTTGTTAGTCGTAGAATTTGATATTGAATATAAGCCGGTATATTTTCTATTCAGAGCCTTGTATTGAATATCAAATGTGATTTGGGTTTGTCGTGAATGGTGTCTTCATTAACCCTGTTCTTGAACCCAGTTGAGAAAAAGATTAAATCTTTTATTTAGATTTAATGAAGTATACCAATTAAATGATATTTAATTGGAATTGAATTCGAATTGATTCTTGGGTTTATCGTGAATGGTGTTTTAAATAACACTCGTTCTTTAACCCAATAATTAATGGAATGTGATTTTGGGTTTATCGTGAACCGTGTTTTTAAATGACACTGATTCTTTAACCCAGTCAAAGATTAAAACTAAGTGGAGTTTTAATGAATCTTTAATTAGATTGAAAAGATCGAAAATGGAGTATCACCAGTTTTACTCCAGGCGGTAGTTAAATCTTTAATTAGATTTGAACGTGAAAATGGTAATTGAATTTACCGATAACACCGTGGTGTTAGATATGAAGTATTACCAGGTTTACTTCATGGGACGAATAGGTTGGGATTGGGAAATTAAAACAAATAATTACTTCAGTAAGGTTCGCTAATCCCGACTAGTTTGAATTGATATTCAAAAGTAGATTAAAGAATAAATTTTAATGATTTATCTTTGATAAAATTAATGGGAACCTTTCCCATGAATGTGAAATTTAGAAACTAACTGTCGGTTAGCTAAGCAGAATGGTTTTCTGGATATTGATCTGATGTTGGTTTCGGCCTTCGGGGTTAATATTTGGGGAATTATTCTCTTGATTAATTTACGGTTAGTGACTGATGAATTGGAATGAGGCGTATGTTGTGTTTGTGTAACACTTATTTAAAATAATACGCGAGTTATTCAGAAAGACCGGGTTTATCCCATTCTGAACAACTGAATCGACGATAAGAAATCGAAGATGAAGACGGTGGTCGAAGACCGGAGATCTTCACCTCGTTTGGATGATAACTGAGGTCCTGATTGGGAGGCATTCCGAAATATGGATAATGAGTGGTGATCGTCCAGACGTATGTGGTGATCGATGGGTTTGCGAGGTATATAGTGCCTCCGGTTTCGTTCAGACCCAGAACGGACTTGCAAATGGACAGTGTGTTGACATTGGAATTTATTCTGTGTGATTGATAGCCATCAGTTGCACGGTGTGAATTGCCTGTGTGGCATGCTAAGATGTAGTGATCAGGGCTTCTGTTGAAAAGCAAAGTCTTGTGGTGATGATCAAAGCACCGCCTACGTGGCGTAGCTTTGTGTATAACGTGAAATCGCGAGCCTCACACCCCGGTATGAACCAGAAACGGGAGAAAGGACCTCAGGGAGGGCCTACGTTTCCTCCTAGCTAGGGTGGTGTCAGTGACCTACCAGCCCTGACATTTATATACTTTTCACCTATGTGGTTGTTGCTGTTGCGAGGCGCCTCGGTTAGATCGGACGATCCGGGTCCGATGGACTCACTTGTTGGCTCGCTTACTGTAACAACCCAGATTTTTGAATAGTTTATTTTAAATATTTAGTATGGTTTTAAATATTGAATTTATAATATAAATGGTATTTTATTTGGTTATCGATTAAATAATCGAAATACGATTTATTTTGATAATTATCGAAATACGAGAAGTTTGAAATAATTCAATTCGAAGTTAAAACTGAATCGAAACAATTCCGATTAATATAAATTGTATATTGAAATAGAGCGATGATAATAATTTATTTTTGTTAAATTAAATTGTTTTGAAATCGATTTATGTTTTAAATCATTAATTTAAATTGTTATTTCCTCTACACAGTCGAATTAAATTCCAGAACTAATTCCGTGAAGTTCAGAATAACACCATAATCTGACAACGTCGGTCGTTACGTTAGGATGGCAGTTCTGGTTTTCGAGTAACGGTACCACGGGATATTTTGGTTATTTTATTAAAAGAAAAAAAAATCGAATCATATTAATTAACGCCTACCTTAAGTACAGACAACCACCCTAAAGTCTTTATCACGCAGACCTAAGGAAATCAATCCCCATAACCTATCGTTCTCGAGCATCAAATTCTGTCTCTATGTTTCAACGCAAAGTAAAACATAGAATTAATGGCGTATGTACGAGTGTCTCCCATTCCTTCACTTATAAATACCGCAATTCCTTTCTTCCTTTCTGCTCAAAACCAAAAACCACGAAATCCTTCTGAGATTTTCTTTCCCCCTTTTGTTTCTTTAATTCACCGATTAGGAAATAAATCGCGAATTCAAATTGTATTGAGGGGTCGCGATTGTTGATTGGAAGGGAAGAGGGGTTCGACGAGGGTTGTCGCGGGTTTCTCTTGAGCAGCAGTGAGGATTGAGGAGATTCCGATCTCAAGGGAGGCTCGACACTTGAATATACGGCGATTGGAGGGATTTCGATCAATGCCTGTAGCAGCAGAAGGGGTCGCAAATTGTGTTAGGGCATCGAGTTCGAATTCGCCGTGGTTACAGAAAAGGGGCGATGCGACCTTGTCTAGAGTTCCTCGACGAGCAGAGACCTGCGATGATGGTATTGACTGGCAGGAAGGGCGCGATGTAGTCATGAGGAGGACGGGAGTGCGATAGTGGATGTTTGGAGGGGTCGGTCTGTTCATTTTTGATGGTACGGGTGCGATGGTGATGAACTGTTTTGGGGATTTTGGTCTGGACAGAGGATAGTTGAGGCATTTCAACGGTCCAGTGGTGGAAAATGGTGCAATTCTAATAGACGACAGCAAGGTGTTTGTTGAAATGCCGTATTGAGAAAGTTTTGCTCGAGCTGATTGCATTAGTAGGAGCTATTCAGTAATTCGCTGTGTCGATTAGTTGAGTAGTTGCATGGCCGTAAGGTACGTTGTTTCGAATTTAATTTACATCGAAAAATTTATTTATTTTATTAGATTAAATAAATAAATGTTAAATCGATAATTAAACTTAATCATCATAGGTACAAATTAATTTACTCGAGTCGGTTCATAAGAAGCAACATTTCGGGAATTAATTGGATATTCGTCAAATGAAACCAATGTGAGTAAATCTCACTCACCTTTTTATAATTATTTTTATTTCGTTAAAAATAATTATTGCTGCTTGTTTGGATTTCTCTGCTGGCTTTATATATATTAGTTATTTAGGCTATTATATATATATTGGGTTGATTGATTGGTTGGATTCCCGCAGTCTCATTAGCGGATGCCCGCAGTTTCATAGCGGATGATTACCCTATACGTCCCACGCTATGATTAGTGGATGACCTTCTATACCGCGATATTCTGCCACGAAGCAGAATGGGTATTATTTATGTGCTAACATCTGTGGATGCAGGAAAACAGGTTGGAGGAATCCAACTGGATTCCTCAAAAATATATTATCTATTTGTTTGTTTGTTCTGTTTGATTTCATATATATTCATATATGACGTGTTAAAATCAAATGATTGGAAATTGATTGATTTGGTTGTTTAAACTATCACTGGGCCGAAGTGTAAATTTATATAAATATCATGAAAGAATATTGGAGATTTTAGAAAGGGAAAATTCTATTTTTAAATAGAATTTGAATTTTAAATGGAAATAAAATATAAACTTGTTTTAAAATAAAACAAGTAGTTTCTTTATAAACAAAGTTTATAAATAGTTCTTTTATAACGAAGTTATAAATGAAGTGAAAAGAATTATCATTTGAAAATTCAGAAATAGAAATGCCAGTGTGAAATTGGAATTTGAAATGAAATTTCAAATAGGATGTGAAATGGAATTTTAAAATGTATAACTCAAATGAAATTTGAGTATAACGTTTGAATTTTTAAAGGGAGTTTAAAATATTTGAATTTTAAAAGGAGATTGAATATTAGAAATTCGAATAGAAGTTCAAATAGAATTTGAATAGACAAAATTAGAATGAAAAATAGAATTTGAATTCAAGGAATTAAAATATAATTTGAATTCGAAGGAATTCGAATAAAGAAATTCAAATAGAGATTTGAATGTAGAATTTCAAAATAGAATTTGAAATATAGAATTTCAAAGAAAAATTGAATAGAATTTGAAATATAGTATTTCAAAGAAGAATTCAAATGTGAAATTTGAATAGAGATTTGAATTGGAATTCAAATATGAAATTTGAATAGAGATTTGAAATGGAAATTCGAGTATTGAATTTTGAACATGGAATTTGAATAAAGAAATTCGAATAGAAATTTGAATATGAGATTTCAAAATAGAATTTGAAATAAACTTTGAAATAGGATTTTCAAAGTAGAATTGGAAATAGAATTTCAAATAGGATTTCAAAATAGGAAATCCAGATGGTTTTGAAATGGGATTTGAATTCAAGGGAATTCAAATGGATTTGAGTGAAGAAATTCAAAAGGGTGTTAAAAATAAGTTTGAATATTAGAATTCGAATGGGATTGGAGATGAGTTTGAATATTAGAATTCAAATGGAAAAGGAAGATGGAATTTTGAATATAGAATTTAAAAAGGAGTTTGAATATTTGAATTCCAATAGAATTCAAATATAAAAATGGGAATATAGAAGTTCAAATGGAATTTAAATATAGAGTTTGAATAAGAGAATTCAAATGAATTCAAACATAGAATTTGAATATATGGAATTGAAATAGAAATTCAAGTATTGAATTTGAATATCCAATAGAAAAGAAATTGGGATTTGAAATATAGAATTCAAAAGTGAGATTGGAATTTGAATATGGAATTCAAATGGAATTGAAACTATGGATTTGAATATATTAAAATCAGAATGGAATTGAATTTCATTCAAACGAAGTTTAAAAAGTTTTATATATAAATATAATTAAAACGAACTCGCCGCAGCGCTGCAGTTCGTAAAATAGCGATTCGAACTTCAATCGAGTATACAGAACTCAATTGAAGTCGGAATTCTTCGAAACAAGAAACGTCAGGACCAATTTGATAATAGTTTTCTAATGAAGGAGAGAAATCTGAATTTCGTCGTATAGATTTTGAGTTATGTCAAAATCAAAATTTAAAAAATGCAGCGCCAGAAACCATTATAAACCATAATGGATTTTATATATAAATATTGGGATTTTTAAGCAAATAAAAATCCGGATTTCCATTTAAAAATCTAGACTTGAGTTAGAAAATAAATATGGACTCAAGTGAAGTAAAGAAGATGATTTTTGAAACAATAATCATATTTTTGATTATTGAATAGAATTAACTAAAGAAGAATTAGTTAATCGAGTTTGAACTAAAATCGAACTTTGAAAAGTGAAATTTGGGATTGTAAATATATATTCGAAATCGAATATAGAACTAAAATTGAAATTTGAATTCAATTGATTGATAAGTAAGTGGAAATATATTTAAAAGCGTGTTATATTCAAATATACAAGCGAGATAGGCAGAGAGTTAGTTAAAGAATTACTTTAACGAATTGAGTCAAACGAGTGTATGAAGTTGAAATAAATTGGACAGGCATAGACATACAGGAGACAGGTATGGGACAAGGATAATGCAGGTATATAAATAATGTGCTCGACAAAAAGGTACATGTTTAAATTCATATATGGGTTTTATGCGCCGTATCGGCAAGCCGCTTGGCTTTTCCTTTTTCTTTTTGAGATTAGAAGATACCGGGAAGCTATTTGAAATTTCCCGATGCTCCCGATACAGGGGAGGTTATGGCGAAATTTTCCGGAAATTTAAGAAGTTAGAATATTTTTTTTAGATATTTTGATAATTAGAAATCACTGTATCGACGTATTGAATATTCGATAGGAAAGTGAATATAAAAATCGAATATGGTAAACAAAAAGGGATAGAGATAAGTGATTGGAATTGGTTCCAATTGCAAATAGAGATTTTTCTAATATATAGAAAATAAAAGGAGTTGATATTGGGAAACGTTTTCCAAATGGCATAAGAGGCGAAGATGATTATTGAAAATATTTGGTTAACAAATATTGTAGAGGAAATGGAAAAGTGATTTAATTAATGGAATATTAATTAAAGAGCCCAATGATTTGTTTGATATGTTTGGATGAACACTTGTTTTTATTCGATAGTTAAATCACAGACTATCAAAGTTTTGACCATCGTTGTCAATATGGAGAGACCGGTTGGATTATTATCCGAAGAACCACTCCGTATCGGCATAAGCGTTGCGAACCAAGTATGCTGAATATATTGAAGACGGAGTGAAGTGCAAGGGCTTTTCTATTTATAGAAATAGTGCCTTCGGTTTCGTTCAGTCCCAGAACGAACGTAAATGGACGGATGTCTGACAGAGTATTTCCAATGATCAAATGGGTTGGTCTGTATGAATATATATATGGTTGCAACTGATTTATCCCTTAGCATAATATCCAGAATATTTGTGCAAACTCAACTAGTGATTAACGGATCTGACAATGTGGCATTCAAAGTGATTGTGCTATCAATGAATGGTAAGTATTCGTAGCCTCAGGCCTCAACAACCGGGAAAGGACAAAAATCGGGCAGGCAGCATGGCTATGTGGGTCGCACCCATTAGGGTGTATAATCACCTATCTAGAGAAATTCCTTTTGTTTCTAAATCTATCGATTCTGCCCATTCGGGAAACGGTGGTTTGAGTCCAACCGTTGGTGATATACATTCGATACACTCAAGCGAAATGAGTGGTCGGTCATGTGTGGGCCGGGTTGCAAGACGTTCTTGTTGAACCCAGGTGTATTCGCCTCTAGAGATACATCATCGGAAGGTGGTCCCATACCTTGTCATGTTGGAAAGCCAATCTCCAATAAGCGCCATGCGGTTTTTGATTTTATACTATATATGTGGAGCGTGAGATGCAAGCGTTCTGCTATTTGGTTATTTACTTGATGTAGACATTACTATAATATCACTGGATTTGATATCAAAGTGTTTTGGGTTATAGTAAGGTAAAAACCGTCCGTGTTTATGTGTGGGTTGGTCTTACTATTATCTTTTCTTTCGAAAAGAGTTTTGAAAGTTAAACAAGTGGTTGGAGTTTACTCACACCAGTCCCATGACTGACCCAGAGTTTATTTTGTTTTGTTTTTCCTAAACTCTTGGGTGTCCAAATTTGTACGGGCAGTCAAGTGTTTCAGGCTTTTACAGATACACTTGGAGGAGCTTGAAGCAGGAGGCTTCAACGTTAGTTATTTAGAGTTACTTCCGCTGGATCAAATGTTATGTGTACTCTGATGATGGTATGTATATATGTACAAAACTGATTTGTATTTCAAGAGTTATAGTATATAAATTATTTTATTTGTTCCGCTGTGAGTTGTGATCTTCGTTTTTCTTCTATTCTAATATTTCTATCTTTCTATTTCTCATCCTCTAACTTCTTTCTAATAATGAGTCGTATTTCTGTGTTATTTGAGTTAAACGTGTGGTGTTTTTAGTCAACTCAGATAGCACGGATTTGCGGGTCGTTTCAGTTGGTATCAGAGCTTAGGTTGAGCGAATTCCTAGGCTTGTGTGGCATGTGCTCATTAGAGATAGGGTCAGTAGCACCCTAGAATGAGTTGAGTGTATAGATACGAGAGAGCGTATTTGTTAGTTGATATAAAAATTGTTTTATATTGTGTTGGCTAGTCTGTTGAGTGGTTTATGAATTCTGGTCGGATAGTGGGACGCCACGAAGTCGATAGGAATTTCTAAACGCTTGAACAGAAGATTGAACACGGTATAGTTTTAAAATGGGTAGATGAAATAATTTTACCCAAAATTCTATTTTGATATATAACTAATAATTTTCTGAAATTATTATAATATATGGATGTGTTGATTGTTAGGATTATAGTCAAATGAGATTATAAATTTAGAATGGTTATTTATAACCAAATAGAATTTGTATAGGAATTAAATATACAAATGAGATGAATTAGAATTAAATTCAAACCAGAATTGAGAATTCAAAATCCTGGGAAGTTGAAAAATATTTTTCAAAGTATATTAAAATAATATAGATTTGTTTTTAAAGGATTTGAGAGAAAATCATGGATTTTGAAATAATAAAGCACTGAACTCACTTCAGTCGCTGGGAAATAATTCTGATGATGATTGCAACATCATCAGTGTTCATTTCCGAGTTTCTAAGTGATGAATTGCTACCTTAGAAAAAGTTTTTGATGGAAATTTGTTGAAAGAAAACAAGTGGTTTGAAAATTCAAATGTTTTGAATTTGAAATGAAAATAAATATATGTATATATTTATGGAATTTCAAAAGAATTTGAAATAAAAACCCTGGGATTTGAATTCTGGAATTGGAATTTAACTTAAGCTAGTAAATGGGTTGAAGTGAATCAATTGACTAGAATCAATTGGGATAGATTGGGGTTGAACCAATATGAATAGAATATGAGTTGGATGTGAATAACTTAATTGCAAATCATTCAGAGTTAAATGAATGAAAGCATATATAGTGTGTGATATTCAATATGAATGGAAGCCAAAAGTTTGGTAGAATTGAATTTGTTGAAATATGAGGAGTTGAGTTTCTACATAAGTGAGATGTTGAAAATTAATGGATTTGTACCATTTTTCCTATCTTAGCAATTTCGAGGATGAAATTATTTTAAGGGGGAAAGAATGTAACGACCCAGATTTTTGAATAGTTTATTTTAAATATTTAGTATGGTTTTAAATATTGAATTTATAATATAAATGGTATTTTATTTGGTTATCGATTAAATAATCGAAATACGATTTATTTTGATAATTATCGAAATACGAGAAGTTTGAAATAATTCAATTCGAAGTTAAAACTGAATCGAAACAATGCCGATTAATATAAATTGTATATTGAAATAGAGCGATGATAATAATTTATTTTTGTTAAATTAAATTGTTTTGAAATCGATTTATGTTTTAAATCATTAATTTAAATTGTTATTTCCTCTACACAGTCGAATTAAATTCCAGAACTAATTCCGTGAAGTTCAGAATAACACCATAATCTGACAACGTCGGTCGTTACGTTAGGATGGCAGTTCTGGTTTTCGAGTAACGGTACCACGGGATATTTTGGTTATTTTATTAAAAGAAAAAAAAATCGAATCATATTAATTAACGCCTACCTTAAGTACAGACAACCACCCTAAAGTCTTTATCACGCAGACCTAAGGAAATCAATCCCCATAACCTATCGTTCTCGAGCATCAAATTCTGTCTCTATGTTTCAACGCAAAGTAAAACATAGAATTAATGGCGTATGTACGAGTGTCTCCCATTCCTTCACTTATAAATACCGCAATTCCTTTCTTCCTTTCTGCTCAAAACCAAAAACCACGAAATCCTTCTGAGATTTTCTTTCCCCCTTTGTTTCTTTAATTCACCGATTAGGAAATAAATCGCGAATTCAAATTGTATTGAGGGGTCGCGATTGTTGATTGGAAGGGAAGAGGGGTTCGACGAGGGTTGTCGCGGGTTTCTCTTGAGCAGCAGTGAGGATTGAGGAGATTCCGATCTCAAGGGAGGCTCGACACTTGAATATACGGCGATTGGAGGGATTTCGATCAATGCCTGTAGCAGCAGAAGGGGTCGCAAATTGTGTTAGGGCATCGAGTTCGAATTCGCCGTGGTTACAGAAAAGGGGCGACGCGACCTTGTCTAGAGTTCCTCGACGAGCAGAGACCTGCGATGATGGTATTGACTGGCAGGAAGGGCGCGATGTAGTCATGAGGAGGACGGGAGTGCGATAGTGGATGTTTGGAGGGGTCGGTCTGTTCATTTTTGATGGTACGGGTGCGATGGTGATGAACTGTTTTGGGGATTTTGGTCTGGACAGAGGATAGTTGAGGCATTTCAACGGTCCAGTGGTGGAAAATGGTGCAATTCTAATAGACGACAGCAAGGTGTTTGTTGAAATGCCGTATTGAGAAAGTTTTGCTCGAGCTGATTGCATTAGTAGGAGCTATTCAGTAATTCGCTGTGTCGATTAGTTGAGTAGTTGCATGGCCGTAAGGTACGTTGTTTCGAATTTAATTTACATCGAAAAATTTATTTATTTTATTAGATTAAATAAATAAATGTTAAATCGATAATTAAACTTAATCATCATAGGTACAAATTAATTTACTCGAGTCGGTTCATAAGAAGCAACATTTCGGGAATTAATTGGATATTCGTCAAATGAAACCAATGTGAGTAAATCTCACTCACCTTTTTATAATTATTTTTATTTCGTTAAAAATAATTATTGCTGCTTGTTTGGATTTCTCTGCTGGCTTTATATATATTAGTTATTTAGGCTATTATATATATATTGGGTTGATTGATTGGTTGGATTCCCGCAGTCTCATTAGCGGATGCCCGCAGTTTCATAGCGGATGATTACCCTATACGTCCCACGCTATGATTAGTGGATGACCTTCTATACCGCGATATTCTGCCACGAAGCAGAATGGGTATTATTTATGTGCTAACATCTGTGGATGCAGGAAAACAGGTTGGAGGAATCCAACTGGATTCCTCAAAAATATATTATCTATTTGTTTGTTTGTTCTGTTTGATTTCATATATATTCATATATGACGTGTTAAAATCAAATGATTGGAAATTGATTGATTTGGTTGTTTAAACTATCACTGGGCCGAAGTGTAAATTTATATAAATATCATGAAAGAATATTGGAGATTTTAGAAAGGGAAAATTCTATTTTTAAATAGAATTTGAATTTTAAATGGAAATAAAATATAAACTTGTTTTAAAATAAAACAAGTAGTTTCTTTATAAACAAAGTTTATAAATAGTTCTTTTATAACGAAGTTATAAATGAAGTGAAAAGAATTATCATTTGAAAATTCAGAAATAGAAATGCCAGTGTGAAATTGGAATTTGAAATGAAATTTCAAATAGGATGTGAAATGGAATTTTAAAATGTATAACTCAAATGAAATTTGAGTATAACGTTTGAATTTTTAAAGGGAGTTTAAATATTTGAATTTTAAAAGGAGATTGAATATTAGAAATTCGAATAGAAGTTCAAATAGAATTTGAATAGACAAAATTAGAATGAAAAATAGAATTTGAATTCAAGGAATTAAAATATAATTTGAATTCGAAGGAATTCGAATAAAGAAATTCAAATAGAGATTTGAATGTAGAATTTCAAAATAGAATTTGAAATATAGAATTTCAAAGAAAAATTGAATAGAATTTGAAATATATTATTTCAAAGAAGAATTCAAATGTGAAATTTGAATAGAGATTTGAATTGGAATTCAAATATGAAATTTGAATAAAGATTTGAAATGGAAATTCGAGTATTGAATTTTGAACATGGAATTTGAATAAAGAAATTCGAATAGAAATTTGAATATGAGATTTCAAAATAGAATTTGAAATAAACTTTGAAATAGGATTTTCAAAGTAGAATTGGAAATAGAATTTCAAATAGGATTTCAAAATAGGAAATCCAGATGGTTTTGAAATGGGATTTGAATTCAAGGGAATTCAAATGGATTTGAGTGAAGAAATTCAAAAGGGTGTTAAAAATAAGTTTGAATATTAGAATTCGAATGGGATTGGAGATGAGTTTGAATATTAGAATTCAAATGGAAAAGGAAGATGGAATTTTGAATATAGAATTTAAAAAGGAGTTTGAATATTTGAATTCCAATAGAATTCAAATATAAAAATGGGAATATAGAAGTTCAAATGGAATTTAAATATAGAGTTTGAATAAGAGAATTCAAATGAATTCAAACATAGAATTTGAATATATGGAATTGAAATAGAAATTCAAGTATTGAATTTGAATATCCAATAGAAAAGAAATTGGGATTTGAAATATAGAATTCAAAAGTGAGATTGGAATTTGAATATGGAATTCAAATGGAATTGAAACTATGGATTTGAATATATTAAAATCAGAATGGAATTGAATTTCATTCAAACGAAGTTTAAAAAGTTTTATATATAAATATAATTAAAACGAACTCGCCGCAGCGCTGCAGTTCGTAAAATAGCGATTCGAACTTCAATCGAGTATACATAACTCAATTGAAGTCGGAATTCTTCGAAACAAGAAAAGTCAGGACCAATTTGATAATAGTTTTCTAATGAAGTAGAGAAATCTGAATTTCGTCGTATAGATTTTGAGTTATGTCAAAATCAAAATTTCAAAAATGCAGCGCCAGAAACCATTATAAACCATAATGGATTTTATATACAAATATTGGGATTTTTAAGCAAATAAAAATCCGGATTTTCATTTAAAAATCTAGACTTGAGTTAGAAAATAAATATGGACTCAAGTGAAATAAAGAAGATGATTTTTGAAACAATAATCATATTTTTGATTATTGAATAGAATTAACTAAAGAAGAATTAGTTAATCGAGTTTGAACTAAAATCGAACTTTGAAAAGTGAAATTTGGGATTGTAAATATATATTCGAAATCGAATATAGAACTAAAATTGAAATTTGAATTCAATTGATTGATAAGTAAGTGGAAATATATTTAAAAGCGTGTTATATTCAAATATACAAGCGAGATAGGCAGAGAGTTAGTTAAAGAATTACTTTAACGAATTGAGTCAAACGAGTGTATGAAGTTGAAATAAATTGGACAGGCATAGACATACAGGAGACAAGTATGGGACAAGGATAATGCAGGTATATAAATAATGTGCTCGACAAAAAGGTACATGTTTAAATTCATATATGGGTTTTATGCGCCGTACCGGCAAGCCGCTTGGCTTTTCCTTTTTCTTTTTGAGATTAGAAGATACCGGGAAGCTATTTGAAATTTCCCGATGCTCCCGATACAGGGGAGGTTATGGCGAAATTTTCCGGAAATTTAAGAAGTTAGAATATTTTTTTTAGATATTTTGATAATTAGAAATCATTGTATCGACGTATTGAATATTCGATAGGAAAGTGAATATAAAAATCGAATATGGTAAACAAAAAGGGATAGAGATAAGTGATTGGAATTGGTTCCAATTGCAAATAGAGATTTTTCTAATATATAGAAAATAAAAGGAGTTGATATTTGGAAACGTTTTCCAAATGGCATAAGAGGCGAAGATGATTATTGAAAATATTTGGTTAACAAATATTGATAGAGGAAATGGAAAAGTGATTTAATTAATGGAATATTAATTAAAGAGCCCAGTGATTTGTTTGATATGTTTGGATGAACACTTGTTTTTATTCGATAGTTAAATCACAGACTATCGAAGTTTTGACCATCGTTGTCAATATGGAGAGACCGGTTGGATTATTATCCGAAGAACCACTCCGTATCGGCATAAGCGTTGCGAACCAAGTATGCTGAATATATTGAAGACGGAGTGAAGTGCAAGGGCTTTTCTAGTTATAGAAATAGTGCCTTCGGTTTCGTTCAGTCCCAGAACGAACGTAAATGGACGGATGTCTGACAGAGTATTTCCAATGATCAAATGGGTTGGTCTGTATGAATATATATATGGTTGCAACGGATTTATCCCTTAGCATAATATCCAGAATATTTGTGCAAACTCAACTAGTGATTAACGGATCTGACAATGTGGCATTCAAAGTGATTGTGCTATCAATGAATGGTAAGTATTCGTAGCCTCAGGCCTCAACAACCGGGAAAGGACAAAAATCGGGCAGGCAGCATGGCTATGTGGGTCGCACCCATTAGGGTGTATAATCACCTATCTAGAGAAATTCCTTTTGTTTCTAAATCTATCGATTCTGCCCATTCGGGAAACGGTGGTTTGAGTCCAACCGTTGGTGATATACATTCGATACACTCAAGCGAAATGAGTGGTCGGTCATGTGTGGGCCGGGTTGCAAGACGTTCTTGTTGAACCCAGGTGTATTCGCCTCTAGAGATACATCATCGGAAGGTGGTCCCATACCTTGTCATGTTGGAAAGCCAATCTCCAATAAGCGCCATGCGGTTTTTGATTTTATACTATATATGTGGAGCGTGAGATGCAAGCGTTCTGCTATTTGGTTATTTACTTGATGTAGACATTACTATAATATCACTGGATTTGATATCAAAGTGTTTTGGGTTATAGTAAGGTAAAAACCGTCCGTGTTTATGTGTGGGCTGGTCTTACTATTATCTTTTCTTTCGAAAAGAGTTTTGAAAGTTAAACAAGTGGTTGGAGTTTACTCACACCAGTCCCATGACTGACCCAGAGTTTATTTTGTTTTGTTTTTCCTAAACTCTTGGGTGCCCAAATTTGTACGGGCAGTCAAGTGTTTCAGGCTTTTACAGATACACTTGGAGGAGCTTGAAGCAGGAGGCTTCAACGTTAGTTATTTAGAGTTACTTCCGCTGGATCAAATGTTATGTGTACTCTGATGATGGTATGTATATATGTACAAAACTGATTTGTATTTCAAGAGTTATAGTATATAAATTATTTTATTTGTTCCGCTGTGAGTTGTGATCTTCGTTTTTCTTCTATTCTAATATTTCTATCTTTCTATTTCTCATCCTCTAACTTCTTTCTAATAATGAGTCGTATTTCTGTGTTATTTGAGTTAAACGTGTGGTGTTTTTAGTCAACTCAGATAGCACGGATTTGCGGGTCGTTTCACTTACGCCCCAAAGGGCGGCGAAACATAGTGCTCAGGCATTTTAATCCACATCGGTGGACCGGCCCTGGCGCTCCAAGGGTCGATGCGTTCTGATCCTGAGACTCGGGCTAGGCTGTCTCGAATTCGGTAAGGACTATCTTTTGCCTTGGTTCATGACGGAAATCCAATTTCCAATACGTGACGGTTCGATTTTAGTTGTAATCCTATATATGGCGACATAGTGGGATGGGGCGCTTATGCCGCCTATGATTGATACTTATGATTTGAAGTTGTTGTATACACTATGCACTTATAATAGTATCAAATGATTTGTTTTAAACGTATCAAGCATTCTTGGCTATTATAAGGTAAAAACCCTATCCTCCGGCTTGCGTTGCATTGTGTCATGGGAACAATAGCTTCATTTTTCTTTATTTAGCATTGCGTTGTTGTTTTATGCACTAGTGTTCTTGGGAGGAAACCCGTTCCGCGTTAGCGGCGTGGTCCCTTGATATATCTGATTTAAAGTAAAGTTTTAAATAACTGTTTTAGTTCTCACACCAGTCCCATGACTGACCTGGAGTTTATTGTTTTAACCTAAACTCTGGGTGCCCCTATTTTGACACGGGCAGCTAGTAGTTTTGGTTTTGCAGATTTATATTCACAGGATCCTGGTTTACAGTTGGAATGATATCCGGAAGGCTTTGTATCCGTATATCTCTTCTAGTTGTGTATTGTATTATTTTCCGCTGCGATGTATTTAAATGTAATTTAAATCTCTGATATTTCTGTGTAATGTATATTCATTTATACTCTGTATATTCTTGTAATCTGATGCATTGTTGTAATATACAATGAAATGTTCTTCCGTCTGCGTTCTATTTTGTGGCTTGTTCTCGAACTATCCGCGCTTTCCCTTACGGGGAAGTTACGGGTTTTTACATTTGGTATCAGAGCTTTGGTTTACAAAGCAGAGAACAAGGCACATTAGAACCATACGAAAGAATTCATCAGATATTGGATTAGCAATATCCAATGGGAATGACTCGTTAGAGATGGGATCAATAGTATCCTAGAACGAGTGTGAAGAGTATATTTTTAAAATGAAAACAATGTTTGTTTTGCAAATTTAAATCTATTACTCGTATTTGATTATTAATCTATATGAATTTGGACAATCCAATATATAAAGATTTTGCATATATGTCTTGCAAACGTGTATTCAAAGTTTTAATGTACTGGATAGTTATAGAATCATACTCTAGTGCCCGGGGATAATTCTGGTGACGGGGCACCATCGCCTGTATTTATTTTCGAGTATCGAAAGTGAGATTTCTATATATTTCCATTCGACTGGTGTGAGAACCGAAACTGGATAGGGCTTATTGTAGTGATTTGGCATCAAAAATCTGATTTTTGACTATATATCAAAATTATGAATTTGAAACGTTAATCCACTAATTGATTGATGTTTGTGTTGTTTGTTTAATTGTTTGATAATTTTGAACCATTATGCCTAATTGAACCAAATATTGAACTGTATTGAAAAATTAGTTGCATTTGCTTGCATATACTTGTACTTACATTGAACAGGTCATAGCAAGGAGGCTAGAGCAGAGAATAAAATTTGTTTGCCCGACAAATAGGTACATGTTTACTACATAATTTACTATTTTGTTTGGGTGATGATGATTTTATGAGCCTATTGGCTAGCCGCTTGGCTTTTTCTTTTTCTTTTTGAGATCAGAAGGCCTATATGGCAATTTCGAGATTTTCCCGTGGCTCCCGGTGCAGGGGAGGTTATGGCGAAATTTTTCGAAAATTTAGGGTGTTAGCCAAATTTTTGAAGAATTTGAAAATTCTCAGAAATTGAAAAGTTGGAGAATGGAAGCCAGACCGAACGTAGAGTTGATTGATCAAACCACTTTCGACTTTGTTCCTTTTCGGGGACGAAAAGTTTTAAGTGGGGGAGATTGTAACAACCCGAAAATCTGGGCCAGTTTAAAAATTTTATTTCGGCAATTTTAGCTAATTTTGAATATTTAAAATGAATTATTTTAAATAAAAACGACGAGAAATTTATTTTGAATAAAATTAGAACGTATATATTATATACGTCGTCGTTAGAATATAAATAATTTTATATAATTATAAAAGGAATTGAAAATGGCGCGGTAGTTCGATAATTCGATTTCAAACTTCAATTGAATGTACCGGGTGCAAAACAATCCGGATTTTAGTGAAACCAAAAACATTAGGATATAATTGATAATATCTTTCCAACGAATCCGACAAATCAAGATTTCATAGAGGGAATCAAAAGATATGTCCAGTTGAAAGTTCTGAATAGTCGCTATGGAATTCAGGCCCTTAAAAATGGAAATTTTGCAAGCGACCTCGAATTTCGACGAAACCACTTTTGTTGCGTCCGTGATGTAAAGTTATTGCTAGATTCCAATTTTCATAATTTTTCGAATCAATATGTGAGCGTGGCAAAGGAAAACGCATTTGACCAGTTTCAGTTGATTTTAATCGACTGGAAAATGGCCATTTTTCCAACGGTCTCAGAATTCGACGAAACTAGTTTTGTTAGGACCGTATCGTCAATACGAAGCTAGAAAATATTTTTCGAGAATTTTAAAGTTCGTATGCGACCCCGGTAATTTGAAATGTACGTTTAAAATTCAATATAGTGATTTAAATGTAAATTTAACGAAAACTGGTTGCAACAGCCGAATCAGCCTACGATACATATCCCATTGTGTTCGGAATGGGGGTAATTAGCTATGGGCGACAGGCGATGGGCCTCGTTTAGAGGTCGAATAAAAAGTCAACCTTTTGAATTAAATAAATAAAAAAAATATATATAATATATCCTTCTCTCCTTTTATCAGCTGGCACCTCCCCTTTTTCGATTTATTTCAAGAAAAAAAAGAAGAAAAAAAAATCGAAGTCGCGCCCTAGCACGACTGGAGCCCCACCGCCGCCAAGGCGGCGCACCCACCTTCGCCTTCCCCCGCTCCACCCTCCCTCCACCCTCCACGTCCGATTCGAGGTCGCGTTCCCCCCCTCCCCCCCCCCCCCCCCCCGCAGCAATCGTGCCGCCGCGCGAGGAAGCAGCCCCCCCATCGGAAATCGAGCATCGCACCCCCTCCAGCCTCTGACCCACCGCCTCGACGACCTCCGCTGTGCCGCCAGGGCCCACCAAGACCGGCGCCATACCTCGACAGCAACCCACCCCCTTTGTGACTGAGGCAAGCCATCTCAACCCCATTATCCACCGTAAGCTTTCTTCTTTATTTCATTTATTTTATTTAATTATAATACACTTTTATTTTCTGATTTATATTTATATAATTTACTTAAATAAAGATAGCAATTTTTATATATAATACATCAGTTTTAATTTAACAAAGATATGAAATTTTATAAGTAAAGATTCGGTTTTTCTATGAAGTTAGCAAAGAGAAAGATTCGATTTTTACTTCAAAAAGACGTGATTTTTTAAATCTAAAAGACGTGATTTTTAAAATATAAAAGACGATATTTTTAAATATGAAAAGACGATATTTTGATATGAGTAGTGAAGTAAAAATATGATTTTTACTTCAGGAGAAATATAAACTTTATTTTTGAAAAGGCGAAAACTTTATTTTTGAAAAGGCGAAAACTTTATTTTTGAAAAGGCGGAATCTTTATATGAAGAATAGCGTGACAAAAATATAATCTTTACTATATGGACATCGATGTGAAATTATATTTTTATCTATATAGTAGCGGTATAAAAATTCGATTTTTATATACTGAACATCGAAGTAAAAATGTGATTTTTATATATTGAACATCGAAGTAAAAATGTGATTTTTATATATTGAACATCGAAGTAAAAATGTGATTTTTATATATTGAACATCGAAGTAAAATTGTGATTTTTATATATTGAACATCGAAGTAAAAATGCGATTTTTATATATTGAATAGCGAAGTAAAAATTCGATTTCTATATATGTAGTGGCTACGGGCGAAGGAAGTGATAAGAGACGAGAACGATGAAGATTTCTCTAAATGAAGAGTCGTGGTATTGGATAGCTATTGGTGAGAACTTCTCACTCTTCAATTTCTTTTTCTAGTTATATATATATACTAGGATGCAGACGGTGTTTAGTAGCACCCGACACAATCGTCCACAGACCATGGACTTGTTTGTTTGATTTCAAAAATTAGTTAGATTATTTGATTGGATTGAATTGTTCGGTGAATTGAATGGATTTGATTGATGTGTGAATGGCGTGGGCCTTCACTAGACTGGGGGTAAGACTAGGCCTTGTCCCGTTTCTAGTATCGTGCCGTTATGCCACCGAAATTTTCTAAAAATAATGTAGAAAAATAAAGATAACATTTTATTGAATAAATGAACCGAATAGAATATTCATAGTTTGAATAAAATATTTTGGTCGTTAAAAATATAATTTTTAACGTGAATGTAAATAAATAAATATTCATTTACAAACCGGACGGTTTGTTTATGTACACCTATTTGAAGGACATTGATTGGGACGATAAATTTTACACATCGCCCAACTGCACAAATAAAAATCTGTGTTTGATTGCTTGAAACCCCACACGGGTATTGGGATGATATTTGACGTACACTAATCCCGATTGTTTAGTTGTATGTCGATTGATTGATTGACAGACTGTTATAAGCGTTGAATATTTATATTTGATGCTTATACAGTGTAGAATGCACGTTGGATGATGGTTGATTATTCATCGTTGTTGATATATACATGTGTTGTAGAAAATCCATATAATTAACATTATATGGTAATTGATTGGGCCTCATTCCAGTTTTGAAATAGAAATATTTGAAATAGAAATATTTGAAATAGAAATATTTGAAATAGAAATATTTGAAATAGAATATTTGAAATAGAAATATTTGAAATAGAAATATTTGAAATAGAAATATTTGAAATAGAATATTTGAAAAGAAATATTTGAAATAGAAATATTTGAAATAGAAATATTCGAAATG
Source organism: Allium sativum (assembly GCA_030737875.1). Taxonomy (NCBI): domain Eukaryota; kingdom Viridiplantae; phylum Streptophyta; class Magnoliopsida; order Asparagales; family Amaryllidaceae; genus Allium; species Allium sativum. Next base: position 855,522,970 of record CM060915.1, on the reverse strand, counting down.
GAATATTTGAAAATATCAATATATGAAGCCGTGTTGATTAGATTGACGCCATTTTAACGTGAACGATATTTATATCGATTTTATTCATTTTATAATGAATATCGAAAGTTATTTCAAAATCTAATATTTTGAAAAGAATAGAAATTCGAATTGAAATGGAATAGAAATGAATTCGAATTAAAATTGAATTGAATTGAAAACGAACTGAAATTGAATTAGAAATCAATTTGAATTGAAATCAATTTGAAATGAATTTAAAATGAATTTAAATTAGAATATTCAATTTTGATTTGAAATTGAATATGAAGTTAAAACCATTTTGAAAATGAATTTAAACGATTTATAAAGCACGTTTTGAATTGAAATCGACGAAGTATATATTATATATATATAATATAATGGCCTGAATAGAACGCGCCGCGCCGCGGCAGTTCGCGAATTTCGACCATTGACTTCGAACGGATATTACGGGAGATCCGACCGTCGGATTCTCCTCAAACCGGAACCGTTGGGTTCGTATCGAAAAGAGCTTTCTAACGATTATTAGAAATTAGAAATCTAACGGTTGGATTTGGAATTATGTCCAAATCAAATTTGAAAAAGGTCGCTGTAAGTGCAGTTCGATGGCCGTTGATGGAAATCGACTGTACGGGCCTTGATAAAATTATTAAAAATAGTAACAATTTGTGTAAAATCATAAGAAATGATTTAGAAAGGATTGGGATAAAAAACTCCATATTTGAAAAGATAAAAATAGATTTTTATCGAAATGAACTAGTTTTGAACTTGAATTATAATTCTATTTATTTTTAAAATAAATAAACTGGATTAGAAATGGTTTTGAAAATAACCAGAATTTCCAATAATTATATTGGAATGGATTTGAATCGAAATTGTCTTTGGATTATTTCGATGTTGGATTTTGTGATGATACAGATACTGTTATGGGAATTTGAAAGATATATATATCGTTATTTCCAATACGAGATTTGTTAGTCGTAGAATTTGATATTGAATATAAGCCGGTATATTTTCTATTCAAAGCCTTGTATTGAATATCAAATGTGATTTGGGTTTGTCGTGAATGGTGTCTTCATTAACCCTGTTCTTGAACCCAGTTGAGAAAAAGATTAAATATTTTATTTAGATTTAATGAAGTATACCAATTAAATGATATTTAATTGGAATTGAATTCGAATTGATTCTTGGGTTTATCGTGAATGGTGTTCTAAATAACACTCGTTCTTTAACCCAATAATTAATGGAATGTGATTTTGGGTTTATCGTGAACCGTGTTTTTAAATGACACTGATTCTTTAACCCAGTCAAAGATTAAAACTAAGTGGAGTTTTAATGAATCTTTAATTAGATTGAAAAGATCGAAAATGGAGTATCACCAGTTTTACAACAGGCGGTAGTTAAATCTTTAATTAGATTTGAGCATGAAAATGGTAATTGAATTTACCGATAACACCGTGGTGTTAGATATGAAGTATTACCGGGTTTACTTCATGGGACGAATAGGTTGGGATTGGGAAATTAAAACAAATAATTACTTCGGTAAGGTTCTCTAATCCCGACTAGTTTGAATTGATATTCAAAAGTAGATTAAAGAATAAATTTTAATGATTTATCTTTGATAAAATTAATGGGAACCTTTCCCATGAATGTGAAAGTTAGAAACTAACTGTCGGTTAGCTAAGCAGAATGGTTTTCTGGATATTGATCTGATGTTGGTTTCGGCCTTCGGGATTAATATTTGGGGAATTATTCTCTTGATTAATTTACGGTTAGTGACTGATGAATTGGAATGAGGCGTATGTTGTGTTTGTGTAACACTTATTTAAAATAATACGCGAGTTATTCAGAAAGACCGGGTTAATCCCATTCTGAACAATTGAATCGACGATAAGAAATCGAAGATGAAGACGATGGTCGAAGACCGGAGATCTTCACCTCGTTTGGATGGTAACCGAGGTCCTGATTGGGAGGCATCCCGAAATATGGATAATGAGTGGTGATCGTCCAGACGTATGTGGTGATCGATGGGTTTGCGAGGTATATAGTGCCTCCGGTTTCGTTCAGACCCAGAACGGACTTGCAAATGGACAGTGTGTTTGACATTGGAATTTATTCTGTGTGATTGATAGCCATCAGTTGCACGGTGTGAATTGCCTGTGTGGCATGCTAAGATGCAGTGATCAGAGCTTCTGTTGAAAAGCAAAGTCTTGTGGTGATGATAAAAGCACCGCCTACGTGGCGTAGCTTTGTGTATAACGTGAAATCGCGAGCCTCACACCCCGGTATGAACCAGAAACGGGAGAAAGGACCTCAGGGAGGGCCTACGTTTCCTCCTAGCTAGGGTGGTGTCAGTGACCTACCAGCCCTGACATTTATATACTTTTCACCTATGTGGTTGTTGCTGTTGCGAGGCGCCTCGGTTAGATCGGACGATCCGGGTCCGATGGAGTCACTTGTTGGCTCGCTTACGCCCCAAAGGGCGGCGAAACGTAGTGCTCAGGCATTTTAATCCACATCGGTGGACCGGCCCTGTCGCTCCAAGGGTCGATGCGTTCTGATCCTGAGACTCGGGCTAGGCAGTCTCGAATTCGGTAAGGACTATCTTTTGCCTTGGTTCATGATGGAAATCCAATTTCCAATACGTGACGGTTCGATTTTAGTTGTAATCCTATATATGGTGACATAGTGGGATGGGGCGCTTATGCCGCCTATGATTGATACTTATGATTTCAAGTTGTTGTATACACTATGCACTTATAATAGTATCAAATGATTTGTTTTAAACGTATCAAGCATTCTTGGCTATTTATAAGGTAAAAACCTTATCCTCCGGCTTGCGTTGCATTGTGTGATGGGAACTGGGTCTTATAATAGCTTCATTTTTCTTTATTTAGCATTGCGTTGTTGTTTTATGCACTGGTGTTCTTGGGAGGAAACCCGTTCCGCGTTAGCGGCGTGGTCCCTTGATATATCTGATTTAAAGTAAAGTTTTAAATAAATGTTTTAGTTCTCACACCAGTCCCATGACTGACCTGGAGTTTATTGTTTTAACCTAAACTCTGGGTGCCCCTATTTTGACACGGGCAGCTAGTAGTTTTGGTTTTGTAGATTTATATTCACAGGATCCTGGTTTACAGCTGGAACGATATCCGGAAGGCTTTGTATCCGTATATCTCTTCTAGTTGTGTATTGTATTATTTTCCGCTGCGATGTATTTAAATGTAATTTAAATCTCTGATATTTCTGTGTAATGTATATTCATTTATACTCTGTATATTCTTGTAATCTGATGCATTGTTGTAATATACAATGAAATGTTCTTCCGTCTGCGTTCTATTTTGTGGCTTGTTCTCGAACTATCCGCGCTTTCCCTTACGGGGAAGTTACGGGTTTTTACAGGCACCCAAGAGTTTAGGGAAAACATAAAAAAATAAACTTCGGGTCAGTCATGGGACTGGTATGAGTAAAACAGTTTAAAACAGTTCGAACAAGTAAATGATATCTTTATTTCAAAAACCTTTTGATATTATAATAATGTCTATCAACCACAATATAATAATCATCTAGCAGAAACGCTTTCATCTCACGTTCTACATATATAGTATACAATCAAAACTGCAAGCACGTATTGGGTAATGGATTTCCAACTATGACCAGGTATGGAACCACCTTTCGCTAGTGTACCTCTAGAAAGGAATACACTGGGTTCAACAAGAACATCTTGCAATCCGGCCACACATGACCGACCACTCATTTCGCTTGAGTATATCGAATGTATATCACCAACGGTTGGGACCAGCAACCGTTTCTGGAATGGGACAGCACTAACAATAGATTTTTAGAAATAAATGAAACTCTAGATCAGGTGATTATACACCCTAATAGGTGCGACCTACATAGCCATGCTACCTGCCCGATTTCTGTCATTTACCAGTTGATGAGGCTTGAGGTTACGCTTTATCATCACATCAAATTTCACTTCGAATTCCACATTGTCAGATACATCGAAAATCACTAATTGACGTCTATAATAGTACATTACGTGTTAGCTAAAGAAGTTTCCTTCTCCGCTTGCACTCTTGGTACGGTTGAAGAAATCAATGTACGTGACCGTTCTGGAAATACTCTGTCAGACATGCATCCATACATGTCATCCAGGAACAGGATGAACCGAAGGCACTATTTAGTACATTCATCTTAGGCACTGTTATCTAAGACTTATACAATAGACCTTGCACTTTACTCTATCTTCAATTATCTTTGGAATATATGATTCGCAACACTTATGCCAATACATAGTGGTTCTTTGGATAATAATCCAACCGGTCTCTCCATATTAACAACGTTAAAATGGTCAAAACTTCGATAGTCTGTGATTTAACCATCAAAGAAAAACAGGTGTGCAATCAACGATATTATTTCCAGGAGGAAATTATATCGATCAATCATCATTTCACATATATATATATATATATATTTACATTTCCTTATTTTCTATGTTTAGAAAATAGATGTTATTAACAGTAGAAAACATTTCCATAGCTTATTTACATATCACTATCATTTCCATAGCTTATTTACATATCACTATCATTCTCTAAGTATAAACCCCGAAGGTCGAAACCAACATCAGATCGATACTCAGAAAACTATTCAACTTAACTAATCTCCAGTCAGTTTCTAATCTTGTTTAACTCTATTTTTTAAACTCTATTTGATTAACCCACTGGTTAACTCTAACTGATTAACTCTAACTGATTAACTCTATATTCGAATAACTCCCCTTTAACTCTATTTATTTACCAAATAAATATCTCCTTTTAATTCTATTTATTTATACAAATACATATCTCCTTATCTCATCCTATTTATTTTACAAATAAATAATCCATTATCTTATCTTATTTATTTACTAAATAAACAATTCACTTTATAAATATTCCATTTATAAATATTTCCCCTCCTAATATTTCTACTTAAACATATTTCCTATTTATAAATATCCCATTAAAAAAATCTTATTTATAAATATTCTATTTATAAATATTCTCTTTATAAATATTCTCTTTTTATAAAATCCTCTAATTTTATAAATATTCTCTTTTCAATATTCCGGTATGTTATGGTGTTTAACATATCAAGTTACGATGTCTAACATCGTCCATACACATAAAATCAACAACAGACTATAAATCACGTCATATATCACAATATATGAAAACAATAAAATAACTATTAGGGAATCCAGTCGGATTCCTCCAACCTGTTTCCCTGCATCCACAGATGTTACACAATAAAATCAACATAACTTTCAGTTCCATATGATATATTCTGTTAAACAGAATCAATATAGAAATTCAACTAACTGACTAGCAGTTCAATCAAACAGTCAACACACAGTTAATCATCCAATATTTAACAGTTCTAAAAATACAACATGAAATTATAAACTGTTCAGAGTTAGTGAGATTTACTCACTTTGGCAGTTCATCGTTAAAGAACGATAAACTATTTGTTTGATTTGAATCAAAAAATTTATTTCGCCATAAATTCAAATGAGCTCCAATCCACTCCCAGTCAGTTCTATGGTGTAGCCACCGTCCATACGGTCCCAACGGATCCGACCGTTCGTGATTCTGATATCGTATGGTCAAGATATGATTTACACAAGTTAAATACATATTGAAATAAAATAAAACTTGATTTTATAATCTACTGGGCTTAACTCTTTTACTTGGCCCATCCTCACCCATTAACACCCAGACCCGACCCTTTGCTTCTTTCCCAAATCAATTCGTGAGCTCTAGCAAAATCACATGGCCATGAACGAACATTGAGGCTCCACTCCCTCCTTCATCTTCACATAAGAATCAAAACTAATAACACCAAAATACTCCTACTTCAATCCTCTCAAGATCCATACCCATATTGTTAAACTCGGCTCCACCAAGCATTACTCGACTTCGGTTACCACCTACAGGTGGCGACAGAAAGAAAGTGTCGAACTTCATCAAACAAGGCACCAAGGTGCAGACTTCCGCCCTTAACACAAATACGAACTTCGATTTATCCATCCACTCACCAATTTTCCAAAAATCTTAAACCCTACATCGCGCTGGAAAATTCCGAGCCTCCCAATATTCAATCGCAACAGATGATACTCAACTAGAAATGTAGAGGAACCTCTCAGCATCCCAAACATATAAGTGTTATAATTTATCGTATTTGTTTAGCATTTGTTTTGATTTTATTTGAGATGGAACTTTTACTATAAAGAGGAACTAGCGGCTTCGAAGCAGCCTTGACCAGAAAAAGTGATTGAAGAAAATTTAGGGTAAGATAATGTTGTGGTGCATTATATAGTGGATAACTTGGCTTGTTGGAGGATCCTTGTCCACTCATCTTTTTTTATTTCTTTGATTTTATTTTTGTTTTAGCCTTCTAAAAATCTGTGTGGTCACCCATGATACCCAAAAATCACGAAACTGGGCATGTAGCTAGACTTCGACATTACGGTCCCAACGAAACTAGTTTCGTCGAATTCCGACTCCATTTGCTCACACAGCGTATTTTTAACCGTCAAAATACTGACTGTTTTTCACTCTAAAAATCCGTACGACCACATACTGACTCTAAAAACACGAAAATTGAAATCTAGCAATAATTTAATATTGCGGATCCAACAAAATTAGTTTCGTCGAATTCTGAGGTAGTTTGCAAAACTGGTTGTTTTCACAGCCCTAAATAACCCTTATAAATATATAAATATATTTAAAAACAATTAAATTTAATATTTAAAAATAAATATTATCGTATATATTCACAATGGAATACCATACAACTCTCATTGGATTTATAACTTGATATTTCAACATTCCTAGTTATATCGATATTCGATTTATAATGAAATTCCTTTTATAAATATAAATAAATATTTATAAATTTCAAAGGAATTCCACAGTGACTTTTCTAAAATTTGATTTGGACGTAAATCAAAATCTACACGATGAAATCCCGATTTTTCTCTTCCACTAGAGAAATATACTTCACTAGCTCCTAACATTTCTTGTTTCACAGAAATCTGGCTTAAAACGAATACTGTACATTAAGTTGAAGTTCAAATCGCCAAATCGCGAATTGCTGCGCCATTTTGAGCTCGATTTTAATTATAATATAATTATATGTTCAAACTGTCGTTCAAATAATATATTCGTTATTCAGATTAAATTCTAAACCGAATTATATATTTTGAATTGCCCAGTTCACACCATATTGCCATTTCCGGCAATTCTGATTATTTCAGAATTAAATATATTATTAAATTATTATTTTAATTAAATATTCACTATTATTTAATTAATCGACCATTTGAATTCAAAATCACTTTATAATTAATTAAATAAATAAATTATTATATCGCTGAAAAATGCGGGTCATTACATTCTTCCCCACTTAAAATAATTTCGTCCTCGAAAATGCTAAGGTAGAGGACGACCCTATCTACTGGGTAAAATTTTATCTGTTTACCTCTTATCTTCTGTTTCTCCGAACCAATTAATATCGACTAAAATATTAATTCCTTCCGAATAACTAAAATTTTCAAAAATTCTGAAAATTGTCTAACACCTTAAATTTTCGGAAAATTTCGCCATAACCTCCTTTGTACAGCCCTATCGGTAAAACCACAACTCACCTTTCTAGGCCTTCTCCAACCCAAAAGAAAATCAAACAGCCAAGCGGCTTGCCAAACCGGCTCATAAATCTCAAACTCATATGAAATATAAACTTGTACTTTTTTGTCGGGCATATTATTATATTGTTTCCTTCAGCTACCAATTCAACATATATAAAGGTCATTCCAATCAACTCAAATCACTTTTATATCCAACACAACCATTCGCTTATCCTGTAGTAACCCGCATTTTTTAGCTGTTGAACAATTAATTTATCTAATTATTAAATATCAATTTATCGATATCGAGAACGTAAATTAATTAATATTGAATATTTAATTAATAATTATAATATAATAAAATATATTATAATGTCGAAATAATCAAAAATACTGGAAATCACAATATAATGTGAACGGGGTCGTCCCCAAGATTTAATTCAGCTTAGAGTTGAATTATATTGACGATTATATTGAATCGACGACAGTTGAACGTATAGTTTATAATATATTTATAAACGAGCTCGAAATGGCGCTGCAGTTCGCTATTTGGTAATTTGAACTTCAACTGAATGTACAGGATTCGTTTTAAGCCGGATTTCTATGAAACAAGAAACGTGTGGAGCTGGTGGAGTATATTTTTCTAATGGAAGAGAAAAATCGGGATTTCGTTGTGTAGATATTGAGATATGTCCAAATCAAATTTCAGAAAAGTCGCTGTGAAATTCCTTTATAATTCGTAACGCTTTATATACGTTATAAAAGGATTTTTCAATGTAAATTGAATATCGAATCAATCTGGACTCGGAATAGCGAGTATATAATTACCCTGGAGCTGTATGGTATTCCTCAGTGAATATAGACGATAATATTTAATTTTAAATATTTAATTTAATTATATTTAAATATATTTATATATTTAAATGGGTCATTCAGAGCGTTAAAAATAGCCAGTTTTGCAAACGACCTCAGAATTCGACGAAACTAATTTTGTTGGATCTGCAATGTCAAATAGTTGTTAGATTTCCAGTTTCGTGATTTTTAGAGTAATTGGGTGGCCGTACGGATTTTTAGAGTGAAAAACAGTCGATAAATTGACCTTTAAAAATACGCTGTGTGAGCATACGAGGTCGGAATTCGACGAAACCAGTTTCGTTGGGACCGTAATGTCGAACTTTAGCTGCATGTCCATTTTCGTGATTTTTGGGTACCATGTGTGACCACACGAATTTTTAGAAGACAGAAACATATATGAAAGATCAAAATAAAATATCTAAAATATCTACACTCCCTATAAATACCCTTACCCCCTTAACCTAACTCTAATATTTTCATTCGGTAGTCAACTGTAGGAAAAATCCGCCGTCTTCAAATTTCTTCTTCCAGTAAACAAAGATCCACTTCAAAAAAAAAATCATAGAAAGAAAAATAAAATCCTATAAATCGTTATACTTATATTTATGGCTTCCTTGAGTAATTCCCTTTGATTCGGTACCTGTCTTGGGTCATGCGATGCTGGTTTTGGGGAATCGACACTATACAATGTGCGTCGGGGTGTATTTAGGGTTCGGATTCTTGAGGATTTCAGTTGGAGATAGGTAAAACGAGGTTTAGATTTGGGTTTGTTGACGAAAACCGCACTTGCTCGCGAAGATTGGTGGGGTTCGGTTCATTTTGCTGTCGATGGTATTACTGTGTATCGACTAGGGGGCTGCGACGCAAGACGGAAAGGGGGTTGCGAGTTCTTTGTGGTTATGTGGAGGAGGGAAAGGCCGGAAGGAGGAGTTCAGTGGTGGTGTTCTGGTGGACATCGGTGCGTCATGGAGGGAGTTGGGTGAAGGTGAAGTGCCGTAATGGTATGATGCTGGAGTCGAAAGTTCAATCGGGGAAGAAAGGAAAGAATCTGGGAGCGGTTTGGGTCTGGACGGGTATGGGCTTTAAGTGGTGAGGCCCGATAAATAAATAGCTTAAGTTTATTCTTATTTAAAATTTGTTTAAAAGCGTGTAATCGTCATAACTTTATCATACATGATCGAAATTCAGCGAAACAAGATCCGTTGGGATCGCTTGGACGGGAGCAACACGATGAGACTGGCCGGGAGTGAATCCGAGCACGTTACAATTTATGGAGTAATAAATTGTCCGACTGAGTCGAATAACGCAAACCGTTATTCAACGATTAACGCCCAACTGTGAGTAAATCTCACTAACTCTGAACAGTTTATATTTTCATGTTATATTTTTAGAACTGTTAAATATGGACTGATTGATTGTGTGTTGACTGTTTGATTGAACTGCTAGTCAGTTAGTTAAATTTCTATATTGATTCTATTTAACAGAATATATCATATGGAACTGAAAGTGATGATTATCTATACTGTCTAACATCTGTGATGCAGGGAAACAGGTTGGAGGAATCCGACTGGATTCCTCAACAGTTATTTTATTGTTTTTCATATATTTTAATATATGATGTGAATTATAACCTGTTGTTGATTGTGTGTGTATGGACGATATTGAACATCGTGATTTGATATGATTGAATACCATGACATACCCGAATGTAGATAAAGTAGATTTTCAAAGTGATATAGAAAATAACATATTTATAAAATGGGATATTTATAAATAAGAGATATTTATAAAGTGGAATATTTATAAATAAGAAATGTTTATAAATTGGAATATTTATAAATAAGAGATATTTGAAAAGGAAATAAATTCAAAACATTTCTTTTTGAATGGAAAGGCCTGTGTGGCGAGTTTGGGGATTTTCCCGATGCTCCCGATACAAAGGAGGTTATGGCGAATTTTCCCGGGAATTTAAGGAGTTATAATATTTCAAGAATAAATTTGAAAAGGAAATATTTGTAAACCATTTACAAATAGAATTTGAAAGGAAACGTTATAAAAAGGAAATCATTTTTAAAGTGTAGAACCGTTATTTAAAAGTAAATCTTTTCAAATGAATAAAACGTTGTTAAAAAGGAGAAATCGAATATGGTATTCGAAAGTTAGTTAATCGAATATGTTATTCGAAAGGGGTTAGTCAAGTCGAGTTAGTCAAATAGAGTTAAATAGTTAGAGTTAAACAGTTATAGTTAAACAGTTAGAATTAAATAGTTAGAGTTAAAACAAACATAGTTATTCATGATGAGTTGCCATTTAGCACGACTGCTAGCGTAATTCGCAAGGCTGTAAATAGCCTACGGCGGTCGGATGTTTCCTGAGGGAATCAGGCGTAACCATTGTGATCGTTGCGATCTAGAGTTGAGCGAATGGAGTTAAAGAATATAGAGTTAAGCAAAATTAGAATCTGACTAGAGATTAATAAGTTGAATGATTTCCTGGGTATCGATCTGATGTTGGTTTCGGCCTTCGGGGTTTATACTTAGGAAGTTGTTCTCTTGTTAGTTTATAGTTAGAGTCTGATAGTTGTGGAAGGATAGTGATACGTAAATAAACAAATGGAAATGTTTTCCAACGTTGATAACAAATATTTTCTAAATATAGAAAATAAGGAAATATGTATAGATATACATGATGATTGATCGATTGACATTCCATTTGATATTTAGATCGTTGTTTGTACACGGACATGTTTTCATTTGATAGTTAAATCACAGACTATCGAAGTTTTGACCAGAGACCGGTTGGATTATTATCCAAAGAACCACTCTGTATTGGCATAAGCATCGCGAATCATAAATGCCAAAGAAAATTGAAGACGGAGTAAAATGCAAGGGCTATCCTGTTTACAGAATAGTGCCTTCGGTTTGTCCAGTCCCAGGACAACTTGTATGGACGAAGATCTGACAGAGTATATCCAATGGATCGCGTAAGTTGATCTGTTCAAACGTATTCAAGTTTGGTGGCGGAGGAATTCGTTTCTCTTAGCTGTATACCCATGTTATTTTTTGGATAAGTCAATTTGTGATTTGGCGGGTATGACGATGTGACATTTCTAAGTGAATGAAGATAGATGTCTGACATAGTATTTCCAAACGGTCACGTACATTGATTTCTTCAACTATACCAAGAGTGGAAGCGGAGAAGGAAACTTCTTTTAGCTGACACGTAATGTATTGTTGTAGACGTCAATTAGTGATTTTCGATGGATCTGACAATGTGGCATTCGAAGTGAATCTATTATGATGATAAAGCGTAGCTTCTAGCCTCACAACCGGTAAATGACAGAAATCGGGCAGGCAGCATGGCTAAGTCGGTCGCACCGAAGTAGGGTGTATAATCACCTATCTAGTGAATATTCATTTGTTTCTTAAATCTATCAATGCTGTCCCATATATATATACGGGAACGGTTGCTGATCCTGTAAAGGCCCGCAAATCAGTGTTATCTGAGTTGACTAAATACACCACACGTCCAACCCAAATAACACAGAAATACGAACCATTAATAGAAAGAAGTTAGAAGATGAGAAATAGAAAGAAAGAAATATTAGAATAGAAGAAAACGAAGATCACAAACTCACAGCAGAACGAATAAAATATATTATATAACCAATCTTTTGAAATACAAATCAGTAACTTTATATACATACCATCATCAGAGCACAATAGTCATTTCTGGAACAGTTATAAACACCTGTTTCCAAATACAACGTAGTACACAGCGGAATATATGATAGTCTATATCTAACTGGTGAAGCCTCCTGCTTCCAGCTCTTCCAAGGGAATCTGAAGAATCCTAACTACTTGACTGCCCGTACAAATTTGGGCACCCAAGAGTTTAGGGAAAACAAAACAAAATAAACTCTGGGTCAGTCATGGGACTGGTGTGAGTAAACTCCAACCACTTGTTTAACTTTAAAAATCCTTTCAAAAGAAAAGATAATAGTAAGACCAGCCCACACATAAACACGGACGGTTTTTACCTTACTATAACCCAAAACATTTTGATATCAAATCCAGTGATATTATAGTAATGTCTACATCAAATAAATAACCAAATAGCAGAACGCTTGCATCTCACGCTCCACATATATAGTATAAAATCAAAAACCGCAGGGCGCTTATTGGAGATTGGATTCCAACTATGACAAGGTATGGGACCACCTTCCGATGTTGTATCTCTAGAGGCGAATACACCTGGGTTCAACAAGAACGTCTTGCAACCCGGCCCACACATGACCGACCACTAATTTCGCTTGAGTGTATCGAATGTATATCACCAACGGTTGGACTCAAACCACCGTTCCCGAATGGGCAGAATCGATAGAATAAGAAACAAAAGGGATTTCTCTAGATAGGTGATTATACACCCTAATGGGTGCGACCCACATAGCCATGCTGCCTGCCCGATTTTTGTCCTTTCCCGGTTGTTGAGGCCTGAGGCTACGAATACTTACCATTCATTGATAGCACAATCACTTTGAATGCCACATTGTCAGATCCGTTAATCACTAGTTGAGTTTGCAAAAATATTCTGGATATTATGCTAAGGGATAAATCCGTTGCAACCATATACATTCATACAGACCAACCCATTTGATCATTGGAAATACTCTGTCAGACATTCGTCCATTTACGTTCGTTCTGGGACTGAACGAAACCGAAGGCACAATTTCTAATAATAGAAAAAGACCTTGCACTTCACTCCGTCTTCAATATATTCAGCATACTTGGTTCGCAACGCTTATGCCGATACGGAGTGGTTCTTCGAATAATAATCCAACCGGTCTCTCCATATTGACAACGATGGTCAAAACTTCGATAGTCTGTGATTTAACTATCGAATAAAAACAAGTGTTCAATCAACATATCAAACAAATCACTGGGCTCTTTAATTAATATTTCATTAATTAAATCACTTTTCCATTTTCTCTATCAATATTTGTTACCCAAATATTTCAATAACCATATTGGCCCTTTACGCTATTTTGAAAGCATTTCCCAATATCAACTTCTTTTATTTTCTATATATTAGAAAATATCTCTATTTGCAATTGGGAACAATTCCAATCACTTATCTCTATCCCGACTATTTTAATTATACTTAGGAAATATTTACTTGTTATATTTCCAAAATTCCATCACTTGGGTTAAACGAATGTTGTGTAAAACATCGTTACAACAACCCAAAGTATTTTATTCAACTAACTCTTTTTCAAACACTTCTCTTCGAGACTGGATCTTGCTATTTATCCATTAAAAATGAAATCAATCAAGTTGGGGTAAAATTACCTCTCAGACCTTAACTGAAAACATCCTCAACCTCAAAACGGCAAACCCACTTACTTCGAATAAACACATTATACAATCCAATTGTTCATTTTTAAAACATGTATAAAGTTCGCTTTCTATTTCTAATTTATAGATTTCCCTTTTTGTTTACAATATTCGATTTTTATATTCACTTACCTATCGAATTCTATACGTCGATACAACGATTTCTAACTATCAAAATATCTTTAAAAATATTCTAACTCCTTAAATTTCCGGAAAATTTCGCCATAACCTCCCCTGTATCGGGAGCATCGGGAAATTTCAAATAGCTTCCCGGTATCTTCCTCAATCCAAAAGAAAAAGGAAAAGCCAAGCGGCTTGCCGATACGGCGTATAAAACCTCATATATGAATTAAACATGTACCTTTTTGTTGGGCACACAAATTAAAATCTTCATATACTTTATATACTTCATTCCATACCTGTCCAACACCTGTTCACCTGTTTCCAATTCAATTCAATACCATCTAATCGTTTGAATTCAGTTTCGCCCATTTATTCTTTAAATCAGCCATTTTGCCTATTTTACTCCTTTGTTTGCACATAGCATTTTCAAACAAAATATTTAACTTGCTCATAACCAAATTGCGTTTCAATTTCAATTCTAGTTTCCTTTTCTATTTCGAATATAAATTTTTCAAATCGAATTCACTTATTTAAGGCCCAATATCAATTCAACATCTCATTTACTAATTACTATTCGAATTGGTTAATTCTATTCAATAATCAAAAATCTGATTTCTGTTTCAAAAATCAATTCATTACTCCACCTGAGTTCACATATATTTTATAACTCAAATCTGAAATTTTCTAAATAGAAATTCGGATTTTATTTGTTTAAAATCCTTTTATAAAATGAAATAAACCGTTATGGTTTTTAAATAGTTCTGGCGCTGTTTTTCTGAAAATTTGATTTTGACATAACTCAAAATCTATACGATGAAATCCAGATTTTTCTCCTTCATTAGAAAACTATTATCAAACCGGTCCTGACGTTTCTTGTTTCAAAGAATTCCGACTTCCATTGAGTCCTATATATTCAATTGAAGTTCGAGTCGCCAATTTACGAACTGCAGCGCTGCGGCGAGTTCGTTTTAATTATATTTATATATATAAACTTTTAAACTTCGTTAAATGAATTCAACTCCCTTCTAATATATATATATATATATATATATATATATTCCAAATTCCATTTGAATCTTTACATTTCAAATTCCATAGTTTTAAATCCTGTATTCAAATCCCATTTGAAATCCTTTATTCGAATTCCATTTCAAATCCTTTATTCGAATTCCATTTTCAAATCCTTTATTTAATTTCCACTTTAATTCAACTCCTTTTTGAATTTCTATATTTGAAATTCATACTTGAATTTAAATATCCAAACTCCATTTAAATTTCTTTTTGAAATTCTAAATGTTTCAAATTCCATTCTCTCTTATTTGAAACTCCCAATATTTCAAATTACATTTTTTTTATTTGAAATTCCATTTTTGAATTTCCTTTATTCCAATCCCATTTGAATTCCTTTGAATTCAAATTCTATTTCAATTCCCTTGAATTCAAATTCTATTTCAAAACTATTTGGATTTCCTATTTTGAAATCCTATTTCAATCCTACTTTGAAATCCTATTTTCAAAGTTTATTTCGAATTCTATTTTGAAATTCTATATTCAAATTTCTACTTGAATTTCTATATTCAATTCCATGTTCAAATTCAATACTTGAATTTCTATTCAAATCTCTATTCAAATTTCATGTTTGAATTCCATTCAAATCTCTATTCAAATTTCACATTTGAATTCTTCTTTGAAATTCTATATTTCAAATTCTATTCAATTCTTCTTTGAAATTCTATATTTCAAAGTCTGTTTCTATTTGAATTCTTATATCCAATTTCTTTAAACAAGTCTCGACTTCAATTCCTTTTGAAATCGATATTTCTATTTTTCTTTGAAAATAGATTTCCCATTCAAATTTCACACTTGTATTTCTATTTCTGAATTATCAAATGATAACTCTTTTCACTTCTTTTTCTAACCTCGTTATAAAAGAACTATTTATAAACTTCGTTTATAAAGGAACTACTTGTTTTACTTTTCAAAAACAAGTTTATATTTTTATTCCATTTAAAAATTCAAATTCTATTTAAAAATAGAATTTTCCCTCTTTAAAATCTCAAATATCCTTCCACGATATTTTAAATATCATTACTTAAGCCCAGTGATATTTAAACACACAAAGCAACGAATTATTTATTTTTCTAACACATCATATATAACAGTATATATGCAAACTAATAAACAAACAGATAATATATTTTTGAGGAATCCAGTTGGATTCCTCCAACCTGTTTCCCTGCATCCACAGATGTTAGCACATAAATAATACCCATTCTGCTTCGTGGCAGAATATCGCGGTGTAGAAGGTCATCCACTAATCATAGCGTGGGGTGTATAGGGTAATCATCCGCTATGAAACCGCGGGCATCCGCTAATGAGACTGCGGGAATCCAATCAATCAATCAACCCAATATATATATATATATATAATAGCCTAAATAACTATATATATAAAGCAACCAGAAAACATTCACACAAGCAACAAACAATTATTTTTAATGAAATAAAAATAATTCTAAAGGTGAGTGAGATTTACTCACCGTGATTTATTTGTCGGATATCCTATTTGATTCCGTAAGTCGCAACTATGAATCAACCTGAATGAATTTACTTTTTGTACCTACGATCATATAGTTTTATTCGACGATTATACACGATTCATTTAAATTTACTTAACAAATAAATTAACTTTTCCATGTGTTTTAATTTTAGTAAATGTATACCTTACTGTTCTGAAAATTACTCGACAAATTCATGAGCATATTTGCACAAACCGATGATCCCCTTCCACTGAAAACGATCCCAATCTACAGTCCTCCACTATGGCATTCTATAGAACACTTCACAACCGTTCCTTCATTCCTTTTTTAATGCTCATAGCCATTGCATTTCTGGTATTTCACTTCCTAGCTTTACTGCATATTTCCAGTCCAAACACCCCGACTTTCCTTCATCCGCACCTCTCAATCAACGTTGGAAATCCCAAAACAACCCTATACTGAAGATCAATCAAGCTCCACTGACCCCCGCACAAATCGTACAGCAAATCCCTTCCAACTCCACCGTCGAACCTCCAACTCCATTACCGCCCTCAAGTCCATTATCCTCACTTTCATCACAGACCCCTTCTTGGTCACGCATCTCCATTCCAGACCGAACTTCCCCAAATCGCGACTTCCAGCTCCTCTAAAAATCATGATAAATCCCAAGTCCAACCGTAATTTTTGTGCGCTTCAACGAGCTTTCAAGCTTCAGGAAATCACGCGACTTCGAGTCGTGATTTTAGATTTGATTTGAAATGGAACAGCGTCCGCTCGAAATCATTCGAGGAAGGAAAAAGAAATGGATAACAGGGTTCGATTTTTGGGTTATTAATATGCGGTGTTTTCTACTTGAGGCTTCCGATTTTTGATTTAGATTGGAAGGAGTTCGGCCATTTATTTCTAATTTTTATTGAAGCTTTCGGTTTTCAATCTTTGCCAAGGAAATGAACACGAGGGTTGTAATTTTATAGAAGACGAGGGAGACATGTTTGTTGGCTCGAGAAAGAATATAGGACGGTACCATAAATCTTGTGTTTTTGCTTTGTTGCGAAGCTGGGGAGCAAGTAATACAGCTCGAGGAAGACAACAGATATGCGATTTTACAAATCATAAATAGATCTGTGATGTGAGGAATATAGGTCGGCTCATTTATTAAAGTATTGACTTTGAGTTAATTGAGCTAAATTTTTGTTTTTAAGGTAAAATATCTCCTGTTTCGAATCTCTATTTAAACGCAACAACGACGCCTACAAGTTATACCGTTATTCTGAACTTGACGGATCCGATTTTTGAATCTTAGTTTGAACGTATATACGAAATAATCATATCAAATTGATATGATATGATTTTAAACTCAAAATGAACAATTGCTTGAAAATAAATTATTATTTTAAATTCAAATAGAATTTATATTGATCGACTGAATTGTTTTCGATTCAGTTTTATCTTTGAATTAAATAATTTCAGTTCCTCGTATTTCGATTATTTAATCGATAACCCAATAAAATCCCATTTATATTATAAATTCAATATTTAAAACCATACTAAATATTTAAAATAAACCGTTCAAAAATCTGGGTCGTTACATTCTTCCCTCCTTAAAATAATTTCGTCCTCGAAATTGCTAAGGTAGGAAAAATGGTACAAATCTATTACTTTTCAAAAATTCACTTATGTTGAAACTCAACTCCTCATATTTCAACAAATTCAATTCTACCAAAACTTTTGGCTTCCATTTATATTGAATACCACACACTATATATGCTTTCATTCATTTAACTCTGAATGATTTGCAATTAAGTTATTCACATCCAACTCATATTCTATTCATATTGGTTCAACCCCAATTTATCCAAATTGATTCTAGTCAATTGATTCACTTCGACCCATTTACTAGCTTAAGTTAAATTTCAATTCCAGAATTCAAATCCCTGGGTTTTTCCTTTTCAAATTCTTTTGAAGTCACATAAGTATATACATATATTTATTTCCATTTCAAATTCAAAACATTTGAATTTTCCAAAACAACTTGTTTACTTTCGAACAAATTTCCAATAAAACTTTTCTAAGGTAGCAATCAATCACTTAGGAACTCGAAAATGAACACTGATGAAGCTGCAGTCCCCATCAGAATTATTTTCCAGCCACTGAAGTGAGTTCAGTGCTTTATCATTTAAAAATCAATTCAAAATGATTTTCATTCAAAAACCCTTTCAAAATAAAACTATATTATTTTAATTACTTTGAAAAATATTTTTCAACTTCCCAGGATTTAAAATTCCAAATTCTGGTTTGAATTAAATTCTAATTCATCTCATTTGTATATTTAATCTCCATACAAATTCTATTTGGTTATATATAACCATTTCAATTTTATAATCTAATAATATTAACAACCAACTCATCCATATAATATAACAGTTCTAGATAATTATTCTTTCTATATCAAAATAGAAATTTGGGTAAAATTATTTCATTTACCCACTTTAAAACAATATTATGTCGATTCTTCTGTCCAAGTGTTTACAAACTCCTATCGACGTCGTGGCGTCCCACGATTCGACCAGAATTCATAAACCACTCACAGACTAGCCAACACAATTTAAAACAACTTTTATATAAACTAACAAATACGCTCTCTCGTATTATACACTCAACTCATTCTAGGGCACTGCTAACCCTATCTCTAATGAGCACATCCCACCAAATCCTAGGTGTTCGCTCAACCTAAGCTCTGATACCAACTGTAAAGGCCCGCAAATCCGTGTTATCTGAGTTGACTAAATACACCACACGTCCAACCCAAATAATACAGAAATACGAACCATTAATAGAAAGAAGTTAGAAGATGAGAAATAGAAAGAAAGAAATATTAGAATAGAAGAAAACGAAGATCACAAACTCACAGCGGAACGAATAAAATATATTATATAACCAATCTTTTGAAATACAAATCAGTAACTTTATATACATACCATCATCAGAGCACAATAGTCATTTCTGGAACAGTTATAAACACCTGTTTCCAAATACAACGTAGTACACAGCGGAATATATGATAGTCTATATCTAACTGGTGAAGCCTCCTGCTTCCAGCTCTTCCAAGGGAATCTGAAGAATCCTAACTACTTGACTGCCCGTACAAATTTGGGCACCCAAGGGTTTAGGGAAAACAAAACAAAATAAACTCTGGGTCAGTCATGGGACTGGTGTGAGTAAACTCCAACCACTTGTTTAACTTTAAAAATCCTTTCAAAAGAAAAGATAATAGTAAGACCAGCCCACACATAAACACGGACGGTTTTTACCTTACTATAACCCAAAACATTTTGATATCAAATCCAGTGATATTATAGTAATGTCTACATCAAATAAATAACCAAATAGCAGAACGCTTGCATCTCACGCTCCACATATATAGTATAAAATCAAAAACCGCAGGGCGCTTATTGGAGATTGGATTCCAACTATGACAAGGTATGGGACCACCTTCCGATGCTGTATCTCTAGAGGCGAATACACCTGGGTTCAACAAGAACGTCTTGCAACCCGGCCCACACATGACCGACCACACATTTCGCTTGAGTGTATCGAATGTATATCACCAACGGTTGGACTCAAACCACCGTTCCCGAATGGGCAGAATCGATAGAATAAGAAACAAAAGGGATTTCTCTAGATAGGTGATTATACACCCTAATGGGTGCGACCCACATAGCCATGCTGCCTGCCCGATTTTTGTCCTTTCCCGGTTGTTGAGGCCTGAGGCTACGAATACTTACCATTCATTGATAGCACAATCACTTTGAATGCCACATTGTCAGATCCGTTAATCACTAGTTGAGTTTGCAAAAATATTCTGGATATTATGCTAAGGGATAAATCCGTTGCAACCATATACATTCATACAGACCAACCCATTTGATCATTGGAAATACTCTGTCAGACATTCGTCCATTTACGTTCGTTCTGGGACTGAACGAAACCGAAGGCACAATTTCTAATAATAGAAAAAGCCCTTGCACTTCACTCCGTCTTCAATATATTCAGCATACTTGGTTCGCAACGCTTATGCCGATACGGAGTGGTTCTTCGGATAATAATCCAACCGGTCTCTCCATATTGACAACGATGGTCAAAACTTCGATAGTCTGTGATTTAACTATCGAATAAAAACAAGTGTTCAATCAACATATCAAACAAATCACTGGGCTCTTTAATTAATATTTCATTAATTAAATCACTTTTCCATTTTCTCTATCAATATTTGTTACCCAAATATTTCAATAACCATATTGGCCCTTTACGCTATTTGGAAAGCATTTCCCAATATCAACTTCTTTTATTTTCTATATATTAGAAAATATCTCTATTTGCAATTGGGAACAATTCCAATCACTTATCTCTATCCCGACTATTTTAATTATACTTAGGAAATATTTACTTGTTATATTTCCAAAATTCCATCACTTGGGTTAAACGAATGTTGTGTAAAACATTGTTACAACAACCCAAAGTATTTTATTCAACTAACTCTTTTTCAAACACTTCTCTTCGAGACTGGATCTTGCTATTTATCCATTAAAAATGAGATCAATCAAGTTGGGGTAAAATTACCTCTCAGACCTTAACTGAAAACATCCTCAACTTCAAAACGGCAAACCCACTTACTTCGAATAAACACATTATACAATCCAATTGTTCATTTTTAAAACATGTATAAAGTTCGCTTTCTATTTCTAATTTATAGATTTCCCTTTTTGTTTACAATATTCGATTTTTATATTCACTTACCTATCGAATTCTATACGTCGATACAACGATTTCTAACTATCAAAATATCTTTAAAAATATTCTAACTCCTTAAATTTCCGGAAAATTTCGCCATAACCTCCCCTGTATCGGGAGCATCGGGAAATTTCAAATAGCTTCCCGGTATCTTCCTCAATCCAAAAGAAAAAGGAAAAGCCAAGCGGCTTGCCGATACGGCGTATAAAACCTCATATATGAATTAAACATGTACCTTTTTGTTGGGCACACAAATTAAAATCTTCATATACTTTATATACTTCATTCCATACCTGTCCAACACCTGTTCACCTGTTTCCAATTCAATTCAATACCATCTAATCGTTTGAATTCAGTTTCGCCCATTTATTCTTTAAATCAGCCATTTTGCCTATTTTACTCCTTTGTTTGCACATAGCATTTTCAAACAAAATATTTAACTTGCTCATAACCAAATTGCGTTTCAATTTCAATTCTAGTTTCCTTTTCTATTTCGAATATAAATTTTTCAAATCGAATTCACTTATTTAAGGCCCAATATCAATTCAACATCTCATTTACTAATTACTATTCGAATTAGTTAATTCTATTCAATAATCAAAAATCTGATTTCTGTTTCAAAAATCAATTCATTACTCCACCTGAGTTCACATATATTTTATAACTCAAATCTGAAATTTTCTAAATAGAAATTCGGATTTTATTTGTTTAAAATCCTTTTATAAAATGAAATAAACCGTTATGGTTTTTAAATAGTTCTGGCGCTGTTTTTCTGAAAATTTGATTTTGACATAACTCAAAATCTATACGATGAAATCCAGATTTTTCTCCTTCATTAGAAAACTATTATCAAACCGGTCCTGACGTTTCTTGTTTCAAAGAATTCCGACTTCCATTGAGTCCTATATATTCAATTGAAGTTCGAGTCGCCAATTTACGAACTGCAGCGCTGCGGCGAGTTCGTTTTAATTATATTTATATATATAAACTTTTAAACTTCGTTAAATGAATTCAACTCCCTTCTAATATATATATATATATATATTCCAAATTCCATTTGAATCTTTACATTTCAAATTCCATAGTTTTAAATCCTGTATTCAAATCCCATTTGAAATCCTTTATTCGAATTCCATTCCAAATCCTTTATTCGAATTCCATTTTCAAATCCTTTATTTAATTTCCACTTTAATTCAACTCCATTTTGAATTTCTATATTTGAAATTCATACTTGAATTTAAATATCCAAACTCCATTTAAATTTCTTTTTGAAATTCTAAATGTTTCAAATTCCATTCTCTCTTATTTGAAACTCCCAATATTTCAAATTACATTTTCTTTTATTTGAAATTCCATTTTTGAATTTCCTTTATTCCAATCCCATTTGAATTCCTTTGAATTCAAATTCTATTTCAATTCCCTTGAATTCAAATTCTATTTCAAAACTATTTGGATTTCCTATTTTGAAATCCTATTTCAATCCTACTTTGAAATCCTATTTTCAAAGTTTATTTCGAATTCTATTTTGAAATTCTATATTCAAATTTCTACTTGAATTTCTATATTC
Source organism: Allium sativum (assembly GCA_030737875.1). Classification (NCBI taxonomy): domain Eukaryota; kingdom Viridiplantae; phylum Streptophyta; class Magnoliopsida; order Asparagales; family Amaryllidaceae; genus Allium; species Allium sativum. The sequence goes on along the minus strand of CM060915.1, from coordinate 855,500,008 downwards.
AATTCCATGTTCAAATTCAATACTTGAATTTCTATTCAAATCTCTATTCAAATTTCATGTTTGAATTCCATTCAAATCTCTATTCAAATTTCACATTTGAATTCTTCTTTGAAATTCTATATTTCAAATTCTATTCAATTCTTCTTTGAAATTCTATATTTCAAAGTCTGTTTCTATTTGAATTCTTATATCCAATTTCTTTAAACAAGTCTCGACTTCAATTCCTTTTGAAATCGATATTTCTATTTTTCTTTGAAGATAGATTTCCCATTCAAATTTCACACTTGTATTTCTATTTCTGAATTATCAAATGATAACTCTTTTCACTTCTTTTTATAACCTCGTTATAAAAGAACTATTTATAAACTTCGTTTATAAAGGAACTACTTGTTTTACTTTTCAAAAACAAGTTTATATTTTTATTCCATTTAAAAATTCAAATTCTATTTAAAAATAGAATTTTCCCTCTTTAAAATCTCAAATATCCTTCCACGATATTTTAAATATCATTACTTAAGCCCAGTGATATTTAAACACACAAAGCAACGAATTATTTATTTTTCTAACACATCATATATAACAGTATATATGCAAACTAATAAACAAACAGATAATATATTTTTGAGGAATCCAGTTGGATTCCTCCAACCTGTTTCCCTGCATCCACAGATGTTAGCACATAAATAATACCCATTCTGCTTCGTGGCAGAATATCGTGGTATAGAAGGTCATCCACTAATCATAGCGTGGGGCGTATAGGGTAATCATCCGCTATGAAACCGCGGGCATCCGCTAATGAGACTGCGGGAATCCAACCAATCAATCAACCCAATATATATATATATATATAATAGCCTAAATAACTATATATATAAAGCAACCAGAAAACATTCACACAAGCAACAAACAATGATTTTTAATGAAATAAAAATAATTCTAAAGGTGAGTGAGATTTACTCACCGTGATTTATTTGTCGGATATCCTGTTTGATTCCGTAAGTCGCAACTATGAATCAACCTGAATAAATTTACTTTTTGTACCTACGATCATATAGTTTTATTCGACGATTATACACGATTCATTTAAATTTACTTAACAAATAAATTAACTTTTCCATGTGTTTTAATTTTAGTAAATGTATACCTTACTGTTCTGAAAATTACTCGACAAATTCATGAGCATATCTGCACAAACCGATGATCCCCTTCCACTGAAAACGATCCCAATCTACAGTCCTCCACTATGGCATTCTATAGAACACTTCACAACCGTTCCCTCATTCCTTTTTTAATGCTCATAGCCATTGCATTTCTGGTATTTCACTTCCCTGCTTTACTGCATATTTCCAGTCCAAACACCCCGACTTTCCTTCATCCGCACCTCTCAATCAACGTTGGAAATCCCAGAACAACCCTATACTGAAGACCAATCAAGCTCCACTGACCCCCGCACAAATCGTACAGCAAATCCCTTCCAACTCCACTGTCGAACCTCCAACTCCATTACCGCCCTCAAGTCCATTATCCTCACTTTCATCACAGACCCCTTCTTGGTCACGCATCTCCATTCCAGACCGAACTTCCCCAAATCGCGACTTCCAGCTCCTCTAAAAATCATGATAAATCCCAAGTCCAACCGTAATTTTTGTGCGCTTCAACGAGCTTTCAAGCTTCAGGAAATCACGCGACTTCGAGTCGTGATTTTAGATTTGATTTGAAATGGAACAGCGTCCGCTCGAAATCATTCGAGGAAGGAAAAAGAAATGGATAACAGGGTTCGATTTTTGGGTTATTAATATGCGGTGTTTTCTACTTGAGGCTTCCGATTTTTGATTTAGATTGGAAGGAGTTCGGCCATTTATTTCTAATTTTTATTGAAGCTTTCGGTTTTCAATCTTTGCCAAGGAAATGAACACGAGGGTTGTAATTTTATAGAAGACGAGGGAGACATGTTTGTTGGCTCGAGAAAGAATATAGGACGGTACCATAAATCTTGTGTTTTTGCTTTGTTGCGAAGCTGGGGAGCAAGTAATACAGCTCGAGGAAGACAACAGTTATGCGATTTTACAAATCATAAATAGATCTGTGATGTGAGGAATATAGGTCAGCTCATTTATTAAAGTATTGACTTTGAGTTAATTGAGCTAAATTTTTGTTTTTAAGGTAAAATATCTCCTATTTCGAATCTCTATTTAAACGCAACAACGACGCCTACAAGTTATACCGTTATTCTGAACTTGACGGATCCGATTTTTGAATCTTAGTTTGAACGTATATACGAAATAATCATATCAAATTGATATGATATGATTTTAAACTCAAAACGAACAATTGCTTGAACATAAATTATTATTTTAAATTCAAATAGAATTTATATTGATCGACTGAATTGTTTTCGGTTCAGTTTTATCTTTGAATTAAATAATTTCAGTTCCTCGTATTTCGATTATTTAATCGATAACCCAATAAAATACCATTTATATTATAAATTCAATATTTAAAACCATACTAAATATTTAAAATAAACCGTTCAAAAATCTGGGTCGTTACAGATCCCAACCGTTGGTGATGTACATTCGATACACTCAAGCGAAATGAGTGGTCGGTCATGTGTGGCTGAGTTGCAAGATGTTCTTGTTGAACTCCAGTGTATCGTTCCTAGAGTACACTGATCGGAAGGTGGTTCCATACCTTGTCATAGTTGGGAATCCAATCATCCAATACGAGCTTGCGATTTTGATTGTATACTATATATGTAGTAAGGTGAGATGCAAGCGTTTCTGCTAGATTGATATTTATTTGTACTTAGACATTATTATAATATCAGAATGATATTGCTTTGAAAAGTTATTTGGATTCTCATATGGGAAAAACCCGTTCCGTATTCACGGCGTGGTCTTATGAGATATCATATACCTGTTTAAATGATTTGAGTTTATTCACACCAGTCCCATGACTGACCCGGAGTTTACTTTGTTGTTTTCCCTAAACTCTTGGGTGCCTAAATTAGTACGGGCAGTCAAGTAGTCGGGATTTGCAGATACATTGAAGTGCTGGAGCAGGAGGCTTCAGGATCATATAGCTATAGTTTATTTCCGCTGTGTTGTAAGTGCTGTACTCTGATAAGTGCTATTGTATACATAACTGTTATATTTCAAAGTTATGTTATCTATTATATGTTATTCGTTCCGCTGTGAGGTTCGTGTTACTCTGATGTTGTGTTCTTCTTCTTCTATTCTAAGTTTCTATCTTATCTATTCTCACCCTCTAATTTCTTTCATTAATTACCGGGATTTTCGATGTTTTGGTTATCGACGTCGAGCTTACGTCGATAACCAAAGTCGCCGAAAATCCGGGTTACAACATATCCAAGCCAACTTCAATTTCAAATTCAAGTTCCATTCTTGATTCAAATTCTTACGACATAAATCCAACTTACTTGATATCACTATAATCTAATTCAATTTCTATTTCTCTTTGGTTTTACGAATTCTAATTTAATTTGTTTTAATTCAAATAATCTATTTCTTGGAGTTTTTAAATAGCTTAGCCTTTCCCAAAAACCAGATATACCTTTTCAAGATTCAAAACAACTTGTTTTCCACAAACAATTCAAAAACCAAATCTTCGGTAGTAATCCGTCACTTAGCAACTCGAAAATGAACACTGATGATGTGGCCACACTCATCAGGGTTATTCTCCAGTTATAAAAGTGAGTTCAATACTATATTTTTTCAAAACCATTCTTAAACATTTCCCATTTTGAAATCATTTCAAAATATTCTTCCAATGTTTGTAACCAAATTTAAAATCTCTCAGGATTTTTAAATTCTCATATATTATACTTATATGAATTCTACTTTGTTATTTATATAACCATTTCAATTATAATCACATTCGATTAAATAACAACCAACACATCCAATATACTATAATGATTCAAATCTTAACCATTCTTTTATATCAAAATATAATTCGGGTAAAATTACTTCATTCACCCGCTTTCAAAACATACTGTGTCGACCCATCGTATTTGAGTGTTTAGAAACCCTTATCGATATTGTGGTGCCCAACCATCGACCAGAATCCACAAACAACTCAACCAATAAATCTACTCAATATAAAACAAATTTTTATATCAATAACAAATAAGCTCTCTCATTTACATACTCTCAACTCAATCTAGGGTGTTACTAACCCTATCTCTACTGAGTCACGCCATAGAGCCAAGGTATTAACTAAACCTTTGCTATGATACCAACTGTAATGACCCGGAAAATTAACGACCTTGATTATCCGATATACAACACATATCGAACATCAAGAGTCGAAAATATCGGATGATTAATGAAATAAATTAGAGGGTGAGGAAAGATAAGATAGAAACTTAGAATAGAAGAAGAAGAAGGACAACATCAGAGTAACACGAACCTCACAGCGGAACGAATAACATATAATATATAACACAACTTTGAAATATAAATTTGTACTTGCATATACATATCATTCCAAAGTACAACACAGCGGAAATAAACAATAGCTATATGATCCTGAAGCCTCCTGCTCCAAGCTCTCCAAGTATATCTGTAAAATCCTGACTACTTGACTGCCCATACAAAATTGGGCACCCAAGAGTTTAGGGAAAACAAAACAAAATAAACTCCGGGTTAGTCTTCGGACTGGTATGAGTAAAACAGTTTAAAACAGTTCGGACAAGTAAACGATATCTTTATATCAAAAACCTTTTGATATTATAATAATGTCTATCAACCACAATATAATAATCATCTAGCAGAAACGCTTTCATCTCACGTTCTACATATATAGTATACAATCAAAACCGCAAGCACGTATTGGGTAATGGATTTCCAACTATGACAAGGTATGGAACCACCTTTCGCTAGTGTACCTCTAGAAAGGAATACACTGGGTTCAACAAGAACATCTTGCAATCCGGCCACACATGACCGACCACTCATTTCGCTTGAGTGTATCGAATGTATATCACCAACGGTTGGGACCAGCAACCGTTTCCGGAATGGGACAGCACTAACAATAGATTTTTAGAAATAAATGAAACTCTATATCAGGTGATTATACACCCTAATAGGTGCGACCTACATAGCCATGCTACCTGCCCGATTTCTGTCATTTACCGGTTGATGAGGCTTGAGGTTACGCTTTATCATCACATCAGATTTCACTTCGAATGCCACATTGTCAGATCCATCGAAAATCACTAATTGACGTCTACAACAGTACATTACATGTTAGCTAAAGAAGTTTCCTTCTCCGCTTCCACTCTTGGTACAGTTGAAGAAATCAATGTACGTGACCTTTCTAGAAATACTCTGTCTTACATTCATCTATACAAGTCATCCAGGAACAGGATGTACCGAAGGCACTATTCAGTACATCCATCTCAGGCACTGTTATCTAAGACATATACATTAGCCCTTGCACTTTAATTTGTCTTCAATTATCTTTGGCATATATGATTCGCAACGCTTATGCCAATACAGAGTAGTTCTTTGGATAATAATCCAACCGGTCTCTCCATATTATCATCGTTAAAATGGTCAAAACTTCGATAGTCTGTGATTTAACCATCAAAGAAAAACATGTGTGCAAACAACGATATTATTTCCAGGTGGAAATTATATCGATCAATCGTCATTTTACATATATATATATATTCACATTTCCTTATTTTCTATGTTTAGAAAATATATGTTATTAACACTGGAAAACATTTCCATAGCTTATTTACATATCACTATCATTTCACAACTATTTGTCCCTGACTGTAAACTAGTAGGAGAACAATTCTCTAAGTATAAACCACGAAGGCCGAAACCAACATCAGATCGATACTCAGAAAACTATTCAACTTAACTAATCTCTAATCAGTTTCTAATCTTGTTTAACTCTATTTTTTTAACTCTATTTGATTAACTCATTGGTTAACTCTAACTGATTAACTCTAACTGATTAACTCTATATTCGAATAACTCCCCTTTAACTCTATTTATTTAACAAATAAATATCTCCTTTTAATTCTATTTATTTATAAAAATACATATCTCCTTATCTCATCCTATTTATTTACTAAATAAACAATTCACTTTATAAATATTCCATTTATAAAGATTTCCCCTCCTAATATTTCTACTTAAACATATTTCCTAGTTATAAATATCCCATTAAAAAAATCTTATTTATAAATATTCTATTTATAAATATTCTCTTTATAAATATTCTCTTTTTATAAAATCCTTTGATTTTATAAATATTCTTTTTTCAATATTCTGGTATGTTATGGTGTTTAACATATCAAGTTACGATGTCCAATATCGTCCATACACATAAAATCAACAACAGATTATAAATCACGTCATATATCACAATATATGAAAACAATAAAATAACTGTTGAGGAATCCAATTGGATTCCTCCAACTTGTTTCCCTGTATCCACAGATGTTACACAATAAAATCAACATCACTTTCAGTTCCATATGATATATTCTGTTAAACATAATCAATATAGAAATTCAACTAACTGACTAGCAGTTCAATCAAATAGTTAACATACAGTTAATCAACCAATATTTAATAGTTCTAAAAATACAACATGAAATTATAAACTGCTCAAAGTTAGTGAGATTTACTCACTTTGGCAGTTCATCATTAAAGAACGATAAACTGTTTGTTTGATTTGAATCAAACAATTTATTTCGCCATAAATTCAAACGAGCTCCAATCCACTCCCAGTCAGTTCCATGGTGTAGCCACCGTCCACACGGTCCCAACGGATCCGACCGTTTGTGATTCTGATATCGTATGGTCAAGACATGATTTACACAATTTAAATACATATTTAAGTAAAATAAAACTTGATTTTATAATCTATTGGGCTTAACTCTTTTACTTTGCCCATCCTCACCCATTAACACCCAGACCCGACCCTTTGCTTCTTTCCCAAATCAATTCGTGAGCTCCAGCAAAATCACATGGCCATGAACGAACATTGAGGCTCCACTCCCTCCTTCATCTTCACATAAGAATCAAAACTAATAACACCAAAATACTCCTTCAATCCTCTCAAGATCCATACCCATATTGTTAAACTCGGCTCCTCCTAGCATTACTCAACTTCGGTTACCACCTAAAGGTGGCGACAGAAAGAAAGTGTCGAACTTCATCAAACAAGGCATCAAGGTGCGGACTTCCGCCCTTAACACAAATACGAACTTCGATTTATCCATCTACTCACCAATTTTCCAAAAATCTTAAACCCTACATCGCGCTGGAAAATTCTGAGCCTCCCAATATTCAATCGCAACAGACGATACTAACCTAGAAACGTAGAGGAACCTCTCAGCATCCCAAATATATAAGTGTTATAATTTATCGTATTTGTTTAGCATTTGTTTTGATTTTATTTGAGATGGAACTTTTACTGTGAAGAGGAACTGGCGGCTTCGAAGCAGCCTTGACCAGAAAAAGTGATTGAAGAAAATTTAGGTTTAGATAATGTTGTGGTGCATTATATAGTGGATAACTTGGCTTGTTGGAGGATCCTTGTCCACTCATCTTTTTTTTTATTTTTTTTATTTTATATTTGTTTTAGCCATCTAAAAATCTGTGTGGTCACCCATGATACCCAAAAATCATGAAACTGGGCATGTAGCTAGACTTCGACATTACGGTCCCAACGAAACTAGTTTCGTCGAATTCCGACTCCGTTCGCTCACACAGCGTATTTTTAACCGTCAAAATACTAACTGTTTTTCACTTTAAAAATCCGTATGGCCACATACTGACTCTAAAAATCATGAAAATTGAAATCTAGCAATAATTTAATATTGCGGATCCAACAAAATTAGTTTCATCGAATTCTGAGGTCGTTTGCAGAACTAGCTATTTTCACAGCCCTAAATAACCCTTTTAAATATATAAATATATTTAAAAACAATTAAATTTAACATTTAAAAATAAATATTATCGTATATATTCAATGTGGAATACCATAAAGCTCTCATTGGATTTATAACTCGATATTTCAACATTCCTAGTTATATCGATATACGATTTATAATGAAATTCCTTTTATAAATATAAATAAATATTTATAAATTTCAAAGGAATTCCACGGCGACTTTTCAAAAATTTGATTTGGACGTAAATCAAAATCTACACGACGAAATCCGGATTTTTCTCTTCCACTAGAAAAATATACTTCACCAGCTCCTAACGTTTCTTGTTTCACAGAAATCCGGCTTAAAACGAATCTTGTACATTCAGTTCAAGTTCAAATCACCAAATCGCGAACTGCCACGCCATTTCGAGCTCGATTTTAATTATAATATAATTATACGTTCAAACTGTCGTTCAAATAATATATTCGTTATTCAAATTAAATTATAAACTGAATTATATATTTTGAATTGCCCAGTTCACACCATATCGCCATTTCCGCCAATTCTGATTATTTCAGAATTAAATATATTATTAAATTATTATTTTAATTAAATATTCACTATTATTTAATTAATCGACCATTTGAATTTTTAATCACTTTATAATTAATTAAATAAATAAATTATTATATCGCTGAAAAATGTGGATCATTACACTAGGGTTCACAAAACAAGAGAGAGAGGAGGCGGAGGAGGAGGAGAGGGAGAGGCCGAAGGTAGGTGGTGGCGGCCGGAGCTGGTGGTGGTGGGTGGAGGAGGGACGGCAGCGGGTTTGGGGAGGAGGTCTCCATTTTTTATTTTTTGAAGAGGAAGAGAAAAGTGAAATTATGAAATAAAAAGGAGGAAAAGTTATTACATGCTAGTTTCTCGCGTATTGTCCAAATGCCGATGATATCCAATTGCCGCGAATTTCGGACACGACATAGTAGACGTGAAGACGAGTCCAACGAAATAAGTTTCGTCGAATTCCGAGTTCATTTGACCGTCCGTTAAAATTCTCAAAAATGCTTAGATAAGCTCTAAAAATGCAATTTTGGCGCACCATTTATTCTTGCACGCTCACATGCTAACTCCAAAAATCTTGCCATTTTGGATTTAACAATTATTAGATGATACGAATCCATAAAAAAAATGGAATCGAATTCTGAGGTCGTATCAATAACGTTCATTTGTAAAATGACTGCCTGTTTTACCCTGAACTGTTTTAGCTAGCACGGCTACATACTAACTCCGTTTCACGCACCCATTGGGACTCAACGATTATTTTTCATTATGAATCCATAAAATTTATCTCGTCGAAATATGAGCTCATATGCAAAATTTCACTTTTTAAGGGCTATGTATTGCTAACCGAAAACCCCATCCAATTGCCACTATTCCGGATCTCGGAATATATCGAAGCTTATACTTTTTGGAGTTGTAAACGGCATTTTGAACCCAATGGAAGTGGTTTCGAGTCCGAATTCATCCGTATGCAAAATTTTCATTTTTAAGGGCAAAATTCCATAGCGACTATTCTGAATTTTCAACTGGGCATAACTATTTATTCCTGTTATGAAATTTCAATTTTTCGGATTCATTGGAAACATACTCTCAAATAGATTCTAATATTTTTTGTTTCGCTAAAATCGGGTTTATTTTGAATCCTGTACATTCATTTGAAATTCGAAATCGAAATTTGAAACTACCGCGCCATCTTCAATTCCTTTTATAATTAAAATAAAATATTTATATTCTAACGATGATTCAAATAAATATATACGTTCTATTTCTATGAAAATAAATTTCTCGTCGTTATTATTTAAAATAATTCATTTTAAATATTCAAAATTCACTAAAATTGCCAAAATAAAAATTTTAAATTGGCTCAGATTTCCTGGTTGTTACAGATGATGAGGCACGTTGGGCGAGGTTCTGGTCATCATTAGTTGGCGGTGAAGTGTGAGCATGGTATGAAGTAGAGCGAAGAGCAGATAGAAGGGATGGAGTATGTATTAGGCTGTGTTCATTTTTCCAGAGGTGGCCATTAATTGATATAATCAAAACATAGTAAAATATTAGTTTAATTATAATTTGATAAAAGAAAAATATTTGATAGTTAATTAATTCATATTCTAAAGCAATAAAGGGTGGTAATTTAGAGCTGAAGCAGTCCAGCACGAGGGGAACAAAGGTGGAAGATTATGTTTTTCAGTTTGTCTACAGAACGATGGAATCGACTTGTTGCGTTGCCTTAAAAGTAATTAAAACTAAGTATTTATTTAAGAGCATTAATAATTTAATTAATCATATCATAAATAATTAAACGATGTGTAGGTCATGGCAAGGTTTGAATATGAACAACAAGAACGGGAACAAACGATGGATGAACACGATGAAGGTATACCGTCGGCTTGTGTTTAACGTTGATAAAGTAAATTGTTTAATTAATTTTATAATTTAAAAATAATTAGTTTAATTATAACATGTATATTTTAAACGTATGTAACTTTTTATCTTGTGAACATAATCCAACAAAACAAGTCACGATGGAATCATAGTTACGAACACAGCAGTTGGAACAATTTGGACAATGCTGGAACCTGCCATAATTTACAGTTAAATTAAATGCATGTTTAATTTAACTGAAACCGTACTACTTTAGCAACAATGAAATTCGGTGGGTATAACTCACTCAGTTTCTCCCAAAAATTTTTTTTATGTTGGGTTTTATTTTGTGTGCTATGCTTGTTTATCATTTGATGATTGCTAAATATATTTTTATATATTGGCTGACTGATTAAATTAAACATTCGTTTGATTTAATTGAAACCCAGTCGTTATTTTAACTATTAATTCCAATTGAGGTAATTTACCCTGTTGGTTATGTTTATTTAATAAACGTATTAAAAATTTATGATGGATGCTTAGATTGCTGTTATTGGTTGATTGTTATCTGTTAAACTTATTAATTCCGCTCATCAAAGTAGATAATGATAATTATTTTGTTATATTGAATGAATAGTTTTATTTGAGGCAACCTATTTGGATGCAGGGAAACACAAGTTGGAGGGATCCAACCGGGTTCCTCACTAATATTGTTAATAATTATTATATATGTTGACCATGCTTTGATTGATGTGAAATTGGATAAAATAAACCCCTATTTCACAGTTTGGTATTTTAGCAGTAATTTGGCCTTTTAAATAACAATATTAAAATAAGAAATTTGTTGAATCGATTTTAATCGAATCTGAAATGTTTTCAGATTTTATACATACTAAAACGTCGATCGCCGTCAGGCGAGTCGGCATAGTTTAAGTTATAAAATTTATTTTTATAACTGAAGCAAGAATTTCAAGTATATTTTGTAAGCTGTTTAAAAATAGAATTTTATTATAAATATTTATAAATGATTTTACAAAAGGGTGCATTTGGCTCAGGTCCCTATTAAGTTTCAAAATTAGGCACATATCCGGTCCTAACTTATTATGAATTACATCCCTATTTTTCGAAAATTCATTAAAAAATAAAAATATCACGTAAATGCATATTTAAATTAAACACATAATCATAATAAATTTCAGAAAAAACCACCAAAAAATGCACCAAAAACCAAAAATACAAAAAAAAACAACGAAACAACAGTAATATGCATCAAAAGATGCATCCGTTTGTACATAGTTGCATACATTCATGCATATATTTCAGTGATGCATCAAACTACAGTATAAATGCATACATGTATGTAGTTATACTGCAATATACACATCTTTTTATGCATATAGTTAATTCTGACCTGTTTTTTCAAGAATTTACAGTTTTCAGACATTGTTGCATACATTTATGCACTTATATAGAATAAATGCATATATTCATGCACATATTCAGAAGCCTTCATCCCTTTTAACTTTGTTGCATAAATGTATGCATATATACGGAATAGTTGTATACATGTTTGCAACTATTCATAATACATGCAGCTTAGTTCAACTTTATATGCATACATGTATGGAACTATTGGTAATAGTTGCATACATGTACATATATTCATCCAAGTTTTCAGTAGAAAACACTTGATGAATATATGCATACGTGTATGCATATATTCTAGTATAAGTTGCACAGATGTATGCAACTTTTTTTTTCTCCAGATTTTTTCAAAGAATATTTTCTGTTTTTTGAATTTTTTTATATAGCAGCTCATTTATTACTTCAAAAAACATGTAGCTATCAAAATATGGACCCTTTTTGAAATTGAAACATGGGGAGGATACCGTTTGTATTTTGAAAATTTTTAAGGATGTGTGACTAATTTTCACTTTATAAAATATTACGAATAAATTATATAGGAATTCCTTATGCTTTTGATAAATGTCATAAGCAAGTAAGTTGGAAATTTATTTTGGGATAATTGTTTTTGAGAAAAACAATCAAGCAAAATTATATGGAATTAATTAATTTATTATTAATCGAAGGTGAAGGATTATTTAGAATTAGTTAACAAGTTAATTGATGTTTTCTAGTTGACTAAGTCAACTATTTAACTGGAATTGTTTATTAGATTAGTTGGATTTTAAATTAATCTAATAAGAATAGTTTTGATAAATGATTGTTTAAATATAATAAATTTTCGATAAAATTTATTAATCTTCTTGTTGACGTCAAAAGTTGGTCACTAGTGACGATCAACCCCCAAGCGCGTGATCAACACACGACTAAAGATAAAAAATGCAGTAAAAAAGTAAAAGAACGGGGAGCACACACAAAATTTTTATAGTGGTTCGACAAAGGAAATGCATACGTCCACTTTATATATTATTTCTTTCTCCTTTGATTACAAGTACAATGTTTCTCCTGTTTGAAGAAAAAAAGAAAATGATTCTCTTCTTTTCTTCCTTTTGAGAGATTGAGATTCTGGAGAAGAGTAGAGATGAAAAGCTTATAGAAGCCGTCTGGCCAAAAGAAGTCTCCTTTTTCTCTTTAAGCTTGGAGGTATTTATAGGTGTTAAATCCAGCTTAGGCTGTTGTGAAATGGTCCGGCCATTTCGGGAAGGCCCGGGCACGTGGAGTCAATCCATTGGCTCGAGTTGCAGCTGGAAGACTAACTCCACTGTTCATAAATAGTATCCTCGAAAGTTGTGGATGACGTGGCATCCATGAAGAGGTATATCAAAAGTAGAGCTTTGTCCGCATACGGTTGACCGCATTTATCTCCTTGGAAGTTGGGATATTAGGTGGACTGGCTCTGTATAAAATTTCCACCCTGGCCCGAAATAATCGGTCGACTCACTCTGATAAACTCGGTCGACTGGGAGGCTTATTCTTTCGGAGTGAGCTGTTATTTGTTGAATCTGGACGTGGACCGATGGGTGACTGTTTTGGACCCATTATTGGCTGTTGGGCTTCCTGAAGTGCGACTTTGTATTTGACTGCGCGTTTGGACTTGTTTGTTGAGATTCTTTCCAAGAAGTGCGTTAACACTTTGCCCCTCAGAATGCATCTTCATCGACAGAGGGAGGTTTGTTCTGAAATCTGGACTGAAGTACAAACGCTCGAGCTGCTATGGTCGCGTCGGACCATATTAAAGCCAGAAAACCGACGATCCGAGGTTGTATTAAGACCAGAAAACTGACAACCATCGGGAACCGTATTAAGGCCGAGATGATGATTGCCATAAGGATTGGTTACAGCAAATACAAAACAAACCATCCTCGTTTGGAGAAAGGTGATGGGTCGAGCATTTTATTCCACTTAGCTTTAGAGGGTAGCGAGCATAAACTGTAACGACCCAGTTTTTAGCGACTTTGGTTATCGACATAAACTCAATGACGACTTACCAAACATCGAAAAATAACCGAATAGTTAATGAAAGAAGTTAGAGGGTGAGGAAAGATAAGATAGAACTAATAGAATAGAAGAAGAAGAAGAACATCATCATCAGAGTAAACACGAATCTCACAGCGGAACGAATAAAATATAACATAACTTTTGAAATACAAACAGTATATGTATACAATAACATTTCAGAGTACAACACTTACAACACAGCGGAAATAATAATAGCTATAGAATCCTGAAGCCTCCTGCTCCAAGCTCTCCATGTATATCTGTAAAATCCCGACTACTTGACTGCCCATACAAATTAGGCACCCAAGAGTTTAGGGAAACAAACAAATAAACTTCGGGTCAGTCATGGGACTGGTATGAGTAAAACAGTTTAAAAACAGTTTGAACAAGTAAACGATATCTCATAAGACCACGCCGTATAACGAAACGGGTTTTTTTTCTTATGAGAATCCAAAATATCTTTATATCAAAAACATTTTTGATATTATAATAATGTCTATCAACCACAATATAATAATCATCTAGCAGAAACGCTTTCATCTCACGTTCTACATATATAGTATACAATCAAAACCGCAAGCACGTATTGGGTAATGGATTTCCAACTATGACAAGGTATGGAACCACCTTCCGATCAGTGTACTCTAGGAACGATACACTGGAGTTCAACAAGAACATCTTGCAACTCAGCCACACATGACCGACCACCCATTTCGCTTGAGTGAATCGAATGTCCATCACCAACGGTTGGGATCAGCAACCATTCCCGTATATATATATATGGGACAGCATTGATAGATTAAAGAAGCAAATGAATATTCTCTAGATAGGTGATTATACACCCTACTTCGGTGCGACCGACTTAGCCATGCCGCCTGCCCGATTTCTTTCATTTACCGGATGTGAGGCTAGAAGCTACGCTTACTTTCCATTCATTGATAACACGATCACTTTGAATGCCACATTATCAGATCCGTTAATCATTAGTTGGTTTATACAAATATCCTGGATGTTATGCTAAGGGATAAATCCGTTGCAACCATATATATTTATACAGACCAACCCATTCGATCATTGGAAATACTCTGTCAGACACTCGTCCATATACGTTCGTTCTGGGACTGAACGAAACCGAAGGCACTATTCAGTAAATCCATCTTAGGCACTGTTATCTAAGACTTATACAATAGCCCTTGCACTTTACTCCGTCTTCAATTTATTAAGCATATATGATTTGCAACGCTTATGCCAATACGGAGTGGTTCTTCGGATAATAATCCAACCGGTCTCTCCATATTAACAACGTAAATATGGTCAAAACTTGATAGTCTGTGATTTAACTATCAATGAAAACATGTCGGTGTACAAACAACGATCTTATTTCCAAATGGAATTAACGATCAAATCACACAACATATAAATATATATATATATATTTCCTTATTTTCCATAATTATAAAATATACGTTATTTACATTGGAAAACATTTCCAATCCTCATTCACGCATCACTATCATTCCACAACTGTTAGTCCCTAACCGTAAACTAGTAAGAGAACATTTCTCTAAGTGTAAACCCCGAAAGCCGAAACCAACATCAGATCGACACCCAGAAAACTATTCAACTTACTAATCTCTAGTCAGTTTCTAATTTTTGTTTAACTCCATTACTTTAACTCTATTCGATTAACTCTAACTGATTAACTCTAACTGATTACCTCTAACTGATTAACTCTAACTGGTTAACTCTAAATGATTAACTCTAACTGATTAACTCTAACTGATTAACTCTAACTGGTTAACTCTAACTGATTAACTCTAACTGGTTAACTCTAACTGATTTACTCTAACTGGTTTACTCTAACTGGTTAACTCTAGCTGGTTAACTATAACTGATTACCTCTAACTGGTTAACTCTAACTGATTAACTCTAACTGGTTAACACTAACTGATTAACTCTAACCGGTTAACTCAAATTCGAATAACTTATATTCGATTAACTCCTTTTTATAACGTTTATCCATTTTTTAAAGATTTACTTTTAGTAACGGTTCTTCACTTTAAAAATGTCCTTTTTAACAGCGTTTAATCACTTATAATGTTTTCCTTATAACAGCGTTTAATCACTTATAATGTTTTCCTTATAACAGCGTTTAATCACTTTTAATGTTTTCCCTTTTTAATCCTATTTATTTTCCAAATAAATATTCCTTTATCACTTCACTTTTATTCCTTAGATCCTCATTATAAATTGATAAGTGAATAAACTTCTCAGTGTTAATCCCGAAGGCCGAAACCAACATCAGATCAACACTTTGAAATTTACTCAACTCAATCAACGTATAACAAGTTCCAATTGCTCAAAAACCATATCCTATTCTCTTTAACCTTTTTAAATCGATTCTATTTATTTTCTAAAAAATATTCCTTTTATAAATTCATTTGATTTTATAAATACTTCATTTTCAATATACGTTTTGAAAATTCACTTTTTACTTTCCAGTATTCATTACAGTATTTGAAACACCATATAACCATGATTATTATCAACCAAGCACACATAATCAGCACAGATTATATAACACATCATATATCACAATATATGAAACAAAACAGTATTTTATATATTGAGGAACCCAGTTGGGTCCCTCCAACCTGTTTCCCTGCATCATAGATGTTAAACAACACGAGTATAAAATATTCTGATAAACAGAATCAATATTCGATTAACGATGTATATATATATATATATCGTTATCGATAATTTCAACTAACTGACTAGCAGTTCAATCAACAAAATCAACACACCGCAATCAACAGATAAATTATCAATTCTAAAAATTACGTTATAAAATATAACTGTTCAGAGTTGGTGAGTTTTACTCACTTTGGCAGTTCATCGTTAAAGAACGATAAACTGTTATTTGATTTGAATCAAACAATTTATTTCACCATAAATTCATACGAGCTCGGATCCACCTCCAGTCAGCTTCGTTGTGAAGCTCTCGTCCATACGGTCCCAACGCAACTTACGGTTCGTCAATCTGATATCGTATGACGAAGATATGAATTTGTGAAGTTCATACATTATTTAATTAAACTAAAAACTTGAATTTAAGTGAATTGGGCCCTCACCCCCTTTTAAACACCGGCCCATTTGCAATCCAACCCGCCGGGCCCTTCTTCCTCCACACATAAACCACGCGACATCAGTATTTTTGCAAAGCAATGGCCGATCTTCTCCTTTCCTTATCTCCCTCTACAGATCTTTTAAAATCAAATAAAAATACTCAAAATTCACTACTTCAAAAACCCTACCTGCCCATCCTTCTCGCGTCCATTTCATCTCCAGTCTACAAAAAAAAACTGCCTCATCCACGTTTGAAACCAAAACTGACCCATTTCCCCAACAAATCCGCGACTCCAGTTCCTCCTTACCTTCAGCAAACTTCAAACACCATATCTACAACACACAACCAACGTCCCTTTTCCTGAAACCAACAAACTCAGTGCAAAAATAGTCTCCACCCTCTCTGCTTGAACGTTGCCTCAAAATCCATGCACATGTTTGTGCATCCCCCCTCCTGTTCAATGGCATGAACAACCCCCAGCTCCTTGCAAAGATCGAACTCCACTGTTTCGGAGTCACGGCTACAGGGATCCCCGACCAACTTCAAAATCTCGTCTCCCAACTGTTGAAAATGCGGAAACTTAAGGTGCCAGTCAATGACCACAACATCCCTTAACCACCGCTTCCATTGATTTAAATCCCATCAACCACTCAGATCCTCCATACAGATATCCACCGGACCACTTCACCACCGAGTCACCCAAGCCTATTGCCAAATCGATGCGCCTTGGTCCCCTGGTCACTGCACTCCGCTCCTTTCCCCTTCCGTCATGATGGAGTTCGTCATCACTTCTTCAGAGCTCGCGCTTTGTAAAACTCGTGTAGAAATGAAGCTGTAAAGCCATCGGCTTCTATACACAAGTTCTGCAATTTTATACATTGAACGATTTCTTTGTTTGAGAGTATTTAGTGGCGGCACAAAATGTTCTTGTTGAGCGAATGGATAATTAGGTCTTAAGGGGAGAAGTTATAGGAAAAGAGATGGAGATGTTTTTCTTATTTTATTATATTTAAATAGGTCGGCATGTTTAATCACATAGGATGCTGCGTGGGATTTGATCGGCTATTCATTTTAGAGTGGCTGCCGTGATGTGAATGTTGCCTGTGTTCGAAAGAGATGGGTGCGTACAAGACTTAGCAATGAAGAAACCAAATTATATATATAAACATATACTCACACGTTAGATATTAGGGTACCCTACCATATTAAACTCCGTTCGCATATGAACTGCTACGGACAGAAAACAAATTACGGTTGTGTCCAAAGAGGTGTCGCGATCCCAAAAATATAATAATACCGGTAGATTGACTCATATTGTGAAACCCCAAAATCGTTGATTAAGGGTGCAAAATACTCCAAATAAAAAGATGGAAATTTAATTAATTAAAAACTATAGTAAAATTCTAAAACTTAAATTATCACTATGTCTCAAAAGAACCATGTCTAAATTCACAACCGATATCTAGTTATATCAAATAAACCGTTACGGTCGATAAACGATTCTATAGCGACTATTTTAAAATTTGATTTGGACATAAATCAAAATCTACATGACGAAATCTCGATTTTTCTCTTCCACTAGAAAGATATACTCCACCAGCTCCACACATTTCTTGTTTCACAGAAATCCGATTTAAAACGAACCTTGTATATTCAGTTGAAGTTCAAATCGCCAAATAGCGAACTGCAGCGCCATTTCGAGCTCGGTTTTAATTATAATATAATTATACGTTCTTACATCGTCAATTAAATAATATATTCGTTATTTAAATAATTAAATAAGTTAATTATTGCACTGTCAAAAATCCGGGTCATTACATTCTTTCCCCTTAAATTAATTTCGTCCTCGAAATTGCTAAGCTAGAAGACGACCCTATCTACTGGGTAAATATTTATCGGTTTACCCCTTAACTTCAATTTCAACTGAACCAATTAATATCGGCTAAAATATTAATTTATTCCGACTAACTAAAATTTTCAAAAATTCTGAAATTTTTACTAACGCCTTTAATTTCCGGAAAATTTCGCCATAACCTCCTTTGTACTGGTCGATACTCAAATCACAACTCGCCTCTCTGGGCCTTCTCCAACCCAAAAGAAATTCAAACAGCCAAGGTCTTGCCAATTCGGCTCAAAAAATCCAAACTCATATATAAATAAACTTGTACCTTTTTGTCGAGCATACCATTCATATCCCTTCATTTGTTACCACTTCAACATATACTCATGTCATTCCTAACAAATTCTAATTAGTTTATTCTCAATTCCAATCCTTCACTTATACAAGTCAGATTTCATTCAACTCCAATATCAACTTTCAACCTCTTAACTCATCAACTCAATTCCATTCCAGATTATTTTAAAATCAAATTCAGTTTTAATTCAACTTAGTTCAAGTTAAATTTCTAATTAATTTATTCACATTTACTAGTTCATCTGTTTAACTCACAAGTTAAATTCAAATTTCAAATGCCTGGGTTTATTTCAAATCCATTTGAAATCATAATACCAATTCAAAAGCTTTGAATTTCTAAACACTTGTTTTCTAAAAACATTTCAAAAACAAAAATCTTTGGTAGTAATCCGTCACTTAGAATCTCGAAAATGACACTGATAATGTGGCCACCATCATCAGGGTTATTTCCCAGCGAACAAGTGAGTTCAATACTATATCACTTTCAGATTGAAAAACATTTTCAAAATCTCCCAGGAACTTAAAATTTCCTTGATTTAATTCCAATTCTGATTTAAATTTCAGATTTAATTCTTCTTATTTCATATACTTTACTTATATGAATCCCGATTAGTTATTTATAACCCTTTCACTTTTTATAAAAAAAAAATTCGATTATAATACCAACCAACACAACCAATATACTATATTATTTCCAATATAGATAACAAAATATAACTTGGGTAAAATTATTTCATTTACCCTCTTTTCAAAACATACCATGTTGGTTCATCGTATTCAAGTGTTTAGTAACCCCTATCGATACAGTGGATCAGACTGATCGACCAAAATTCACAAACTACTCAACCAATGAATCTCCACAATATAAAACCATTTTTATGTTAAATAACATATACGCGCTCATATATATACACTCAAATTCAGTCTAGGATATTACTAATCTCATCTCTACTGAATTTCGCCACAGAGCCAAGGTAATTCACTTAACCTTAAGCTCTGATACCAACTGTAATGACCCGGTTTTTAGCGACTTTGGTTATCGATATAAACTCAATGACGACATACCAAACATCGAAAAATAACCGAATAGTTAATGAAAGAAGTTAGAGGGTGAGGAAAGATAAGATAGAACTAATAGAATAGAAGAAGAAGAAGAGCATCACTTACAACACAGCGGAAATAATAATAGCTATAGAATCCTGAAGCCTCCTGCTCCAAGCTCTCCAAGTATATCTGTAAAATCCCGACTACTTGACTGCCCGTACAAATTAAGCACCCAAGAGTTTATGGAAACAAACAAATAAACTCCGGGTCAGTCATGGGACTGGTATGAGTAAAACAGTTTAAAAACAGTTTGAACAAGTAAACGATATCTCATAAGACCACACCGTATAACGGAACAGGTTTTTTTTCTTATGAGAATCCAAAATATCTTTATATCAAAAACATTTTTGATATTATAATAATGTCTATCAACCACAATATAATAATCATCTAGCAGAAACGCTTTCATCTCACGTTCTACATATATAGTATACAATCAAAACCGCAAGCACGTATTGGGTAATGGATTTCCAACTATGACAAGGTATAGAACCACCTTCCGATCAATGAACTCTAGGAACGATACACTGGAGTTCAACAAGAACATCTTGCAACTCAACCACACATGACCGACCACTCATTTCGCTTGAGTGTATCGAATGTACATCACCAACGGTTTGGATCAGCAACCGTTCCCGTATATATATATGGGACAACATTGATAGATTAAAGAAGCAAATGAATATTCTCTAGATAGGTGATTATACACCCTACTTCGGTGCGACCGATTTAGCCATGCTGCCTGCCCGATTTCTGTCATTTACCGGATGTGAGGCTGGAAGCTACGCTTACTTTCCATTCATTGATAACACGATCACTTTGAATGCCACATTATCAGATCCGTTAATCATTAGTTGGTTTATACAAATATCCTGGATGTTATGCTAAGGGATAAATACGTTGCAACCATATATATTTATACAGACCAACCCATTCGATCATTGGAAATACTCTGTCAGACACTCGTCCATATACGTTCGTTCTGGGACTGAACGAAACCGAAGGCACTATTCAGTACATCCATCTTAGGCACTGTTATCTAAGACTTATACAATAGCCCTTGCACTTTACTCCGTCTTCAATATATTCAGCATATATGATTCGCAACGCTTATGCCAATACGGAGTGGTTCTTCGGATAATAATCCAACCGGTCTCTCCATATTATCAACGTAAATATGGTCAAAACTTGATAGTCTGTGATTTAACTATCAATGAAAACATGTCGGTGTACAAACAACGAACTTATTTCCAAATGGAATTATCGATCAAATCACCCAACATATAAATATATATATATTTTTATATTTCCTTATTTTCTATAATTAGAAAATATACGTTATTTACATTGTAAAACATTTCCAATCCTCATTCACGCATCACTATCATTCCACAACTGTTAGTCCCTAACTGTAAACTAGTAAGAGAACAATTCTCTAAGTGTAAACCCCGAAGGCCAAAACCAACATCAGATCGACACCCAGAAAACTATTCAACTTACTAATCTCTTGTCAGTTTCTAATTTTTGTTTAACTCCATTACTTTAACTCTATTCGATTAACTCTAACTGATTAACTCTAACTGATTACCTCTAACTGATTAACTCTAACAGGTTAACTCTAACTGGTTAACTCTAACTGATTAACTCTAACTGGTTAACTCTAACTGGTTTACTCTAACTGGTTTACTCTAACTGGTTAACTCTAACTGGTTAACTCTAACTGATTACCTCTAACTGGTTAACTCTAACTGATTAACTCTAACTGGTTAACTCTAACTGATTAACTCAAACTGATTAACTCTAACTGGTTAACTCAAATTCGAATAACTTATAGTCGATGAACTCCTTTTTACAACGTTTATCCATTTTTAACAGCGTCTTCAATAACTGATTACCTCGAACTGCTAGTCTCTAACTGATTAACTCTAACTGATTAACTCTAACTGGTTAACTCAAATTCGAATAACTTATAGTCGATTAACTCCTTTTTAACAGCGTTTAATCACTTATATTGTTTTCCTTATAACAGCGTTTAATCGCTTATAATGTTTTCCTTATAACAGCGTTTAATCACTTATAATGTTTTCCCTTTTTAATCCTATTTATTTTCCAAATAAATATTCCTTTATCAATTCACTTCTATTCCTTAGATCCTCATTATAAATTGATAAGTGTATAAACTTCTCAGTGTTAATCCCGAAGGCCGAAACCAACATCAGATCAACACTTTGAAATTTACTCAACTCAATCAACGTATAACAAGTTCCAATTACTCAAAAACCATATCCTATTCTCTTTAACCTTTTTAAATCGATTCTATTTATTTTCTAATAAATATTCCTTTTATAAATTCCTTTGATTTTATAAATACTTCATTTTCAATATACGTTTTGAAAATTCCCTTTTTACTTTCCAGTATTTGAAACACCGTATAACCATGATTATTATCAACCAAGCACACATAATCAGCACAGATTATATAACACATCATATATCACAATATATGAAACATAACAGTATTTTATATATTGAGGAACCCAGTTGGGTCCCTCCAACCTATTTCCCTGCATCACAGATGTTAAACAACACGAGTATAAAATATTCTGATAAACAGAATCAATATTCGATTAACGATTTATATATATATATATCGTTATCGATAATTTCAACTAACTGACTAGCAGTTCAATCAACAAAATCAACACACCGCAATCAACAGATAAATTATCAGTTCTAAAAATTACGTTATAAAATATAACTGTTCAGAGTTGGTGAGTTTTACTCACTTTGGCAGTTCATCGTTAAAGAACGATAAACTGTTATTTGATTTGAATCAAACAATTTATTTCACCATAAATTCATACGAGCTCGGATCCACCTCCAGTCAGCTTCGTTGTGAAGCTCTCGTCCATACGGTCCCAACGCAACTTACGGTTCGTCAATCTGATATCGTATGACGAAGATATGAATTTTAGAAGTTCACACACTATTTAATTAAACTAAAAACTTGAATTTAAGTGAATTGGGCCCTCACCCCCTTTTAAACACCGGCCCATTTGCAATCTAACCCGCCGGACCCTTCTTCCTCCACACATAAACCACGCGACATCAGTATTTTTGCAAAGCAATGGCCGATCTTCTCCTTTCCTTATCTCCCTCTACAGATCTTTTAAAATCAAATAAAAATACTCAAAATTCACTACTTCAAAAACCCTACCAGCCCATCCTTCTCGCGTCCATTTCATCTCCAGTATACAAAAAAAAAACTGCCTCATCCACGTTTGAAACCGAAACTGACCCGTTTCCCCAACAAATCCGCGACTCCAGTTCCTCCTTACCTTCAGCAAACTTCAAACACCATATCTACAACACACAACCAACGTCCCATTTCCTGAAACCAACAAACTCAGTGCAAAAACAGTCTCCACCCTCTCTGCTTGAACGCTGCCTCAAAATCCATGCACATGTTTGGAGCATCCCCCCTCCTGTTCAAAGGCATGAACAACCCCCAGCTCCTTGCAAAGATCGAACTCCACTGTTTCGGAGTCACGGCTACAGGGATCCCCGACCAACTTCAAAATCTCGCCTCCCAACTGTTGAAAATGCGGAAACCTTAAGGTGCCAGTCAACGACCACAACATCCCTTAACCACCGCTTCCATTGATTTAAATCCCATCAACCACTCAGATCCCCCATACAGATACCCACCGGACCACTTCACCACCGAGTCACCCAAGCCTATCGCCAAATCGATGCGCCTTGGTCCCCTGGTCACTGCACTTCGCTCCTTTCCCCTTCCGTCATGATGGAGTTCGTCATCACTGCTTCAGAGCTCGCGCTTTGTAAAACTCGTGTAGAAATGAAGCTGTAAAGCCATCGGCTTCTATACACAAGTTCTGCAATTTTATACATCGAACGATTTCTTTGTTTGAGAGTATTTAGTGGCGGCGCAAAATGTTCTTGCTGAGCGAATGGATAATTAGGTCTTAAGGGGAGGAGTTATAGGAAAAGAGATGGAGATATTTTTCTTATTTTATTATATTTAAATAGGTCGGCATGTTTAATCACATTGGAGGCTGCGTGGGATTTGATCGGCTATTCATTTTAGAGTGGCTGCCGTGATGTGAATGTTGCCTGTGTTCGAAAGCGATGGGAGCGTACAAGACTTAGCAATGAAGAAACCAAATTATATACATATACTCACACGTTAGATATTAGGGTACCCTACCATATTAAACTCCGTTCGCGTATGAACTGCTACGGACAGAAAACAAATTACGGTTGTGGCCAACAAGGTGTCGCGATCCCAAAAATATAATAATACCGGTAGATTGACTCATATTGTGAAACCCCAAAATCGCTGATTAAGGGTACAAAATACTCCAAATAAAAATATGCAAATTTAATTAATAAAAAATTACAGTAAAATTCTCAAAATTAAATTATCACTATGTTCAAAAGAACCATGTCTAAATTCACAACCGATATCTAGTTATATCAAATAAACCGTTACGGTCGAGAAACGATTCTATAGCGACTATTTTAAAATTTGATTTGGACATAAATCAAAATCTACATGACGAAATCTTGATTTTTCTCTTCCACTAGAAAGATATACTCCACCAGCTCCACACGTTTCTTGTTTCACAGAAATCCGATTTAAAACGAACCCTGTATATTCAGTTGAAGTTCAAATCGCCAAATAGCGAACTGCAGCGCCATTTCGAGCTCGGTTTTAATTATAATATAATTATACGTTCTAACATCGTCGATTAAATAATATATTCGTTATTTAAATAATTAAATAAGTTAATTATTGCACTGTGAAAAATCCGGGTCATTACATTCTTTCCCCCTTAAATTAATTTCGTCCTCGAAATTGCTAAGCTAGAAGACGACCCTATCTACTGGATAAATATTTATCGGTTTACCCCTTAACTTCAATTTCAACTGAACCAATTAATATCGGCTAAAATATTAATTTATTCGGACTAACTAAAATTTTCAAAAATTCTGAAAATTTTCCTAACGCCTTTAATTTCCGGAAAATTTCGCCATAACCTCCTTTGTACTGGTCGATACTCAAATCACAACTCGCCTCTCTGGGCCTTCTCCAACCCAAAAGAAATTCAAACAGCCAAGCGGCTTGCCAATTCGGCTCAAAAAATCCAAACTCATATATAAATAAACTTGTACCTTTTTGTCGAGCATACCATTCATATCCCTTCATTTGTTACCACTTCAACATATACTCATGTCATTCCAAACAAATTCTAATTAGTTTATTCTCAATTCCAATCCTTCACTTATACAAGTCAGATTTCATTCAACTCCAATATCAACTTTCAACCTCTTAACTCATCAACTCAATGCCATTCCAGACTATTTTAAAATCAAATTCAGTTTTAATTCAACTTAGTTCAAGTTAAATTTCTAATTAATTTATTCACATTTACTAGTTCATCTGTTTAACTCACAAGTTAAATTCAAATTTCAAATGCCTGGGTTTATTTCAAATCCATTTGAAATCATAATACCAATTCAAAAGCTTTGAATTTCTAAACACTTGTTTTCTAAAAACATTTCAAAAACAAAAATCTTTGGTAGTAATCCGTCACTTAGAATCTCGAAAATGACACTGATAATGTGGCCACCATCATCAGGGTTATTTCCCAACGAACAAGTGAGTTCAATACTATATCACTTTCAGATTGAAAAACATTTTCAAAATCTCCCAGGAACTTAAAATTTCCTTGTTTTAATTCCAATTCTGATTTAAATTTCAGATTTAATTCTTCTTATTTCATATACATTACTTATATGAATCCCGATTAGTTATTTATAACCCTTCCTCTTTTTATAATCTTTTTTTCGATTATAATACAAACCAACACAACCAATATACTATATTATTTCCAATATAGATACCAAAATATAACTTAGGTAAAATTATTTCATTTACCCTCTTTTCAAAGCATACCATGTTGGTTCATCGTATTCAAGTGTTTAGTAACCCCTATCGATACAGTGGATCAGACTGATCGACCAGAATTCACAAACTACTCAACCAATGAATCTCCACAATATAAAAATGTTTTTATATTAAATAACATATACGCGCTCATATATACACACTCAAATTCAGTCTAGGATATTACTAATCTCATCTCTACTGAATTTCGCCACAAAGCCAAGGTAATTCACTTAACCTTAAGCTCTGTTACCAACTGTAACGACCCGGTTTTTAGCGACTTTGGTTATCGACATAAACTCAATGACGACTTACCAAACATCGAAAAATAACCGAATAGTTAATGAAAGAAGTTAGAGGGTGAGGAAAGATAAGATAGAACTAATAGAATAGAAGAAGAAGAAGAACATCATCATCAGAGTAAACACGAATCTCACAGCGGAACGAATAAAATATAATATAACATAACTTTTGAAATACAAACAGTATATGTATATAATAACATTTCAGAGTACAACACTTACAACACAGCGGAAATAATAATAGCTATAGAATCCTGAAGCCTCCTGCTCCAAGCTCTCCAAGTATATCTGTAAAATCCCGACTACTTGACTGCCCGTACAAATTAGGCACCCAAGAGTTTAGGGAAACAAACAAATAAACTCTGGGTCAGTCATGGGACTGGTATGAGTAAAACAGTTTAAAAACAGTTTGAACAAGTAAACGATATCTCATAAGACCACGCCGTATAACGGAACGGGTTTTTTTTCTTATGAGAATCCAAAATATCTTTATACCAAAAACATTTTTGATATTATAATAATGTCTATCAACCACAATATAATAATCATCTAGCAGAAACGCTTTCATCTCATGTTCAACATATACAGTATACAATCAAAACCGCAAGCACGTATTGGGTAATGGATTTCCAACTATGACAAGGTATGGAACCACCTTTCGATCAGTGTACTCTAGGAACGATACACTGGAGTTCAACAAGAACATCTTGCAACTCAGCCACACATGACCGACCACTCATTTCGCTTGAGTGTATCGAATGTACATCACCAACGGTTGGGATCGGCAACCGTTCCCATATATATATATGGGACAACATTAATAGATTAAAGAAGCAAATGAATATTCTCTAGATAGGTGATTATACACCCTACTTCGGTGTGACCGACTTAGCCCTGCTGCCTGCCCGATTTCTGTCATTTACCGGATGTGAGGCTAGAAGCTACGCTTACTTTCCATTCATTGATAACACGATCACTTTGAATGCCACATTATCAGATCCGTTAATCATTAGTTTGTTTATACAAATATCTTGGATGTTATGCTAAGATATAAATCCGTTGCAACCATATATATTTATACAGACCAACCCATTCGATCATTGGAAATACTCTATCAGACACTCGTCCATATACGTTCATTCTGGGACTGAACGAAACCGAAGGCACTATTCAGTACATCCATCTTAGGCACTGTTATCTAAGACTTATACAATAGCCCTTGCACTTTACTCTGTCTTCAATATATTCAGCATATATGATTCGCAACGCTTATGCCAATACGGAGTGGTTCTTCGGATAATAATCCAACCGGTCTCTCCATATTAACAACGTAAATATGGTCAAAACTTGATGGTCTGTGATTTAACTATCGATGAAAACATGTCGGTGTACAAACAACGATCTTATTTCCAAATGGAATTATCGATCAAATCACCCAACATATAAATATATATATATATTTATATTTCCATATTTTCTATAATTAGAAAATATACGTTATTTACATTGGAAAACATTTCCAATCCTCATTTACGCATCACTATCATTCCACAACTGTTAGTCCCTAACTGTAAACTAGTAAGAGAACAATTCTCTAAGTGTAAACCCCGAAGGCCGAAACCAACGTCAGATCGACACCCAGAAAACTATTCAACTTACTAATCTCTAGTCAGTTTCTAATTTTTGTTTAACTCTATTACTTTAACTCTATTCGATTAACTCAAACTGATTTACTCTAACTGATTAACTCTAACTGGTTAACACTAACTGATTAACTCTAACTGATTAACTCTAACTGGTTAACTCTAACTGGTTAACTCTAATTGATTAACTCTAACTGGTTAACTCTAACTGATTTACTCTAACTGGTTTACTCTAACTGGTTAACTCTAACTGGTTAACTCTAACTGGTTAACTCTAACTGATTACCTCTACTAGTTAACTCTAACTGATTAACTCTAACTGGTTAACTCTAACTGATTAACTCTAACTGATTAACTCTAACTGGTTAACTCAAATTCGAATAACTTATATTCGATTAACTCCTTTTTATAACGTTTATCCATTTTTTAAAGATTTACTTTTAGTAACGGTTCTTCACTTTAAAAATGTCCTTTTTAACAGCGTTTAATCACTTATAATATTTTCCTTATAACAGCGTTTATTCACTTATAATGTTTTCCTTATAACAGCGTTTATTCACTTATAATGTTTTCCCTTTTTAATCCTATTTATTTTCCAAATAAATATTCCTTTATCACTTCACTTCTATTCCTTAAATCCTCATTATAAATTCATAAGTGAATAAACTTCTCAGTGTTAATCCCGAAGGCCGAAACCAACATCAGATCAACACTTTGAAATTTACTCAACTCAATCAACGTATAACAAGTTCCAATTACTCAAAAACCATATCCTATTCTCTTTAACCTTTTTAAATCGATTCTATTTATTTTCTAATAAATATTCCTTTTATAAATTCCTTTGATTTTATAAATACTTCATTTTCAATATACGTTTTGAAAATTCCCTTTTTACTTTCCAGTATTTGAAACACCGTATAACCATGATTATTATCAACCAAGCACACATAATCAGCAGAGATTATATAACACATCATATATCACAATATATGAAACAAAACAGTATTTTATATATTGAGGAACCCAGTTGGGTCCCTCCAACCTGTTTCCCTGCATCACAGATGTTAAACAACACGAGTATAAAATATTCTGATAAACAGAATCAATATTCGATTAACGATTTATATATATATAGTGAATATTAGGCTCACATCCCTATTTTGAAACTTAATTAGGCTCACACCCGTTCATAAACTTATTTTAAATTAGGTCCCTGTTTTCAAAACTTATAAAATAATAATTAAAAAAATAAAAATAATTCGTAAATTAGTAAAAAAAATATTATGCATTATACAAAAAATTCAGTTCAAAAAACAACAAAAATCATGTCAGAAAGAAGAAAACAGCAAAAAAAGAAAAAACTGCAGTTAAATGCATAATATTATGCACCTTTTTGAGTTTATTGCATGCATATGTGCAATTATTACAGTTCTTACAGCGCCTAGATTTAACTGCATATTTCAGTTCATTTTTATTTGCATCCAAATGTGCAAATATCTCAGAAAACATGCACACATGTGTGCAACATTTTTATAGGATAACACTTTAGCTAAAAGTAGGGACCTAATTTATAAAAAAAAGAAAAAAAAATTAAAATTAAAACCCGCCCCCTATTTTCTGAGTTCCGCCTTTTTTAAAAAAAAATGTGCGGTACTTCATAAAAAAATTCTAAAATCTGGAAATAATTTCAGGATTCCACGGAAATACAAAAAAATAGTTGCATACATTTATGCAATTAGTACAGATAATTGCATATATGTATGCAACTTTTCCGTAAGCTGTGTTCGGTTTGGAAATCTGAAAATAAACCTGCACAAATGTGTGCAAGTATTTGAAATATTTGCACATATGTAAGCATGTATTTGCATGAATAAGAATCAACGAAGATGAATGTAGTGAAAAATAAGCACGGATGTATGCAGGAAAATAATATATCTGCATACTATTATGCATTTAACTGCAAATTTCGTTTTTTTTTTAATTTTTTGATTTTTGACGCCTTGTTTGATGGTTTTTTGTTCTGAATTTTTTAGACTTTACATGTTTTATTTAAATACGAATTTACGTGATTTTTTTATATTTTTTTGATGAATTTTCAGAAAATAGGGACATAATTTACAATAAGTTTATGACCGGGTTTTTTTTATATTTTGAAACTTAATAGGGACCTCTAAAAAACGCACCCATATATATATATATATATCGTTATCGATAATTTCAACTAACTGACTAGCAGTTCAATCAACAAAATCAACACACCACAATCAATAGATAAATTATCAGTTCTAAAAATTACGTTATAAAATATAACTGTTCAGAGTTGGTGAGTTTTATTCACTTTGGCAGTTCATCGTTAAAGAACGATAAACTGTTATTTGATTTGAATCAAACAATTTATTTCACCATAAATTCATACGAGCTCGGATCCACCTCCAGTCAGCTTCTTGTGAAGCTCTCGTCCATACGGTCCCAACGCAACTTACGGTTCGTCAATCTAATATCGTATGACGAAGATATGAATTTTCGAAGTTCATACACTATTTAATGAAACTAAAAACTTGAATTTAAGTGAATTAGGCCCTCACCCCCTTTTAAACACCGGCCCATTTGCAATCCAACCCGCCGGACCCTTCTTCCTCCACACATAAACCACGCGACATCAGTATTTTTGCAAAGCAATGGCCGATCTTCTCCTTTCCTTATCTCCCTCTACAGATCTTTTAAAATCAAATAAAAATACTCAAAATTCACTACTTCAAAAACCCTACCAGCCCATCCTTCTCGCGTCCATTTCATCTCCAATATACAACAAAAAAAAACTACGTCATCCACGTTTGAAACTGAAACTGACCCGTTTACCCAACAAATCCGCGACTCCAGTTCCTCCTTACCTTCGGCAAACTTCAAACACCATATCTACAACACACAACCAATGTCCCTTTTCCTGAAACCAACAAACTCAGTGCAAAAACAGTCTCCACCCTCTCTGCTTGAACGTTGCCTCAAAATCCATGCACATGTTCGTGCATCCCCCCTCCTGTTCAAAGGCATGAACAACCCCCAGCTCCTTGCAAAGATCGAACTCCACTGTTTCGGAGTCATGGCTACAAGAATCCCCGACCAACTTCAAAATCTCGCCTTCCAACTATTGAAAACGCGGAAACCTTAAGGTGCCAGTCAACGACCACAACATCCCTTAACCACCGCTTCCATTGATTTAAATCCCATCAACCATTCAGATCCTCCATACAGATACCCACCGGACCACTTCACCACCGAGTCACCCAAGCCTATCGCCAAATCGATGCGCCTTGGTCCCCTGGTCACTGCACTCCGCTCCTTTCCCCTTCTATCATGATGGAGTTCGTCATCACTGCTTCAGAGCTCGCGCTTTGTAAAACTCGTGTAGAAATGAAGCTGTAAAGCCATCGGCTTCTATACACAAGTTCAGCAATTTTATACATTGAACGATTTCTTTGTTTGAGAGTATTTAGTGGCGGCGCAAAATGTTCTTGCTGAGCGAATGGATAATTAGGTCTTAAGGGGAGGAGTTATAGGAAAAGAGATGGAGATATTTTTCTTATTTTATTATATTTAAATAGGTCGGCATGTTTAATCACATAGGAGGCTGCGTGGGATTTGATCGGCTATTCATTTTAGAGTGGCTGCCGTGATGTGAATGTTGCATGTGTTCGAAAGCGATGGGAGCGTACAAGACTTAGCAATGAAGAAACCAAATTATATATATATACTCACACGTTAGATATTAGGGTACCCTAACATATTAAACTCCGTTCGCGTATGAACTACTACGGACAGAAAACAAATTAAAGTTGTGTCCAACGAGGTGTCGCGATCCCAAAAATATAATAATACCGGTAGATTGACTCATATTGTGAAACCCCAAAATCGCTGATTAAGGGTGCAAAATACTCCAAATAAAAAGATGCAAATTTAATTAATTAAAAATTACAGTAAAATTCTAAAAATTAAATTATCACTATGTCTCAAAAGAACCATGTATAAATTCACAACCGATATCTAGTTATATCAAATAAACCATTACGGTCAATAAACGATTCTATAGCGACTATTTTAAAATTTGATTTGGACATAAATCAAAATCTACACGACGAAATCTCGATTTTTCTCTTCCACTAGAAAGATATACTCCACCAGCTCCACACGTTTCTTGTTTCACAGAAATCCGATTTCAAACGAACCCTGTATATTCAGTTGAAGTTTAAATCGCCAAATAGCGAACTGCAGCGCCATTTCGAGCTCGGTTTTAATTATAATATAATTATATGTTCTAACATCGTCGATTAAATAATATATTCATTATTTAAATAAATAAATAAGTTAATTATTGCACTGTCAAAAATCCGGGTCATTACATAAACCATGCTCGGCTTGGTGGCGAGCATAAACCATGCTCGGCTTAGTGGTGAGCATAAACCATGCTCGGCTTAGTGGCAAGCATAAACCACGCTTGGCTTAGTGGCGAGCATAAACAATGCTCGGCTTAGTGGCGAGTGCCAATCTGGTTCGTCTTAGATAGGTCGAGTATTAACCATACTCGGCTTAGGGAAAGTGTTTCTCATGCTCGACTCATGTTAGGTTAGTTAGTTTAACGAGCTATGCATGCTCGTGGTGTAAATAAAGAGAGCGTTATCCACACTCGTGTTTAAGAAAATGTGACCTCACTCACCTGAAGGAGTAGGTGTTTGAAGTGGTGGTTGGCTTTCACGCTAACCACATAGGACGGGGGGCGAGCATTAACCATGCTTGGCTTAGAAATTTTACAACACGATCTACTTTTACAAAAGTAAAGTCCATTACTGCTAAGCAACTATTACAATGAAATTCTACGGGGATAGCGGTTGATTAAAGAGCATCAAGGCATCCTTGTTATTAGAAGAAATACATCGAAAGAAAAGATAAATAATCTAATTAATGATAATTCTGCGAGTGCTAGTCGCAAGGTCCTTTCCATTTCTAGGAGCTCGCGGACCAAGCTGAGGAGCTTAGGCAGAAGGTCGCGGCGGCATGGCCGGGGCGCGATCTTTGACATATTCAGCAAGTTCCCCTTTTCTAACTCGTCCTTCGATGAGTTCGTGCAGATGTTGATAATCATTTGTATTATGTCCAGCTACGTTGTGGAATATGCAATGCTTACCAGAATCAAGTTCCATCTGGGTCGGTTCTCGTCGAGGTGGCCTTGGAGTGGGGAAGGACTCGCGCCTATCGAGATAGATATCGAGCAAAGAGGAATTGAGCTCGGTGTACAGATCGTACTTGTTTTCATTTCGAGGTCGAACATTACGTTCACCCTTTTCCGGGACCTTTCCTCTTCCTTTATTCTGGCCATTGCCATTGAGTGGACCTTGTTGTTTGGCTACTAAAACTTCAAGGCTCTCTATTTCAGGGCTGGCATCCTCTTGTCGAAGGAATCTCTCGGCCTCGGAGTAAAAATCATCTATATCTTTGGGAGGACCCCTGGTTAAGGAGTTCGATACTTCTGATCTCTTCTGAAATCCTGCGATGGCTGCCATCAACATCATCGATGGCTCGGGCCGATCGATAGATGCTACAGCTACGTTGAACCTTTCGAGGAAGGATCTTAGCCTCTCTCCGGATCGCTGTTTGATGGTAGATGAAAACATGACACTTTTCGGTTGAGAGATATGCACCCAAAACTGGTCGATGAAGCGGGTGACCAGAGTATTCCAACTACTGATTGATTCTGTTGTTAGCTGCCGTAACCACATACCGACAATATCTGTGAGAAAGAGAGGAAAGCACTTAGCCATGAAATTGGTTGATGCACCAAGTACTTCCATATGTCGCATGTATCGAATGAGATGAATGGTCGGGTCAGTGCGACCGTTGTATGGCTCGATGGCTGGGAACCTTAAGTCCGGAGGATTTCGAGAATTTTTGATTTCTCTAGTGAAGGGGCTACGGTTGACATTGTCTATGTCTTGCTGCGAAGAATTGCCCCGAGTAAAGCATCGGATGATGCTTGCGAGCTGACTCCCATCTCCGAGGAGTCATTGCCATGAACTTAATTCTGCCTCTTGAGAAGATTCTGCACGAGGATCCGGCAGGAGAATGCTCGGAAGGGTGGCCGTTGGCTGGGCTCGACCTCCAAGATCTGGGTGAAGGTGTGAGGGAAGGTGAGATCTGGCGGGTGGTTCTGGGCTGAATGGCCCCTCTGGAACCTGTTGAGTCGTGGGTCGAGCTATACCCATAGCAAAGGGTCTAGGCTGATCCAGCATAGCATGTGATGTTCGGAGGCCAGGATTGCCCCCGTTTGGAGTGAGGTTAGGAGGGTCTACGGTAGCGTTTTCTTCTGCCACAGTGAGGACCGGCATAGTCGGATGGCTTCCCTTGTTCAAAGGGAAGGTTGTGCCAGCTCTTTGCTGAGGGGAAAGAGTGGTTAAATTGGTTTGTGGTAAGACTCCGGGTTGTAATGGGAATGGCATTGATTCTGATGGACCCGGGGGGAGCTCGACCGATTCAATAGGTCGAGATATTCCAAAGATTGGAGGCATATTTGTCAGACGACCTAGGTCTTGATCGCCAGCCTCTTGAGGTTCTATGGCCACAACTGTGGTCGCTGGAAGCAATATTCCCGGTTGGGATCGATCGGTTGGTGGAACCAAACAAGGATGAAATAAAGGTGTAGCTTGATCAGTGGCCTGATTTTGCATAAAATGAAGGTCAACTGCTGCCCCAGTCTCGGCTTGTGGAGGAATTGATGTTGAAGCGTTCAACCCTGTTTCCAATCGACCGAGAAGGTGATCCATCAACTGCTGCTATCGTTCGAGGACTCTACCCTGAGATTGCATATAGTCTCTGAGTTCGTTCATGATTTTATCCATGTCGCCCCGGGTAAGGAATCGAGGCATGTCGTCATAAGAGGAAACTTCGTGGCTTGCTTCTGTAGCATCTATATCAGCTGCATCGGCGTTTGCGGGACGAGAGGATGTTGCGTCTTTCTTTCGTTTGTTCGCCATGACTTGAGATAAACAGGAGCTCGATGGTGGCGTTGGAGCGCTTTTCCCTTACCTGGCGCGCCAAAATGTTGACGTCAAAAGTTGGTCACTAGTGACGATCAACCCCCAATCGCGTGATCAACACAAGACTGAAGATAAAAAATGCAGTAAAAAAGTAAAAGAACGGAGAGCACACACAGAATTTTTATAGTGGTTCGGCAAAGGCAATGCCTACGTCCACTTTATATATTATTTCTTTCTCCTTTGATTACAAGTACAATTTTTTTCCTGTTTGAAGAAAAAAAAGAAAATGATTCTCTTCTTTTCTTCATTTTGAGAGATTGAGATTTTGGAGAAGAGTAGAGATGAAAAGCTTATAGAAGCCGTCTGGCCAAAAGAAGTCTCCTTTTTCTCTTTAAGCATGGAGGTATTTATAGGTTAAAATGTAGCTTGGGTTGGTGTGAAATGGTCTGGCCATTTCAGGAAGGCCTGGACAGGTGGAGTCAATCCATTGGCTCGAGTTGCGGTTGGAAGACTAACTCCACTGTTCATAAATAGTATCCTCGGAAGTTGTGGCTGATGTGGCATCCATGAAGAGGTATATCAAAAGTAGAGCTTTGTTCGCATAAGGTTGACCGCCTTTATCTCCTTGGAAGTCAGGATATTAGGTGGACTAGCTCTGTAGAAGATTTCCACCCTGGCCCAAAATAATCGGTCGACTCATTCCGATAAACTCGGTCGACTGGAAGGGCTATTCTTCCGGTGTAACAACCTGAATTTTTATAACATGTTAATACAAGAATCAAGGCAGAATTAAATTTTAAATTAAGAATAAGGGAAAACGGGTTGCTCTGTTGCGTTCATCTCGGAATTCTGGTTGGAAACGAGTCCGAAATTTCGTAAATCGGAGTCCGTATGACCGAGATATGGCCTCTAGAAGTTTCACGAAAAAACAGAAAACGAAAACAGATTTACAAATTTCGAATTTAGCCCCAAACAGACTGGGCAGGAAAATTTCCCGCCCAGCCCCAGGTCGACTGGGGAGTCGACCCCCCAGGACCAGGCCGACTGGGGAATCGACCTGGGTGTCGACCTCCTTGGTCGGTCCAGGTTGGCCTGGTGCACCTGCTTGCTCCTTTGGGTCTGTTCTGTTGGCCTGTGACGAGATTGGATGGTTAAGATCCAAACTAGGGTTATTCTAAGGGCCTAAACTAGTCCTAAATCCTATATAAACCCCATGATGCCTAAACCCTAATTCACTACAACATGACTAGCCACCGTTATACTACTAAAATCCCTCTTGGTCATGGCCGCCGTCTCTAATCTTCTTCTTAAGCTTTCATACGCAATCCAATGCAAAGATGAAGACTTCTACAACGATTCAAGGAGATGAATCAACAACGCTACAACATCGATTTCAGTTCTTAAATTGGCTAGCCATGCTATGTAAGTTCTGGTTACTTTTTAGATTAAAATACTTAATTTTAATATGGCTATGGAATAAAGTGTAATTGGATATAAGCATGTTTATCAATTCAGATCTATTCCTATTTACCTTTGAACCTTGGGTTTTGAGACTTGTTCATCTCCATTCTTATGTCTAGTTCATGCTCTATTCAGTCGTTGTAAATCAGTTTCCTGGATTCATGTTGATATTATTATCAAGATCTAATCTTTATGCCTATCATGATGATTTATGCTGTTTTCTGTGAAGACCCGTAACTTCCCCGTAAAGGAAAGTGTCGGATAGTTCGAGAACAAACCACAACAGAACGCATATAGAAGAACATCTCATTGTATATTACAACAATGCATCAGATTACAAGAATATACAGAGTATAAACAAAAATTACACAGAAATATCAGAGATTTAAATTACATTTAAATACATCGCAGCGGAAAATAATACAATACACAACTTAGAATGAGATATACGGATACAAAGCTTTCCGGATATCGTTCCAGCTGTAAACCAGGATCCTGTGAATATAAATCTGCAAAACCGAAACTACTAGCTGCCCGTGTCAAAATAAGGGCACCCAGAGTTTAGGTTAAAACAATAAACTCCAGGTCAGTCATGTGACTGGTGTGAGAACTAAAACAGTTAATCTTTATTTTAAATCATTAGGTAAATCAAGGGACCACGCCGTATAACACGGAACGGGTTTCCTCCCAAGAATACCAGTGCATGAAACAAACAGCGCAATGCTAAATAAAGAAAAATGAAGCTGTTATAAGACCCAGGTCCCATCACACAATGCAACGCAGCCGAGGATAGGGTTTTCCCTTATAACAGCCAAAGAATGCTTGATACGTTTTAAAACAGATTATTTGATACTATAATAAGTGCATAGTGTATAAAACAACTTCAAATCATAAGTATCAATCATAGGCGGCATGGGTACCATATATCATGTCGCCATATATAGGTTTACAAATAAAACCGCAAAGTCACGTATTTGGAAATTGGATTTCCGTCTATGAACCGAGGCTAGGGGCAAGATCCTCAACCGTTTTCGTGACTGCCTAGCCCGAGCCACAGGGTCAGAGCGCATCGACCCTTGGATCGTCAGGGCCGGTCCACACGGAGTGGATTAAAATGCCTGAACATGCGTTTCCCCGCCCTATGGGGCGTAAACGAGCCAACTAAATGACTCCATCGGTTCGAGAACGACCGATCAATCTGAGGCGCCTCGCAACAGCAACAACCACATAAGTCAAACTCGTCAGGGCGTGTAAAACCACTGACGCCACTTCTAGCTAGGAAGAAACGCATGCCCTCCCTGACGTCCTCTCCCGTTTTTGGTTCATACCGGGTGTGAAACACGCGAGGTAAACGTTACACAAAGCTACGCCACAAAGGCCGTGCTTTGATCATCACCACAAGACTTTGCTTTTCAACAGAAGCCTTGATCATTTGCATCTTAGCATGCCACACAGGCAAACCATCCTATGCAACCGATATCAGTCACACAGAATGAAATCCGATGTCAGACACACAGTCCATTTACAAGTCCGTCCTGGGTCTGAACGAAACCGGAGGCACCTAGTACCCCGCATATCCATCGATCTCCAAGTACGTCTGGACGATCACTAACTGTTTCCATCTTCTTGGGTGTACAACCCAATCAAGATCATCAGTAATTACCCAAACGACGTGAAGACCTCCGGTCTTCGACCATCGTCTTCATCTTCGACTTATCGTCGTATCAGTTACTCAGAATGGGATAAACCCGGTCTTTCCGAATAACTCGCGTATATTTTAAATAAGTGTTACACAAACACAACATACGCCTCATTCCAATTCATTAGTCACTAACCGTAAATTAATCAAGAGAATAATTCCCCAAATATTAACCCCGAAGGCCGAAACCAACATCAGATCAATATCCAGAAAACCATTCTGCTTGGCTAACCGCCAGTTAGTTTCTAAATTTCACATTCAAATCTAATTAAAGATTTAACTATCGCCTGGAGCAAAACTGGTGATACTCCATTCCCGATCTTTTCAATCTAATTAAAGATTCATTAAAACACCACTTAGTTTTAATCTGTGACTGGGTTAAAGAATCAGTGTCATTTGAAACACGGTTCACGATAAACCCAAAGTCACATCCCATTAATTATCGGGTTAAAGAACAAGTGTTATTTAAAACACTGTTCACGATAAACCCAAAAATCAATATCAATTCAATTCCAATTAAATATCATTTAATTGGTACACTTCATTAAATCTAAATAAAAAGATTTAATCTTTTCTCAACTGGGTTCAAGAACAGTGTTAGTGAAGACACCATTCACGACAAACCCAAATCACATTCATTAATTATCGGGTTAAAGAACAAGTGTTATTTAAAACACTGTTCACGATAAACCCAAAAATCAATATCAATTCAATTCCAATTAAATATCATTTAATTGGTACACTTCATTAAATCTAAATAAAAAGATTTAATCTTTTCTCAACTGGGTTCAAGAACAGTGTTAGTGAAGACACCATTCACGACAAACCCAAATCCCATTTGATATTCAATATAAGGCTCTGAATAGAAAATATATCGGCTTATATTCAATATCAAATTCTACGATTAACAAATGTCGTATTGGAAATAACGATATAAATAAATATCTTTCAAATTTCCGTAACAACATCCGTATAATCACAAATTCCAACATCGAAATATTCCGAAGACAATTTCGATTCAAATCCACTCCAATGCAATCATTGGAAATTTTGGTTATTTTCAAAACCCTTTTCAAATTCAATTTATTTATTTAAAAATAAATAGAATTATAATTCTAGTTCAAAACTAGTTCATTTCGATAAAAATCTATTTTTATCTTTTCAAATATGGAGTTTTTCATCCCAATTCTTTCTAAATCATTTCTTATGATTTTACACAAATTATTACTATTTTTAATAATTTTATTAAGGCCCGTACAGTCGATTTCCATTAACGGCCATCGAACTGCACTTACAGCGACCTTTTTCGAATTTGATTTGGACGTATCTCCAAATCCAACCGTTAGATTTCAAATTTCTAACATTCATTAGAAAGCTCTTTTCGATACGAACCCAACGGTTCCGGTTTTAGGAGAATCCGACGGTCGGATCTCCCGTAATGTCCGTTTGAAATAAATGGTCGAAATTCACGAACTGCCGCGGCGCGGCGCGTTCTATTCAGGCCATTATATTATATATATAATATATATAATATATATTTCGTCGATTACTATTTAAAACGAATTATATGAATAGTTTTAAAATTCGTTTCAAAATCTATTTCAACTTCCATTTCAATTCAAAGTAAAATTGAATTCTTCTTTATAAATTCGTTTCAAAATTCATTTCTATTCAATTCAAATTTCAATTCAATTTGAAATCGTTTTCAATTCAATTCATTTCGAAATCGTTTTCAATTCAATTCATTTCGAAATCGTTTTCAATTCAATTCATTTCAAAATATTTGATTTCGAAATCACTTTTCAATATTCATTTCAAAATGAATAAAATCGATATAAATATCGTTTACGTCAAAATGGCGTCAATCTAATCAACACGGCTTCATAATTTTCTATTCTCAAATATTCTATTTCAAATATTTCCTATTATCAAAATATTTGTTATTATCAAAATATTCTTTATTTTCACGATTGGAATGAGGCCCAATCAATTACCATATAAAATTAATTATATGGATTTTCATACAACACATGTATCTAATAACATTGAAAATAATCAACCATCAACCAAAGTGCACTACACTGTATAAGCATCAAATATAGATGTTCAACGCTTATAACAGCCTGTCAATCAATCGATCGACATATTTAATCAATCAGGATGAGTGAACTTCAAATTTCATCCTAACACCCGTGTGGGGTTTCAAACAATCAAACACATATTTTATTTGTGCAGTTAGGCGATGTGTAAAATTTATCGACCCAATCAACGTCATTCAAATAGGTGTACATAAACAAACCGTCTGGTTTGTAAATGAATATTTATTTATTCACATTCACGTTAAAAATTATATTTTTAACGATAACACATTTTATTTTAACATATGAATTTCTATTCAGTTCATTCTTTAAATAAAATGCTATTTTTATTTTTCTAACTTATTTTAGAAAATTTCGGCGGCATAACGGCACGATACTAGAAACGGGACAAGGCCTAGCCTTATCCCCGGTCTAGTGAAGGCCCACGCCATTCACACATCAATCAAATCAATTTCATCTCACCAAACAGTCAAACAAATAATTCAACTAATCTATGCAACCAAACAAACAAGTCCATGGTCTGTGGACGATTGTGTCGGGTGCTACTAAACACCGTCTGCATCCTAGTATATATATATAACTAGAAAATAAATTTGAAAGGTGAGAAATTCTCACATATAGCTATCCTAGCTCCACGGCACTTCATTGATAGAAATCTTCATCGCTATCGCATCTTCGTCATCTTCGTTGCCCGTAGCCACTACATATGTAAAAATCGAATTTTTACTATGCTATTCAATATATAAAATCGAATTTTTAGTTCAAAGTTCAATATATAAAAATCGAATTTTTAGTTCGAAGTTCAATATATAAAAATCGAATTTTTAGTTCGAAGTTCAATATATAAAAATCGAATTTTTATTTCAAAGTTCAATATATAAAAATCGAATTTTTATTTCAAAGTTCAATATATGAAAATCGAATTTTTAGTTCGAAGTTCAATATATAAAAATCGAATTTTTATTTCAAAGTTCAATATATGAAAATCGAATTTTTAGTTCGAAGTTCAATATATAAAAATCGAATTTTTAGTTCGAAGTTCAATATATAAAAATCGAATTTTTATTTCAAAGTTCAATATATGAAAATCGAATTTTTAGTTCGAAGTTCAATATATAAAAATCGAATTTTTATTTCAAAGTTCAATATATGAAAATCGAATTTTTAGTTCGAAGTTCAATATATAAAAATCGAATTTTTATTTCAAAGTTCAATATATAAAAATCGAATTTTTATTTCAAAGTTCAATATATAAAAATCGAACTCTACCCTCGCTATAGTATATATAAAGATCTAAGCTTTTCAAAAATAAAGATAAAATCTTTTAGCAAATTAAAAATCATATCTTTCTATAACTAAAAATACTTCGTTCATAGAATAAAACTATCACCTTTCATGAATTAAAAATCAATTCTTTCACCTCATAAAGATCTCCTTTTTACTCATAAAGACATTACAAAATTCATTTCTTTTTCTTACCTACATAAGGACCCTATTTTTATTTTTCTCTAATATATATATAAATATAAACTGATTTTAATTTATGCCTAAGAAACCGATTTTTTTATTTTTAATATTTATAAAACCTATTACTTAATAAAATAAAAAAAGAATAATAAAAAAACATAAAAACTTACCGTTGAATACACAGGGGGGGGGCTGCTGCAATTTGCCGGAGCTCCGGTGGTCGATGGAGGAGCTGAGGTGTTGAAGAGGGGGCGGCGCTGGCGGGCGGTGGGCCAAGGGACGGGCGGGCGGCGCAATTTGTGTTTTTGGGGGAGGGCTTTAATGCTGAGAGAGGGAGGAAGGGTAAGGGGATGATCGGAGGAGGGGGAAAGCGTTGCGGCAGCGCTGGTAGGGCGCGGTGGCGGGGCGGCTGTCGGAGGGTGACGGGCGTTCGCTCGATTGGGTTTTTTTTTTTTTTTTTTTTTTTCTCTGTATAATGTAATTCGAAAGGTGGGGGGGGCCAGCGTGTAATATGGGAGAGGAAGAAGATTTTTTTTTTTTTTTTTTATTATTTATTTATTATTATTTAATTATTAAAAAGTTGACTTTCACATACGACCTCTAAACGAGGTCCACCGCCTGCCGCCCATAGCGTTTCACCCCCATTCCGAACACAATGGGATATGTATCGTAAGCTGATTCGGCTGTTACAATCAATTTTCGTTAAATTTACATTTAAATCACTATATTGAATTTTAAACGTATCTTTCAAATTACTGGGGTCACATACTAACTAGAAAAATTCCAGAAAAATATTTTCTAGCTTCGTATTGACGATACGGTCCTAACAAAACTAATTTCGCCGAATTCTGAGACCGTTGGAAAAATGGCCAATTTCCAGTCGATTAAAATCAACTGAAACTGGTCAAACGCGTTTTCCTTTGCCACGCTCACATATTGATTCGAAAAATTATGAAATTTGGAATCTAGCAATAACTTAACATCACGGACCCAACAAAACTGGTTTCGTCGAAATCCGAGGTCGTTTGCAAAATGTCCATTTTTAAGGGCCTGAATTCCATAGCGACTATTCAGAATTTTCAACTGGACATATCTTTTGATTCCCGATATGAAATCTCAACTTGTCGGATTCGTTGGAAAGATATCATCAAATAGATCCCATGATTTTTGGTTTCACTAAAATCCGGATTGTTTTGCACCCGGTACATTCAAATGAAATTTAAAATCGAATTATCGAGCTACCGCGCCATTTTCAATTCTATTAATAATTATATATAAATATTTATATTCTAACGACGACGTATATAAATATATACGTCGAATTATATTCGAAATAAATTTCTCGTCGATATTATTTAAAATAATCTATTTTAAATAATCAAAACTCGCTATAATTGCCAAAATAAAAATTTTAAACTGGCCCAGATTTTCCGGGTTGTTACAATCTCCCCCACTTAAAACTTTTCGTCCCCGAAAAGGAACAAAGTCGAAAGTGGTTTGATTATTCAGCTCTACGTTCGATCCGGCTTCCATTCTCCAACTCTTTAGTTTCTGAGAATTTTCAAAATTTCAAAAATTTGGCTAACACCCTAAATTTTTGAAAAATTTCGCCATAACCTCCCCTGCAATGGGAGCATCGGGGAATTTCAAATAGCTTCCCCGGTCCTTCAGATCTCAAAAAGAAAAAGAAAAAGCCAAGCGGCTAGCCAATAGGCTCACAAAATCATCATCACCCAAACAAAACAGTAAATTATGTAGTAAACATGTACCTATTTGTCGGGCAAACAAATTTTATTCTCTGGCTCTAGCCTCCTTGCTATGACCTGTTCAATGATATACAAGTATATGCAAGCAAATGCGACCAATTTTCAATACAGTTCAATATTTGATATAATTAGGCTAAATGGTTAAAAATTAGCAAACAAATAAACAAACAACACAAACATCAATCAATTAGTGAATTAGAGTTTCAAATTCATAATTTTGATACATATACAAAAATCATGTTTTTGATGCCAAATCACAACAATAAATCTTATTTAATTTTGGTTCTCACACCAGCCTAATGGAAATATATAGATATCACACCTTCGTCACTCGAAAATAAATACTGGTAACGCTGCAGCATTATCAGAATCGTCCTCGGGCAACTAGAATGTGATTCTATATCTATCCAGTATATTAAAATTTCGAATACACGCGGATCAGACGTATACGCAAAATCTATATATACTGGATTGTCCACGTCAATATAAATAAATAATCAAATACGAATAATTGATTTAAATTCTCAAAACAAAATTTGTTTTCACTTTAAAAATATACTCTTCACACTCGTTCTAGGATACTACTGATCCTATCTCTAACGAGTCATTCCCATTGGATATCGCTAATCCAATATCTGATGAATTCTTTCGTATGTTTCTAATGTGTCTTGTTCTCTAGCTTTGTAAACCAAAGCTCTGATACCAACTGTGAAGACCCGTAACTTCCCCGTAAAGGAAAGTGTCGGATAGTTCGAGAACAAACCACAACAGAACGCATATAGAAGAACATCTCATTGTATATTACAACAATGCATCAGATTACAAGAATATACAGAGTATAAACAAAAATTACACAGAAATATCAGAGATTTAAATTACATTTAAATACATCGCAGCGGAAAATAATACAATACACAACTTAGAATGAGATATACGGATACAAAGCTTTCCGGATATCGTTCCAGCTGTAAACCAGGATCCTGTGAATATAAATCTGCAAAACCGAAACTACTAGCTGCCCGTGTCAAAATAAGGGCACCCAGAGTTTAGGTTAAAACAATAAACTCCAGGTCAGTCATGTGACTGGTGTGAGAACTAAAACAGTTAATCTTTATTTTAAATCATTAGGTAAATCAAGGGACCACGCCGTATAACACGGAACGGGTTTCCTCCCAAGAATACCAGTGCATGAAACA
The DNA here is from genome assembly GCA_030737875.1 of Allium sativum. Lineage (NCBI taxonomy): Eukaryota > Viridiplantae > Streptophyta > Magnoliopsida > Asparagales > Amaryllidaceae > Allium > Allium sativum. Next base: position 855,455,141 of record CM060915.1, on the reverse strand, counting down.
AACAGCGCAATGCTAAATAAAGAAAAATGAAGCTGTTATAAGACCCAGGTCCCATCACACAATGCAACGCAGCCGAGGATAGGGTTTTCCCTTATAACAGCCAAAGAATGCTTGATACGTTTTAAAACAGATTATTTGATACTATAATAAGTGCATAGTGTATAAAACAACTTCAAATCATAAGTATCAATCATAGGCGGCATGGGTACCATATATCATGTCGCCATATATAGGTTTACAAATAAAACCGCAAAGTCACGTATTTGGAAATTGGATTTCCGTCTATGAACCGAGGCTAGGGGCAAGATCCTCAACCGTTTTCGTGACTGCCTAGCCCGAGCCACAGGGTCAGAGCGCATCGACCCTTGGATCGTCAGGGCCGGTCCACACGGAGTGGATTAAAATGCCTGAACATGCGTTTCCCCGCCCTATGGGGCGTAAACGAGCCAACTAAATGACTCCATCGGTTCGAGAACGACCGATCAATCCGAGGCGCCTCGCAACAGCAACAACCACATAAGTCAAACTCGTCAGGGCGTGTAAAACCACTGACGCCACTTCTAGCTAGGAAGAAACGCATGCCCTCCCTGACGTCCTCTCCCGTTTTTGGTTCATACCGGGTGTGAAACACGCGAGGTAAACGTTACACAAAGCTACGCCACAAAGGCCGTGCTTTGATCATCACCACAAGACTTTGCTTTTCAACAGAAGCCTTGATCATTTGCATCTTAGCATGCCACACAGGCAAACCATCCTATGCAACCGATATCAGTCACACAGAATGAAATCCGATGTCAGACACACAGTCCATTTACAAGTCCGTCCTGGGTCTGAACGAAACCGGAGGCACCTAGTACCCCGCATATCCATCGATCTCCAAGTACGTCTGGACGATCACTAACTGTTTCCATCTTCTTGGGTGTACAGCCCAATCAAGATCATCAGTAATTACCCAAACGACGTGAAGACCTCCGGTCTTCGACCATCGTCTTCATCTTCGACTTATCGTCGTATCAGTTACTCAGAATGGGATAAACCCGGTCTTTCCGAATAACTCGCGTATATTTTAAATAAGTGTTACACAAACACAACATACGCCTCATTCCAATTCATTAGTCACTAACCGTAAATTAATCAAGAGAATAATTCCCCAAATATTAACCCCGAAGGCCGAAACCAACATCAGATCAATATCCAGAAAACCATTCTGCTTGGCTAACCGCCAGTTAGTTTCTAAATTTCACATTCAAATCTAATTAAAGATTTAACTATCGCCTGGAGCAAAACTGGTGATACTCCATTCCCGATCTTTTCAATCTAATTAAAGATTCATTAAAACACCACTTAGTTTTAATCTGTGACTGGGTTAAAGAATCAGTGTCATTTGAAACACGGTTCACGATAAACCCAAAGTCACATCCCATTAATTATCGGGTTAAAGAACAAGTGTTATTTAAAACACTGTTCACGATAAACCCAAAAATCAATATCAATTCAATTCCAATTAAATATCATTTAATTGGTACACTTCATTAAATCTAAATAAAAAGATTTAATCTTTTCTCAACTGGGTTCAAGAACAGTGTTAGTGAAGACACCATTCACGACAAACCCAAATCACATTCATTAATTATCGGGTTAAAGAACAAGTGTTATTTAAAACACTGTTCACGATAAACCCAAAAATCAATATCAATTCAATTCCAATTAAATATCATTTAATTGGTACACTTCATTAAATCTAAATAAAAAGATTTAATCTTTTCTCAACTGGGTTCAAGAACAGTGTTAGTGAAGACACCATTCACGACAAACCCAAATCCCATTTGATATTCAATATAAGGCTCTGAATAGAAAATATATCGGCTTATATTCAATATCAAATTCTACGATTAACAAATGTCGTATTGGAAATAACGATATAAATAAATATCTTTCAAATTTCCGTAACAACATCCGTATAATCACAAATTCCAACATCGAAATATTCCGAAGACAATTTCGATTCAAATCCACTCCAATGCAATCATTGGAAATTTTGGTTATTTTCAAAACCCTTTTCAAATTCAATTTATTTATTTAAAAATAAATAGAATTATAATTCTAGTTCAAAACTAGTTCATTTCGATAAAAATCTATTTTTATCTTTTCAAATATGGAGTTTTTCATCCCAATTCTTTCTAAATCATTTCTTATGATTTTACACAAATTATTACTATTTTTAATAATTTTATTAAGGCCCGTACAGTCGATTTCCATTAACGGCCATCGAACTGCACTTACAGCGACCTTTTTCGAATTTGATTTGGACGTATCTCCAAATCCAACCGTTAGATTTCAAATTTCTAACATTCATTAGAAAGCTCTTTTCGATACGAACCCAACGGTTCCGGTTTTAGGAGAATCCGACGGTCGGATCTCCCGTAATGTCCGTTTGAAATAAATGGTCGAAATTCACGAACTGCCGCGGCGCGGCGCGTTCTATTCAGGCCATTATATTATATATATAATATATATAATATATATTTCGTCGATTACTATTTAAAACGAATTATATGAATAGTTTTAAAATTCGTTTCAAAATCTATTTCAACTTCCATTTCAATTCAAAGTAAAATTGAATTCTTCTTTATAAATTCGTTTCAAAATTCATTTCTATTCAATTCAAATTTCAATTCAATTTGAAATCGTTTTCAATTCAATTCATTTCGAAATCGTTTTCAATTCAATTCATTTCGAAATCGTTTTCAATTCAATTCATTTCAAAATATTTGATTTCGAAATCACTTTTCAATATTCATTTCAAAATGAATAAAATCGATATAAATATCGTTTACGTCAAAATGGCGTCAATCTAATCAACACGGCTTCATAATTTTCTATTCTCAAATATTCTATTTCAAATATTTCCTATTATCAAAATATTTGTTATTATCAAAATATTCTTTATTTTCACGATTGGAATGAGGCCCAATCAATTACCATATAAAATTAATTATATGGATTTTCATACAACACATGTATCTAATAACATTGAAAATAATCAACCATCAACCAAAGTGCACTACACTGTATAAGCATCAAATATAGATGTTCAACGCTTATAACAGCCTGTCAATCAATCGATCGACATATTTAATCAATCAGGATGAGTGAACTTCAAATTTCATCCTAACACCCGTGTGGGGTTTCAAACAATCAAACACATATTTTATTTGTGCAGTTAGGCGATGTGTAAAATTTATCGACCCAATCAACGTCATTCAAATAGGTGTACATAAACAAACCGTCTGGTTTGTAAATGAATATTTATTTATTCACATTCACGTTAAAAATTATATTTTTAACGATAACACATTTTATTTTAACATATGAATTTCTATTCAGTTCATTCTTTAAATAAAATGCTATTTTTATTTTTCTAACTTATTTTAGAAAATTTCGGCGGCATAACGGCACGATACTAGAAACGGGACAAGGCCTAGCCTTATCCCCGGTCTAGTGAAGGCCCACGCCATTCACACATCAATCAAATCAATTTCATCTCACCAAACAGTCAAACAAATAATTCAACTAATCTATGCAACCAAACAAACAAGTCCATGGTCTGTGGACGATTGTGTCGGGTGCTACTAAACACCGTCTGCATCCTAGTATATATATATAACTAGAAAATAAATTTGAAAGGTGAGAAATTCTCACATATAGCTATCCTAGCTCCACGGCACTTCATTGATAGAAATCTTCATCGCTATCGCATCTTCGTCATCTTCGTTGCCCGTAGCCACTACATATGTAAAAATCGAATTTTTACTATGCTATTCAATATATAAAATCGAATTTTTAGTTCAAAGTTCAATATATAAAAATCGAATTTTTAGTTCGAAGTTCAATATATAAAAATCGAATTTTTAGTTCGAAGTTCAATATATAAAAATCGAATTTTTATTTCAAAGTTCAATATATAAAAATCGAATTTTTATTTCAAAGTTCAATATATGAAAATCGAATTTTTAGTTCGAAGTTCAATATATAAAAATCGAATTTTTATTTCAAAGTTCAATATATGAAAATCGAATTTTTAGTTCGAAGTTCAATATATAAAAATCGAATTTTTAGTTCGAAGTTCAATATATAAAAATCGAATTTTTATTTCAAAGTTCAATATATGAAAATCGAATTTTTAGTTCGAAGTTCAATATATAAAAATCGAATTTTTATTTCAAAGTTCAATATATGAAAATCGAATTTTTAGTTCGAAGTTCAATATATAAAAATCGAATTTTTATTTCAAAGTTCAATATATAAAAATCGAATTTTTATTTCAAAGTTCAATATATAAAAATCGAACTCTACCCTCGCTATAGTATATATAAAGATCTAAGCTTTTCAAAAATAAAGATAAAATCTTTTAGCAAATTAAAAATCATATCTTTCTATAACTAAAAATACTTCGTTCATAGAATAAAACTATCACCTTTCATGAATTAAAAATCAATTCTTTCACCTCATAAAGATCTCCTTTTTACTCATAAAGACATTACAAAATTCATTTCTTTTTCTTACCTACATAAGGACCCTATTTTTATTTTTCTCTAATATATATATAAATATAAACTGATTTTAATTTATGCCTAAGAAACCGATTTTTTTATTTTTAATATTTATAAAACCTATTACTTAATAAAATAAAAAAAGAATAATAAAAAAACATAAAAACTTACCGTTGAATACACAGGGGGGGGGCTGCTGCAATTTGCCGGAGCTCCGGTGGTCGATGGAGGAGCTGAGGTGTTGAAGAGGGGGCGGCGCTGGCGGGCGGTGGGCCAAGGGACGGGCGGGCGGCGCAATTTGTGTTTTTGGGGGAGGGCTTTAATGCTGAGAGAGGGAGGAAGGGTAAGGGGATGATCGGAGGAGGGGGAAAGCGTTGCGGCAGCGCTGGTAGGGCGCGGTGGCGGGGCGGCTGTCGGAGGGTGACGGGCGTTCGCTCGATTGGGTTTTTTTTTTTTTTTTTTTTTTTTCTCTGTATAATGTAATTCGAAAGGTGGGGGGGGCCAGCGTGTAATATGGGAGAGGAAGAAGATTTTTTTTTTTTTTTTTTATTTATTTATTATTATTTAATTATTAAAAAGTTGACTTTCACATACGACCTCTAAACGAGGTCCACCGCCTGCCGCCCATAGCGTTTCACCCCCATTCCGAACACAATGGGATATGTATCGTAAGCTGATTCGGCTGTTACAATCAATTTTCGTTAAATTTACATTTAAATCACTATATTGAATTTTAAACGTATCTTTCAAATTACTGGGGTCACATACTAACTAGAAAAATTCCAGAAAAATATTTTCTAGCTTCGTATTGACGATACGGTCCTAACAAAACTAATTTCGCCGAATTCTGAGACCGTTGGAAAAATGGCCAATTTCCAGTCGATTAAAATCAACTGAAACTGGTCAAACGCGTTTTCCTTTGCCACGCTCACATATTGATTCGAAAAATTATGAAATTTGGAATCTAGCAATAACTTAACATCACGGACCCAACAAAACTGGTTTCGTCGAAATCCGAGGTCGTTTGCAAAATGTCCATTTTTAAGGGCCTGAATTCCATAGCGACTATTCAGAATTTTCAACTGGACATATCTTTTGATTCCCGATATGAAATCTCAACTTGTCGGATTCGTTGGAAAGATATCATCAAATAGATCCCATGATTTTTGGTTTCACTAAAATCCGGATTGTTTTGCACCCGGTACATTCAAATGAAATTTAAAATCGAATTATCGAGCTACCGCGCCATTTTCAATTCTATTAATAATTATATATAAATATTTATATTCTAACGACGACGTATATAAATATATACGTCGAATTATATTCGAAATAAATTTCTCGTCGATATTATTTAAAATAATCTATTTTAAATAATCAAAACTCGCTATAATTGCCAAAATAAAAATTTTAAACTGGCCCAGATTTTCCGGGTTGTTACAATTTTCTCTCTGATCTTGTTTTGTTGCAAAATTCTACCTTTCCCCTATTTATTTTCTTTTGATGAACCTAGATCAATTTCGGATCTAGGCCTAAACCACGATTTTGCGTACGATTGAATACGGGGAAAAGTATGGGAATATTACCTATTTGAATATATGTGATTGGTGGAATTGATGGCATAACATGAAAATTTGATATATGGGTATTATTGCCATTAATATGAAATTTGATAATTGGGTATTGTCACTAAAATGGTAATTGCGAGAATTGGGATTGGCATATGTAATTTGGCTAGAACTTGATAGGTGTACATTGACATAAAATTGACATACATATAAAACGGCATGAACTGAACATATGTAGATTTGGTATGAATTGGGCATATGTAAAACTGATAAGTAATCTAGAACTTGCGCATATGTTAATTATGTGAGATTTGTAGTTGAAACACATACGATAATTTATGTCTTGAAAAAGGGCTAATATGAACACACCTAAGTGGGTTTTGGGTAGTTGGAATGTAATAGCCTTAAAAGAGGGATAAATATAAATTGAGATAAGTTGCCTTTAATGGCATAAGATAAATTGTGATAAAATTGGTATGATTTTGCATACCATTAATTGATGAACATAATTGAGTCAATTATGGACATCGTTAAATTAGGGATTAATTAATAATTTGAATAAGGAAATTATTAAGACTGGGGTAAAAGATTATAAGCGATAATCAATGCTTAGGACACGAGGTTGGACTCATTTGTGACGTAAAATTGCCCGGACCCGCCCGACGAATCCAGTAGTCACAAATGGTAGCCCAATGTGAGAGGTCCTAGGCCCAAATTAAAAGCGTAACAGTTGTAAAGACATGAGGTTAGACTCTTTTATGGTGTAAGACTGCCCGGACCCGACCGGCAAATCCAGCTGCCATAAATGTCAGTCTAATGTGAGAGGTCTTTATAGGGTTACGGCCTTAATGAATTAAGAAATACTTAACCAGATAAACATGTGGTGGGACATGGGGGTTAAGTGGGTGACATGTGGGTGACATGTGGAAATACGAATAGTAATACTTAACCAACATAACATGGTAATTAGACCAGTGGATAGGGTTAAGTAAACTAAGAACCTTAACCAATATGGTATGAATGGGTGGGTTAAGTAATATGATTAGGCTAATGACACTTAACCAATATGGTATGAATGGGTAGGTTAAGTAATATGATTAGGCTAATGACACTTAACCAATATGGTATGAATGGGTGGGTTAAGTAATATGACCAGGCTAATGACACTTAACTGTTATGACATGAATGGTTGAGTTAAGTAAATCTTAATTAATGCCTAAGTGGGAATGATAACTTATGGAATAAAGTAAGTTAGGCGGAACAATAAATAAGATGAGATAACTTATGTAATAAGGAAAGATGTGCTTCATTGTAGATTAAGCAATATGTAAAGACAAGAATGAATTTACAATTGAAGGCGACATAAGTTATATTATAAAAAGGAACAAAACATTGGTTAGGTTGGATAATCCTCTGAGTATCAATCTGATGTTGATTCCGGTCTTCGGTGTTGGTATTTAGGGAATTATTCTCTCTCTCCAATGTGTTTGTAAGTTAAGGGGTACTTGGTTGTAAAGATTGAATAAGAACATGTTATTGTACCATAACAGGGGTTAATGTATGAGTCATAGGAATAACATGTTGCGGGCTTATTAATGGACTTAGTATAGTTCAAGTTAAGAATTGAATTAATAACCAAGTTGAAGGTTGGTATAAATGGAAATAACCAAGTTAAATGATAAGACTGATGAGGTAGCACAAGCGCATAGTTAATGGATAGACATAGGGTCTAATGGCAGATAAAGCCAAGGTGCTTGGTTAAACCCAGACATTGGGGGTAATATGAATGACATGTAGAATATAACCTATAAGCACTTAACCAAGATAAAGCATATATTAAGACATGAGGATGATGTAGGGGTTAAGTGGAGGACATGGGTAACATGTAAGACATAACTGGTGTATACTTAACCCAAATTTAAGCACGTAAGTGGACATGAATAAGAAGGGGTTAAGTAAGAATTACTAGAGGGGACCAAACATAGGAGGGAAGCTTGTGTCGAGGAAAAGGGACCCTTTTCAGACCAGTAGTCCATTACGTATCTTTGTGAGCTTGACCCATGTCGAGGACGGGACACGCATACTGGGTTTGATTGTAAGAGGTCAAAACGGGTTAGCGGTGGCAACGCAAGTCCAACGGGTTTCATATGCGCGTGTGGACCCGGGCTGGTAGGTAAGACGTTGTTGCATTATGTAGGTATAAGTCGTGCATCCTCAAGTTGTATTGGGTTGCCACTTTAGGGGAGTGATACACCCCACTGTGGGGCCAACACGGGTATCTACGAGTTAGGGAGCCGATCGCATGGGGGTTGGTGGGTACACCTAGTGGAGATAGGGGCAGGCGGCACCTATGTAGTCAGCTAAGGGTACGTAAGACTAGTATTATGATTTACACCTAGTGGAGATAGGGGCAGGCGGCACCTATGTAGTCAGCTAGGGGTACATAAGACTAGTACTATGATTTATAAGTAGTGGGTGGGATCACCTTATTTTATAACACGGGCTACTAGTTAGGACACTAGTGGGGGGGTAAGGATCCTTGTTACAGAAGACACTAGTTGGAGTATTAGTAAGAATACGGATCATTCCTTGCAAGACAATTGTAAGGATGCTAGTTAGGTGGTGCAGAGCAAATAGATATCATAGAAATCTTTTAATGGCGAAGCAGAGGAATCGTGATATGCTTGATAGGAATCTTACGAAATTATACTTAGTTTATCTTGAATGGGAACCTTGCGATGTTACTTGACAAAAATCACATCATGTTATCCTTAGTTATCTTGCCTGTTGCTTATCTTGTCATCATGCTTATGTTTACTTTCAGTTTACTCATGCCATATTATCTTTACCTATTTTTGTGCGAGAAGTCACTAAGACTTACTCAGTCTTTATGACTGACCCGTTTTGTTTCGCCTCTTTTTCTTCCGTCCCCCCCCCCCCCCGGTTCATAGGGTGGGAATACAGCTAAGTTTGGATCTTACTAAGCTCCAAGGCTCTTTCATGTATGGCTTGGATTTCTCTTGGCTATGGCTTGCTTTGCTTTATTGGGGAATACTACAGTTTGTTTTTATGCTTCTTTGTTTTTGAGCAAGACAGATATTTTAACTATGTAATTGGGTATTGGAAGTTGATGGGCTTTTCTTGTAAACATTTATATTTAATAAATGATTTTAAGTACTTCCACTTTACTTTCCGCTGTTTTATATATGTCTGTCTTGTAATATTTCTGTTCCAGTACCCATAATGCCCCCATTGAAGTTAAGGCATTCCCTTTGTGAGTGACCTTAATGGATGTAGGGTGTTACATTTGGTATCAGAGCAGAAGGTTACCAGACTGGGCAAAAGTTTTCAAAAACCTTCTGAACTAGTTTTCAAAACATTTACAAAGAAGCAAATTTTCAAGAAAATTTTGTTTTGATTAAAAGGCATATTCCCCAAAGCCATATGCACTAACTTTTGATTCCCTCTTGAAATCTCTCCTATCTCTCTCTTTTCACCATAATTTCGTAGGCATCCGACATATGTCGGAGGGCAAAGAAGTGCCCAACCTCCATCTGTAGCCGCAGTAGTTCCATCTGCGTCTAATCTTATTTCAAGTTGTGTAGAGTTGCCATGCATTGGAGGTAGCTACGAAGGACTTGTCAACAAACTATACAAGGACAGTAAGAACAAGAGACTAGTTGTTATAGCTTAATCCACGAAGGAGGAAAAAGGTGAAAGGAAAGAGGCCAAAGTGAAAGAATAGTGAAATCCACGACAAGAGAGAGTATCTTTAGTATGGTAAGGAGGGAGTGTAGTTAAGTACTATTGGACAAGGGCAAATGACAAGATCGTCGAGAGGGAAATTGTATGCTCTCACTACTAGCGTACCTAAGGGAGGTGGTAACGTTTATGTTAAAGGTTTAGCTTTTCTTTCTATCATCCCGCTAGAACTTTGTTTTTGTACATCGCATCCTTTTAATTCTGCTTCGATAATTGAGTCTCTGCACCTTAGTACTAGCGTAGTAGAGGATCCCAATTTTTGTCTCAAATCCTATTGGGGAATTGGCTCATTTATTCATGATTTGTTTGGATTTGAAAATGTCTATACTAGGTATTGAGCTTAGAAGGAATGCTTATGATTTTTGGGCTAGGAGTGGATTCTAGGGATGGAGTGGTTATCCAATAAGGTTGCCAATCTCGGTTTTGAAAGGAGGGTAGTTAGACTCTTGACTTACCTCGGTAATGCCCTCGAAGTCTAGTGTAACCCCTAGGGTTTTTGCCATGCTTAGTTACCTAGAATCTCTAGATACAATTATTGATCCGCTCGAGTAATGTTCGCCACTAAGGCGGATGGTTCATTTCACTCATGCATGTGATGTAGAAAATCGCCTTAGTAAGTACATTTAGCAACATGGTTGACATTTGTTTATTTTCAAGAGATAATTCATCTATGTGGAATACCTTCTAGTAAGTGAACGAGATCCAAGATTCACTAGTGAATTTTGGAGAGCTTACATGGAACCCTCAGTACACAGTTATGTTTGAGACCGAGTATACTAGAGGGAGAATAAGTGAAAGTGGAACGAGCGGCAACAGTGAAATGAGTTCCAACTCGTATTTTGGAAATAAGAATCAAGGAGCTATGAAATTGTGAAGTTAAAGACGGTCAAAGCACAATGGAGTTAAGCTCAAGGAAATGCGACTTAGAAGATTGAAGACAAGATTCGTGCATCACATCTCTTTTTAAGAGTATATTCTTGATTCCTTTTTCCTGTAGAGCTTACTTGCATGCTATCTTTTGTGTATATCCTCTCGGTCCTATTCTCAATCCAATTTCTGTTGCAAACCCCATAGGGAGTATACATCTGTTAGTTTTATATGTTGGGGCTTGATGGTGTTCGTTGGGTTGATTAAACCTTTGAGTTTTATAGGATATGGGTTGGTTTTAGGAAGGGATTTATTGTGACCTAAAAGGAGTCCATCATGCTTAGTTTCCTAGAATCACATATATATTGGTTGGGTTGAGAATTTCTTTGGGTGTCAGTCCGATGTTGATTTCGGTCTTCGGGGCTGGTGCTTAGGGAATTCTTCTCCTAATCAGTATATATGTGACGTAGATTTCAAGCTTTGATGGGCGCAGAGTTTTTACTTGCTTCTATCATTCGACTATATCTTTAGGTAGGAACAGTTGGGTGTAAACATGTGTTTGAGACATGTTATGATTGATGGTTGCAAATGGTTGCAAGTGGTTGCTCGTGGATGCATATACACGCACATTAGGCACTAGATCGGCTCAGTCACCTTTCATATTGCATATGCATGAGTGTTTACCCTTGTTTGTGGATGAAATTGAATGTGTTATCATACAGATGTTGCATATGGATGGATGTTTGTGCACACATATAGTGTTTATGTGACTAGGACTATTTGCATACATGTTGGACTCATGGCACTAAACATATTTTGCATCTAGAAGATCAATCAGGCCTGATCATTTGCATTAGACAAGGAACATATACACACACTTCTTGCATATGTTCATACAACATTAGAAATTTCTTAAGGACGATGAATGCCTGTGATTGATGATTGAGTAGATGGATGATTGGATGGTAGGACACATTCTTCTTAACTTGAAGATTTCTGGGACGAAATCCTTTAAGGAGGGGAGAATGTAACAACCCGAATTTTTATAACATGTTAATACAAGAATCAAGGCAGAATTAAATCTTAAAATAAGAATAAGGGAAAATGGGTTGCTCCGTTGCGTTCATCTCGGAATTCTGGTTGGAAACGAGTCCGAAATTTCGTAAATTGGAGTCCGTATGACCGAGATATGGCCTCTAGAAGTTTCACAAAAAATCAGAAAACGAAAACAGATTTTCAAATTTCGAATTTAGCCCCAAACAGACTGGGCGGGAAAATTTCCCGCCCAGCCCCAGGTCGACTGGGGAGTCGACCCCCCAGGACCAGGTCGACTGGGGAGTGGACCTAGGTGTCGACCTGGGGGTCGACCTCCTTGGTCGGGCCAGGTTGGCCTGGTGCACCTGCTTGCTCCTTTGGGTCCGTTCTATTGGCCTGCGACGAGATTGGATGGTTCAGATCTAAACTTGGGTTAATCTAAGGGCCTAAACTAGTCCTAAATCCTATATAAACCCCCTGATGCCTAAACCCTAATTCACTACAACATGTCTAGCCACCGTTATACTGCTAAAATCCCTCTTGGTCATGGCCGCCGTCTCTAATCTTTTTCTTAAGCTTTCATACGCAATCCAATGCAAAGATGAAGACTTCTACAATGATTCAAGGAGGGAATCAACAACGCTACAACATCGATTTCAGTTCTTAAATTGGCTAGCCATGCTATGTAAGTTCTGGTTACTTTTTAGATTAAAATACTTAATTTTAATATGGCTATGGAATAAAGTGTAATTGGATATAAGCATGTTTATCAATTCAGAACTATTCCTGTTTACCTTTGAACCTTGGGTTTTGAGACTTGTTCATCTCCATTCTTATGTCTAGTTCATGCTCTATTCAGTCGTTGTAAATCAGTTTCTTGGATTCATGTTGATATTATTATCAAGATCTAATCTTTATGCCTATCATGATGATTTATGTTGTTTTCTCTCTGATCTTGTTTTATTGCAAAATTCTACCTTTCCCCTATTTATTTTCTTTTGATGAACCTAGATCAATTTCGGATCTAGGCCTAAACCACGATTTTGCGTACGATTGAATACGGGGAAAAGTATGGGAATATTACCTATTTGGATATATGTGATTGGTGGAATTGATGGCATAACATGAAAATTTGATATATGGGTATTATTGCCATTAATATGAAATTCGATAATTGGGTATTGCCATTAAAATGGTAATTGCAAGAATTGGGATTGGCATATGTAATTTGGCTAGAACTTGATAGGTGTACATTGACATAAAATTGACATACATATAAAACGGCATGAACTGAACATATGTAGATTTGGTATGAATTGGGCATATGTAAAACTGATATGTAATCTAGAATTTGGGCATATGTTAATTATGTGAGATTTGTAGTTGAAACACATACGATAATTTATGTCTTAAAAAAGGGCTAATATGAACACGCCTAAGTGGGTTTTGGGTAGTTGGAATGTAATAGCCTTAAAGAAGGGATAAATATAAATTGAGATAAGTTGCCTTTAATGGCATAAGATAAATTGTGATAAAATTGGTATGATTTTGCATACCATTAATTGATGAACATAATTGAATCAACTATGGACATCGTTAAATTAGGGATTAATTAATAATTTGAATAAGGAAATTATTAAGACTGGGGTAAAAGATTATAAGTGATAATCAATGCTTAGGACACGAGGTTGGACTCGTTTGTGACGTAAAACTGCCCGGACCCGCCCTGCGAATCCAATAGTCACAAATGGTAGCCCAATGTGAGAGGTCCTAGGCCCAAATTAAAAGCGTAACAGTTGTAAAGACACGAGGTTAGACTCTTTTATGGTGTAAGACTGCCCGGACCCGACCGGCAAATCCATCTGCCATAAATGTCAGTCTAATGTGAGAGGTCTTTATAGGGTTACGACCTTAATGAATTAAGAAATACTTAACCAGATAAACATGTGTTGGGACATGGGGGTTAAGTGGGTGACATGTGGGTGACATGTGGAAATACGAATAGTAATACTTAACCAACATAACATGGTAATTAGACCAGTGGATAGGGTTAAGTAAACTAAGAACACTTAACCAATATGGTATGAATGGGTGGGTTAAGTAATATGATTAGGCTAATGACACTTAACCAATATGGTATGAATGGGTAGGTTAAGTAATATGATTAGGCTAATGACACTTAACCAATATGGTATGAATGGGTGGGTTAAGTAATATGACCAGGCTAATGACACTTAACTGTTATGACATGAATGGTTGAGTTAAGTAAATCTTAATTAATGCCTAAGTGGGAATGGTAACTTATGGAATAAAGTAAGTTAGGCGGAACAATAGATAAGATGAGATAACTTATGTAGTAAGGAAAGATGTGCTTCACTGTAGATTAAGCAATATGTAAAGACAAGAATGAATTTACAATTGAAGGCGACATAAGTTATATTATAAAAAGGAACAAAACATTGGTTAGGTTGGATAATCCTCTGAGTATCAATCTGATGTTGATTCCGGTCTTCGGGGTTGGTATCTAGGGAATTATTCTCTCTCTCCAATGTGTTTGTAAGTTAAGGGGTAATTGGTTGTAAAGATTGAATAAGAACATGTTATTGTACCATAATTGGGGTTAATGTATGAATCATAGGAATAACATGTTGCGGGCTTATTAATAGACTTAGTATAGTTCATGTATAGAATTGAATTAATAAGCAAGTTGAAGGTTGGTATAAATGGAAATAACCAAGTTAAATGATAAGACTGATGAGGTAGCACAAGCGCATAGTTAATGGATAGACATAGGGTCTAATGGCAGATAAAGCCAAGGCGCTTGGTTAAACCCAGACGTTGGGGATAATATGAATGACATGTAAAATATAACCTATAAGCACTTAACCAAGATAAAGCATGTATTAAGACATGAGGATGATGTCGGGGTTAAGTGGAGGACATGGGTAACATGTAAGACATAACTGGTGTATACTTAACCAAAATTTAAGCATGTAAGTGGACATGAATAAGAAGGGGTTAAGTAAGAATTACTAGAGGGGACCAAGCATAGGAGGGAAGCTTGTGTCGAGGAAAGGGGCCCTTTTCAGACCAGTAGCCCATTACGTATCTTTGTGAGCTTGACCCATGTCGAGAACGGGACACGCATACTGGGTTTGATTGTAAGAGGTCAAAACGGGTTAGCGGTGGTAACGCAAGTCTAACGGGTTTCATATGCGTGTGTGGACCCGGGCTGGTAGGTAAGACGTTGTTGCATTGTGTAGGTATAAGCCGTGCATCCTCAAGTTGTATTGGGTTGCCACTTTAGGGGAGTGATACACCCCCACTGTGGGGCCAGCACGGGTATCTACGAGTTAGGGAGCCGATCGCATAGGGGTTGGTGGGTACACCTAGTGGAGATAGGGGCAGGCGGCACCTATGTAGTCAGCTAGGGGTACGTAAGACTAGTATTATGATTTACACCTAGTGGAGATAGGGGCAGGCGGCACCTATGTAGTCAGCTAGGGGTACATAAGACTAGTATTATGATTTATAAGTAGTGGGTGGGATCACCTTATTATATAACACGGGCTACTAGTTGGGACACTAGTGGGGGGTAAGGATCCTTGTTACAGAAGACACTAGTTGGAGTATTAGTAAGAATACGGATCATTCCTTGCAAGACAATTGTAAGGATGCTAGTTAGGTGGTGCAGAGCAAAAAGATATCATAGAAATCTTTTAATGGCGAAGCAGAGGAATCGTGATATGCTTGATAGGAATCTTATGAAATTATACTTAGTTTATCTTGAATGGGAACCTTGCGATGTTACTTGACAAAAATCACATCATGTTATCCTTAATTATCTTGCCTGTTGCTTATCTTGTCATCATGCTTATGTTTACTTTTAGTTTACTCATGCCATATTATCTTTACCTATTTTTGTGCTGGAAGTCACTAGGACTTACTCTGTCTTTATGACTGACCCGTTTTGTTTCGCCTCTTTTTCTTCCGTTCCCCCCCCCCCCAGGTTCACAGGGTGGGAATACAGCTGAGTTCGGATCTTACCAAGCTCCAAGGCTCTTTCATGTATGGCTTGGATTTCTCTTGGCTATGGCTTGCTTTGCTTTATTGGGGAATACTACAGTTTGTTTTTATGCTTCTTTGTTTTTGAGAAAGACAGATATTTTAACTATGTAATTGGGTATTGGAAGTTGATGGGCTTTTCTTGTAAACATTTATATTTAATAAATGATTTTAAGTACTTCCACTTTACTTTCCGCTGTTTTATATATGTCTGTCTTGTAATATTTCTGTTCCATTACCCATAATGCTCCATTGAAGTTAAGGCATTCCCTTTTTGAGTGACCTTAATGGATGTGGGGTGTTACATCCGGAGTGAGCTGTTATTTGTTGAATCTGGACGTGGACCGATGTGTGACTGTTTTGGACCCATTATTGGCTCTTGGGCTTCCTGGAGTGCGGCTGTAATGACCCGCATTGTCAGAGGTGTTATAATTAATTAATTTAATTATATAAATGGTGAATTTAAAGGATTTAATGGTCGTGGAATTAAATAATGGTGAATATTTAATTAAAATAATAAATTAAATAATATATTTAATTCAGAAATAATCAGAATTATTGGAAATCACAATATTCTGTGAACGGGGTCGTCCCTTAGATTTAATTCAGCCTAGAGTTGAATTATATTGACGAATATATTCAATCGACGTTAGTTTGAACGTATAATTATAATATAATTAAAATAGAGCTCGAAATGGCGCGGCAGTTTGCTATTCGGCGATTTGAACTTCAACTGAATGTACAGGATTCGTTTTAAGCCGGATTTCTGTGAAACAAGAAACGCGTGGAGCTGGTGGAGTATATCTGTAACACCCCACGTCCGTTAGTGTCACTCACAAAGGGAATGCACTAAGTTTTGTGGAGCATTATGGGTAAAAGATGCAGATAAATTACAAGACAGACAAACATTTAACAGCGGAAAATAAAACTTTGCTTTATTGACAAAACAGTTTGTACAAGCTTCCTTTACAATATCAGAGTATCATCTGTCTTTACAAAATAAAGAAGCATAAAAATACATTTTATATTCCCCAAGTTTAGCAAGAGCCAGCCATAGCATCTGAAAAGAGAATCCAAGCAACCTTCGACAAATCTTCAAGCTGGGAAAGAGTGGCAGTCCAACTTAACCTGAGCTAAACTATTCCCTCCTTTACTACCTGGGGGGGGGAAACGGAAGAAAAGAAGAAGAAAGAAAAACAGAGTCAGACATAAAGCCTGAGTAAGTTCAGTAACTTCTAGCATGTGAACATGGAAAACAAAACGACATGAATTAACTGAATACAAGATTATACCATGACGATAGGGTCAACAAGATTAGACAAGGTAGTCACAAGATATGCTAAGATAAACTGGATACGCTCTAATACTTTCGCTGCTTCGCTATTTCCTTGTTATACCGGTTTCTATATCTCTGCACTGCCTAACTAGTGTCCTAACTAGTAATGTTAACGTGATCCCAATCCCTGTATTTTCCATCACCTTCAGGCATCCATTTATTAGTTATTCCCTAGGTCTAGTCTAGGGTTTACGCTATCTTCTGAACGCTTCTCGGATTTAGTAATTATGCCACCTAGGTCTAAGTAGGAATTATGCAACTTGTCGAACGATGCCCTTTAGTCTAGGATACACTACCTAGAGTGGTATATGTTCCTAGACTTTTCCCACGCATGTACCGCGAATCATTATCGCTTGTCTTATGATCGAATGTACTATCGTACCCCATATTAATCTCTGTACCCCTTTGTACTAGTTCCCAACTGGTATCCCATAGTCCGGGTGTAGTGATCCTTTATAATGATCGGCTCCTACCCACATAGTTACATGTGTCCTACGGCCCCCGATGTCGTAGCAACCTATGCTGGTCCCACCATGGGGTGTATCAAGTCCCATGGTGGCGACCCGACACAATCCTAGAATGCATAGGTATACTACTGGTGCCCAGTGCCTTATTTTTCTGTGCCGAAGTGTGTGCACGCCCGCACTCCGTTATAACCTACACTGCTGCACCACCGCCGTCGATTTGACCTCTTACAGTCAGCCAGTAATCGTGCCCCACCCTGCCTAGTACAGGGTATCCTGATACACCTTGTAGGGTTACTGCTGAAAAGGGTCCCCCGCTGCTAGGTTTTCTATCTCTTGCCAACATGCTAAGTTGGTTAAGTGTTCTGTATAAACCTAACCCCCAGTCGGTCTGTATAGTTTAGCATGTCCAATTTGATTAGGTATTAATTCAATTTACTTGACCCCACCTTCCCACGAAGCCTCGGGCTTCGTAACCCAATTCATTGGAGCCTTCTTTAAAATCTGATGCTCCTTCTCGTGTTCTACTAAGAATTACTACTTAGTTTTGTTAACTAAGACTTACCACTTAGTTTCCAGAATCCTCAACTAAGTTTTATTACTTAGTCCCTCTTAGTTTTCTTTCTCATCAAGTTGGATTGGTTAAGTGTTCCTTTTTAACTTGACCAAACCCTGTCACTATTGGTTAAGTGTTATACTTTAACTTAACCCTATTCATTTATCATATTCTGGTGGTTAAGTGTTCAAGTTCACTTAACCCTACGGTCTAGTCCGACTAACACATTAAATTGGCTAAGTGTATTTCTTAACCCCAACCTCTAGTCTTATTAACATGTTATATTGGGCTAAGTGTATTAACTTTACTTAACCTCGCCTTCTAGCCTAGTCAACATGTTAATTTGGCTAAGTGTTCTCATGGACTAAGCCTTCCCATTCTAGCATTAACTGTGTTAAGTTGGTTAAGTGTTCCTATTGACTTAACCATCCCATTCTTGTTCTAGCTTTAATAAATTAAAGCCGCAACCTCTCACATTAGACAGATATCGCTGCGGTTACTGGATGTGCCGGTTGGTTCCGGGCAGGTTTACACCGCAATTCAGTCTAACCTCGGGTTAGGCATATTCATGTTTTCTAAGTTCAAAGGGTTTTCTGATTAATTTCCAAATCTGGTTTTGAAAACAACCATCCCGTCCTTCGGATCAGTTAGGGATAGCCAGGGAGGGCAGGAAACTTGTATTTTCCAAACCCAAGCCTAGACACTATCCTCTCTGTCACCCTAGAACCTTCTGGTCTATGTGTTATAAAAAGGGATGTTATCAAAATACTTTTCTTTTGTTTATAAATTGTTAACAATTTATTTCAAAAGCCCATTTCCCCTTTTTAGACAAATTTGGCCTATATTTATTTTGTCAAGCCTACTAGTATACTTATATTCTAGGCCCAAGTCCTAACCCAACATGCAGTTTAGGCCATTTCCTATTTCATTGCCGAAACTAGATTAAATATCCTAGTTTATAATTTATGGCCAAAACTTAACCAAGTTACATATTTTGCGGTAAATGAACAATTTAACATTTATGACGAATTCTATAAGTCAATTACTCCTAATTTACTTATTTCATTACTACTCTTTTAATGTACATTATTATGGCCCATTCTCTCTTATTTATCATATTTATACTTTTTGGTATGTAAATTATACCAAATTTAGTGTCGCTAACCACAATTTATTCTAAACATGACAATTGCTCACAATTATGAATAAATTCAAAATTGTGCTAATATACTTATTCCAAATCAACCTTAATTAACCTAATCTTGGTTTAACATCCTAATTCATAATTTATGGCAAAACTAGAATTATTTTTCTAGTTTACATTTTATGCCTAAAATTTAGCTTACTTGCTAACGCTAAATTTAATATGTCAAAAACACATATTCCCTAATCCATGTCAAATTTCCCCGTTTTCATTTTAATATGCATGTCATAATACATATTCCAAATTATGCCAATTTCCAAGTTTACAATTACGTTCATATTCATTTCCATGTTTTTCCCCAAATCGCATTCCCACCGTTCGAATAATCGTGATTCAACCTAGATTATAAATAAATCTAGATTCGTAGATAAAAAGGGAATGAATCAAAATGACAAAAAGGAATAATTGGCATAAAAAGGTTTGGATAATAATGTAGGTTCAAGAATATGGGTAGACCTAACTAAATAGGTAAATTCCCACTGTTTTAAAACCAAAGAATGGGCAAAAATAGGTTCAAGAACGTGGGTAGACCTAACTTAATAGGTAAATTCCCACTGTCTTAAAACCAAAGAAAAACCAAGGAACAGGTAGAATAAATAATTGGGTTTAGACCCAACTTCTCAATCACAAAACTAAAGCAATGTTTTCCTAATCATAAATCATGGGTGTCAAAATCACAGTTGTCCTCATTATGTCATAAGTAATAGTTTATGTCCAAATCAAAGGTATAGGCCTAGTCAAGGAAATAATCCTTGTAGTCACAGTCACAGTCATAGGAAATGTCCATAGTCATATGCGATGTTCATAGTCCAAAAGGGAAAATAATTCCCATAGTCATAAGTCATTGTCATAGGCAATGTTTATATGTCCCAAAATCAAAGGCTTATGTCATAGTCCAAAGGCATATGCTTTCAAAGGCCACAGTTCTATAGTCATAGTCACGGTTACAGTCTTATTTGTCCTCGAATCATAACAGTTCTTAATTCAGTCCAAGAGTATAAACACAAATTCGAAGAGAGAGAGAGAGATTTGGCATATTCCTTTATTCCTTTAATTTCATGTCACAAATAAAACAAAATATTCAGATCTAGAAATAACCAACTTACAGAAAATAGATCTAGAAAAGAAGGAAAGCGTGGCTATGATTCGTGCGTCGTTGCTTGAAACTTGTTTGAGCTAGCCTTTGAATTCTTCACTTGAAACTTTGATTTGAATCTCTCCTTAAAAGTCTTTTAGCAGCATCTCCTCGTCTTGAATCATATTTTATTTTATTTATTTATTTAAAGAGGAGAGAAAGAGGCCATGAATCTAAGCAGCATAAGGATAGAAGAGAATTGGTGCAAAGAGAATGAAGACTAGGGTTGTTTATATAGCTGCTCAAGACCTTATCGTACACGCAGCGCTGAGTCAGCATTGAACCCGGTAAAGAAAATAGTCCAGGTATGTAGATGAATCTAGCCAAACCTTATCATACACGCAGTGCTGAGTCAGCATTGGGTCCCACAAGCTATTTTGGCGTAGAAATTTGAATTTCAAATGAATTGTTTTGGCGTAGAAGTTTGATTTTCGAACTTTTGAATTTCTGGAATTTATTTAACTGTTTTATTCACATGAAATATTCTTATATGTATACAATTCCTCTAACGACCATTTTACGCGTATATATATAGGCACAACTTTCATTTTATTTTCAAAATTCAAATGATGTTGCCATATTTCATTGACTGTAGCCTTATCTTGAATTTTATCTTTCGTATACATATATTTTTGCATATATATATATATATATATATATATATATTTATATTCTCATATGTATATATATATTTTCTTTATTTCCTTATATGTACGTTCTTATCCTTTCCAATTTTGAATTTGTATACGTACATATATTTGCATGTTCAGTTGGCCCTCTCTAAAACAAAGATAAAATATTATGCCGCCGCCGGGGTTCGAACCCCCGACCTCCATGCTACAAATCCAATGCCTTAACCAACTGAGCTACTGAGGCTTTTGTTAATAAGTCTTAGAACAATAATAATTATTGTTCTCTCCTTACTTCTCTTTTTCATGTTAGTTACAATACTTAAATTTAACAACTGCATGGATCTTTTTCTTTTAATTTTTCTTTTAAAAATTAATTATACTTTAATTTGAGAATCTTAATGTCATAGAATTACGGGGTGTTACAATATCTTTCTAGTGGAAGAGAAAAATCGGGATTTCATCGTGTAGATTTTGATGTATGTCCAAATCAAATTTTAGAAAAGTCGCTGTGGAATTCCTTTATATTTTATAAAGGAATTATTTATATTTTTTAAAAGGGATTTCAATATAAATCAAATATCGGGTTTACCCAGAAGTGAATATCGGGTTGTAAATACATACAGGAATATTCTAGAGCTGTGTGGTATGCCACTGTGAATATAGACGATAATATTTAATTTTAAATATTATATTTAAGTATATTTAAATATATTTATATATTTAAATAGGCTATTTAGAGCGTTAAAAATAGCCACTTTTGCATACGAAGTCAGAATTCGACGAAACTAGTTTTGTTGGATCCGCAATATCAAATAGTTGTTAGATTTCCAGTTTCGTGATTTTTAGAGTCACTGTGTGGCCGTACGGATTTTTAGAGTGTAAAACAGTCAGTATTTTGACGGTTAAAAATACGCTGTGTGAACATACGAAGTCGGAATTCGACGAAACCAGTTTCGTTGGGACCGAAATGTCGAACTCTAGCTATATGTCCAGTTTTGTGATTTTTGAATATCGTGTGTGATCACACGGGATTTTAGAAGGCAAAACGGATTAACAAAAAGGGAATATACTGGGAATATTCTCTCTAGAAAATATCTAGATATTTGTTGAGCCTATAAATACTCCTCAACCACCATCCTAAGACCTAATTTCATTTTTCTGCTCAAGCCAAAATTTGCGCCGTCACTTTTCTGTTCTTCACAAAAACAAAACGCAAGGTTCAAAAATCAAAAAAACAAAAAGAATAAAACCTCTTAAATCATGAATCATATATGTTTGGATTCGTATTGAGATAAGCTACCATCCTGTGCCAAATTAATAGGGTGCGCACCCTTTTTCTGCGAATCACCGTTCGAACCAGTTGCCTAGGGCACGGTTTTTCTTGGGATTTGAGCATCGATTGTTGAAATGGAGGTTGGCATCGTGATATACGGTTGGAGGCGCACCCGTATGGGTTTATTTGTGGGTTTCGGTTGCGAATTAGTTCGGTGGTTTTCCTAGTAACCTGCTGTTCGATGGAGGCTCGAGCTGGTCTTCTAGGGCATGAAGTTGTAGAGACGGCGAAGTGAGAGGAGAGGGTGACCTCGGTTTTGTGGACGGTGGTACGAGTGAGGAGGACGAGGCGTGGGAATGGCCAGCGGTTTTGGGTAGCAGACATCGAGTTCGCTGGTTTTGATTTGGGGGAGATGGAGTTTTGAGGGTACGGGTTTATAAGGGTGATGGGCTGAATGTAAAAGGGATGGGCCGATAGTATTGAAGGGAATTTAGAACCGTAAGTTGCGTTGGGACCGTATGGACGAGAGCTTCACAATGAAGCTGACTGGAAGTGGATCCGAGCTCGTTACAATTTATGGTGAAATAAATTGTCTGTCGAAATCAAAGAACGCAAACCGATTATATAACGGTTAACGCGTCAATGTGAGTAAAACTCACCAACTCTGAACAGTTATATTTTTATAATGTATTTTAAAACTGTTAATCATCTGTTGATTGTTGTGTGTTGGTTGATTGATTGAACTGCTAGTCAGTTAGTGAAAATTATATATATATATGTATATATATATAAACCGCTAAATATTTATATATTGATTCTGCTATCAGAATAATTTATATTGAACTGAAAGTGATGATAATCATATTGTGTAACATCTGTGGATGCAGGGAAACAGGTTGGAGGAATCCGACTGGATTCCTCAACAGTTATTTTATTGTTTTTCATATATTGTTATATGATGTGATATAAAATTTGTGGGCGATTATATGTACTTGGACGATATTGAACATCGTGATATGATATGATTGAATACCATAACATGCCGGAATGTTGATAAGGGAATTTTCAAAGTGATATTGAAAATAGAATATTTATAAAATGGAATATTTATAAATAAGAGATATTTATAAAGTGGAATATTTATAAATAAGAAATGTTTATAAATTGGAATATTTATAAATAGGAGATATTTGAAAAGGAAGTAAATTCAAAACATTTCTTTTTGAATGGAAAGGCCTGTGTGGCGAGTTTGGGGATTTTCCCGATGCTCCCGATACAAAGGAGGTTATGGCGAATTTCCCGAAAAATTAAGGAGTTAGAATATTTCAAGAATAAATTTGAAAAGGAAATATTTGTAAACCATTTACAAATAGAATTGAAAAGGGAACGTTATAAAAAGGAAATCATTTTTAAAGTGTAGAACCGTTATTTAAAAGTAAATCTTTTCAAATGAATAAAACGTTGTTAAAAAGGAAATCTTTATTAAGTGAATAAAGTTAATCAAATATAGACATTCGAAAGGAGTTAAATCGAATATGGTATTCGAAGGGAGTAAATTGAATATGGTATTCGAAGTTAGTTAATCGAATATGGTATTCGAAGTTAGTTAATCGAATATGGTATTCGAAGTTAGTTAATCGAATATGGTATTCGAAGTTAGTTAATCGAATATAGACATTCGAAAGGAGTTAATCGAATATGGTATTCGAAGTTAGTTAATCGAATATAGACATTCGAAAGGAGTTAATCGAATATGGTATTCGAAGTTAGTTAATCGAATATAGACATTCGAAAGGAGTTAATCGAATATGGTATTCGAAGTTAGTTAATCGAATATAGACATTCGAAAGGAGTTAATCGAGTATGGTATTCGAAGTTAGTTAATCGAATATGGTATTCGAAAGTTAGTTAATCGAATATGTTATTCGAAAGGGGTTAGTCAAGTCGAGTTAGTCAAATAGAGTTAACCAGTTAGAGTTAATCAGTTAGAGTTAACCAGTTGGAGTTAATTAGTTAGAGTTAATCGATTAGAGTTAAAACGAACTAGAGTTAATCAAATATAGTTATTTGAGATAGAGTTAGTTAAACATAGTATTCAGGGTAAGTTGCCATCTTGTACGACTGCTAGCGTAATTCGCAGGGCTGTAAATAGCCTACGGCGGTCGGATGTTTCCTGAGGGAGTCAGGCGTAACCATTGTGATCGCTGCGATCTAAAGTCAAGCGAATGGAGTTTAATCGAATATTAGTTATTCGATAGGAGTTAATCGAGTTGATCGAGTTGAGAAATAAGTTAAGTTAAATAAGTTGAGTAGATCGGGTGGTTCGACCAAGTTAGTCGAGCCTAGTTAATCGAATCGAATTGGTCGAACCAAGTAAGTCAAGTTAAGTTAGTCGAGTTAAGTTCGTCGAGTTAAAGTTATCGATGTTAGTTTCATCGAAAGAAGTTATCGATGTTAGTTTCATCGAAAGGAGTTATCGATATTAGTTTCATCGAAAGGATTTATCGATGTTAGTTTCATCGAAAGGAGTTATCGATGTAGTTTCATCGAAAGGAGTTATCGATGTTAGTTTCATCGAAAGGAGTTATCGATGTTAGTTTCATCGAAAGGAGTTATCGATGTTAGTTTCATCGAAAGGAGTTATCGGTGTTAGTTCCATCGAAAGGAATTATCAATTATAGTTTAATCGAAGTGAGATTTTCAAATATGAGATATTTGAAAAGGAAGAGTTATCGAATATTAGTTATTCGAAGAGAGATTATCGAATATCGTTTATTCGAGAAGGAGTTAATCAAATATAGGTTATTCGAAGAAGAGTTAATCAAATAGAGATTTCTCGAAGAGAGTTGATCGGCAAATTCGATTATATCGAATTCGGGAAAGTACTTATACTTTTCCAGTGTTTAAATAGAGATTTATTTATTTATAAATAAATAAGTGTTAGGTTAATTATTCACTAATAAGAATAGAAGTTATAATTAAAGTTAGATAATTCGAAAGTAGGGATTATAACATTATCGTTATAACCAATGTTTTAAATATAGAAGTAGATTAGTAAAATTGGATCCGAGAAAGGCGTAAAGAAGTTGTTAAAGATTAAAAGATAAACATTGACCATTTCGAAGTTATAACGTTGTTCAGTTAAGGTCTGAGAGGTAATTATACCCCAACTTGAGTGACTTCCTTCTTAACTAAGAAATGGTAAGGTTTGATCGTAAAGGAGTTTTGGAAATGTTTTCCAAACGAGAATCAGAAATGTTTTCTGATAAAAGAAAAATAAGAATTTAGAATATAGGGAAACAGGAGATAAGTAAATAAATGAATAAAGGAGATTAATGTTAAATGATGTTTGTTCGATATAATTTCCATCTGGAAATAATATCGTTGCTTGCACACTTGTTTTCTTTGATAGTTAACTCATAGACTATCGAAGTTTTTGACCATTTTAACGTTGTTAATATGGAGAGACCGGTTGGATTATTATCCGAAGAACCACTCTGTATTGGCATAAGCGTTGCGAATCATATATGCCAAAGATAACTGAAGACGGAGTAAAATGCAAGGGCTGTTGTATAAGTCTTAGATAACAGTGACTAAGATGGATATACGGAATAGTGCCTTCGGTTTGTCCAGTCCCAGGACAACTTGTATGGACGAAGGTCTGACAGAGTATATCCAATGGATCGCGTAAGTTGATCTGTTCAAACGTATTCACGTTTGGTGGCGGAGGAATTCGTTTCTCTTAGCTGTATACCCGTGTTATTTTTGGATAAGTCAATTTGTGATTTGGCGGGTATGACGATGTGACATTCTAAGTGAATGAGGATGACTTGTATGAATGAATGTCTGACAGAGTATTTCCAGAAAGGTCACGTACATTGATTTCTTCAACTTTACCAAGAGTGGAAGCGGAGAAGGAAACTTCTTTAGCTAACACGTAACGTACTGTTGTAGACGCCAATTAGTGATTCTGATGGATCTGACAATGTGGCATTCGAAGTGAATATGATGTGGTGATAAAGCGTAGCTTCTAGCCTCATCAACCAGTAAATGACAGAAATCGGGCAGGCAGCATGGCTAAGTCGGTCGCACCGAAGTAGGGTGTGTAATCACCTATCTAGTGAATATTCATTTGTTTCTTAAATCTATCAATGTTGTCCCATATATATACGGGAACGGTTGCTGATCCCAATCGTTGGTGATATACATTCGATACACTCAAGCGAAATGAGTGGTCGGTCATGTGTGGCTGAGTTACAAGATGTTCTTGTTGAACTCCAGTGTATCGTTCCTAGAGTACACTGATCGGAAGGTGGTTCCATACCTTGTCATAGTTGGAAATCCATTATCCAATACGTGCTTGCGATTTTGGTTGTATACTATATATGTAGAACGTGAGATGAAAGCGTTTCTTCTAGTTGATATCTATTTGTACATAGACATTATTATAATATCAAAAGGTTTTTGATATAAAGATATTTTGGATTCTCATAGGGGCAAAAACCCGTTCCGTTCTGCGGCGTGGTCTTATGAGATATCGTTTACTTGTTCATATACCTATTTAAACTGTTTACTCATACCAGTCCCATGACTGACCCGGAGTTTACTTTGTTGTTTTCCCTAAACTCTTGGGTGCCTAAATTTGTTCGGGCAGTCAAGTAGTCGGGATTTGCAGATACATTGAAGAGCTGGAGCAGGAGGCTTCAGAATCATATAGCTATATTTTATTTCCGCTGTATTGTAAGTGTTGTACTCTGATAAGTGTTATTGTATACATAACTTTTATATTTCAAAGTTATGTTATTTATTATATGTTATTCGTTCCGCTGTGAGGTTCGTGTTACTCTGATGTTGTGTTCTTCTTCTTCTTCTATTCTAAGTTTCTATCTTATCTATTCTCACCTTCTAATTTCTTTCATTAATTACCGGGATTTTTCGATGTTTTGGTTATCGACATCTTGTTTATGTCGATAACCAAAGTCGCTCAAAATCCGGGTCGTTACAGCGGCTTTGTATTTGACTGCGCGTTTGGACTTTGTTTGTTGAGACTCTTGCCAAAAAGAGGGTTAACACTTCTAATTAATCGTATTCAAGGGAAATTATTGGGTTGTTTATTGTTAATAAAATTTAATATTATTTTAATTACCTTTTTAAAGAAATTAATTACTTTATTTTTAGTTAATAATATAGTTAACTGCTTCTATTATAGTTAATGATGAAGCCAATTATTATTTAAGTAATGATAATTGAAATGGTTACCCTTTTTGATTGGAATCAAATTAAGAAAATAATCACAGTTGCAAATAAGATTTGAGTTGAACCTCGGAAAGGGCTTTATAAAAGGATTATAATAACATCTTAGTTTTATAAATCAGTTTTATAAAAGAAATTTAAGTCAAGTGAGATTGTTTAAACGAGCATTTGTTTAATATCTAAATTGAGTAAAACGATTGAAGTAAAAAGGGGATTTTAAAAAATAGAAATAAAAAGGTTATTAAGAATCGTATTTTAAAGAGGAATGGAAATATGATTTGTGTGGGTTCTAGAATTTGAACTCGTATCCATCTTAAGATAAGAATGTCATTGATCATGGTCTGAGAGGTAAATATAATACCCCAACTTGAACGATTTCACTGTTATTGAGGGATATTAGTTTTAACGGCAGAGGATGTTGAAAATAATTTATTCCTATAACAGGAATATTATAGCTTATCGCCAGATTTTGAAATATAGTTGGAAATGGGACCCATAATGTGTTAAGTTGAACTATATTGATTAGTAAGCCTATATTTTGATAAAAAGGAACTATGTTTTCTAGTTTAGAAAATGGATAACGATTTAGAAAATGTTTTGCAAAAAGATATCTAAAATGGAAATTGAATATGGTTATAAGATATTTTCCAATTATTGAAAATGAAAGGGTTTTGAGAATACTCGTATATTTAAATAAGGAGTAAAATGTCATACTTCATTTATTAAAAAAAGTTGAATGATTAATTAATGAATAGTGAATTAAAGAGACCAAATGATGCTATATACCAAGCCAGTGAATTCATTTTATTTCTATGGTTGCATGCATGTTTATTTTATAGTTAAATAACCAACTATCAAATCTGGCCAATTATCGATTGTTACGGAAAGACCTGGATCAAATTTAGATACGAAAAACCATTCCGACCAGCAAATACATAAACGTTAAAGATATCAGAAGATGTTCAAGGTAGAGCTTGGAAGACCCATAGAATTTCATAAAACGGAAGGAATACCTATGATCTCTAGGTCGCTCCCGGAGATAAACTGTGATTCAGTGGTGGTTGAAATATATGATTTTGCAAGGATTTCTCGCTACTGATTCTTAGGGTGATTCCTATATAGGATGAGGTAGGAGAGTGCCTTCGGTTCATCCTGTTCCTGGATGACTTGTATGGACGAATGTCTGTCAGAGCATTTCCTTTAGAATCATGTACGTTGATTTTTACAAATACACTAAGTTTGGTGGCGGACAAATTCTCTTGCTTAACACCCAGAGTATATTTATGGACGTAAATTAGTGATATGACGGATCAGATGATGTGGCATTCAAAGATTGGTGTAACATACCATCTTTTGTCCACTTCAAGCTGGTAATTAAACCAACTCGAACCGTTCGAAATGACAGAATTTTATTAGCTTCTGAGGTAAATAGAATAAATCACAGAATCACAGATACAGAAAAACAGAATATCTCACAGCGGAATAAATAAATTATACAATTGTAGTTCATGAAGCTATTAAATAAAAATCAAAATTTATACATAATAGCAGAGTTACAAAATTAAATACAGCGGAAGTTTAAATACAAGAATTTCTAATACAAAAGAGAAATAGCCAGAATCAACAGGTAGAGCTTATATTTTCAAAAGTCTCCAGCTACAAAAGGTAAAGTCTCAACACTGCAATACTTGATCTGACCCGAGCAATAATGCAAAACAAAAGAACTCGAATCAGGAATAACATTCTCATGGGAGTTAAATCAACTTAAACGAAATGTTCAATAAAATGAACCAGTAACTTAAAGAATGTTTGGGATCACCATCCTCTAAGGATTCGTTAAACTAATATCATAAAATATAATACCCTATTATAATAGTGTCTATGTTTAAATATAACATATTAAAATAGCGTAAGCGGGATTACGTTTTTACCCTTACACTGTTTATAAACATTGTCGTAAACATTGCATATAAAACACTAGCAACGGTCGGTGGATAGGGATGCATCGCTATATGATAACGTCAAATCAAAATTGTAGGGGCTCGATCAGGAAAAATATGACAAGGCATCGAGGCAATACCCATCAGTAGGATTCTACCGGATTGTGGACCCAGGTCGGTGGTAACGCATAGCCGCGACTACCGCCTACCCCAAACAATACTCCCAAAATTAAAGGCGCCAATCAATCACAAAGTAATATATATGGTATCGAAGAAGCATGTCTACTAAAGGGAGCAAGCTCACATTAACCTGGGTATGGCTCCTGTTTTAGTCATTTTAATTATGACCTGAAGGTCAAGGCTATCCATCATCGTTCTCTTTCTTCAAATCCAGTAATCGCCTCCAAACCATCCTACTTCATTTTGGAACTCCACCGTATACATAGTTGTTAAAGTAGTTTTCGGTATTGGCAGAGAGTATGACAATATCTAATCTCGGTCCCTTTAACAACCAAACGTTTACATTTTTCACACCGTGGCCATTTTATAAAATCATATCTTGAAATAAATTTGATTTAAAAAATTTCTTTAATTCAAACCAAGTAGTTAATGAATCAATTCCATATATAAAATTATTTCAGTTTATATTCAGTCAATTTATAATCGAATTTATATATTCATTTCAATTATAAATTCAAATTCAAATTAATTACGCAGTTCACGTTCATTTCCTATAAAGTTCAATATTTAAGTAAATTTAAAATTCACATTTAGTTGATTTAAAATCAAACTCATTAAATCAAGTATCGTTATATAAATTTAAATTTTTAAAACTTGAATTTAAATCGCAAAATCAAAACTTATCCACCTATTGAGTTTATTATTAAAGTTTATAAAATATATATATAATAAGCATTGAAAATATGTTTTAATTTATAAATTTATATTGAAAATAGCTTTATAAACATATATAGGTTTAAAATAATTTATAAATAGGTTTAAAAAGAATATTTTTTTATAATATATTAATTTAAAGTTAAAAATACATATATGATTAAATTATATAGTTTAAAATAAATAAATTATAAGTAAAATCTTAAATAAGCATTTAAATACATTTTTACTCATAAAATCATTTAAAAACATATAATTTAAAATTTACAAAATTTAATTTTAAATCTTTAAAATATAAATATAAGATCTTAAATTAATATCATTACAATCGAATTTTCCAAATCATTTTAATTCAAAAACATGACCAACGGTGTCCGTATGTAGTTTTCTACCCTATGGTCAAGTGACACGGATACTTATCATTTCAATCCGCAATTTATAAAATTTCCATGGGTTTATCATTTCAACCCATAATCCCAAATTCAGTAAAAAAATGTTCAGGTCTATCATTTCAACCTATAACGATTTTTCCCTAATCTAATGTCCGTTCGGGTATGTATCATTTAAACCCTTAGTGATTTTTCCTAAACTAGGGGTATCTACAACATAACAAATCATCACATTAATCTCATCATAGTCATATATAATCAGTGTACATACATGTCATATGAATATCGTGTCAAATATGAAAGTGTATATTTTAATTAAATAATTTCTACTTGCAATCCTATATATTTCATAATAGTTCATTTAGTTGATATAACATCTACGAAATAATGTGAGTCAGGTGTGAGATAAACTCACCTTTCGTAGAGCATAAATGGAGATAGTAGAAGAATTGACACAAACTAAACCAAGACTTCCAGGCATGATTCAGAATAGATTCAACTAGATGATCACACAATGTTTGTTTATTTTAATAAGAGGAGGCTAGGGAATTTTCAGTGGATCGGTATGGCTATTTGGTTTTTGGAACGGTTCTAAAACTCAACACCAAATTTAACTCAAAATAAACCCATTAAATTCTTTACACAATTTTTTTATATATACACAAACACATAGAAAATTTTAACATATATATTTAAAATTCGACGCACAAAAATATATTTTATAAATTGTACATTTAAATAAAACACAATGCTAACGCATACTAAATCATATACACTTATATATAATATATAATTTGAAACTTACATAAACTCATACACGTACACACAACACAAATTATAACAGTATATATATTATAAAATATACATAAACACAAAAGAAATCCTTTTTCAAAATAGCATATATATTTAATATAAACGTGTACACAGTAAAATTAATATATAACTATATATTTAAAATTCGACACATTCCAAACCACTTATATATATATATTAAATTATATAACACCGAACCGCTTATGTTTTTAAATTACATACAACGCAAACACTCAAATAAAACCGTTAAAATGGTATATATATATTTAAAACATATATATATAAACATATTTATTTTCAAAATAATTAAATTTCCAAAGCGACTCAACGCTACGCATTCAATATCGAAATATATGTTTCTTTTATATATAATCATAGATTTATAAACACACACAAACATTTAACACACAAAACCATATATAAATATTTTATACAAATTGATGCACGCAACCAAACTATATATACATACATATATATATATATATGTCTATACATATATATTTATAAAAAACTAATTTTTTTTGAACAAAAATATACACACTCGACAAAAAGGGACACACACAAAATCACTATCACGCACAAACAAGATCACTCACGCCACACAATAACACAAACACACACTGTCAACACACCAAACAAACAAAATAACACACAGACATGTTAAAACTCATACCTCAGCACATGAACGAACACATAAAAGCATGTGACATAAACTTACATAGCTTACCAAACTCACACACACAAAAACTACATACATATTATATAAAGGGAGCAACTATATGAACACAAAATTTTGACACAAATCAGAAGGCATAAAATCTCAACCACATGATCAATTTGACTTTATTTGAGGGATGCAAGTCATGAGGTAATCCTATGATTTATATTTTTTTTGTCACTCAATTTATGTCAAATCTTTGTGTCTATATAGGCTTTCCCTTATATAAATCACACATACACACACGCACGCATACACATAGACGAAATAAAACAAAAAGCAAGCCCCAAACAAACATATATATAATATAAATTAAATATAACTCAATGCAAAAAAAATCAAAAGTGAGATAAACTCATACAAACACATAACGCAAATTAAAATTATAACATACAAAACCACATACACATAGACGCTAAGCACATACAAAACCACATACACATAATAATATTTTTTTTCAAAACTAATAAATTTTAAAACAACTCACACCAAACAATATATATACACCTTTCAAATTAATATATATGTATACATATGTTCTCAAGACAAATAAATTTTCAAATAACTCACCCAAACACAACACCGTAAATACACACACACAAACATCCATGCAAAAACAACTCACACACACCCGCAGAAGAACACGCACACACACTGATTCAAATGGGAAAACATACCCAAACTCACGCCACACAAAACAGAAAGAATCACACTCATATGCAAGCATCACAACAGAACGGATGAGTTGGTCAACTGGGACATGGACGTGAGTTGGGCTAGCGACGGTGGCAATAGCAGGCGTCGTTTGGGTGAAGCGCTGGCAAGGTGGCACGGTTGGAGTAGGGAAGTTGACAAGGCTATTAGATGAAGGGAAGTTCCAGGTTTATCCTCTTTTTGTTGGATGTCTTCGCAGAAAGGAAGGTGGTGAGAGACAAAAATGGTGAAGGTACGTATATGTGGTGGAAAGATGATGGAAGAAGACAGTGTTTTTGGGAAGAAATGATTTTTTCTAGTGAGTGGACAAAGAGAGTAGAGAAAAATGAAAACTGGCGTGGCATGGAAGAAGAAAACATAAGAAGGGAAAAATGGGGAAGAACAACAATTGTTTCATGAAATAAATAAATAGGTGATAGTGTAAAGAAAAAATAAGCCGTTGTAAATATATATTTGGGAAAAAACGTATGGGAAACACTCTATTCACAAAGGGGAAAGAAGTAATGAGCTGATGCATTTATTTCACTTGGGACCACGCATTTTGGGAAAAGATCAAAGTCTGAATGGAAATTGGGGAATAATATATGCGATGGGAAGAATATAAACAAACGACAAAAAAGGAAATGGTATGAATTGAATTCAATGCATGGAAATATGGAAAAAGACATATTATAAAAAGAAAGGAGGAAAAGGCAAGGGAGTAAACATTTTTTTTTTTTGAATGATATTACAAGCATTGAAATGAAAGTGTAATGTTACATGCAAGGTTATATGAATAGTTTTGGAAAAATAAAGAAAATAAATGGATGCTTTGGAATTTTTTTAAAGAAATGTTCATGCATTAATGCCAAGATTGGTTTTTTTAAAAAAAAATAATGAAAATGTTTTGGATGGAAGAATGAATGCATGCATGAATCTGCAAGAAATATGTGATGGAAAAAAAAATGGTTGCTAATGGAAATAAAGAAATAAAGGAATGTGGTAAATATAAATGAAGAATCATATATGGAAAACATGAATGGCTTAAGTGAATATTTGGCAAAAGAAGAGAATGGTTTAAATTTTGAAAAAAATGAACATGTAAGGAAAACATTAATACTAAGGAATGGACGTTGACATTAAAAAGATAATACATGTTTGCAAATAAAGGAAACAATATAAATATTTTTTCAAATTAAATAAATATTAGACAAAAAAAGAAAAAATCCAAACAAATTAAATAAATAAAATAAAATTTAAATTAAATCATTAAATAAAATATAATTAAAACTGAGGTTGTTACAGTCTCCCCCACTCAATCCTTTTCGTCCCCGAAAAGGAACGAGGTAAGAAAATAGTAATTAAATAATTATTATATTTAAACCAAATGGTTCATATTTATCGTCATACCTATATATATTTTGAAATATATATATATATCAAATTTTTTTCCAAACATTTCAAAATAGTTTTAAGTATTCACTCAATGTTTCAGTTGGCAATATATATCTATCCCACTTTCGAAACCTGAAAATAGATATTGATGATGCCGCGATCATCACCAGAACCATTTTCAAGCGACTAGAGTTTGACACTATATCTATCTAGTACACATATGATTTAACATATACGTTGATCAAACGTATACCCAAATCACTAAGTATTTAATAGGTCAGTTTTAACATCGAATAAATACTCAAAACGTCTTTCTATATTTAAATAGAATATATACCAAAATTTCAGATCATATATTATAAATAATATATTTCAAATCGTTTAAAATTTTGAGTACGGAAATTTATATCTCTCCCTACTCATTTATTTATTAAAAATTCAACCTCAATCTTTAATAAATATACTAATAATATTATTATTAAGTCAAATACGTAACAAAATTATTCAATCGAGATAAAATCAATTTCTTATAAAATCTAAATCTTTAAATCTTATTCAAAATATACAGTTTATAAAATCTTAAAAGTGTAAACATCAAATCTTTTCAAAATTTCGGTATTATCAAAACATAATATTATTTACGAATATAAATATCAAAATTTCAATAATGTATCAAGAAATTACATATTGTAATACCTTTCAAAATAACAATTTCAAATCATTATTAAATGAGAATACTCTTCTTCTACTTCTTACCTTGTTATAGAAAAGGATAAGTTATAGAATTCGAGGTAAAAGATGAATGAACGAAAGAACCTAATCAAAGAGGATCTACGAAGGAAGATAGATTCAATGGAAAGGAAATTTCAGAAAAAGAATCTAAATATTAAAAAAATTATATTCGAAAATAATTGTTTAAAACATTTAAATCCATTAAAAACTATCTATACTTTTAAAAATACGCTCTCTCTCTCTCAAAGAGGATTCTGTGACTAATTCTACTCACTCTAGGGTATTGCCACCCTATCTCTAATGAGTTTTTACCCCATAGGCTAAAGCTTTGATAAACCAAAGCTCTAATACCAAATGTAACATACCGTCTTTTGTCCACTTCAAGCTGGAAATTAAACCAACTCGAACCGTTCGAAATGACAGAATGTTATTAGCTTCTGAGGTAAATAGAATAAATCACATAATCACAGACATAGAAAAACAGAATATCTCGTAGCGGAATAAATAAATTAAACAATTGTAGTTCATGAAGCTATTAAATAAAAATAAAAATTTGTACATAATATCAAAGTTACAAAATTAAATACAGTGGATGTAATGGCCCGCAAATCCGTGCTATCTGAGTTGACTAAATACAACACACGTCCAACCCAAATAACACAGAAATACGACTCATTATTAGAAAGAAGTTAGAGGATGAGAAATAGAAAGAAAGAAATATTAGAATAGGAGAAAAAAAACGAAGATCACAACTCACAGCGGACCGAATAAAATATATTATATAACATAAGCTTTGAAATACAAATCTGTTCGTACATACATACATACCATCATCAGAGTACACATAACATTTGATTCAGCGGAAGTAACTCTAAATAACTAACGTTGAAGCCTCCTACTTCAAGCTCCTCCAAGTGTATCTGTAAAAGCCTGAAACACTTGACTGCCCGTACAAATTTGGGCACCCAAGAGTTTAGGGAAAACAAAACAAAATAAACTCTGGGTCAGTCATGGGACTGGTGTGAGTAAACTCCAACCACTTGTTTAACTTTCAGAACTCTTTTCGAAAGAAAAGATAATAGTAAGACCAGCCCACACATAAACATGGACGGTTTTTACCTTACTATAACCCAAAACACTTTGATACAAAAATCCAGTGATATTATAATAATGTCTACATCGAGTAAATAACCAAATAGTAGAACGCTTGCATCTCACGCTCCACATATATAGTATATAATCAAAAACCGCATGGCGCTTATTGGAGATTGGATTTCCAACATGACAAGGTATGGGACCACCTTCCGATAATGTATCTCTAGAGGCAAATACACCTGGGTTCAACAAGAACGTCTTGCAACCCGGCCCACACATGACCGACCACTCATTTCGCTTGAGTGTATCGAATGTATATCACCAACGGTTGGACTCAAACCACCGTTTCCCGACTGGGCAGAATCGATAGATTTAGAAACAAAAGGAATTTCTCTAGATAGGTGATTATACACCCTAATGGGAGCGACCCACATAGCCATGCTGCCTGCCCGATTTTTGTCCTTTCCCGGTTGTTGAGGCCTGAGGCTACGCATACTTACCATTCATTGTCAGCACAATCACTTTGAATGCCACATTGTCAGATCCGTTAATCACTAGTTGAGTTTGCACAAATATTCTGGATATTATGCTAAGGGATAAATCCGTTGCAACCGTATATATTCATACAGACCAACCCATTTGATCATTGGAAATACTCTGTCAGACATTCGTCCATATACGTTCGTTCTGGGATTGAACGAAACCGAAGGCACTATTTCTATAAATAGAAAAAGCCCTTGCACTTCACTCCGTCTTCAATATATCCAGCATACTTGGTTCGCAACGCTTATGCCGATACGGAGTGGTTCTTAGGATAATAATCCAACCGGTCTCTCCATATTGACAACGATGGTCAAAAACTTCGATAGTCTGTGATTTAACTATCGAACAAAAACAAGTGTTCAATCAAACATATCAAACAAATCACTGGGCTCTTTAATTAATATTCATTAATTAAATCACTTTTCCATTTTCTCTATCAATATTTGTTAACCAAATATTTTCCATAATCATCTTGGCCCTTTACGCTATTTTTGATTTCATTTCCTTATCGAATTCTATATATATCGATATATAGATTTCTAATTTTCAAATTCCTTAAAAATATTCTATCTCCTTAAATTTCCGGAAAATTTCGCCATAACCTCCCCTGTATCGGGAGCATCGGGAAATTTCAAATAGCATCCCGGTATCTTCCAATCTCAAAAAGAAAAAGAAAAAGCCAAGCGGCTTGCCGATACGGCGCATAAAACCTCATATATGAATTAAACATGTACCTTTTGTCGAGCACATTATTTATATACCTGCATTATCCTTGCCCCATACCTGTCTCCTGTATATCTATACCTGTCCCATTTATTTCAACTTCGTACACTCGTTTGACTCGATTCGTTAAAGTAATTCTTTAACTAACTCTCTGCCCATCTCGCTTGTATATTTGAATATAACCCGTTTCGAATATATTTCCACTTACTTATCAATCAATTGAATTCAAATTTCAATTTAAGTTCTATATTCGATTTCGAATATATATTTACAATCCCAAATTTCACTTTTCAAAGTTCGATTTTAGTTCAAACTCGATTAACTAATTCTTCTTTAGTTAATTCTATTCAATAATCAAAAATATGATTATTGTTTCAAAAATCATCTTCTTACTTCACTTGAGTCCACATTTATTTTCTAACTCAAATCTAGATTTTTAAAATGGAAATCCGGATTTTTATTTGCTTAAAAATCCCAATTTATATATAAAATCCATTATGGTTTAAAATGGTTTCTGGCGCTGCATTTTTGAAATTTTGATTTTGACATAACTCAAAATCTATACGACGAAATTCAGATTTTTCTCCTTCATTAGAAAACTATTATCAAATCGGCCCTGACGTTTCTTGTTTCGAAGAATTCCGACTTCAATTGCACTCTGTATATTCAATTGAAGTTCGAGTTGCCAATTTACGAACTGCAGCACTGCGGCGAGTTCGTTTTAATTATATTTATAAATATAAACGTTAAACTTCTTTAAAATGAATTCAACTTCATTTAACTCCATTTGAATTCCTTGATTCA
This sequence comes from Allium sativum, assembly GCA_030737875.1. Taxonomy (NCBI): domain Eukaryota; kingdom Viridiplantae; phylum Streptophyta; class Magnoliopsida; order Asparagales; family Amaryllidaceae; genus Allium; species Allium sativum. The sequence goes on along the minus strand of CM060915.1, from coordinate 855,416,699 downwards.
AATTCCAATCTTCTTTTGAATTCCATATTTTTAAATCCCAATTCCTTTTCAAATTCAATACTTGAATTTCTATTTGAATTCCCTATATTCAAATTCGATGTTTGAATTCATTTGAATTCTCTTATTCAAACTCTATTTTTAAATACCCTTTGAACTGCTATAATCCAATTTCTATATTTGAATTCTATTGGAATTCAAATATTCAAACTCCTTTTTAAATTCTATATTCAAAATTCCATAGTTTTAAAATTCCATTTGAATTTCATATTCAAATCCCATAGATTAAATCTTATTTAAATTCAATTTGAATTTCTTATATTCAAATTCCATTTTCCGTTTCCATTTGAATTCTAGTATTCAAATTCATCTCCAACCCCATTTGAATTTCTTCATTTCAAATCCATTTAAATTCCCTTGAATTCAAATTCCATTTCAAAATCATTTGGATTTCCTATTTTGAAACCCTATTTGAAATTCTATTTCCAATTCTACTTTGAAATCTTATTTTCAAAGTTTATTACAAATTCTATTTTGAAATCTCATATTCAAATTTCTACTTGAATTTCTATACTCAATTCCAAGTTCAAACTCAATACTTGTATTTCTATTTCAAATCTCTATTCAAATTTCATATTTGAATTCTTCTTTGAAATCTCTATTCAAATTTCATATTTGAATTCTTCTTTGAAATACTATATTTCAAATTCTATTTAAATTCTTCTTTGAAATTTTATATTTCAAACTCTATTTTGAAATTCTACATTCAAATCTCCATTTGAATTTCTTTATTCGAATTCCTTTGAATTCAAATCTTATTTAATTCCTTGAATTCAAATTCTATTCTAATTTCGTCTATTCAAATTCTATTTGAACTTCTATTTGAATTTCTAATATTCAATCTCCTTTTAAATTTCAAATATTTAAAATTCAAATATTTAAACTTCTTTTCTAATTCTACTATTCAAGTGTTATACTCAAATTTCATTTGAGTTATATATTTAAAAATTTCATTTCAAATCCTATTTTGAAATTTCATTTCAAATTCCAATTTCACACTTGTATTTCTATTTCTGAATTATCAAATGATAATTCTTTTCACTTCATTTATAACTTCGTTATAAAAGAACTATTTATAAACTTCGTTTATAAAGAAACTACTTGTTTTTATTTTATTTCCATTTAAAATTCAAATTCTATTTAAAAATAGAATTTTCCCTTTTTAAATGATATTTTTAAATATCATTACTTAAGCCCAGTGATATTTAAACACACAAAGCAACGAATTATTATTTTTCGAACACATCATATATAAAAATATATATGCAAACAAATAAACAAACAGATAATATATTTTTGAGGAATCCAGTTGGATTCCTCCAACCTGTTTTCCTGCATCCACAGATGTTAGCACATAAATAATACCAATTCTGCTTCGTGGCAAAATATCGCGGTATAGAAGGTCATCCACTAATCATAGCGTGGGGCGTATAGGGTAATCATCCGCTATGAAACTGCGGGCATCCGCTAATGAGACTGCGGGAATCCAACCAATCAATCAACCCAATATATATATATATATAGCCTAAATAACTAATATATATATAAAATAAGCAGAAAGCATTCACACAAGCAACAGACAATTATTTTTAATGAAATAAAAATAATTCTAAAGGTGAGTGAGATTTACTCACCGAGATCTTATTTTCTGAACATCTGATTAGCTGTTGAACCGTGGTAGCTATGAATAACTCGGATTTATTTGTTTAGCACCTACGATAAATTAAATCCTTATTCATTAACTCGAACTATTTTATTTAACCTGCTTAAATAAATTATCTTAGACGAATTAACTAATTATATATATATATATAATTAACCATTTCTAATTAGTTAAATTAATTTAACATCTTACCTTAAACACCATTTAACAGCCTGCTTCGAAACAAAAATGTTTGATAATCGAACAAGCTTCTCCCTCAATCGGCCATCCAACACCCCAAGAAATCAAAGACCGAAGCCTCTATGTCCCAAGAACACAGTTCGAACTACCATATTCCCAAATCGTACTCGACTTCTACAACAGCCACAAAACCCTTTCCGCAACACTATGGCTAATCCCACAACTCCATCGCGACCTCGCCTTCTAACCTCGACCCCAAAAGCGAACCCTACTTCTTGAATGTCGCCTCGCACCCCTCCAGCAGTCGCACCTTCATCGAGCCCGGTAGCAGCCCCACAACCTACATCGAGTTACCCCAAATCGCACTTCAGAAGATTTGATCGAACCCTGTATCGATGGTACGAGGGTGAAACTCTTGCGAACATGGGAGCATCGAAGTCGAAATCGATTCATTCATGGGGATTCTAATTTGCTCCCTCATCCTGACATCGCGGTTCGAGCTTTGATTTCAACGGAAAGGAAATAATGATTTTTGAGTTCATTTTCTGAGGGACGGGAAGAAATACCAAATAGGAGTGAGGGTTAGTCGCGATTTTATAAGGGTGGACGGGAACATCTCGTACACGGCCATTAAAATGTTTGTCTCCTTGATCTCAAAAATGGAAGACATCGGGTACGTGAAATGAAAGCAGCAGCTCTAGCATAGTTAGATAGGTCTGCTAGAGAAGAGATAGGTCGGCTCTGTTTTGATTTTGTCCGATTTTATTACATAAAACATTTCGAAATATCTCGTGGTTCCTAAATAGCAAATCCCGAACCGCTATCCAACAGTAAGGACCAATGTATGCCAGTTATACCATTATTCTGAACTTAATGAATCTGGTTCTGAGATTTAAATTTGAACATATATATATAATAACCACATAAATTGATAATCAAAATAATAAATTCCTAAATTATAAATTATAATCATTATCGATTCTATTCAACTGAATTCCTATACATCATTTAAATTGTTTTTGATTCAGTTTTACTTCGATTTCAATTACATTTCGTCTTACGAAAATCTAATATATTCGATATAAAATTTGAAATCGACATTTAAAATGATAACGTAATATAAATATTCATGTATATTATCAATTCAATATTTAAATCTATATTAAATATTTAAAATAAATCAACGAAAAATCTGGGTCGTTACAGTGGAAGTCTAAATACAAGAATTTATAATACAAAAGAGAAATAGCTAGAATCAACAGGTAGAGCTGATATCTTCAACAGTCTCCAGCTTCAAAAGGTGAAGTCTCAACACTGCAATACTCAATCTGACCCGAGCAATAATGCAAAACAAAACAACTCGGATCAGGACTAACATTCTCATGGAAGTTAAATCAACCCAAATGAAATGTTCAATAAAACACACCAGTAACTTAAAGAATGTTTGGGATCACCATCCTCTTAAGGATCCGTTAAACTAATACCATAGAATATAATATGCTATTATAATAGTGTCTATGGTAAAATATAACATATTAAAATAGCGTAAGCGGGATTACATTTTTACCCTTACATTGTTTATAAACATAGTCGTAAACATTGCATATAAAACACCAGTAACGGTTGATGGATAGAGATGCGCCGCTATATGACAACATCAAATCAAAATTATAGGGGCTCGATCAGGATAAATATGAAAAGGCATCGAGGCAATATCCATCAGTAGGATTTTACCGGATTGCGGACCCAGGCCGGTGGTAATGCATAGCCGCGACTACCGCCCACCCAGACAATACTCTCAAAATCAAAGGCGCCAATCAATCACAAAGTAATATATATGGTATCGAAGAAGCATGTTTTCTAATAGGAGCTGGCTCACATTAACCTGGGTATGGCTCCTGTTTTAGTCATTTTAATTATGACCCAAAGGTCAAGGCTATCCATCATCGTTCTCTTTCTTCAAATCCAGTAATCGCCTCCAAACCATCCTACTTCATTCTGGAACTCCACCGCGTACACAGTTGTTAAAGTGGTTTTCGGTATTGGCAGAGAGTATGACAATATCTGATCCCGGTCTCTTTAACAACCAAATGTTTACATTTTTCACATCGTGGCCATTTTATAAAATCATATCTTGAAATAAATATGATTTAATAAATTTCTTTAATTCAAACCAAACAATTAATGAATCAATTCCATATATAAAATTATTTCAATTCATATTTAGTCAATTAATAATTGAATATATATATATTCATATCAATTATAAATTCAAATTCTAATTAATTACACAGTTCACGTTCATTTCCTATAAGTTCAATATTTAGGTCAATTCAGAATTCACATTTAGTTTATTTAAAATCAAATGCATTAAATCAAGTATCGTTATATAAATTTAAATCTTTAAACCTCGAATTTAGATCACAAAATCAAAACTTATCCATCTATTGAGTTTATTATTAAAGTTTATAAAAAATTATATAAAATAAGCTTTGAAAATATTTATAAGTTAAAAATTTATATGGAAAATAGCTTTACAAACATATATAGGTTTAAAATAATTTATAAATAGGTTTAAAAAGAATAATTTTTTATAATATATTAATTTAAAGTTAAAAATACATATATGATTAAACTTTACAGTTTAAAATAAATAAATTATAAGTAAAATCTTAAGTTAGCATTTAAATACATTTTTACTCATAAAATCATTTTAAAACGTATAATTTAAAATATACAAAATTTAAGTTTAAATCTTTAAAATATAAATATAAGATCTTAAATTAATATCATTACAATCGAATTTTCCAAATCGTTTTAATTCAAAAACATGACCAGCGGTGTCCATTTGTAGTTTTCTACCCTATGGTCAAGTGATACGGATATTTATCATTTCAACCCGCAATTTACAAAATTTCCACGGGTTTATCATTTCAACCCATAATCCCAAATTCAGTAAAAAATGTTCAGGTTATCATTTAAACCTATAACGACTTTTCCCTAATTTAATGTCTGTTCGGGTATGTATCATTTCAACCCTTAGTGATTTTTCCTTATATACACAATGCTAACACATACTAAATCATATACACTTATATATAATATATAATTTAAAGCACACACACAAACTCATACACACATACACACACCGTACACTAAACACAAATTACAACAGTATATATATTATAAAATATACATAAACACACAAGAAATCCTTTTTCAAAATAGTATATATATTTAATATAAATGTATGCACAGTAAAATTAATATATACCTATATATTTAAAATTTGACACATTCCAAACCACTTATATAAATATATATATTAAATTATATAGCACCAAACCGTATATATTTTTAAATTACATACAACGCAAACACACCCAAATTAAACCGTAAAAATGGTATACATATATGTATATATATAAATATTTAAAACAAATATATATAAACATATTTATTTTCAAAATAATTAAATTTCCAAAGCAACTCAACGCCACGCATTCAACATCGAAATATATATTTCTTTTATATGTAATCATAGATTTATAAACGCACACAAACATTTATCATACAAAACCATATATAAATATTTTATACAAATTGATGCACATATATATTCTTAAAAAAAAATTGAATAAAAATATACACACTCAACAAAAGGGGACACACACAAAATCACTCTCACGCACAAACAAGATCACTCACGCCACACAGTAACACAAACTCACACTGTCAACACACCACACAAACAAAATAGCACATAGACATGTTAAAATTCATACCCCGAAACATGAACGTACACGTAAAAGCATACCCCATAAACTTACAAAGCCTACCAAACTCACACACACAAAAACTACATACATATTATATAAAGGGAGCAACTATATTGTAACAACCCGAAAATCTGGGCCAGTTTAAAATTTTTATTTTGGCAATTTTAGCGAATTTTGAACATTTAAAACAGATTATTTTAAATAATATCGACGAGAAATTTATTTTGAATATAAATAGAACGTATATATTATATACGCCGTCGTTAGAATATAAATATTTATATATAATTATAAATAGAATTGAAAATGGCGCGGTAGTTCGATAATTCGATTTCAAACTTCCATTGAATGTACCGGGTGCAAAACAATCCGGATTTTAGTGAAACCAAAAACATTAGGATCTAATTGATGATATCTTTCTAACGAATCCGAAAAATCGAAATTTCATAGCGGGGATCAAAAGATATGTCCAGTTGAAAATTCTGAATAGTCGATATGGAATTCAGGCCCTTAAAATGGGAATTTTGCAAACGACCTCGGATTTCGACGAAACCACTTTTGTTGGATCCGCAGTGTCAGATTATTGCTAGATTCCAAATTTCATAATTTTTGAATCAATATGTGAGCGTGGCAAAGGAAAACGCGTTTGACCAGTTTCAGTTGATTTTAATCGACTGGAAAATGGCCATTTTTCCAACGGTCTTAGAATTCGACGAAACTAGTTTTGTTAGGACCGTATCGTCAATACGAAGCTAGAAAATATTTTTCTGTAATTTATCGAGTTAGTATGTGACCCCGGTAATTTGAAATGTACGTTAAAAATTCAATATAATGATTTAAATGTAAATTCAACGGAAACTGATCGAGACGAACAAATCAACTTGCGATACATATCCCATTGTGTTCGGAATGGGGGTAAAACGCTATGGACGATAGGCGGTGGGCCTCGTTTCGAGGTCGTATGTAAAAGTCAACTTTTTGAAAATTAATTAATTAAATAAGTAAATAAATAAATAACCTCTCCCTCTTCCTTTATCTCTGCCCCCCCCCCTTCGTTCATTTAAACAGAAATAAAAAAAAGAAAGAAAAAAACCCCGATCCCCAATCCGATCGACGACCTCACCGCCCCTCCCTCCACGTCGCGCCTGCCACCATCGCCCTCCGCCAGGCTCGACCGCGCCTCCCCCATCCCCTCCAGTTCGAGCGTGACCCCCACGAAACCCCCTCCCGCCCGCCGTAGGTGCCAGACCACACCCCGACCCCACCTCGGACGCGATGCAGCCTCCGCCCCCTTCCTCCGCGCAGACCCTAGCACCGCTTCTCCGACTACGAACAAGAAGAACCACTCCTCCTCCTGTCGAGTGCCAGCAGCCGCCTTTTCCCCCATTTTCTCTACCAAATCGAAACCCTACAAACTCTGTAAGTAATCTAATTTTTTAGGTTATGGAAAATATAATTTTTAGGTATAGAAAAACATGATTATCAGTTTATGGAAATATGATTTTGAAGATATGGGAATTTATGATTTTCTTTGATTTTCATTAGTGGTAAAAAGTAATATTTTTACTTAGGAAAGTATATATTTTTAATAAAGTAAAAATTCGATTTTTATTGAAGTAAAGATACGATTTTTAATAAGGTAGAGATTTGATTTTTAACATCGTAAAGAAAGAATTTTTATATAGAAAGAATAAAAATATATTTTTATAAAGGCGAAATCTTTATTTTTATAAAGGCGAAATCTTTATTTTTATAAAGGCGAAATCTTTATTTTTGAAAAGGCGAAATCTATATTTTTGAAATGGAATTTTTATCTATATGACATCGAAGTAAAAATTCGATTTTTATATATTGAATAGCATAGTAAAAATTCGATTTTTATATATTGAATAGCATAGTAAAAATTCGATTTTTATATATTGAATAACAATATAAAAATGTGATTTTTATATATATAGTGGCTACGGGCAACGAAAGCTAAAAAAAAGGCGAGAACAGTGAAGATTTCTATCAATGAAGTGTCGTGAAGTTGGATAGCTATCGGTGAGGACTTCTCACTCTTCAATTTCTTTTTCTAGTTATATATATACTAGGATGTAGACGGTGTTTAGAAACACCCGACACCCGTCATCCACAGACCATGGATGGCTTGTTTGTTAAATTGTTTGGTTGTGTAGTTGGTTAGTTTATTTGGTTTGAATTGTACTATTTGGTGAAATGAATGGATTTGATTGATGTGTGAATGGCGCGGGCCTTCACTAGACTGGGGATAAGGCTAGGCCTCGTCCCGTTTCTAGTATCGTGCCGTTATGCCGCCGAAATTTTCTAAAATAAGTTAGAAAACTAAAAATATCATTTTATTGAATAAATGAATTGAATAGAAATTCATGTGTTAAAATAAAATATTTTATTGTTAAAAATATAATTTTTAACGTGAAAGTGAATAAATAAATATTTATAAACAAATCAGCCGATTTGTTTATATACACTGATTTGACTGATATTGATTGGGTCGATAAATTTTACACATCGCCCAACTGCACAAATAAAACTCTGTGTTTGTTGATTTGAAACCCCACACGGGTGTTGGGATGAAATTTGAAGTTCACTCATCCTGATTGATTAAATATGTCGATCGATTGATTGACAGGCTTTTATAAGCGTAAGATATCTATATTTGATGCTTATACAGTGTAGTGCACTTTGGTTGATGGTTGATTATTTTTCAATGCTATCATATACATGTGTTGTATGGAATCCATATAATTAACGTTATATGGTGATTGATTGGGCCTCATTCCAATCGGGACAATAATAAATATTTTAAAAGAAAATTCATGTGTTGAATATAAAAATAGTCATGTGTTGACGATGTTCATGTGTTGAGTGAAATATTTTAAATAGTAAAAATTACATCTTTATCATATTTACAATTAGAATCTACTTTACGGTGGAGTCTAATTAAAATCAAACGATAGATACCTTAGTTTTATAAAATATTTTACATAACAAAAATAGTGATGTGTTGACAGTACTCATGTGTTGAGATTATCGTGTGTTGAAAGAAACATAGATTCATGTGTTGAATAGAATAAATATTCATTTATTGAATAGAATAACGAATTTATTGAAATATATAAAGCCGTGTGGATTAGAGATGCGCTATTTTGACGTGAACGACATTTATATATCGATTTTATTCGTTTTATAATGAATATTGAAAAGTGATTTCAAAACTTAATATTTTGAAATGAAATTCAAATTAAATTAGATTAAAAATTCAAATTGAAATTTTATTGAATCAATTTGAAATGAATTCGAATCGAATAGTAAATGAATTCGATTCGAATTGAATAGGAAGTGAATTTGAATTCGAATTGAATAAAAATGAATTCAAATTGAATTGAATTGAAACGAATTAGAATTTGAATTGAATTGAAATCAAATCGATTTGAAATTGAATGTAGTGTTGAAATGGTTTTGAAAACGAATTTAAAACGATTTATAAAATACGTTTTATAAGGAAATCGACGAAATATATAATATATATATATGTATATATTATATATAATGGCCTGAATAGAACGCGCCGCGCCGCGGCAGTTCGTGAATTTCGACCATTAACTTCGAATTGAGGTTGCGGGAGATCCGACCGTCGGATTCTCCTAAAACCGGAACTGTTAGGTTCGTATCGAAAAGAGCCTTCCAATGAATATTATAAATTTGAAATCTAACGGTTGGATTTGGAATTATGTCCAAATCAAATTCGAAAAAGGTCGCTGCAAGTGCAGTTCGTTGGCCATTGTAGGAAATCTACTGTATGGGCCTTGATAAAATTATTAAAAATATCGATAATTTGTGTAAAATCATAATATGTGAATTGGAAAGAACTGGGATGAAAAACTCCACATTTGAAAAGATAAAAATAGATTTTTATCGAAATGAACTAGTTTTGAACTAGAATTAAAATCAATTTATTTTTGAAATAAATAAATTGAATTTGAAGGTGATTTTGAAAATAATCAATATTCCCAATACGTGGATGGGACGGGAGTTGAATCGAAATTATCTTCGGAATATTTCGATGTTGGATTTCGTGACTATACAGATATTGTTATGGGAATTTGAAAGATATATTTTATATCGTTATTTCCAATACGATATTTGTTGGTTTCAGAATTTGATATTGAATATAAGCCGGTATATTTTCTATTTAGAGCCTTGTATTTAATATCAAATGTGATTTGGGTTTATCGTGAATCGTGTTTTAGATGACATTGGTTCTTTAACCCAGTTAAAGGCATGATGTTGATTTTTGAAAAGATTAAAACTAAGTGGAGTTTTAATGAATCTTTAATTAGATTAAAAAGGTGAATTGATAATTTAAATTATCAAATTTGAAAGGTGATCGAGAATGGAGTACCACCAGTTTTGCTCCAAAGCGGTAGTTAAATCTGTAATTAGATTTGAACGTGAAATGGTAATTAATTTTACCGATAACACCGTGGTGTTAGGTATGGATTATTACCAGTTTTGCTCCATGGTATATATAGGTTGGGATTGGGAAATAAAATAAATAATTACTTCGGTGTGGTTCGCTAATCCCGACTAGTTTGAAACGATATCCAAAGGAAGATTGTAGGATAAATTTAGAAGAATTTATCTTGGATAAAATTAATGGGAACATTTCCCTAAGAATGTGATTTTGTGAATAAAAGAATATTCTGAATTGGAATGAGGCGTTTGTTGTGTTTGTGTAACATTCGTTGATTATATACGTGGGTTATCCAGAAAGGCCGGGTTTATACCCATTCTGAATAACCGATTCGACGAGATGTCGAAGATGAAGACGGTGGTTGAAGACCGGAAGTCTTCACATCGTTTGGGTGATTACTGATGATCTTGATTGGGCTGTACACCCGAGATGAGGGAATCAGTTGGTGATCGTCCAAACGTACTTGGAGATGGATGGATATGCGAGGAAAGTGCCTCCGGTTTCGTTCAAACCCAGAACGAACTTGTAAATGTATTGTGTGTCTGACATTGGATTTTATTCTGTGTTGATTGATCTCTATTAAATATACATCTGTTTGGCGGCGGAGAATTTATTCTCTTGCTTAACACCCTTCTCTGAGACGTACGAGCTCAGAGGTTGTATATCGATGGACATCAGTCGCATGGAGTGAATTGCCAATGTGGCACGCGTAAGTGGCAATTGATCAAGGCTTCTGTTGAAAAGCAAAGTCTTGTGGTTGATGATCAAAGCATGGTCTATGTGGCGTATCTTTGTGTATAACGTGAATTCGCGAGCCTCACACCTCGGTATGAGTCAAAAATGGGATACGGACCCAAGGAGTGCACGACGTTTCTTTCTAGCTAGGGTGGTGTCAGTGACCTACCAGCCCTGACATTTATATACTTTTCACCTGTGTGGTTGTTGGATATGAGGCGCCTCGGATATAGGTCTGTAAGGACCGGGAAACGTGTGTTCAGGAATAACTAATCCTCAAAAGTAAGAGAGGACCGGCCTTGGAGGTTCCAAAGGATCAGAGTGGGGTCCTGAGGCATTGCTAGAGTGTCTCGAACGCGGAGAGGAGCTTGCCCCTTGCCTCGGCTCATGACGGAATCCAATTTCCAATACGTGATATTGCGGTTTTAATTGTAGAACTAGAATGGCGACATGATAGATGGTACCCATGCCGCCTATGATTGATATTTATGATTGAATTTTTTTTTTGACACTATACACCTATGATAGTATCAAATGATTTGTTTTAAACGTATCAAGCATTATTTGGCTATTATAAGGGAAAACCCTATCCTCCGGCTTGCGTTGCATTGTGTGATGGGACCTGGGTCTTATAATAGCTTCATTTTTCCAAAGAGCATTGCGCTGTTTTGTATATGCACTAGTATTCTTGGGAGGAAACCCGTTCCGTGTTATACGGCGTGGTCCCTTGGATTACTCTCTTTTAAAGTAAAGTTTTAAATAACTGTTTTAGTTCTCACACCAGTCACATGACTGACCTGGAGTTTATTGTTTTAACCTAAACTCTGGGTGCCCCTATTATCCACACGGGTAGCTAGTAGTTTTGGTTTTGCAGATTTATATCCACAGGGTCCTGATGTACAACTGGAACGATGCTCGGAAAGCTCTGTATCCGTGCATTACTTCTAGTTGTGTTTTTGTATTATTTTCCGCTGTAATGTATTTAAATGTAATTTAAATCTCTGATATTTGTTGAATGTAATTTATTCATTTATACTCTGTATATTCTTGTATCTAATGGAATTGTTGTAATAACAATGAAATGTTCTTCCGTCTGCGTTCTATTTTGTCTTGTACTCAATTCTATCCGTGCTTTCCTTCACGGGGAAGTTCGGGTCGTCTCAGTTTGGTATCAGAGCTTTGGTTTACAGAGCTCGAGAACAAGACACATTAGAACCATACGAAAGAATTCATCAGATATTGGATTAGTAAAATCCAATTAGAATGACTCGTTAGAGATAGGATCAGTAGTATCCTAGAATGGGTGTGAAGAGTATATTTTTCAAATGAAAACAATTTTGTTTTGAAAATTTAAATTTCTTTATACGTATTTGAATATTTATTTATATTGATATGGGCAATCCAGTATATAAAAGTTTTGTATATACGCGTCATGAACGTATATTCGAAGTTTTAATATACTGGGTAGATATAGAATCACATTCTAGATATCCGGGGATGATTCTGATGATGGTGCATCATCATCAGTATTCATATTCGAATTTCGAAGGTGTGATTTCTATATATTTCCATTAGACTGGTGTGAGAACCAAAACTTATATAGCTAGAATACATTGTTGTGAATTGGCATCAAAAACATGATTTTTTGTATATATATCAAAATTATGAATTTGAAACTCTAATCCACTAATTGATTGATGTTTGTGTTGTTTGTTTATTTGTTTGATAATTTTGAACCACTATGCCTAATAGAATCAAATATTGAATTGTATTGAGAATTGGTCGCATTTGCTTGCATATACATATGCTTACAATTGAACAGGTCATAGCAAGGAGGCTAGAGCCAGAGAATAAAATTTGTTTGCCCGACAAATAGGTACATGTTTATTACATAATTTACTGTTTTGTTTGGGTGATGATGATTTTATGAGCCTATTGGCTAGCCGCTTGGCTTTTTCTTTTTCTTTTTGAGATCAGAAGGCCTATATGGCAATTTCGGGATTTTCCCGTGGCTCCCGGTGCAGGGGAGGTTATGGCGAAATTTTTCGAAAATTTAGGGTGTTAGCCAAATTTTTGAAAATTTGAAAATTCTCAGAAACTGAAAAGTTGGAGAATGAAAGCCAGATCGAACGTAGAGTTGATTAATCAAACCACTTTCGGCTTCGTTCCTTTTCGGGGACGAAAAGTTTTAAGTGGGGGAGATTGTAACAACCCGAAAATCTGGGCCAGTTTAAAAATTTTATTTTGGCAATTTTAGCGAATTTTAAACATTTAAAATAGATTATTTTAAATAATATCGATGAGAAATTTATTTTGAATATAAATAGAACGTATATATTATATACGCCGTCGTTAGAATATAAATATTTATATATAATTATAAATAGAATTGAAAATGGCGCGGTAGTTCGATAATTCGATTTCAAACTTCCATTGAATGTACCGGGTGCAAAACAATCCGGATTTTAGTGAAACCAAAAACATTAGGATCTAATTGATGATATCTTTCTAACGAATCCGAAAAATCGAAATTTCATAGCGGGGATCAAAAGATATGTCCAGCTGAAAATTCTGAATAGTCGATATGGAATTCAGGCCCTTAAAAATGAGAATTTCGCAAACGACCTCGGATTTTGACGAAACCACTTTTGTTGGATCCGCAGTGTCAGATTATTGCAAGATTCCAAATTTCATAATTTTTCGAATCAATATGTGAGCGTGGCAAAGGAAAACGCGTTTGACCAGTTTCAGTTGATTTTAATCGACTGGAAAATGGCCATTTTTCCAACGGTCTTAGAATTCAACGAAACTAGTTTTGTTAGGACCGTATCGTCAATACGAAGCTAGAAAATATTTTTCTGTAATTTATCGAGTTAGTATGTGACCCCGGTAATTTGAAATGTACGTTAAAAATTCAATATAATGATTTAAATGTAAATTCAACGGAAACTGATCGAGACGAACAAATCAACTTGCGATACATATCCCATTGTGTTCGGAATGGGGGTAAAACGATATGGACGATAGGCGGTGGGCCTCGTTTCGAGGTCGTATGTAAAAGTCAACTTTTTGAAAATTAATTAATTAAATAAATAAATAACCTCTCCCTCTTCCTTTATCTCTGCCCCCCCCCCCCTTCGTTCATTTAAACAGAAATAAAAAAAAAACCAGATCCCCAATCCGATCGACGACCTCACCGCCCCTCCCTCCACGTCGCGCCTGCCACCATCGCCCTCCGCCAGGCTCGACCGCGCCTCCCCCATCCCCTCCAGTTCGAGCGTGACCCCCACGAAACCCCCTCCCGCCCGCCGCAGGTGCCAGACCACACCCCGACCCCACCTCGGACGCGATGCAGCCTCCGCCCCCTTCCTCCGCGCAAACCCTGGCACCGCTTCTCCGACTACGAACAAGAAGAACCACTCCTCCTCCTGTCGAGTGCCAGCAGCCGCCTTTTCCCCCATTTTCTCTACCAAATCGAAACCCTAAAAACTCTGTAAGTAATCTAATTTTTTAGGTTATGGAAAATATAATTTTTAGGTATAGAAAAACATGATTATCAGTTTATGGAAATATGATTTTGAAGATATGGGAATTTATGATTTTCTTTGATTTTCATTAGTGGTAAAAAGTAATATTTGTACTTAGTAAAGTTTATATTTTTAATAAAGTAAAAATTCGATTTTTATTGAAGTAAAGATACGATTTTTAATAAGGTAGAGATTTGATTTTTAACATCGTAAAGAAAGAATTTTTATATAGAAAGAATAAAAATATATTTTTATAAAGGCGAAATCTTTATTTTGTTAAAGGCGAAATCTTTATTTTTATAAAGGCGAAATCTTTATTTTTGAAAAGGCGAAATCTATATTTTTGAAATGGAATTTTTATCTATATGACATCGAAGTAAAAAATTCTATTTTTATATATTGAATAGCATAGTAAAAATTCGATTTTTATATATTGAATAGCATAGTAAAAATTCGATTTTTATATATTGAATAACAATATAAAAATGTGATTTTTTATATATATAGTGGCTACGGGCAACGAAAGCGAAAAAAAGGCGAGAACAGTGAAGATTTCTATCAATGAAGTGTCGTGAAGTTGGATAGCTATCGGTGAGGACTTCTCACTCTTCAATTTCTTTTTCTAGTTATATATATATACTAGGATGTAGACGGTGTTTAGAAACACCCGACACCCGTCATCCACAGACCATGGATGGCTTGTTTGTTAAATTGTTTGGTTGTGTAGTTGGTTAGTTTATTTGGTTTGAATTGAACTGTTTGGTGAAATGAATGGATTTGATTGATGTGTGAATGGCATGGGCCTTCAGTAGACCGGGGATAAGGCTAGGCCTCGTCCCGTTTCTATTATCGTGCCGTTAGGCCGCCGAAATTTTCTAAAATAAGTTAGAAAACTAAAAATATCATTTTATTGAATAAATGAATTGAATAGAAATTCATGTGTTAAAATAAAATATTTTATCGTTAAAAATATAATTTTTAACGTGAAAGTGAATAAGTAAATATTTATAAACAAATCAGCCGATTTGTTTATATACACTGATTTGACTGATATTGATTGGGTCGATAAATTTTACACATCGCCCAACTGCACAAATAAAACTCTGTGTTTGTTGATTTGAAACCCCACACGGGTGTTGGGATGAAATTTGAAGTTCACTCATCCTGATTGATTAAATATGTCGATCGATTGATTGACAGGCTGTTATAAGCGTAAGATATCTATATTTGATGCTTATACAGTGTAGTGCACTTTGGTTGATGGTTGATTATTTTTCAATGCTATCATATACATGTGTTGTATGGAATCCATATAATTAACGTTATATGGTGATTGATTGGGCCTCATTCCAATCGGGACAATAATAAATATTTTAAAAGAAAATTCATGTGTTGAATATAAAAATAGTCATGTGTTGACGATGTTCATGTGTTAAGTGAAATATTTTAAATAATAAAAATTACATCTTTATCATATTTACAATTAGAATCTACTTTACGGTGGAGTCTAATTAAAATCAAACGATAGATACCTTAGTTTTATAAAAAAAATTACATAACAAAAATAGTGATGTGTTGACGGTACTCATGTGTTGAGATTAGTCGTGTGTTGAAAGAAACATAGATTCGTGTGTTGAATAGAATAAATATTCATTTATTGAATAGAATAACGAATTTATTGAAATATATAAAGCCGTGTGGATTAGAGATGCGCTATTTTGACGTGAACGACATTTATATATCGATTTTATTCGTTTTATAATGAATATTGAAAAGTGATTTCAAAACTTAATATTTTGAAATGAAATTCAAATTAAATTAGATTAAAAATTCAAATTGAAATTTTATTGAATCAATTTGAAATGAATTCGAATCGAATAGTAAATGAATTCGATTCGAATTGAATAGGAAGTGAATTTGAATTCGAATTGAATAAAAATGAATTCAAATTGAATTGAATTGAAACGAATTAGAATTTGAATTGAATTGAAATCAAATCGATTTGAAATTGAATGTAGTGTTGAAATGGTTTTGAAAACGAATTTAAAACGATTTATAAAATACGTTTTATAAGGAAATCGACGAAATATATAATATATATATATATATTATATATAATGGCCTGAATAGAACGCGCCGTGCCGCGGCAGTTCGTGAATTTCGACCATTAACTTCGAATTGACGTTGCGGGAGATCCGACCGTCGGATTCTCCTAAAACCGGAACTGTTGGGTTCGTATCGAAAAGAGCCTTCCAATGAATATTATAAATTTGAAATCTAACAGTTGGATTTGGAATTATGTCCAAATCAAATTCGAAAAAGGTCGCTGCAAGTGCAGTTCGATGGCCATTGTAGGAAATCGACTGTACGGGCCTTGATAAAATTATTAAAAATATCGATAATTTGTGTAAAATCATAATATGTGAATTGGAAAGAACTAGGATGAAAAACTCCACATTTGAAAAGATAAAAATAGATTTTTATCGAAATGAACTAGTTTTGAACTAGAATTAAAATCAATTTATTTTTGAAATAAATAAATTGAATTTGAAGGTGATTTTGAAAATAATCAATATTCCCAATACGTGGATGGGACGGGAGTTGAATCGAAATTATCTTCGGAATATTTCGCTGTTGGATTTCGTGACTATACAGATATTGTTATGGGAATTTGAAAGATATATTTTATATCGTTATTTCCAATACGATATTTGTTGGTTTCAGAATTTGATATTGAATATAAGCCGGTATATTTTCTATTCAGAGCCTTGTATTTAATATCAAATGTGATTTGGGTTTATCGTGAATCGTGTTTTAGATGACATTGGTTCTTTAACCCAGTTAAAGGCATGATGTTTATTTTTGAAAAGATTAAAACTAAGTGGAGTTTTAATGAATCTTTAATTAGATTAAAAAGGTGAATTGATAATTTAAATTATCAAATTTGAAAGGTGATCGAGAATGGAGTACCACCAGTTTTGCTCCAAAGCGGTAGTTAAATCTGTAATTAGATTTGAACGTGAAATGGTAATTAATTTTACCGATAACACCGTGGTGTTAGGTATGGAGTATTACCAGTTTTGCTCCATGGGATATATAGGTTGGGATTGGGAAATAAAATAAATAATTACTTCGGTGTGGTTCGCTAATCCCGACTAGTTTGAAACGATATCCAAAGGAAGATTATAGGATAAATTTAGAAGAATTTATCCTGGATAAAATTAATGGGAACATTTCCCTAAGAATGTGATTTTGTGAATAAAAGAATATTCTGAATTGGAATGAGGCGTTTTTTGTGTTTGTGTAACATTCGTTGATTATATACGTGGGTTATCCAGAAAGGCCGGGTTTATACCCATTCTGAATAACCGATTCGACGAGATGTCGAAGATGAAGACGGTGGTTGAAGACCGGAAGTCTTCACATCGTTTGGGTGATTACTGATGATCTTGATTGGGCTGTACACCCGAGATGAGGGAATCAGTTGGTGATCGTCCAAACGTACTTGGAGATGGATGGATATGCGAGGAAAGTGCCTCCGGTTTCGTTCAGACCCAGAACGAACTTGTAAATGGATTGTGTGTCTGACATTGGATTTTATTCTGTGTTGATTGATCTCTATTAAATATACATCTGTTTGGCGGCGGAGAATTTATTCTCTTGCTTAACGCCCTTCTCTGAGACGTACGAGCTCAGAGGTTGTATATCGATGGACATCATTCGCATGGAGTGAATTGCCAATGTGGCACGCATAAGTGGCAATTGATCAAGGCTTTTGTTGAAAAGCAAAGTCTTGTGGTTGATGATCAAAGCATGGTCTATGTGGCGTAGCTTTGTGTATAACGTGAATTCGCGAGCCTCACACCTCGGTATGAGTCAAAAACGGGATAAGGACCCAAGGAGTGCACGACGTTTCTTTCTAGCTAGGGTGGTGTCAGTGACCTACCAGCCATGACATTTATATACTTTTCACCTGTGTGGTTGTTGGATACGAGGCGCCTCGGATATAGGTCTGTAAGGACCGGGAAACGTGTGTTCAGGAATAACTAATCCTCAAAAGTAAGAGAGGACCGGCCTTGGAGGTTCCAAAGGATCAGAGTGGGGTCCTGAGGCATTGCTAGAGTGTCTCGAACGCGGAGTGGAGCTTGCCCCTTGCCTCGGCTCATGACGGAATCCAATTTCCAATACGTGATATTGCGGTTTTAATTGTAGAACTAGTATGGCGACATGATAGATGGTACCCATGCCGCCTATGATTGATATTTATGATTGAATTTTTTTGACACTATACACCTATGATAGTATCAAATGATTTGTTTTAAACGTATCAAGCATTATTTGGCTATTATAAGGGAAAACCCTATCCTCCGGCTTGCGTTGCATTGTGTGATGGGACCTGGGTCTTATAATAGCTTCATTTTTCCAAAGAGCATTGCGCTGTTTTGTATATGCACTAGTATTCTTGGGAGGAAACCCGTTCCGTGTTATACGGCGTGGTCCCTTGGATTACTCTCTTTTAAAGTAAAGTTTTAAATAACTGTTTTAGTTCTCACACCAGTCACATGACTGACCTAGAGTTTATTGTTTTAACCTAAACTCTGGGTGCCCCTATTTTCCACACGGGCAGCTAGTAGTTTTGGTTTTGCAGATTTATATCCACAGGGTCCTGATGTACAGCTGGAACGATGCTCGGAAAGCTCTGTATCCGTGCATTACTTCTAGTTGTGTTTTTGTATTATTTTCCGCTGCAATGTATTTAAATGTAATTTAAATCTCTGATATTTGTTGAATGTAATTTATTCATTTATACTCTGTATATTCTTGTATCTGATGGAATTGTTGTAATAACAATGAAATGTTCTTCCGTCTGCGTTCTATTTTGTCTTGTACTCAATTCTATCCGTGCTTTCCTTCACGGGGAATTTCGGGTCGTCTCATATATGAACACAAATTTTTGACACAAATCAGAAGGCATAAAATCTCAACCACATGATCAATTTGTCTTTATGTGAGGGATGCAAGTTATAAGGTAATCCTATGGTTAAGATTTTTGTGTCACTCAATTTATGTCAAATCTTTGTGTCTATATAGACTTTCCCTTATATAAATCACACACACACATACGAAATGAAATAAAATGCAAGCCCCAAACAAACATATATATAATATAAATTAAACATAACTCAATGCAAAAAAAAAATATGAAGTAAGATAAACTCACACAAACACATAACACAAATTAAAATTATAACATATATACAATAAAATCAACATGACGCTAAGCGCTGTGATGACCCCAAACCCCGTACTGACGGTGGCAAGGGTAATCTTTGGAATATAACACATAAACAGATAACAGCAGAGCAGAATTAAATAAATACACCAGATAAAAAACAAATAATACACTGGATAAATGTAATCATCAGAGTTACACAGTATACAGGATCATACTTAGTACAAATACAGTTCAGCTATACATAAATGTCTACAGCGGAAAACAAACATAATACGTACAATAGGAGCTTAACAGCATAAAATAGATAAATGATAGAATCCATCTTCAGCTCCAGCTATCCAGAAAGATCCTGCTAAAACCTGAATATAAGGTTGCCCGTGTAGAAAGAGGGGCACCCGAGTTTGCAAGTGAAACAAACTACGTGCCAGTCATGGGACTAGTATGAGAAATCTACTTAACACATTTTATAATATGGCTAATCACAGGACCACACCACTTTTGCGGAACGTGTTTACTCCATTGGATTGCCAGTGCTTTACAAAAGGTAAATCTTTTAAACATCGCAATGCTTTTTATAAAAATGGAGCTATTATAAGACTCAGTTCCCATCACACAATGCAATGCAAACCAGAGGATAGAGTTTTACCTTATAATGGCCAAAATATGCTTGATACGAATAAAACAAAAGAATTTGATATTATTACTAGTGTTTATAGGTTTCAAAACAATTTCAATCATAACTATCAATCATAGACGGCATGGGTACCATATATCATGTCGCCATATAGGTATACAATCAAAACCGCACAATCACGTATTTGGAAATTGGATTTCCATCATGAACCAAGGCAAAAGATAGTCCTTACCGACTTTGAGACTCTCTAGCCCGAGCCTTAGGAGCTAGACACGGGTGGGCCCTTGGATCGTCAGGGTCGGTCCACCGATGTGGATTAAAATGACTGAACACTGCATTTCCCCACTCTTTGGGGTGTAAATGAGCCAACGAATGACTCCATCGGTCCTGGATCGACCAATATATCTGAGGCGCCTCGCAACAGCAATAACCACATAGGTGAAAATAATATAAATGTCAGCCAGTTCAAGCACCGACACCACCTCTAACTAGAAGGAAACGCATGCCCTCCCTGAGGTCCTCTCCCATTTTTGGTTCATACCGGGGTGTGAGGCTCGCGAATTCACGTTAAACACAAAGCTGCGCCACACAGGGGGTGCTTTGATGATCACCACAAGACTTTGCTTTTCAATAGAAGCCCTGATCACTATATCTTAGCATGCCACACAAGCAATTCACACCATGCAACTGATGACTATCAATCACACAAAATAAATTCCAATGTCAGACACACAATCCATTTACAAGTCCATCCTGGGTCTGAACGAAACTGGAGGCACTATATACCTTGCATACCCATCGATCTCCACGTACGTCTGGACGACCACCACTCATTATCCATATTTCGGGATGCCTCCCAATCAGGACATCAGTTACCATCCAACCGAGGTGAAGATTTCCGGCCTTCAATCACCATCTTCATCTTCGATTTCTCATCGTCGATTCAGTTATTCAGAATAAGATAAACCCAGTCTTTCTGAGCAACTTGCGTATATAATAAACAAATGCTACACAAACACAACATATGCCTTATTCCAATTCATTAGTCACTAACCGTAAATCAGTAAGAGAACGATTCCCCGAGTATTAACCCCTAAGGCTGAAACCAACATCAGATCAAAATCCAGGAAACCATTCCACTTAGCCAACCTCCAGTTAGTTTCTAAATTTTACATTCCATATCGTTTATAATATTTTATAATGATTTATCGCTAGTTTTATTTATTTAAAAATAGCCAATTTATTCAAACGACGCTTCAGGCCATAACGCGGCCGTGGCGCTGTTTTTCTTCAGTTTTGATTTACACATATCTGAAAATCTAACCGTTGGATCTTCACAAAATTTATATCATTAGAAAGATCTTTTCAAAACGAATCCAACGGTTCCTGTTTTGGGAAAATCTGACGGTCGGATCTCCCGGTACAATCGTTTGAAGTTTCAGTTTCAAAATACGAACTGCAGCGTCGTTATTCGATTTAATTTAATTATATATATATATATATAATCGATTCTGGCGCTGTTTTTCTTCAGATTTGAATTAAACATTCCAGTCAATCCAACCGTTGGATCTTTATAAAGTTGGTGTCATTGGAAAGATATTACCAAAGCGAACCCGATGGTTTCGGTTTCCGGAAAATCCAATGGTCGGATCTCCCGCACTAATCGTTTGAAATCACGGTTTCAAAACACGAACTGCAGCTTCGTTATTCGATATATTTTAATTATATATATATAATCGATTCTTCGATTTCAAAACTATATGCTTTTCATACATTGGATAAAAATGATATTTTTATCCAACAGACATTACCACTCAACACATGAATTTCTATTCAACGAAGGAATTTCTATTCAACACATGAATGTTTTCTATAGTTTGTATATATATATAGTAAAAACGTTTTTTTTATTGTAAAATGATTTATTTCAAAACACGACTATTTTATATAGTTCATATAGATGATAAAAATATGATTTTTATTGTGAAACAATTTATTTTAAAACACAAATACCATTCAACACATGAATTTCTATTCAACGAATGAATTTTTGTTCAACACATGAAGGTTTTCTATTCAACACACGAATATAGTTTCAACACATGAAAATAATTCTAACACATGGATATTATTCAAAATTTCGGCAGCATAACGGCAGGGTAGTTAAAACCGGGGTCGTCCTTAGTACGGCTCCTCGCTCTACCTTAAAGCCTCGCAGCTTTTGACAATGGGGATTTCATGCATCTAGTTCGCACGCAGGCGGCATGTATATTTTTTTCTTTCTTTTCCACAAACTAATCCTATGTGGTTTCAACCAAATAATTCTGAACCACAAACGGGTATTTGTCAACCACAATCAATCAATTTCAACCATAAACAATTCTAATCAACCATTCGTAATCAACCAATTTTCACACAAATCACAACCAATAAATATCGTCCATGGTTCATGGACGAGGGGCGTATATATATATATATATATTGTAAGCACTTCACTTCTATTTCAACACATCTATAATTTTTACAATGCGTATATAACTTATATATCGAGTGTACAACTTATACAATGCTTATACAAGAGGTGTACAACGCTTATATAACTCATACATCGACTATATAATTTATACATCGTCATTTTCCATATCGTTTATAGTTTAGAAATCTCACATTGGGTTCCACTCCACCAAAAATAGCAGAAGGCTCAGAAAAATATGCGGTCTCTTCTAGAATATAGAAGATGTCCACACGAGTCCACTGTCTCTTGTTTCACTGAATTTCGTCAACAAACGAAAAGGATATGATTTTTACAGTGAAATCAAAAACCGTAGCGCTTTAAAGTGCTATAGAATAGTTTATTTAAAATAGGTTGTTACCTCCTTTTAAATCTTCAAAACTAGGTTTGCAAATAACCTTCAATCCGTCACACGAGGGAGCGATCGGGTTTCACCATGGTGTAGAGCTCCGAGAGAGCTTCCTGGCGGTCCCCACCTTGCTGAACTCGAATGCACGGTGGTGGAGGATTTTGACGTGAGGCGGCTCCACTTTGCAGGCGCGGTTCTCGAAGTACACAAAGCGAGGAGGGGCGAAGGTGGTATGGATTTGAAGCTTGGAGGACCCTCTTCAAAAACCTTAACTGGGGCGCTCGATATTAGTGCGTGGATCGAGAGGAAAAGAGGAGGGAAGGTTTTGAGGAATTCCGCCATTCGTTCCAGGCGTCGGGGAGAGAGAAGGTTTGAGGTGGACGAATGAGATTTTTTTTTATTTATATATTTTTAAATTTCGAAAATACCCTCTTTCACCCACGAACCCCAATTCAAGCCCAACGACTGTCGTCCCTAGCGTTTTACCCCCATTCCGAACACAATAGGATATGTTTCTTAGGCCCATTCGACTGTTTCAGTTAATTTTCCTTCAAATTAAAATATAAAACATTGAATATTTAATTTGAACGTACATTTCAATTTGCCGGGGCCACATATTGATTCTAAAAATTCCCAAAAAATAAATCTAGCTATGTTTTGACGATACGGTCCCAACAAAACTAGTTTTGTTGAATTCTGAGACCGTTTGAAAAATGTCCCTTTTCTGGTCGATCCAATTTAATAGAAATCGACCAAACACATTTTCCTTTGCCACGCTCACATACTAGCTTCAAAAATTATGAAATTTGAAACCTAGCAATAACTTAACATCCCAGATCCAACAAAAGTAGTTTCGTCGAATTCCGAGGTCGTTTGCAAAATGGCCATTTTCACGGGCTATATAAATTCTATAGCGACCTTTCTGAAAATTCATTTGGCCATAACTTTGCTTCCCGCTATGAAACTTCGATTTTTCAGATTCGTTAGAAAGATATTCACTAACAGATTTAAATATTTTGGTTTCACTCAAATCCGTTTTGTTTTGCACCCGGTATAGTCAGTCAAAGTTTGAATTCAATTTTTGAAAGTACTGCGCCATTTCAGGCCTTGTTTATAATTAGAATTAATTATATTTGTTTTCAAACATTGATTCAAACTTACTTTTCGTCGTTATTATTTAAAATATTTATTTTAAATATTTTAAATCCACTAAAATAGCCAATTTAAAAAATTTAAATTGGTTCAGATTTTCCGGGTCGTTACAAGCACATACACATAATAATATATTTTTTTAAACTAATAAATTTTAAAACAATTCACACTAAACAATATATGTACACCTTTCAAACTAATATATATGTATACATATGTTCTCAAGACAAATAAATTTTCAAATAACTCACCCAAACACAACACCATAAATACACACACGCGCGCATCCATGCAAAAACAACTCACACACACCCGCACAAGGACATGCACACACACTGATTCAAAGGGGAAAACATACCCAAACTCACGCCACACAAAACAGAAAGAATCACATTCACACACAAGCATCACAACAAAAGGGATGAGTTGGTCAGTTGGGACATGGACGTGAGTTCGGCTAGCGACGGCGACAATAGCAGGCGTCGTTTGGGTGAAGCACTGGCAAGGTGGCACGTTGGAGTACGGCAGCTGATGAAGCTATGAGATGAAGGGAAGTTCCAGGTTTTTACTCTTTTTGTTGGATGTCTTCGCAGAAAGGAAGGTGGTGAGAGACAAAAATGGTAAAGGTGCATATATGCAGTGGAAAGATGATGGAAGAACACAGTGTTTTTGGGAAGGAATGATTTTTTCTAGAAAGAGGACAAAGAGAGTGGAGAAAAATGCAAACTGGCATGGCATGGAAGAAGAAAACATAAGAAGGGAAAAATGGGGAAGAACAACAATTGTTTCACGAAATAAATAAATAGGAGATAGGGTAGAGAAAAAGATAAGCCGCTGTAAATATATATTTGGGGAGAAACGTATGGGAAACACTATTTTCACGAAGGGGAAGGAAGTAATGAGCTGATGCATTTATTTCTCTTAGGACCACGCGTTTTGGGAAGAGATCAAAGTTTGAACGGAAATTGGGGAATAATATATGCTATGGGAAGAATATAAATAAACGACAAAAAAGGAAATGGTATGAAATTGAATTCAATGCATGGAAATATGGAAACAGACATATTATAAAAAGAAAGGAAGAAGAGGCAAGGGAGTAAACATATTTTTTTTGAACGATATTACAAGCATTGAAATGAAAGTGTAACGTTACATGCATGGTTATATGGATGGTTTTGGAAAAATGAAGAAAATGAATGGATGCTTTAGAAAAAAATTTAAAGGAATGTTCATGCATTAAAGCCAAGAATGGTTTTTAAAAATTTTCAAGAAAATGCATGGGATGGAAAAATGAATGCATGCATGAATCTACAAGAAATAAGTGATAGAAAAAAAATGGTTGCTAATGGAAATAAATAAATAAAGGAATGTGGTAAATATAAATGAAGAGTCATATATGGAAAAACATGAATGGCTTAAGCGAATATTTGGCAAAAGAAAAGAATGGTTTAAATTTTGAAAAAAATAAACATGTAAGGAACACTACAACAAAATGACCCTATTACAACGGTGGAACACCGTTGTAATATACATTTTACAACGGTGGGCTAACCGTCGTGTATTTAGAAGTTGTAATAGACTAAAGTCTTTTACAACTTTTTTGCACCGTTGCAACACCGTTGCTATATGTATATTTTACAACTTTTTTACACTGTTGTAATAAACTTTATTACAACAGTTATCCACCATTGTAATAATATCTACTACAACTGTTATGCACCGTTGTGATTGACGTTTGGGTTTAAAAAAAATTGACATCTTTTGCAACTGAAAAGAACAATACACTAAACATAACAATACTCCATAAGCAAATCAGATATTACAGCTATTTGCAAACAAATTTATTAAAATACTCAAATATTCAGTATTACAAACAATAAGTTTTAGACAATTTCGTGCATTACAAACAATAAGTTTCAGATATTACAGAGCTTGATGCAGTCTGAACTCAAAGGACATAGAAGCCTTGCAACGGTGGAAAACTCACACAGAAGAAAAACTACAACAAAGAATAAGGAACATAAATCATCTATATTAAGGATGTTGTATCTGAATTTTGGTGTTTTACATCTCATATAATACTTATGCCAGTGGAATGCACTTTATATATTATATTATTATGTCTCATTATATAAAGATAAGAAGAAGTAAAACTCACATAGCAATCTTTTCCCTCTAATCTATATCGGACCTCTCTTAGATCTACTACACTACGCCTCACCTGCTCGCCACGATATTCAATAACCTATAGAAGAAAATTGAAGAATATAGTTAGTCTAGTATATATGATAATAACTGTGTATGGAAATAATATTTGGAATGCCAAAGAAGGAGAAAACTAATTCATATGCATAGTACCATCTCTCCTACTTGAATATCTCTGTAGGAAAAAAGGCCCCATTCATGTGTATACCAGATCTACCAAAACAAACTCTATTTTGTTATGTGGACCTGCTTTCGATCATTGCAAAGTTTTTTCTCGCCCTTGACAAGAGTTCATGGTTATCATGCAACTGCAAACCAAAATTGGTTGAGAATCGTGAATGACATACGTTTTGTGACAATACAACTGTATACAACAACATCTAAAAGAGAGTACAAATTTTCACCTTTAATAGTAAGATTTTCAGAAATCTGGTTTAGAACTTGACTGTTAATGTCAGCTAGGTGCTCAAACTGAGTTGTAACGTCAACCACAATCCCTATTCATGCAAATGAATGTAAATGAGTACTTCCATTCATATGAAATTGGATGAGTAGGTTCTCAGATGAATGTATATAACTGTCAATCTGCAATTATGCACCCAACACCATAATACAGTAGTGGTTATTGATTCCTTGAGTAATATAAGCACCAACCGGCACTAAGACTAAAAATGAACAAAAAGACAAATCATACCTTTTGGAGAACATAGCCATCATGTACAGCAGCAACAGTAGTTGATCCACCTCCACTGTACAAATGAATAGAATTCTTACCAATGCTTCTCGAATGGACTTAGAAACTAAGCACGTACATGTACAAACATTTAATTTATTTCATAACACTTGTAATATTGTCGCTGACGTACAGAACAATAAAAAAACATTTTAAAGAATCAGTTGGACTCTCAAAACAAACAAATTGTTGAAAAAAAAAGAATAATTACAAGACCTCATTCATGCAGCATTAAATAATCAAATAAAATCAATAATCCACACCTATCAACAACTAGAGATGTAGCACGCCCAGAAGCAAAAGAAGTTAGAACCTGGTAATAAAGGTAAACATTTTGAGAAGGCTAATGAAAAGGCTAACATATCTGTTCTAAAAATGATAAATAGTTTAGAGAGAACAAAAAAATAACAGCTGAAAATTTATACAATAATCATACAGCATTTTTTGCTAAGAACAAAGCTGGGACTTTATAGCTTTCAAACATAAGTTCTGCTGCCCTGCAATGGAATCAGAAAATGTCAAACTCCCCTGACTAAGTTATTAACTGAAAATATTTGCTGAAAACTTGTTGTGTAAAGGAACATAATGTGCACATGTATGCTTTAACAATTTTCATCAAAAGTTAACGACGGCAATTATTTATGGTTGCTACTATGATGTGTGAAATTCTCTGTCATATAAATGCCATGTATATCCAAGGTTTATGGAGCCAAATTGTCCATTTGCACAACTCGTTTCAAGCTAGTAATTCACCGAACATGATAACTGCAAAAACTAAACACTAATCAACAAGCGGTCTTACCCTCATCCGGAACAACGTCTCCTCCAAGGTTTCGGATCCACGCAGCAGTCCAAGATTCGATCAAACCGAGGCAGGTGGAGCAGAGAATTTGGATCCGGTACTTGATTTTGAGAAGTCAGGATTGCGATTCCGTTTTGAATTTGAGCTTGCACGAGTGGTAATGATTGAGATCGAGTGCGAAGTTTAAGGTTGACTGGAGAGGAGTGACGCGCTTGCGGAGGGAAGAATAAGGTGGAGGGGAAGAGGAAGGAGATGAGTTTCTCGCTAATGGGGGGTGAGCGAAGAAGTGAAGGCAGAGGATTGATTTTGGAGAAGAGATACGAAGGGGCTTGCGTAAGAAGTGAAAACGTATCACGTGAAAAGGATTTGGAGCCAAATTTTCAGTAATTGTCGCCAAAATTTCATGCCATATTTGCAACAGACGTAGAGGAAATGTTGTAATAGACATTTATTACAATTATAATAGCTATTGTTAACTATTCCTTATTTACAATATGGATGTGTTAGGAAATATTTTGCTGAAGCATTAGATATTGCTCATTAATAATAGCTATTGTTAACTATTCCTTATTTCTTCTTATTTATAATTAAATATAACTTATTAAAAGTTTATTATGTATATTTTATAATAATTATTCATTATTAAATA
The DNA here is from genome assembly GCA_030737875.1 of Allium sativum. Taxonomy (NCBI): domain Eukaryota; kingdom Viridiplantae; phylum Streptophyta; class Magnoliopsida; order Asparagales; family Amaryllidaceae; genus Allium; species Allium sativum. The sequence goes on along the minus strand of CM060915.1, from coordinate 855,387,991 downwards.
TTTAACAATCATTATTAAAAAACTAATTTTTACTTCTTAATTAGTGATTCTTACTTCTTATTAATTGATGACTAAAATTAATTATTCATTACTAAAAACTAATTTTTATTTTTATTTTTTTTATTTCTAACAATAATACATAATTATTATTTATTAATTATTATATAGCGAAAAGAATTTATTAATATTAGTTATTACATATTTTCAAATATACTATTTATTATTATTATTAAACAATAGTTATTGAGAATTAATTTCTTTTTAAATTATCGAATTTTAATTAATTATTAATATGGTACTTTTGTTGTAGCGTAGTCATATATTACAACAGTCAAAAAATAAAAGTTGTGACAGGCTTTTATTACAACTGTCAATATAACACAGTTGTTAAAAATAAGTTTATTACAACTTTTCTGGAAAAAAGTTGTAAAAAACGTTTATTACAATGGTAATTTTACCACCGTTGTAAAATTAAAGTTGTAATATGGTGTTTTTGTTGTAGTGGAAAACATTAATACTAAGGAACGGATGTTGAACATTAAAAAGGTAATCAATGTTTGCAAATAAAGGAAACAATATAAATATTTTTGCAAATTAAATAAATAATAGACAAAATAAAAGGAAAAAAATCCAAACAAACAAAATAAGTAAAATAAAATTTAAATTAAATCATTAAATAAAATATACTTAAAATTGAGGTTGTTACAATTGGTGTGTTGTTCTCTGACGATAAACGTGACTTCAAGCCTCATTAACTGGGAAGTGACAAAAATTGGGAAAGCAACACGGCTAAGTGGGTCATTCGCAATTAGGGTATATTGTCACTGATCTAGAGAAATTTCACATTTGTTCTTCTTCATTTCTGTATCTACCGGAAGTGCGATAGGCAAATAAAACCGCATGGTGACAATATATTCAATACGCTCAAACTGAATGAGTGGTTGGTCATGTGTGGTTAGGTTGCAAGATGTTCTTGTTGAACCCAAGTGTATCCCCTCTAGAGTACACTGATCTGAAGGTTGTCCCATACCTTTTCATAGTTCGAGTCCATTCTCTGATAAGATCCCAGGGTTTTTAATTATATAATGAATATGTAGAGCTTGAGATGCAAGCGGTCTGTTAGATGGTTATTTATGTAACACCCCGGATTTTTGAATAATCGAATTAACTAAATTAAAGAATAATTAATCTTAGACGTGAGAATTAAGGGAAATGGGTTGTGTCATCGTGTTCGCCTCGGAATTCTGGTTGAGATAGAGTCCGAGTTTGCGGGAAACGGATACCGGATGAAGGAGATATGGACGAGCGAAGTTAGGTGGCAAAAAAAAAGATTGCACTGGTGCACTTGAGAAGTGCGCCAGTACAAATTTGCACTGGCGCACCTGCCAAGTGCGCCCAGGCCGAGCAGCAGGCATGCACAGCTTTCTAGTTCAGCCTGATCCGTGTTGTTGAGTCCTTTCTGACTCCTTGCTGAGTCATTAGGGCTGAGGTGTCACCCTATTCCGACTGAATGGTTTTGATTAACCCTAAGATCATCCGACGGCTATAATTAAATTAAAATTCTATATAAACATGGGTAGACTCAAACCCTAAATCAAAATAAAAACTAAAACTATGGCCGTCATGCTGTCATCTCGTAACCTAGAGTAGCCGCCACCAACTGAGAGGGAAATCAAAGCTAATCAATTCAGTTCTATTCAACCCCAATCTAAACAACAACGAATCTACTACAAAGGCGAGCTAATACAACTTCAGAATTCAGAACTCAAGACCTTCTTTGAGTTGTGAGTTTGATTTCTTTAATAAAATAATTAGCAAATTAATTGGATTGAGTTATGATGTGGATTATTTGGATATGATGTGAATTATTGATGTTATCATATATGTTGTAAATTCTATGATGTTATGTTGTGATATTATCATCTATGTTGTAAGGTTATCATCTATGTTGTAATTATATAACTGACCAATTCATGATAATGTTTCATATGCTAGTTTGGTTATGTTTATTCATATGATAAATCATATGTATGTATGCAAGTTTAGGCGTTGATTTAGATGTAGATCATATGCAAATTAGTAAATTTTATGCATAACCTTACATGTTTCATGACACCTATTTTATGTGAATTGGATCTAAAAGTTAGGCTATGACATGTGTGAGTTTTATGCTAAATTCTACATGATATTTTACATGTTAGATGTAAGTTTACACCATTGTTATGTTGCATAAATCACATATGCAAGTTTATATAAATATAGGGGTTTGGAGTATGAATCATGGTACGGAAGTTTGTGGTTATTGCCTATGCAAGTTTACACCTTTAGATGTAGATCTATGACATACATGATTTATGCAAGTTTGTGACCATCAAGTTTACACCTTTAGATTTGGATCTATGACATATGTAGTTTTATGCAAGTTGTAACTTTGGCCTATGCAAGTTTTAGATGTAGAACATCATTCGCACATGCAAGTTCACCCCTTATGTTTAGATCTATTTTTAATTATATGTATGTTGTGATGTTTTCTTTTTATTCTATGAGTTAGACTATTCAAGTCTAACGTATATTTTACGTTAAACGAACGAATGTACAACGTGGGGTAATGGGATAATATTAAAAAGATTTAATATTGAGAATTGGCATAGATGCCTTAAATGGCATAAAATAAATTGTGATGAAAATTGGTATGATTTTGCATACCATAAATGGATGGACATAATTGAGTCAATTATGGCCATAATAAAATTTGGAATTAATTGATAATTTGAATAGGGAAAGTAATTCAAATTGGGGGAATGATTAATTAGGTGTAATTAATCGTCTAAGACACGAGGTTAGGCTCTTTTGTGGTGTAAGACTGCCCGGACCCACCCGGCAAATCCAGCTGCCACAAATGCCAGTCTAATGTAGGAGGTCTTAGGCATAAATTTAATACGTAACAATTGTAAAGACACGAGGTTAGGCTCTTTTGTGGTGTAAGACTGCCCGGACCCGCCCGGCAAATCCAGCTGCTACAAATGCCAGTCTAATGTGAGATGTCTTTATGAGGTTACGGTCTTAATGAACTAAGAAACAATTAACCAGATAAACATGTAGTGGGACATGAGGGGGTTAAGTGGGTGCCTTGGGTGGCATGTGGGTTCTAGTGGGTGCCTTGGATGGCATTTGAAATACGATTAGAAACACTTAACCAAAATTGAAACATGTAAGTGAACATGAATAAGAAGTGGGTTAAGTGGGATGTACTAGAGGGGACCAAGCTTAGGTGGATAGCTTGTGTCAAGTAATGGGGGCCCGTTTCAACCAATAACCCATACGTATCTTTGTGGGCTCGAACCAAGTAGAGGACGGGACACACATACTGGGCTTGACTGTAAGAGGCCAAAACGGGTTAGCGGTGGCAACGCAAGTCCAACGGGTTCATATGCGTGTGTGGACCCGGGCTGGTAGGTAAGATGTTGTTGCATCGTGTAGGTATAAGCCGTGCATTATTTGTGGTATCGGGTTGCCACTTTGGGGAGTGATACACCCCACTGTCGGGCCAGCACGGATATCTATGTGTTAGGGAGCCGATCGCATGGGAGTAGTGGGTACACCTAGTGGAGATAGGGGCAGGCGGAACCTATGAAGGCAGCTAGGGGTGCGCGAAACTACCATTATCATTATTAAGTTCTGTAGGCGGGATCAACCTTAGGGTGACTAGTGGTGGTGCAGTATAGTAATTATCTTATAGTGGTTTAGGTGCGCTTTAATGATATCGTTGTTCATCTTGTTTCCTTGTTTACTCTGCCATACTCAATTGTTCATAGTCATTTACTTATTTTCCAACTTATGCCTTAGCCTAGTTATTTTGGTAATTATATTGTTAAAGTTATCGCACTCGCCAGATTTTATGTCTGACCCCCTTTGTTTCCACCTCTTTTCTTCCTTTCCCCCCAGGTGCTCAGGTTGGAACTAGCACCAGTGGAGCTTGATTTTGGACTGTTGTATCTCTGCGTTTAGAAGATTGCTTGGATCGCTGAAGTAAAGTTCAGCCTCTCTTATTTATGGCTATTTTGTATTGGGGATTATGTCTTTCAATTTATGTACTTTGGTTTAGTCAAGATGGATATTATGTACTTTGACTCTGGTTTTTGATGATGTAATCAAACATATGTGTTTACCGCTGCAATGAATAAAATTTTAAAGTTTTTGTACTGTTTATATCTGTCTTGTTGTTAAGTTTCTGTTCTATACTTTCTTAAAACGCTCCATAGAAGTTAATGCATTCCCTTTGTGAGTGACATTAATGGACGTGGGGTGTTACAATTTATTTGTGTTTTGATAGACACTATTATAATAATACTAGATTTTGATATATCAAAAATATTTTGGGTTATAGTAAGGTAAAACTTTCCATGTTTATGTTTGGATCAGTCTTACTATTATCCTTTTCTTTCAAAAGGATTTTCTAAAGTTAAGCAACTTGGATGAAACTCTTAAACCTAATGAGTTTACTCACGCTAGTTCACCAGATTGATCCATGGCATTTTTAATGCTCGGGTCAGACCGACTTTACAGGTTCAGGTTAGGAAGCTGTGAACCTATGAAGACAAGACTGTAACACCCCACGTCCATTAATGTCACTCACACAGGGAATGCATTAACTTTCATGGAGCATTTTAAGTGTGTATAGAACAGAAACTTAACAACAAGACAGATATAAATAGTACTAAAACTTTAAAACTTTATTTCATTGCAGCGGAAAATACATAAGTTTGGTTACATCATCAAGACCAGAGTCAAAGTACATAATATCCATCTTGACCAACTCAAAGTACATAAATTGAAAGACATAATCCCCAATACAAAATAACCATAAATAAGAGAGGCTGAACTTTACTTCAGCGATCCAAGCAACTTCTAAAAGCAGAGATACAGCTGTCCAAAATCAAGCTCCACTGGTGCTAGTTCCAACCTGAGCACCTAAGGGGGAAGGAAGAAAAGAGGAGGAAACAAAGGTGTCAGACATAAAGTCTGGGGAGTGCGATAACCTTAACAATATAATTACCCAAAATAACTAGGCCAAGGCATAAGTTGGAAAATAAGGAAATGACTGTGAACAATTGAGTATGACAGAGCAAACTAGGAAATAAGGTCGAACTAAGATAACGTTAAAGTGCACCTAAACCACTATAAGATAATTACTATACTGCACCACCACTACTATACTGCACTACCACTACTATACTGCACCACCACTAGTTACCCTAAGGTTGATCCCGCCTATAAAACTTAATAATGATAATGGTAGTTTCATGCACCCCCAGCTGCCTTCATAGGTGCCGCCTGCCCCTATCTCCACTAGGTGTATCCACTACCCCCAAACGATCGGCTCCCTAACTCATAGATACCCGTGCTGGCCCCACAGAAGGGTGTATCACTCACCAAAGTGGCAACCCGATACCACCAATAATGCACGGCTTATACCTACACGATGCAACAACGTCTTACCTACCAGCCCGGGTCCACACATGCATATGAACCCATTGGACTTGCATTGCCACCGCTAACCTGTTTTGGCCTCTTAAAGTCAAGCCCAGTATGCGTGTCCCGTCCTCGACTTGGGTCGAGCCCACAAAGATACGTATGGGTTACTGGTTGAAACGGGCCCCCATTACTCGACATAAGCTATCCACCTACGCTTGGTCCCCTCTAGTATATCCCACTTAACCCACTTCATATCCATGTTCACTTACATGTTTCAATTTTGGTTAAGTATTTCTAATCGTATTTCAAATCCCACCCAAGGCACCCACTAGATTCCACATGCCACCCAAGGCACCCGCTTAACCCCCTCGTGTCCCACTACATGTTTACCTGGTTAAGTGTTTCTTAATTTATTAAGACTGTAACCTCATAAAGACCTCTCACATTAGACTGGCATTTGTGGCAGTTGGATTTGCCGGGCGGGTGCGGGCAGTCTTACACCACAAACGAGCCTAACCTCGTGTCTTTACAACTCTTACGCATTTAATTTATGCCTAAGACCTCCCACATTAGACTGGCATTTGTGGCAGCTGTATTTGCCGGGTGGGTCCGGGCAGTCTTACACCACAAAAGAGCCTAGCCTCGTGTCTTAGACGATTAATTACTCCTAATTAATCATTCCCCAATTTGGATTACCTTCCCTATTCAAATTATCAATCAATTCCAAATTTATCTATGGCCATAATTGACTCAACTATGTCCATCCATTTATGGTATGCAAAATCATACTAGTTTTCATCACAAATTTATTTTATGCCATTTAAGGCGTTTATGCCAATTTTTAATACTAGATCTTTTAATATTATCCCTTTTACCCCGCGTTGTACGTTCGTTCGTTTAACGTAAAATATAAGTTAGACTCGAATAGTCTAACTTATGAAATAAATAGAAAACATCACAACATACATAGAAATAAAACTAAATCTAAACATAAGGGGTGAACTTGCATGTGTGAATGAGATTCTACATCTAAAACTTGCATAGGCCAAAGTTACAACTTACATAGAACTACATATGTCATAGATCCAAATCTAAAGGTGTAAACTTGTTTAGATAATGGTCACAAACTTGCATAAATCATGTATGTCATGGATCTACATCTAAAGGTGTAAACTTGCATAGTCAATAACCACAAACTTGCATAACATGATTCATACTCATATATTTATATAAACTTGCATATGCGATTTATGCAACATAAAAATGGTGTAAACTTACATCTAAACATGTAAACTAGCATGTAGAATTTATCGTAGAACTCACATATGTCATAGCCTAACTTTAGATCAAATTTTCACATAAACTAGATGTCATGAAACATGTAAGGTTACATATAATTTTCCCCAACTTGCATATGATTCATGTCTAAATCAAAATCTAAACTTGCATACATACATATGATTTATCATATGAATCAACATAACCAAAGTAGCATATGAACAACATGATGATTTGATTATACATAAGTCAATCATAGAATTACAACATAGATGATAACTTTACAACATAGATGATAGCATCACAACATAACGTCATAGAATTTACAACATGTATGATAACATCACAATTTTACAACATAATTATAACATGCGGTCAATAATTCACATCATATCCAAATAATCCACATCATAACTCAATCCAATTAAATTTCTAATTATTTTATTAAAGAAATCGAACTCACAACTCAAAGAAGGTCTTGAGTTCTGAATTCTGAGTTCTGAAGTTGTATTAGCTTTCCTTTGAAGTAGATTCATTGTTAGAGTTGAAAAGAATTGAATTTGATTTGCTTTCTTCCTCTCTAATTGGTGGCGGCTATTCTGGCTAGGTGACGGCATGGAGGCCATGAATCTAATTTTATTTTGATTTTAGGGTTTGAGTCTATAGGTGTTTTTATAGAGTTTAGGATTAGTTTAGGCCGTCCGATCAACCCAAAATTAATCCCAGCCAATCAGAGCAAATCAGAAAGCCTAATGAGTCAGCACACGGTCATTAACAGGTCACTAAACAAATCTGCCCGGGGGGGCAGGTCGACCCCTAGGTTGACCCTATGGTCGACTGGGTCAAGGTAGGTCGACCCTATGGTCGACCTGGCCCTGGCGGGAATTTTCCCGCCTAGCCTGTCTAACTCTGAATTTTGAATTTTCTGAAATCTGTTTTGAATTTTCTGAGACTTCCAATGGCCATAACTTCTTCATACGAAGTCCAATTCATGCAAACTCGGATTCTATCTCAACCAAAATTCCGAGACGAACACAATGGCGCAACCCGTTTCCCTTGTTTCTCACATCTGAGTTTAGTTATTCTTTAATTTGTTATTATAGTGTTAACAGAAATACGGGGTGTTACATTCTCCCCTCCTTAAATGATTTCGCGCCCGAAATCTCTAAGTTAACGAGAATGCATATCCTAACATCCAAACAACCATCTACTCAACCATCAAACACAGGCATCCATTCTCCTTATAAAATTCCTAATATTGTATGAACATATGCAAGAAGTATGTGTATATGTTCCTTATCTAATGCAAAATCATGCGGTCTACTGATTTAGTTGACCTCCTTAATGCAAACCATGATAGTGCCATGCGTCCATTATGTATGCGATAGAATTCTATCGGTACATATCATTTCTGTATGTGTGCACAACCATTCACCAAAATGCAGCATCCATATGATAGCACAACCATTATACATCCACTAAATTAAATATGTACACACATTTATATGCAATATGCAATATGAAGTGACTGAGCCGATCTAGTGCCTGAAGTGTGTGTATATGCATCCACGAGTAGCCACTAGCAAACACTTGCATCCACATGCATCCATCATACATAACATGTCTCAAACACATGTTTCAACCATAGGACTAACCTATCTAAAGGTCAAAGATACTTGCGAGAGGACATACTAAAGATAAGATAAGTACAAGCTAAGCGATAAAGGATAAATTAAAAGACATACCCTCGAAAAGAAAAGGGTACAATGAACGCATATTCTCTTCCGTCTCCCAAGTAGCGTTGCTCTCATCATCTCCCCATTGCACTTTGACTAGCTTGACCTCTCGATTCCTCAACTTCTTAATTTCCAACCCAAGAATGCACATAGGAGCTCGTCGAATCATCGCATCACGCTCGATCTCTACCTCTCTAAGCAAGCTCGGCTCTACCACTTCCGTGGTTTCATGCAAGCACTTCCTCAAATGTGATACATGGAATACATCGTGTACACCACTAAGTCTCTCGGGCAACTCAACTCTATATGCCATCTGTCCAATCCTCTCCTTAATAGGAAACGACCCTACGAACCTTGGTGCTAACTTCCTAAAGGACCCAACGCGAACGATGTTCCGTAATGGAGACACCCTGACAAAGACCATGTCCCCAATATCAAACTCAAGATCTGTCCTCCTCTTGTCCACATAAGATTTCTGCCTATCTTGCGCTATCTTCATCCTCCCTCGAATCAAATCGATCTTTTTCGAAGTCTCTCTAATCATATCAGGCCCAAGCAAGATCTTATATGTAGACTCCCACCAACATGTAGGCGAATGACACGGCCATCCATAAAGAGCCTCGAACGGTGCCATGCCAATGCTAGACTAAAAGCTATTATTATACGCAAACTCCACCAACGAAAGATGTTCCTCCTATGTACCTCTGGAGTCTAAGACACACAACCTCAATAGGTCCTCTATAATACGATTCACCCTCTCGGTCTGGCCGTCCGTCTGAGGATGATATGCGGTGCTCAAACATAACCGAGTCCCTACCGTCTCTTGCAAGCTCTTCCAGAACTCTCTAGTAAAGATAGGATCGGGGTCGCTCACTATGCTAGAAGGAACACCGTGCAAATGAACTATCTCTCGAATATATACGGAAGCTAACCATGGAGCAGTCCTCTTACTCTTCACGGGAATGAAATGGGCGCTCTTAGTAAGTCTATCCACCACGACCCAAATCCCCGTATTACCCTTTCTCGATCTCGGTAACCCATCAACAAAGTCCATCGAGACACTTTCCCACTTCCATTGTAGGACCTCCAATGGGTGAAGCAACCCACCGGGCTTCTTTTTCTCTTCTTTTACTTGTTGGCACACCAAGCATCTAGCGACAAACTCAGCCACATCCCTCTTCATGCCGGTCCAAAAGTAAACTCATGTCCATGTACATCTTGTCCCCGTCGGGATGGATGGTCATCTTCGAACGATGTGCATCATCAAGAATAGTCTTCCTCAAGTTCTCGTCCGGTATTACACAAAGTCTACCGTCCCTACGTAACCAACCCTTATCATCTAGGCTATCCCTACGGAGATGGCTCGATGACTCCCCTCTTTTGAGCTTCTCTACTAACTCAATCAACTGTGGGTCATCTCGCCATGCCTCACCAATCTGTCCCAAAAACATAGGTCTGACCTCCAAGGATGCTAGCAAACCGGGTACAAAGTCAAGGAAGGTCTAAAGTCAAACGTAGAGATGAACTCTAAGCTTCGCTGCTCAACAAACAACGGACTCAAGGACAACCTTTTCCTACTTAAGGCATCTACCACCACGTTACCCTTGCCAGGGGTATATGCTATCTCGAAGTCGTAGGACGCAAAGAATTCCATCCACCTTTGTTGCCTTAAGTTCAAGTCCTTCTAAGAGAACAAGTATTTTAGCGATTTGTGATCAGTGAACAATTCGAATTTTTCGCCAAGAAGATAATGGCGCCAAGACTTAAGAGCAAAAACAATAGCGGCCAACTCTAGGTCATGTGTAGGGTAATTTCTCTCATGCACTCTCAACTGCCTTCCACCATAGGCTATTACCCTTCCCTCTTGCATTAAGACTGCGCCTAGTCCTGTCCCACAAGCATCAATATAAACGGTAAATGGCTCACTCCCATCTGGCAACAGTAAGATTGGGGCTGTGCTCAAAGCTCTCTTTAAACGTTGGAACGCATCATCACAATCTACGTCCCATGTGAAAACTAGGTTCTTCTTCGTCAAGCGTGTTAATGGAGCTGATATTTTTGCGAAGTCTTTGATAAACTTCCTATAGTAGCCAGCCAACCCTAAGAAACTCCTCACCTCGGTAGCATTTTTAGGGACCTTCCAATCTAGGATGGCCACTACCTTCGCGGGATCCACAGCTATCCCTTCTTTGGAAACCACGTGCCCTAAGAATATCACTTCCTTCCTCCAAAAGTGACATTTAGAAAATTTAGCTTTAAGGCTATGCTCTCGAAGGGTCTCCAACATTTCCCTAAGATGTAGGTCATGCTCTTCCTCACTCTTAGAAAAGATCAAGATGTCATCCACAAAGACTACCACGAATTTATTAAGGTACTCCCTAAACACCCTACTCATCAAGTCAAAAAAGTATGCGGGGGCGTTTGTCAAACCGAAGGGCATCACAAGCCACTCGAAGAAGTCGTCTGGAGTCCTAAAGGCAGTCCTGTCTATGCTATCCTCAGCCACTCTCAACTGATGGAAACCCGTGGCTAAGTCCAACTGCAAAAACACTGAGGCGCCAACTAACTGATCGAAGAGATCGTCAATCCTCGGCAATGGGTGTCTATTCTTCTTAGTAAGCTTACTAAGTTCTCTATAGTTCACACAAAGTCTAAGGGACCCATCTGCCTTCGTGGCAAATACTACTGGAGTACCCCACTCCGATATACTACGTCTGATGAACCCCTTCTCAAGCAACTCCTTCACTTGCTTACCGAGTTCTCTTCTCTCTCTTGGAGCCATGTGGCGCACTGGCAATGCAACTAGCTTTGCATTATCTACTAGATATATTCGAAAGTCTATCTCACGTTTTGGGGGTAAACCCCTCACCTCATCAAAGACATCAACATATTCATGGACTATACGAATAGAATGTAAATCATCATCGGATACGTCAAGGGATTCTAGGTAGCTAAGCATTACTGAACCTCTAGGGTCACAAGAAATATCAAGGGTCTTTCCACAACGAGTCAACAATCTAACTACCCTTCTTTCACAATCTAGGATGGCCCCATATCTAGTTATCCAATCCATACCTAGAATTAAACCGTAGCCCATGAAACCAAGAACAAAGGCATTACACTCAAACCCAACGCCCAAGATATACACTCTCAAATCCCGACAAATAATAGAAAGATGAGCCGAACCACCAATAGGATTTGAGACTACTAAGGGATCCGTAACTAGACTAGTATCTAGGTGCAGTGTTTCAACTAATGATGTTGAAATAAACGAATGTGATGCACCAGAATCGAATAAAGCACGGACAGGATGATCAAACAGAAAAACTAAACTTTCAACGGAAATTGCTCTACCTCGTTCTTGCAGTGGTGGGACCATGAGAGCCTGAACTTGCCCCCTTGCCTGCCCTGGTGCCATAAGAGCCTGCACCTGTCCTCCCGAGGTAGAACTTGCCCTCTGCCCTTTCCTTGGGCAGTCCTTAATCATATGTCCTGCTTCGCCACAGTGGAAACAACCAGTCTTCTTTTTCTTCCTACAATCTTTGCTTAGATGGTCGGGTGTCCCACAGTTAAAGCATCTTTTTTTCCCTTACCATTGCTGCCTTTACCACCTTTCTTGTTCTGTTGTTGCTATTGCGGTTTCTTTTGATCCCCTTTCTTCTTGGGTGCCTTATTAGCATTGGCGCCCTTCTCCTCTTCATGCATAAGCGCCATGTCAACTAGTCTCTCAAAGGTAGACCCCATGGGGATGTGGGTCATAGCTAACCCATGAAGCGGCTCGTTCAAACCCTTAGCAAATCTCAGGGCCTTCTTTTCTGGAGTATTCACCAAGTCCAAGCCAAATCTCGCCAACTGATTGAACTTGTTGAAGTATTCTTTCACCGATTAGACTCCCTTGCTTCAATGCCAAAAATCTTTCCATGTACAGATTCTCTTCAGCCCGTGAGAGAAACTTCGCCTCGAACCTCCGCCTGAAGTCTGGCCATGTATCAACTGGATGCTCCCCATTAGTGACCTTCCACCAAAACGAGGCCTCATCCTTCATTAGCTAGGCAGCTAACTGGACCTTTCTTCCATCTTCCACTTCAAAGATTCCAAACAATTCTTCCACCTCCTTTAGCCAATTACGAGCTTCAACAAATGTCTCCGTCCCGTGAAAAGGTTTTCCACCCATTGCCCTAAATTCCTTACATATCTTTGCAAAAGTATCGACATGAGGAGGAGGAGGAGGAGGATTTGCTGGACCTATAGGGGTGGCCCTAGTCTCCAAATACCTCCTAAACCATCCTGGTATCGTTATCCCCTCGGGTATCACGGGAATTCCAGACATGCTGAAACGAGAAAGGAAAGATTCAATACAAAAGAAATGAAGGAAAGATATATGGCTCCTGGGGTTATGCTTTCTAAAATAAGCTTTTCTCTAGAAAATACTTTCCTTAAAACATACTTTTGAAGGTACTTCTTTATAAAAGCTGTTTTTCAAAAACACTTTTCAAAATTCATATCTGTTCTAGTAACCTTCAGCTCTGATACCACGTGTAACACCCCACGTCCATTAATGTCACTCACAAAGGGAATGCATTAACTTTCATGGAGCATTTTTAGTGTGTATAGAACAGAAACTTAACAACAAGACAGATATAAACAGTACTAAAACTTTAAAACTTTATTTCATTACAGCGGAAAATACATAAGTTTGGTTACATCATCAAAACCAGAGTCAAAGTACATAATGTCCATCTTGACCGACTCAAAGTACATAAATTGAAAGACATAATCCCCAATATAGAATAACCATAAATAAGAGAGGCTGAACTTTACTTCAGCGATCCAAGCAACTTCTAAAAGCAGAGATACAGCTGTTCAAAATCAAGCTCCACTGGTGCTAGTTCCAACCTGAGCACCTGGGGGGGAAGGAAGAAAAGAGGAGGAAACAAAGGGGGTCAGACATAAAGTTTGGCGAGTGCGATAACTTTAACAATATAATTACCCAAAATAACTAGGCCAAGGCATAAGTTGGAAAATAAGGAAATGACTGTGAACAATTGAGTATGATAAAGCAAACTAGGAAATAAGGTTGAACTAAGAAAACGTTAAAGCGCACCTAAACCACTATAAGATAATTACTATACTGCATCACCACTACTATACTGCACCACCACTACTATACTGCACCACCACTACTATACTGCACCACCACTAGTTACTGTAAGGTTGATCCCGCCTACAAAACTTAATAATGATAATGGTAGTTTCGTGCACCCCTAGTTGCCTTCATAGGTGTTGCCTGCCCCCTATCTCCACTAGGTGTACCTATTGCCCCCAAGCGATCGGCTCCCTAACTCGTAGATACCCGTGTTGGCCCCACAGTGGGGTGTATCACTCCCCAAAGTGGCAACCCGATACCACCAATAATGCATGGCTTATACCTACATGATGCAACAACGTCTTACCTACCAGCCCGGGTCCACACACGCATATGAACCCGTTGGACTTGCGTTGCCACCGCTAACCCATTTTGGCCTCTTACAGTCAAGCCCAGTATGTGTGTCCCGTCCTCGACTTGGGTCGAGCCCACAAAGATACGTATGGTTTACTGGTTGAAACGGGCCCCCATTACTTGACACAAGCTATCCACCTAAGCTTGGTCCCCTCTAGTACATCTCACTTAACCCTCTTCTTATTCATGTTCACTTACATGTTTCAATTTTGGTTAAGTATTTCTAAACGTATTTCAAATGCCACCCAAGGCACCTACTAGATTCCATATGCCACCCAAGGCACCCACTTAACCCCCTCATGTCCCACTACATGTTTACCTGGTTAAGTGTTTCTTAATTCATTAAGACTGTAATCTCATAAAGACATCTCACATTAGACTGGCATTTGTGGCAGCTGGATTTGCCGGGCGGGTCCGGGCAGTCTTACACCACAAACGAGCCTAACCTCGTGTCTTTACAACTGTTACGCATTTAATTTATGTCTAAGACCTCCCACATTAGACTGGAATTTGGGGCAGCTGGATTTGTCGGGCGGGTCCGGGCAGTCTTACACCACAAAAGAGCCCAACCTCGTGTCTTAGACGATTAATTACTCCTAATTAATCATTCCCCAATTTGAATTACTTCCCCTATTCAAATTATCAATCAATTCCAAATTTAACTATGGCCAAATTTAACAATGGTGTAAACTTACATCTAAACAATGTAAACTAGCATGTAGAATTTATCATAGAACTCGCACATGTCATGGCCTAACTTTAGATCAAATTTACACATAAACTAGATGACATGAAACATGTAAGGTTACATATAATTTTCCCCAACTTGCATATGACTCATGTCTAAATCAAAATCTAAACTTGCATACATACATATGATTTATCATCTGAATCAACATAACCAAACCAGCATATGAACCACATGATGATTTGATTATACATAAGCAAATCATAGAATTACAATATAGATGATAACTTTACAACATAGATGATGACATCACAACGTAACATCATAGAATTTACAACATGTATGATAACATCACAATTTTACAACATAATTATAACATGCGGTCAAAAATTCACGTCATATCCAAATAATCCACATCATAACTCAATCCAATTAAATTGCTAATTATTTTATTAAACAAATCGAACTCACAACTTAAAGAAGGTCTTGAGTTCTGAATTCTGAGTTCTGAAGTTGTATTAGCTTTCCTTTGAAGTAGATTCGTTGTTAGAGTTGAAAAGAATTGAATTTGATTTGCTTTCTTCCTCTCTAATTGGTGGCGGCTATTATGAGTTGCTAGGTGACGGCATGGAGGCCATGAATCTAATTTTATTTTGATTTTAGGGTTTGAGTCTGTAGGTGTTTTTATAGAGTTTAGGATTAGTTTAGGCCGTCCGATCAATCCGGAATTAATCCCAGGCAATCAGAGCAGATCACAAACCCTAATGAGTCAGCACACAGTCATTAACAGGTCACTAATCAAATCTGCCCAGAGGGGGGGAGGGGGGAAGGTCGACCTCCAGGTCGACCCTATGGTCGACCTGGTCAGGGTAGGTCGACCCCCAGGTCGACCTTATGGTCGACCTGGCCCTGGCGGGAATTTTCCCGCCTAGCCTGTCTGACTCTGAAATTTGAATTTTCTGAAATCTGTTTTGAATTTTCTGAAACTTCCGATGGCCATAACTTCTTTATACGAAGTCCAATTCACGCAAACTCGGATTCTGTCTCAACCAGAATTCCGAGACGAACACAATGGCGCAACCCGTTTCCCTTAATTCTCACATCTGAGATTAGTTATTCTTTAATTTGTTATTATAGTGTTAACAGAAATACGGGGTGTTACAAAGATGGAGGAGTACAGACGTATTAGTATTTATTCCATTATGTGATGTATATGAGGACATGATATTATATAACAGTCCAGATGTATTGATTGACTGTTGTACTCTGATGAATGTAAGTATTATTTTTCAATCCCTCAATAAAGTTTATTTCTATATTATAATTTGTTCCGCTGGAATGTGAGACTATGTGTTCTTGTGTTCTTCTTCTTCTATTCTAATATTTCTTTTTTCCACACCCTCTATTTTATTTCTATTAACCTCCCCCTTTTTCGTGCAATTTGGATTGGACTGAAGTGTAATTAGTCGACTCAAAGGGTAGGTAAAAATTGGTAAGTTACAATGTTATTATGTTATAAATATTACTCTGATTTTAAATATGTTAAATTTTCTATAAATATGTTATAAATATTACTCGGCTTCATGAATCTCCTACCTTAAATGTATTCTTAACCTCCTAGTCTACAATGGCTTCTTCACAGAAGAAAACGATGTCTTCTCCCTCACTCAAATCTCCGTCTTACTGGTCTGGTCCGAATAAGATACATGGACCCCTTTATCGAGTTCATCCTCGACGACTCGATCATGTGCAATATGACATGCACATAACATATGACATATGGCATGGTACACATAAACCCGAGTAGACGAAATCAATATGCATAGCATATGACATGCACATAACAAAAGCAAACCTAAAACATAATTCTTTCCAAATTGCAAGGACAAAACAGGTGCATAAATCAAACTGAAGTTGCACCTAGCAAGGCAAGTTGTATAAAAATAAGCTCAGGTGAAACACAGACTGGGAATTCCACAATCAGCCACATATAACGGATAGGAAGACATCATCACATAAGCACATAGGGAATATAAGGGTAGTACGAGCAAACTTCTAAATAAATTGAGATTTCAAAACTAATTTGAGCACGCAAGGATTGAAACATACATATTGTGGCACACTCGGACTTCGACGATGTAATATATTGGAAATTTCAAGCACACTTATTGAAAGGAGAAATACAATGAGGAAAGGGGAAGCATGTTTGAGTGATAACCGACTAACTAAATTTAACATGGTCATGGAAAAGCAATGGAAACTTATAAATAATCTTGCATGCACAGAGTGTACGATTTGTCACTAGGAACATGTTGCTATGGGGCCAGTGTATACAACCAAAACTCAAATTCTCAGATGGTTGATATTATGTTAATTTTTATCACTATGTTGTATATTGTGTTTAAATTTTTTGATTTATACATACAGCATTAGCCATTAGATAGCCGATATTTTTAAACTGCATATAAAATAGGTTGGATAAATATATAAAGGGCTTTGTAGTATATATTGATAAAAATTGCTTGTTGTAGGTTTATACTGTATTTTTGCATTGTCTGAAATTTATATGTAGTAGTTGCATAAGTAGGTCTTTAAAGGGAAAAGGATAGCCTTGCATTTGGTAGAGATATAATCGAGGGACTTGTTCACTATAGAAAAAAGAGCATTCTATAAATTTTATGATTATTTGTTGAAAGTCTTTTACATTATCAAACTATAGTCATATATTAACCACAGTCATATATTCTGGATGAACCAAAAGCAATAAAAATTATAATAATTAACAATCTGAAGACTACGTACCTCTGCTTCTTTTCTGCCTACTATTGTTTTACCTTGCATCTTCCATTATATACAATAATTAACAAAATAGAAATCTCCTACAACTTGCAATAATTGACAAAATTTTGATGGACATTGTTTACTTCAACAATGAAGAGATTCATAAGACTACTCTTTATTCATTGATTAAATTTTCTGCACTAGTGGAATATTTTGCAGCGATAATAACTCTAACCTAACTTAACATTTATAAACAAGAATTTATTGTCAAGTCACTAACACATATCAATGTCATTCAACATACTATTGAGTTTTATCATCAGCAAAATAATGGAAGTGGTGAATAATTGAACTCGATTAATTTCAAGTATACAACTGCTGCTCCATGATAAATATGCAGAACATATCTTTCCAACTTTTTTTTATCACACTTCACACAGAGTTACATAGTTGCCATTCACTAAACATTGTCACAATAGAGTCAAGACTATAATTATGTTTAATCTAAATAATACATAACAAAATATTTAAAATTGTACCAACCAATAACTAAGTTAGAAGGCACCAAATGAAATTTTACCTCAAACATTTTATGGCCTATTATATTAACTCAAAACTAACAATATACATGGCCTTTGTACATACCATAATGAATGAACATGGAAAGAGACTATGTGTTAAAAGCAAACACTGCAGTATTAATTAATAGAAGTTTATAGCATTGAAATTTTCATAACAGCACAATCATGAATGTTTATGAATAAAATATATTTATGTATTTTTAAAAGTAGGTGCAAAGGACCTAAGTGTAAAACCAAAAAACTTGTGTAATAATATTTACTGTGAGGAAGTCTCTCTTTTTGCCTTATAGCAGAACTTGTTCCATTTGGCCAATCGAATCACAATATTTTCTTGGTTCAGACTCTCATGATCATGTTCTTCCTCCACTGGTACAAGCCAATTTATAACTTTATAAAATATGCTTTTAATTCCTTTATATTTTTCATTGGTATCCATCCCTCTTCTTAGGATTTTATAAAATATTTAGGATTCAAGTTAAAGCTAGCTTAAGAGAAAAAAAACCACTAGGATCAATATAATTGTACTATGAATAATTTAAAGCCTATTAAAAAAATAAGAATGAACTATAAATGTAAAGCCCCACCTCTATACTCGCATTAGCCAAGGTCATTACAAGTAATGATGTCAACTACCCTAAAGAATAAGGCTGTTGAGGAGCGACCAACTATATAATAGCTTCGTACAAGTGTTAAAAATGTCAGATAATGTGGTCTTGCTTTTAAGTCTCTAGAGGAAATCGACATATATAATTCAAGTTCGAACCCATGACACAGTGGAAATATATAATTCTGAAACAATATAAACTACAAAATAGAATAATCAGAATCAGACACAGAAATCCATATCACAAAGGTGGAATAGGTTTGAATAAAACACTTAAGTGAATACACAGAGGTAGTGGCCAAACAAGGTCCACTATACTACAAAAGAATAGATACAGATACAAGCCAAAAGAATATGAACACATAAGAGTCACTATCTCCAATATGCATCAATATAAACTACAACTCTAGTGTAGTAAGCCAAAAATCAAGAGCTGGATTTTGCCAGAAGTCATATGGAAGCACTTGCAATACCTCGATCTGATCCGGGTATTATTTATAAGATTAAAAATAATAAACGGATCAGTCTATTTGTACTTATATCATAATAAACCGAGATAGAAACAGAGATATAGGCAGATAATGGCATATAAAAAATAACAATCATGTTCACCCATAAGTATGAAACCCCAAAACTGTTTAATCAACATCTCTAAGAGATCCCCACTTTGCACACCCTACAAGTAGAACCGAAGCTCCAAGCGAATTCGAAGATTGCCACTTGTCGTACAAGTTGAACCGAAGTTCGTCATGAATCTGAAGATCGTCAAACATGATGAACCGAAGTTCCTCACGAATTCGAAGACCGCCAAACAACATGAACTGAAGTTCCTCGCGAATCCGAAGTTGCATTAGGGTAAATTAACCCAAACTAGTAAATATAAGAATTAAGCTATATGTTCAATAACCACTAGCTCTACTCAAATATTTACGAACAAGTTGTATTTTTCGCTGGAAGTACGAAACGATCATTGCCACGGTTTTCAATCAAACGAGTCCAAGAATAACCGTCAAGGCAAAATCAAGGGTTCATAGTTCTTGTTTTTACTAAGGTTTTTAATTAGATTTCTCATATGAACAAGAAAAAGGTTTATCAAATATATACTAGCAGATTTGTAAATGAATTTATAAAATAACTTTATATAATGAAGTCGGATAGAAACCAATTTGAAAATTAAGTTCATATAATGAAGTATAGTAAGAACCCGTTTAGTAAAAGATTTAATATCTAATTTAAAACCCTTTTATATAATTTTGAAGTGGCAAATCTCGTGTTATAGTGATCGAAATAGTGATTGAAATAAGAATTCACGTTTTAATGATGTAAATAAAATCTCACAACTATCGATTATAAATCCGTTTATCATAAATCAATAAAAAGTCTATCTATCTTAGCTGTTGAAATACATGGATTAAAGCAACTGAAATGTCAGAGGAATAGAGAAAACGGCCGAAACTCGGTCCGGGTAAGCCTGAAACAACATATATAGTCGATTGTGGTCTCTACTGGTCGACTAAGAAAAATCATTAGGACCATTTGACTGGTCCATTTATGACCAATCGGCTGGTCAATTTACCAGTCGACTGGTTCATTTTTGACCAGTCGATTGGTTGCTGCTACTTGGAGCAGCATAAGGCTTGGACTTATGGACAAACCAATTTCTATGGAATTCAGTGATCGTCGGAGGATAAGGACGTTATCAAAGTGACCACGACGCCTCGATGGTTCGCCGAAACACTTCATCACACGAATCAAACATACACAAAGATTTTACACTAAAATTTATATAATCAAATCCAAACGTATGTAATGGGAACTGTACGAAATCAATCCAAATCACTCAACATAATCACTATACGAATGTGCCAAAGGCACAGTATACAAGCTTAAAGCTTGAGGTATAGATGTGAGTTTTCCAAGAACTCACCTTTGATCTTAAGGAAGGCAGTAGAAGCTTTGAAACCAAACAAGATCAACCTCTCTTCAAGCAACACTTGATTTCCTTCACAAATTTTGATTCCTAAGATGAACCAGGGCTTAGGAATGTTGATTTCCTTTTCCCATCCCCATTTTCTATTTGTGTTGAAGTGGGATTCAATGAATGAATGAATGGATGAGAGGGGGCTGCCAACTTAAGATTTAGTTGGTTAGCGCCTAGTTTGCCCAAACCAATTTTAACCTAAAAGTCCCAATTTTCACTAATTAAAAATATATCGATGTTTATACTTTTTCTTATTGTAAACAACATTTTGAACTCAATGGAGGTGGTCACGAATCCAAATTCATCCGTATACAAAAAGTGACTTTACGAACATATACACGATTACCGATGTTATATTTAAATAAAATATTTAAATATATTATCGAAAAATATGCAGGCTATTATAGACTTCCCTGTTAAAGAAATTGCATCCCCGCAATTACTTAAGGAAAAACTCAAAAAGTAACAACCAAGTATCAACAAAATATATAAAGGAATAGATTAACCTAAGAACTTCACATTTGTTTTTTTATATTTATTATATCGTTCTTATACAAAAAATCACTTATGAATAATCTCATAGATTTTAACTTTGAGTTATAAATCACTATATAATTTGAGTCTATATGTAACGTCCCGCCTTTTTGACCGCTTCAAATTGATAATTAAACCAACTTAAGATGTCCAAATCGACGAAGCGTATTTAGCTTACCGAGTTTAAAAACAAAATCAACACATAAAACACAAAATAAATAAATAACACAATATTGAACAGTGAAATAAGCTTTTATATATAATCAAAGTTTGATACAAGTTTTTTGTATACAGCGGAATTTAAAAAAATATAGTTTGGATATGAAATATTTACTATGTAAAATCTTCAGAGTGCGCCATCTTTGGAATCGCCAGCTTGTTCAATCTTCAAATCCTACGCTGAAATCTTTAAATCTGTATTGCTCGGGTCTAACCCGAGCATTCCATGCAAAAACATAAATACTCGAGTCAGGATTAATCATAGTTCAAGTAAAATAATTTCAGTAGAGCTGAAATATAATAGTTAATTCTATTTTCGAAATATACATAAAATGACAGTTGTGTAGTATATGACTGTTTTCGTTCTATATCGATGACGAGATCAAATGCAACCTCTATTCATATCAGTTCTATAGCAACAACAAGATCGAGTGTGGATATATATATATATATAAGTTCTATATAAAGGATGAAATGAAACACCGCATCAGATTTTTCAAGCAAGGTAAAAACCCATTCCAGGTTTCAACATAAGCTGAAAAACAATATAAATGGACAAACAAAATATGTGACATGTATAGCCTATCCACATAGTGGTGTGTATTTGACAGTATTTGTTGCTTTGGACTTCCTCTTTTGCGGGCATTTAACATACCAATCAAAATGATGCAGGTTCAGTACATGATTTGTTATTATGGTTAAACAAAAGGTGGTAGACAAAAGATGGCGGCACCCTTTTAAGAGCATGAATTCATACCACCACCCCTCATATATAATACAAAGTAAACAAATTTGTAGTAAAACATCAAAAGTCCTTAAGTCTTAGTCAAGTTCGAACTTGAGTGCAAATGCTCATAAAAATGCAAATCACATTATAGGATGAACTTGTATATGATCAGACAGATAGACTTGTTCCCAATATTATTTCACCAATACATAAACTAAAAAAAAGAGAAAAGAAGAAAAAAAGAAAAAAAAACTTCTACAATGAATTATCCAGCCACAACGCATGTTAAATAGAGTTTAACAACAGAAAAATGACAAAACTCACGTGGTCGATTTTTCCCATATGTATGTGAACCTTACAAACTCATACATGTCATGCCCAGTTCAAGGGGTAATAACCTATTTTATACCGGATGTCAATGCATAGTAACATGCCCAGTTCAAGGGGAACATAATATATGTTGATATTAAAAAGGAGAGCATGCGCCGGAAAATTTAATGCCAGGTTTACCAAACATAACAATCCACACGTTAAACAATGACCATCTTTCCAAAGCAGCATATATAAAACAATGTAACTTTCCATAGCAAGACATATTTGAAATCAGCTTCACAAGTATACCCAAACAAAACGCTAACAAAACATCCCCAAAAACCATTTCAGTCTAGTCGTAGATGCAAGTTTATACTTTTATTTTTCCCCTACTTTGGACGGATGGCACCATCATGAAACATTTTCTTTATAACTAATCATCATGCCCTTTTATGCCATTAACTTAAATTTATTTCCACATTTATTTATTGCCATTCACCTTACACTTAGTGCTTATGCACAAATGGATTCAAAATTCACAGTTAAACATGTGCAACAAGTTCTTCAAAGTGAGGAACCTTCAATAAAAGTACATACGGGTTTCAGATTTTCATAGCACATTCCAGATTTATAACAAGACAAAGCACTTGTACAAATAGACGAAGTAAAAACCCAATTCTTATGTTCAGGTTTAAGCGTTCAGCAAAGGTGAACTACTTTCAGATTTTTTTCCAAGGGAATTTATTTTCAAAATTATATATATATGGATATAGATATTGATGAACTCACATATATGTACAAAGTGACCACTCATAAAGGAAAACAGCACATGATTGGCTAGGGGCATATTATAGTTTAGTTTAAATGGATACCTGCCGGCAATGACTTAATTTACTGTATGACACAATTAATTTATTGCACACTATTTATGATCATCATCACCCAAGCTTGGGAAATATTAACCAAGCAAAGGGTTTAAAGTGTTTATAATAACGGAAGTTGTCTTCATGTGATTTAACTTGAACTGCCAAACCTACCTGCCCGTAACTTCAATTCAAGAGTAAGCTTGTTTTCTTTTGTTATCATTTATACTAATTTATAGAATTATCATGCCAAGTGTAACGTGAACCCATATCATATTCATCAATTCAGCACCAACTCTATGCCTCTATTTCAATATTCCTAGTTATAGTTACAACTTAAATCTTAAATGCTGAGGCTCCTACATAAATTCTAAGGTCCAAAAATTAAATTGTTCAAAAATATCGAATTCCAGTTCAAGTGAGTCTTATAATAGCACAACAACAAAACACCCAATGACAACCAACCAGTGACACTTCAATGCTAAGGCCACTAACTATCATACTTTCTAGTTTAATGAAATTAAATTACTCGAAATAAAAATTAATCGCGAGTGAGGATACTCACAATAAAATGGTAAAGCAGAACCAGTCGAAGCAGCGGTTTTTCTCAAACGCAGCATCAATTTAAGACAAACCTATATTCGACAAAAAGGCTGCAATTTACAATAGTGTGTGATGATTTGTGGCTTCAGGTATGAAGGAGCGAACGGAGGAGCGGAGTTCGAGTTGCAAGATGGCGGTTTTGGGACAAAGGCGAAGCAGTGCTCAACGTTGGAGTTAGTGGAAGAAGCGGTTTCGATTTTGGGCAAGGAGATATCAATTTTTAGAGCTTCACTGTCTTCGATTTCAAAGGGGGAAGATGATTTGAGCCGCGATTTAGGGCTTCCATTATAAGGAAAAGGGGGGAAATTGATTTTCTGTTTGCTGAATGAAATTGGGGAAGAACGCTGCGTGATTTATAGAAGAGAAATTAGGGGATAAGAACAATGTTCCATCATAAGTTACAGAGTAGCTGTAAATTCAGCGGATAGGTTAGCAGAGTTATTTGCTGAGGAAGGCTATACCTAGGGATGGTTTATTTTTTTAGTCAAATATTTAACTGCATTGCTGCACTAACGTTGAACGCTAAATATTCGTACTGCAAACAGTCTCTAAAGACTACAAAAATTATACGTACCACTTTGTATTCGCGTTCTGAATCCAATAAAATTAATCTGGTCGGATTCTAACTCTTTTCCATACGACGTTATTTTATTTTTAGATTATTTATCAGTTTACCGTTTTTATTTCATTTTGTCTCATTAATAACTCCGTTTGTTTTCAAATTCAAACGAAAAATTCTATTTTCTTTATATACACATATCCAAGCCAATTCTCATATACTTCAACAAATAAAATCTCTGATTTATTTATCATTAATTAACGTTTATTTTTAAAATTCAACTACTTATATGTCCAATCAAATTCCAAATTCAATACTCTACAAAATTCAATTCATATTCAAAAATAACTATTTGATTTTCACTAATCATTCTAAATTAAATATTAAATACAATTCACACACGAACAATATATAAAACTTTAAATTTCTAATTTCAGTATCAATATGAAAATAATCATTAATTGTTAAATCATCAATTAATTTCACATTCCAGACATTGAAATTTCTGGAACGTTACACTATACATGTATAATGTTCAAATAAAAGTTATGGACATATAAAAGCATCTAATTTATTCTTCTCATAAGTGATTTCAAGACATTAAAATTTTCCTTACTTAAATTCTAAACGTTCTAAACCTCAAATTCAATAATTATTTGAATTTTAAATCACGAACCACTACACTGTGATTTTTCTGAAAATTTGGTTTAGACATCCCAAAATCTACAAGATGAATTCGAATATTTTCTTCCCTTAGAAAGTTATAATCCAATTGATCTGGATGATCCTTGTTTCAAAGAATTCTGACTTGTATTGGATCCTACACATACCGGAAATTATAGACTACCACCACACGATAGGCTCGTTTAATTTAATTTAATTTATTGATTTAATGTTCAGTAAGTTTATAAATTTTAATCCTATTTTCTTACGTTTTCAACATAAACTTATTAAACATTCAAATTCACTTGGAAATATCGACTGTTCAAAATTGTCGAACATTCCCTATTCCATTTCAACTAGAAGATTTTATCATTCAAAAATTTCATAAAAGTATTATAGCTTACAAAATTTTCTTATATCATTCTAGAATATGATTAAAAAAATGCGAGCGGTTTCCATTATGAAAGAAACAAATGTATTGCCGGAGTATTAGGTGCTGCTTTGCTATGCGCTATTCATGGTGCTACCGTAGAAAATACTTTATTCGAAGATGGTGACGGCGCAAATATATTCCGTGTTTTTAACCCAACTCAAGCTGAAGAGACTAGAGTGAAGTCGTAACAAGGTAGCCGTACTGGAAGGTGCGGCTGGATCACCGCCTTGAAAAGGATGTATATAATGGTTATATATATCATATTCACAAGGATAAGCGATCTCATTGGGTAAATAAGATCACGAAATAAAATCCGAGTTATATACCCTAAATGGGAAATATTAGCACGTTCTCTAATATATTAAGTATATATAAATTAGAACTTTTAAGTTTCTAACAAACCCCTAAAATCTCAAATTTTAAATATCAGCACGTTCTCTAATATTTCACAAACAACTTATAAATTATGAAAACATGATAAATGGTAGAAGTTGAAAATTTTCATAAAACTTGAAAACTTTGGTTTTCAAATTCGTAAGGATATCATCAACAAGGATGAGGCCAAACCAGTTGGGTTTTGGTCTTGAGAATTTTGATTCATTAAGATTAACAAAATAAGCTGGAATATTTGTTAACCCCAATGATAAAACGAGCACAAAAATAAAGAGTTGGTGAAAACCGGTTGCTAAATCAAATAATGGAATGACTTAAGCATAACTAATCTATTCAATAAGTCATCAAATAGATTAATTTTAAACATTTGTGGAGGGATAAGCTACTTTTTTCCCCGTGAGGTTGCAATTTATAACACAGAACTTTTTTCTTTCGACATGGTGGTCTGACACCACAAAGAAATCTAATTGAGCCTTCCGTCTCATTGACGTGGTGGCTTCCCACCGCCCGTAGCATTCCTTCCGAAGTCGAGGTGACTACATACCGCAAAAAAGTGATCAACATCTATGTACATAAAAAAAATACATCGCATGTGATTTCTCAACAATTGACAAAGAAAGTGTAATTTACATTAAGCTAGTAAATAGGCGAGTTTAGCCAAATGTCCCACTGATTTAACTCAAATATTTACGAACAAATTGCTAAATTCACTATCAAACATCGTACTAACCAAGATGCAAAAATCATGTAACTCTAGTATATAAATTACATGCATCCGTTTTATACTTCAACCAATTAAAATTCAAAACAAGAAAAACTATTTTAAATCCAAACTATCATCCATTGTAACAAATTCTTACTTAGAAGCTTAAAAATGAATCTCGATGATGTTGCAGTTATCATCAATATTATTTTTCCTTAATCATATCAGTACTAAACATCCAAAGATTACAAATTAACAATCAGCTTTAACGATTTTCCCCACCATCGATTTATATAAAGTTACTAATACTAAGGTTCAATGGAGATGCTCATCATTAATATTTAGTACTAGTGTTGTGTCGGAATTGTCTCACCAAAGTATTTAGAAACCCTTATCGATAAAGTGGTGTCCCAAGTCTTGATTAGAATTCCAAACGTATTCAATGGGCAACTCAACACAAAAGAATAAATTATTTTCCATATAGGGATGAAAATTTGTAAAATAATAATTAAAGATGCAACT
The DNA here is from genome assembly GCA_030737875.1 of Allium sativum. NCBI lineage: Eukaryota > Viridiplantae > Streptophyta > Magnoliopsida > Asparagales > Amaryllidaceae > Allium > Allium sativum. The sequence goes on along the minus strand of CM060915.1, from coordinate 855,360,836 downwards.
ATTTATTCATGAATTAAAATTTTAATCCTAAATAAATAAATAAAACATTTCTTAGTTCTTAGCGAAAATAATTTATCCACTTCTGACAAATGAAACTATTGTCATTATCATTATGCGGTAAGTTAAATGTTGCGGTTCCTTCGATAGGGTTCACAATCGTTAATGAAGTTATAAACCTAAAACATCCAAAGAATGAGCATCAAAAGTTCTTGTGATATAAAGAAATAGGACACATTGGAAAGACTTAGATATGATATCTATGAAACCAATTAATCCCATTAAGGATAAATGAATATTACCTTGACCAAAAAAGTGTTGCTAGGGGCTTGCACAACTTTTGACTTCCCCTTCCTTTTACTTCAAAGAATGGGGAATGATGATACTAAATTCCCGAAGCCTTGCAATGGTGACAAATGTGGGGCTCAGGACACTTGTTAGCGTGGTGATCCTTTGACCCACAATTGAAACATTCCCCACAACTAAGTTAGATGTTTTAGTTTGGAAGCCTCTTGCTTTCCTTTCTTACTAGGATAAGATTTGGACTTGTTGCTGAAATTCCTCTTCTTCTTCAAGTTATTCTAAGATCCCTCAACTTCAACATCGCTTTCTTTGTTAGCTTCCTCAAGACTAAGCACGATATCCACAAGCTCATTAAAAGGAACGACCAATTTAAGAAGTAAAGACTTCTTGAGAATCTTGTTGAACCCAAAATTAAATTTTCAATTCTTCTTCTTTGCGCTGTCAATATAGTCAAGTCAATATTTGGATAGGGAGTCAAAATATGTGGTAATTCTACCATGGAAGAGCTACCTAGAACAAGGTCCATAAAGTGACGGATTAACGCCTCTTTCTCACTCTCGGGTACGAACCTTGCTTCAAACTTTTCTTGAAGTTGCTTCCAAGTCAAATCCTTCTCTTGAACTTCAGAGGTCAAAATCTCATACCAATCCAATGCTCATTCCAGGAGATTACTAGAAGCCACATGGACTCGATGCAAATCCTCTAGATTCATGCGGGTAAAGATGCGTTGGCATGATTTGATCCATGCTTGGACTTCCATAATGATTTTGGTACCCTGAAAAACTTTTCCACCAAGCTTGGTGTAATCGTTGCATAAGCTAGCAAACCCATATTTGGGATACGTAGACGTAGGAGTGGTTCTTGCTTCTTAGGCATGCACTTGCCATAAGATCAAGAAGCTTCTGAGTTGTCATATACACTCCTCAAACCTGAGTGGCATTGGATTGAGAGGATTTTGAGTGGGCACACCTAGACATTTTTCTTTAAGTAAAGAACAAATAAAAATGTTATTCTCAAACGAATTTCAAATAATTTCGAATCAGTGAACAAGGAATCATAATATAAGATAGGATACGATGGATCCTAAGATTGGATTTAAATCCAAAACATGATTTCCTAAGAAACTTAGGACAACGGTGCTCGCCATAATATCTTATATTGTTACCAACTTGGCTCTGATACCAATTGTAACGCCCCACATCTATACTCGCGTTAGCCAAGGTCATTACAAGTAATGATATCAACTAACTCGAAGAATAAGGCTGTTGAGGAGCGACAATTGTATAATAGCTTCGAACAAGTGTTGAACATGTTAGATAATGTGTCCTTGATTTTTAAATCTCTAGAGGAAATCTAACATATCCAATTCAAGTTCGAACCCATGACATAGTAGCTATATAAAATTCGGAAACAATATAAAATACATAACAGAATAATTAGAGCCATACACATAAATTCGTATCACAAAGGCGGAATAGGTATGAATAAAACACTTAAGTGAATACACGGAGGTAGTGGCCAAACAAGGTCCAGTATACTATAAAAGAGTAGACATTGATACAAGCCAAAAGAATATGAATATGTAAGAGTCACTATCTCTAATGTACATCAATATAAACTACAACTCTAGTATAGTAAACCAAAAATCAAGAGTTGGATTCTCCTAGAAGTCATATGGAAGCACCTGCAACACCTCGGTCTGATCAGAGTATTATTTATAAGAAAATAAATAATAAACAGTTCAGTCTATCTATACTAATCATAAAATCCGGGATAGAAATTGAGATATATGTAGATAATAACATATGCGCAATAACAATCATGTTCACCTATAAGTATGAAACCCTAAAAATATCTAACCAACATCTTTAAGGGATCCCCACCCTACACATCCTACAAGTTGAACTGAAGTTCCCACGAATTTGAAGATCGTCACACATTGTAAAAGTTGAACCGAAGTTCCTCACGAATTCGAAGATCGCCAAAAAAACATGAACCGAAGTTCCTCGCGAATTCGAAGATTGCCAAACAACATGAACTGAAGTTCCTTTGTCATCCGAAGATCCCTGAACAACATGAATAGGAGTTCCCTGCAAATATGAAGATCGCAAAACAACATGAGTCAAAGTTCCTCGTGAATCCGAAGATCGCCAAACAACATAAACCGAAGTTCCTTGAAAATCTGAAGATCACCAGACAACATAAGTTGAAATTTCTTGTGAATCCTATGATTGCCAAATAAGATTGCCAAACAACATGAACCGAAATTCCTCGCGAATCTGAATATTGCATTAGTGTAAATTACCACAAGCTAGTAAATATAAGAGTTAAGCTACATATCCCATAATCACTTGCTCTACTCAAATATTTACGAGCGAGTTGTATTTTCCTCTAGAAGTACAAAATGGTCATTGCCACGTTTTTCAATTGAACAAGTCCAAGAATTAACCATTAAAGCAAACATAATGGTTAATAGTCCTTGTTTTTACTAAGGCGTTTGATAAGATTTCTCACAGAAATGAGAAAAAGGTTTATCAAATATAAACTAGCAGATTTCTATATCAATTTATAAAATAACTTCATATAATGAAGTCAGATTAGAAACCAGTTTGGAAAACAACTTCATATAATGAAGTAGAGTAAGAACATGTTTAGTAAAGATTTGGTATCTACTAATAATTTAAAATGCTTTTATATAATTTCGATGCGGAAAATCTCATGTAAAAACAATCGAAATAATGATCGAACTAAAAATTCATGTTTTAATAACGTAAATTAAATCTCACGACTATCGATTAGAAATTCATTTATCGCGAATCAATTGAAAGTCCATCTATCTAAGATGTTGAAATACATGGATTAAAGCAACTGAAAAGTCAGAGGAAAAGAGCAAATGGGACAAAGCACGGTCGGGGATAAGCCTGAAATAACCGATACTATCGACCATGGTTTCCACCGGTTGATTGCAAAAAATTATCCGAACCAGTCGGTGGTCCATTTATAACCAGTCGGCCGGTTAATTTACCAGTTTACTAGTTCATTTTTAACCAGTCGACTGGTCACTGCTGCCTGGAGAAGCATAATGCTTAGCCTTATGGTCAATCCGATTTCTATGGAATTCAACGATCATCAGAGGCTAACAACTTTATCAAAGTAACCATGACGCCTCAATGGTTCACGGAAACACTATTGTCATACGAATCAAACGTACACAAAGATTTTACACTAAAATTTATATAATCGAATCCAAACGTATGAAATGGCATGTATACGAAATCAATTCAAATCACGCAACATAAACACAATACAAATGTTCCATAGGAACACTATATAAGCTTAAAGCTTGGGGCATACATGTAAGTTCTCCAAGAACTCACCTTTGGTCTTATCAAAGGAAGTAGAAGCTTCAAAACCAAACAAGATCCACCTCTCTTCAAGCAACACTCTAGTACCTCCAATCTAAGATCATATAAATAGAATTCCTAAGAGTTAATTATCAGGAATTCATAAAATTGAAGAGGATTAGGGTTGGAGAAGATAGAGATGGATCTTACCTCTCTTCTCTATGGATTTACACTTGATTTTCTTCACAAATTTTTATTCCAAAGATGAACTAGGCCGTAGGAATTTTGATTTCCTTTTCCCTTCCCCATTTTCTGTTTGTGCTGAAGTGGGAATGAATAAATGAATAGAGGAGAGGGGGCTGCCAACTTAAGGCTTAGTGGGTTAATGGCTAGTTTTCCTAAACCAAGCCCAACACAAAAGTCCTAATTTTTACTAACTCAAAATATATCGATGTTTATACCATTTCTTGTCATAAATGGAATTTTGAATTCAATGGAAGTGGTCTCGAGTCTAAATTCATCCATATGCAAAAAGTGACATTTCAGACATACACATGATTATAGATGTTATATTTAAATAAAATATTGAATATATTATTGAAAAATATGCGGGTTGTTAAAGTAAACATGCACATATGAGCAAAGGGTGAAAATGTTGGTCTTTCTAATGTATTTTTCCAATTTGTGTCTGGTTCAATCCACTGTATCATGTAAATAACCCATTGATGTTTTTTTCTTAGTATCTCCAATCCGAGAGTATTTCTTTGCAAGTAAAAGTTAGATTCTCCCAAAATCCATTTCTGATATTATAGGCTTCGCCCCTTTTGAATCAGTTTTTCTGGAAATTCACTATCCAACCACAAATATCATATGAGAATAATGCTTTATACCCATAAATTGTCTTGAGCATATAAAAATTAACCGCAAATCATGAAACAATTATCAAAAATTTAGCTATGAAAAAAGTTTACAACAACAGTTAAATCAGCACCAAATAATACATTATTAAACTCTAGAAAATTGTTATCATCGTATTAAGTAACACATATTAGCAAAGAAACGGTCACAAATATAGGTTTTAAGGAAAGATGGTTTAAATCAAAATTTATTTAAAACTAGGGTTGTACCTTATGATTGAAAATGCAGGCAAAATCTAAATCCCCAAACACGAAAAGACTGAATAATTTTTGGTTTTTTTTTCTTGAGAGTTTGGAAAGTTTTTGGGGAAGGAAGTGGCAAAAAGTAATTTGAGGCAGAAAGCTGAGTAAAAAGAAAGTAAACCGCAAAATGCCATTTATTTTAGGGTTGAGAGCTTGAAATAATTTCAAATTGCACCACTTGTTGGAAACTAAGTGGAAATCCGACGCAAACATAATGTTTGCACCAGTTGGACATATAAGCAGTGCAAATAATGGTATTTTCTTCTGCTTACTTTCACCAAATTTCAATTAAAACTGAAACAACCTATTTTTCCCTATCTTATTGCTATTTTTGTGCCAATTTCATTAGTTGTTAGTGTAACAAATTGGATTTAGGATACCTGGGTAAACAGATTTAAATAAGATTTTTTATTTGAGATTAGAGAAATAAATTATGAATTCATGAAAAAGAACTCGTATAATCATCTAAATTGATTATATAAAGAAAATAAAGTTTGAGAAATTTTACAGTGGGTCTTTGGAGTTAATACATGTGATAAAATATTTTATTTGCGATAAGTGCAATAATTTTGTAAATTATTACTAACAATGTATTTATGATTGGAAAAGTGCAACTTTGAATTTAACCGAGTGTGAATTAAATATTGTGACACCCCACGTCCCTTAATGTCAACCATATGAGGATGCATTAAGTTTCGTAAAGAGCAATAAGTATATAGTAACTAAATTTCATAAGATAGAATGTAAAATGCAGCAGGAAGAATTTTTTATTATTATGTAACGAACCAACGATTTTCGATCCTGAAAATCGACACAACATGTCATGTCGACTATTCAAGCATCGGAAATATCGGGCCATTAATAGAAAGAAGTTAGAGGGTAAGAAATAGAAAGAAAGAAAACTTAGAATAGAAGAAGAAAACAACATAACAGAGTAAACACTAATCTCACAACAGAACGAATAAAATATATTATATAACAACTTTGGAACACAAACTGGTAATTGTACGTACATACCATTATCATATAATATCACAACGGAAATAAACTCTATATATATCTAACTCCGAAGCCTCCTGCTCCGAGCTCCCCAACGTATCTGAAAAATCCCGACTACTTGACTGCCCGTACAAATTGGGCACCCAAGAGTTTAGGGAAAACAAAACAAAATTAACTCTGGGTCAGTCATGTGACTGGTGTGAGTAAACTCAACTCATTTGGTTTAACTTTTAAAATCATTTTAAAAGAAATGATAATCATAAGACCGACCCACACATAAACACAGACGGTTTTTACCTTACGATAACCCAAAACATTTGAAAACAATATTATTCTAATATTATAATATTGTCTAACACAAGTAATATCAATCTAGTAACACTTTCATCTCACGTTCCACCTATATAATATACAATCAAAAACCGCAGGCTGTTATCAGGTAATGGATTTCCAACAATGACAAGGTATGGAACCACCTTCCGATCAGTGTACTCTAGAAGCGATACACTGGAGTTCAACAAGAACATCTTGTAACTCGGCCACACATGACCGGCCATTTATTTCGCTTGAATGTTCCGAATATATTGTCACCTTACGGTTGGTATACCAACATAACTGTTCCTGGGAGATACAGAATTGAAAGAATTAACAAATATGAATATTCTCTAGATGGTGACAATATAACCTAATTGGGTGCGACCCACTTAGCCATGTTGGCAGCCCGATTTTCATCATTTCCCGGTTGATGAGGCTTGAGGTCATAACGTACTATTATGCAGATCACATCTTTATTTACTTTGAATGCCACATCGTCATACCCGTCAAATCACAAATTGATTTACCCAAAAATACCACGAGTATAAGCTAAGAGAAATGAATTCCTCTGCCATCAACACATATACATTTGAAGAGATCAACTTACGTGATCTATTAGATATACTCTGTCAGACATTCGTCTATATATGTTATCCTGGGACTGGACAAACCGAAGGAATTATCTTATAAATCCATCTTAGGCAATTTCTACCTAGGATCGCCAGAATAACCCTTGCATAAACTCTGTCTTCAGTTGTCTTTGATATATTTGATTCGAAATGATAATGCTCGTACAGAGTGGTTTTAAGATAATAAATCTGATCCCGGTCTCTCCGTGACAATGGAAATGGCCAAAAACTTTGATAGTCGGTTATTTAACTATAAAAGGAAACATGTATACAAACAACGGTCGTATTCCCAAATGGAAATCTTACCGATCAATCATCATTTCATTTCACAATTTCCCGTTTATTTCTTTAAAACCTGTTTTACTTCTCATGATTTTCTTGGAAAATCTTTTCATATATTCACAACTCTTTATATTCCCCTATTTCGAAAGTACACCCTATTAACATTGGAAAACATTTCCATGCCTTATTCACACATCACTATCCATCAGTCCCTAACTGTAAGCCAGTAAGAGAACAACTCCCTAAGTATCAATCCCGAATGTCGAAACCAACATTAGATCGATACCCAGAAAGCCGTTCAACTTAACTAGTCTCCCATTAGTTCTTAATTCCTTTAACTCCATTTTAAATATGCAAAACGTTTGCTTCTAAATCATTATTCACCTTCAAACGTGACTATTATTTCTTTACTGAAATTTTAACTTGTTATATCCACTAAATCTTGGTTTATATAGTACTTATCAATTTTAGGTTAGAATTCCATCTATCGGATTATTTTGTAAAGCCACTTTTATATTCCACCTTATAAGCTCTGTTTACAAATAAACTTCTTGTTAATTATAAATCAAATTTATAATTAAATCTCAAATTCATATTCTATTATAATTTATTATTTCCAAAAACCAAATCTTAGTTATCTTATCAATCCCAACTTTATATAATATATAATTTCTAAAAGTAAATTATTCAACATCGTCGAATTTTAATTATAAACCCTTATGGTTTTATTTAGTTCTATTCACATTCGAACATCGAAATGAATTTTATCTTTTTCTTTTGAAAACAATTTCCATTTCCCTTTCTAATATTCATCGTTGAATCCACATTCTTTAAATTATTTAATAATAATTATTTGACAATAATTATTTTATTCCATTTACAAATTTTGTTAATTAATCACTACTTGTTTTATTATGATTAAAATAAGTCATTAAAACCCAAAATCATTTTCTAATGTATTTGAATATGGTTTACGGTATTTAAATACCAATTATTTCAGGTCAGTGTTATTTAAATATTCCAATCACACAATAATTAATCACATATTATTTATCATACCATATGATAGAATATATGAAAAACAACAATGATTATTGGAGGAATCCAGTCGGATTCCTCCAACTTGTTTCCCTGCATTCACAGATGTTAATCAAAATAAATAGCACAATTTCATATCAATATGAAATTATTAAATCAGCATTTAACCAACGACTTCATATAATAATTATCAACCAATTATTTGTAAATCATCCAAACAACCATCACACACAACATTCAATCATTTTTATTAATATTAAATAACGTTTACAAATTTATAAAACTGGACAGAGTTAGTGAGTCTACTGATCACCTTGGTCGTTTATCGTTAAATAACGATAAATTGTCGATAGTTCAAGTTAGGCATTTTATTTCCTTTGAAATTCTCACAAGCTCCAAATCATTCCAAATTTGACAGGCTCGTAGTATCCATCCATACGATCCCAACGCGATAGACGGCGCTTAATTCTGATACTATATGAGAGAGTTATACATTTTGCAAAATTTATAGCATTTTAGAAGGTCATTAACAAATATCTAATTATTTACTTACGTATAATTAAATTTTACCCCTAACATCTCTCTGATATATAATTTACACTTGACATATGTGTTATATTTGTTGATACAAATTATGCCAGATACCGCGAGTCAAACGTACTTCGTACGACTCAAAATAAACAGGTCTGAAGTTAACGCTTTTTAATTTACTAATCAATTTAACTAAATTAATTCAATTAACAAATATCCTAGGTATAACTAACCTGACTAAAATTACATTTGCTTTTAACCTAACCAAATGTTGCAGCACAATGTAATATGCACTTTTTTATTTTATTTGAATCTAACTTATATAAATTAAGTCACCCAGAAGAAAGCCCAAGCCCAGCAAACTCAAACTAAAAATCCACGTCCGTCTTTGCTTCGAGTCCTCCAAATTAACAACGCTCCCTTACACCAGAAACAACCGTTGACACCCATCTTCAAACAAACCATCATTTTCAATATTATTTCTTCTATAAAAATACGACTTATCACACAACCGTCAGCCCAACTCCAAACTACAAAGCCCAGATCGCGTCCAAATGAATCGTATCTTCTTCTTCTATATATTGCCATGAGTTAAAATGACCATCTCCACCTTTTTCTTTGATCTCGTTCTTGCTCAGGACTTCGCGAAAATTCCTGCACCATTGCAGATTAACTCCTCCTCCTCCTCACATGTGTGCCTCCGTGATCAGCTCACTCGAGATCCGCACCCAAGAAAAACGACTTCAGCTTTTCTTCGTTCTTTGCCAAAGCATACCCATAACGATTAGCTCGAGTTCTCCCTTCACGTCGCCAATTCTAGGCGGCAGCGACTCTTCATTAAGTCAGACTATTTTGAAGTGTATGTGATTGTTGTCAAATTTTATTTTATTTTTACCTTTTGCTGCGTTTTTGTTTAGCGAAGAAAAAGGCTGTATATTGCTTCGGGCGTGTATATATACATGCGGGTTCTTACTTGTGAAGGAAAAGGGAACCAATATTTTCTAATATAAATTTCCTTACTTCTGTGCTAAGGCATGGTTCATGACGAGGTACTTTGAATGATAAGGGATGCGCTGACTTGATTATGTACCTTGATGCGTACAGAGACAATGAAAACAATACTTAGCCATTAAGTTTCTGGTCTGCATGAACTGTCATGTGTTGTTCCTTCCAACCCTATCCGAATACCTTACTTCCTAAGTAAAATAATACGGCATCATATTTATATATATGAATGTTAATGATTGATAATATACAATATCATATACAGTATTATTTGGTGTGATACTTCAATTTTAGCTTCCATGAGTGCAAGGGCGGAAACAGTTTATCAAAGGAAATGGTATTGTACAATTTATTTCAAAAGTTATATTTGAGAATACCCCATTACACGAAACTCCGTTCGTTTATGGGCTAAAGTCGACAAAAATAAAAATATCATTGAGTCGAGCTATGTGCCACGATCCCAAAAATATAATAATATAGACAAGTTGGCTTATTCTGTGAAACCCCACAATGCTGATTTAGGGTGTAAAATACTTCAAAATAAAAAGTGCTTATTTTCCAAAATAAAAATTAAAGAAAAATTCTAAAAATTAAATTATAACTACGTCTCAAATATCTTGTCCAAATTCGAAACAGATATTTTATTATAATTAAATAAGCGTTATGGTTTATAAACGAATCCATAACGACTATTTGAAAATTTGATTTAGACATAACTTACAATCTATAAAGCAAAATCTTCATTTTTCACTTCCATTAGAAAAATACAGTCTAATAGATTCCAATGTTTCTTATTTCGAAGAATTCTGACTAATAATGGATCATGTACACTCAGTTCAAGTTCAAAACTCAATATTACGAACTGCCGCGACATTTCGAGCTCGATTATAATTTATATTATAATTAGTACGTTCAACTGTCGTTTAAATAATATATTCATTATTATAACTCGAGTTGAAACTAAATTAAATATCATAATTATCCAAGTTACACAATATTGCAAATTCGGCTATTTCCAACTATTTAGGAATTTAAATTTTATTATCCATTATTTATATTAAATAAATATAAATCAGAATTATTTAATTTAAGCCAATTAAACTATAAGACCATTATTTAAAATAATTAAATTAATTAATTATTATACCATAAAAAATACGGGATGTTACATATTATATGAAACTATTATTTCAAATCCCAATTACAACATCACATCATTACATTTCTGAAATACCAAAAACAATAGCCAAAACCATCTGTCTCATGAAACAAACCATCAGAGTGCAAAACCGTAAAAGCATATCCCTCCTCAAAACCCATAACAAGATAGAACAAAAGTCAAAGCAATACATCAAGTTAGAAGAAATCCAAGTCCAAGCTGAAAGAAATCACGATCACTGTTGAACATCACCTCCTTGAGAACCTAAGGGATAAGGGGAAGAAAGAGAGAGAAGGAAAAAAAATAGGTTAGACATAAAATCTGGCGAGTTCTAATTATTTTTAGCATAAGCGTAAAATAAGAGGTATCAAGACAGATGAATAATATTAGTAAAGAAAGTACAGTAAAATATATACAAGTACGAAGTAAGCGAGATAACAAGGCAAGGTAAAGATCAAGTAAGCTTCTCATTCATATCCCAAAAACAAGTTTCTACACCAACTACTTGTATATCGGAATTAGGTTTTACCCTAACTACTACCCATTCGATCGACTCCCTACTACACAAATATCATGTTCCATTCCTGGTAGTAGGGTGTATCAGTCCCTAATCCAATGACTTATAAGACACAAACCTATTTGCTCATGTTACACCGGCTTAATTTCCTCAATTAGATCCATGCATGCTCATGACTCCGCCGGAACGTGTCTGTGCCCACTTCCCACCTTTGAACCTCTTACTGTCCAAATCAGTAAAGCGTGTCGTGACCCCTACCTAGTATGAGTCCCCTCCTAAGATACCAATAGGGACATTGACTGATAAGCGTTCCACATAAAATCGACATAAGCTACCCCTATGCTTGTACCCCCAAGTAACTAGGATCATAAGAGTCCTAAAACTGGATACAAACAGCAAGACGTGAGAACTCTTGGCATATTAATTAACATGTTTAACTTAACAGGATTAAGTTTATCAATAAGCATGGTTGTAAAAGACATTTCCTATAAATGTTATTCTATGTACATCCCCTCCCCCAAAACAAGCACCAGCTCAGATGTGTGTGTGTGTGTGTGTGTGTGTGTATATATATATATATATATATATATATATGTATATATTACAGTAACTCTTTTTACTTAATTTACATCTGATACTTACATTTTCCAAAACATGTTCTTACTTAATATTAAATTAAGTCGAACATATTAAGATTAACATGTTTGCATATTCTTCCTTTTTACTATAATCCCAAATTCACAGTCAAAGGTTCTCAAGTTATAGTATGCCTCAATTTCTCCTTTTTACTATCTTTTCAAGTTATTCCAAAAAATTTCAATTATACGCAATTCAATGAAATGGCCTAGGCTCTTGTTGGCCAAGGCTCAATGTAAAATAAAAGGAAAACGAGAAGAACTTAATCAAGCTCAAACTGTATAAAATAGGCATATAAAAGACTGTAAATAAATAAAAGACAGGAAGGGATAAGGAAGATATATATATACATGAACATATATTAACCATAAAACTGAATAGATAATTGATAGTAAAAGAACAACATATAAGGAATAACTTATAAGTACTGCTTATTCCATATCCAAAATTATTTACTGTCGTTATACTTTTTAGATGTCAAATCTAAATATAACTAGAACTCATAGAGATGTATGCTAGATCCAGAAATAGTCTTTGAGAAAGTAGTTGTTGTTAGAATTATCCCTTTTAATCTATCTTCCAGCACCACCTCATTATTTTCTTATTTAATTACAGAACATTGTTTATAGGAGGAAGGAGATGAAGAATGTTCGTGTGCAAGAAAATGAGAGAGGTAGGTGGCCTATTTATAGATTAGCTAGGATAATACGAAGCCATTAGATATTAAGTTTATAAATCCAACCGTACACCTCAAGCTGAGTCAACATATGAACATAATATATAAGATAGTCTAAATACAAGCACAGGAATCCGACCCGCATGTAGGTGGGTCGACCCGCCTACCAACCGTGTCGACCCATGTGCTGACAGGCCTTAGGCCTAGGTCGATCCAAGTGTCAACCTAGTTTTGGGCTGGGTCGCCCACTTACCGTTGGTTCCTAGGTTTATTTTATTTGTTTGAATTTTAAATATAGTTTCAATCTTCTCAAGCCCATAACTTCTTCATACAATATCCGATTTATGCAAACCAGGGGTCTATCTGAACCAGAATTTCGTAATGAGCGCAACGGTAAAGTCTGTTTTACTCAGTTCTGAATATTTAATTAATTAATATTCATTTTATTGTCTTTATTGTATAATTATGGTGTATTAAGTTATGGGGTGTTACAAATATAAAAGTGAAATATTGATTGGAAATCAATATTTAAGTATCTAAAATATGTTAACGTGATTTGTATATTTGTTTTTGTAAAATAAAAGAATTATATGTAAATTTGGGATTTTAAAATGTAAGTTTTGAATTTAAGACGAGAAGTGTGCATTTTAACAACATGAAATATTTATTTGTTACATTGAAATTTATATTAGAATCGATTTGAAAATAATTATTTCATGTTTATATATTTTATATAACCTTAATAATGCAAAATATAAATAAGGATTTGATGAAAATGTGTAAAAAGGGCGTTATTTTGTGTTGTGTTAAGAGTGAAATTTGCATCACTTAGCCAAATAGTTGAATGTGTAACACTAGCTTATTGGGTAGGGTTTTGAATTGAGCCCAAATCCACTTGGAATTATTTGGAAAACGACCGAGAGAAAGGTACATATGTTTTATTTTCATTTTTCCATTTCCCTCTTTGGCACTTCACTGAGAAATGAAATGAGGAAGCAAACCTTCTCTTCCTCCTTAAAATCAAAACCTTAGATTGTTCAAAAAATCAAAACAAATCAAATGATCTCCTTAAATTCTCAAATTTTGATACATTGTTTCTGATATGATCCAGCACATCTTCTCTAAATTTTGTGGCATTTGGTTTAGTTTTGATTGGTCAAACATCTTCATTTCTCTAATGGTTTCAGGTTGGATATGGGATGAAAAAGAAGATCGGTTGAAAACTCATAACTAATTAAAGAAAAATCATAACAAATGTGATTAGGATATGTTGTTCTTATATCATTACCGCACCTTCTGTAAAAAATTAAAGGAAAATACTTATATTTGATAAGCTAAACCCTTGCTACACTAAGGACGAAAGTGTAGATTTTTTGGGGATTGTTATAGTGTTGATGCATGCAATTTTGTGGTGTTAAGGTGAGTTATTACACTCATTCTTTGTACTTTTAAACATTTTTATGCACTTGAATCTGATTTCTCTTCCTAGACTGATTCAGGTCCTTTATGATGATTTTTGTTGCTTATCTTGCGAAAATCATTCGTTGTAAACTTGATTTTATAAATTACTGCAAACATGGACCGAATCCATGTTTGAGTCAGTGTATCCCTTCGGATACTTACCAGAATTCAATAATTTTAGATTCTCCGGAAAGTTAGATTATCTCTTATAAGTTTCATGTTTTAAGTTTTGTGTTATTTTGTGGTTTATATGATTAAAAATGTATCTTTGTGTCGTTGTCCCGAGACTATAATGACAACAGTAGTTTAATTTCGGCCTGAAATCATTTTAGTCGTATCTTTTTCACTACTTATCGGAATTAGATAATATTAGATGTTCTGAAGAGCTTAAAATATCCTCTACTACCTTTATGTTTTAAGTTTTTTGTAGTCTTGAAGTTTAAATAGTGAAAAACCATGTCTTTTTTGTTGGCCTATCATTGAAAGATAGAGCTAATACATCTAAACATGAAAATTATTTCGGTCATATCTTTTGATTCCTAAGTCATAATTAAGTGATTTTTTTCTGACTTTAAGATATAGAAATCATCTTTAACTTTCATGCTTTGTGTTTTTTTCCAAATTATGGGTTTAAAAGGAGAGAACCATCTAAGTAATCCCCTGTTCTAAGTTTATTTGCAAAAATTTGTGCAGTTTCTACTGAATTTCTTTTTGAATACTTCAGAAAAACGTTTAAGTGTCGTTTTGATGTGCTTGATCCTCTAAGGGAAAAGTCAATATAATCATCAATCCATATTTCGAGATGGTGATATTTCATGTGAATACCGTTTTAACAGAAAGTTTAAGTGTCGTTTTAAAATAGTTGACACATGCATGCGTTTCATAAACCGTTTTAAAGGAAGTTTTATGAAAATATTTCTCTATATTATAAAGATTTTTAGATCAAATATATATTTATTTATATATTCCTTGCTATATAAAGATATTTTTCCAAATAAGTGATTTTCGAATATTTTCCGAAATTGTTTATAAAACCCGATTTCTAAAGTGTGTGTTTTTATATAAAAATACATGTTTTTGGCATGCTTCAAGAGAACGAGGAAGTGAATTAAATGATATAGTACACCTTGTGGTATGGGACACATAGGTTGATTGTATCATTTAATTCTGGACTCATCTACTAAAGCTATTTCTGTCGTTTAGTGTGGATTTCTAAGTTAGCCTATATTTTTCGAGTTGAGAGGTTTAAGATCTCCTGTCATAGGAGTAATAATCGATAATAACCATTTATATGAGTTATCTTAATCGCTATCGAGACGAGACGAATGTTAAGGTGAGTTTTCCATTTTTGAGAATTATGGTTCTTGAGAAGCCAGTATTGGATCTATTTTCACTTGCCGATGATATGAGGCAATATACGTGAGTTTTCTGAAATTCGTGAGATTTGAGATTTTTTATTTTATGTTGTGGAGTTAACTAGCAGTTAGTAAAATGTTTAGTGTGGACGTGTGGCACAGAATGCACGCTAAGACTTTTTGAATTCTTATTTGAGAGTTGTGACACATCCATGAGATATTCTTAGCATATGACAAAATTACATAGAGAGGTGTCAACAACCTAGTTCTTGGAGACAAAACTACATGGGGAAGGTGTAGACAACCTTGTTATGATGGAAAAACTACTTGTGAGGTATCACGACCTTGTCCAAGTGGTGAAACTGCTTGTAAGGGTGTCAACGACCTTGCCGTGGCTGACAAAACTGCTTGTGAGGTGTCAGCAATCTTATCTTAGTGATGACACTACTTGTGAAGGTGTTAGCGATCTTGTCATTTCCATTATATTCTTTTCGGATCCGATCTGAGTTTTTGTTCTAAGTTCTAAGTCTTCTCCATGATTTCATCATTCAAGATGATTATTATTATATGTATGGTGATTTCATTTTTATGTTTTGAACTCTTAACTGAGTTCCATGAGTTTTGTGATACAAACTATTAAATGAGTTTCGTTAGCATTTCCACTCGTTAGCATTTCTCCGTTTTCTTTTACAATGTTTGCTCCTCAGACGGATTAACATTTCCACTCGGCTTTCGCTTCGTCGCATTGCTCTCAGCATGCGTCTCATTTTTAATTTTAGATTTTTTTATGGTAGGAAGGGTGCTGAAATGAGGGATGAGAAGGGGGAGGCGGCGCTGAAGAGTTGACGGAGGGGTTTAGGGTATAGCCGACTTAACAGAAGCCGGCTATATATAGCCTGTGCTTAGCCGGTGGTATGGATTAACTTCAACACCACCACACGGATCGCAATCCAACGGTGCTGGGTTGCGATCCGTGTGAATTGACATAGCCGATTTAAAATAAACCGGCTAAGCATTTCCCAGCTATTTCCCCGTCGGGTTTGCTTTCGGTTGATTCTGTGTGCATCGATGGCGAGAAACCCCGGTTGGGAATGCTCTTATAATTTGTCGTTAGTTGCATTGCCAATTGATAAGAGAATGTACTCATGAATGATCTTTGATTATTGCAAACAAAAATTACGTTTCATCTGGTTACTAAAATAAAAAATAACATATTATAAAATATAATACTAAGCAAAAACTGGCTTCAAGCATTTTGTTAAGAAGTTAACGTATTACGTTCGACAGAACTCATCAGAACATGTTATGTCCTTGAAATGGAAACATATTGTTGCATGTTTATCATTGTTCTCTCACTAGATGTCCTCACTGTAATTGCCTGTGCAGGAATATAACACAGATTTTTTTTTTTTTTTTTTTTTTTTTGGCAAGGCATGTAACATTGATTTTGATGCCTAATCAGATTTTGAAATTAATCTAAGGGGTAAGGTACACATGTTTTCGTATTTGGATTTGTTTTCTACCCTTGTATGTTTCTATAACTTGATTCAACCACAGCTTTAAAACCATATTCAGTACTGAGATAATATTGGTTTACATTATGTGAATCAACTAAACCAACTACACATAGTGAAGTAATAGAATTTCTTGACTTTAAGCTAACCAAATTTGCATTATGTGCAAACATAAGATTCTGAAATTAAAACTTGGCATTTGGAAATGCCCAAATTCAAATTTTGTATTATATTTTTTTTTTTTTTTTTTAACTAATGTCAGTTGAGTTTTAACTCAAATTTTATCATATATTACAGCAGAGCAGTTTTATTTATGGTCAAATTATTTGCTAAATAGAAAGCTACGGTATTATATACTTATGCTTATATGGGCTACATGGCATCCATGTCAAAGTACGACGACTCCAGTAAATATAATATTTTCATGAAGATTGTGATGTGGATAGGTTTCTTGGCTTGGGATTAAAAATTGAAGTAATGCTGCTTCAAACAAAATTATAACTACCAATCCTCCTTATTTGTATGAAATGAACCACGGCTATCTGAATTTGTATCGTCTAACATGATCATTTGGTAGTTTGTCGATCTAGTCGGTTTGGTTGTACCATTTAGCAATGTTGTCTATTAATGTCGAGTCGGTTTGCTTGTTAACACTTTTGTATTTTGTCTTTATCAGCTGTTTGCTTGTATTATCAATTTGATATTCTATTTTATATTATGTATTTGTATTGTATATTAATGGTTTATTGCCTTTTTCATGACCAATTTGCATTGATCAGTTTTTGGTTTTCTGTTCCGGGTATTCAGTTTCTAGTTGTGCCTCTGGAAAAAGTGGAATATTATATTCCTTTACATGTTTTCCAATTTCCACCGTATTCAATTAATGGAATTCAGGAGTTGGTGGAATAAATTACGGAACAAATATTACGTTTCCATCAATGATCAAAAGAAACGGAAAAACTCTGGTTGGTAAAAAAATCTTCCGTGCCGACCTCTGGATAAAAATGCATGGTTCCGTTGTTTTGTATAGTGGTAAACCAGGTAGGTAATATAATACCTTACTCTAAGCCGATTTTCAGGCCTTGTAATTTAAACCTTCTTGCGGGTCACAAAACCCTTTTTAAATCTTAGTTTATTCAAATCTCATGTTACTCTTCATGTTGTGAACATAAATCTTCAAAGAATAAAATAAACTAATTATATTCTAAATTAAAATTAAATTAAATATTGAATCAAGTAGGGGTGAGCATTAGTTGGTTAAACCAAATAAACCGATCAAACCAATTTATTTTGGTTGATTTGGTTTGGTTTTAAAATTAGAACGATTTAAAATAATTAGTTTGATTATCAGCTTAACCAAACTTTTATTATATTTTTAAAATTATCGATATTATAATAAATGTTTTAGGTTAGATTGGTTATCCAAGTAAATTATAATCATTATGCATGTATTCAAATTATTTCTAGAAAGCCTAAGAATCATAAACAATAATATTCTAATCGTATATTTATTATTTATTTCAAATTATAATCGTATATTTATTATTTATTTCAAATTATAATTAATACTACAAATATAAAGTCTAAAATATTTTTACTCGGTTAAATTAGATAATCAACTGAACCAACCAAACTTAATTTGATTGGTTTGATTTGGTTTTCACTTTTTCCGGTTTTAGTTTGATTCGACAATTTTCATCATTGCATAAATCAAATCAACCAAATGTTTTCACCCCTAGAATCAAGTAATAATCAATTATCAAAACAACTTACCAACTAGTTCAATAAGCATTTCATCATCATGTGTAATACAAATTTATGGAATTTACCAACCACTAAGACCGCTAGAATGCAGGGATTTAAATTCTATCCCATTTCTGGATATATTTTAATTTCCATCGAAGTTGTAGTATGAACTACGGGAATAACCTTGAATTGTTTGAAATATAGAAACATAAAATTACAAATAAAACATTATCGTAAATCCTAAAATACAAAAATATTGGATATCCTAACTTTATCATGAAACAAATAAGAACAAACGCACTCGCACTCGCTTAGATCGCAATCTAACTATTCATATAAGCTGGAATAAGAGAAAATAGAAGTACAAACATAGTGAGAAGTGACAAAACAGATGACAACTATACTTTAAATCAAAGTACATCCTGATACAGAAAAGGAACTGCAATAACCTAAGAAACTAACCCCTCTACGGTTGTCTAAACGCTATGGAATTTACATTATCTGTAAGCCTTCACCTGAACAAAAGATAAAGAAGTATTAACCAAGATAAGGAAGAGAACCAGTGCCTACTCCTTCATGCCGGCTTATTCTTATCCTTGCCATCCTGCATGAATTATTCATCAAGTGAACAAATGTAAATGAAGACCTTAAGTTAAAATCATACAAGTTACAACATTCTGCAAAATTAGATAAGCTAGAACATACTGCATTTATCGGGGATCTGGATCTTGATCGAGATCTGCAAAATTAGAAACATACAAATGTAATATTGAATAATACGTTGATGACGAATAAAAGCAATTCCACTTCAAATGGAAATGCCAGAAATGGACACCAAAAAAATAATTAACCGCTTTAGCCATTCCAACTATAAAGCATAATCATATTCAAAATGAGGGCGACTGTATAGCGTTGGTATGTCGTTATTGACATTTAGTATTCATGATGAACCACAGTAAATTATGTCTTAAAACAAAAATCAACCAATTTAATATTCATGGTAGTGATTCTGGTATGATTGCAGCAATGATGATGTATCTTAGTCTGGAACAAACCTTCGGCTCAAACTTCGCTCATGGCAATGGCAAGGACTTCTTGAATTGGAACGATTACGGCTCCTGGAAGAGCTTCTTTTCGGGTCATACTCCTTAACCTACAATAATCAAAAAAATCTCCAATAACTATAACATGTTGGCAAAATAAAGGAAATTAAGGGACTACAAAGCTGTATAGAGACTGCCTACCCTTATGTATACTCGAGAAGATGCGTTTTTGAACTCAGATCCATCAAACCTTTCAATCTATAATAACAGAGGAAATAATCCAATTGATTGTCAAAGTCCCTTGATATGCTGATGAGATAAGGAGTTCGTCGAGCAAAGCAAAAAAATCTTACTGCATATTTCATATCATTATAGTTTGTGAAATCCACTATTCCAGTAGTGGCTGTAACAGAAACATTTTTAATTTAGTAGGTGATGATTGACAGTTATGGGTGCTAGATTACTTTGATAAATAAAACTTTCTTACAACTTAAAAGAGGAAAACATATTTATAATATAATCTGTTGTATTTACCTTCACCATCATGATATACTTCAGAGAGACAAACATCACCAGCTGGACGCATGTAGTCCTAGAAAAAAAAAAAAAAAAAAAAACATACTAGACTTCAGAAATCATACGAAGAAGCATAGTGAAACCGGTTCAGAAAAACCTTCAAGTCCTGCCATGATGCTGATGATGGTAATCCAGTTACTTCAACTGTATGAAATCAGGACCAGTTATTAGAACTTGACATCCATTAAATGAATAGTTTAACCAGGTACTAAATTAAACTAATGTAAATATACCTCGATAGCTTGTATGTCTTAACATGCCGATGCCTCGAGGAGCTCCTCCACTAGAATCACAGTGAGAGTCATAAAATGATGACTCTCTTCTACCATGTGCAAGTTCCACCTACAACGAACATAAAGCGTAAGTGGTTATTGTGGACATTACTACGAAATGACAACTGTCAAATGAAATCATTGTCTTTCTATACGAATCTAAATATCATGTGTGTGTATATGTATGCGTGTGTGTGTGGAAAGTTTATTTAGACACAACACTTTGACACAATTGGTGACACAATGCTTCTTGACCATTGGATTGCCCTATGAATTCCATCTCTTCATATAAAGACAAAGCGATCCAACGGCTGACACTCTGTGTCTCTTAATTTGTGTCTAATTTTATGTTCAAATAGCCATCCACATACATACATATAGATATACATATATATGTACACACATACACATGTGTATATATATATATGTGTGTGCGCGTGTGTGTGTATATATATAGCGAGAGAGAGAGGAGGGTTCCGCTACACCTCTTATATTGCACGTGAACCCTCCCCCTCAACCTCAGCCACACATTGCCCCACTCATTCTCTCTTCCCATTTGAATATTGTTTGTTAGTGGGAAGAGAGAGAATGAGTGGGAGGGAATGTGTGGCTGAGGTTGAGGGGGAGAGTTCACGTGCAATATAAGAGGTGTAGCGGAACCCTCCTTATATATATATATATATATATATATATATATATATATATATATATATATATGGGCTGGCTATTTGAACATAAAATTAGATACAAACCAAGGGACATAAAGCATCGATCGTTGGATCTTTTGTTCTAATATGAACAGGTGAAATTCAAGGGGCAATCCAACGGTAATAATCAATTGTGTCACCAATTGTGCCTAAATTTTGTGTTTCGATAAACTGTTATATATATATATATATATATATATATATATATATATATATATATAGATTTAGACACATTTGATGACAGAATAAATTTACACCATTGGATCACCCCATGAATTACACCTCACCACATAAAGACAAAAAGATCCAACGGTTGAGGCATTGTGTCTCTAAGTTTGTGTCCAAATAGCCATATATGTGTATATATATATATATATATATATATATATATATATATATATATATATGAGTGAGAGAGAGAGGCCTAAAATGTTGTGTGTAGCCAGAAAACTTAAATGTGCATTATCAAGATATAACTACTTACTTACCTGTAGGGGTGAGCGTTTGGTTGGTTTGGTTTATCCGATGATGAAATTTGTCAAACCAAACAAAAACCAATAAAAATGAAAACCGAACCAAACCAACCAAATTAAGTTTGGTTGGTTATCCGATTAAACCGAACTAAAAGTGTTTTACAATTTGTGTTTGGAATATTCACTATAATTTGAAAAAAATTATAAGTATATGACTAGAGTATTATTATTTATGATTTTTATGCTTTCAGATATTAATTTTGACACATAAGTGATGATTAAAATTTACTTAAATAACTAAACTAACATAAAATATTTATTATAATATCGATAGTTTTGAAAACATACTAAAAGTTCGGATAATTCGGTTAAACCGATAACCGAACTAAATATTTTTTCAAACCGATTACAAACCAAAGTAATTTCAAAACCGAACCAAACCGACCAAATTAAATTGGTTTGTTTGGTTTATTCGGTTTAACCGAATAATGCTCACCCCTACTTACCTGTAGCCTTGGTTTGACATTAGTAATTTAGTATATAATACTTGCTTGCACAAGCTACAATTTTCAATATTTTTCTTAAATAATGAGATCATTTCCAATATAGTATTTCAGATAACCATACATTAATTCCTTGGAAACATACATTAAAATGACCAAAAACACACTTTCATTCTGTGATGGTATGTAAATAGCTGTTATTTGATGTTATACTTACTTGTAATCTGTTGCCATCAAAATTATAGCCATTACGACCACGAATTGCGTCTTGAGCATCATCCGCGTCGTCAAACTACATAGACATAATTTTGCGACATGAAAGAACTCTATTGATCACATTCAAATGTAAAATAAGCCACGTTTCACTTTATTGGTCAAGAATCAATCTACATCATGCTAGTAAGTTATTCTGTTTTTCAAACTAAATTGGATTCTTACATCACAAATAACATTATTCAGATGAAATACCTCTATGAATGCATAACATGGAGACCTTGCAGGAATCTTCAGGTCGATAATCACAATGCGTCCATACTATAAAAAAGGGAAAAATATATTTGTTAGCAATGAAAATGAATAGTTGCATGTAAGCATGAGAGCAAGTAATAGCAGACCAGCAATGTTCAAACTTGACAGCATAGATGTATGTGTTACTAGTAAAGCCTCACTAATGTTAGTTTCTTAATGCAAATGATAAGCAAACAAACGATAGAAGGTAGCAAGAAACATTGACAACGACAATATACTAGCTACCTAGGTCATGAATACCTACATTGGCGACAGTAGCTATGATATTACACTAGCAACATTCATAACTAGCATGTTTTGGTCCTCGTGTCAACTTGTAAAATGAATAGAGATTTTATATAAGAATCTAGGATATTATTGATGCAAGAGGCCAGTAAGCTACATGTGACACATGCAGATGTTTGGATATGTACCTTTAGTGATACAAAAATAGTAAACTGCAAATGATCAGAATGAAAAAACACAGAACTTCAAGCATTTTTCATTGATATTGATGGGGAATTGTTTGATTATGAATTTATAATACATATATGTATTTAACAATTAGCCGCATGCATGTAGGACATATTTGCATCACATAATAACAGATAAAAGTTGAGCACAGATCAATGCTTTAGATTTTGTTGGTTACTTGCTAGCAACACCGAGAGAGCCGACAACTGTTCCATTTTGATCCAAAACATTTTGTTGAAAAACATTAGTTATCGTTTACCATTAATATTTTCCAAGTTGTGGTATCCAATGCATTCACCAAATAGTAGTAATAGCAGCAGCAGCACCAAGCTACATTCGATGTGTCAGACTTCAACAGCTAGATTTTAATGGTTAGAGACTGGTAAAAAGTTTCATATATTTATATACTAAATCATTATCACCATGTTCAAAATCACAAGCCATATCTGAAGTCTGAAAATCCAATCATGATTTTGAGATGATTTTCTTGATTTGTTTTAATCTGTCATGGATTATTTTCTAATTTTTGCTTTTTGAATTTTGCATGTACGTGGAATATTGTTGATGGGTTCAGCTTCAAAAAAGACTCAAAATATTGCAGTTTCAAAACTTGATAGTATTGCGCTCTTCGATGACATTTTTTGTAGCAAATTTTCCATTAAAAAGTCAACACTAGCAAATGCTTAACATGCAAAAGTTTATGATGCCGTCATTGAGCATGGATGGGACTATGTACGGCTTAATGAGACTCTCAAGTACAAAATAATAACATTGCAATAACATGAATCGGGGTGGAAACCTTCTAAATGTTGAAATTCGTAAGTATTGAATGAAATATACTTTGTCCATTTTCCCACATAATTTAAGCGAACAGAAACAACTGTTCAATGAAAGGACGTGGCTATTAGCAGCATGATACTTCACGAAAAGACACTTCGTGAAAAAACACTTCGCGAAAAGACACTTCGTGAAAAAACACTTCGCGAAAAGACACTTCCTTTCACCAACGGTCATATTTCCCAACGATCATATCTCAGCGAAAAGACACTTCGCGAAAAGGCATTTTCTTTCGTCAAACGGTCACATTTCAGCGAAAAGAAACTTCGTGAAAAGACACTTCTTTTCACCGAAAGAGATGCGTCTGTACAAAGAGGTACAAGCACAACCGTTCGAAAGAAATGCGACTGTACAAAGAGGTACGGGTGCGACCGTTCAGAAGAGATGCGATTGTACGAAGAGGTACGGGTGCAACCGTTCAGAAGAGATGCGATTGTACGAAGAGGTACGGGTGCGACCATTCGAAGGGATGTGGATAAACTATAAACAAGGAGAAAACCTGATCACTTTCCTCATTCATTCCAATCCAATCTTCCTTCTCTGTTCTCTAATACTCTTATATATAATCACAGAGTGACATACTCATTACAATCTCGTGCAGAATACATCTATTGTAACTTGGGAGAATTTTGAAATAAAATTCTTAAGGAAATTGTTACGACAAGACTCAGACATCATTCGGTTAGATTTTTATTTTGTAAATTTATATACATTATTTCATAATCTTTCCATTTTTTACGTTGTGCTATTTCTTAAAATAGTATAACGTAGTTGTTGTAAATTAATTACAACATATTGGTTGCTATCATTAGCTAATATTGAATTTCAAAGTAGTGCAAATTCAAATTATAAACTTGTGTGACGAGTTTATAATTCTCTGTTTTGGTATACTAAATATCTAACACGTAACTTGAATTGGTGGTGGACATGAGTGATAAAGATACCATCCAGCAGACTGACAAATAGTGGAGGTAATTCAGAAAGGTAAGAGTCTCTACACACAACACATACAAAATATCACATGTTTACTTCTTGTAATAAAAGATGCCAACCACATGATGAAAATTAACAGGGAGATCATGTGCACTATAAAGTTCTGGTGTAGTGGTAAGAGTTGAGCTTGTTGTTCTGCACATTTTAGAGCATACAACGTGAGAGTGCGTTGATTATTTGTTAACTTACAATGTTACACTCTTTAATTTTATCAACTTACATTCGTATTCATCAAATCTTCTAGTTTCTTGAAACCCAAAAAGAAATAATATCACTCTATATTAGGAGTAACTCAAATTCATTGCAATTAAATTCAGCACAGACAAGAACTTACTGCAATTTTATTTGTCTTTGTAAAAATAATGCGGACTTAACATTAGTAATTGTTCTATGAGAAATACAGACATGTTAAGTACATATATGTAGGCATATATGCTTGCTTTGGAATTATCACTGACTGTGTAACAAATTTGTATGATTATGAATGCACAAAAAGGGTCTGACATAATCAACGAAAATTATTCAAATAATTTAGGACCGAATATCTAAAATTCTAATGACCTCACATAACGATAATTAAATTCGTAAACATCTCCTAATTATTTTAGAAGTCAACGACCAATTAAAGTAATTAAAAAAACGTACATACATACTTGCATATTAAGTAATCACTAGTTAATCATTAATCTTAAAAGTAATTATATCAACTATTTAACAACGTTTAAAGAATTACAAACACTTTGTTTGACCCCCAAGTCCCTCTGCTTCAACTCAAATGCACTCTAAGTTATTTGCTCCCAAATTTGTTTGAAAGGAGAAAAAGAATCGATCTCTAAGATTTTTTTTTTTTTTTTTCCTTTTCTCTTCCTGTTTTCTTAAGATTAAACAGCCTATTCGCAATCAACAATACGCTACAAACAAATCCTTTTTGGTTCCAAACAATTTAAAATACAAGATACATTTTAAAAGTTATGTATAAAAGTAATAAACAAACCTTGTAAAACAAATCTTCAATCTCTCTTTCTCGAATATCACCAGGAAGGTTACCAACATACAGAACTCTATCGTTATTCCAGCTACTCATGATTCCGGATGTAATATGATCGTACAGCTAGAGATAATCGAAGCTCAGGAGTCAGGATTTCTAGTTCTTGTTTTATTTTGAAAAATTGGACGATTTTGGGTAAAGGTGGTAACTTTAGGCTGCGGGCCAGTGTGAAATTTCGCTTTTCCCTAAATTCTACTTAAGCCGAACCACGTGACGGCTTCAAGCGGTTTGGAAATAAAATAACGGTTTACTGTGGGAACATGCTGGCCGTAAAATTCGAATGAGCCGTGAGATTACGTTCCACGTTCAATCCGCGTGTAAGGCAGGACCAGAGCGAAGTAGATCGCTGAACTCTCAAAATAATAATTGTAAATTGTAAATGTAAAAACAAAAACAATTTGTAGATTATTTTTGTCACTGTCCACCTGAGACTCATACATTAGAAATAACGTTGTTTGTTAATACGACAGAATAAGACTGGTTAGAACCGACTATTCGTAATCTAGTATTAATAAGTATTAAATATACAGATGAAGTGCTCTCTCTTTTTGCGTTGATCGACACATTCAATACTTTAATCAATGTACAGTCACAATGGCTACATGATATACTCAAAACAAAGGCAATTGATATGATATCAGAGTACACAGAATGATCAACACACTCACAGCTACATATATACATATGCATAGATGGATATGAAATCTATAATGGCAAATTCTATTTGGACACAGAGAAATGCTGAGTTGCCCCCATTTTTATAAAAAATATCAATGACAAAACTGCCTCTTTACAGTTATTTTTCTTCTTCTAATTTTCGATCTACCTCGTAGTGGATCTACGTGGAATTGTATGAAACTACGCAAGGCCACTACTAGGATACTAACAATACCCTGTAGAGGCTCTAAGGGGTATGGTTAGTATCCTAGTAGTGGCCCTGCGTGGTTTCATACAATTCCACGTAGATCCACTACGAGGAAGGGTATTATTGGTTTTTTTAAAATTAAACGGGGGCTACTCAGCAAAATGATGAGTTTACTTGTTTTTACATAATTTTAGGGGGCTACTCAGCAATTAGCTGAGTTCAAATAGAATTTGTCATCTATAATATACATACATATATCCCCCACAAAAAATTATATACAATGTCGAGATAGTCCACAAAATGACCAAGTAATATCTTAGTTCAAAACTCGCTAAGGCAAACAAAACAATAAAAGCTAGTCCAACATCATAGACACGAGAGAAACGTCATCATTAAGGCTGATCTGCAAGGACTCTATCTGGCTCGAGATAAAAATACACGGGTCAGTCTAGTTGAAATAATATCGTTATGATATACATACATATATATATATATATATATATATATGGGAGCGGCTATTTGAACACAAAATTAGACACAAATCAAGGGACACAAAGCCTCAACCATTATATTTTTTTGTCTTTATATGGAGGGGGGTAATTCAGGGGGCAACCAACGGTGGAGATCAACTGTGTCACCAATTGTGTGTAAATTTTGTGTCTAGATAGACTTATATATATATATATATATATATATATATATAGGGACGGCTATTGGAACACAAAATTAGACACAAACCTGGAAACACAAAGCCTCAACCGTTGGATCTTTTTGTCTTTATGTGGAGAGGTGTAATTCATGGGGTGATCCAATGGTGGAGATTAGTTGTAACAACCCGGAAATCTGGGTCAATTTAAAAATTTTATTTTGGCAATTTTAGCGAATTTTGATTATTTAAAATAAATATTTTAAATAAAAACGACGAGAAATTTATTTTGAATAGAATTCAAACGTGTATATTTATATAGCTCGACGTTGGAATATAAATAATTATTTATAATTATAAAAGGAATTGAAAATGGCGCGGTAGTTCGATAATTCGATTTCAAATTTCAATTGAATGTACCGGGTGCAAAATAAACCGAATTTTAGTGAAACCAAAAATATTTGAATCTAATAGAGAATATCTTTCCAACGAATCCGAAAAATCGAAATTTCATAGCGGGAATCAAAAGATACGTCCAGTTGAAATTTTAGAATAGTCGCTATGGAATTTCGGCCTTTAAAAATGGCCATTTTGCAAACGACCTCGGATTTCGACGAAACCACTTTTGTTGGATCCGCGATGTCAAATTATTGCTAGGTTTCAAATTTCATAATTTTTCGAATCAATATGTGAGCGTGGGGAAGGAAAACGCGTTTGACCAGTTTCAGTTGATATTAATCGACTGGAAAATGACCATTTTTCAAACGGTCTCAGAATTCGACGAAATTAGTTTTGTTAGGACCGTATCGTCAATACGAAGTTAGAAAATATTTTTCTGGAATTTTTCTGGTTCATATGTGACCCTAGTAAATTGAAATGTGCGTTCAAATTCAATATATAGAGTTATATGTTGATTTTGACGAAAACCGATCGAAACGGCCGAACTGGCTTACGATACATATCCCATTGTGTTTGGAATAGGGGTAATTAGCTATGAATGACAGGCGGTGGGTCTCGTTTCGTGGTCGAAATAAAAAGTCAACCTTTTTCGAAATTAAATAAATAAATAAATAAATATATAAAATATAACACTTTCTCATATACCCCCCCTTCTCCTTTCTTCCACGACAGTTTCAAAATAAAATAAAATAAAAACCCTAGAATCGCTCGTCGCACCCCCACCCTCGTCGGCGCCGCCCACCCTGGCACCGCCACCCACCTCGCGCGGCCCCCTCCGCCTCCAACATCCTCCACCACCACCGCATCTTCCCCCTCTTCGTTCGACAACACCCGAAACCCAAACCCCCCTCGCCCCAAATCGCCACCGCAACCCCACCACCGCCGTTCCCCACCCTGCAACGCCCGATGCCCCCCCCCCCCCGACGTCGGCCACCACCTCCGGCGAAAATGCAGACCCTCCCCTCTTCGATTTACAGTAAGACTTCTTTGAATTTAATTCGTTCGTTTAATTTCTCTAAAGTTAGCTTTAAATTCAGTTTTGTTTTAAATAATTAGAAAAGATTAAATTTGTTATATGACAAAGTTAGGATTTTTAGACAGGAAAAGGTCGGGATTTTATACACAGAAAGTGATGATTTTTATCACATAAAGATGTGATTTTTACAAAGTAGTAGAAGATAAAAATATGATTTTTATATTATATAGATCATAAAAATTCGATCTTTATGATGTAGGAGATATAAAAATATAATTTTTATTATGTAGAAGAAGCAAAAATATGATTTTTATTCACAAAAAGACGTGATTTTTAAACGAGTAAAGATGTGATTTTTAACCGTGTAAAGACAAGATTTTTAATGTAAGAAAGGTGAGATTTTTATATATTGAATAGCAAAGTAAAAATTCGATTTTTATATATTGAATAGCAAAGTAAAATTTTGATTTTTATATATTGAATAGCAAAGTAAAAATTCGATTTTTATATATTGAATAGCAAAGTAAAAAAAAATGATTTTTATATATGTAGTGAATACGGATGACGAAAGTGACGAAAGAGAACGGTGAAGATTTCTACATATGAAGAGTCGAGGCGTTGGTTTAGCTAATCTGTGAGAACTTCTCACCTTTTAATTTTATTTTCTAGTTAATAATATATACTAGGATGTAGACGGTTTTTTAATAGCACCCGACACCCGTCATCCACAGACCATGGACGGCTTGTATGCTTGTTTGTTTGATTTTGATGTGTAGTTGATTGTGTGATGTGATGTGAAATGAAATAAAATATTTATATAGATGAAATAAAATATTTTATAGTGGAAAATATTTTATGGTTAAAAATAGAATTTTAACGTGTATATGAAATGAAATAAAAATAAACAGATCGGACGATTTGTTTATATACACACATTTGACTGATATTGATTGGGATGATAAATTTTACACATCGCCCAACTACACAAATAAAATCTGTGTTTGATTGTTTGAAACCCCACACGGGTATTGGGATGATATTTGACGTACACTAATCCCGATTGTTTAGTTGTATGTCGATCGATTGATTGACAGGCTATTATAAGCGTTGAATATTTATATTTGATGCTTATACAGTGTAGAATGCACTTTGGATGATGGTTGGTTATTCATTGTTGTTATTGTATACATCTGTTGTAGAAAATCCATATAATTAACATTATATGGTAATTGACAGGGCCTCATTCCAGTTTTGAAAAAGAAATAATTGAAATAGAATATTTGAAATAGAAATATTTGGATAGAAATATTTGAAATAGAATATTTGAAAATAGAAATATATGAAGCCATGTTGATTAGATTGACGCCATTATGACGCGAACGAGATTTATATCGATTTTATTCATTTTTCAATTAATATTGAAAAGAATTGAATTTCGAATTATATTGAAAAATATTGAATTTCGAATTATATTGAAAAGAATTGAAATTCGAATTAGATTCAAATTGAATTGAATATAAAACGAATTCGAATTAAATTGAATATAAAACGAATTCGAATTGAATAGAATGTAAAACGAATTCGAATTGAATATAAAACGAATTCGAATTGAATAGAATGTAAAACGAATTCGAATTGAATATAAAACGAATTCGAATTGAATAGAATGTAAAACGAATTCGAATTGAATTGAATATAAAACGAATTCGAATTGAATAGAATTTAAAACGAATTCGAGTTGAATTGAATATAAAACGGATTCAAATTGAATTGAATTGAAAATGAATTCAAATCGAATTAAAATCGATTTGAAGTGAAATCAATTTGAAATGAATTTAAAACGAATTTATTTTGGAAAATTCAATTTTGATTTGAATTTGAAATGAAGTTGAAATCGTTTTGAAAACGAATTTAAAACGATTTATAAAATACGTATTAAAAGGAAATCAACGAAGTATATATTATATATATTATATATGTAATATAAATGGCCTGAATAGAACGCGCCGCGCTGCGGTAGTTCGTGAATTTCGACCATTGACTTCAAATGGATATTGCGGGAGATCCGACCGTCGGATTCTCCTAAAACCGGAACCGTTGGGTTCGTATCGAAAAGAGCTTTCTAAAAAATATTAGAAATTTGAAATCTAACGGTTGGATTTGGAATTATGTCCAAATCAATTTTGGAAAAGGTCGCTGTAAGTGCAATTCGATGGCCATTGATGGAAATCGACTGTACGGGCCTTGATAAAATTATTAAAAATAGTAATAATTTGTGTAAAATCGTAAGAAATGATTTGTGAAGAATTGGGATGAAAAACTCCATATTTGAAAAGATAAAAATAGATTTTTATCGAAATGAACTAGTTTTGAACTAGAATTAAAATTCTATTTATTTTTAAATAAATAAATTTGATTTGAAAGGGTTTTAAAAGTAACCAGGATTTCCAATAAATTGAATTGGAATGGATTTGAATCGAAATTGTCTTTGGATTAATTCGATGTTGGATTTCGTGATTATACAGATATTATTATGGAAATTTGAAAGATATATTTATATCGTTATTTCCAATACGATATTTGTTGGTCGTAGAATTTGATATTGAATATAAGCCGATATATTTTCTATTCAGAGCCTTGTATTTAATATCAAATGTAATTTGGGTTTGTCGTGAATGGTGTCTTCATTAACACTGTTCTTAAGCCCAGTTGAGAAAAAGATTGAATCTTTTTATTTAGATTTAATGAAGTGTACCAATTAAATGATATTTAATTGGAATTGAATTGGTATTGATTTTTGGGTTTATCGTGAACAGTGTTTTAAATAACACTTGTTCTTTAACCCGATAATTAATGAAATGTGATTTTGGGTTGTCGTGAACGGTATCTTCAATAATACTGTTCTTAAACCCAAAGGAGTTAAGAAAATCAGAAACTAACTGGAGATTAGTTAAGTTGAAGGGTTGCTGAGGTATTGATCTGATGTTGGTTTCGGCCTTCAGGGTTAATATTTAGGGAATTGCTCACTTGCTAATTTACGGTTAGTGAGTGATGAATTGGAATGAGGCGTATGTTGTGTTTGTGTAACACTTGTTTATAATATACGCGAGTTATTCGGAAAGTCCGGGTTTATCCCATTCTGAATAACTGATACGACGATAAGTCGAAGATGAAGACAGTGGTCGAAGACCGGGGGTCTTCACGTCGTTTGGGTGATTACTGATGATCTTGATTGGGATGTACACCCAAGAAGATGGAAACAGTTGGTGATCGTCCAGACGTACTTGGAGATCGATGGATATGCGGGGTACTAGGTACCTCCGGTTTCGTTCAGACCCAGAACGAACTTGTAAATGGACTGTGTGTCTGACATTGGATTTCAGTCTGTGTGATTGATTTCTATTAAATATATATCTGTTTGGCGGCGGAGAATTTATTCTCTTGCTTAACGCCCTTCTCTGAGACGTACGAGCTCAGGGGTTATATATTGATGGATATCCATCGCATGGAATGAATTGCCTGTGTGGCATGCCTAAGTGGCAATTGATCGAGACTTCTGTTGAAAAGCAAAGTCTTGTAGTTGATGATCAAAGCACCGACTGTGTGGCATATCTTTGTGTAACGTGAATTCGCGAGCCTCACACCCCGCCAGTGGACCAAAAACGGGAGAGGACCTCAGGGAGGACATGCGTTTCTTTCTAGCTAGAAGTGGCGTCAGTGGTTTTACACGCCCTGACGAGTTTGACTTATGTGGTTGTTGCTATTGCGAGGCACCTCGGTTTGATCAGACGATCCGGGTCCGATGGAGTCATTTGTTGGCTCATTTACGCCCCATAAGGCGGAGAGACGTATTGTTCATGTATTTTAATCCACATCGGTGGACCGGCCCTGTCGCTCCAAGGGCCCACCTGAGTCTGGGTCCTGAGACATGGGCTAGATTGTCTCGAATCGGTAGAGGACGATCCCTGGCCTCGGTTCACAGATGGAAATCCAACTTCCAAATACGTGACATTTGCGGTTTTATTTGTAGAGCCTAGTATGGCGACATGATATATGGTACCCATGCCGTCTATGATTGATACTTATGATTTGAAGTTGGTTTATACACTATGCACTTATAATAGTATCAAATGATTTGTTTTAAACGTACTAAGCATGTTTGGCTATTATAAGGGAAAACCCTATCCCCCGGCTTGCGTTGCATTGTGTGATAGGACCTGGGTCTTATAATAGTTTCATTTTTCTTTATTTAGCATTGCGTTGTTTGTTTATGCACTGGTATTCTTGGGAGGGAAACCCATTCCGTGTTATACGGCGTGGCCCCTTGATTTACCGAACTTTAAAATAAAGATTTATAACTGTTTCAGTTCTCACACCAGTCCCATGACTGACCTGGAGTTTATTGTTTTAACCTAAACTCTGGGTGCCCTGATTTTGACACGGGCAGCTAGTAGTTTTGGTTTTGCAGATTTATATTCACAGGATCCTGATTTACAGCTGGAACGATACTCGGAAAGCTTTGTATCCGCGTATTACTTCTAGTTGTGTATCGTATTATTTTCCACTGCTATGTAATGTATTGTAATCTCTGATATTTATCAAATGTAATATTCATTTATACTCTGTATATTTTTGTAATCTGATGAATTGTTGTAATTAACAATGAAATGTTCTTCCGTCTGCGTTCTTCTGTGGCTTATTCTCGAAGTATCCGCGCTTTCCTCACCGGGGAAGTTACGGGTTTTTACATTTGGTATCAGAGCTTTGGTTTACAAAGCTAAGAGAACAGGACACACTAGAACCATACGAAAGAATTCATCAGATATTGGGTTAGTAATATCCAATTGGAATGACTCGTTAGAGATCTGATCAATAGTATCCTAGAACGAGTGTGAAGAGTATATTTTTAAAGTGAAAATGAATTTTGTTTTGAAAATTTAAATCAATTATTCGTATTTGATTAGTTATTTATATTGAATTTGGACAATCCAGTATATAAAGATTTTGCATATACGTCTGATCCACGTGCATTCGAAGTTTAATATACTGGATAGATATAGAATCATGCTCTAGTGGCCCGAATATGATTCTGATGGTTGAGTACTCTTCGTCAGGATTTATCTTCGAGTGACGAAAGTGTTATATCTATATATTTCCATAGACTGGTGTGAGAACCAAAAATAGATAGGGCATATTGTTGTGATTTGACACCAAAAATGTGATTTTTGACTATATATCAAAGTTATGAATTTGAAAAGCTAATCAACTAATTGATTGATGTTTGTGTTGTTTGTTTATTTGTTTGATAATTTTGAACCATTATGCCTAATTGTACCTAATATTGAATTGTATTGAAAATTGGTCGCATTTGCATGCATATACATGTACTTACATTGAACAGGTCATAGCAAGGAGGCTAGAGCAGAAGAATAAAATTTGTTTGCCCGACAAATAGGTACATGTTTACCATAATTTACTGTTTTGTTTGGGTGATGATGATTTTATGAGCCGATTGGCTAGCCGCTTGGCTTTTTCTTTTTCTTTTTGAGATCAGAAGGCCTATATGGCAATTTCGGGATTTTCCCGGTGCTCCCGGTGCAGGGGAGGTTATGGCGAAATTTTTCGAAAATTTAATGTGTTAGCCAAATTTTTGAAAAAAATTTGAAAGGTTTTTAGAAACTGAAAAGTTGAAAAACTTAAGCCGTAGTGAAAATAGTGAAAGTTGAGTTGATTAGTTAAACAACTTTCGGCTTTGTTCCTTTTCGGGGACGAAAAGTTTTAAGTGGGGGAGATTGTAACAACCCGGAAATCTGGGCCAATTTAAAAATTTTATTTTGGCAATTTTAGCGAATTTTGATTATTCAAAATAAATATTTTAAATAAAATTGACGAGAAATTTATTTTGAATAGAATTCAAACGTGTATATTTATATAGCTCGACGTTGGAATTTAAATAATTATTTATAATTATAAAAGGAATTGAAAATGGCGCGGTAGTTCGATAATTCGATTTCAAATTTCAATTGAATGTACCGGGTGCAAAATAAACCGGATTTTTGTGAAACAAAAAATATTTGAATCTAATAGAGAATATCTTTCCAACGAATCCGAAAAATCGAAATTTCATAGCGGGAATCAAAAGAAACGTCCAGTTGAAATTATAGAATAGTCGCTATGGAATTTCGGCCTTTAAAAATGGCCATTTTGCAAACGACCTCGGATTTCGACGAAACCACTTTTGTTGGATCTGCGATGTCAAATTATTGCTAGGTTTCAAATTTCATAATTTTTCGAATCAATATGTGAGCGTGGCGAAGGAAAACGCGTTTGACCAGTTTCAATTGATTTTAATCGACTGGAAAATGGCCATTTTTCAAACGGTCTCAGAATTCGATGAAATTAGTTTTGTTAGGACCGTATTGTCAATACGAAGTTAGAAAATATTTTTCTGGAATTTTTCTGGTTCATATGTGACCCTAGTAAATTGAAATGTGCGTTCAAATTCAATATATAGAGTTATATGTTGATTTAGAAGTCAATGACCCATTAAAGTAATTAAAAAAACGTACATACATACTTGCATATTAAGTAATCACTAGTTAATCATTAATCTTAAAAGTAATTATATCAACTATTTAACAACGTTTAAAGAATTACAAACACTTTGTTTGACCCCCAAGTCCCTCTGCTTCAACTCAAATGCACTCTAAGTTATTTGCTCCCAAATTTGTTTGAAAGGAGAAAAAGAATCGATCTCTAAGATTTTTTAATTTGTTTTCCTTTTCTCTTCCTGTTTTCTTAAGATTAAACAGCCTATTCGCAATCAACAATACACTACAAACAAATTCTTTTTGGTTCCAAACAATTTAAAATTCAAGATATATTTTAAAAGTTATGTGTAAAAGTAATAAACAAACCTTGTAAAACAAATCTTCAATCTCTCTTTCTCGAATATCACCAGGAAGGTTACCAACATACAGAACTCTATCGTTATTCCCGCTACTCATGATTCCGGATGTAATATGATCGTACAGCTAGAGAAAATCGAAGCTTAGGAGTCAGGATTTCTAGTTCTTGTTTTATTTTGAAAAATTGGACAATTTTGGGTAAAGGTGGTAACTTTAAGCTGCGGGCCAGTGTGAAATTTCGCTTTTCCCTAAATTCTACATAAGCCGAACCACGTGACGGCTTCAAGCGGTTTGGAAATTAAATAACGGTTTACTGTGGGAACATGCTGGACCGTAAAATTCGAATGAGCCGTGAGATTACGTTCCACGTTCAATCCGCGTGTAAGGCAGGACCCAGAGCGAAGTAGATCGCAGAACTCTCAAAATAATAATTGTAAATTGTAAATGTAAAAACAAAAACAATTTGTAGATTATTTTTGTCACTGTCCACCTGAGACTCATATATTAGAAATAACGTTGTTTGTTAATACGGAGAATAAGACCGGTTAGAACCGACTATTCGTAATCTAGTATTAATAAGTATTAAATATATGGATGAAGTGCTCTCTCTTTTTGCGTTGATCGACACATTCAATACTTAGTCAATGTACAATCACAATGGCTACATGATATATTCAAAACAAAGGCAATTGATATGACATCAGAGTACACAGAACGATCAACACAGTCACAACTACATATATACATATGCGTAGATGGATATGAAATCTATAATGGCAAATTCTATTTGGACACAGAGAAATGCTGAGTAGCCCCCATTTTTATAAAAAATATCATTGACAAAACTGCTCCTCTACAGTTATATTTTTTTTCTAATTTTCGGTCTACCTCGTAGTGGATCTACGTGGAATTGTATTAAACCACGCAGGGCCACTACTAGGATACTAACCATACCCCGTAGAGCTTCTACGGGGTATGGTTAGTATCCTAGTAGTGGCCCTGCGTGGTTTCATACAATTCCACGTAGATCCACTACGAGGAAGGGTATTATTGTTTTTTTTAATTAAACGGGGGGCTACTCAGCAAAATGATGAGTTTACTTGTTTTTACAGAATCTTAGGGGGCTACTCAGCAATTAGCTGGGTTCAAATAGAATTTGCCATCCATAATATACATACATATATCCCCCACAAAAAATTATATACAATGTCGAGATAGTCCACAAAATGACCAAGTAATATCCTTGTTCAAAACTCGCTAAGGCCAACAAAACTATAAAAGCTAGTCCAACATCATAGACACGAGAGAAACGTCATCATTAAGGCTGATCTGCAAGGACTCTATCTGGCTCGAGATAAAAATACACAGGTCAGTCTAGTTGAAATAATATCGTTATGATATATATATATATATATATATATATATATATATATATATATATATGGGAGCGGCTATTTGAACACAAAATTAGACACAAATCAAGGGACACCAAACCTCAACCATTATATCTTTTTGTCTTTATATGGAGGGGGTAATTTAGGGGGCAACCAACTGTGGAGATCAACTGTGTCACCAATTATGTGTAAATTTTGTGTCTAGATAGACTTTCTATATATAAATATAAATAAATAAATAAATATATATATATAGGGGGAAGCTATTGGAACACAAAATTAGACACAAACCTGGAGACACAAAGCCTCAACTGTTGGATCTTTTTGTCTTTATGTGGAGAGGTGTAATTCATGGGGTGATCCAATGGTGGAGATTAGTTGTGTCACCAATTGTGTCTAAATTTTGTGTCCTAATAGAATTTCCCATATATATATATATATATATATATAGGAGTCGGCTATTTGGATACAAAATTAAACACAAAGAGAGAGAGACACAAAACCTCCACCATTGGATTTATTTGTCTTTATGTGGAGAGTGTAATTCATGGGAGGATCCAATGGTTGAGATTTATTGTGTGCAATTTTGTGTCTAAATAGAGTTTCCCATATATATATATAGGGAAATTCTATTAGGACACACGGAAAATACACAAAATTACACACAGAATAACAACCGTTAGATGCTTCAAATCAAGGACGCCAATCTCCAAGCCGTTGTTATTTCTTATGGTCACATGCCTTGTTGTTCTCGCAAACGTTGTCTTCTTCTGTGTCTCGCACACCAAAACATAACAGAAAATTCTGGAACCCAAAAAAAAATCGTACCACTCATTTCCCACTGTCCATTGTATAACTCTGCAAGCTTTTTTTAAGTGACATTGTAGTATAATTCAGGGCAATTGGTGATCGATAGTAAGCGGCTAAATGGCACACAACAATTTTATTCATTTGGTTTCCTTAGTTTTTTTTCTCTTTGTTATCTCATACTTATTGTCCACGTCATTTTTTGGATATGATAGTTTCCAGTCCTAATATTCATCAACTTCTAGTATGCCTTCAATATACCCTACAGAATGTAAATCTTATTCAAAGCAGGTTTTGTATCTCTTTGTATGAAATGAAACTACTGCTAAGCACATTATATACTAACATTTTCATCTAACCAGTACATATGCTTTTGTATGTCTTTCAGTGGCAACACCAGATGGGTTGGTCTTTCATGATGACTTGGAGGAATCATCCCATTATGTACTCTATGGAGAGGGAAAAAGAATAAATGATACTAACATCCCATTATGTACTCTATGAAGTGGCTATTTGAAAAGGGAAGTCACGAAACGAATATACAATGGCATGGATAAGAAGGAACATAGAAAAATTTCATAACACAAGGTTAAGAATTTTTGAGTCAACATACTTTGCAAAGCCCAAAAGCTAAGCAAAAAGGAGTGATCAACAATGCCATGCTTCACCAAATAAATCACCATCACAATACCAAATAGAACTTATTCATGGGTTAGAAATCAAATGAATGAAATCATCCATATAGTTATCACCTATAACCCACCAGCTATTTGAAATCATCAATGAGGTGAAAATACTTAAAAATCAGAAAAATTATAGGAATCGATCACAAAGAAATCTAGAAACAATTATATAAATCTTTGGGCTCGCCATTTCAAGTCGCCTACCAGTTATAGATTAGGACCCACCAGTCCTACATTTGTCCTACCCGCCTGCCATGACACCCTCCGGTCTCATATAGAATCGACCAGTCCAATTCGCCCACCAGCTATAAATATGTATATAGGACCCATCAGTCCAATTACCGATAATAAAACACCAAAAGATGTGTCACGTACCCCCTAAACAATAATTCGAATAATGAAAACAATACATCTCATATCATACGTTTTCATTAAACGGTTTACTATAAGCTAGCCTACTTCACATTAGGAAACAATTGACTTCTATTAACGAATAAGGAATTAGCCGATACAATTAATCTATGCATCTAATACCACATGATCAGATAAACCATTTAAATCACGTCCTCGTTTTCTCGAAGTATGCAAAAACGTGTAATTTATGTATAGAAAATATTTAATTTGAAAACGGAGTTATTAAAATGATTTAGAAAACATATGGATTAGTTCTTTAAAAATATTATATATTATAGGATTTTTTTTTTACAAATTACCTTAAGACAGTTTTATTTGTAAAATCAAAACATAGAGAAATCCATTATCACAAGGCTATATATATATATTTATATATATATATTAAGAAAATTATTTTCAGAAACGTGCTCGGTGTGGAAAATCACCATGAGAATGGAACAACAACCACATCAAATGCACACAATATTTATGCAATCCGAATATGGAATTGCTATAAGTATTAGGCCATTGCATAGCCACACAAACAAATCAATTCAAACCATGTATGCATAAAAAAATCTAAGTAGAAAAGTCAGCAAGGTCGTGCGCAAATGTGCACAAAAACTCTCATGAAGGCAAAGTATAGGGAGAAAACTCCTTGGCAAAGTTTTGAAGCCGTTGTTGACACAGGAAATCCCCTGTGTTGACACAGGTCCCGCTTGTATCGACATGCCACACAAATCTACAGGTTAGGTTTGCCGTTGACGAACTATTTTCATACCACTAATTCGATGTGTTGCAGCTTAAAGTTGGATACAAAAATTTGCAAATATGAACTTCAACGCATAGACAACAAGCCGGAGAAAGAAATTCAACAATCCGACATAGAGTGGAAAGGAATCATGCTATCAAATATGTAGTGAACTCAGATTTACACATAAAAATTCACAAAGAGTAAAGTTGAGTTATAGTAAGTGAATTTCAACCCCAAATCAGCACAGCAACACTTAGTTAACCTATTTCAACTAGAATGAGCGAGAATACTCCCCTTAACAACGGATAGAAACATTAGTAGTGAGAAATTTGAAGAAGAAGCTGACTTTTGCCTCAAGAAGCCCTGCATTTGTCTATTAAAGAATGTATTGTGGGAAGTTGTAGGTTAGCTTATTCTCTTATTTTGATTTGTTTTGGAAGCTTTCAAATTGAATTTGAAAAGGATTTAGTGGAGTTTCTTTTTACCATTAATTCACAGGGAGAAGAAGATGGTGTTTTACTTACTGTAAACAAAAATAGCTTGTATTCGTCCTTTGGCCCTATTTTTTCTCAGAAAATTCCTTGGTTAATTAAGAGATTAAGGTATATTAAAGTCTAATTACCCTATTAACACCCAATTTAGGCTTAATTAATGAGATTAGCACATTCAAGCCCCTCTTTTCATATATTACATGTTTTTAAGCTTAGACAACAAATTACAACACACAACAAACTCATTTAAATCCTTTTACTAATTTTCAACATATTTCACAAGTTTAAAATATTTTAAACAATTTAAACACCATTTTGACTTATTACACGATAAATTTGTTAGAATATTTCAATTATGTGCGCCACACATTTAGATATAATGTGTAACGCTATTTAGGTGTGAATGCCAATTAAAGTGGTCAAATAGGGTAATAATATTTATTGGCATAAATATTTAGCTATCATGGAAGGAATGCGTAGAGACCAGAATATTTTTCAGTTTGATGAAGGGCCGAACTGAAAATATTAAACTATTATAAATTAGGGGTTATGGTCCCCAAATTACACAAGTTTTCAGCGTATTCTCTTTATCCCCTGAAAAGAAATACATTTACATCTGAACTTGTGTCAATTTGAAAGATCCAAAACCAAGTCGATCCTCTTTAACAAACACTCGTCGATTCAGTTGATGAAAGCAGCAATTATTGATTCAGATATAAAGCTTGTATCAAGTTTGATAATCAAATCCATGACTTAATTTGGTTAATCTTCTCTCTGTAAACATCTGGATTCAGGTATGGCTTCCGCTAATTACTTTATCTCTGATTTATTCTAGATTAAATCAATATGGGGTCATCTATTCAAATATGGAATTTCATGATTTGTCAATCATTAAGTATATAAAAATTCCAACAAGTGGTATCAGTGCCACCCATAATTGATTTTATTGAGAAATTTTCTGTTTTGAAGAATATATGAAATTAAGGTTTTGATGTTTACAATTTGTGGTTTCATCCGATACTTTTTTGAATTCAGATCTGAACATATAACTTTTGTTTCCACTTGCAATCTTTGGTTTGCTTTTGCATTGGAAATTAAAGGTTGACTTATGTAACTCTTTTGGTTTCAAAAGATAGTTCTGGATGATTAATATTTTAAAGTCATTATTTTTTTTTATAGAAAATAATCTGAATCACTCTAAAATTGGAAAACAAATTTTGTCAGTTATAACATAAGTTATTGCATATTATTCTGAATCACTTATGAATTTCAATTTGAAAGAACATTTTAAATATGTTATGAACAATTGTTTTCCTCTACTGTTTATTGATTGAATATAATGGTTTGAATAATCTAGAACCATTTATGTAAGGAAATCGACTCCTTGATTTAATTAATTTGGACATGCAGTTATATATATGGTATTTGGGATACTTTAGAAATTTTGAATCAAGTATGCTCCTTTTGAGATATTTATGCATGTCTAGATCTGAGATGAAATGTTTTTTTGTTTCATTGTTTTGTATATATTTGCAATTAAACCAATTCGCTGTAATATTGGTTTACATTTTTTTGGCCATATAATGGTCCATTGCATTTTTTTAAATTATAAATGCATTAATTATGGTTGTTATGGTAATATCATAAATGCATTAAATGCTTTGGTTATGGAAATAAAGTAATTCAGCTTGTTTCTATTAGGAATAAGAAATGACATTTTTACGCATTTATGTTTATTAAATACATATATTTTATATGTATGGCGCATGTGAAAGACATGTTGCACTTTTATGTTTCGGTCAGCATAAAATAAAAGGAGCAGTTTGCATGTTTATCTAAACTACATCATTTATGGCTTAGTTAAGTATTCCAATAATAAAGCAAAATAAAATAAAATGACATAGTAGCATTTCATGTAGCTATACTATGGTCAGATATATATCATAGCTATTATATTCAAGGGTGTTATTTAGCACAACATTTGTTATGTCATTTATATGTAATTTTTATGTGGTATTAATTCTGGCATTAATTTATGACATGAATATAGCCACATACCTAAAGAAAAAGATTAAAACAGCTATGGTTAATGCTACAATAAGAGTTTTACTTTGAAAATTTTTAACTCTTACATGGGCATAAAACATTTTTTGAGTGTTTTATGGCATTTAAGGCGTACTTGCAAACAGTAAGAAATAAATTCAAATATAATTCTTGTGTCTCTTTATAACTGTAAATATCTTACATCAGTATTGATCTGATTAGAATAAACATGTCACCAAAGTGACCTCTGTTATTTTTGTTGTTCATGAAAATGTTTGATATTTGTGTGTAGTTATTCATGAGTATTAGTCGGCCCAAAGGAAGGCTAATATTTGGCCGTATCACTTACACATGTGTAATGATAAATACGTGACAATTATAAAGTTTTTTTTCGAGTGAATAATTAATCGGTCCAAAGGAAGGTTGTTATTTGACTTGAGTTTATTGTCAGTGTTTGTGTTAG
The DNA here is from genome assembly GCA_030737875.1 of Allium sativum. Lineage (NCBI taxonomy): Eukaryota > Viridiplantae > Streptophyta > Magnoliopsida > Asparagales > Amaryllidaceae > Allium > Allium sativum. The sequence continues at coordinate 855,317,854 of CM060915.1, read as the reverse complement.
CCTACTCTGTGAACTAGGCTACGCAAAGTGGAGATATTGAACATTGAAGAACCCTACTTCCTAAAGCGAGTCGGATCGGATCGGATGGTTAACGCCAGGACGGATCGGAACGGAGCAGAAAATGGACGAGCTTGAATTCAATGCAGGCTAGACCGGATCGGATGGCATAAATCCGAACCGAACCCCCATACACTAGCATGCCCGATCCGATCCCAAAGTAACAGCAGCCTTCACCCCACGTTCTCCTAAACAATCGGGGCAGTTACATCCACTTTCTTCCCACATTGGCCACTAACCCGGTGCGCTGTCAACACTGAAATCCATCTGAGCCCGAAAGTGGTGGGATAGAAGCCACGTGGGTCCGATCCACCGGATTCTGGAGAAATTTCCACCTATAAATAGACCCCCAAGGGTCATTTGAAAGGGACTTTTGGCACTCTAAGAGTTTGAATACCTTTGAGAATCGAATTCCGGCACTCCGAAACAATCCAAATCATCATTCAAAGTGTATTTTGAGTATAATTGACTGAATGTATGTGAAAAAAGAGAGAGATTGAGTGAATATCTTGTTGTATTTTTGTAACACCCCACGTCCGTTAGTGTCACTCACAAAGGAAATGCACTAAGTTTTGTGGAGCATTATAGGTAAAAGATGCAGATAAATTACAAGACAGACAAACATTAGACAGTGGAAAATAAAATTTTGCTTTATTGATAAGATAGTTTGTACAAAGATTGCTTTACAATATCAGAGTATCATCTGTCTTACAAAATAAATAAGCATAAAATAACATTTATATTCCCCAATGTAGCAAGAGCCCGCCATAGCATCTGAAGAAAGAATCCAAGCAAAACTTCAACAAATCTTCAAGCTGGGAAAGAGCAACCTTCCAAATCTAATATGAGCTATACTATCCCCTCCTTTACTACCTGGGGGGGGGGGGGAACGGAAGAAAAGAAGATGAAAAGGAAAATAGAGTCAGACATAAAGCCTGAGTAAGTTCAGTTACTTCTAGCATGTGAACAGGGAAAAACAAACGACATGAATTAACTGAATACAAGACAATACCATGATGATAGGATCAACAAGACAAGTTAAGATTAACACAAGATATGCTAAGGCAAGATAAACTGGATGTACTTCAATACTTTCCTTGCTTCGCTATTACTTCGTTATTCTGGTTTCTATATCTCTGCAACCACCTAACTAGTGTCCCAACTAGTAATGTTAACGTGATCCCAATCCCTCTAGTTTCCATTGCCTTCAGGCATACATTTATTATTTATTACCTAGATCTAATCTAGGGTTTTCTATCAAGTGCTTTCTAGATTTAACTAGAGTTTACGCTATCTGCTGAACGCTTCTCGAGTTCAGGGTTTATGCCACCTAGTCCAACTAGGGATTACGCTACCTGTCGAACGATGCCCCCAAGTCTAGGACACACTACCTAGAGTGGTATATGTTCCTATACTTCCCCACGCATGTATCGCGAATCGTTATCGCTTGTCTAGATGCACATGTCCTGTAATGTGCGGTCCGAGTCCTGTGATAGGGAAAATCAAGGAATACAGAACTCGGTCGGGAGCTTTCAGATATCTGCCGATGCAGATGCTAAGGTATGTTTTTATTCCAGTGGCTATGGTCCCACTTGACCCCTCCCTCAACTAATGAATGACACACCTTGTAAAATGAGAACTATACGCCGGCCCCCGGTGCTCCACTGTCCTATGGCCATCCGCAACCATAACTAGATAGCAAGTATATGGTCTTTTGGAGTTCTCCGCCTTTCCGCTTCACGTATCTCGATTGACTCAAGATGGATGGTAGACGACGAGTTGCTATCACAGGGCTACCGTCTTCTCGCCGAATCACGCTGGTCCATCCTGGTCTTTAGGTTGCCATGTATTGTAACCAAGGCATACTCCTGGTTCTTCTACGCAGACCTTAACCTCTGTGAGCCCAGGAGAATCATCTGCAGCCTCACAGAGGGATACCAAGAGTACCCTCACGTCCCCTCGAAGCCTCGGGCTTCGTAACCCAATTCGTTGGAGCCTTCTTTTTACTCAGACGGACATTCGCTCCTTCCCGTGTTATACTAAGAATTACTACTTAGTTTTACTAACTAAGATTTACCACTTAGTTTACAGAATCATTGTTTTCTTAACTAAGGTTTACTACTTAGTTCTCTTTCCCGTCAATTTGGATTGGTTAAGTGTCATTAGTCAATTCAAGCCGACTTAACCCTCTTCATTTATCCTGTCAAACTGGTTAAGTGTTATCAGTAATTCATGTTGACTTAACCCAACCACAAACCAAGTTATATTGGTTAAGTATTTCTTATTACTTAACCTTACCCATTCACCCTGTATTGGTTCGGTGTTCCTTTTTAACTTAACCTTGCCCGTCTGTTTTAACTAACCTGTTATTAACGGTTAAGTATTATCCCTTCATGTTTTAGACTTAACCCTATTCCTTTATCAAAATCTGATGGTTAAGTGTTCAAGTTTACTTAACCCTACGGTCTAGCCCAACTAACATATCAAATTGGCTAAGTGTATTAAATTTTACTTAACCCGAACCTCTAGTCTAGTTAACATGTTAATTTGGCTAAGTGTATTAACTTTACTTAACCCCACTTTCTAGACTAGTTAACATGTTAATTTGGCTAAGTGTTTTCTTAGTTACTTAACCTCTACAAATCTTGTCTTGTTACCATGAGTTTGGTTAAGTGTCCCTGCGGACTTAGCCCTCCGTTCTAGCTTAACTGTGCTTAAGTTGGTTAAGTGTTCCTATGGACTTAACCCTCCCATTCTAGCTTAACTGTATGAACCTAACCCCACCTACCAGTCTTGTTATCATGTTGAGTTGGTTAAGTGTCTTAGTTAACTTAACCCTAGCATTCTTGTTCTAGCTTTAACTAAATAAATTAAAGCCACGACCACTCACATTAGACAGATATTGTTGCGATTACTGGATGTGCCGGTTGGTTCCGGGCAGGTTTACATCGCAACTCAGTCTAACCTCGGGTTAGGCCTATTCGTGTTTTCTAGTTCAAAGGGTTTTGATTAATTTTCAAATCAGGTTTTGAAAGTAACCATCCCGTCCGTCGGATCAGTTAGGGATAGCCAGGGAGAGCAGGAAACTTGTATTTTCCAAACTCAAGCCTAGACACTATCCTCTCTGTCACTCTAGAACTTTCTGGTGTATTATCAAAAGAGATGTCATTAATAAACCTTTAATTTGTCTAAATTAGTATTTCCTCATTTAGGACAGATTCTATAAGTAAATTATTCCTAATTTACTTATTTCCCAATTACTCTTTTTATGTAAATTGTCAACATTTATTCTTATGACCCATTCTCCCCTCTATATCATATTTATGCCCTTTTGGTATGTAAACTATACCAAATTAAGTGTCACTAACCATGATTTTGCTAAACTAGATAGTTATTCCCAACTATGGCCAATTTCACATTTATGCCAATATACTTACCTTGCCAAATTAGCTAATCCAATTCCGATTCAACATTCTAATTCACGTCAAACTAGACTTATTACTCTAGTTCACAATTCATGTAAATGCTAGATTTACACGCCAATACTAGATTCAAATTACACATCCTATAATTCATGTCAAATTCATCCAATTTGCATGCCGTAATGCATGCTCCCAATTTATGCCAATTTCCAAGTTAAAAACTACGCTTTAGTAAATTTCATATTTTGCCCAAATCGTATTCCCACCGTTCGTATAATCGTGATTCAATCTAGATTATAGATAAATCTAGATTCGCAGAAAATAGGGAATGAACCAAAGATGCTATGCAAAATATAGACATAATAACTGGCATAAAAAGGGTTGAATAACGATGTTGGTTCAAGAACATGGGTAGACCTAACTTAATAGGTAAATTCCCAAGGTCTATAACCAAAGAAAACCAAGAATATACAGAATAGAGACGTAGGTTCAAGAACATGGGTAGACCTAACTTAATAGGTAAATTCCCAAGGTCTAAAACCAAAGATAACCAAGAATAGACAGAATAGATGATCGGGTTTAGACCCAATTTCATAGTCACAAAACTTAAGCAACACTTTCCTAGTTATGAATCACAGGTGTTTAATCACAGATGTCCTTGTTATGTCATAGGCAATAGTTTATATTTCCTAATCAAAGGAATAGGCTTAGTCAAGGAAATAATCCTCATGGTCCCAGTCACAGTCATAGGCAATGTTCATAGTCATAGGCAATGTCCATAGTCATAGGCAATGTTCATAGTCATAGGCAATGTTCGTAGTCATAGGCAAATGTTCATGGTCATAGGCAATGGTTTTTTTAGGTCCATAGTTTCATAGTCACGGTCTTATTTGGCCTCGAATCATAACAGTTCTTAATTAAGTTCAAGAGTATAGGCACTGATTCGAATAGAGAGAGATTTGGCATATTCTTTTATTCCTTTAATTTCATGTCACGAACAGAGAAAAATGTTCAAATCTAGAAATAACTGACTTACAGAGATTAGATTAGAATAGAAAGATGGCGTTGCTATGATTCGTAGAAAAACAGTCGTTGAAGTTGTTTGAACCTCCTCTTGAATCCTAGCTTGACTTGAACCCCTTCTTGAAGCTTTAATCTTGATTTGAATCTCCAATTAGAAGAAGAACTATAACTTGTTTTAGTGGAGAATTAGATTTATTTTAATGGTGGAGGCTAGAGTAGAGAGAAGCAGCATGTAAATGCCTTAGAGAATTTGCGTGGAGGAACCCTTAGGTCTAGGCATTCTTTTATAGGTGTAGAGAGTGTTTTAGGGCCCTTAGATCATCATAGAAGCCATCAGAATCGCACAGGTCGAATACACATCATCCAACCACTCAAAAGGAGACACGTCAGCACAGAACACTCCAGAATTCGGTGCTGGATTAGTATGGGCGCACTTGGCAGGTGCGCCAGTGCATTTTTGTACGGGCGCACTTCACAAGTGCGCCAGTGCATTCTGGTCTGTTTCCGGTTTCTCTGCCTAACTTCGTTCGTCCATATCTCCTTCATATGGAGTCCGATTTATGCAAACTCAGACTCTATCTCAAGCAGAATTTCGAGACGAACGCAATGGAGCAACCCGTTTCCCTTAATTCTTCTTTTAAAAATTAATTATACCCTGATTTGTGAATCTTAGTGTTACAGGATTACGGGGTGTTACAATTTTCATCTACATCATCAAACAAAGTGATATAAAGTGGATGTAGGCTTTTAAACGCCGAACCACTATAAATCTTGTGTCTTTTTTCTATTTTTGATTTCATTTTATTGTAATTTTTGTCAATTTGGGTGTTAGACCCACTTTTTTGTCTAACATTTTGGTGCTTTCACTGAGAATCATTTGAATTCTCTGTTTTTCTGGATTATCGTTCTACTTTTTGGACCGTTGAGTTCAAAGAAGTTAATCCCCAATTTTCGATGCTTTTAAGTACTTGCTGGTTGATTGTTGAAGAATCATGGCCAAAGGAAAAGGCAAGGAAGTTCAAACCAGTCGAGGGAACGAAGTTGGTGAAGATCAGCAAAACGCGGTCGTGACGAGGTCTCATGGGCAAAGCTCGGTAGCGGATCGGACTGGCTCAGGACATCCGAACCGGTCGCAGAGGGAAAGCTCCAATCCGACCTGAGTAGAAGACGTTGAAGAGGTGCGCTCCCCTCCTCCGAACCGATCCGGTCAGGTCACCTTGCTCCAATCCGACCCGACTCTAGGTGATGCTGGAACCTCTACTCGAGCCCCCTCAAATGCTCCGACTCCAGCCACCAGGACCAATGACCAGATCAATCCGTCTGCACCTGTCACCCAAGGAGATTTTTCACGCCTTCTTGACATGCTTGAGAGCACTAGGGAGGCTATGAGAATCCATAAGCGCACCAACCTTATGATGCAAGAGAATATGAGAATCATGAGTAGGGAAATTGGCGAGCTTCGCAGGCAGAGGACCCCTTCCCCAGTTCAACACTGCAATGGATCAGTCTTCTTCCTTAGAGGAAGAGCGATCTCGTGAAAGAAGGCCGCTTGAACGACCTCAGAATTTGGAACAAATGACCTTTGGATCTCTGGGATCCCGCGAAGACGCTGCGCGTGTGTTAGGACCGATGACCCGAGCTTGAGAGAGCCTATGCTGTTACTAATGCGAGGATCCCATGTTCTGCCTAGAGATCCTAACCTTATCAACCCCACTCAGGGACAAATGCTTCAGCCCCTTCCTCCTGAGATCAACCGGGAACGTAGGGAGCAAAGCAGAGCAGAAGCCGCTAGAAGAAGGAGGGTGTCCCCTGATCAAGATCCCAGAGGAAACCCGAACATCAGAGCCAGGGAGCCTGAACGGCCTTTGACCAATGCTGATGTGTGGGCTATGGTGCGCCAGATCATGTTTGAGAGTCGAAATTACACCAATGAAGATTATGGTATTGAGCGAAGCCATACTCCCTTTACTGACGACATTCTTAACTTTCAGTTCCCCCGATGATTTAATTTGCCGTAGATGGACAGATATAACGGAAGAACTGACCCGGGAAAACATCTGATGCGATACGCCTGGTTTATGAATGCTGCAGCTGCTCCTAACGTTGTGAAGTGTAAGGCTTTCCCGATTTACTTAGAAGACGTAGCATTACTATGGTTTACTCGACTTCCTCCTCGATCGATATCGAATTTCAAAGAATTAAGTGAACATTTTATGAATCAATTCCGAATTCACGCCCGAAAGTCTAAGACTGTTATCGAATTATCGAGTATTAAGCAAGCACCGGGTGAGTCCTTGAAGTCGTATCTAGACCGTTTCAATTTAGCTGTAACAGAAGTCAGCGACCCTCATGAGTCTACCATCTTGATCGCCTTAATGGAGGGAGTTGATCCTGATTCAGAGTTTGGAGATTATCTTTCTGGGAAGCCGCATCCCACAAGAGAGTTGTTTTATGAGAAGGCCAATATTCAGTTAAGACGGGAGGAAGCAAGGGCAAACAGAAAGAGGAAGTCCGGAGTGGCCTCAAAAGAAGTTGTTCAGAGTAGTGTTGCTGTAAAACAGTCTGGAGAAAGCTCTGGGAAAGTCGAAGTGAATGTTGGAAACAAGAATGGAAACAATAATAATGGAAACGGGGGCAACAACGACCGTAATGCGAATGGTAATAGGAGAAACAGGAACCAAGGAAGTATTCTGACAAAAGACCCCAGTTCCAGACCTTTGAGAATTATTCACCGTTGAATGACACTTTGGAGAACATTTATTTGGACTGTTTTGCAATACAAAAAACCGCCGCCGCGAGATTCGACAGAAAAAGAAATTGCTACCGGAAAATTTTGTTTATTTCACGGAACCCACGGACATTCAACGAACGAATGTCGACACTTGAGAGATGTGGTTGAGAAGTTGTTGCGTGAAGGTAAGTTGGATGAGTATAAGGCTGCCCCAAGGGACAGAGAGCAAGGAGGACATGCCCCAAACCAGAATTAGCCTGCTCCCAAGCCTACATCGCAACAAAAGGGCAAAGGGATTGTCATTAACACCATAGTGGGTGGACGCCATCCAGCCATCCACAGTTTCAGAGAAATGGACCAATACGTTAATGCAGTTAAGCACATAGATGTGGACGACTGTAATGATTTGGAAGATATCACCCCTGTGAAACAGCAGAGGACAATGTTCAATAATGTGGTGTTCCGTAGCAGAGACGATACCGGAATCCAATCACCTACCGAAAATCCGTTAGTTATTACCACTAATATTGGGCCGGCACTGGTCCATATGGTACTAGTAGACAATGGAAGCTCTGTCAACATTTTGTTTAAGAAGTTGTTTGATCAGATGAAACTCGAGTCTGGAGATTTGAAGCCCTGTGAATTTTGGATCCGAGGCTACAATGGGGCATCGACAGCTCCAATGGGGTATATAGAATTGCCCGTAACTTTGGGACAAGGGGATCGTCGAAGAGTACGAATGCTTCAGTTCGTAGTGCTAGATATCGATTCGCCCTACAATGCATTTTTGGGAAGGCCTGCCCTTGCAGAGTTCAGGGCTTGTATTGCACCATGGTGCTTATTGCTAAAGTTCCCAACTGAAGCCGGAACAGGAGTAATGAGGGGAGACCAAGTCTCTGGGCGAGCTTGTTATATTGCTGAATTAAAGATGCTGATGAGGGGACTCAACATCGATACTAAAAGTACTTCACCCCCTCCGAAGGAGGGTTCGGCGTAGCAATTAGAGGGATCAGCCCCGAAGGAGTTGCCCAAGGGAATGCCCGAAGACCTAGTTCCCAGAGAAGATGAGGAACCTGAGGATAGAAAAGCAACTCCTAATGAAACAACAGTGGATATACCCATTGATGAAGCTGATCTAGCAAAAGTTTTAAAGATTGGATCCCAATTGGATCCGCATCGAGCTAAAGAATTGGCTAACTTTCTGAAGGCAAACTTGGATGTGTTTTCCTGAGCCCACACTGACATGTGTGGGATATCACCATCCATCATGAGTCATTCGCTGAGTATAAACCCAAAACACCCACCTGTAAAGCAAAAGAGACGTATGTTGGGCCCAGAGAGGTCGGCAGCTCTGAAAGAGGAAATGGAGAAGCTGAAAGAGAACGGATTTATTAGGGATTCGACATATCCCGACTGGATATCGAATCCTGTTTTGGTAAAGAAGTCAAATGGGAAGTGGTGGACGTGTATTGATTTTTCAGACTTGAACAAAGCCTTCCCGAAAGATAGCTTCCCACTCCCCAGAATAGACCAGCTAGTGGATTCGATGGCGGGACATGAACTTCTTTCTTTTATGGATGCATATTCCGGATACAACTAGATTCCCATGCATGTGCCCGATCAAGAGCACACGAGATTTATTACAAATTTGGGGTTGTACTGCTACGTGGTCATGCCTTTCGGATTGAAAAATGCTGGAGCTACCTACCAACGCTTGGTGACAGGATGTTTTATGACCAAATAGGGAAAACTATGGAGGTTTATGTGGATGATATGCTTGTCAAATCGAGACAGTCCTCTAGCCATACGCAAGACTTGGCAGAGATGTTCGGTATCCTGCGAAAGTATCGAATGAAGCTAAATCCTTTGAAGTGCTCGTTTGGGGTGGCATCTGGAAAGTTTCTAGGTTTCATTGTGAGCTCTCGAGGAATTGAAATTAATCCCAGTCAGATAGCAGCGACAAGGAACATTGAGGAACCACGAAGAATCAAGGATGTCCAAAGCCTTGCAGGGAAAGTGGCTGCGTTGAGTAGATTTATCACCAAAGCAACAGACAAATGCGTCCCGTTTTTTGACTTGATAAAAAGGGGAAAGAAGAATTTTGAATGGACTCCGGACTGTGTTGAGGCCTTTCGAAATCTATTGGACTTACTAGAGAGACCACCGATTTTGTCGAAGCCGGTGGATCGTGAAGAGTTATTTGTTTATCTAGCAGTATCGGCTCACGCCGTTAGCACCGCCTTGGTCCGGGAAGAAGACAAGGTGCAAAGGCCGGTATATTACGTAAGTAAGAAATTGGCAGCTGCAGAACGTAACTACCCAAGGATTGAGAAGCTTGCTTACAGCCTTCTGATCGCCTCTCGAAAACTTCGCTATTATTTTCAAGCTCACCCAATAACCATATACACTGATCAGCCTCTGAGACAGGTGTTGCAAAGACCTGAAGCATCAGGACAATTGATCAAGTGGAATATTGAATTTAGTCAGTTTGATTTAAACTTTCAGCCGCGGAGATCGATCAGGGGGCAAGCTTTGGCTAATTTTATAGCAGAGTTCACAATTCCGGAGGAGGAAACGATCGATGATAAGGTGGTCAAATCAGAGGAAGAATTAGAATTAGATCCATGGAAGTTATACACCGACGGAGCCAAGAACGACCGAAGGTCCGGAGCTGGAGTCGTCTTGGTTACTCCTGAAGGATGATCGCTATATTATGCTCTGCGACTAGAATTTTTAGCAACCAATAATGACTCTGAATATGAAGCCCTGATTGCCGGACTGAAACTTGCTAAGGAATTCGGAATAAAGGCATTAGATATATTCTGCGATTCAAAAATAGTCGTTTGCCAATTGCGAAAGGATTTTGTGGCCCGAGGACCTCGACTTATTACCTATCTTGAAAAAGTGAAGGAACTGTTGAGCAACTTGTAATGGTATAACATAACGCATATCCCAAGAGCTGAAAACCAGAAGGCAGACCGACTAGCAAAGATGGCAAGTTCCGACAATCCGGAAGAAACCGAAATGGTTCCAATTGAGACGTTGGGATCGCCAAGCTTTGAGTTAATGGAAATTGAATTAGCTTTCGAAGCAGAACCGGAGAGGGAGTCGTGGATGACCCCAATCAAGAATTTCCTTAGAAATGGAGTACTCCCACCAAAGAAAAGTGATAGGCGAGCTGTAGTTCGCAAAGCTACCAGATACGTCCTTCAAGATAATACCCTTTATCGGCAGGGATTTTCTGTGCCCCTGTTACAGTGTATAGCGCACGAAGACATCAAGCCTGTACTAGGGGAAGTACACAAAGTGAGTGTGGAGATCGTACGGGGGGTTAGACTTTAGCAAAAAAGGTGTTGCGGTATGGGTATTTCTGGCCCACTATTAATAAAGATGCAGCTGATTACTCACGACGCTGCGACAAATGCCAGAGGTTCGCCAAGATCCCCAGAGCACCTCCGACCCAGCTCAAGTCGATGGTGAGTCCATGGCCGTTTGCCATGTGCGGAATTGACATCATCGGAGCTCTACCGATTGTCAAAGGAGGAGCGAAGTATGCAATAGTCGCCGTGGACTATTTTACGAAGTGGGTGGAAGCTGAGCTCTTAACCAAAATCACAGTGAGAAAGGTGATAAGTTTCGTGGTTAGAAATATCATATGCCGATTTGGGATTCCAAGGACCATTATAACTGACAATGGAACCCGGTTCGATGGTGCCAAATTCAGAAATTTCTGCCAGAAATACAAGATTGACAGGCGGTATACTGCAGTCGCCCATCCACAGTCGAATGGCCAAGTAGAAGTAATAAATAAAGTCATAAAATCCATCCTCAAGAAGCGTTTGGAACGTGCAAAAGCAAAATGGGTGGATGAATTGCCCTTGGCTTTATGGGCATATCGGACGACGTTTAAGACAGCTACCGGCCATACTCCTTTCTCTCTCTCATTTGGTTCAGAAGCGGTAATCCCGATAGAGCTTGAAGTTCCCTCTCACAGGGTGACATATTATGACCCGATGACGAATCGGGCACTCCTCCTCGAGTCCCTTGATGAAGTCGAAGAGAAGAGGGACGAGGCAGACTTGCATGCATCATGACATCGACATCAGATGGCACACTATTATGACAAGAAAGTTCGCTTTAGAACCTTTGAGCCAGGGGATTTGGTGCTAAAGCGAGTTTTTCCATCCCTACCACATCTCGGTCCAAAATGGGAAGGACCATTCACCATCCAATGGAAGCTTGATACAGGAGCATTCAAGCTAACGACCGTAGACGGTGAAGAGATTCCCAGAGCTTGGAATGCTCAGCACTTACGACAATATCTGAGCTAAATATGAGATGTCTTTTCTTTTGTTTTCATAAGCCATGTAAAAATGCACGACTTGCCTTAAAAAAGTCTGTTTATGTGAACAAAGGACTATAAAGTGGATGTAGGCTACGACTTAGCCGAACCACTATAAAAATATCGTGTGTCAACTACTTTCCTACATTATTTATATCTTCAACTATTATTCTATTATGACTGTGAAACACGAAATGTTAAACTAAAGTTGAAGATGACCTATGTGCGAGGACAAACAAAACGATTGTTTGTACAATAAGACATAAAAGAATGGGAAGATGACATTCTTAACTCTAACTCTCAAGAATCGAGAGAGAGTATAAAGGATGGGAAGACGACGTCCTCTGAGGCGTGAAGGTGCACCCAGATGAGAGACCGCTTCAGCAAGAACTCTAACCTGAGTATAAGACAGGAGAGTATAAAAGATGCCAGAAAATAACAGGCGTCAATGACGAAAGGAATGTGACCCCCGTCAGAGAATCGGGGACATCCGGACTTTTTAATTTAATCTTGAATAGTTCTCCTTCAGTTACTCAAGATTGACTGCGGCATACATGTACACACATATTCCCCTCCACCATGACTCCATTCCATGACTTTAGTATGACATTCATTTGTATTTTTACATAAGTACCGAGCTAACGACTAACAGGCATTGCAGGAAATGAATTATTTTTATTTACAAACGTGTGAGTTTGTACAAGGAAAACAAGCAAAAAAGAAGATGCGAGGGCCGCGCTCGCTACAACAATTGCGGGCCAATTAAATGCTAAAGTAAAACAAAGCACTTCATCACTTAGACTTTGGAGTGGACTTGGATTTTTTAGCAGCCTTCTGAGCGTCCTTCACCTCCCTCTCGGCATCAGTTAGAATGCGCTTTGGTTTTTTCCTCCCTGTGACCGAGGTGCTGGAATCGGTTGATTTCTTCCTAGGAATTGGAACATTGGAATCAAGAGAAGACTTTTTAGCAAGCTCTCCTGTAATAGATCTAGTAGAAATCTTAACAACTAACCGTGATCCAGCATCCACCATTGCGAGAGGCTTAAGGCTTTCGGGGTCCAGGTCTTCAACTTTAAGCTGCATACGTTTGCCTTGCTCAGCTTTCAGCACAGCCAAAGTGATGTCATCAGCGCTGGATGATTCCCCAACTATAGCCACCTCAGGGTCTTCCTCATGTTCCTCACTGCCATCATCATCTTTCAAGGCGTCTATCATCTCGCCATCGCGAGGAGCGTCAGCCTTACCCTTGTCTCCTTTAGCCCTCTCCGCTGACTTTGCTTTGGCAGTGGTTCCCTGAGACACGTCTGTCTTTTCGGACTGTTCAACACCTACAGAGTGAGAAGCAACAATTATCAACTCAGGAGAAAATAAAGGGTCCTTCATCGATTGCCCGATTATGCGATGGAAAGTGGAGACAGCTTTGACGAATTGGGGTGAAAAGGTAGAAATACCTTCCGATGATTTCTCAGCTGGAGTAGCTACCGTTTCTGACACCGTTTCAGGAATGGGGGATAAAAGAGATGCCTGAGGGATCGCCGGGTTTTCGGGGTCATATCCCTCTACCTTAGAAGATTCAGCGGTAGTGGAAGAAGAACAAGCCTCCAAAATGTCCTTTTGTTTAGCCTTCTGCTTTTCCTCCTCCATGGTAGCAGCGATAAGGCAACGCCCCTCAGCCAGGCGCGCCGGCTCATCATCTCTTATATATTTTTCCAAGATCTTGTCTTCATCGACGGAATCTACCTTGAGTTCCTCCTTCTCCCATTCAATAATTTGGCTCCACACATGAACCAAGGTAGTCGGATAATTTTCGATCCAAGAGATGTTTCGGTGACGAATTATATGCGCGAAGAATTCGATTAGTAATTCGCCGAAGCCATGCACTTCCTCCTCGGCCTCTGACAGTTGCTTGCGGGTCTCTTCGGTGGATTTAATAACACTTTCAACATTACCCTCCGCTAGGGCAGCCCTATTCTCAGCCTCCACCAACTTGGAAGCTAATTCAGCGTTTCTCTTCTCTAATTCAGCATTCTTTCTCTCTAACTCAGCTTTCTTTTGCTCCAGAGCGGTATAGGCAAGTTGCATTTTAGCATTATCCGAATTTGCATCTTCTACTTTCTTTTTCAACTCCGAGCGCTCCTGATTGTGAGACTCGAGTAAGTCATGATAACATTTTTGTAGCTCTTCAAATTGTTGCTTGAAGTTGGTAGCATCCCGATGGGCAATGGCAAGTTGGGCCTGTGTGTCCTCAAGATCTTTCCTTCAATTTTTCAAGGCTTTAGTGTCGGTTGCTGCAGTATTTTTCATCGATCAGTATCCGTAATCAGAGTTCGGATGATTCTGGAGAGGTTACGTGAATGCTTGAACATTTCTGAATATTGTTTTTCAACTGCATCAATTTTCGCTTTGGCCTAGTCCGCCCACCTTGAGGAAATAGGCTCGAGAGCGGGTAAGAAAGTCAGGTTTTCAAAGTAGTGCTCGGAGAATTCTTTCTCCAAATATGCCCGCTTGACTTTAGTTTCAGCATCCAATGGTGGAGGTGCGCGATATGTTAGCTCAGTATCCTTAGGATCAGCGGGCGCGACGGTCGTATCACCCTTCCTAGGCAGCTTATCGGAAACCTTACATTTATCTCAAGAGCTGGTTTCTTTCGGCGGACTTCTTTCCCTACCATGTTTTTCTTGAGAAGAGGTTTGATCTTTTGACTGCGACGTGTCTTCTTCTCGACGACCTTGATAGCTTTTGTATCGTTCTGAATCAGATCGAATGGGGGAGCGAGAGCGCGAGGTCCGTGACTGATAAGAGTCATAAGGCCTTCTATCCTCCCTACCCCGGACTTCACGACGATCATGCTCAGCATCAGAAGGGGGTCTAGTCATGCTGCGACGAAGTTTCCTGATATCATAATGGGAGCGAGACATTGTTCCTGCGCAACAATGCAAATGGAATTCAGAATCAGTGTTCTCACAAAAGGAAAGTGCTGTGAAATGTGGTGCTATCGTGTTAAGTGTTTCCTAAGTGGCGTTTTTCCCCCGACAAACCCGAGTCCGAAGCCAGACTAGTGTGAGTGGGCTCTTTGGCCTTAGCAGGGGTGGTCTCTTCTGAAGAAGTGAAAACTAAAGGATTTGCTCCAAAATCCCCTGAAATGTTGGGTCATCGGTACTAGGGGCATCTCCCTGGGAAGCATCAATTTGCGGTTCTTTGGAAGACGTCGACTTCTCCGGAGAGATAGCATCCTCGGGAACGATGTACCCCTCTCGGTGCTTTTCGACCATGTTGGCCAGTTCATCGTCTTGAGTCGAATATGGAGAAGGTGAAGCTTGAAGCGGCATTGTAGGAGCTTTCGAGCTTTCGCTCGTTTCTGGGATTACGTCCACTAGGGGGATGTATACATATAGACCCAACCTGTGACCTATGCTACGGTAATGGACAACAACCTATGAAGATGAAGATATTCATCCTTAAGGACTTCATCGATAGTTAAAAACTTTTGATCGCCATTAAGGAGCCGGTGCATCCGATCAAAGAACACTTGACCCGATATTTGTTTTGGATTATCAACTGCAAACAAAAAGAAAACGGATTAATGTGGTGGCGTGGACATTCAGAGGCGAGATTTAGAAAACCAGTGCTTTACTTGATTTTGTCCATCTCCTAGCACACCCCGGCTGTTGCCTTATATAAAACCATTCCAGCTTGGAATCGCCCGCCTTACTGCTGAACAGTGCTGAAATTATTTTCCTTTTTGGGACAGACTCGAAGTAAGAGAAAGAAGGAGTTTCTCGAGTCCGGTGCTTAAAGTTATAAAAGAAATGGACGTCATCAAAAGTGAGCTCTGTGCCTAAGATCTCGTGGTGTGCTACATATAAGGTATATAGGTAAGCATAGGAGTTGGGATGTAGCTGCATGGGGGAAATCCGCATCTGTCTTAGAAAGTCAACGACAAAAGGAGAAAACGGTGGAATAGCTCCGACCATGCACATCAATCGAGTGATTGTCATAAATCCCTCCGAAGGATTATGAGGACGGTCGGTTTTAGACAGCACCAGGGTATCTTTTTTCAGTATCTCGTACTTTAAGCATATTCGAAGGAGCCTGTCGTAGTCAATCGTCGATTCAACAGAATCTTGAGGTGATTCCAATATGATGGCAGATTCAAATTCGTCAGGAGCTCGATTATCTCCCACCCCTCCTTCCTCTTCATAACCCAGAGAAACTTCACTGTCAGAAGGCCTTCCACTGTTATGCGCCCCTACTTCATAATCTGATCCCTCGTCATCCCATTCAGGGTCTGAGGAAGAAGATATGTCATCAAGAGTGATTTTATTGGATGTCTCTGGGATCTCTTTCTTTTCTGCTAATCTAGATGAACGTCCTGCTGTCATTGTCACTAAACTATTGAAGAAGCAATAGCACAAGTTAGAGTAAATTAGCCCGTATCCCCCTGTGCACGTGTATGAACTAAAGTGTGTACGGTGTGTGCAGAAGATATAAATTAAACACTTAGAAGCGTAATGTAAAGTTCTGACGATGAAGTGATATTCAGAATAATTCTTGATGTTCGTTTGTGTTCTCAAGGCACTATCCTAACTGTCCATTTGGTTGAAGATTATGTCAAGTATTGATTTGGCCAAATGGGCAAATTCTTAAGCATGAGAGTTAACTGCTTCGGTTCAGTTCGGGGATAAGCATTAGGATCGGATCGGAAGGAGGCCTCGTTTTGGTCTGCATCCTGTATTCACACATTTCAAACAGAATCGGATCGGTTCGAAAGAGGATTTTCGGAGCGGCTCGGATGGACTTAAATACCCGTACCACTTCATCTCCTTGTGTCTCTTTCCGACCCGACCCGGTTCAGTAAACTGTGGTCCTCTTCTTTGCTTCTTAACTCCGATCCGATCCGGTCACGTGAACTTCTCTTCTTCTTATTCACCCTAACACTCTTTCACCCGAACCGATCCCCTGTACTTTTCTTCTTCTCCTTCCTCCTCCTTGATATCAAATCCGATTCCATGTCCAAAAGCCCCAATTAAGATTAAGCACGCACATACTCAAATGATCAAAACTGAATCCTAACATCCTCCATCACTGCCTCGAGATGGTGTTGGCTCCATTAACGATGATGGCGGAGAGTGGAGGATGCCACGGCGTCAGAATTGAGTAAACGGCAAGCTTAAATCGTTCAATCTTACCACAGATCCAAACTGAAAACTACCATAACGAGGTAATTCGAGATTAAAAAACTACCTATATGCTTGATTCGGGGATTAAAACGAGATTGTTGGAGTTCTAGAACCCTAGGATTTCGTTTCTTATTTGGGGCGATTTCTGGAAGAGCAATGGAAGTAAAAATAGGAAGAAGAAAAGAAGGAGATGGGATGAAGGGTTTATATGTAAATCCAGCGTGGCCCTTTGTATTCCCCATCTTTTACAGTGATTACTCGTATTCCTGCCTACTTTTCCGCTCGGACCGGAGTGAGAGCCCAGTGACGTAGTCTGGCCCGCTAACTTGATACCAAATGAAGGAAGAGGTGAAACTGTTCGGGTTGGAACCCGAACCGAATGGAATTTCATGTGTTAACTTGGCATCTGAATTGAATTAAATACAAAGAAAAATAAAAAAGAAAATCACCTGGAAGGATAACTGGATGTTAACAAGAGTTCTCCAAGTTGTCTGAAAATAAAGGAAATAATCTACACGCCCCATGATGTATATATAGACGTCAAAAGATGCAACTTTCTGAAGAAGCACATCCCTATACAGCCAATAGAAACGATACTTCGACGATTCAAATTCAAGGACTAGCATTCAGACAACATCAAAGCACGCTCCGTCTTCAACAGGAGCATCCTTAGAAAGGGCAAAATGTTAGCCTACCCTGTGAACTAGGCTACACAAAGTGGAGATATTGAACATTGAGGAACCCTACTTCCTAAAGCGAGTCGGATCAGATCGGATGGTTAACGCCAGGGCAGATCGGAACGGAGCAGAAAATGGACGAGCTTGAATTCAATGCAGGCTAGACCGGATCGGATGGCATAAATCCGAACCGAACCCCCACACACTAGCATGCCCGATCCGATCCCAAAGTAACAGCAGCCTTTACCCCATGTTCTCCTAAATAATCGGGGCAGTTACATCCACTTTCTACCCACGTTGGCCACTAACCCGGTGCACTGTCAACACTGAAATCCGTCTGAGCACGAAAGCGGTGGAATAGAAGCCACGTGGGTCCGATCCGAACCGGATTCTGGAGAAATTTCCACCTATAAATAGACCCCCAAGGGTCATTTGAAAGGGACTTTTGGCACTCTGAGAGTTTGAATACCTTTGAGAACCGAATTTCGGCACTCCCAAACAATCCAAATCATCATTCAAAGTGTATTTTGAGTATAATTGAGTGAATGTATGTGAATAAAGAGAGAGATTGAGTGAATATCTTATTGTATTTTCATCTACATCATCAAACAAAGTGATATAAAGTGGAAGTAGGCTTTTAAACGCCGAACCACTATAAATCTTGTGTCTTTTTTCTATTTTTGATTTCATTTTATCGTAATTTTAGTTAATTTGGGTGTTAGAACCACTTTTTGGTCTAACAGTTTGATTATTACAATAAGAGTACCACTTACAGTTGACATTACTGTCCAAAGACTTAATATCAATGTGTACAAGGTATCTTGATAAGAGACTAACCAATTATTTTAATTTACTACGGCTAAAATTTGGCTATAAGCCAACAAGGTCAAGCCTTGTTTTTGTTTAATTTTCAACCAATTTTGCTAAATTATCTGCCAATTTTAAGTGCATTCTCATCTTATATGAGACTATGTATAAGGAATTGTAAGATGATACATTGTCTTCTCTTGAATTCATAGATTTAGCTATTGGAAATTAAGGGGGTCTTATTCAACCCTATTACAACTAAACGTTCTTTTAATATTAGAAAGAATATGGAAAGGTGGTATAACTCAAACAACAAGCTTAAAAGGATTATATGGTGAAGTATTTTATAATTTTTTCAATGATGTGCTACATAAGGATAACTAATTTTGATAAGTTATCTACTGAGAATGGAAAGCACTTTATGGAAACAATAAGGGGAAACAAGCATAATTTGTGGTGCTTGATTCCATAAAGTCAAAGTAAAAGAAACATAAATGAGTACTATATAGAAAAATTGTGCTTCAAAAGTTAATAGCACTCAAGTTATTATTATTTTTTGGTACAACAATTATTTTAAGAATAATATTATTATAAAATAATAATTTAAGAAAAAAGTGTTATATTATTTGTTTTATTCGGTTTATGGTAAAAATAAGAAATATGAAGCATGATAATGTTGGAAGCACTCATTTGACATACATTGTAAACAAATGTATAAATGAAGATAATGAAGTCGCTAAGAATCTAGAAGAAAAGAAATAACATACAGATGTATTTATAGTTATTTCTTTAATAAAATATGCAGACATATAAGGAAAAGTATATTAGTTTTTTCTTAAGTAATTATTGAGATTTCAGTTGAATTTTTTGAATTTATTTTATGTTGTCATTTAGACAAATTTCGGTTTTATATTTCTAATATGAACAAAATAGGTTATTATCGTTCATTAAGAAATAATAGTGTGGATTTATGTATAAATTGAAACATTTATGTAATTAAAGCTCCTAATGTCTAATATATAAGTTATGTCTGCTAGCTTTTGTAATGATATCTCATATTTTGTTTTGATGACTGATATAATTATATATTTCAACTAATTAAGGAATTCTAAATTGAAATATCTAAAAGGTGGAAAATACTTTGTTGATATTCTAAGTGATTTTAAAGGTATAAATTTATGAACCCACATTAATGAAAAGTTTAATGATGGGAAATGCAACAACTTCTTGAGGATGTTGAATTTAGGGGGAGAAATAAAGTATAATCATTGTCTTTAAAGAGAATCATCTCTGATTCAACTACAGTCACTTCTTTGGATAATTTGTATGATTTATTTCATTTCACTAACAAGAAATAAATTAAGAACTAAAATTAACAATGTTAAATAGATTATCAATTAAGTATAAAACATTGTTTAAAAAAAAAGAATCAATATTTTTTGATTCAATTATACTTACATCTTCCAATAATGTATAGTGTTTGTATCCTTTCATTAAAAAGAAGTAAACTAGGAAGCATAATAAGACAATTGTAAAGAAATTATTCTCCAAGTTAAGGTTTACTATTTCAAGAAAACAGACCCAAGAACCTCAAAATGCAAGATCACTAAGGAAATCCACCTAAAAGGAAAGAAATGCTATTTCAGATGACCATGTAGTATTTCTCTATAAAGATAAATAATGGATTGGTAAAGATAATTCTACGGACCTACATCAATCCATGTAAGGTACTAATTTAAAAAAATGTGGATTTAAGAAATGTAACACCCCACCTCCGTTAAGATCACTCACAAAGGGAATGCCTTAACTTTGGTGGAGCATTTTAGTAAACAGAACAGAAACTTACAAGACAGATAAAATAGTACTTGAAAATTTTTAACTTTATTACAACGGAAACAGAAATCAATATGGTTACATCCTTTCAAATCTCAGAATTCAAGTACAAAATATCAGTCTTGTACAAAAGCCTTCAAAATGCATGGTTTAAAATCATAATCCCCTTAGAACGGAAGCTATACAGAGCCAAGCCATACTTTAAGCACTTCAAGCAAAGACAAATCCGGATCAAGCTAAAGTATTCCCTCCTTGGATAACCTGGGGGGGGGGGACGGAAGAAAAGAGGCGAAACAGCAAGGGTCAGACAAAAAGTCTGGCAAGTCCAGTGACTTTCAGCATATGAACAGATAATAATAATATGACATGAACATAAAACTGGATGAGGGATAACTGTAACAGGTGTAGCAGATATAACAGAAGAACAGAATGACATAAACTATTGCTTTACACTTCTCTACACTAATACTAGTATAACAGAATTAGGTGTCACCCTAATGTCTAAACTGAAGCAGGAACAGGTACAGAATAATTTAACAAAAACAGAATGCTAATAATGGGCCTTTACTACCCGATCAGAAACAGACAGAAGCAGAAACAGATTAATCCCTACGGAAACAGAATGTAGAATTAGGTGTACACTAGTAATGGGCCTTTACCACCCGAACAGACGGTACCACACAGAAACAGACAGGTGTTACCACCCAACAGAAACAGACGGTACCAACAGAAACAGACAGAACTAAGTGTACCCTAAAACCCTACCCCAAGCGATCGGCTCCCCAATACATAAATATCCTGTGTCGGCCCCACAGTAGGGTGTATCACTCCCTAAAGTGACAACCAATTGGCACAGACCTATTTACAGATGTCACGGCGTCTTACATCCTCAGAGGCAGACCGGGATCCATGCACGCACATGACCCGGTTGGAACGCACCATCAACACCCCTCGCCATTATCAGAATGAACCGCTTATAATTAGTTCAGTAAGCGTGCCCGGACCCTACCTACTGTTGGGTCAAAGTTTTGATACCAGAAAGGGTTACTGACTAATATGGGTCCCAAACAACAGATGACACAAGTAATTCCCCTCCTAACCTTGTGTCCCCAGACTAACAGATTTTAGTTTAACTTGTCTACAAGTTTCAGACATACAAAATTTAGATTAACTAGTTCACAGATCAGGAAATCAAGTTAACAGGTTTTCAGACTAACAGATCAGATGTTCGGATTAACAGGCTTACAGATTAACTGGTTCCAGATTATCTAACTTTGTATTGGGCCTACGGATTCACGAAACGGGTTTATCAGACTCATTGGTTCAATTGGTTTAACCTTACCCAACACGTTTTAGACATCATAATTATCTCAGATTTTCATTAATTAAATATTAATGCGCAAACCTCTCACATTAGACTGACAGATTGCGGCTACTGGTTAGGCCGGTTGGTTCCGGGCAGGTTTCTGTCGCAAACTGAGTCTAACCTCGGGTTTCTAGCACGTTATGACTAACTTCTCACATTAGAACCTATTGTTTGCGACCACTGGATTATGCCGGACGGTTCCGGGCAGAATTACGCCGCAAACTCATTCTAACCTCGAGTTAGCCATGTTTATCTTTGCGGCCAATTAATTAATGATTTACCATTTATACCCACGCCTAATGTACATGTCAATTATTCATAACTATAGCCAATTCAGATTATGTCAATAGCGGACTAATTATACCAACTCAACAGATATAGCAGATAACAGATTTCTCAGATTAGGCGACTTAGCAGATTAAGCAAACTAGCAGATTTAGTATTTTCAACAGACTTAGTAGATGACAGATTTGGCATATGAACAAATCTAGCAGACTAGGCAGTAGAGCAGAACTAGCAGATTAAGCAATATAACAGAACTAGCAGATTAGGCAATGTAACACAACTAGCAAATTAGGCAAATATAACAAATTTACTCATTTCTTAAAGTTTCATACCTTGCCTAATTATAAATCTTGCCTAAGTTCACGTGCATAAATAATAGTCTTGATTCACAATATTATCATATACCCTATGTTTGTATTAAATTTACATAGCACAGATTATGGTCATAACTTTACCATATATCATATGTTCCAAATTTTTATTAAACTTGCATAGTAAGAAGATCCATATAATTTATACCAAATATAGCCATAGATTACTATGCATGTCAAATATCCCAAAGGTCCCTTACTTAGGTGTTTATTTACATTAATAGATATCCTATTTTCATGTAAATCTTTATACCTAGGCCATATTCTCTTTATCCTAAATCATGTGTTCAATACAGTCTATATTTATGTTCAATTATATGTCCACAAATCATATGTTCAATACCTTTTTATGTTATAAATATAACATGTCCAATCATATGTCTCAGATTCATGTTCTAGCTACAGTCCATGTTCTTTCCTCAAATTAGTCACCTATTGGTCATGCACAATTTATGCATCATTCATTTTACTGTCCCAAACATTTTAGCGCATGTTAATCTCTTATGAGATTGGCTCAGGCTCGTGGTAGCCTGGCTATAGAACAGAAAGAGGAAAGAGGTACATAATAAGATAAATCAAATCAGAA
Source organism: Allium sativum (assembly GCA_030737875.1). Lineage (NCBI taxonomy): Eukaryota > Viridiplantae > Streptophyta > Magnoliopsida > Asparagales > Amaryllidaceae > Allium > Allium sativum. Next base: position 855,295,174 of record CM060915.1, on the reverse strand, counting down.
CAGAACATATATAATCTCAGATTCAGATTCACAATTCATGTCAAAATCAGAATTAACGTTTATAGCGGAAAATAACTGTACTTGCCTTGATTGGATTAAAGAAAGAACTTTAGTTGTTGCAGAATTGTTGCAGAAGCTTTTATCTCAAATTTGAATTGAATTGCTTAGGTTGATATTGAATAGCTTCTAGTTTTGATTCCAGCAGAGTAGCGACGCCATTTTTATTTTTATTAGAACAGAGGCAGAGAAGAAGCAGAATAAAATTGTGTGTAGAGGAGGCTAGGTCTTAGGATGTATTTATAGGTGTAGTTAGTTGTTTTAGGCCTTTAGATAAACCCTAAAACAGATCAGAACCGTCAGAATTCGTCACAGGCTCACCAAAACAGCCCAAAAACCCATCCAGATGCACCCAGGCCGACCTGGCTCGACCAGGGAGGTCGACCCCCAGGTCGACCCTAGGGTCGACACCCATGTCGACCTGGTCCCCTCCAGGTCGACCCCTAGGTCGACCTGGTCTGGGCGGGAATTTTCCCGCCTGGCTCGTTTTCTGCATTTTTGAAATCTGTTTCGTTTTTCTGATTTTTCATGAAACTTCTGAAGGCCATATCTCGGTCATACTGACTCCGATTTACGAAATTTTGGACTCTATTTCGCGTATCTTTCCGAGACGAACGCAACCGCGAAACCCGTTTCCCTTAATTCTCATATCTATAATTAGTTATTCTTTAATTTGTGGCTATTAATATTAACAGAATTACGGGGTGTTACAAGAAAAGTACATATAGTATAAATCTAGATGGATAATAAAGTTTGAAATTTCCCTCTAACTTAAGTAACAAGAAGAATGGTTTTGAATAAATACTCAAAGCCAAAAGGGATCAAGTGGGTAATATAGAATTCTATAAGGGACTTTTATGAAAACGATATTCTTAAAAGGAATTTTTTTTCTTTAAAGAATGTTTCTTTTGAACCTAGTAGATGATTCTTTAGAATCACTTTGGAGCTTATTGTATCATGTACTTTTGAGCACTATATGATGGAAATTGAAGTCATGTTTCTCAATAGAGACATTGATGAAACTACTTAAGAAATCAACTTATGGATTAGTCTTTTGTATTTGGAATTCAAATATACCATTATTGTTCATGGGGTGATATTTGGATTATTACAAAAGAATTTGGAAGATAAGTGCTTAAAAAGGTTTGGTATGTAAATGCGATTCAATTTATTCTTTTTTTTCTACCAAAACAGTTAAGTGCTACCATTCTTAAAACTAAAGAAATACATGTGATTCCTCATGCATTTGAAGTACGGATGTTAATGCATATTGAATTATATACACATATGGGTGTCGTGTATATTGCTTGGCAGATATCTTATTGATATTGAAAGTGGATCACCTGTTGGTAACCAAAATGGTTATGAAGTGTCTTTAAAGAATAAAATTAAAAAAAGGTTATATGCACATAGATAAAAGATCGAATCGGTTGGAGATCACAAAGAATTACGATTCAGATAATTTTTGGATGTCATTGCTGCAAATGATCCACTTAAGGTAATGATAATATAGAGTGGAACTATATAAGGAAAGTGTCATGTGAACACTTATAGCTTCCACTACTATGAAAATATTGTTCATGTTTAATTACAAGACATTCAACTATGGAAAATAATTGTAAAATTATGTTACCAGACTGTGGGTTATTAATAAAGAATTAAAAGATCATTAAAGTACATTGTGACAATAAAGAATATATTTTTTCCAATAACGGAAGAGTGCAAAATATATTATAATTCACAGAGCATACTTTGACAAACTCCATTATGGCGGATCCGCTTACCAAAAGATTATCACATACGGTCTTTCATGAGCATGTAGCTCAATCAGCGTAACTTTTTATGTAAGGATGTTTTGATTCAAGGGGAGTTTGTATTTGGTACTGTCCTATGACTCATTGCTCTATGCTTCGGTTACACACACACACACACACACACACACACACACACATATATATATATATATATAAAGTTTTTTTTGATCAGAAATAAAGTAATAAAGTATTGTTTGCATTTTAGGTTGTTCAAATATTGAACATTTTGATCTCACTAAAGTTGGACCAGTTGGAATAGACATGTAATGATCACATCTCATGTAATTTCCATGCTACGCATCCATGATTGATCTATGTCCTTTGATTGTGTTGGTATATGTGACCATCGATGGGTTTAGTGACATTAAAGATAATGAAAGCTGCTTTGATCCTTTTTCAACATAGTTAATGGACAAGATTGTTTAAGAAAACATCTTATGGCATAAATAGCAGAATTTAGAGCTCATAAAGTTAAATACATTTAAGGTTACTAAATATGTGGCCCAAAGGGAGATTGTTAGAATATTTCAATTATGTGGGCCATACATTTAGATATATAATGTGTAACGCTATTTAGGTGTGAATGCCAATTAAATTGGTCAAATAGGGTAATAATATTTATTGGCATAAATATTCAGCTATCATGAAAGGAATGCGTAGAGACCATAATATTTTTCGGTTTGATGAAGGGCCGAACTGAAAATATTACACTGTTATAAATTAGGGGTTATGGTCCCCAAATTACACAAGTTTTCAGTGTATTATCTTTATCCCCTCAGAAGAAATACATTTACATCTGAACTTGTGTCAATTTGGAACCAAGTCGATCCTCTTTAACAAACACTCGTGGATTCAGTTGATGAAAGCAACAACTATTGATTCAGATATAAAGCTTGTATTAGGTTTGATAATCAAATCCATGACTTAATTTGGTTAATCTTCTCTCTGTAAACATCTGGATTCAGGTATGGCTTATGCTAAATCATTTTACTTTTTCTCTGATTTATTCTCAATTAAATCAATATGGGGTCATCTATTCAAATATGGAATTTCATGATTTGTCAATCATTAAGTATATAAAAGTTCCAACAAAATTTACATATGTTACAAAAAATGTTTTTTCCATGTTTAATCAAAACTCTTTTACATTTTATGTCTTTCCAAAAATTTATACAAACTTGTTTAGAATATTTCTAACCCCTTTTAACATCAATTATTCATGCTAAAACAAAATCTATATATTTCCAAAACAAGTTATATATTTTTTCCAACTTTACTTACAATCTTACATTTTTCAGTTTAAAGTTTATATAAATTACATTCCTTATTAAAATAGACAACAAATTTTATCTAAATTATTCCAACATGCTTAAATATTGGGTGTTAACCAATACTTATGTTTTTATTATTCATTTAGAACTCAACGAGCTAGAAATGTAAATTTACATTAAAATTCATTATTTGCTACAAAATTGAGATTTAATGCATAAGTACATGTAAATCTCTCAAACATTTAAAGTTTTACTTTGTAAAGCTCATAAAATTAACTTTTTATTCATTTATTAAGTGTTATCCGACTCAATATTGCTCAATCATCCAAGCTTTCAAAAAAATAATTTCCAAACTTGTTAAACTGCAAAACAATGGATTTTTGGATTAATTTCTCCATATTTTTATTATTTACATGTTGACAGGCTTTTTGGTCAAAGCTGTCACAGGTCAAGATTTTGATTAGCAACACGCTCAAGTTTCGAGAATGTCATCTGAAAAACAAAGCGATTTGGTCGTAGTCACGATGTGTTTAGAAAAGTTTGGAAATAACATCGATTTGCGAAATCTTCGTTAATAAACTTGGAAAATCCGTAATGGTAAAAATACATGATTGATTCGGTCCGATCAGCTCATAATCCCTAAGCGTGTCGGTCTGATCACGTGGCAAAACTCATCATGGAAAAATATATGGATTCTGGCAAATTCTGGTTTTACACACTCAAAAACAGCTGATCGGCATGACATGATCACTTAAAAAGGCTTACGCAACTGACGGCGCGATCAAACTTGGTAAAATCGAAATTTGGCAAAATCATGTGTTGATCACTCAAAAATAACTGATCGGCATGACACGATCACTTAAAATGGCTTGTGCAAATCACGACGTGATCAAACTTGTTAAAATGGGGATTTGAAAAAATCGTGTGTCGTTCGCTAAAAAAGCGTTGCGCAACACTTGTTGATTACCAAAAATGGCTTGCGCAACTCACGAGCTCGAAATATGGAAATTTGGCAAAGTCATGTGTCGATCATTCAAAAAGGTTGCGCAATATGTGTCGATTACAAGAAATGACTTGCACAACTCACGACATCAAAATCTAGCACTTGGCAAACTTCTGGTCTGGCACGTCCAAAAACAGGTAATCGACACATGAAAAACGTTGAAAATCGCATGTTCATGCTTGGCTGGTCACTTCTGAAAAATTGGTCAATCATTGGTATTGGCACTAAAAAACTGCTAATCGGCATGACACGATCTCCGAAAATCGCATGCGTGTATCAGGCCTGACACGGTCCAGTTTTTAGCAAATTCGGGAGTCGGAATCCGGGATGCGAAATTTGGCACATATTTGAGATGTGAAATCACATGATCGACACAAAGATTTGATCCAAAATCACGCGTGCAACACGCGGGATCGGGATGCAAAATCCTTGCCATGGCAGGGATGCAAAAAATCCCAGAAATCTGGCAAATTAGAAAATGCGTGCGGATCACTCGTTTTTGCTAGCGCGACTCAGCCAGATGATGGTTTTTGTGATGTGAAATAGGGATTTGACAATTGGCTCCGAAAGTGGCATATCACCCCAAAACCATGTTGATCACCGTTTTTTAGGTAATCAACACGTGTCGATCACCATTTTTTTCTATATTTTGCCAGAATGCGATATTTTCTAGAAGGATTCGATTTTTGGCTATTTTTTTGGGATGCGACTTTCGCATCCCCTCGGGGTATAAAATTTGGGCTGATGCCTCCAAAACTAACATATAAGTACCCCCAAGCTTGACATCCAAAGGGGTTGTTTCTCATTTGGTATTGGACTTCTTGGAGCTCTTAAGCATTATTAATGGCTGCCATATTCTTCTCCATGGCTATTGGACATAACTTGGACCTCTAAATGTTGCATAAACGTTTTCCTTCAAGTTTTGGACATTCAATTAGAATTTTGGCATGCTTTTGGGCTTATTTTCACACTTTTAGATATTGGACCTATTTCTTGGATATCCTAGTACATTTTAACTCAACGAAAAAGAAGGGCATTTTTGTCAAAGTTTAGAATTAACAAATATTTTATTGTTCTATTATACAACTTTAGATATAGATAAAGTTAGTGAAACTAGAATTCTTAATATGAATGAGAGGGATAGACTTAGTAATTTAAGGTATGATCTTAAGTTGATTATGGAGAAAGAAGAGGTCATGTGGAGACAAAGATCTAGAATTCAATGGATAAAAGAAGGTGATAATAACACGAAATTCTTCCATAGTATGGCCAATAAAAGGAGGCGTGATAATTTAATCCATTCCATTTTAATCAATGATGTAGAGGTATCCGTCCAGAAGGACCTTAATGACGCTTTTACAAGGTATTACAAGCAGATCTTAGGTACTAGGATAAAAAGAAGGATAAATATTAGATGGAATGATATTTACCCGTCTACCTGTAGGATTAATTTGACTGGCTTAGATAGTCCATTCACTGAGAATGAGATATGGAAGGCAATCTGTGATATGCCTAGTGACAAAGCACCAGGACCTGACTGTTTTTCAGTTCTTTTTTACAAACAATTTTGGGAGATTCTAAAGGTTGATATTATTAATCTTTTTAATGATTTTTACAGTGGTAATCTGAGGTTAGGGAATTTTAATTTTGCTAATGTAATTCTCATACATAAGAGAGATGGAGCGAATTCACTAAAGGATTTCAGACCTATCTCATTAATTAATGTATCGGTAAAGATCATCTCAAAAGTTCTTGCAAATAGACTAAGTACTAAGATGAATGACCTAATAGACACTTCATAAACAACGTTTATTAAGGGTAGAAACATAGGGGATGGGGTAGCGGCAGTACAGGAGTATATAAATGTATGTGTTAAAAATAACTTAACATGCGCCATCTTGAAGTTAGACTTTGAGAAGGCTTTTGACTCAGTTGATTGGGATTTTATCTGTGAGCTTTGTCTCGCTAGGGGTTTTAGTGTTCGATGGATAAATTGGATTATGTTACTTCTTAAGTCGGGTTGTTCTAGTATAGTGGTTAATGGAGTAATTGGTAAAAAGATTCAGTCTAAGAGAGGTCTCAGACAAGGCGATCCTCTCTCGCCTTTTTTTATTTAATCTAGTGGTTGATGTTTTCTCAAGAATTATCAAGAGGGCTGGGAATTTAGGTGTCTTAGGTAGTGTGGGGAATGAGGAGTTTCATAATGAATTGTCTATACTTCAATTTGCAGATGATACTCTATTATTTTCGTCTCATCTTCCTAAGCATGTTATTACTCTCAAGTTTATATTATATTGCTTTGAGATGTTGTCTGGACTTCGAATTAATTTTGATAAGAGTGCAGTCATGGTCCTTAATGATAGTTGTAATGTTGAGCCCTTAGTAGCTAACACCTTAAACTGTTCTATTATGAAATTTCCGTTTGACTATTTAGGGTTTAAAATCGGACCTTCTAAGCTTAAAAAGGATGACTGGATATTTATTATTGATAAAATTAGTAATAGATTATCTAGCTGGAACAATAGATTTCTTTCTAGAGCGGGGAGATTAGTGTTAGGTAATTCGGTCTTATCATCCATTCCCACTTATTGGATGACGGTTCATCGTTTTCCCAAGTGGGTTATTAAGAAAATCGATAGAATTAGAAGGAATTTTCTATGGAATGGTGACCTCAATTGTAATAGTTATAAGTGTTTAGTTAATTGGGAATAGTGTTGCAAGTCAAAGAGAGACGGGGGCTTAGGGATTATTAACCTTGTAAACTTTAATTCATCCTTACTTACTAAATGGTTATGGAAATTTAGGAGTCCTGATACAGTGGCTACTTGGAAGAATTTAGTTTTAAAATCTTATTACTCTAGGGGGGAGATTCTAGGGGGGTCGGGTTTTAGTAGGTCTAATATATTATCTCATTTCTGGAAGGAAATATTAAACTGTTTGGACTTTTTCAAGTTAGAATGCAAGATGATAGTACATTCTGGTAATTCTACCTTTTTTTGGCATGATGCTTGGATTTCCTGTATTCCTCTTAAAATAGAATTTGCTGAACTTTTTAATGTTTGTGACTTCAAGAATTCATTAATTGCGGATGTTTATAGAAGGAATTTAGATCCCCCATGGGAGTTTTCATTCGTTAATATTTTAGATGGAGATTTATTAAGACAATTGGCTCTATTGAAAGCAAAATTAACCTTATACCATCTGGATGAGTATAGGGATACTATTAGTTGGGGATTGGAAAGAGTTTAGTCTACTCAGTCAATTCAATGTACAAACTTATCAATTTCCCAGGTATGTCTTTGCTTCCTTTTAAGTTTATATGGAAATCAAATTCTCCTCCTAAAGCTAAGTTTCTTATGTGGTTGATTATCCATAAGAAGCTTAACACAGTTGAGCTTTTAAAGAAGAAGAATGTTGTGTTGGATGTGAAATGTTGTTTTTGTAGTCATTCAGAGGAAGATGTTGACCATATATTCTTTTCTTGTAACTTGTCCAATTATATTTTAACTATGGTACTAAGGATTTTTGTTATGTCTAATGTGAATATATTTAATAATTGTGAGAAATATTGGAATCACTATAGACTTACTTATAAATCAAAACAGAGATATGTAAAGGATTCATTAATTATTATCATTAGTTGGTTCATTTGGATGGAAAGAAATCAAAGACTTTTTCATTTTATTTCAGTGTCCCCTGATAATTTGATCATTAAGATAGTTTATTTCTGTTTGGATTGGATGACCTCCCCATGTTATAAGTATTTTAGAGATTTGTATTCTGGAAACTTGTTGCAAAAAGTTAGGTCTAATTTAGAGTTATTTAAGAGCATCATTAGATATTTTGGAAATAATAGGTTTCGTATAAGTACATAGAAATTAATTTTAATTTTGGAAAAGTTTTTTTTTTTACTTTTTATCATATATATGTATAGACATATAATGTATATTTAAATATATTTCTATACATTTATATATACAAAATATATTCATACATATATGTGATGGTAACTAACGAGGGTCGTTGTAGTTATTATCTAGGTTTTCAAGTGGAAGGAATATTGAAGAAATGCATGGATTGCTTCAAATTTTTATTCTGGTTTTTGGGTGGAAGTGCATATTGGAGGAATATATGGATAGCTATCTGGTTTTGATGCTTGGTTTTTTTGGTGGAGCTCTTATGGTGACTATACTTTGAGAGTTGTTTGTGGGATGTACTTATTATTATTCTTCCTGGGAGGTTTTGATTATAGTATTGGAGTAGATATACTTCTATATCGGGTGGTGGCCTTGCCGGAATTCGATACAGGAGTAGATGGGCGGTGGTTTATCCGGAGCTCATCCATCTATTACCAAATACTTTTCTAGAGTTGTGTTGACATTCGGAGTGTTGTTGGTTGTTTTACTCCTAGGGAGTTGTATCGGGACTCTGTATTTTTTATGATATTATGATATATATGTGTGCTCTCTTCTTCTTGGAAGATCACACATTTTTGGTTTAAAAAAAAAACTTTATAGACAAAAATTGTCTGAACTTGTTCAACATTTGTAATCGACAAGTATATGATGAATGATTACTATGAAGTGGACGTAGGCATTAGTGTCGAACCACTATAAAAGTTGTGTTCTCCCTTTATGTTTCCTAACTTTGGATATTTGGATTGTTGTTTTACTCTAAAACATACACTTGGGAGTCAGCGTACATGAATAACCAATTCCCACGTCAACACTTTGGCGTGCCAGGTAGGGGCGCTGTGACGATCACCCATAACACCGACACTTAACAAGGGAAATATGAACTTAAATACGTGCCAAGAAGTTATGGACGATCATCAGGGGTAGAATAGTGTATGTGGAAAATGTCGTATAACTCATAGAACAAGGATAAAATATTACAGAACGTATACAACAAGCAATGATAGTGAAGCAGAATTGTGCAGAATTTTAAACCTTTCGTATCATCATGAATTATCCTCACAACAAACTAGATACATCATCAAATCCTGTACAAAGTGCCTCACTACAGGTCACTCAGAGAATACATCAAACAATGGAAAACAGAAATAGTAGATAATATAAAATAATACGCCAGCCTCTTACTCGTCATCGCTCAACAGCATCGTCCTCATCAAGATCTACTATCTGTCACATGCTACTCAGTCTGCCCATCCATAAGCGGATGAACATCCAAGGTAATAAAAGGGAGACATAAAAACTTGAGTTAGACAACAATCTTAATGAGCGATAAAACAACTAAATAACATCATCAATAAAGTATATAAGAACAGGCAGATTAATCAACCAATCTACCAACATCAACCGAGAAGAACCCAAACCCGTCTTCCCCACATTCGACAGTAATAGCCTTTACAATAATCAAGTAGAAACCAACAGTAGATTCATGGCAATCGGTTATCAGGCGTAGACCATCCTAATCGATATCGACATCTCCTAAGCACAAGCCCCGAAGGCCTAAACCAACATCAGATAAGAACCCAAGAGATGTCTTCTTCGACGTCGAATAATCTACACAAGATGATACAAGCGAAACAATCATCATCCATGATTTTGTGTATCACCGCCAATCCCGCTTTGAAACCATCGTTAATCGTATGACGACTACGACATGCCATTTGTTAAGGGCTAATGGTAACTCTGGTTCCAGCAAAACTCCATACGCATTTCCATGATATGTATTTATGCCTTACTCAACTAAGACAACTAGGCCTTTCAACGATATCCAGGGTACTCGTCCAACTAACATCTAGTCTTTTGGGCATCGACATTATGCCCCTGCTTTGAGTCTGCTAGAATATCCAATTAACGATAATTCTTTAGCCTTGATATCTCTATCCATCCAATCTGATGATTGTTCATAAGCTCAAGCGACTTCTCAAGCAATCATTATCCACGAATTCACAACCTTGAGTCGTACCCACATTTGTTGCATTTCATCAGTCAACGAACACATTACAACACTTTGAACATTCGTGCTTGAATCCACATCGATGTTATAACTATAGTCGAGTTGAAAACATACATCATTTGGTCAATATTTGATTCATAGTGTTTCAGCCCAACTCATCGGGTCAAAAATAACCTGACTCATTAGGTCACAATTGACCCAACTCATCGGGTCACAATTGACCCGACTCATTAGGTCACAATTGACCCTACTCATTTGGTCACAAACGACCTGACTGATTAGGTCACAAACGACCCGACTCATTGGGTCACAAACGACCTGATACTCATAGGTCATAATTGACCCGACTCATCAGGTCACAATTGATGCGACTCATTAACTCACAAATGACCCGACTCATCAGGTCACAAACGACTCGACTCATCATCTCACAATTCACCTGACTCATTAGGTCACAAACGACCTGACTCATTAGGTCACAATAGACCCGACTCATTAGATCACAATTGACTCGACTCATTAGGTCACAATTGACCCAACTCATTAGGTCATAAACGACCCGACTCATTAGGTCACAATTGACCCGACTCATCAGGTCACAATTGACCCGACTCATTAGGTCATAAATGGCCCGACTCATTAGACACAATTGACCCGACTCATTAGGTCACAAACGACCCCACTCATCAGGTCACAATTGACCCGACTCATCATCGAGTCATAATTGGCCTGACTCATCAGGTCACAAACGACCCGACTCATCAGGTCACAAACAACCTGACTCATTATGTCACAATAGACCCTAGTTATCAGGTCATAATCGATCCGACTCATCAGGTCATAATTGATCCAACACATTTGGTCACAAACGACCTGACTCATTAAATCACAAAAGACCCAACTCATTAGGTCATAAACGACCGGACTCATTAGGTCACAATTTACCTAACTTATTAGGTCACAAACGACCCAACTCACTAGGTTACACTTAACCCAACTCAATAGGTCACAAACAACCCGACTCATTAGGTCACAAACGACCCGACTCATTAGGTCAGAAACGATCGAACTCGTTAGGTCACAAACGACCTAACTCATTAGGTCACTATTGACCCGACTCATCTGGTCTCAAACGACCCAACTCGTTAGGTCACAAACTACCCGACTCATTAGGTCACAATTGACCCGACTCATGAGGTCACAATTAACCCATTTCATTAGGTCACAATCAACCCATCTATAAATGACCCAACTTCAGATTTGACCGATCTACCTCCAATCTCAACCAATTCATCACCGAACGGCAACATCAATGCCCGCAGCTCGTCCAATTTGACCAATTCAATCATCGACACTTCATGCAATCTTCGAACAACACTTGCACAATAATTATTCATTATACAACCATATGAGACTCACCAAATCATGATAAAAAAATGAATAAACAAAATAATGTATCTAAATGTGCATATACATATGAATTAACATAAGGATTACTGGTTTAAGTTGCTAGATTAGACCCTATGGTGATTCGAATGAAAATATACTTACCATGATGTAGATCTAGGTGAAAACAACTTGAAATAATGAAAATAAGATCAAACAACTCATATACTTGATTGAATCCATGTGAGAGATGCTGATCACTCACCAATTTTTCAAAAAAACTTAAAATCACTAAATTTCCAATCCGAATTGCGAAGAACACTCTTCAAACCTCTCAATTTGATGAGATCTTCCTTCACATGATGTAGATCTAGCTTCCCTTGATGTATCTTTTCAATCTTCTAGCATAGATCGAGAATTTTAATGGAGGAAAGATGTATTTGATTGAGCAAGGAGGATCACGAGCTCAACAAAATGAGAGAATGAAGAAAGTAAACCAATCTCCATGCCTTTTAAAGCCTCTAACCAGCCCACTAATGGGCCACACTAAATTATCCTATTAATGACTTGTTAAACCTGAACAAAAATTGTATAGCACTAAAGCAACGATTTCTCGCCAAATGCTGAACCAAACCTTTTATTGTACCACTCTACGGAATTGGAAACATCATTTCTTTTCCAATGAAGTCGATCTCAGCAACTGATTTGATCCCAGTCAAAAATCATTTCCTATACAAAACTGATAGGGGCAAAATGATCGCAAATAAAATTGGTAAAAATTATGGACATGCCTCACATTCCCATAATCAGCATATCAAAATATGAGAAAGATCCAACCCTCAAGGAATTAAATAAAAATATTTTACGATCCTTCGATACGTAAAATGCGGGTTGTTACATTCTCCCCCTTTTGGAATTTCGCCTCGAAATTCCAAACAAACACAAGCAACCAAAGCAATTCTACATGCCTATCATCCAGAAGCAACCAATTTACCATCCAAACTAGCATCCATCAAGCCATGAATCTATAACCTTATCCTAGCATGCGGGATTATATTGAGATAATACAAGTTACAATGGTGTTAGGTGACACGATATTAATGGGTCATATCAACGAAGATTCCTAGATGGATCGTCTTCATACTCTCTTCCGTTTCCCACGTACAATCGTCATCATTGTCACTCTATTGTACCTTGACTAGCTTAACCGTCTTCCTTTTAAGCTGTTTCGTGTCATTCCCCACAAAGCGAAGCGGTATGAGGTCTCGTAACTACGGACTTGACTTCCAGGTCTTCATACTATTCCGGAGACACCACCACATTTGAATCATGCACATTCGACATCTTCTCGGGTAAAACCAACCTATATGCGAGCTTTCCATTCCGGTCTGCTATTAGAAATAGTCCAATGAATCTTAGAGCTAGCTTTCCTTTACTATTGAATCGAACAACATGCTTTAACAGTGAAATCTTCACAAAAACCATGTCGCCTACGTCGAATTCCAAATCTTTTTGACGCTCATATGTGTAACTCTTCTAACAATCTTGGGTTGCCTTCATTCGTTGCCGAACAATTTCGATACAATCCGAGATTTCTCCTATCATCTCACAACCCATCGATATCAGGAACAACCAGTCGTCCTTTCTTTCGAAGCCAACCCTCTCTATCAATCTTGAATTCCTTATCTTTTGATTCTAACTTTTGAACAGTCTCGACAAGCTTTGCATCATGCTTCTGGCTCTCGCCATTCCTTTCGATGAGAGTAAATCTTATCGATAAGCTTGCCAACATTTCAAGTTCCAATTTACACCGTGGTTTGAAATCAAATCCTAGCAAGTACTCGAGGTGTTTCCATTCCGAAAACATCGCTCCCAAACTTGCGTGTCTTCGACTCAACGCATCCACCACTGCGTCACCTTTACCAGGAGTGTAGGCTATACCAAAATGCTAGAAACTATAACCAACGTTGGTGCCGAACATTCAAATCCTTTTAGGATAAAAGATAATTCAATGACTTGTAATCCGTAAAAAATCAAATCGAACTCCCAACAAGTAATATCTCCACATCTTCAAAGCAAACATGATCGCTACCAACTCCAAATCCTGAGTCGGATAATTCCTTTCATGTAGCTTCAGCTATCGACTCGCGTAGGCTACAACCTTATCTTTCTACATTAGCACTACTCCAAGTCCAATACCGCATGCATTGGTGTATACCACCATTTCTTCATTCCCCCTTGGAATTGTCAAAACAGGAGCACTCGTTAGTCTCTTTTTCATGATTCTAAAATCTTGCTCACGTTTCGCATCCTATGTGAACACTTGAATCTTTTTTGTCAATCCGTTAATGGTGCAACTATATTGGAGAAATCCTTGATAAATCGGCGATAATATCCCACCAAACCAAGAAACTCCTGACATCTATCTCATTCTTAGGTCTATCCCAGTCCTGGATTGCTGCCACCTTAGAGGGGTCACCCGCTATTCCATTTCCAGAAACAACATGGCCTAAGAACCTCACTTCGTTCTTCCAAAAGTGACACTTCGAAAACTTAGCTCTCAATTAATGCATTCGCAAAATTTCCAAAACAATTCGCAAGTGCGTCTTATGTTCTTCCTTATTCCCGGAGAAAGCCAGAATATCATCCAAAAACACAAGCACAAAATTGTTCAACTAATCCCTGAATACCCTATTCATAAGACCCATGAAACACGCTGGTCCGTTAGTCAACCCAAATGTCACCACCAACCATTTGAAGAAACCATATGGTGTCCTAAAAGCGGTCCCTTAATTGGTGGATTCTCTTTGCCAAATCCATTTGAGAAAAAACCTTGGCTTCGTGAAGCTGATCAAATAAGTCATCTATCCTTGGCAACAAATACTTGTTTTTCATGGTTACCTTATTCAGCTCACGATAGTCCACACACAATCTCAAAGATCCATCAGCCTTGGTTGCAAATACAACTATATTGCACCCCATTCGGATACACTTCTCTGAATACACACTTTTCCCAAAAGGTCAAGTACCTGCACCTCTAACTGTCGTTGTTCCTTAGGCGTCATCCACCTAAGATGCATAATGATAGGTCTAGCACCCTTTACCAAATCGATTCAGAACTCAATCTCGCGATGCAGTGGCAACCCTTTGACCTTGTCAAAGACATTATTAAACTCACTTGTGATCAACACCGATGACAAGTCTTCCCGTGGAATCACAAGAGAATATAAATAGCTCACAAAGACACCATCTTCAGGCTTACATCAAATCACAACCATTCACCCTTCCATATTCCCGACTGTCACCCCTAGCTTCTAGCAATCCACTCTTGCCGCATACCTCTTGAGCCAGTCCATACCCAAAATAATCTCAAACCCAACGAAAATTATCACACACAAAGGAGCAACCCTGACTCGACAACACTAGACCACGAAAAATCATACACAAACTGGATGAATCCCCAGCTGGATTAGTCACAGCAAACGGTCTATCACAAATCTCGGGTTCCAAATGTGATGGCCTACAAATCCATACTATTCGATTTGACTAAAACAACACATATCCAACCCAAATTGCATAGAAATACGAGTCATTAGGGTTAAAAAAATAGAAATAGATAAAAGATAGAACAAAAGAGAACATCAGAATCTCATAGCGGAACAAGCAAAATATAATATCATATGTCATAACTTTGAAATACAAAATTTTGTATCAGATATACATACCATTATTAGAGTACAATACAACGTTCAATACAATGGAAAATAACTCTAAATAACTAACGGTGAAGCCTCCTACTTCAATCTCCTCCAAGTGAATCTGTAAAAGCCTGAAACACTTAACTGCACGTACAAATTCGGGCACCCAAGAGTTTAGGGTTAAAAAAAAACTCTGGGTGAGTCATGGGACTGGTGTGAGTAAACTATAACCATATTGTTTAACTTTGAAAAAACCTTTTGAAAGAAAGGGCAATCATAAGACTGATCCTCATATAAATATGAATGTTTTTTACCTTACGATAACCAAAATATTTTTGATATCATATCCGGTAATATTATAATAATGTCTAATCAAATAAGTAATCATCTAGTAGAATGCTTGCATCCCACGCTCTACATACATAGTATAAATCAAAAACCACAGGGAATTTATTGGAGACCTCCTTCCGATTAGTGTACTCTAGAAAGAATAAACTATGGTTCAACAAGAACATCTTGCAACCCCGGCTAAACATGACCGGTCACTCATTCAGCTTGAGTGAACCAAATGTATTATCACCCACGGTTGTTGGCCGTCCAACTGTAACCCGAAGATACAAAAACGAAGGAAGAACAAATGATTTTTCTCTAGATTGGGTGATAATACACCCTGCTTGGGTATGACCCAACTAGTCATGTGACCTACCCGATTTTTGTCATTTCCCGGCTTTTGTGGCCTGAGGCCATGAATACTTTTTAGAACAACATGCCACATTTACTTTGAATGTCACATTGTCAAATCCATAAATCACTTATTGATTTGTACAAATACACACTGGATGTTAAAATAAAGAGAAGTTGCCTTTTCCCCACCAACTTGGTATATTCGTAAAATCAACGTGGCATGATCCTTGGAAATACTCTGTCAGACATTCGTCCATATATGTTCGTTCTAGGACGTCTGAACGAAACAGAAGGCACAATTTCCATTAATCCATCTTAGGCAATTTCTACCTAGGATTAACAGAAAAAGCCCTTTCACTTCTCTCCATCTTCAATAATCTTCAGCTTGATTTGATTCACAACAATTATGCCAAAATGGAGTGGTTTTCTGATAGTGAATCCAACCGGCCTCTCCATATCGACAACGATAGTAAAAAACTTCGATAATCGGTTATTTAACTATCGAAGGAGAACAAACATCCATACAAATTTCCAGCTGGAATTTTATTGACTAAGCATCGAACAATCACTAGCCCTTTCTAATATTTCGTTAATTAAATCATTTCCTATTCGAATTATATATATATATATTGATATATTGATTTCTAGTTATCAAACTTCTTAAAAATATTCTAACTCCTTAAATATCCAGAAAAAATTTCCAGCACTTCCTTTGTACGGCTCCATCGGTACAACTATAATTCGCCCCAGGCCCTTTCCATTCAAAAATAAAAAAAAGCAAAGCGGCTTGCTCAATAGGCTCATAAAATCTCATATGGAGATTTAAACATGTACCTTAAGTAGCCAATTTCTATTTGGTTAACTTCATTTAATAATTAAAATCTAGTTTTTATTTCACAAATCAATTCACTTACTCCACTTGAGTTCATATTTATTTTATAACTCAAGCCTAGATTTTTTTAATGTAAACTTACATTTTATTCGCTTAAAACCCTTTTATTTAATTAAATAATTCGTTATGGTTTATAAACGATTATAGCGCTATTTTTCTGAAAATTTGATTTTGACTTAAGTTAAAATCTATAAGATGAAAATTAGATTTTTCTCTTCCATTAGAAAAATATTATTCAATAGGTCTAGGCGTTTCTTGTTTCATTAAATTCCGACTTATATTGAGTTCTATATACTCAATCGAAGTTCGAAATGTCAAATTGCGAAATACCACGCCGCGGCGAGTTCATTTTAATTATAATTTAAGTATAAATGTTAAATTCATTTATAAAGTAAATTTCAGTTGCATTTTCAATAATTTAAAATAAATTGAGCCCGTTATCCAAATCTAACTTAACAATTCATGTTATTTAAACTCGTCGATTATTTTATTCCACATTCATAACTCAGTTATGAATCTATTCAAAACTCAAATTTCTATATTTAAGTCCAGTTCATCTAATTCCAATTATAAATTCCTTTTATGCAAATAATTAATTAATTCAACATCCCCTACCATTATAAATTAATACCATCACTTGATAATAGTGAAGTCGTTCAAGTTGAGGTATTTTAATTACCTCTCAGACCTTGATTGACAACGTTCTTATCTTGAGATAGATAAGAGTTGTAATACAAAACGGACATCACTTATCATAAAAATACCCTCTTCTATCCCATTTAAAAATATGATTTTTAAATGTCATTTCTTATATTTGCAAAATTCTATTTCCAATTAATCCAATGAAAGTTACTTCATTACATTTATAAACACTGTTTATAAATCAACTTTCTTATTTTATTTTAAACAAGCTTCCATTTAAAATTCCATTTAAAACTCGATTCCCATTTGAAATATTTTATTATTATAACTTATATATATAAGTATAAAATCTATTTTCATATTAAAACTCTAAATTTCTACTTAATACAATTCCAATATCTTTTGGAAATAAATTTTATTTCTTTAAATTAAATATCGTTGAATTCAAACAGTAAATGTGTATGGATTTATTTCAATTCAATTTATATTCCAAACATCGGAATAAATTTTGTCGTTTTCTTCTCAAAAAGATTCCAATTTTACTTTTTAAATTCATACTTGAACTAAAATTTCAAATTATCCAATGACGGTTATTTTTCTTTAGTTATAAACATCGTTATAAATTTCCCTTCTGGTTTTAAATATTGAAACATGTTTCTATTTCAAATTTCATTTGAAATTCCATTTCCACTTTAGAAAATAAATTTCTTTTTTAAATTCACAATTTAATTTACATTTCCAAATTATCAAATGATATTTTTGTTTCCATTTATAACATTGTTTATAAATTCAGCTACTTGTTTTTATTATTAGAAAAAAGTTAATATTTCTCAATCCATTCGAAAATCCATTTCCATTTCAAAAAGTAATTTTCCCTTTTTAAATCTAAAAATACTTTTTTTGATATTTTTTACTATAAATATCTAGGTCCAGTGATATTTAAACATCCAAAACACCCAATTTCCAATCACAGGTTTTATGACACATCATATATGTTAACCAGTTCGAACCCTAAATCTCCCTAATCACCATCTTCAACTGCCCAACATTCTAACTCCACGCAATCGTATCCAGAATCAGCGTCATTCATCCCTGAACGCATTATCAACATCCATCAACAATCACAGCGCCATGTACTCCTCCCTCTATCGTGCTCGGCCTTAGTCGCGATCGTTTATCTCACGATTTTCATTTTCTCTTTTTCTCCGATAGATTGATTTTGCGTTTTAACTGTAGAAAAAGGAAATAGAAAGGGAGAAACAGACTCAAATTGATTTCGTGGAGTACTTGCCTTTAGATCGATTTTTGGAATGAAGGGGAAAAGTGAGAATTCGACAATTTGATTTTTCTGAAAAGAAAGTAATAAAGTGCTGTGATTTATAGTAGGAGGAAGAGAGACAATACATACGCTGTTTTAACTGAATTATTGTAAAGTACTTAAACAAATATTGATTTGATTTTTCCTTTAATTAATTCGATTTGATTTTGACCTTATCCATTCAATTTTATAACAATATATTTTAGGTTCCAACCCTAATTCTGATCGTAGAAAGATGATACAATTTATATCGGTGATTTAAAATAAATTCAATTCAATTATTTCAAAGCGTCTCCTAATCATACAATCAAATGATAAGTCCAAACATTACCAAATTTGAAATTTTGTAATAATACACTATTTCGGATCTGATGGAACTGGTTTCATTGAATTCTAAGACTATTTGAAAATTCACTGTTTCCATATGTTAAATTAAACCGATTAAAATATAAATCGATTCATAACAATTAAAATCATTAGTAATAGTTTATTATTATCGTTTTTATTCAAATTGAATTCATATTAATTGACTGAATCGTTTAGATTCAGTTTTAACTAAGAATCCAATTATTGTCAATTTCATATCACAATAATTATTAAATTGATTACTTCATATTAAAAACCCATATATATTTCTCATTCAACATTTAAAATAAATTTAAATGTTCATAATAAATCAACTAAAAATCTGGGATGTTGCATTCCTTCCCCCTTAAAGAAATTTCACTCCCGAAATTACTAAGGCAGAAGAAATGCTACAAACCTGTTAACTTTTCAAAAGCCCACTTTGTTATAACTCGGCATTTCATATTCTATAACTCAATTCCTATACAACTTTAAGTTTTCATAGAAATATTCAATTTTCTATTTCCCATTGAAAAACCTTCAAACTTAATTGTAACACCCGTAATTTTAAAACGGGACATAAGAGATAATTAAAGAATAATTAATCTTTGGAAGAAGAATTGGGTGAAACGGATTACGCCATTGCGTTCATCTCGGAATTCTGCTTGAGATAGAGTTCGAGTTTGCATGAATCGGACTCCATATGAAGAAGTTATGGAGGTTAGAAGTTTTCAAGTTTAAGCATAAATTAAATTAAAATAATAATTAAATAATTAAAGCAGATTCGAATTTCAAAACTTCAGAAAACAACTGAGTGGGAAATTTCCCGCTCAGCGGTGTCGACATGGGTGTCGACCCCCCCGTAGGGTCGACATGGGTGTCGACCTGCGAACTAATCTGGACAATGACGATTTTCTGAGGTGTTAGGGCATATGTGTCATGTTCTAGTTGGCTCTCTTGGGTTTGGATGGCTTTGATGACTCCTAGGTTGATCTAAAGGCCCATATTAATCCTTAACTTCTATATAATCACCCCACACCTCAACCCAAGACCTCACAACCCTAAACTATGATGCTGTCATGCTGTTCATCTACAAACTAACCTAGCCCGCTACCATAACAAATCAAATTCTAGATTAAAGATAAAAAGATAAGAGATAAAGATTCAAAGCCTAGGAATTGCAAAAAGGAATTTTAGAACAACAACGAACGAATCAACTCCTACATTAACGGATTAGCTTAGCAACTTTAGAAATCAGATCCGAGAATTCAAGATCCGTTTTCTGTGAGTGCATTTATTTTCACAAGATAATTGTTTAAACTTAATTGTGATGAGTTATGAATTGGACTGTATGAAAATGTTTGTAAATAATATAAAGTTTATGTCTTTGCAAAATATGTTTTGATTTATGCTTGATTTAATTCATTATATGCAAGTTATGTTCTATGTTAATTCATATGCCTAATTACATATGCAAGTTTTCTCGATCTTTGCAAGTTATGAAAGATTATATACAAGTCTTGTTCATACATGTAAGATCATATTTTATATATTCATAAGTTTAGATCTACATGTTTATATAATTAGATCCATATCAGTCCATATGTTTAGAACTATATGTTTATATGTTTGGATCTACATGTTTATATGATTAGATCCATATCAGTCCATATGTTTAGATATATATGTTCATATGTTTAGATCTACATGTTTATATGATTAGATCCATATCAGTCCATATGTTTAGAATTATATGTTCATACGTTTAAATCCGTGCAAGTTTATGTTTAGATCCATGCTAGTTCGCACTCAATATGTTGATTGGATCTATTTTTATATGTTTACTAGATTTATGCTGTCTTAGATCTATATTTTTTATGCCAGTTATGATGTCATGTGTTTCTTCCCTTTTTCCTTTTTTTTAGTGAGTTGGGCTAATAGCGAGCCTAACGTATCACATGAACTATACGCACGAAGGACGTGGGAACGTTGGGGAAAAGTTTAGGTAAGGTTGAATATTATGTAATTGGCATAAAAAGGGGTTGTAATCATATAATTAATTTTGGGCATAACTAGAAAATGTGGCATAACTTGAATTGACCACACTTATGGATAATTTACATATAAACTTGGACATGAATGGTAAATATGTAAATTGGCTAAAAGATGAACGTGCCTAACCCGAGGTTAGATTGAGTTGCGGCGTAAGACTGCCCAGAACCACCCGGCACATCCAGCGACCACAACAACATAGATCAAATGTGAGAGGTTAGCGCATTTAGCCTAAAAACCCGAGGTTAGAATGAGTTTGCGGTAGAAGTCTTCCCGGAACCGCCCGACACATCCAGCAATCGCAAACAATAGTTCTAATGCGAGACGTTGGTGCTTTAATGAATAAATTAAAGCTAAGGCACAAAAATGCTAAGAATGGAAAGGTTAAGTAACACATGAACAGGCTACACTTAACCAATACAACATGTTAGGTGGGTGGGTTAAGTTAACATGGACAAGAAGACAACTTTACCAATATTACATGAATAAAGTGGATAGGGTTAAGACAAGCTTAACCAATAATACATATGTACTTGATAAGGGGAAGGGTTAAGTAAATCTTGGGTAAGTGGGTAATATTAGTATATATAGGCCCACAAACTTAACCGTTAAATAAACATGCGTGAATCAGTGAAAAGGTTAAGTTACATATGAATAGGCAACACTTAACCAGTACAACATGTTAATTAAGCAAATGGGTGGGGTTAAGTTAAATTGAGAACACTTAACCATTATAACATGTTGATTAGGAAACCTTAGTAATGGGGACCTATTTCAGCAGTAACCCACATAGATGTATCATGGTACCCTGAGCTAGGCAGGGCGGAGTACGATTGCTAGGCTAATTATAAGCGGTCAAAATAGCGGCGGGTGGTGCAGCAGTGTAGGTTCTGATGGAGTATAGGCGTGCATGTGCTCCGAAGTGGAAAAAGAAGGCATTGGGCATCAATAGTATACACTATGCATCTTGAATCGTGTTTGGTTGCCATCATGGGAATTGATACACCCCATGATGGGGCCAGCACAAGTATCTACATACAAGCTGGGTCAAATGACACAAGTAATGAATACATACAAGCGAGGTCGAATGACATAAGTAATAAATACATGCGAGTTAGGGAGCCGATCGAATGAGGAAGGAAGGGGTAGGAGCAAAAAAGGGCACCTACGATAGCAGCTAGGAGTACACGAAACTTCCATTATCATGATTAGTAAGAGGGATCAACTTTTAGTATGGGACTAGTAAGGGTGCGGTGTAACTAGTAATGATATGGTGTTACAAGCATTGGTGTAGTGTAGTAATTATCCTGTAGTGATTAGAAGCGCAATCAACGTTATATCTTGTTCATCTTGTCTGCTTTGTGATGCCTGTTTATTCTACAGTCATTTCTTGATTTTCAGTTTATGTTCTTATCCTGTTACTTTAATGATTACATTGTTAAAGTCACTGGACTCACCAGACTTAAGTCTGACCTGGTTTGTTTTGCCACTTTTCTTCCGTCCCCTCCAGGTTCTTAGGGAGGAAATACTCAAGCTTAGTTCAGATATCTCTTTCTTCCAGCTTGAAGTTTAAAGGTGTATTGCTTGGCTTTGATTCTGCGTATGGCATTTTCCTGTTGGGGATTATGGCTTTAAAATTATATACTCTGAAGGTTTTGTATATGCCTGATATTATGTATTTGATTTTGGTATTTGGAAATGTAATCAAACTTATTTCTATTTCCGCTGCAATAAAATTACAAAATTATCAAGTACTACCTTTTCTGTCTTGTAATATTCTGTTCTGTTTACTTATAATGCTCCACAAAACTTAATGCATTCCCTTTGTGAGTGACATTAACAGATGCGGGGTGCTACATTAATTCAATTTGAAAATCATCTCTTTTATCTTTACAAAAGTTTTCAAAATTTTTGAAAATTTCTCTAACTCCCTGAATTTTGGATTTTTTTTGGTAGAGTCTCCCTTGTACGGAGGAGCTTTTGTAATATACTGTAACACCCCGTGTATTCTATAACCGTGAAATTCATAAATTAAAGTATAACTAATTTCAAATCAAAGAATTAAGGGAAACGGGATACGCCATTGCGTTCGTCTCGGAAAAATACGCGAAATAGAGTCCGAGTTTTCGAAAATCGGAGTCCGTATGACCAAGATATGGCCTCCGGAAGTTTCAGAATTAGGTTTAAAATTCGAACAGACGAAAACAGCTAAGAAAAACTAATTCAAAATTCAAAATCGGGCCCAATTGGCCAAGGCGGGAAAATTCCCGCCCAAAGCACCCAGGTCGACTTGGCAGTCGACCTGGGGCTAGCCAGGTCGACTGGGCAGTCGACCTGGGTAACCCGTGTCGACTGCCAAGTCGACACGGTGTCGACTAGGCTGTCGACCTGGCCCGTGAGCCAGGTCGAACCCACCCTGGCTGGCCAGGTCTGTGTTTGGTCGATTTTCTGAGCCTTACCTTGTCACTAGGGCTAGGTGTCAGCTCCTGGTTGGTCTCTCCTTCAAACGAACAGCTATCATTGAACCAAGCTTCATCGACGGTCTAAATCAACTCACAAACTCTATAAAAAGGACCTAAGACTAACCCTAATTCACACAAACTAAAATGGAGCTGAGACCGTCATGTTGCTGAGGAGAGACTAAAGATAGCCGTCAGAAATAGAGAGACAATTAGGAATAAATCAAAAAGCTTAAAGCAACGTCAAATCAATCAAAGCAACGCCTACAACAAAGGATAGCAACTCCAAATTCAGAATACAGATTTCTGAATTGAAGATTCGCCATACGCTGTAAGTAGAGTGCTATTTCGATATGAATTAAATACTTGTGTTGATTTGTGTAATGTAAGAAATGGAATTGTGGCGATAATAATCTATATTTGTATGTTGCTTTGATGCAAAACGATTTGGGAATATTATGATATACGATTGGATATTTGCAAGTCCGCGATTTGCGTTGGAAACGAAATGGAATTGTGGCGATAATGACTTATATTTGTATGTTATTTTGATTCTAAACGATTTGGCAATGCTATGGTTTGATTCATACAAGTATGTGGCTTATGTTGACAACCACATGTTGTGAAATTTTGATTGGGACTTATGCAAGCATATGATTCATATTGAAAACTACATGTTTGTGGTAGTTATTTACAACACCCATTTGGTAAATGCAAGTATAAAATTCATGTTGAAACAACAACTATATGTTGTAATAGTTTATTTTGAAATTCATGCAAGTCTATGATCTATTGTTATGACAACATGATGTAAAATTCTATGGTCATCTTTAGTGTAATTTGATTCACTTAAGTATTATGATTCATATGAAGGTTATGTTGAAATTGGCATCATAGTTCAAGTATAAAAATCATATTTTTGTGATAGTGACAAAAGCACGCATCTTTGTAAATTTGTATTAATTTTATGAACATGACTAAACTATGTTCGTTATTATGCCCAATTGAAAAACATGTTTTTAGGCTCATGTTGTTATCATAAGTTACATTAGAATTACATTAGAATTACATTCCTCTTGCAAGTTTACATAGATAAAATAAAAACCATGATGTAAGTTTAGATATGTTTATGCTATAATTCTATGAATAGAATAATTCATGTTTAGGTATTGTTTATGCCATAGTCATATGAATAAATGATTCATGTTTAAGTATTGTTTATGCCATAATCATATGAATTGAATAATTCATGCTTAGGTATTGTTTATGCCATAATCATATGAATAGAATAATTCATGTTTAGGTATTGTTTATGCCATAGTCATATGAATAAATGATTCATGTTTAAGTATTGTTTATGCCATAATCATATGAATTGAATAATTCATGCTTAGGTATTGTTTATGCCATAATCATATGAATAGAATAATTCATGTTTAGGTATTGTTTATGCCATAGTCATATGAATAAATGATTCATGTTTAAGTACTGTTTATGCCATAATCATATGAATAGATTGATTCATGTTTAAGTATTGTCTATGCATTAACCATATGAATAGAATGATTCATGTTTAAGTATTGTTTATGCCATGATTATACGAATAGAATGATTCATGTTTAAGTATTGTTTATGCTATGATTATATGGATAAAATGATTCATGTTATGCCATGATTATATGATGTTACAATTGCAAGTTCACATGTGCCTATTTTATGTTAATTGAATCGTTCGTTGCAAGTTCATGCGTTCACACTCCCCTTTTTCATGTTATCTTATAAACATCATGTTATAAGCCTCCCCTTTTCATTTGGCTAAATTGGGTTTAAGTATTAAACCCAACACACCTTACGTTGGAGCGAACGTATAATACGGGGGTAATGACGTTTGGGCTAAAATATAGAACATATGTGTTGGCATGTTTAACGCATGCCAACAACCTTGAAAGAACAATTAAGTGGCATGAATAAATCTTAACCAATAAAGATGAATTTGAATAATGGGCCGCAAATATTTACATATAAAAAGAAGAAAGACAAAATATGTAAATGTAGAAAAATACGATGTGTTTAACCCGAGGTTGGATTGAGTTGTGATGTAAACCTGCCCGGAACCGCCCGGCTGTCCAGTAGTCACAACAATACCTATCCAATGTGGGTGGTTAAACACAGAGCCCAATAAGGACCCGAGGTTAGACTGAGTTGTGGCGTAAGACTGCCCGGACCCAACCGGCAACAGGCAGCCACAACAATACCTGTCTAATGTGAGAGGTCAAGGCTTTAATAAGACAATTAAGGCTGAGTCAGGATTGATAGGATTAAGTAAATTATATTAATACTTAATCAAAATGGAACATGCTAAACTAAACAGATTGATTGGGGGTTAGGTTTATAAAACACTTAACCAACTTAGCATGTTGGCTAGAAATAGAAAACCTAGTAGCGAGGGACCCTTTTCGCAGTAACCCTACAAGGTATCATGATACCCTGAAACTAGGCAGGGTGGGGCACGATTACTGGGCTGATTGTAAGAGGTCAAATCGACGGCGGTGGTGCAGCAGTGTAGGTTCTAACGGGGTGCGGGCGTGCACACACTCCGGCGCAGAAAAATAAGGCACTGGGCACTAGTAGCATACCTGTGCATTCTAGGATTGTGTCGGGCCGCCACCATGGGACTTGATACACCCCATGGTGGGACCAGCATAGGTAACTACAACATCGGGGGTCGTAAGACACATGTAACTATGCGAGTAGGAGCCGATCATCATAAAATGGATCACTTTACCCTGATTTTGGGGTGCCCGTTGGGAACTAGTTTATATGGGTACAGAGATTAGTATAGGGTACGATAGTATATTCGACCCTAGACAACTTAACTAAGTTTATGGTGCTTTCCCATTTCTAGTTTATACTTATCATACCCAGTTCTTTATTCATAGACTGAATAGTCCTAGACTTACTCAGGCTTTATGTCTGACTCTACTTTTCTTTCGTCTTCTTTTCTTCCGTTTTCCCCCCCCCCCAAGGTCCACAGGGAGGGAATACCGCAGCTTGACCAGCCTTCATATCCAGCTTGAAGAGAAAGAATGTATTGCTTGGATCTTTTCGTTTTGGACTATGGCTTTGGACAACAACTATGGGACTTTTGCAGTTTATTTATGTTTTCTTTATGCTTCTTTAAATAATGTAATCAAGACAGTTATGATTTTGGAAATATTGTAAGACAATTATGGCATGGTTTGTGTAACACATATTTTAATGAAATAAAAGTTGTTGTTTTCCGCTGTTCAAAAATATGTGTTCTTATATCTGTCTTGTATATCTGTGACTTATACTTATAAACCTCCACCAAAATTAAGGCATTCCCTTTGAGAGTGACCCTAACGGAGGTGGGGTGTTTCACTTGGTATCAGAGCATAGGTTTACCAGATAAGATAAAAAGTTTTGAAAATTTATTTTCAAAAAAAAAGGAAATTTAAAGAAGCATTTTTAAAAGATAAAATATTATTTTATTTTAAAAGGCAAAGTCCCCTCCCCAAAGCCATAGGTACTATCTCTTATCCTTCGTTTTGAATCTACCCTTTCTGTTTCAGCATGTCTGGAGACCTTACTCCCCAGCTGCTGACGCTTTCACTCCTCCTCCTCCATGTGAACCAGCAAGCGGAAGAGTCCCAGAGTAGGAAGACGAATAATAGTCAAACAAGAAAGGATCATAACAATAATAATAAGAAACGAGAAAAAAGGAAATGCAATTTTTGTGGTACGGAAGGGCACATAGCCAAGGATTGTAGAAAGAGGAAAAGAAAGCAAGGAGAATGTTTTCAATGTGGGGAGACTGGACACATCAGCATAGACTGCCCTGAGAAGACAGACTTTGAGAAGGGCGGGAAAGACAACAAGTCCCGAGAGAAGAGGAAGTGTAAATTCTGTGGCAAAGTGGGGCACTTAGTGAAAGATTGCCGGAAAAAGAAGGCCAAGATGAATGGTGGGTGCTTTTCTTGCGGTGAGACAGGCCACATGGCTAAGGACTGCCCAAAGAAACGAGGTATAAATACTTCTGTAGGAAGTGTAGTTCATCTTTATGATCACCCCGTTCGCACTTTATTTGACTCTGGCGCATCACACTCCTTTATCTCGTCTGCTTTAGTAGAATCTCTGCACCTAAAAACTAGTATGGTAGAGGACCCCTTAATTGTTTCAAACCCAATTGGGGGCCCAGCTCATTTGTCTATGATCTGTTTGGGATTGAAAATTTCTATTCTAAGCGTAGAATTTCAATGTAGTGCCTTTGTTTTGGGCTTTTCGGGATATGGTTTGATTTTGGGCATGGATTGGCTATCCAGTAATGGGGCCATCCTTGATTGTGAGAAAAGGGTTGTTAGGCTCCTGACCCAGCTCGGTAACACTTTGGAAATTTCTTGTAATCCTTCGTATGCGGTTATGCTTAGTTATCTTGAATCGCTAGATGCCTCCGTTGAAAATTTGCAATCGATTAGAGTAGTCCGGGAATATCCGGATGTCTTCGAAGAGGTGAAGGGCTTGCCTCCGAAGCGGGAGATAGACTTCCGTATACATCTTGTAGATAATGCAAAGCCCGTTGCGTTGTCCGTTAGACACATGGCTCCACGGGAAAGGAAAGAGCTCAGTAAACAGATTAAAGAGCTTCTAGGGAAGGGGTTCATTAGAAGGAGCATTTCAGAATGGGGCGCTCCAGTAGTGTTCGCCACTAAGGCAGAAGGTTCATTTCGCTTATGCATGAGTTGTGGAGAATCACCTTAGTAAGTACATTTGGCAACATAGCTGGCATTTATTTCCAAGAGATAGTTTTGCTACGTGGAATACCTGATAGTAAGTGGACGAGATCTAAGATTCACTAGTGAATTTTGGAGAGCTTGCATGAAACCATGAGTACGCCGTTATGTTTGAGCTGAGTATACTAGAAGTAGAGTAAGTGAAAGAGGAACGAGAGGCAATAGTGAAATAGGTTCCAACTCATATTTTGGAAATAAGAATTAAGAAGCTACGAAATTGTGAAGTTAAAGACGGACAAAGCATAATGGAGTTAAGCTCAAGGAATGCGACTTAGAAGATTGAAGACTAAATTCGTGCATCATATCTCTTCTTAAGAGTATATCCTTGATCCCTCTCTTCCTGTAGAGCTTACTTGCATTCTATCTTTTGTATATATCCTCTCGGTCCCATTCTCAATCCAATTTCTGTTGCAAACCCCATAGGGAGTATGACTCATCTGTTAGTAACACATGTTGGGGCTGGAGGGTGTTCGTTGGTTTGACTAAAGTTTTTGGGTTTTATAGGATACGGGTTGGTCTTACGAAGGGACTCCCTTGTGACCTAAAAGGAGTCCATCATGCTTAGTTTCCTAGAATCATATATAGTGGTTGGGTTGAGAAATTCTTTGGGTATCAGTCTGATGTTGATTTCGGTCTTCGGGGCTGATGCTTAGAGGGTTCTTCTCCTAATCAATATATATGTGGCATAGATTTCCAGTTTTGACATTGCCTAATGGGCACAAAGTTTTTACTTGCTTCTATCATTCGACTATACCTTTAGGTAGGACCATTTCCTATTATTGGGAAAATTGGGAAAATGGCCTATAGATTAGAGCTACCCGAAAGATTGGCCGGAGTTCACAACGTTTTTCATGTTTCACATCTCCGAAAATGTCTACATGAGTCTGCTGAAGTGGTACAGCCAAATATCCTAGAAGAAGCTGAAGTGGAACGCGAAGCGACCGTGAGGAAAGTTCCAACCCGCATATTAGGAACAGAAGTGAAGAAGCTACGCAACCGCGAAGTCAAGCTCGTCAAAGTTCAGTGGAGCGACGCCGAGGAAGATGCAACTTGGGAAACTGAAGCTAGAATACGCGCTGCCTACCCTTTTCTTTTCGAGGGTACATCTTTGATCCTTCCTTTTCCTTAAGTTGCGCTTTTATCTATCTTTTTTTTGGTATATCTCCTCGACCCTATCTTTTAGGTAGAAACTCTTTGGATGAAAACATGTAGTTGAAACATGTTATGGATGATGGTTGCAAGTGGTTGCAAGTGATTGCTAGTGGTTGCTCGTGGTTGCATATACACACACAATCTAGGTTTTAGATCGGCTCAGTCACTTCATATTGCATATGCATATATGTTTGCATTCGTATATGGTTGAACTTTAATGTGTTGTCATATGGATGTTGCATTTGTATGAATGATTGTGCACTCATGTAGAATCATGAATAGGAGGATTTGCATACATAATGGATTCATAGCACTTACATAAATTCGCATTAAGGAGGTCAACTGAATCAGTAGACCGCCTGATTTTGCATTAGATAAGTACATGTACACACACACTTCGCATATGATCATGAAGCATTAGAAGTCTTTTAAGGACAATGGATGCTCGTGTTTGATGGATGAGTAGATGGATGTTTGGATGTTAGGATATACATTCTTCCTAACTTGAAGATTTCGGGGACGAAATCCTTTTAAGTGGGGAAGAATGTAACACCCCGTGTATTCTATAACCGTGAAATTCATAAATTAAAGTATAACTAATTTCAAATCAAAGAATTAAGGGAAACGGGATACGCCATTGCGTTCGTCTCGGAAAAATACGCGAAATAGAGTCCGAGTTTTCGAAAATCGGAGTCCGTATGACCAAGATATGGCCTCCGGAAGTTTCAGAATTAGGTTTAAAATTCGAACAGACGAAAACAGCTCAGAAAAACTAATTCAAAATTCAAAATCGGGCCCAATTGGCCAAGGCGGGAAAATTCCCGCCCAAAGCACCCAGGTCGACTTGGCAGTCGACCTGGGGCTAGCTAGGTCGACTGGGCAGTCGACCTGGGTAACCCGTGTCGACTGCCAAGTCGACACGGTGTCGACTGGGCTGTCGACCTGGCCCCTGAGCCAGGTCGAACCCACCCCACCCTGGCTGGCCAGGTCTGTGTTTGGTCAATTTTCTGAGCCTTGCCTTGTCACTAGGGCTAGGTGTCAGCTCCTGGTTGGTCTCTCCTTCAAACGAACAGCTATCATTGAACCAAGCTTCATCGACGGTCTAAATCAACTCACAAACTCTATAAAAAGGACCTAAGACTAACCCTAATTCACACAAACTAAAATGGAGCTGAGACCGTCATGTTGCTGAGGAGAGACTAAAGATAGCCGTTAGAAATAGAGAGACAATTAGGAATAAATCAAAAAGCTTAAAGCAACGTCAAATCAATCAAAGCAACGCCTACAACAAAGGATAGCAACTCCAAATTCAGAATTCAGATTTCTGAATTGAAGATTCGCCATACGCTGTAAGTAGAGTGCTATTTCGATATGAATTAAATAATTGTGTTGATTTGTGTAATGTAAGAAATGGAATTGTGGCGATAATAATCTATATTTGTATGTTGCTTTGATGCAAAACGATTTGGGAATATTATGATATACAATTGGATATTTGCAAGTACGCGATTTGCGTTGGAAACGAAATGGAATTGTGGCGATAATGACTTATATTTGTATGTTATTTTGATTCTAAACGATTTGGCAATGCTATGGTTTGATTCATACAAGTATGTGGCTTATGTTGACAACCACATGTTGTGAAATTTTGATTGGGACTTATGCAAGCATATGATTCATATTGAAAACTACATGTTTGTGGTAGTTATTTACAACACCCATTTGGTAAATGCAAGTATAAAATTCATGTTGAAACAACAACTATATGTTGTAATAGTTTATTTTGAAATTCATGCAAGTCTATGATCTATTGTTATGACAACATGATGTAAAATTCTATGGTCATCTTTAGTGTAATTTGATTCACTTAAGTATTATGATTCATATGAAGGTTATGTTGAAATTGGCATCATAGTTCAAGTATAAAAATCATATTTTTGTGATAGTGACAAAAGCACGCATCTTTGTAAATTTGTATTAATTTTATGAACATGACTAAACTATGTTCGTTATTATGTCCAATTGAAAAACATGTTTTTAGGCTCATGTTGTTATCATAAGTTACATTAGAATTACATTAGAATTACATTCCTCTTGCAAGTTTACATAGATAAAATAAAAACCATGATGTAAGTTTAGATATGTTTATGCTATAATTATATGAATAGAATAATTCATGTTTAGGTATTGTTTATGCCATAGTCATATGAATAAATGATTCATGTTTAAGTATTGTTTATGCCATAATCATATGAATTGAATAATTCATGCTTAGGTATTGTTTATGCCATAATCATATGAATAGAATAATTCATGTTTAGGTATTGTTTATGCCATAGTCATATGAATAAATGATTCATGTTTAAGTATTGTTTATGCCATAATCATATGAATTGAATAATTCATGCTTAGGTATTGTTTATGCCATAATCATATGAATAGAATAATTCATGTTTAGGTATTGTTTATGCCATAGTCATATGAATAAATGATTCATGTTTAAGTACTGTTTATGCCATAATCATATGAATAGATTGATTCATGTTTAAGTATTGTCTATGCATTAACCATATGAATAGAATGATTCATGTTTAAGTATTGTTTATGCCATGATTATACGAATAGAATGATTCAAGTTTAAGTATTGTTTATGCTATGATTATATGGATAAAATGATTCATGTTATGCCATGATTATATGATGTTACAATTGCAAGTTCACATGTGCCTATTTTATGTTAATTGAATCGTTCGTTGCAAGTTCATGCGTTCACACTCCCCTTTTTCATGTTATCTTATAAACATCATGTTATAAGCCTCCCCTTTTCATTTGGCTAAATTGGGTTTAAGTATTAAACCCAACACACCTTACGTTGGAGCGAACGTATAATATGGGGGTAATGACGTTTGGGCTAAAATATAGAACATATGTGTTGGCATGTTTAACGCATGCCAACAACCTTGAAAGAACAATTAAGTGGCATGAATAAATCTTAACCAATAAAGATGAATTTGAATAATGGGCCGCAAATATTTACATATAAAAAGAAGAAAGACAAAATATGTAAATGTAGAAAAATACGATGTGTTTAACCCGAGGTTGGATTGAGTTGTGATGTAAACCTGCCCGGAACGGCCCGGCTGTCCAGTAGTCACAACAATACCTATCCAATGTGGGTGGTTAAACACGGAGCCCAATAAGGACCCGAGGTTAGACTGAGTTGTGGCGTAAGACTGCCCGGACCCAACCGGCAACAGGCAACCACAACAATACCTGTCTAATGTGAGAGGTCAAGGATTTAATAAGACAATTAAGGCTGAGTCAGGATTGATAGGATTAAGTAAATTATATTAATACTTAATCAAAATGGAACATGCTAAACTAAACAGACTGATTGGGGGTTAGGTTTATAAAACACTTAACCAACTTAGCATGTTGGCTAGAAATAGAAAACCTAGTAGCGAGGGACCCTTTTCGCAGTAACCCTACAAGGTATCATGATACCCTGAAACTAGGCAGGGTGGGGCACGATTACTGGGCTGATTGTAAGAGGTCAAATCGACGGCGGTGGTGCAGCAGTGTAGGTTCTAACGGGGTGCGGGCGTGCACACACTCCGGCACAGAAAAATAAGGCACTGGGCACCAGTAGCATACCTGTGCATTCTAGGATTGTGTCGGGCCGCCACCATGGGACTTGATACACCCCATGGTGGGACCAGCATAGGTAACTACAACATCGGGGGCCGTAAGACACATGTAACTATGCGAGTAGGAGCCGATCATCATAAAATGGATCACTTTACCCTGATTTTGGGGTGCCCGTTGGGAACTAGTTTATATGGGTACAGAGATTAGTATAGGGTACGATAGTATATTCGACCCTAGACAACTTAACTAAGTTTATGGTGCTTTCCCATTTCTAGTTTATACTTATCATACCCAGTTCTTTATTCATAGACTGAATAGTCCTAGACTTACTCAGGCTTTATGTCTGACTCTACTTTTCTTTCGTCTTCTTTTCTTCCGTTTCCCCCCCAGGTCCACAGGGAGGGAATACCGCAGCTTGACCAGCCTTCATATCCAGCTTGAAGAGAAAGAATGTATTTCTTGGATCTTTTCGTTTTGGACTATGGCTTTGGACAGCAACTATGGGACTTTTGCAGTTTATTTATGTTTTCATTATGCTTCTTTAAATAATGTAATCAAGACAGTTATGATTTTGGAAATATTGTAATACAATTATGGCATGGTTTGTGTAACACATATTTTAATGAAATAAAAGTTGTTGTTTTCCGCTGTTCAAAAATATGTGTTCTTATATCTGTCTTGTATATCTGTGACTTATACTTATAAACCTCCACCAAAATTAGGGCATTCCCTTTGAGAGTGACCCTAACGGAGGTGGGGTGTTTCATATACCAAAAGAGGTGAAAAAGTATACATCGACCCACATGGTCGGAAAACAGTTCATATATCCTAATTTGATACTTTGCATAGGCGTACCTCACATAAGCTTTATTAAGCGCATCCGCTTAGCATATAAGCAATCTTCATATCCAAAATCAAGCCATGTAGCTCAATGTACCTTTACTTACTCAATTTAAAACCATAAGTTCAAGTATATGCAATTTTATTTACTAATAAGTGCAAGACATATAAATTTCGACCAAACCACGTTGTTGCATGCATTTGTCCATAACCATAAGTTTCCAATGCTCGATTACTTATGCCAATCGATTTATATACCATTTTAATTCAACTCCAAGTGTTTTGCATTCCGATTTACTAGCGTTTTATTTATATTTCACTTGTATTGAGTTTATAGCACACACAATATATTTTCCCACTTCAGATTAATTCCAAGTCAGTTTATGCATTTAAATCTATTTAGCTTGCATAAGTTAAGTTTTAAATTCCAAAATTCAAATACTCGGTATTTATTTCAACTTCTTTTAAAATCATATAAAAATATATTCATATATTTATTCCCATTTCAAATTCAAAATAATATAAATGATTAAATAAAAACAAGGGCGTTTGACGCTGCCACAATCACATGGTTAATCGGATTGCTACCGAATTTGAAACATAACAATAACTTACTAATATGGATCCAATAAAACTCTTTTGGTCGAAATTCGACTTCGTTTGGAAAAGAAGATATTTTATAATTTAAATTGTTTATCAGTTTACAATTAAATTACGTGCTCTCACATATTAACTTCGTTTGGCCCCAAAATTTGTAGCATGTTATGTTTTGACATTTCAGATCCAACAAAATTCATTTCATCACAAACAAAAGTCGTCCGAAAATTGGCTATTTCTAAGACCTTTAAAATATCGATAAAATATTAATTACATTCCAAAATAATCAAATAAAATAATAAAAAATTATTATTATCATAAATTATCAAATAAAATATTAAATACAGCTTCAAATATAAACAATATTTATTATACAACTCAATACTAACCATTTCCAGTTAACGATATCCCAATTTTTATAAAAATCCTTATTAACTTTATTAAATAACATCATCGTTCATTAACGATTTCCATAACGATTATTTTAAAATTTGATTTAGGCATAACTAATAATCCATAACAAAAAATCTCGTTTTTTCTCTTTATGAAAATTATGATCAACAAGATTCAAACGTTTCTTGTTTTACAGAAATCCGACTTATATCGGATCATGTATATTCAATTGAAGTTGAAAACTCAATGTTACGAACTATAGCGCCATTTCGAGCTCGATTTAAATTGTATATAAATTTAACGTTCAAACTTCGTTTTATAAATGAAATAATTATTAAAATCCATTAATATTCCAAATATAATATTTAAAATAATAAATTAATTTAAATATTCGACTACCAAAACTATAGGACATTAAAGAGGGTGCGATGGTGAAGGAGAAGAGGGAGTTTTCGGGAGTGACGGAAGGAAAGCTCGTACCCCCAGCCTTAGGGTACATAATCTCGTACCTGCTGAGGGTACGGAATTTCGCACTCCGCTGGCTTGGAGGTACGAAATCTCGTACCCCTATTGGGGTACACAATTCGTACCTAGTAGAGCACAAGACTCATACCCAGTGGGGTACGAAATTTCGTACCCTGTGGGGTGCGAGCTTTCGTACTCTCGTGGGGGCATGAAGTCTTCATGTCTTCCTTGGAGCTTTGTCCTTCATCACCACGTCACATATTTCTTATGGAACTCTGAGTTTCAACTGCCCGCTTCTAGATCCGTACCTCTTTTGTGTCGTTTGCATGACCGAACTAATGCATATGTTGGCGGCCACACAATTTACGACTTGAGTTTACACATAGGATTAGAGCATATACTTGAACTATGACCAGATTTATAGAACTGTTGGCCATATTTTATTGACTCCAAATGCAATGTAGTTGCGACTTGGCGTGAATCTAGTAACGTTGGTCGGCTGCGACGATGGCGACAGTCTCAAGGACTTGTGGTCGTCATCGCGCCCCATGTTCTTAACTTTTAAATCGTAATTCTCTTGGCGTTGCACAACACCGCATGTTCGCTTGCTCTAACACGAGGGGTACAGGTTATTCAACTACGATGTCTAACGTTAGTGTGTTAAAAGTGTAGTTAGCGATGAAGACAAGGTATATGACATAGCAGACTTCGGAAGCCGAGATCTCTTTACCGTCGTCGCACACATCTGACTCAACTAGCAATGCTATTTCAATGGGCATCGAGCTTGAGACTTCCTAGAGGTCCACTCCTTCTCAAACGACAAGTTTACCAGAACCACCTGATCATGGGGAACAGACAGAAGGGCAACACTCCCTGGTCATACATGAGTAGGTAGAGAATGTGGATATCGTCGAGGGAGATGCGCTAATGGTGCCAGATATGATAGCGAACGCAGTTATACTTGAAAACCCACCGAATTCGGTGATGTCTCATATGGATGCAATGGCGGTAAGGCGCATGGCTTTATGTTTCCATATTCCTAAAGGGTAGGCTGTCTTGCCAGGAGACGATGGCAGTGCTCACACCCCCCGGAGGGGTATATTACCCGGAATAAGCAGGTTTGCCTTACCGGGTGCGTGCCCCCGACCAATCGTTTTATTCAGGACATGTTGTATTACTTTTGCCTTGCGCCATCGCAGCTTCATCCAAATGCGTATTCTTCCCTCTTGGGCACCTACATTCTCTACAGGGAGTAATTTCAGTTAGAACCCTCCGTAGAGGATATTCAGTACTTGTTTCAATTAAAGAGGAGGGCTACTACCTCGCCATCTCAGTACTTCCTAGAGGCTTCGCCAACCACTAAGTTTTTTGTCAGAACGTGGCCCAAGTTGACTATATACAAATATGATTGGTTTTTTATGTGTTGTCCTCCTGGATTCGCGAGGAGGCGGCTGGGAAGAAGTAAGCATTCTTTAACCTTGCGTTTATTTTAAAGTTCGCCGATTTGGTGGCTTATGTTCGACTTTATTTTGACATGGCAGGAAACCCTAAGGCACCCAAGGGCGTCGAGGACCAACAACGCATTGAGGCTTTATGAACGATACCGGCTAAGTTGCACTCTACTGAGAAAGTCATAAGTCAAGATCGCCTTCTCGGGCGGGACTGCTCCCCGACGATTGAGCCGTAATTAGACCTGCCGTCTCTGGTGGTGGAATGGCACCGGATGCTGGAAAAAATGCAAGCTTTCCTGGCCAGAAGAGGAAAATGCCCCTATCGGGCATTAACTAGACAAGTCTACTAAGATCTGTTGAACGCTCCCACTCCACTCATAGTCAACGATGTGAGGGTAGGAGCGTCGTCGAGGTCACAGTCTCTGACGGCTACCTCAGACACCGCCATCTCGTTTGAGAGGGAAGGCCATTTTGATGACCTTAATAAGATGCCTCTAGACTTTCCCCCTTGTCTTGGTACAACAAGCATGGAAGCGCTAACTTTAGCTGCGGGGGAGTTTACTCCTTTAGGAGGACCACCATCTGGTCTGTTGAGAGAACACTTAGGATACACATACTCATAAGCACTGCATCACACAACACGTGATCAAATATGTAGGGAGTTAGAGTCTAAATTTCCAATTGTTTCTTTGACAGGTGACATGGCTAGAGGTAGATGACGTATTTATGGATCAAGGTGCTACCGGCCCCTGAGAAACACTTTTCTTGATAGTTTTAGAAGAGGGGCCAGCTTGTTTGGTGAATCTCCACCTTCGCAGGATCGCTGCAGTGAGCATCGCCGTAGGGACCAATCTCGGCAATCTTCCACTCCTCCTCCCATCCGACCATTTGGGACAGACTCTCAATCCAACTTAGCGGGCCTACGTCACTCTTTGTTGAAAACTCCTCCTCACACTGCAGCTTTGGCTCCTACTTCTAGGCCTAGAGAAAAGGAGCATGAGAACCGTCATTCGAAGAAAAAGAGCTGGTGATGAAGTGGAAACCATATTTGGTGGTGCTTGAGACCCGAGAGCTTTCTGTTGAGGAGAGGAAAGCGATGCTAAAGGAGACGTTCCCCCACCATTACTTCGATGACCCAGTCTTCCTACCTGACATCAACCCGATTCCTCGGGCCGACACCAAAGAGGTATGGATGTAGGTGAGGCCGCATACTTTTAGGCTAAATAGCTCACCAATTACCCCTTTCACCTTTCGGAATTAATCAAAAGGAAGTATGTGGAAATCCAGAACAAGGGGTTGAACATCGACGCCGAATAGACTACCAACCATAATTTGGAGAATGAGATAGGTATGTCTGCTTCCTATAATGTAACTACTTCTTTGTTCATGTTTATGCCTTTTAATGTTAACTTTTAGCGTTTCTGTTGCAGCGGAGCTGAAGAATATGTACGAGATGCTGAAGAAGGAGGCAGAGAATGCCAGTTCAACTTTAAAGGATATCGCGGCTTCACAAACAACTGAGAATATGTTTTTGAAATGGGATAAAGCCGATCTGGAAAAAGTAAATGCTGAACTGGAGAAGGACAACGAGCGGGTATCTTAGCTTCATAAAGGCAACTAGGCTTTGAGAGCGGAAAATGAGAGGCTGAGAGCTGTAAACGCGGAGGTCGCCGAGTTGAGATGACAACTGGAGGCGGCGAGAAAGGAAAAGGAGGATGCCGAGGCCAGCAACAATGTGATAGCCCGCCCCGCACTAGCCACCATTCCAATGAAAGTGCGCTGTGGTAATGTCCAAGTAGCACGGGACGGTCGCCAAAGAAAGGAAAGAAGGGAATTTGAACTAGCAAGGAACCCATAGAATGTCTCACAGTGCATGGAATAAAATATAATAATAACATACTTGACATAAAACAGGTGAGACAGTGCATAAGTTGAAAACTAAACCATGATAACAGCGGAAAATTCAAAATACAGCTTATGTTCCACATTTATCATTATTACAACTTTTCACACTATCTCTAAAGCCAAATAAGAAAGGTACACTACTAATGCCCAAAGTAGTGACCAACAACGACACAGGGAGAATATATATATATATCATACGTGGAAGCCTCCTGCTCGTCTCCGGATCAGCTACTCGTGCATAACCAGCTAACCTGTCTTTAGTCTGCCCATTTAAGAGAACCCAGAGTAATAAGAAGAGACATAAAACTCTGGGTCAGACAAAAGTCTGGTATGAGCGATAAGCAACAAAATAGAACAATAATAGGTTACTAAACAATACCTGAACCTGGACCTACAACCAAAGAGTTAGCACAATAATATGCACAATACTCTAAGGTGACACTAACATATTGTGTAAAGATACGGGGGTGGGGGTGTGCATGTCATAGTGATGTCAAACAATCAAGCATAGCAACCATCCTCACATCTCTCACTCAATTCGTAAAGCATACGATATCCACCACTTTGATCACCCATATCCTTGCTATGATCACTCTGCCCCATGGGGTCATGGAGACTTCACTGCATTGATCCATAGCCACTAGTCCTTGCTATGTCCACTCTGCCCCATGAAGTCATAACGACTCCACTGCACTGGCTCATAGCTATGGTACGATCACTCTGCCCCATGGAGTAACAACTACCCCACTGCATTGATCCCTAGCCTAACAATCGTCTCTCAGTGGTGAATCAAACCTATGGACGTCGACAACTCCTTAGCACACGTCCTGCAACAAAGTCCAATCATGAAGTTGACTCATTGGTTCCTATGTGGATCCTGTGTTCTACTTCCCATTTGGACTACCTTTGCATCTCGGGTTTTGGTCTCCTCCAGACCGGTTCGGAAATAGCTTCCATTTGGATCAGTCCTCTTTTCCTCGTTCGGTCCATAGTCATCAACCCCGTTTGGGTCTGGTCGTAAGTTCCTCCCCAGGTCGGTTCGGTCGTGGTCACTCATCGGGTCGGGTCGAGGCCACTGCACGGGTTCAGGTCGATATACCCTACTGGTTCGTGGCTCCTTCATTCGTGGCACTCCGGTTCAGTCCTTCTCTTTACGCATCGGGTCGTGGCTAGCTTCTTCAGGCAGTTCGTGGTGTTCAAGCTGGAGCGGTTCGGTTCGAGGTAGCCTGATGCAAGTGGGTCGACTCGTGGGCTCCTGGAGGTCGGTTCGTACCATCTTCATGGGTCACGAACGGGTCGGGTCGAAGAAGGCAGGGCGATCCGATCTGGTTCCTGCACAATTTCCTGCAGCTCTTCTAGCGACTGTTTACGCCCTACGACGGCGTTTTCGACCATTCTAACTTTTCTAATCAATTTCAAAGCATACAATACAGTCATAGCAACATGTATAATCAACCACAAACGCCAAAACAACAATATGACATGTTAAAATGAATCAAACATACCCAAAACCATTATCTTCTCCTTAATCATGTTTAAGTACAACTAATGATAGGTTTAGCAAAACTTATCCCAATTAACCCAAATTTCTAACAGAGGCCTAAAACAATATTTCAAAATTTATAAATATTTTTCCAGAATTTAATCATGTATAAATTCACTAGTTATCACTAATTACCCTTAATTAACTTAATTAGTGTAAAAACAAGGCTAATCACTCACCTTAGCCACAAATAAAATATCAAAACTGAAACTCCGCTGATTTGGGGCGATCTCCAGCGTCTAACAACAGCTCTAACTCTGAAATGGTGCTATTTCTCCTTGATTTGATGATGCTAAGCTTACTCCTTGATTAGAGAGCGATTAGGAATGAAATTAGAATGTAGAGGCCATTGTTAGGGTTTCTAAGAGGTAAATGGCGGCTATAAAACTGAAATAAAATGAAAATCTAACTCATTTTAGCCTCCCCATAACCCTAATCCCGAAATGGGTTATGGGCCCATTCACTAATCACCTCATTTGGCCCGGTTAAGCAGTTTTTTCACTTTCTAAACCTTATTTCAGCCATATCTCCCGAACGTTAAGTTTATTTTTCACATGTGACCACTCTACGAAAAGGTAAACTATCATCCGGATCTAATGGAAGTGCTTTCAGGTCAAAACTCCTTTCTAATCAAAAGTTATGGCCGAAACAAGATCAGCTAAAGGCAAAACTGTCATTTAAAAAATGGCAAAAATCATAAACATGGGAAATGACCCCAATAGTCTTCTCCCAAAGTTACATGACTATACGACTTCGTATGTGAAAGAAATAAATATTCTATGATCCTTCGATGCGTAGAATGCGGGTCGTTACATTCTACCCCCTTAAGAAATTTCTCCCCTAAAATTCCTTAACTAAGAAACAAGTAAAGGATCCCACATGCCTACCAACCATTCACAACAATATGATTTCTCATGCAGTTTCAGTTGCCGACTAGCATAAGCTACAACCCTATCTCCTTACATCAATACAACACCTAGTCCGATACCACAAGCATCCGTGTATACCGTCATCTCTTCATTCCCTTTAAGAATGACTAACACTAGTGCGCGTGTCAACTTTTCCTTTAGATTCTTGAATGCATTCTCGCACTTTTCATCCTAGACGAAAGCTCGATTTTTCTTGGTCAACTGAGTCAACGGTGCCGCTATCTTGGAGAAGTCTTGGATAAACTTACGATAATATCCAGCTAATCCCAAGAAGCTTCTTTCGTCTGTTGCATTCTTGGGCGTGGACCAATCTTGTACCGCAGCCACCTTTGCAGGGTCCACGGCAATACCATTCTATGAAACAACATAGCCCAAGAATCTCACTCCCCTCCTCCAGAAGTTACACTTACAGAACTTTGCTTTCAATTGGTGTTTTCTCAACACCTCCATCACTATCCTTAAATGTTCCTTGTGTTCTTCCTCTGTCCTCGAATAAACTAAGATATGATCCACGAATACAAGAACAAACTTATTCAATTGTTCCCTGAATACCCAATTCATAAGATCCACAAAAAATGCTGGTGCATTAGTCAACCCGAATGGCATGACTAACCACTCATAGAATCCAGACGGCGTCCGAAAGGCCGTTTTAGCTATACTCTCAGCTTCCACCCTAAGCTGATGAAAACCTGTCGCGAGATCCAATTGGGAGAACACTCTCGTGCCACTCAACTGATCAAACAAATCATCTATCCACGGTAGAGGGTAATTATTCTTCCTCGTCACCTTATTCAGCTCCCGGTAGTCCACACATAATCGAAGGGAACCATCTGCCTTGGTAGCAAACACAACTGGTGCTCCCCACTTAGAAACACTTCTTCTGATAAATCCCTTCTTCAAAAGATCGCTTACTTGCACCCCGAGCTCTCGCTTCTCCCTTGGTGCCATACGACGAAGTGGCATCACTATAGGTATGGCATCTTTCACTAAATCAATACGGAACTCAATCTCTCGGTGTGGTGGAAGTCCGGTCACTTCCTCGAAGACGTCCGGATACTGGCTAGCCACGGGCACATCTGACATCTCATCATGCGGGATGTCGAGGGAATTTAGAAAACTTGCCATTACCCCATCACTAGGTATACCACCAAACACTACACTCCGCCCATCATCCGCTCTAACTATCACCAAAAAGCCCTCACAGTCTACTACCACCCTGTACCTTTGGAGCCAATCTACTCCCAAAATAATGCCATACCTAGTAAAGCCCAAAACAAAGCAATCACAAACAAACATGCATCCATGACTCGATAAGACCACATTACGACAAATCATGCTAAGGCTAGTTGAACCACAAATCGGGTTCATCACTGCTAAAGGTCCACCGACTATCTCGGGTTCCAATCCCAACCTATCTACTAGGTCACTAGATATGAAGGAACGGGAAGCTCTGGTATCAAATAATACTCGAACAGAACATCATAAACAGAAAGCATACCTTGAATGACGACATTCTTTCCTTTCTCTGCCGCAGTTGGGGCATTCGACGAAGAAGGAACAACATTGATAGCATATGCTTTCACAATCTGCTTTTCTTAAGGGGGTTGCAGACACTTATCCTTGTGATGTCCCACTTGGCCACAGTTGAAGCACTTCCTGTCCGCTGGCTTTGCTCGACATTCTTTAGCATAATGGCCCTTCTTGCCACAGCTAAAGCACTCAACATCTTTCTTGCTCTTTTTCTGACCACCCCTAGCTTGGTTCTGACTCTGCTTTCTTTTATTCTGAGAATTATTCTTGCCTCCACCGCTTGCTTGCGGCTTTGGCCCCTCTGCAGATGTGACAACAACTCCAGTCTTGGGTTTAGGATTAAGGCTCTCTGACCTCAATGCTTTCCCCACAATCGATTCAAACGTCTCATCGATGTGGTTAATAAGCCTTTCCCTCAAGTACTGATCTAAGCCAGTTATGTACTTCTCATTCTTGTACTCGGGAGTGTCAATAAGAGATAATCCATACTTCGATAAAGTATCGAATTCAGCAATATACTCCGAGACTGCTCTACCATTCTGCTTAAGTTCCTATAACTTCCTAAACAAGTATGATTTCTGAGCAGCTGAGATAAACTTTTCACTGAATCGGGCCTTAAACTGATCCCATGTAACTTGATCCTCTGGAGTAGCTGCCTTAGTAGCATTCCACCAATTCATTGCCCGTCCCTGCAGCTAACGGGATGCTAGCTTGCTCTTCGTCACATCCTCGATACGCAAGTCTTCGAAGATACGCTCACAGCTATCCAACCAATACTGAACTTCTGTAGCTGATTCCGTTCCGTGGAACGACTTTCCACCAAGACTAGTGTAATCCTTGCATAGCTTGGCGAAATCGGCCCTACGCTTCTGCACCGCTGCACCACCACCATTTGCAGCATTAGGAGCGGCCCTATGAACATCACTAAGCATCTCTCTCATGAAGTCAGTGAACATCGTCCTCTTATCAGGAGCATTCCCATTATTATATCCTCTACCAGTACCCCTAGTATATCGGCTCATCGTTCAATCTGTAAGGAGAAAACAATTAACCATCTCTTCAGTGGTGCCAGTGCAATGCAACTTCATCCTTAAATATACTAATAGTATATATATATATAGCTTTTGAAAACCAAAATATCACAACTGCACGCTCTCATATACGTGTACTATCTCTCCCTGGTGTCTTTCCGTAGGTTAACTACGCAACCTAGAGCTCTGATACCAAATGTGAT
The DNA here is from genome assembly GCA_030737875.1 of Allium sativum. Taxonomy (NCBI): domain Eukaryota; kingdom Viridiplantae; phylum Streptophyta; class Magnoliopsida; order Asparagales; family Amaryllidaceae; genus Allium; species Allium sativum. The sequence goes on along the minus strand of CM060915.1, from coordinate 855,251,130 downwards.
GGCCCGCCCCGCACCAGTCGACATTCCAATGAAAGTGCGCTGTGCCAATGTCCAACCAGCACGGGATGGTCGCCAAAGAAAGTAAAGAAGGGAATTTGAACTAGCAAGGAACCCGTAGAATGTCTCACAGTGCATGGAATAAAATATAATAATAACATGACAAAAAACAGGCGAGATAGTGCATAAGCTGAAAACTAAACCATGATAGCAGCGGAAAATTCAAAATACAGCTTATGTTCCATATTTATCATTATTACAACTTTTCAAACTGTCTCTAAAGTCAAATAAGAAAGTTACACTACTAATGCCCAAAGTAGTGACCAGTAGCGACACAAGGAGAATATCTATATATATATCATAAGTGAAAGCCTTGTGCTCATCTCCGGATCAGCTACTCGTGCATAACTAGCAAACATGTCTCAAGTCTGCCCATTTAAGAGCACCCAGAGTAATAAGAAGAGACATAAAACTCGGGGTCAGACAAAAGTCTGGTATGAGCGATAAGCAGCAAAACAGAACAATAACAGGTATACTAAACCATACCTGAACCTAGACCTGCAACCAAAGAGTTAGCACAACAATATGCACAATACTCTAAGGTGACACTAACATATGGTGTAAAGATACGGAGGTGGGGGTGTGCATGTTATAGTGATGTCAAACAATCAAGCATAGAAACCATCCCCACATCTCTCACTCAGTGTGTAAAGCATACGATATCCACCGCTTTGATCACCCATGTCCTTGCTATGATCACTCTGCCCCATGGGTCCATGGTGACTCCCCTGCACTGATCCATAGCCACTAGTCCTTGTTATGTCCACTCTGCCCCCATGAAGTCATAACGACTCCACTGCACTGGCTCATAGCCATGCTATGATCACTCTGCCCCATGGAGTAATAACGACCCTACTGCACTGATCGATAGCCTAAAAATCGTCTCTCGGTGGTGAATCAAAGCTATGGTCGTCGACAACTCCTTAGCACACGTCCCATAGAAAAGTCCAATCATGAAGTTGACTCGTCGGTTCCCATATGGATCCTGAGTTCTACTTGACATTTGGATTACGTTTGCATCTCTGTTTTTGGTCTCCTCCGGATCGGTTTGGAAACAACTTCCATTTGGATCAGTCCTCTTTTCCTCGTTCCGTCCATGGTCATCAACCTCGTTCGGGTCGGGTCGTAAGTTCCTCCCCAGGTCGGTTCGGTCGTGGTCACCCATCGAGTCGGGTCGGGGCCACTGCACGGGTTCGGGTCTATATACCCCACTGGTTTGTGGCTTCTTCATTCGTGGCACTCCGGTTCAGTCCTTCTTTTCAAGCATCGGATCGTGGCTAGCTTCTTCAAGCGGTTCGTGGTGTTCAAGCTGGAGCGCTTCGGTTCTTGGTACCCTGATACGAGCGGGTCGACTCGTGGGCTCTTGGAGGTCAGTTCATACCATCATCGTGGGTCACGAACGGGTCGGGTCGGAGAAGACTGGGTGATCCAATCCAGTTCCTACACAATTTCCTACAGCTCTTCTAGCGACTGTTTACACCCAACGACGGCGTTTTCGACCATTCTAACTTTTCTAATCAATTTCAAAGCATACAATACAGTCATAGCAACATGTATAATCAACCACAAACACCAAAACAACAATATGACATGTTAAAATGAAGCAAACATACCTAAAACCCTTGTCTTCCCCTTAATCATGTTTAAGCACAACTAATGATTGGATTAGCAAAACTTATCCCAATTAACCCAAATTTCTAACAGAGGCCTAAAACAGTATTTTGAAATTTATATATACTTTTCTAGAATTTAATCATGTATAAATACACTAATTATCACTAATTAACCTTAATTAGTGTAAAAACAAGGCTAGTCACTCACCTTAGCCACAAATAAAATATCAAAACTAAAACTCCGCTGATTTGGGGCGATCTTCAGCGTCTAACAGCAGCTCTAACACTGAAATGGTGCTATTTCTCCTTGATTTGATGTTGCTAAGCTTAGTCCTTGATTAGAGAGCGATTTGGGATGAAATTAGAAGGTTGAGGCCATTGTTAGGGTTTCTAAGAGGTAAATGGCGGCTAGAAAACTGAAGTAGAATGAAAACCTAACTCATTTCAGCCTCCCCATAACCCTAATCCCGAAAGGGGTTATGGGTCCATTCACTAATCACCTCATTTGGCCCAGTTAAGCAGTTTTTTCACCTTCTAAACCTTATTTTAGCCATATCTCCGAAACAGTAAGTCCGTTTTTCACTTATGACCACTCTACGGAAAGGTAAACCATCATCCGGATCTAATGTTAGTGGTTTCAGGTCAAAAGTCCTTTCCAATCAAAAGTTATGGCCGAAACAAGATCAGCTAGGGGCAAAATGGTCATTTAAAAATTGACAAAAATCATGAACATGGGAAATGACCCCAATAGTCGTCTTCCAAAGTTACATGACCATACGACTTCGTATGTGAAAGAAATAAATATTCTACTATCCTTCAATGCAAAGAATGCGGGTCGTTACAAACAAGGTTGTCTTGAGCTCGGTGGATGGATTAAAGGCCAAGCACCTGAGAGAGGTGGAGCAATTGAGGGAGGAGATCGATGATGCAGAGGTTAGAACAGAGGAGACCATGGAGGAGCACATTCGGATATTGTATGTTAAGGTTATAAAGTCCTACGGGATCTTCTTGGTTGAGGACTACCCTTGGGTATGAGGCTTGGTTGCGTCAGGTGGAAGTGGAACTTTAGATGAGCGTCAACTGATGATAGAGCTCTTGAATGACATAGAGCGTGAGAAATTAGAGGAAGGGAGGGGATTGCTACAAGAGGATGTGGAGAGGGTGAGACTAGCCAAGCGTGCTGCCGGAACAGGGAAGTTTGTTCCATCAGAGAGCATGGTTACGGCCAAGTCATTTATGGAAGGAATCTTTTATCGACTGCCAATCTCTAAATCCTCCACCGCCAATGATCCCACTGCTTCTGTCTGGGCCTCAACTGAGTATGATCCCGAGCATCCGGGACTAAGAGTGACTAGGCTTACTTTAGTTGCTGCAGCAAGCACACTCCCAATTATACCTACACCATCCCTGTCCAGAGGTAAATTCTATTTACCGCGAATTCTCGAAGATGATGTTATTACCGGATTTATGGACTAAATGGTTGTGTTTTTACTTTGTGGCCCTTCCTGGAGCCGCTATGACATCGGGCTTTGCCTTATGCTCCCCCAAACAACGGAATCAGGGCCAAGACTACCGGGGATACAACTTGGAGAGGAAGGCGACCTAATTGACACTTTCTCGGATGTTGAGCTATGGTCTAGTCTTTATAAAGGCCTTTTTGAGGAAGGAGAAGTTGTGTATGGCTAGATTGCCTATGTGGTAGGTGCAGTAGATGCCGACATGTCCTCGATGAAAACCATGGTGGAGACCCAAAAGCCTCAGGTAGTGGCTAAATATAAAGAGTAGGAAGAGAAGAGAAGGTAGGATGAAGACGCTAGGCAGTAGGCCCAAGCTGAGGCCAGGAAGGATGCCAAGAAAAGGGCCGTTGCTGTAGTGGAGAAGGAGAAAGCTGATGCCGAGGCAGAGAGGGTTCCCCAAGAGACTAGGCAAAAGAAAGTCACAGATGACGCTGAGAAGGAGAGGGTCGCTGCAGAGGCTAAGAAGAAAGAGGCTGATGATGCCAAATAGAGAGCTGCGACGACTTGTGAGAATTTCAAGGCCAATGATCTCGTAAAGCTCAAATCTAAGAAACTAGCTGACCGAAAGGGTACAAAAGAGGCTAAGAAGAAAGCATAGCTAGAGGCCCAGAAAGTTCCTATAGGAGGTGATGTTGTGCTAGCCCTTGCCTTTGGTGCTTCCATCGAGCCAATGCAATACACCTCCCATATTGACATTATGGAGATTACTAGTGGTGAGGATGAAGGTGGAAGGCGATCCTCGATTTCCCATGAGTCGGTAACTCCTCCGAAAGGAAGAGCAGGAAGAACCGATGGCGGTTCTGGAAGAAAGAGATCCACTTGGCGATCCACCTAGTGCTGAATCTATCCAAAAGAAGAAGAGAAAAAAGAAGAATGAGTAGCATTAGGAATTATTGTAGCTGTTACAGATATTTTGGTTATGTAGGCCGATAGTATACGCGAGTACTACCCTCGCTTTTGATTTTTAAAGGCATGGTGTGGTTCTCATGTACACCGTGTCATTAGAAAGAAAAAGTATTAGACATGTAGTTTTTTTTGTGTGTGTGTGTTTGAAAGGAAATATCAGTAATTAGAAATCACATTTCATGTTAAGTGTTCGAATGTTCTTCTCATATTTTCCAGCGTTCTCTACTTGCACAAGTGTACTTATTGTTATATTCACATAAATGTGATCAGGGATCTCGCTCTGGGGAATTTCCATTTGCGTGGAGATCGAGCGTTGGTTCTGCTTGTTGGGTTTCCTTTGTTCAGGATTCCCGATAGGTGTGGAAACTAGGCCAGGCGCCTTCTTCCTTGGACTGTCAAGAGTTGGCTCCAAGTAGGTCGAACGCGTGGAAGTTGCGAGTCGTCCGGCTTTTGGCTATCCCGTATTTCATTCAGGTTTAGAGCACGGGGGCGTCGTTTATTCGCCTAAGGGTACTCAGATCCAGACCTGGAGGTCGGATTGTGGCCGACGGGCTGCCCCAAGCCCTGGGGCTTAGGAGCGGGAACGATTTAAGCTCCATCTCGGTGCTGGGCCGAGATTCGACAGGTACTTGGATCCTGACCCGAGGGGTCAAATGGAGCCATGTAAGTAGTTAGTATTGCACTGGGTTGGCTGGCGGGCTGCCCCCAAGTTCGGGGACTTGGGAGCGGAACGATTTATACTCTGTCTCGGTGCTGGGCCGAGGTTCGAGTGAGGTTATTTATACTTAGTCGCGTCGCGGGCCTAGGACTCGAGTAGCGGCGCTGGCTCCCATGCTTGGGGTGCCGATTTGGTGCCAGCATTGTTTGTCGTCGATTGCTGGTTTGAGGTTCGGATGGCGGCATCGGCTCCCATGCCCAGGACGACGATGCCTCGATCGAGTGTTTGTGCACGTATGTATGCTGCGATGGTCAATCAAACATATCATGCAAGGAGTAAACACGGAGAGGACAGGGAAATTGAACATCATTTCTACTAATAACTTTGGTGGTAACATGATTGACATAGAAATGTGTTTATTTTATGCTCTTATTTCTTGTCTTTTGTATATAAATAAATATTACTTGGGTATTGTTTTGTTACTTTTACAGATATTCCAACCCAGCCCGCATGCAACCAGAAATGTAGAGAAATAGAGATCAATTTGCTGTGTATTTGCATTTTTGAAGAATTGTAGATGAAGATCTCACATGTAGTTGCTGTTGGACAAGAAAAGGATTGATAAAAAGGCTTTGCACATCACAAATCAATGAAGAAGTGTCAAGGAAGCAAGAGGAAAAGAGAAAAGGCCCAAATTTGCTTTATTTATCTAAGGCCGATTTATGTTTCTCATTGTAAACTAATTAATGATGTAATGACCAGGCCCAGTTATCATTAGGGTTAGGGTTAGGGTTTGGCTATCTACTCTATATATACCCTTGTAATATCATTGTAGCCACCATCCAATCCTATATCTCATTCTATTCTCTTCGTCATTAATAAAAATCATTTTTCTTTTTCTTTTATGCAATTTTCTATTTCTTAGCAATTAGTGTTGTCTACACGATTAGATTCGGTAGAACACTATTTGTATTTTGCATTTCTTTTCATTAGTGATTGACCGTCTGATTAGATTCAGCGGTAATCCTAATTTTATTTCCTGTTGTTATTTATATTCTGCACTTCTATTTTCTGTATTTTAATCGCATTCATAGGTTAAATAGGATTTGATTAGATTTGAATCTGATTCATAGTTTCATTGCTTTTCCATTGAAATTGTGATTTGATCGTCGGTACAGTTAGATCTGTTCTGAATCAAATTACAGTTTTAATTTTGTTTTGTTTTATTTTCAAAATCAACCTCCAAAGTTTTGTCTAACTCGCCTAAGAGATTAGATAAATAATTTGATTTAATTCACCTCCCTGTGTTCGACCTGTATGCTACACACCTGTATGCTTGCAGAATTTATTACAAATGTCGCGCTTTTCTAATTCATAGACTAGCGTCGATCAAGTTTTTGGCGCCGTTGCCGGGGAGGTAACGATTAAATTTTATTATTTGTTTAATTTCTGATTCGTGTTAGTTTTATTTTATTGTATTTTCTTTTGTTTTCTTGTATATATAGAAAAAAATCTTGATTGATTTGATTTGGCGTTATTCAATGATGCTACAATCTTCATAACAAGAGAAAAAATAACATACCATTTTCATTGATTTTCTGCTCTTGCCATTTCTATTTTCTTTTATTTCTTTCTTTTCTTTCCTAATCATTTCCCTCCTGTATACAAATTTATTTCTTGTTTTACAAGTCCAAAAAAAAAAAAATCCCTTTCTCGCTAGTTTCTTTCTTTTCTTGTTTTCAGAGCATTGGTTTTCTTTCTTCTTGTTCAAGTAAAAAAATAAAAAATAAAAATAAAAATAAAAGTCCTCTTTTGCACCAATTTCTTTCCTTCTTTCGATCCCCTTTCCAACTTTCATATATTTTTTTTTCATTTCCTTGCTGCAATATTTTTCTTTCCTTTCCTTCTTTTTCTTTCCTGTTTACAAATTTTTACAAATAAATAAATAAATAAAAATATTGCTTTCCATTTTTCTTTTCTTTCCTCTCTTGTGTGTTTCTTCTTCTTGACTACCCTCTATTATAAATCTCATATGCCTTCCTGATCAACTACTCCCTGCCACCACATAATCAGTGCCTCCTTCTACCTCACCGCAACTCAACCATCTACATCACCGCAACTCAACCATCTACATCACTCCCCTCCTGAAACTCACTGTCTACTGCATCATCACCCACAATTCACAGCAGCCACATCTTCTTTCCCTTACGCGCACCCAGCCTTCCCAAACTTCAAACCATCTTCCAACATCCACCTTTGCCAACCTCTTACCCAAATTCCACTAGCCGCAGCTTCAGTCAATATAAAACCAAATTCTATCCCACCTGATTGTCTTCTCTGTCAACACCACACAACAAACCCGAGACTCTCCCACTACCACCCCAGATCAGAACAACAGAACCCTTCATCACAACCCTTTCCAGTGCCTAAAACCCACAACCGAACCACAAAAGCCACCATCCTTCTACCACTATAAACGCAAACACCAAACAAGAAAAGGCCCTTCCTTTCCATCTTCACAGTCATCAACACAGCAAATCCGAACCCAAATCACAGACCACCTCAATCGAATTACTTCACAAACCAAAACCGCAACCATACAGTTCGAAGAAACCGCAGAAAGCTTGAACCACGCACCCCACTAATCTCCTCCTCCAGAATCGAACCATCCCCCCCTTGATCCATCAACGTCCACTGCAAATCGCAAGGCAAGATCCACCCTTTCGCAACCCAAAGTCAGAAACACAGCACTCACCAAATTAATCCCAATCAGTTTCGCACCAAAATCGCACCTCTCAGAAACCCCAAAACCAAAATCCCAATTCAACCCGAAACCCTACATCCCCACAGTTCGGGTTCACCAAATTTCACCCTTGCTCAAATCAATTTACTGACTCAAATCCGGTTCGATTTCAAAAACTGAACCCCCAATCAATTAATTCAAATCGATTTGAACTTTCGATCAATTCAGGAAGAAAATAGAGAGAAGGCGTGAGTTGTTTGTCAGGTTCGATTGAAAAGGAAATTGAGTTTAATTTTTTATTTTTATTTTGGCTGCAGAAGAAAAGAAAAAGAGGTTCTGAGACATTTTGTTTTACACATTTGGAATTTATAAAGAGTGTGTTGACTTTTTCTACTGGGGTATGGTCAAGGCTAGCGACCATTGAGTTCATTGTTGGTGGGTGTGAATTAAGTTGATTTAATTTCAAGGAATAGGGTCGCATCAGTTGTGTCCATGCGTTCTGATTTCTTTTCTTCTTTGTAAACCTTGTTCTCGCTTAATTTCTTCTCTTTTCTCAATTAGTTTTTCTTTCCAGCTTTTATTTCTTTTTGTTCTTGTTTTAATGTGGATTTGTTTTTTTTCTTTTCTTTTTCCCTTTGACTTGCTATCCCTTTCTCAAAAAAAAAAAAAAAAAAATCAAAGACCTAAACAACAAGAATTCAAGCAAACAAACAGAGATCAAAGCGAAGAAATCATTCAAGCAAGGCGAACAAATATATAAGAGTCAAACGATTTGCAAGAAGTGAGATTTTAATCGTTCAAACTGCTCAAACTTTCTGGAAGGACTGCCATACCCTACGGTAATATTTTTCTAAACTCTACAGGTGCTAAAGCTGCTTTGAAAATATAGAAATTGTTGTAAAAATCTTCTGCAGGGGCAGCGGCTTGAATGTAAAAAAATTTAATTCTGCAATTTATATTTCTGTGACTGTTCTGTGACTGAAAGTTCTGAATTAATTTGGTGCGAACTGATATTTTCATAATTGAAATCTTCAATCTCATTGTTTTCATCAATAAAAACAGACGTTGGAAAATAATATAATTGAACAGTGGTGTTTTGTGAATTTGACTGTCTCGTATAATTGGATCGCGGATATATAGTAGTTCAATTTATTTGGACTTCTAGCAAAATAGGTTGCATACTACCCATAAAACATTGGTCGTATCCCTTAGTATTTATACTATACGTGAACGGCCATAAGACTCTCTTCCCCCTTCTAATTGAGTCAGTTAATTAACAGAGCACAACTCAGTATTTTATACTATTTTGAACTGGGAATAATTTCTGTCTTGCCTTGATTTCGTTCAAATGTCTGATTCAAAAAAATCATTGAGAGATATGTGGGATAATAATCGGAGTAGACGTCCTCTTGAAGAGTATGAATACGAATTACAACTCATGAAGCAAGATTTTCCAAAATTTCTCGAGCCAAATGTCAACAATTTTCAAAATTTTCAAAATGACCAACATTTTCAAAGTTATGATCGAAATGACGACTTCAATTCAAATTTCAACAATTTCGATTATGGGCCACATCCACATGAAAATAACTTTGAATCTCAATATGGCTTTGTTCCACATCATTATGGGGTTGTAAACCAAAATTTTCAAAATTATAGCCCATATCAACATCTTGAAAATGACCAAAATTGCAATTTTCACTCGAATTTTAACAGTTTTGGATATGAACAAAATTTCTATAATCAAAATGATTTCCAATATCATTGTCAGTTTTCTGAAAATTCAAACAACTACCACATTGGAAATAATATTGATTGTGAAATTGATGTGGATTATAATTTTGAAAATCAAGAAATCCAAAACGAGAGCTCTCAAATCAACGATCGTCTTAACATTCTTGGAGAGAGGGAAGAAAGACTAAATAAAAAGGCTGATGAACTTCTTTGTTTATTGACATCTTTGAAAGAACAACGAGAGCAACATAATCAAATTCAAACAAGCGATGAATCAGAAAATAATCTAATTTCTACTGACATTGAAAATTTTCAAATAACGGCTTTGGAAATTGTTAATAATCATCTTGATGAAGTTTTTCAAAATTCAACAAATGATTTGGACTTCAACTCTCTTCAGAAAAAAGATTTAAGCTTGGATTTTAATCTTCCTCTTTCAGGCTGCGAAAAACTTGAAAATTTTGAAATTGAACAAAATCGAAATGTTGAATTTTTCAAAAACTCAGAAGTGGAAATGGATTTTAATGAACATGAATTTTTTGGATTGTACGAAGATGAAAGCTATAATTTGGTCAATCCGGTCATCGCCATTAGATATGAAACAACATTTGAAAATAATTTCAGCACTCACGATAATTCTTCGATCCCAACCTCAAATCGAAATCTTGACGCTCTTCCGATGGCAACCGAGGCCAATTCGTCTGAACCTTCCAAATCCCCACCTTCTTTTAATGTTGGCAATCCCAACATCTCTTTTTCTGATGTCGGAAACCCCGACACTATCTCTTCTTTGACTATTGGCAATCCCAACAAACCATCTTCTATACCTTTACTTCTTCCACTTCCTGTGTCGACACCTTCTCCTTCGAATGACCAAGACTCCAAAACAGAACAAGTAGACAGGATAGAAACCGTTGTTGATGACACGGCAAATATACCATCTCAAAGATCCTCTCATACTTCAATTGACGTGTCTACATTGGCTTTCGAAGAACTTTTCGAAGATGAACTAAAACTTTTAAATGACGAGGATGAAATAGAATCAAGCCACCAATCCAAGTTTGAGAATTTTGATTTTGAGTATTCAAATGAACTTGAAATTGTCAGTGTCGATGATACGTTGTCCAGTAATGAAATTGAGAAATGTGATCACACAGTCTTGAACAACACTCAGATTTCAAATTTCACTGAATTTATATACGATCACAAATTTTTGGATAATTACACTGATAAATTTGTTGAGCACATGAATTATTTTTGGAAAGTTAGCTTGATTGACAAACTTCTTGTTGGGACGACCCTGGATATTTATCTACTAGACTATAAATCTAGGTATAAAAATGAGATGGTTTTCAAAAACTCTTGCTTGTTAGAAAACATGCCTAGACACTGTGGGAATGGAACTCATAGGACAAGAACCAAGTGTGGGGGAAAAAGATGGTGGCATTCATTGCATCGCAAACACATATACCATTGTACATATGATCCATTCTTACATATAGTTAGACTGCATTTTATTTTACAAATCATTTTGCATTTCATCCACCTTTGGGTACTGTCTTTCAAATTTAGAAAAAATTTACAGTGTGGACACTGTATAGTTCAAGTGTGGGGGGGGGGGGGGAGTCTGCATTGCATTCTTTTGATTTTTCTTTAATTTTTCTTTCTTTTCATGTAGGACCATCATACATTTTATATAGTAGTAACATACCACAAAAAAAAAAATTTGATACAACAAATTAAGTTTACAATTTTTAGCCAGTTGATAGTATTTTTTTCTCTCAACTAAGATCGAATATGGAATATAATGAAAAGTTTAATTTTGAGGGATAATAGTGTAACCGGTACATAGGGAGATTCTTAGGTGATGGCCATGAAATCTATTCTATATTGTAGACTTTGTTTAAATAAGTGGAGGACTTAAAATACTTATATTGGCTTTTCGAATCTTTAAAACTAAGTTGTGTTAAGTTGAATTCGCGTAACTCTCTTTTGTGCTTATAATTTCAATAATAATAATAGTAATCCAAGGGTATCCAACATTGCTTGTATATCAAGCGTTGGTGTGCAAACCCGCCAAGCCCTATCCGACACGTTGTTGACAAAGTCAGCGTTGGAATATCTTGGTCTCATTTTATGAGATTGGACACCTAAGGATTACCGACACGTTGTTGACAAAGTCAAAGTCGGCCTGCACAATCCGCCAAGCTCTTTACCCACTCTCCGTTAGTCCGCGAGGCAGTGCATGGGTGGTAAACCTTGGTCTTCTAAGTTAGGTGTATGTACTTAATCATAAATTTTAAAATTTTATAGAATAAAGAATAAGCGATGATGCCCAAACACTTCTTGACCTTATTGATTTGACTAGCCATACATGAGAAAATAATAATACCACTTTGCAAACTGTGCCAAGCAAACTAAGAATTTATTTCATGGCTGCACTATGTTATCGACCGAACTAACTGGCCAAACTGGAATTTAACATTTGAAAACTTGATTTATATTGAAAATTTGTGACAAGTTGAGGTATCTAAAATAAAATCAACTGACTAGAAATTGTTAACTTAATTTGTTGTACCACTTTCCTGAAACAAGTCGTGTTTTCAATTTTTGTTTTCAATTGCATAAGTCCTTTGCATTCATATAGTTACATTAGATCCACGCATACTGCATTTGGATTTTGTGGGTAGTATCCGCTTGAAAACCCTCACGAGACACCACTCGTCCTACTAGGGACACCTAGAGGTTTAACGGCTTGTTGCATACGCTCAATGCAATCGTGTTTCCTACGAAAGTGTGACCTATCTAGTTAGTTTTTCATTTCTTGTTTTACTCGAGGACGAGTAAAAGATAAGTGTGGGGGTATTTGATTAACATAGAAATGTGTTTATTTTATGCTCTTATTTCTTATCTTTTGTATATAAATAAATATTACTTGGGTATTGTTTTGTTACTTTTACAGATATTCCAACCCAGCCCGCATGCAACCAGAAATGTAGAGAAATAGAGATCAATTTGCTGTGTATTTGCATTTTTGAAGAATTGTAGATGAAGATATCACATCTAGTTGCTGTTGGACAAGAAAAGGATTGATAAAAAGGCTTTGCACATCACAAATCAATGAAGAAGTGTCAAGGAAGCAAGAGGAAAAGAGAAAAGGCCCAAATTTGCTTAATTATCTAAGGCCCATTTATGTTTCTCATTGTCAACTAATTAGTGATGTAATGACCAGGCCCAGTTATCATTAGGGTTAGGGTTTGGCTATCTACTATATATATACCCTTGTAATATCATTGTAGCCACCATCCAATCCTATATCTCATTCTATTCTCTTCGTCATTAATAAAACTCATTTTTCTTTTTATTTTATGCAATTTTCTATTTCTTAGCAATTAGTGTTGTCTACACGATTAGATTCGGTAGAACACTATTTGTATTTTGCATTTCTTTTCATTAGTGATTGACCGTCTGATTAGATTCAGCGGTAATCCTAATTTTATTTCCTGTTGTTATTTATATTCTGCACTTCTATTTTCTGTATTTTAATCGCGTTCATAGGTTAAATTGGATTTGATTAGATTTGAATCTGATTCATAGTTTCATTGCTTTTCCATTGAAATTGTGATTTGATCGTCGGTTCAGTTAGATCTGTTCTGAATCAAATTACAGTTTTAATTTTTTTTTGTTTTATTTTCAAAATCAACCTCCAAAGTTTTGTCTAACTCGCCCAAGAGATTAGATAAATAATTTGATTTAATTCACCTCCCTGTGTTCGACCTGTATGCTACACACCTGTATGCTTGCAGAATTTATTACAAATGTCGCGCTTTTCTAATTCATAGACTAGCGTCGATCATAACAGCCTTTGCAATGCCTCGAATTTCAACAAAAACAATCATCGTTCGAAATCATAAACAACTGTACACTAAGTTATGTATAGTAGCGGCGGATATGTTCGTTGTTCCATGCCTTTGGGGGCTCGGCTCCATCTACGGTCTCTAGCTTGAAATTTCCTTCTCTGAGCTTACGTTGTATGGTGTACAGGCCTTCCTAGCGAGGACTGAGGCCAGTCGGTAGAGGAAAGACCCATTTCAGGATGAGGTCACCGATATTGATATCCTTATGCCAGACTCTGGAGTTGAAGTATCAGGCTACTCGTGGTCACTGGGAGACAACTCTGAGTTCAACTTCGTTCCTCTTTTCCTCAAGTAAATTGAGTGATTCCATAAGTAAATCTTGATTGGTTTTCAGATCATAGTAGGTAACCGATGAGATTGAAGTTTTATCTCAATGAGGATGACGACTTCAGATACATAGGCAAGGGCGAATGGAGTGTGTCTGGTTGCTGACTTCTGGGTGGTCCGGTAGGCCCATAGGGCCAGAGGGAGTTTGTCTGCCCACATGCCTCCAGCCTTTTCTAGATGCTTTTTGACGATGGATTTAATCACTTTCTTAACACCCTCAACTTGCCCATTGGCTTGAGGGTGAGCTACCATTGAGAATCTCTTTTCGATGTTGTGCCACTGACAGAAGGCTTTGAGTTCTACGCTCTCAAATTAGGTCCTATTATCCGAGATAATGGCCTGAGGGACCCTGTAATGGGTGATGATGTTGCGGACGACGAAATTGATTACCTTCTTGGTGGTGATCATGGAGAGAGCCTTGTCTTTTTCCCAGTTGGTAAAGTAATCAACTACGATGATGACATAAAATACCCCCTCTAGCTATTGGAAGAGTCCCAATAATGTCTATTCGCCACATAGCAAACAGCCAAGGACTAACCACTTGCATCAATTCGGTAAGCGGAGCCCTTAGAATCTTTGAGAAGCGCTGGCATTTGTTGCACTTGCAGGCGTAGTTCGCGGTGTCTTAATCGTGCGAGGGCCAAAAGTAGCCATGTCAGATGAAATTTCTTGCTAAGGTTTGCCCTCCGATGCGGTCACCGCACTCGCCTTCATGCACGTCTATTAGTACACGGTTGGCATTGTCGTGGCCTACTCATCGAACTAGCGGGATAGAGAAGCCTCTGTGATAGAGTACTCCCTTCATGAGAATGTGGCGAGATGATTGGCGAGTGAGCGCTTGCCTTTCAATGTAATGTCCAGGGATGGTTCTGTGTTTCAATTAGTTCTTGATCGATGTCATCCAAGATTCGGGTTCGGCCTCGATGTTCATTACAGAGTCAGTCTGTGTCTAGATAATGCTTGGTGAATCAAAAACTTCGACTTGAGCGAGCCTCATGAGCTGCGCATCTTCAGAGCTTGCCAGCTTGGCCAATGAGTCTGTCTTCTCATTCTATTCTCGGGGAATATGCGTGATGACGAAGTAGTCGGATTTGGTGAGCAAATCCTAAACCTAGGCAAGATAAGGAGTGAGTTGTGCCTCCTTGGCTTGGTATTCCCCTTGTACCTGGCGCACAATGAGATGTGAATCAGAAAAGATTTGGATGGCCTTTAGGTCGAGTTCGATTGTGATTTTGAGTTCGTGTAACACCCCACATCCGTAAAGGTCACTCACAAAGGGAATGCCTTAACTTCGGTGGAGAGTTATAGGTAAAAGAAACAGATAAATTACAAGACAGACAAAATTAAAACAGCGGAAAATAGAACTTTACTTTATTGATCAAATAGTTTGTACAACAATTATTTTCCAATACCAGAATATCTGTCTTACAAAATAAAGAAGCATAAAATAACATTTATATTCCCCAATGTAGCGTGAGCCAGCCAAAAAGAGAATCCAAGCAAAACTTTGACTAATCTTTAGCTTGGAAAGAAAACTGGGCTAAGTAGTAATATTCCCTCCCTGCGAACCTGAGGGGGGGGGGGGGAGGGGAGCGGAAGACAAGAAAGCGAAAGAAAACAGAGTCAGACGTAAAGTCTGGTAAGTTCAGTAACTTTCAACATGTGAACAGGTAAAAAGCAACATGGAATGAATTAACTGAATACTAGACTACACCATGATAACGGGAATCATAAGGTTAGCACAAGATATGATAAGGTAAGATAAACTGGATGCACTTCTATACTTTCTCTGCTTCGCCACTACCTTGTTATTCTAATTTCTATATCCCTGCACCACCTAACTAGTAATCTGTATAAACTGATAAGAACAGATACGTGATCCCAATCCCCGCAATTGTGGTTGTTTCATGTGTACATCTATTATTTATTACCTAGGTCTAACCTAGGGTTTTCTATCGAGCGCATTCTAGACCAACCAGGGTCTTCGCTACCCAGGGCTACTGGGGTTTATGCTACCTATTGAACGTTTGTCGGATTATAGGGTTTACGCGACCTAGGTCCAACTAGGGATTATGCTACCTACCGAATGATGCCCCCTAGTCTAGGACACACTACCTAGAGCGGTATATGTTCGTAGACTTTTCCCACGTATGTGTCGCGAATCGTTATCGCTGTCTAGATGCACATGTCCTCCGTATGTGCGACCCGAGTCTCGTGGCAGGGCAAATCAAGAAACACGGAACTCGGTCGGGAGCTTTCAGATATATGCCGATGCAGATGCTAAGGTCTGTTTTTCCTAGTGGCTATGGTCCCACTTAACCCCTCCCTCAACTAATGAAAGGCACACCTTGAAAAATGAGAACTATACGCAGGCCCTCTATGCCCCACTAACCTATGGCCATCCGCACCCATAACTAGATAGCAAGTATATGGTCTTTTGGAGTTCTCCGCCTTTCCGCTGTACGTATCTCGACTAACTCAAGATGGTAGGTAGACGACGAGTTGCTATCATAGGGTTACTGGTCTCGATGGATCACGCTGGTCCATCCTAGTCTTTTGGTTGCCTTATATTGCAACCAAGGCGTACCCTTGGTTCTTCTAACGCAGACCTTAACCTCTGTGAGCCCAGGCTACAGCCTCATAGAGGGATACCAAGAGTACCCTCACGTCCCCACGAAGCCGCGTGCTTCGTAACCCACTTTGTTGGAGCCTTCTTTAAGATCAGATGGACGTTCGCTCCTTCTCGTGTTCTACTAAGGTTTACTACTTAGTTCCTGAATCGTCGTTTTCTTAACTAAAGTTTACAACTTAGTCCTCTTAGCTAAGGTTTACTACTTAGTTCTTTTTCTCATCAAGTTGGATTGGTTAAGTGTCATTAGTAAATTCAAGTTAACTTAACCCATTCATTTGTCATGTTAAACTGGATAAGTGTTATCAGTAGTTCATGTCAAAACTAGATTTAATATTCTAGTTTATAGTTTATATCCAAACTTTGGCTTACATGCCAATTACATACTTTAAGGTCAATTAACAATTTACCATTTTACGGCCAAGTCTAATATGCATGTAATATTTACTATTATAGCCAATTCAGATTATGCTAACATATTTGTTACGCCAAATCATCTTAATTAGGCTACGCCCAAATTCCCTCGCCGTAGTCGTACGTATAACATGATTTCACAAGTTTCTAGGTACTGATGAAATGAAACTAACAAAAGGAACAGGGGATAAGCATGAGAATTGACATAAGAGAATAGGCATGAAAAAGCGAACCGAAATACACAAATACAAAGATAATGGATCCAGTGGGTTTGGTGTACATAATAGAGAACCGGAATAAACTAAGCAAATTACACTCTAAGTATGAGATCCAACAAAATCAAGGGAGACATAGGTGATTTGATCCAACATAATGCCAGTTCAATATACAATCATGATTTGTAACTATAGTGTTATGGGCGAAAGCAATTAACCACAATAGTCCTAGGCATTTAACCACAATAGTCATTGTCATGGTTATAAATAGTAGTCTCGCAGTTATGAATCATGGGTGATTAAACAAAATAGTCATGGATAATTAACCAAAATTGTCCTAGGCAATTAACCACAATAGTTTCCAAGTCATAGTCAAAGACAATAGTCTTATGTTCATAGTCATAGGCAATAATCTCATAGTCATGAATCATGGTCATAGGCAATAGTCTTATGTTCATAGTCATAGGCATAGTCTTATGTTCATAGTCATAGGCATAGGCATAGTCTTATGTTCACAGTCGTAGTCTTAGGCCATTAACAATAGTTTCAAGGATATATGCAGAGGCACAGTCTCATCGGTAACTAATCACAATAGTTCTTAGTTAGATCCAAAGGCATATACAAGAACAGATTCAAATGAGAGGATCAGGCATATTCTTATATCCATTTAATTACATGCCACAAATAGATTTAGAAGTTCAAATCTAAAAAGTAACTGACTTACGTTGACCGGTTTTAGAAAAGGATAATAAGATAACATTGAGGTGATTTGCTATGATTCACGCGACTTTGCTCGAAGCCGTTGAATTAGCCTTTGCTTTCCTTCTTGAAGCTTTAACATTATTTGAATCCCCAAAATGTAATTCCTAGTCGTAGTCTTCAAGAATAGTCTTCAAGAATAGTCTTCGTGTCTTATTTTAATTTATTTATTTCCATTATTCTAGAGGCAGCATAAGGAGAGAATAAAATGGTGTAAAGAGAATGGGGTTAGGGGGCTGTTTATATAGGATTAGGCGGACGAATCTAGACTGAAAACGAGACCAGACACATCAGAATGAACCCTGGCTCAAAGCTGGGTTTCAGCACCAGGTCGACCCCCAGGTCGACCATAGGGTCAACCTGGTCCCTGGGAGGTCAACCATAGTGTCGACCCCTAGGTCGACCTAGTCCTGGGCGGGAAAATTCCCGCCCAGTCTGCGCTGGGGTTTGAATTCGAATTTCGAATTCGAATTCGAGCTGTTTTTCTGTTCTGAAAATCCTTGAAACTTCGGAGGGTCATATCTCCCTCATACGGACTCCGTTTCTCGAAAACTTGGACTCGTTTCCAAGCAGAATTTCGAGATGAACGCAATGGCGCTACCCGTTTCCCTTGATTCTTATTATAAAATTTAATTATACTTTAATTTGCGAAACTTAATGTTATAGAATTATGGGGTGTTACATTCTCCCCCTCTTAAAAGGATTTCGTCCCCAAAATCTTCAAGTTAGGAAGAATGTATCCTACCATCCAATCACCCATCTACTCAACCATTTAATCACAGGCATTCATTGTCCTTAAAAATATTTCTAATGCGTTCATGTTCATATGCATAGTGTGTGTATATGTCTTTATCTAATGCAAAATCAGGCGATCTACTGATTTAGCTGACCTCCTTAATGCGGATTATGTCAGTGCCATGTGTCCAATCATGTATGCAAGCATCCCTAGTTATGTAAATACTACATGTGTGCATAGCCATTCATCCATATGCAACATCCATTTGATAACATATCAAGTTAAATCCGTTAAGCAAATACATATATGCGAATGCAATATGAAAGTGACTGAGTCGTTCTAGTGCCTATGGTGTGTGTATGCATCCACGAGCAACCATTTGCAACCATCAAGCATAACATGTTTCAAATACATGTTTACATCCATTGGCTTCTACCTAAGGATCGATAATACGCCCTACAGGATATACATTAAAAGATAGAAAGTATGCATAGAATTCCTAGAAAAAGAGATCAAGGATGTACCCTTAAGAAAAAGGGTATGATGCATGTATCTAGTCTTCAGTCTTCTAAGTCGCATCTTCTTGAGCTTCACTATTCTATACCTTATCTAATTAATCTTCACGATTGCGAAGCTTCTTGACCTCTATTTCCAAAACTGTCGTTGATCGGATAACAGGCTTTTCATTGTCAACTGGATACATGCGGAAGTCAATCCCGCGTTTTAGGGGTAAACCCCTAACCTAATAAAAAACATCTGCATACTCATGGACTACCCCAACGGATTGCAAATCGTCGATAAATGCATTAAGCGATTCTAGCTAGCTAAGCCTAACTGTTTTTTTTTACACGGAATCTTGATAGTATTTCTGAGGCGAATCAAAAGTCTAACTACCCTCCCTTCACAATTACTAGCTAACCAACCCATGCCTAGAATCAACCCATAGCCCATGAAACCCAATAACATAAGCATTACGCTTAAACCCAATACTTAATTGTAGCTATTCTCAAATCCTTACAAACCGAAGATAAACGAGTCGAACCACCAATTGGATTTGAGACTAAAATCGGATCTTCTACTATACAAGTACTAAGGTGCAGAGACTCAACTATGGAAGTAGATATGAACAAAAGCGAAGCGCTAAGATCAAAAGAGTACTAACTGGTTCATCAGAACGAAAAGCTAAACTTTTCCAACAGAGACTTTTACTATCTCTCTCTCAGGTATTCTGGTGGTGGAAGCATGCACTCTCCCTTATGAAAATCCTGTCCCTCGTCCTTGCCCTTGTCCTTAATTATATGCCCCATTATACCATGGAAAAGATACTTCCTCTCGTCTTAGGTTTTATAATTCCTTCTTTCTTCGTGAGTCGAGTTTATATCCATGAATTTCTCATCCTTGCATTGAACTCCCTAGCCAAACTCCCTCATCCTCATCTTTACCATCCCTGTGTAATCATATTGACAAATTTCTCAAAAGTTTCCTCCATCGCACGGAAAACCCTCCAAAGCTTGAAAGAAGACTAGCTGCAGGTGAAACTACTATGGCTATAGATAGGAGTCGGGCACTACTTTGCCCTTCGATAGGTATCGTAGTCTTATCAAGCCTACGAAACCGTGCCGCGAGGAGGTTACCTCCTAGCAAGCCAGGAGCCTCGAAGACTTAAGAAAGAAGGGGAAAGAATTCAAACAGAGGATCAGAAGATAGTGCGTATGGCTTTTGGGGAATATGCCTTTAAAACAAAACTTTTCTTTTGAAAAATGCTTCTTTAAAAACCATTTTGAAAATATATTTTTTTTCAAATCTTTTATCTGATCTGGTAACCTTCAGCTCTGATACCACATGTAACACCCCACATCCATAAAGGTCACTCACAAAGGGAATGCCTTAACTTCAGTGGATAGTTATAGGTAAAAGATATAGATAAATCACAAGACAGACAAAATTAAAACAGCGGAAAATAGAACTTTACTTTATTGATAAAATAGTTTGTATAACAATTATTTTCCAATACCAGAATATCTGTCTTACAAAATAAAGAAGCATAAAATAACATTTATATTCCCCAATGTAGCGTGAGCCAGCCATAGCAATGGAAAAGAGAATCCAAGCAAAACTTCGACTAATCTTCAGCTTGGAAAGAAAACTGGGCTAAGTAGTAATATTCCCTCCCTGCGAACCTGGGGAAGGGGGGGGAGACGGAAGACAAGAAAGCGAAAGAAAACAGAATCAGACATAAAGTCTGGTAAGTTCAGTAACTTTCAGCATGTGAACAGGTAAAAAGCAACATGGCATGAATTAACTGAATACTAGACTACACCATGATGAAGGGAATCATAAGGTTAGCACAAGATATGATAAGGTAAGATAAACTGGACGCACTTCTATACTTTCTCTGCTTCGCCACTACCTTGTTATTCTAATTTCTATATCCCTACACCACCTAACTAGTAATCTGTATAAACTAATATGAACAGATACGTGATCCCAATCCCCGCAATTGTGGATGTTTCAGGTGTACATATATTATTTATTACCTAGGTCTAACCTAGGGTTTTCTATCGAGCGCATTCTATATCCAACCAGGGTCTTCGCTACCCAGGGCTACTGGGGTTTATGCTACCTACTGAACGTTTCTCGGATTTTAGGGTTTACGCGACCTAGGTCCAACTAGGGATTATGCTACCTACCGAATGATGCCCCCTAGTCTAGGACACACTACCTAGAGCGGTATATGTTCATAGACTTTTCCCACGTATGTGTCGCGAATCGTTATCGCTGTCTATATGCACATGTCCTCCATATTTGCGACCCGAGTCTCGTGGCAGGGCAAATCAAGAAACACCGAACTCGGTCGGGAGCTTTCAGATATCTGCCGATGCAGATGCTAAGGTCTTTTTTTCCCAGTGGCTTTGGTCCCACTTGACCCCTCCCTCAACTAATGAAAGGAACACCATGAGAAAATGAGAACTATACGCAGGCCCTCTATGCCCCACTAATATGGCCATCCGCACCGATAACTAGATAGCAAGTACATGGTCTTTTCGAGTTCTCCGCCTTTCCGCTGTACGTATCTCGACTGACTCAAGATGATAGGTAGACGACGAGTTGCTATCACAGGGCTACTAGTCTCGCCGAATCACGCTGGTCCATCCTAGTCTTTAGGTTGCCTTATATTGCAACCAAGGCATACCCTTGGTTCTTCTAACGCAGACCTTAACCTCGGTGAGCCCAGTCGGATCATCTGCAGCCTCACAGAGGGATACCAAAAGTACCCTCATGTCCCCACAAAGCCGTGTGCTTCGTAACCCAGTTTGTTGGAGCCTTCTTTAAGATCAGATGGACATTCGTTCCTTCTCGTGTTCTACTAAGGTTTACTACTTAGTTCCCGAATCATCGTTTTCTTAACTAATGTTTACAACTTAGTCGTCTTAGCTAAGGTTTACTACTTAGTTCTTTTTCTCGTCAAGTTGGATTGGTTATGTGTCATTAGTCAATTCAAGTTAACTTAACCCATTCATTTGTCATGTTAAACTGGCTAAGTGTTATCAGTAGTTCATGTCAAAACTAGATTTAATATTCTAGTTTGTAGTTTATATCCAAACTTGGCTTACATGCCAATTACATACATTAAGGTCAATTAACAGTTTATCATTTTACGCCCAAGTCTAATATGCATGTAATATTTACTATTATAGCCAATTCAGATTATGCTAACATATTTGTTATGATAAATCATCTTAATTAAGCTACGCCCAAATTCCCCCGCTGTAGTCGTACGTATAACATGATTTCACAAGTTTCTAGGTACACATGAAATGAACCTAACAAAAGGAACAGGGGATAAGCACGAGAATTGACATAAGAGAATAGGCATGAAAAAGAGAACCGAAATACAATAATACAAAGATAATGGATGCAGTGGGTTTAGTGTACATAATAGAGAACCGGAATAAACTTAGCAAATTACACCCTAAGTATGAGATCCAACAAAATCATGGGAGACATCGGTAATTTGATCCAACATAATGCCAGTTCGGTATACAATCATGATTTGTAACTATAGTGTTATGGGCATAAGCAATTAACCAAAATAGTCCTAGGCATTTAACCACAATAGTCATAGTCATGGTTATAGGTAGTAGTCTCACAATTATGAATCATGGGCGATTAAACACAATAGTCATGGATAATTAACCAAAATAGTCCGAGGCAATTAACCGCAATAGTTTCCAAGTCATAGTCATAGACAATAGTCTTACGTTCATAGTCATAGTCAATAATCTCATAGTCATGAATCATGGTCATAGGCAATAGTCTTATGTTCATAGTCATAGGCATAGTCTTATGTCCATAGTCATAGGCATAGGCATAGTCTTATGTTCACAGTCGTAGTCTTAGGCCATTAACAATAGTTTCAATGTCATAGGCAGAGGCACAGTCTCATCGGTAATTAATCACAATAGTTCTTAATTAGATCCAAAGGCATATACAAGCACAGATTCAAATGAGAGGATCAGGCATATTCTTATATCCATTTAATTACATGCCACAAATAAATTTAGACGTTCAAATCTAAAAAGTAACTGACTTACATTGATCAGTTTTAGAAAAGGATAATAAGATAATGTTGAGGTGATTTGCTATGATTCGCGCGACTTTGCTCGAAGCCGTTGAATTAGCCTTTGCTTCCCTTCTTGAAGCTTTAACTTTATTTGAATCTCCAATATGCAATTCCTAGCCGTAGTCTTCAAGAATAGTCTTCGTGTCTTATTTTAATTTATTTATTTCCATTATTCCAGATGAAGCATAAGGAGAGAATAAAATGGTGTAAAGAGATTGGAGCTAGGGGACCGTTTATATAGGATTAGGTGGACGAATCTAGACTGAAAACGAGACCAGAAACATTAGAATGAACCCTGGCTCAAAGCTGGGTTTCAGCACCAGGTCGACCGCCAGGTCAACCATAGGGTCGACCTGGTCCTTGGGAGGTCGACCATAGTGTCAACCCCCAGGTCGACCTGGTCCTGGGCAGGAAAATTCCCGCCCAGTCTGCGCTGGGGTTTGAATTCGAATTCGAATTCGAGCCATTTTTCTGTTCTGAAAATCCTTGAAACTTCGGAGGGTCATATCTCCCTCATACGGACTCCGTTTCTCGAAACCTCGGACTTGTTTCCAAGAAGAATTTCGAGACAAACGCAATGGCGCTACTCGTTTCCCTTGATTCTTATTTTAAAATTTAATTATACTCTAATTTGCTAAACTTATTGTTATAGAATTACGGGGTGTTACAGTTCGGCTATTTAAGCCTCATACTCCGCGTTGTTGTTGGTAGCAGGGAAGTTGAGCTTTAAGGCATAGCGTATCGGTGCTCTTCTGGAGTGATGAGTATGACTTCATCCCTGGAACACTTATTATTGGAAGATCTGTCTACAAACAGTTTCCATTAAATACCAGGGTCTTCGATGCTTTTTGGAAAAAAAGTCCTCGGGGACGGTGAATTCCACTATGAAATCGGCGAGCGCTTGTTCGAGGATGGGTCGATGGGGGATGAATGTCATGCACAATTGACTCAGCTCTATGTTCCACTTTAATAATCGTCCGGATGCCTCAGGTCGCTACAGGACCAGTCATAGCGGCTGGTCGGTGTAGACTTTTATGGGGTGAGACTGAAAGTACGGTCGTGGCATCCGAGAGGAGATCAATAAACAGTAGGCTAGTTTCTCAAGCTTCGGGTAATTCTTCTCCGCCCTTGTCAATCGTTTCCTGATGTAGTAGCCGAGTCGCTGGACATGGTCTTCAATGCATACCAGGGCCGAACTGATTGCCTGCATTGAAATAGCCAAATAAACGTATAAGTCTTCATGGTCCACAGGTTTGGACAAGATAGGTGGTTGCTCTAAATGATTCAATAGGTCCTCGAATGCAATGACGCATTCTGGGATCCATTCGAAGTTGTGCTTCCCTTTTTGAAGCAAGTCAAAAAAGGAAATGCATTTGTCAGTAGCTTTGGAGATGAATCGACTTAAAGCGGTGACCTTTCCGTTTAAACTTTGGTCATCTTTGATATTCTGAGGGACTTGAATATCTCAGATAACTTTGATTTTGTTTAGATTGGCTTCGATGCCTTGGGAGTTAACGTTGAAACCAAGGAATTTTCCAGAGACGACTCCGAAGGAGCACTTCAGGGGATTCAGTTTCATGTCGTATTGGCGGAGAACATCGAACATTTCGGAGAGGACATGTGCGTAGTTGCTCGATAGTTTAGATTTTACTAGCATATCATCCACATATACCTCTATGTATTTTCCAATATGGTTCTTAAAGAGGCGGTTAACCATTCGTCGACAAGTGGCTCTTGGATTCTTGAGTCCAAAAGGCGTGACACGGTAGTAATAGAGCCCAAGGTCGGCTATGAAAGATGTGTTTTCCTGGTCGGGAAGACACATTGAAATCTGATTATAGCCTGAATATGCATCCATGAAGGATACGAGATGGTATCTGGCAATAGAATCAACAAGTCGGTCGATCTTTGAAAGTGGGAAGCTGTCTTTGGGACATGCCTTGTTTAGGTCAGAGAAGTCGATGCACGTTCGCCATTTGCCCCTTTTTTTTTTACCAGAACAGGGTTGAAGACAAATTCAGGGTAGTCGGCCTCATGGATGAAATAGTTGTTGAGTAGTCTGTCTACCTCTTCCTTAAGTGCATTGGATCTTTCGAGTCCTAAGAAGCGGTGTTTTTGTTTGAACGGAGGCAGTGTAGGGTTGAGATTTAACTCATGGAAAGCAATTGCAGGGTCTATGCCCTTCATGTCCAAGTGGGTCCAACCGAACTCGCCTTGGTTGTCTATCAAGAAATCCACAAGATTTTCTTTTATTGCGGGTAGAGTTGCGACCAATTTTCAAGACCTTTGATGAGTCATCAGGGATGATCGGAAAATCCACCATAGGTTCAACTGGAGTATCCCTCTCATAGTCGCGCTCTTCGTCCTCCCTCGGATCGAAATCGTCAGAAAGACGACAGTAGTGCCTGAGCCAAGGCTCAGATGCCTTTAATTCCTATGCAGAGACGGTCTTGGTGTAGGAAGGAAAATGCACAACCTTTCCCTTGTCCTTATTGCACGCGTTCTTCCATTCTACTGCATAACAATCTCTTGAAGTTGCTTGGTCACCTTTAATCATGCCAATCCCGCTTTCTGTTGGGAACTCCATTAGGAGAGACCATGGTGACATGCAGTTTCAGAATTCTGTAAGGAATGGACGTCCGAACAAGACATTGTAGGGAGAGATAATGTTGATAACCACGAAAGTGAGGACTCGGACCCAGCTCCGATCCTCGTCACCAAGTTCAACAGGCAGGTCAATCATGCCCATTGGGTGATTGGAGGATCCGTTGAAGCCATGGTTTGTGGCATGGCAAGGTTTCAAGTCCTTGGTTTCCAACTTCATCTGATCGTAGGCAGCTTTGAAGATGATGTTAACTAAGCTCCCCAAATTGATCAATACCCTCCAGACAGAAGATAGATCAATCTGAGCTGTGATTACGAAAAGGTCCGTGGTTGGGATCTCAATTCCCGTTGGCTTTCTTTTGCGGAAGACAATGTCTTCCCGCATTATTTTCTGAAGTTTGGCGAGGATGGATTCATCCATAGTGGAGCAAGCTTCATGGGTGGCATGCTTTATAGAGTTCATGTATTCTTCCATTTTTCAAAAACTTTCATGCGTGGGGTAAGGCCCGTCGCAGATGGTGTTGATCACAATACCCTGTCTTTGGTTGGACGGACCATGGGCTGCCTTGGCAGGTGTTAGAGGTGTGCGCGCAGTAGGACTCGAGTTTGCTTCAGGAGGAAAACGTTCTTGAACAAACTGTTTAAGGCGCTTTCCATAGATAAGCTTCATGGT
This sequence comes from Allium sativum, assembly GCA_030737875.1. Lineage (NCBI taxonomy): Eukaryota > Viridiplantae > Streptophyta > Magnoliopsida > Asparagales > Amaryllidaceae > Allium > Allium sativum. Next base: position 855,225,004 of record CM060915.1, on the reverse strand, counting down.
TGCGTCTTTGAGTTGACAACAATCATTGGTATTGTGCCATATCGTGGTATCGGTAGTACTTGTCGGTGTTCTTCTTGCCATCAGCGGACTCTCTAGAGTGTGGTTTCTTATACTAGAGCATGTTACATGTTTCTAGGTAGATTGTCTCTAAGTCTTCATTCAACGAAGTGTAGGTCTCATAAGCTTGGTAGCGGTCAGGCATTTTGGGATTTGTTAGAACCTGGTTGTTGATGCGGCCACCCTGCCTGTCGTTACCTAGCTTGCATTTGTAGGGATGTCCCCCATTCTTTTTGTCGAAAGGTTCTCTAACCTATTTCTCTTTGGCACTATCGTCGATGGTATCGTCATGCGGGTTGTCGGAAGGGTTGGTCCGGGAGATTCAGTTACTTCTTGCTTCTTCTTGACAAAAGAACTATTCGGATTTTTCGTAGGAAGCGTCGGGACTCTTGGGATGCTTCCTATCGATCCTGCCCCGAAATCAGAATTAGGAAGGACTCCTTTTGCAAGTTGGAAAAGCATGGTACGAGGCTTTGGGTCGTCTACCTTGGTAAGGGAAGTATTAAACCTCGAGACGTAGCTTTTGAGTGACTCGGTGGACCTTGGTACAGATTAAACAGGGTGAGGGCATTTTTCGGAGTTGGGACGTGCATTCTGAATTGCTTAAACAATTCTGTGGCAAGTTGGATGAAGTTATTGACAGAAAAGAGCGGAAGGCGAGAAAACCAGAGTAAAGTAGTAGCTAACAGAAAAACCGGGAAACACTTGCATTTGACCAGTTCCATGGCCCGACTGAGTCCATTTGCCACCCATAGCGGTTCAGGAAGGCACAAGGATCGGTTATGTTGTCGTGAAGTGGCATCTGTGGCATGTTGAAGCGTCGTGGCCATTCGGCTTTGTGCACGATCCTAGTGAAGGGTTGCGCCTTAGGTGGATTTCCCATGAGTCGTTGGCATTCCCTCGCATTTCCATCATCATCCTTCGGACTATGTCGGAGAGATATGTTGGATGTTGATCTGCTGGTGGAATCCATTGGTTTCATCGAACCTCAAGAGTTCTGTTCCGTGGTCGCCTTCTATGATGCACGTTCGGGTCATCCTCTTCTATGTCCTCAACATATATAATTGGGTTTTGGTATGGACGGTAAGGATGAGCAGGTTGATGCGCATCTTCATCCGGAAGAGCTTAGGCTGGTTAGGCCGTTGGGAGAGTACGTCCCTGGTCCTGGAAGACGACAGTCGAGTTTTATTGAGGAGGGGGTCCATTGCTTGGATCCGGCTCATCATTGATAATTAATCAGGAATGGTCACGATACTGTGCTCCCTCGCTGTAAGTGACGGTAGTTCGGTCGCCATTTCCATCCCTATTGCCAGTGCCATTGCCATTGCCATTGGAAGGGGCATTGGAGCAGATGGCGACATTGTTGATGAGGCAAAAACTCCTTTGACGTAGGCCCCTAACTCGGAAGAGGAGGTTTCCGAGATGGTACACCGAGGTCGGGCTTTGTTCTGAGCGAGCTGAAGTCGGGCAATGGTGCGCTGACTTTCTTGGAGTTGACACATAAGGCCGATGTTATCTCTCAACGCCTGATTGAGCTCAAGAGCTATTGTAATATCCCGCATTTTATGTATTAGAGGATCGTAAAATATTTTTATTTTATTCCCTGAGGGTTAGATCATTCTCATATTTTAATATGTTGCTTATGGGGATGTGAGACAAGTCCATAATTTTTACCAATTTTGTTTGTGACCATTTTACCCCTATCAGTATTGTACATGGCATAACTTTTGACCAGGTCTAATTAGGTGGTGAGAACTGTGCCATTGGAAAGGAAATGGTGATTTCCTTTCCATAGAGTGGTTACATTAAAGTTTGGCTCAGCGATTTGGGAGGAATCGCTATTTTAAGGTTTCTCAGTTGGCTGTTCAGGTTTTGAGAGCCACAATGGGCTGATTTTGGAAGCCCCATTAGTGGGCTGGTGGAAGGGTATAAATAGAGGGCAAGGGATATGGAAAATGGTTTAGTTTCTCCGTTATCTCATTTGGTGGCTTATTTTCCTCTTTCCTCTAACACCTTTCCACCATTAAAAATCAAAATCTAAGGAAGCAAATTGAAGATCTACACCATTGGAGGCTAGATCTACATCATTTGAAGTGTGAGTTCATCGGATCAAGGGGTTTTGTTCGAGTTGCTTGCTGTCCGGAATCTTAATACATTGATTTTAGCTTGATTTCGAGAATCAGTGAGTGATTTACATCTCTCATATGGATTCAATGAAGTATATGAATGTTTGATCATGTTTTTCATCAAATTCAAGTGTTTAACCATAGATTTATACCATGATAATTCCATTTTCATATGAATCCCCATAGGATCCAATTTATTAAGTTTAAACCAGTAATTACTATGTTATTTCATTTGCTTATATAAGTTAGATCTATAATTTTGTTCATATGATCACTTATCATGATTTTGGAGTAATTTGCATAATTTTGATGAAAATTGTCGTATTCATGGTGATAATGGTTTCATACCATGTTTTTGGCCATACTTGATGAGTTGGAGGAGTTGGTTCCATCGGATTTGTCATTTGGAGAAGTTTTGGTCAAAATCGGAGTTGCATTGGGGTGGTGCAAGTTTTGGGTCGCTCATAGCAAGGTCGGTCGGTCCAAATTTATGTCTTGGGGAACAAGTCAGGGTTGGTCGGTTGAGCCAGAAATGGTTCGGTTGAGCGACCCAGAAGTGGTTGGGTCGAGCGAGCCAAAAGGGGGTGGTCGAGCACACGAGTGTGTGGTTGGTTGCACCATGTGGGGATGAGCGAAGGCAGGTCGGTCGAGTTGTGCGAAGAGTCAGTCGAACAGGGTCATTTTCTGGAAAGTTTATATTTTCAGGCACGACCCAAATTTGAAGAAAAAGGGCTTTTAATTTTTTTTGGGGGAAACCCCCGAACCCTAGCCGCAGCGTAGTGATATAGTTGGCTCGGTGATGGTGTGACTTCGAAGTAAATAAAAGTAGAAAGGTTCGAAGTGTTGAAAGACGTTCGTTGATCAGTGTAGAATAGCGAATGAGTTGACAACTCAAAGGTCGTGAGTTGGTGGATAATGGTTTGTTAAGAAGGTTGCTTGAGCTATGAAAAGTCATAGGGTTGGATGATTAGAGATGCGAAGGCCGAGAGATTATCGTTGTCGTAAGTTCTAGCAGGCTCAAAGCAGGGGGTACGATAGGGGAACATAAAAGACCGATTGTAGGTCGAGTACCCTGGTTATCATTGAAAGGCCTAGTTGTCAAGGTTGGACATACATACGTATCGTTGAAAGGCGTATGGAGTTTATGCTAGAACTGGGTTTACCATTAGCCCTTGACATATTGAAAGGTTTGTCGTCATACGATTATCGATGGTTTTGAAGCAGGGTTGGCGGTGATAGCTAGAGTCTTTCATGGTTGATTAGTTGCCTTGTTTGAACCATCTCATGTAGATTGTCCAACATCGAAGGAGATGTTCCTTAGGTGCTTGTCTAATATTGGTTTAGGCCCTTGGTGCTTGTGCTTAAGGGATGTTGATTTCGATTAGGATGGTGTATATAAAATATATAATTTGGATGTCATGAGTGCTTTGCCATGATTGAATGGGTGTTCTGGTTTTCATGGACGTATGGCTGAATTGTTATCATAAAGGCTATCACTATATGATGTGGGAAAGATGGGAGTAGAGTTCTTCTTTGAGATTTTGAGTAGGTTAGTATGTTTATCTATCCATTCTCATATACTTTATTTATCAAGTTTGTTAGCTGTTTTGTCGCTCACTAAGACTGTTGTCTGACTCATGGTTTTATGTTTCCTCTTATTACCTTGGGTTGTTCATCCGCATACTAGGTAGCAGGTGATAGGTCATTAGTGAGGACGATGCTGCTGTGCGAAGGCGAGCAGGAGGCTGGCGTATTACTTTTACTACTATCTAGTATTTTTGTTTCCATTGTTTGAGTTGCTCTATGAGTATTGTAGTGAGGCCTTATGTACATACTTGATATTTCCTATGATGTTGGGATAATCTTTTAGGATGTTGTGAAAGTTTGTAAAGTTTGCTATATGGTGCTTCCTACTATTACCTGTTGTATATGTTCTATTATATTTTACATTTGCGCTGTGAGTTCTACGATAGGTTCCAATGTTGTTTACCTACTCTGATGATCGTCTATAGTTTCCTGGCACACCTTTCAGCGCATTATTCCTCTTGTTTAGTTCAGGGGCTATGGGAGTTCGTCAAAGCTATGCTCTCGTACTTCTAGTTAAGCGCTTGGATCTGCGCTTGTGTTGCGGAAGCTTCGGGGTCCACAGGAGGAAGGGTCTCGGTCGCGGCTGCAATATCCACCGGTTGAGGTTGCTTGGATGTACCTGCTTCAGTTGCAGCAGAAGAGTAGATCATTGCATTCTTTGGTCGCTTCTTCATCGTAAGAGGACTTGGCGGCAAGTTATTGAAGGAACCTAAAGCACGTCGGAGTCGAGATGGTGATGTGCGATTAAGAAACGAATGCGAGTTTTCTCAGTGAAAGCACCAAAATGTTGACGGCAAAATATATCGTAAACACTATAGATCTGGAAATTAGTCCCACTAAACACCATATAGATGTAGCTACATTCCAGATCTTTAGTTCAGTGTTGAATATTGAAATTTTGGTAAAAATGTGAAATTTGTAAATTGTGTGATTGTAATATCAAAAGAAATATGCCTATTTGTATTCAATATTATTCAGTTTTATTCTTAATTGTTGTAAATGTGTTGTTTTCCTCCTTTTGCATAAAAAAGCATTATTTTAAAATCAAAAGAGTTGTGTAAAAAGATCAAAAATGTGAAAATGTATGTACAAATATATATATATATATATATATATATATATATATATATATATATATATTTGTGTAATTTGCATCAACTATTCCAAATTAAATGTATTTCTTGTGATTTTGAAATATGCCAATTCCATTAATTAGGCATAATTCACAATGATTACGACTAAAAGCCTTTTTGTTAGATTTGAACCTTTTGGCAAGATTAAATGCAAAAAAAAGGAATGTTTGGTTATTTGTTTAAATAAATCATTTAATATTTAATAATAACAAAAAATAAAAATAATAACTGCGTTGAACGCACGAAAACATAAATATATACATATTATCCGTCCAAATCAACGTAAAATGGTAAAATACACATTGTATGAAATGGTTGAATGTTTAGATAAGGTTCAATTATGGAATTATATGTAAATGTAATCCATATTGAATTAAAATATTTGTGGTGACCATTTATAGCAATCAATATAATTAATTGTTATAAATAGGACAACAAATCAATTAATAACAATTGTAGCCAATACTGATTGGGGGAAATGAAGTTGATAGGGAAATGTTTACAATTCCTAATTTAATTAGGATAAATGTTATTAACCTTAAATTAGGGATTTGACTTATAACCGCATTTAGACATGAGGTTAAGCTCAACTTCTAGTATAAGTTTGCCTGGAACCAACAGGAAAATCCAGCCACCATAGGTAGTCAACCTAATTTGAGGGGTCTAATGCATAAACGTACTAAGGAACGAAGCTAAGTTTAACTTGTGGCAGAAGTCTGCCAGGAACCGACCGCCAAATCCAGCATCCACAAGTTGTCAAATTAATGTGAGAGGCCTAGTACATACATAATACACACACATAGATATATATATGTATAACAGTCAACAAATAAATAAAGAAATAAACGAATGAATAAGAATAGTAATTGTCTATTTGGGTGCAATAAATAGATACCTTGGGACTGGTAAATAGTTTCCTTAGGAAAATATGTCTGTTATGATCATAAAGGGCAATAAAAGTAAAAATAAAGAAAATGGTTGTCAAAAAAGGGATTTATGGATATTGACTGTCGTCTAAGTCCAAATTAGGGAAGTAAATCAAATAAATATCCAAGGGTAAAAGAGTATATGTAACCTTCCTTATTTATATTTATAAATACATCATTTATAATTATAATAGAGCTGGACTTAGTAGGTTAATATTGTAAAATATTATTAACCAGATGAACTCGTGACGATGATGAATTGTATACGTATAATATTTCTGTACGGAGGGACTAAACGGGAATATTTTAATAACATAGCCTACTTTATCCCAATAGGGAAAGGTGCTAAAGGCTAATAGGGTGTGAATCCAATAACCTTTGCGTATAGCCCGCTTCCCGGGTCTTAAGTAGCTAAGGTTGAGGAGTCAACCTAGGAATAAGTTTTCAGTTTAGGGGTGTTAAACAACATGTGTCGTATTGCCTGCCCAAACCTGGAAACTTGAAATGTCAGATATGGCTACTTATCCTACGAGAAGTAATAAACGACTAAGGAGATTATCTAATAAGGTCAGCTAGAGGTAAAGCGAACGACAAAATCCTATCTCTCACCTTATACAGGGTAAGGGTATATGCGTAAATGACAGAAACCTTAACTAGTAGGGCCCGAAGCTAGTGATTTCTAGTTTATAAAAATATGGAACGAGTAATTGAGAGATATTAAGTCACTAGAAGTCCGTAGACCAGTGAATTCGCCTGGGGTATTAAGTGATCAGGAGAATCCACCATATCCATCATTGATGGTGAGGCGGAAGATAATAAAGGGAAAGTGGATGGAATGGTATATATGTATGTGAGAACTCCACAGTTAGTGGTCCACTTCTCGGTCTAATAATCAATTGAATTATAATTTAAGAAGGGATCCCTAAATATATGCGTAAACATTCTATCTCGGTATTATATCTTAGAATACCAATATGGAAAGAGTGGTAGAGTCGTGCATAAACAACTATAAGGTTAGGTTAGAAGCATTAACCTTGATAGGCATACATTTTGAGTAGAACCAAACGGGATACATCTAGGTGTTATAATATGTGTTGTACATTTCTTAGTCATAAGAACTTATTATTTTGACCCCCCCTTCTCATTACAAACTCCCAGGTTTCCTAGAGAAAGTCGGGTTCACACAGATATTTAAGTTTGGCTTTTGGTTTTCGTTCTCTCTCGTGCTCCGTATTAGCAAAGTGACTTACTTGAAAAAGGTAGTTACTAAAGTTAATACTAGTTATCCTATTCTTTTTCTGCTATGAGTTTTCTTTTGTCATGCTCTGATTATGCTCATGTTCATTCATTGCAGATACCAGATATACATACTTCATGCTTGGATGTGTTAAAGTTTTGATTTTTGTCGAAATTTGGGCACAGAAAAGTATAGGGTGTTACATTGGTATTAGAGCTTAGGTTAAATGATCAGAGGAATTAGTTAAATTAGGGCCCGTGAGAGAACGAATTCGATTTTCTTTTCTGTTTTTCTTCGTCTTTTTACTCAACATTAATTTATTTCGACGATAAAATTAGCTGTGGGCCTAATTATATAAAAAACGGGCTTTAAGCAACTAAGAGTTGAAATATGTTGAGTTCGGGTTTCTAGCCAATTTGGTCTTACCTCACAGTACTTTGGTCATCTCGTCGTGAAGGGCATAAGGATGACATATGGTGGATCCCATTGATTCAAGTTTGGATACTGTAATAGTGATATACATAAAAATCTAGCTACAACCGAGATAGTCATAATTCCTTCTTTGGTTTCATTGGTAATTTCATTTAAGACTATTATTCGATCTAAAACGGGAGAAGTCCACGTTAATATATCGCATCCATTTCGAAAATATAATTACAAGGTATATCCGTTTGTTACTTTGTTGAAATTCTGAATCTACGTTTATTGAAGCATTCAAATGAGTTCTTGGCCTTGTATTCGAGGAAATTTTATTTTTAAAAATATATTGGAAAAATAAAGATGAGTTATGAAATATGGTTTCGGAAAATGGCTTTATAAAGGCCCATTTTATAGACATGTGGTTTATAAATTTTTAATCTATTCGTATTTCAAAATTTTATAGGACGGTTTGGTAATTTTAACAAATGTAATCCGATTGGCAGGAAGAATGGAGTTAGATATTACAAGGAATATACCACTAAGACTCAAGAATATTAAATATCCATGCCTTGTGATTTTTAGTATCCATCTTCCTATATATATTGGATAATTTTTTTTTTTAAGTTATCAAAATTAATCTTAATTGTTTTTAAGCACCAATATTTCTGAACACGAAATGGTTTTTCCAGTTTGAAGTATAAAACTGGAATATAAGTAATAATAATAATAAAATGGATTTATAAATACAAAACCGTTAGTATATAATAAATTCTATTTTGAAAAGTTCTAAATTTTTCTTCGTAAAGGCTAAGAAAATCCTTCATCCTTATTTTAGGGTATTTGAATTTGAAAAGCTTAGTTTATGTCGACTAGTAAGGGGAAAAATCCGTTTTAAATTTTATTTCCGATTTCTATCTGATTTCATGCTTTATGTCTGTTTGTTTCAGTTGTCTCTTCGGAAGTAGGGAAAGGCATCAGAAAAATTAAATTTCTTGATTCGATGAGTGGTGGAAATCGATACGAGAATTCGATTGGGAGTAGAAGTTGTTTCAACGTAATAGGATTTACAAATTTAATTTATATAAAATTTAAATGGGTTGTTGGGCCGAGGTTCGAACCGCGCCCACTGTGGGGCAAGCAGTCGACCGCCCTCTTAGGGTTAGGTCGACAGCTACCCCATGGGTGAGCGTGGCTGACCCGACCCGAATCGGCCGACCTTTTCTTCCCCAACCCCAAAATTTCCACTGTACCCAAACCCTCCTCCTTCCCAAGCTCTAATATGAGCAATCCCCGCTCTGTTTTGCCTCAAATTACCACCAAAATCCTTCTCATGAAGGCTCTACCCAATTATACTCCAGATTTGCAATTTCTCTTGCCCGTTTCGCCGATTCCTTCATGGCACCTCGCAACCGACACCCCGGTCACATGCCTTAGGAAGCCGCTTGGCTAGACCGCGACGATGCAAAGATCAAGCACTACCTAGCCACGACTAGTTATAAGTTTCAAGTTGGTCAACCTGTGAAGTTCGCCGACTTCGCCGCATTTGGTCAGTATGAGCCTTTTGTCGCCACAGGCCTAGCATCGATCCTGCTTTTCAACACTTTAGAGCATGACCTGTATTCGCGCTGCGTCCGTCTGTTCGATGCTCTGATTGATGCCGACATTGAAGAGAAGTCCTGCGTCATCTGATTTGAGGTCATGGGCACCCACATCGAGTCCACCGACGATGACTTTGCTAAGATTTTGGGCATCTCAGTAGTTGGAGCAGAGCTTGATACTATGGTGATGGAATACCCTCAGATCCTTCAGCGCATCTTTGTTGGAGAACCCCGAGCTCACCGTCATCCGCGCTATGCACGCGGAGCTCCGAGAGGTTCGCGACGAGCAGCACCGACAGACACATGAGATTGGCTGCAACTCCGCCATAATACGCTCCTCGCGTGAACGTGGTAATGGATCAGGCTCCAACTGTGGAGGTGGACCAGCCTACAGTGGGTAGTGTTAGTCGACGTCGTTGTTGTTGTTAGTACATGCCTTGTGCATGTTGTATCGTGTGTTTCACTTTCCATCAATTTTCTTTTTCTTTGATGTAGTGTTGTATTTGTAACTGCTAACAATGAAAATTCGCATGACTTTAGTAATGAGATTTCTATGTTTAAAAAAAATTGTTTGCCATTCCCACATAATTATTTGAATGAAATTTCATTTATTTACTAGCACTTGTCCTAGAACTGAAAAGAATAAAATTTTGTATTAAATAAATTTTAGTAAAGGGCTGGTTCTATGTCACGGGTATATAAAAAAATAACCACGCCTTGTTAAACTAAAATTTATTGGTCTTTTATGTGATTTCAGTTTTCGCATTTTTGCGCGACTGACTCCCTTCTTCGCCAACATATGACTTGAAACGTTTAAGTTTCAACAAAATACAGTTTTTGAAGTTTTTGGAAAATGTTGTTTGTAAAAAAAAAAAACTTTTTATCATTTTCTTATTTTATAGGAAAGTGAAATGGATTTGAAAAGAAATTTTCAAAATAAACATGATAAGATTTTAAGTGGGAATTTATCTTTATGAAAAATATCGATTTTTGGTCACATGAATAAGCATAAGGAAGATTTTTGGATGGTTTGTGTGCACATTTAGTGGTGCAATTGGACCGACGATACGATAAAAATGTAAACGGTAACAGTAACAAAGAAAAGGTTGTTATTGACTTGGAAACGTTGTTTCCATACCCTGCCAACAATGCGCGCGAGCTATTAATTAATTCGTTTTATGTTTTAGAGCTTGTTTTAAGCCTCCTTTACTGTCTACAAATGGAAATTTTCGGAGTATTTTGGGTAGCTGGGGTGAAAATTCCACTGTAGGGATGGAAATAGAAAATTTGTAAGGGAGAAAAATGTTAAAATACTTCGCTTAGATTTCCTTTTCCGGTTTATGAGAAATTAATTAAGAAATGGTTAAATTGCGTGATGATTTGGATGGTAGGGTTTGGATGCAAAATTGGTTGCTTCACACTTTTATTCGTAATAATGTGAAGGTAATAGATGAAAAAGAGTTTTCAAAATTTGCATTCATATAGAACTGCCGGTATATTTAGAATGTTTTGCATCATGTTTTCAAAAGTGTTACAAAAATTTAATGCAAACATGTAGGAGGATCCGATTAAAATCATCTTGCATGCATATTTTATGGTTGAAATGCATTATTTACACCATGCACATATACACATGGTTGCAAAGTTGATGTACACAAATTGGTTGTGTATAATAGGACTATAGGCATCAGAATTTTGGGACGAAATTCCTTTTAAGGAGGGAAGAATGCAACAACCCAAAATTTGGATGATATATATTAATTATTAGAATTTCAAAAATAGGAATTTTTGAAAACGATGGAATTTGACCACAAAACTTTAATAGATACGTTCGTCTCGGAATTCTGGTCAACTTTCATGTTTAGAGTTTTGCGAACGGAGTCCGTATGAAAAAGTTACAGACAAAATATGAAAATAGACAAAAAATAAATAATTCAGAATTTATAATAATATATCAACTTATTTAACCAAGCTGACCTGAGCGATTGAGGCCCAGGTGGTCGACCATAGCAGCAGACCGTCGATCGACCGTCACGGTCGACCTATTGGGCATCAGTCTACCAGGTGACGACTAGGTTTTTAGGGTTTGGTTTACTATATTTATATAATGAATGGACGTATATAACTTAAAACTAATCCAACGGTCCTAGGTCATTTCCACCCTTATAAATAAAGGGGTAAGGCCACATTCTTTTCCATTCAAATCTATAATAGCGACGGAGCTTTGCCATCTTTCTCCTCCAAACCTAATTTCTTAATCTAAAAATATATTTATACAAACAATTCAAATCCAATTCATGTGGAATTGAGAGGATAAGTAGATCTAATGGAAAAGAATGCAAATTGATGCTCCAAATTATATTTTCCGCTCTCTCCATGTTTTATTACATCTCTACAGATCCGGAATTTTCCCCTTTCCAGATAAATTGTAGATTTATAAGAGTTTGGGGATTGTAGGCTTAAAGGGTTCAAGATTTGGATTCGGAGGCTATAAGGTGAGTGAGAAATTTATATGTACATTTATAATAACATATTTATCTCGTTTGTAATAAATTCAATTTTTATGCCTATGCCTATCAGATCTGATAAATAAATTGTTGTAAATAGATTGATACTTATTAGATATGGATATAAAAGTGCTAAAACTTGTGAATGGTACATTGGGGCTATGCATAATATGAAATGCAGGATTCTTAAACTTGTTTACATATATTCCAACAGTTATGCTATGAAATACATTGTAATTATATTGTAAAATGTGTTGTGGACACTGCATAACACTATAGATCTGGAAATCCATCCCACTAAACACCATTTAGATGTAGTTACATTCCATATCTTTAGTTAAGTGTTGAATAATGAAATTTTGGTAAAAATGTGAAATTTGTAAATTGTGTGATTGTAATATTAAAAGAAATATGCCTGTTTGTATTCAATATTATTCGGCTTTTGCTTAATTGTTGTAAATGTGTCGTTTTCCTCCTTTTGCACAAAAAAGCATTATTTTGAAATCACAAGAGGTGTGATAAAAAGATCAAAAAGGGAAAAGTGGTGCAAATGTATGTGTATATATATATATTTATATTTGTGCGTAATTTGCATCAAATATTCCAAATTAAATAATTACATGTATTTGTTGTGATTTTGAAGTATGCCAATTCCATTAATTAGGCACAATTTACAATGATTACGGCTAAAAGTCTTTTTATAAGATTTGAACCTTTTGGCAAGATTGAATGCAAAATATATATATATATATATATATATATATATATATGGTTATTGATTTAGCCAAATCATTTAATTTATAATAATAACGAAAAATAAAAATAATAACTACGTTGAACGCATGGAAACAAAAATATAATTATATACGTATTATCCATCAAAATCAGCATAAAATTGTAAAATTTACATTGTATGGAATGTTTGAATGTTTAGATAAGGTTCAATTATTAAATTATATGTAAATGTAATCCATATTGAATTAAAATATTTGCGGTGACCATTTGTAGCTATGCATATGATTAATTGCTATAAATAGGACCACAGATCAATAAATAACAATTGTAGCCAATATTGATTGGGAAAATGAAACTGATAGGGAAATGGTTACAATTCCTAATTTAATTAGGATAAATGTTGTAAACCCCAAATTAGGGAATTTGAATTATAACCGCATTTTGACACAAGGTTAAGCTCAACTTATGGTATAAGTCTTCCCGGAGTCGACCGGCAAATCCAGCAACCATAGGTAGTCAACTTGTGAGCGGTCTAATGCGTAAACATACTAAGGCACGAGGTTAAGTTAAACTTATGGTAGAAGTCTGCTCGGAGCCGGCCGGCAAATCCAACATCCACAAGTTGTCAACTTAATGTGAGAGGCCTTATACATATACGTATGCATATATATATTAGTCAACAAATAAATAAATGAATAAAAATAATAATTGCCTATTGGGGTACAACAAATAGATACCTTTGGACTGATAAATAGTTGCCTTAGGAAAATATGACCGTTATGGTCAGAAAGGGCAATAAAAATAAAAATAAAGAAAATGGATTTCAAAAAGGGGATTTGGATATTGATTGTCATTTAAAATACTAAGTCCAATTAGGGAAGTAAATCAAATAAATATCCAAGGGTAAAAGAGGATATGTAACCTTCCTTATTTATATTAACAAATACATCGCTTATAATTAAAATAGAGCTGTACTTAGTAGGTTAATAATGTACAATATTATTAACCACACGAACCCGTGACGATGATGAATTGTATACGTATAATATTTCCGTATAGTGGGACTAAACAGGAATAGCTTAATAACGTATCCCACTTTATCCCAATAGGGAAAGGTGCTAAGGGCAAATAGGAATATCTTAATAACGTAGCCTACTTTATCCCAATAGGGAAGGGTGCTAAAGGCAAATAGGGTACTAGTCCAATACGTCTGCTTCCTGGATCTAAGCAACTAGGGTTGAGGAGTCCATCAGGGAATAGGTCTTTCAGTTTAGTGGTATTAGAAGGCATATGTCACATTGCCTTCCCAAACCTAGAAACTTAAAATGTCAAATATGGTTACCTATCCTACGGGAAGTAATAAGCGGCTAAGGGGGTTATCTGATAAGGTCATCTAGAGGTATAGCGAGTGATAAAATACCATATCTCACCTTATACGAGGAAATGGTATATGCGTGAATGATGGAATCCTTAACTAGTTGGGCTCGTAGCAAGTGCTCTCTAGTTTATAAAAATATGGAACAAGTCATCGAGAGGTATTAAGTCACCTAGAAGTCCGCTGACCATTGAATCCGCGTGTGGTCTTAAGCGATTGGGGGAATCCGTCCTATCCTTCATTGATGGTGAGACGGAAGATAACAAAGGGAAAGTGGATGGAAAGGTATATATGTATATGAGAACTCCGCGGTTAGGGGTCCACTTCTGATCTAATAATCAACTGAATTATAATCTAAAAGGTATCCCTAAATATATGTGCAAACTATCTATCTCGGTATTATATCTTAGAATAGAACTATGGAAAGAGTGGTAGAGTCGTGCATAAAAATCTAAAAGGTTAGGTTAGAATCACTAACCTTGATAGTCATACATCATGGATTGAACCAAACGTGATACATCTGGGTATTATAATCTGTGTTGTACATTTCTTAGTCACCAGAACTTGTTGTTCTAACCCCCTCCTCATTACAACCTCCCAATTATCCTACAGAATGTCAGGTTCTCTTAGATGTTTAAGTTTGGCTTTCGGTTCTCTTTCTCTCTCATGCTCAGTATTGCCAAAGTGACTTACTTGGAGAAAGGTAGTTATTAAAGTTAATACTAGTTATCCTATTTTTTTTCCGCTGTGAGTTTTTTTTATCGTACTCTGATTATGCTCATACTCATTTATTGCAAGTACTAGATATACACGCTTCATGCTTGGATGTGTTCAAGTTTTGATTTTTGTTGAAATTTGGGCATAGATAAGTGTGGGGTGTTACAAAATATGTACTATCTGAGTTGACTGAAACAACACATGTCTAACCCAAATTGCACATAAATGAGTCGTTAGGGTTCAAGAAATAGAAATAGATATAAGATAGAACAAAAGAAAACATCAAAATCTCCTAGCAGAATGAACAAAATATAATACCATAAAGAGAACATCAAAATCTCCCAGCAGAACGAACAAAATATAATACCATAACTTTGAAATACAAAATTTCGTATCAGATGTACATACCGTTATTAGAGTACAGTACAACATTTTTTATAGTGGAAAATAACTCTAAATAACTAATGGTAAAGCCTCCCGCTTCAAGCTCCTCCAAGTGTATCGGTAAAATCCTGAAACACTTGACTACCCGTATAAATTTAGACACACAAGAGTTTAGGGTAAAACAAACAAAATTAACTCTAGGTTAGTCATGGGACTGGTGTGAGTAAACTCCATCGATATCGTTTAACTTTGAAAGAACCTTTTGAAAGCAAGGGTAATGATAAGACTGATCCTCACATAAATACAGATGGTTTTTACCTTACGGTAACTAAAACATTTTTGGTATCAAATCCGGTGATATTATAATAATGTCTAACCAAATAAATAACCATCAAGTAGAAAGCTTGCATCTCACACTCTACTTACATAGTATAAAATCAAAAACTTTAAGGCACTTATTGGAGATTGTGTTCCAACTATGATAAGGTATGCGACTACTTTTTGATCAGTGTACTCTAGTGGGGATACACTGGGGTTCAACAAGAACATCTTGCAACCCAGGCTAAGCATGACCAGTCACTCATTCTTCTTGAGTGTATCAATGTATTATCCTCCACGGTTGTCGGCTGTCCAACTGTTACCCGAAGATACAGAAACAAAGGAAGAACAAAAGATTTTTCTTTAGATCAGGTGATAATACACCCTGCTTGGGTATGACTAAACTAGTCATGCAACCTACCTGATTTTTTCATTTCCCAGACGATGAGGCTTGAGGTCACGATTACTTTTTAGAACAACATGCCACATTTACTTTGAATGTCACATTGTCAGATCCGTAAATCACTTGTTGATTTGTACAAATACACACTCGGTGTTAAAATAAAGAGAAGATGCCTTCTCCTCCACCAACTTGGTATATTCGTAAAATCAATGGGGCACGATCGTTGGAAATACTCTGTCAGACATTCGTCCATATATGTTCATTCCGGGACTGAACGAAACCAAAGGCACAATTTCCGTTAATCCGTCTTAGGAAATTTCTTCCTAGGATTAACAGAAAAATCCCTTGCACTTCACTCCGTCTTCAGTAATCTTCAACTTGATTTGATTTGCAATGCTTATGCTAATCCAGAGTGGTTTTCGGATAAAGTATCTACCGGTCTCTCCGTATTGACAATGATGGTCAAAAACTCCTATAGTCGAGGCCCTTTCCATTCAAAAAAGAAAATCAAAAAGCCAAGAGGCTTACCCAATAGGCTCATAAAATATCATATGGAAATTTAAAAATGTACCTTTTTGTCGGGTACTCAAATTGTAATCTTCATTCGCTTCATACCATACCTGTCTAACATATATTCAACCATTCACATTTTATTTCAAATCAATTCAATATTTTTAATTTAATCACTCTCTATTCGCTAATTAGTTAACTAGCTCCTTCATTTAGACCATTTTTAGTTTGAACCTATCACGTTCAATTCTATTTTTTATTTCCTAATAAACCAGTCGAATTCCCTTTTTAACTCGAGTTCAATAATCGATTCCAAATTTAAATTCACAACTCGATTTACTTAACTAAAGTTAAGTTCAACCCAAAGTTCCATTAACTGATCAATTTCTAATTAGTTAACTTCATTTACCAATTAAAAATCTAAATTTTATTTCATAAATCAATTCACTTACTCCACTTGAGTTCATATTTATTTTATAACTCAAGTCTAGATTTTTCTAATGGAAACTTACGTTTTATTCACTTTAAACCCTTTTATTTAATTAAATAAATCGTTATGATTTATAAATGAATATAGCGTTGTTTTTCTGAAAATTTGATTTTGGGATAACTCAAAATTCATAAGAAGAAAATTATAATTTTATCTTCCACTAGAAAATTATTATTCAATAGGTCCACGCATTTCTCGTTTCATCAAATTCCGACTTATATTGAGTTCTATATACTCAATCGAAGTTCGAAATGTCAAATTGCGAACTTCTGCGCCGTGGCGAGTTCGTTTAATTATAATTTATGTATAAATGTTAATTTCGTGTAAAAATAGATTTCAACCTCATTTTCAATAGTTTAAAAAAAATTGAGCCCGTTATCCAAATCTAACTTAACAATTCAGGTTATTCAAACTGGTCGATTATTTCATTTCACATTCATAACTCAGTCATGAATTTATTTAAAACTCAAATTTCTATATTCAAGTCCAATTCACATGGAATTAGATTATTATAAAATATCGATATCATCGAATTCCAATTATACATTCCTTTTTGCAAATAATTAATTAATTCAACATCCTTTACCATTACAAACTAATAAAATCTCTTGATAATAGTGAAGGTGTTCAAGATGGGTTATTTTATTACCTCCTAGACCTTGGTCGACAACGTTCTTGTCTTGATATGGATAAGAGTTTTAATACAAAATTGACATCACTTATCATGAAAACCCCCTCTTCTATCTCCTTTAAAAATATGATTGTTAAATGTCATTTCTTATATTTGAAAATATATATTTCCAATATATCGAATGAAAATTAATTCGTTACATTTATAAACATTGTTTATAAATTAAATTCCTTATTTTAAGCAAGCTTCCATTCAACATTCCATTTAAAACTCGATTACCATTTGAAATATTTTATTATTATAACCAATATATATAAGTATAGAATCTATTTTCATTGTAAAATCCTAAATTTCTACTTAATAAAATTCCAGCACCTTTTGGAAATAAATTTTGTTTCTGTAATTTTGACATCGTTGAATTCAAATCGTAAATCTGTATGGATTTATTTCAATTCAATTTACGTTCCGGACATCGGAATAAATTTTGCCGTTTACTTCTCGAAACGATTAGAAATTTACTTTTTAAATTCATACTTGAATTAAAATTCAAAATTATCCAATGATAGTTATTTTTCTTTGTTTATAAACATCGCTATAAATTTCACTTCTGGCTTTAAATATTGAAACAAATTTCTATTTCAAATTTCATTTGAAACTCCATTTCTACTTCAGAAAATAAATTTCCTTTTTAAATTCACATTTGAATTTAAATTTCCAAATTATCAAATGGTAGTTTTTATTTCCATTTATAAAATTGTTTATAAATTCAGCTACTTGTTTTTATTATTAAAAACAAGTTAATATTTCTCAGTCTGTAACACCCCATACTTTTCTATGCCCAAATTTCGACAAAAATCGAAATTTAAACACATCCAAGCATGGAGAGTGTATATACGGTACCCTCAATAAAGGAGCATGAGCATAATCAGAGAATGATAAGATAACTCATAGTGGAAACAAAATAGGATAACAAGTATTGACTCAAGTATCTACCTTTTTCAAAGTAAGTCACTTTGCCAATACCGAGCATGAGAGAGAACGAGAACCGAAAGCCAAACTTAAACGCCTGTGAGAACCCGACCTTCTTTAGGAAACCTGGGAGGTTGTAATGAGGAGGGGGATCAGAACAATAAGTTCTGGTGACTAAGAAATTTAAAACACATATTACAATACATTGATGTATCCCGTTTGTTTCAACTCAAGATGTATGCCAAACGAGGTTAGTGATTCTTGCCCAACCTAGTAAATGTTTACGCACGAATTTACTACCCTTCCCAATGTAGTATTTCCAAAGTATGATACCAAGATAGGACATTTACGCATATTTTAGCAAGTTACCTATATCAAGGTATGCCTACGCAACCCGCAAGATTCACACGATACTAAGTACCTAACCAATGAGGTGGATATCCAGGTCAATAGCTCATTAGTGTTTTAGGGTAAAAACCCAACGAGGTGGCAATCTCCATCACTTATGGCCTTAATAAAGATGGATTCTTACGATCTATTAAAACCCTGAGGCAGACCTTAGCCCTTTAAAACACCATCCTAGTACATCAACGTTCTTATTGTCTATTCTCTCAGTTTTAATATGAGAAGTAGTATTGCGAACGTTACTACTTAACAGATATTATGGTAGAACACCTATGCCGCTTAAGACTTCCCGTAGACAGTTGGTGAGCATGCAATGGCCACATATCCTTTATATACCAAGCATGTCCATAGTTGAGCCTTTACAAGCTTCTAGAGGAAGTGGGCATCCCCCGTGAACTACCCTACTCCGTTACCACTTGTTCTTTACCACTTTTAGAAAAGGTGGACCCATGGACTTACTTCAAATCTAATAAGGGTGGATCCCATGACTTTAGCTCCTTTCCAAGGAATAAGCCTTCAAAAGGGATCCTAGTCCTAACCACTTAAGACCCAAACTAGATAAGAAGATAGTCATCCACTTAAGAACTTCTCAAGGTGTAGTAAACCTGCCTATTTTCACACGAAAAAGACTTATATATATATATATTAACACACTTCATTATTGTCATGGGTTTATCTGGTTAATAATATTTTACATTATTAACCTATTAAGTCCAACATCTATTTTTAACTATAAATTTTATTAATATAAATAAGGAAGGTTGTATCCTCTTTTACCTTGGACATTTATTTGATTTCTTCCCCAATTGGACTTAGTATTTAAACACAATCAATACCCATTATTCCCTTTATGACACCCGTTTTCTTTTATTTCTATGTTTCCTGCCTATTATGACCATAACAGTCATATTTTCCTAAGGCAACTATTTATCAGTTCCAAGTAATATTTTTGTTGTACCCCAATTAGGCAAATTTCTACTCTTATTTATTTATTTATCTAAAGTCTTGTTATATATGTGTGTGTGTGTGTGTGTATATATATATATGCACCATACCTCTCACATTAAGTTGTCTTCCTGTGGATGATGGATTAGTCGGTCTGTTCCGGGCAGACTTTTACCACAAGTTGAACTTAACCTTGTGCCTTAGTACATTTATATTTATGCATTAGACCCCTCACATTAAGCTAACTACCTCTGGTTGTTGGATTTGTTGGTCGGTTCCGGGCAGGCCTATACAACAAGTTGAGCTTAACATCGGGTCTAAATGAGGTTATAATTCAAATTTCCTAACCGGTGTGTACAACATTAATCCTAATAAATTTAGGAATTATAACCATTATCTTATCAAATTCACTTTCCCCATTCAACAATTGGTTACAATTGTTATTTATTGATTTGCAACACTATTTATAGCAATTAATTATATTGATTGCTACAAGTGGTCACCGCAAATTTTTTTCGTTTAATATGGAATACAATTTACATATATGATTCCATAAATGAATATAATCCACTCATTAAACATTCAATAGAATATGTATATTTTACCGTTTTACGCTGATTTGGACATATGATATGTATATGTTTATATTTTAAGTTTTTGTTCAATCAACATAGTTATCTTTTATTATTTTTATTAACTTTCATTTAAATGATTTAGTTTAATCAATAACTAAACATTCATTTTTGCATTTAATATTGCCAAAAGGTTTCCAATCTTCCAAAAAGACCGCTAGCGGTATTTATTGTAACTTATGTCAAATTTGTGGAATAGACACAAATTAACAAGAAATGTATAATTTATATATATTTTCATAATAGTCGATTTAAACTACGCACAAATATTTATTTTTATATTTATACATATGTTTGCACCGCTTTTCCTTTTTAGATCTTTTTTGCCATACCTCTTATGAAATCAAAATGGCATCTTTTAAAAAAAAAAAGGAGAAATGGCATATTTACAATAATTAAGCCAAAATTCAACAATATTAAATATAAATAGATATAATTATGATTACATAATTTATCAATCATATCTTTCCAAATTCACATAATTTACCAATTTCATCTTTTTTCCCAAATTCACATATTTCATTATACAACACTGAACCAAAGATTTAGAATTTAACTACATCTAATTTGTTTAGTGGGACTGACTTCTAGATCTATAGTGTCATGTAATGTCTACAATACATTATATAACATAATTGTAATATATTTCATGACATAACTGTAGGAATAGGTGTAAAACTAGTTTAAGAAATCGTATAATACATTTTATGCATAGCCACAATGTACAATTCACAAGTTCTAATACTTTTTATAACCAGATCTGATGGGTTTCAAATCTAATTACTGCAATTTATTTACCAGATTTGATAGGCATAAGCATAAAAATTGAATTTAATACAAACAAGATAAATACATTATTATAAATGTATATGTAAATTTTCCACTCAACTTATAGCCTCCAAATTCAATTGTTTGAACCATTTTGGCCTACAAATTCTCAAATTCTTATAAATCTACAATTTATTTAGAAACGGATAATTCTAGATCCGTAGAAATGTAAGAAAAAGGGAAAAGAGGTGAGAATCTATTGTTGAGCTTTGATTTGCATTCTTTCAATTAAATCTACAAATCCTCTCAATTCTGTATACATTTGATTTAATTTGTTTGTGTGTATATATATATATATATATTTATTTAATTGAATAAATTAGGTTTGGAGAAGGAGGAAAATGGTAGAGCTCCCCTACCTCTATAGATTTAAATGAAAAAGAATGAGGCCTTACCCCTTTATTTATAGGAGTGGAAATGGCCTTACACCGTTAGATCTATTTTAATTATCATTCATCCATTCATTTTATAAAATGTAACCAAATTGCCCCTCAAAACCTAGCCGTCATTGGGCATTGCAGGCCCGAAGCGGTAGACCGCTCCCTAGGAGGGTGTCGACAGCCCTAGGCCAGTTTGCCCAATGAGGGCTGGTTATAAAAGGTATTATACATATTAATTAATCTGTTTATTTATTTCCGTCTGTTTTTTGTATTTCGTCCAAAACTTTTTCATACGGACTCTGTTCGCGAAACTCCAAACATGAAAGTTGACTAGAATTCTAAGACGAACGCAACAGTTAAGGTTTCATGGTCAAATTTCTTCATTTGTAGAAATTCCTATTTTTGAGCTTCTAATTAAATAACTATTTATTGTCAAAATTCTGGGTTGTTACATTCTTCATGCTTTAAAAGGAATTTTGTCCCGAAATTCTGACAACTAATTATCCTATCCTACACAACCAATTTGTGTACATCCACTTTGCAACCATGTGTATATGTGCATAGTGTACTTAATGCATTTCAACCATAAAATATGCATGCAAGATGATTCTGAATTGGGTCCTTTATATGTATGCATTGACATTTTTAAAACACTATCAAAAATATGTTACAAAACATCCTAAATATACTAACAGTTCTATATGAATGCAAATTTTGAAAATACTTTTTCATCCATAACCTTCACACAACTATGAATAAAAGTGTGAAACAACCAATTTCGCATCCAAGCCCTACCATCCAAAACGTATGCAATCTAATCGTTTCCTATTTAATTTCTCCTAAACCTGAAAAAAGGAAATCATAGCGAAGAATTTTAACATTTTTCCCGCTTACAACTTTTCCATTTCCCTCTGTATAGTGGAATTTTCACCTTAGTTATCCAAAATACTCCAAAACAAGCTCTAAAACGTAAAACGAGTTAATTAATAGCTCACACGCATCGTAGACAAGTTATGGAAACAACGTTTCCAAGGCTAAAACAACCTTTTTCTTATTGTCGTTAACGTTTTAATTACATCGTCGGTCCTACTACACCGCTAATACGCACACACAAAGCATCCAAACATCTTCCTTATGCTATTCATGTGACCAAAAATCAAAAAAATTCATAAAAATAAATTCCCACTTGAAAACTTGCCTTGTCTAGAAAATTTTCTTTCAAAGCTGTTTCATATTCCTATCAAATAAAAAAATGATAAAAATGATTTTTTTCAAACATCATTTTCCAGGAACTTCGAAAATGTATATTGCGGATATTTAAACGATTCAAGTCACATGTTGGCGAAAAAGAAAGTTAGTCACACCAAAAACGTGAAAACTGAAATCACACACAAAAGACCAAAATAAATTTTAGCTTTATCAAGGAACGATGATTTATTTATTTATATACCTATGACGAAAACAATGCAGAACCAGTCCTTTGCTAAAATTTGTCCAACATAGAATTTTATTCTTTCCAGCTCTAGGACAACTATTAGTTTAGATATGAAAATGAGATTTCATACAAACAGGCAGGCGTGAATGACATAAACATCTCAAAACATAGAAATCTCATTAACTTAACACTAACAGATACAAGCACGAATTACCATATGTAACAGCTCGTATTTTCTATAAACATTAAAGTAACGAATTAAAGAATAATTAATTTCAAATCTAAGAATTAAGGGAAATGGGTTACGCCATTGCGTTCGTCTCGGGATTCTGCTTGAGATAGGGTCCGAGTTTACGTAAATTGTACTCCATATGAAGGAGTTATAACTTTCATAAGATTCAAGAATTTAAATAAACAGCTCAGATTAAAGTTCAGAAAATTCAAATTTCAAAATCAGGAGCAGAAGCGGCCTGGGCGGGAATTTTCCCACCCAAGACCAGGTCGACCAGGAGGTCGACCAGGGCGTCGACCTCCCCCCATACAGTTCGACCAGGGGGTCGACCTGGGGGTCGATCTCCCCCTCAGGCCAGATCTGAAAACTGACGTGTTTCTTCCTGTGACGATTTGCTGTGTCATTAAGGCTTGTGTGGCACGTTCTGGTTGGTTCTCCCAGGTTTGAATGGCTTTGATTTTCCCTGGGTCGATCTGACGACTCCTATTAAATCAAACTTCTATATAAGCAACCTAAATCCAAACACTAAGCTACACAAAATATTCCTAAGACCGTCATGCTGTTAGAACTCAACCTAGGATAACCGCTATTCTCCTTCAACTAGAAATCACGTTAGGCGTTGCAAATCAAATCTAATTCAACTAAGAGAATTCAACGTCTAAAACAAAGGAGAGCTATTCAATTTCATAATATAGATCCAGAACACAAGACTAGTCTCCTTTTTGTAAGTCCAGTTATCATTTAGACCTAAACGATATTAGAATTGTGACTAAATAACTGGATGTAGAACAACGCCCTATGTAAATTTATGCCTATCCTTTTTGTTAAACTGAATTAATTAAGACTATGACTCTTATCATAATTAAGTTTGTGATTATTTTGTATGTGATTTGATTATAAATGTTAAATGCTTGGCAGTGAATCCATATGTTGTATAATTTGGCTATGACATATATGTTGTGTAATTTAGCGGTGACATATTATGTTGTATACTTTGGCGATGACATATCATGTTAAATAAATTAGCAATGACATATTATACGGTATAACCTGGAAATAGCATATCATGTTGTGTAATTTGGCGATGACATACCATGTTGTATAATTTGGCGATGACATTTCATGTTATATGATTTGGTAATGGCACCTATATGTTGTATGTCAATTAGGGAATTTTGCTATGTTTATGCAAGTTCAACCATGATAACATATATGACCAAAACTACATGCTAATGTGATTAGGTTCATGTTAAATTTGATCTCACTAATTTGCAAGTTCACAACTACGTGCCTAATTTTAAGTTTATGTAGTTCTATGTAAAACCCCTAATTCATGATTCATGTTGAATAGATCTAAATTTTCAAGTTCATAATTAAATGTATATTGTTCTATGCCAAGTTCATGTGATACATGCGTAGTTATGACGTTGGAATTATTACATGTTCCTCTTTCTCCCCTTTTGCGTATAAGTTAGGCTATGTATCGAGCCTAACATTTTATGTGATTTATGCGAACGTTTAACAGGGGTAACGTTGGGGGAAAAATTGTAATTACATATAATTGGCATATTTGGCTCATAAACATGTAAGTTTTTTGTGGCATAAAGTGGTATAAATTTTCATACCAAAAATTATGAGCTTGATTAAAAAGAGAAAGTGGGGATTGACTTGAATGACAATAATTTACATATAAATATAAAGAGGTAAATATGTAAATTTAGAAAAGACGAATATGCTTAACCCGAGGTTAGAATGAGTTACAGTGTAAGATAGCCCGGAACCGCCCGGCACATCCAGCAACCATAACAATTTATATTTAATGTGGGAGGTTAGTGCATCAAGCCCAAAAGAACCCGAGGTAAGATAGAGTTGCAGTGTAAAACTGCCCAAACCCGACCGGCACATCCAATAACCGTAACAATACCTGTCTAATGTGAGTGGTTGGTGCTTTAATGAATGAATTAAAGCTAAGTCAGGAATCGTAGGGTTAAGTTAATTAAAGCAACACTTAACCAATACAACATGTTAACTAAACTAATGGGTGGGGTTAGGTTAACTTGGACACTTAACCAATTTAACATGTTGACTAGGAAACCCTAGTAACGGAGACCCATTTCAGCAGTAACCCACACAGATGTATCATGGTACCCTAAACTAGGCAGGGTGGGGCACGATTACTGGGCTGATTATAAGCGGTCAAAACAATTGCGGTTGGTGCGTCAGTGTAGGTTCCGACAGAGTACGGGCGTGCATGTACTCCGGAGTGGAAAAAGCAGGCACTAGGCATCAGTAGTTATACACTGTGCATCTTGAATCGTGTCGGGTTGCCACTATAGGATTTGATACACCCCATGACGGGACAAGAACAGGTATCTACAATCGAGCGGGGACATAGGACACAAGAAGTAAATGCGTACGAGTTGGAGCCGATCAATGAAAAGGGACCACTGGGTTTGAACTAATAATAATGGTTGAAATATCTAGTAGGTGCAGAGAATATGGATTTGAGTGCGATAGTATGATTAGTTTATCTTGCCTTGTTTACCTTGCCTTGTCCTATGTACCTTATTTCCTTGATATTGTCCTGTGTCCAGCTTATTCAAGTCATGGTTCTCTTACCAGTTTAATTACTGAATAATCGCTGGACTTACCAGACTTATGTCTGACCCATTTTTCTTTCACTCTCTTTTCTTCCGTTTCCTCCTCCCCAGGTACCCAGGGTGGGAATAACTCAACTTAATTTGGACCGTTCATCTTTCGAAGCTTGAAGACTCTGTGATGTATAGCTTGGAACCTATTATTTATGGCTATGGCTTTGGACACACTACTACTTGAGGATTTATGCAGTTTTATTTATGTTTTATGCTTCTTTATGGAATATTCATGGCAGAGATTTTGGTGTAATGATTTGGAAGTTGTTTTGAGACACTTTGCCGTAATCTTTTGTTATGAACCACGTATGAAAAAAATTTGGTTTTTCTGCTGCTTATATATGTCTATCTTGTAAATTATCTGTGTCTTTTACCTATAATGCTCCAGCAAAGTTAAGGCATTCCCTTTGTGAGTGACTTTAACGAAGGTGGGTTGTTTCACTTGGTATCAGAGCAAAGGTACCAGATCAGATAAAATTTTTGAAAACTGTTTTTCAAAAAGAAGTTTAAAGAAGCAATTTTCAAGAAAAAGTTTTTTTAAAAAAAAAATGCATAATTCCCCAAAGACATATGCACTATCTTTCTATCCTTTATTTTGAATCATTCCTTTTTCGTTTCAATATGTCTGGGGATCTTAACCTTCCAGAGGGCATGCCGGTACCTGGCTGGTTCAGAAGGTACCTAGAGGCTAGGGCTAATGTCGCAGGCCCTGCAGACGTTCCTCCTCCCCAGCTGCAGCGGTTCCTCCTCCTCCCCAGCGTGAAAATGCTTTCTCAAAAATATGTAGGGATTTTCGAGCCATGGGTGGAAAGAACTTCAATGGAAATGATTCCTTCGTGGAAGCAAGAAATTGGCTCAATTGTTTGATATCTTCGAAGTGGACGATAGGCAGAAGATACAGTAGGTCGTATGGTTGCTTAAAGACGAAACCTCCTGTTGGTGGGAAGTCACTAATGCTGAAAGACCAGTTGAAAATTGGATGGATTTTAGAATGAGGTTTGAAATGAAATTCCTCTCACAAGCTGAATGAAGCCAACAGATGGAGAAGTTCTTAGCTGTCAAACAGGGGAGTATGTCGGTCAAGGAATACATTAACCAATTCAACCAGCTGGCTAGGTTCGGATTGGAGTTAGTGAACACTCCACGTAAGAAGGCTCTCCGTTTTGTTAAAGAATTGAATGAGCCACTGCACAGCATAGTTATGTCCCATATAACTATGGGTGCGACTTACGAGAGGCTGGTGGACATGGCACTGTTACAAGAAGAAGATAAGGCTGGCAAGAAAGAGACAAGGTGGAAGTACCTCAAGATAAGAAAGGAGAAGGATCACAGAGCAAGAAGACAGATTCCAAGAAGGGCGGGAAGAACAACAAACCCCGTGACAAGAGGAAGTGTAATTTTTGTGGCATTCCTGGACATCTGGTCAAGGACTGCAGAAAGAAGAAGAGGAAGATGGGTGTTGCGGCGAGACAGGACATGGCTAGGGACTGCCCAAGAAAGCAAGGGCAAAGGCAGAGAGCAGGATCTACTTCTGGAGGGCAGGTTCACGCTCTCATGGCACCTCCGCAAGAATGAGGTTGAAATGTTTCTGTTGAGAGTTTAGTTTATCTTTTTGATCATCCTGTTCATACAATCTTTGATTCTGGCGCATCACACTCTTTTATATCTACTGTTTTTGTTGAATCTCTGCACATAGACACCGGTTTAGTAGAGGATCCCTTGGTTGTTTCAAATCTAATTGGGGGCTCAACTTATTTGTCAATGATTTGTTTGGATTTGGAAATTTCTATACTAAGCGTTGGGTTTAGATGTAATGCCTATGTTTTGGACTTCATGGGCTATGGGTTGATTCTAGGCATGGATTGGCCATCCACTAATGGTGCCATCCTCAATTGTGAAAAGAGAGTGGTTAGACTCATGACTCGCCTCGGTAACACTCTCGAAATTTCTTGTAATCCCATGAACTCTATTATGCTTAGCTATCTATAATCTCTTGATGTATCTATTGAGAATTTGCAGTCTGTTAGAGTAGTCCGTGAATACTCGGATGTCTTTGAAGAGGTGAAGGGGTTACCTCCAAAGCGGGAGATAGACTTCCGCATATACCTTGTTGATAATGCAAAACCCGTTGCATTACCCGTTAGACACATAGCTCTAAGGGAGAGGAAAGAACTCAACAAGTAAGTTAAAGAGCTGCTTGAGAAAGGGTTTATAAGGAAGAGTATTTCTGAATGGCGTACTCAAGTGGTATTCGCAACCAAAGCAGATGGTTCGCTTCACCTATCTGTTGATTATAGGGAGCTAAACAAGCTGACCAAGAAGAATAGGCACCCACTCCCAAGAATAGATGACTTGTCCGATCAGCTTGTAGGTGCATCAGTTTTCTCCTAACTAGATCTGGATACTGGATTTCATCAACTAAGAGTGGCTAAAGACAGTATTGATAAGACCGCATTCAGAACTCCAGATGGTTTCTTCGAGTGGCTTGTCATACCTTTCGGCCCGACAAACACAACCTTTTACTTCGTTGATTTGATGAGCAGGGTGTTCAGAGAGTTCCTCAATAAGTTTGTGGTGGTCTTCGTAGATGAAATTTTGATTTTCTCAAAGAGTGAGGAAGAACATGCTCAGCATTTAAAAGAAGTTATAGATACTCTTCGAGCACATCAGTTGAAAGCCAAATTCTCCAAATGCCACTTCTAGAGAGAGGAAGTAAGATTTCTCGGACATGTGGTATCCAAGGAAGGGCTAGCTGGGGACCCTGCAAAAGTAGTTGCGGTACAAGATTGGAAGGTTCCATGAAATGCTACCGAAGTCCGAAGCTTCCTCGGGTTAGCGGGCTTTTACCGAAAGTTCATCGAAGATTTTGCAAAAATTTCAGCTCCGCTTACAAAGTTGACAAAGAAGAACCTAACTTTCAACTAGGATTTGGATTGTGATATTGCTTTCCAATGATTGAAGAGGGCTCTAACACCAGCCCCAATTCTGACATTGCCGGATGGGAGCAAGATGTTTACCGTATACAAGGATGCATGTGGTACGGGAGTAGGTGATGTCTTGATGCAAGAAGGGAAGGTAGTAGCTTATGGAGGCAGATAGTTGGAAGTACATGAGAAAAACTACCCAATTCACGATCTAGAGCTGGCTGCCATTGTCTCTGCGCTTAAGTCTTGGCGCCATTATCTCCTAGGTGAGAAGTTTGAATTGTATACTGACCATAAATCGTTGAAGTACCTTTTCTCGCAGAAATATTTTAACTTGAGGCAACAAAGGTGGATGGAGTTCTTGGCATCCTACGATTTCGAGATTTCCTATACCCCTGGCAAGGGCAATGTAGTAGCAGACGCCTTGAGTAGAAAGAAATTGACTCTAAGCCATCTCTTTGTAGAAAGGCAGAGCTTGGAGTACATAGCCAATTTTTGACTTTAGACCCTCTATCGATCATGTGACTGGTTTGTTAGCATCACTAGAAGTGCGGCCTACTCTTTTGGACTCAATAGAAACCGCACAACGTGAAGACCATCAGCTAGTTGATGTGATGGACAAGCTAATTAGGGGTGAGACTTCTAGTCACCTCAATAGATAGTCCATCGATGATAAGGGTTGGTTGAGGCGGGATGGAAGGCTATGCGTCCCACAAGCAAGGGATTTGGTGAAGAAGGTTCCCAAAGAGGCACACCATTCCAAGTTGACCATACACGCAGGTGGAGACAAGATGTATAATGTAACACCCCGTAATTTTATAACATTAAAATTCACAAATTAAAGTATACTTAATTTTTAGAAAAGAATTAAGTGAAATGGGTAGCGCAGAGAAATAAATATATATTGATATATATATATATATATATATATATATACATAAATATAAATTAAAAAATAAATAAATAAATATGCGAAAAAGTTCAAAACAGCGAATTGGGAGGGGGAATAACCGAACCGGCCCATTTTTGAGGTCGACCGAGCCTTGCTGGGTCGACTAGGGGTTAATCCAGGGTGTTTGGCTATCAACCCGTGGGCTGATTCGCTCAAATGCAGATTTTGCATTTGATTGGTTCTCATGGTTCAGGGTTAATCTAATGGTCCTAAATAACTTCCTACACCTATAAATACATCCTAATGCTAACCCTAAACCTAATTAAAATAGAATAGTTACCGTCATACCATCGCCATGGAAATCAATGGAGCCGCCGCCAACTAAGAAAGAAGAAAAGCAAATTCAATTCTAATTCTCTCAATCCTAAAGCAAAGCAAAACCCTCTCTTTTCTTCTCCAAATAGTGAGTATGATGATCTTAACAATATTATTATCATTTTAATTAGGTTGAGTTGTGAATGGATTATGAGTAGATGATGTGAATTATCATATATGTTGTTGTAAACCCCTTTTGCTATCATGTATATTGTAAATCCAATGTTATGTGATGATGATATCTTTTATGTTGTAAATCATGCTATTATGATGTTATGTATGTTGAAAGTTTCTATGCTAAGTTGTGATGAATCATACATGTTAAAAAGGCCATGATGTTACCAACTATGCTAGTTAGCTCATATTAATTAAATCATCATGTTTGGGTTATGTTGATCTATATGACAAGTCACATATGCAAGTTAGATTGATTAGAAAAGTTATGAACATATACCAAGACATCTATTATGACATCTAGAATTATGCTATGACATAGGTGATATCCTATGCGAGTTCACACCATCATTATGTTGCCTAAAAACCCCATATGCAAGTTATGTATAGATTTGGGCTATGATCATATCATATAAATTGAGACATTTAACAAGTTGACACCTTTTGATCCTTAACATGTGTAGTTTATGCAAGTTTCACCCCTGTTATGATTAGATTTATTTTAATTGTCTATATGTTGTGATAATTTATCTTTGTGCTAGGTTTTAGACTATACAAGTCTAGCCTATATTATGCGTTGAATAAGCGAACGTATAAACGTGGGGTAGGGGTAATATTAAGGATTTAATATTAAAAAGTTGGGGTGCAATTGATATGATTTTGCATGCCATAAGTGGATGGCCATAATTGAGTCAATTATGGACATCATTAAAAGTTGACTTAATTAATAATTTGAATAGGGAATTATTAAAACTGGGGTAAAAGATTTTAAGTGTTAATCAGTGCTTAGGACACGAGGTTGGACTCGTCTGTGACGTAAACCTGCCCGGACCCGCCCGACAAATCCAGTGGTCACAAATGTCAGCCCAATGTGTGAGGTCCTAGGCCTAAACTAAAGCATAACCGTTGTATAGACACGAGGTTAGACTCTTTAATGGTGTAAGACTGCCCGGACCCGCCCGGCAAATCCAGCTGCCATAAATGCCAGTCTAATGTGAGAGGTCTTTATGAGGTTATGGCCTAAATGAATTAAGAAATACTTAACCAGATAAACATGTAAAGTGGGACATGGGGGGTTAAGTAGGTGCCTTGGGTGGCACAAGGAATCTAGGAGGTGCCCTTAGTGGCATGTGAAATACGATTAGTAATACTTAACCAAACACACATGTAAATGAACATGACTAAGAGTGTTAAGTGGGATATACTAGTGACATGCTTAGGTGGGTAGCTTATGGGGGCCCATTTCGACCAGTATCCCAAACGTATCTTTGTGGGCTCGACCCAAGTCGAGGACGGGACACGCATGCTGGGTTCGACTGTAAGAGGCCAAAATGGGGAGCGGTGGCAACGCAAGTCCAACGGGTTTCGTATGCGTGTGTGGACTCGGGCTGGTAGGTAAGACGTTGTTGCATCGTGTAGGTATAAGCCGTGCATTCTCAAGTTGTAGCGGGTTGCCACTTTAGGGGAGTGATACACTCCACTGTGGGGCCAGCACGGGTATCTACGAGTAGGGAGCCGATCGAAAGTGGGTAGTGGGGTACACCTAGTGGAGATAGGGGCAAACGGCACCTATGTAGTCAGCTAGGGGTACGTAAGGCTATTTATAAAGTTTCTGTGTGAAGAAAGTGGGATCAAACAATAGGGTGACTGGTGTGGTGCAGTGTAGTAATGTGCGGTGCAGTGTAGTAATCATTCGTTAGTAACTAGGTGTGCCTTTACCGTTATCTTTAACGTTATCTTAAACGCTATCTTTATCTTCCTAAGAGTTCATAGACATTTACTTGTCTTCCAGCTTATGCCTTAGTCTAGTTATTTTGATAATAGTATTGTTAGAATTATCATACTCGCCAGACTTTATGTCTGACCCCCTCTATTTCTATCCTTTTTCCCCCTCCAGGTCCTCAGGTTGGGCCCAGCTCTAGTGGAGTTTGATTGAATTGCTTCATCTCTCTTTGGAAAGCTTGGACCGTTGAAGTAAAGTCCAGCTTGTTATCTTTTTAATGGCTATTTATGTAATGGTATTATGTATTTTGTTTTTATGAAGATGGATATTGTACTTGGTTATGATCTATGGTTTTATGATGTAACAAACATGTTTAATTTCCGCTGCAATAAAATGAAGTTTTAGATTTCCAAGTACTATTTATTATCTGTCTTGTTGTAATTTTTCTATTCTATATTCACTTATAACCTCCATGGAAGTTAATGCATTCCCTTTGTGAGTGACATTAATGGACGTGGGGTGTTACACGTGGTATCAGAGCTTAAGGTTACCAGAACAGATAAAAATACTTTAGAAAAATAGTTTTTTTTGGAAGAAGTTTTTTCAAAAACATGTTTTAATGAGAAATTTAAAGAGAAAAGTTTTTAAGAAGAACATAATCCCCAATAGCCACATATCTTTATCTTTCAAATTCTCCATTTTGAATCTTTCCTTTTTCGTTTCAGCATGGCTGAAGATCTTTATCAATCCGACGGTGTAACGATACCAGGATGGTATAGGAGGGTATTGGAGGCTAGGGCCGCTGCAAGTCCAGCCAATGTTCCTCCACCACCTTTTGCACCCGTTCCACCTCCTCCTCCTCGCGTAGATACTTTTGCAAAGACGTGCAAGGAATTCAAGGCTATGTGAGGAAAACCATTTCAGGGGTAAGAAACGTTTGTGGAAGCTAGAGATGGGCTTAAGGAGGTGGAGGAATTGCTAGAAATCTTTGAAGTAGAAGAAGGGAGGAGAGTTCGTTTAGCAGCTTGGTTGATGAAGGGAGAGGCCTCGTTTTGGTGGGAGGTCACTAATGGGGAGCGTCCTGTTGACTCTTGGGCGGATTTCAGACGTAGGTTCGAGGCGAAGTTTCTCTCAAGGGCGGAAGAAAATCTATATATGGAAAGGTTCTTGACATTGAAGCAAGGAAGCTCATCAGTGAAACAATATGTCAATAAATTTAATCAGTTAGCAAGGTTTGGCTTGGACTTAGTAAACACGCCGGAGAAGAAGGCTCTAAGGTTCGTGAATGGCTTGAATGAACCATTGCAAGGGTTGGCTATGACCCACATCCCGATGGGGGCCACCTTTGAGAAGTTAGTAGAAATGGCGCTCATGCATGATGAGAAAAGCGCTAAAGCTGATAAGGCACCTGAGAAGAAGGGGGATCAGTAGAAACCACAACAGCAAAACAAGAAGGGTGGAAAAGACAATAATGGCAAGGGAAAGAAGAAGTGCTTTAACTGCGGAACCCCAGGCCATCTCAGCAAGGATTGCCGAAAGAAAAAGAAGACAGGCTATTTTCATTGTGGTGATGCGGGACATTTAGTGAAGGACTACCCAAAGAAGGGGCAGAGGGCAGGAGCTACCTCGGGAGGACAGGTGCAGGCTCTTATGGCACCAGGGCAGGCTAGGGGACAAGTTCAGGCTCTTGCGGTCCCATCGCTGCTAGAACGAGGTAGAACCATTTCTGTTGAAAGCTTAATTTTTCTGTTTGATCATCCTGTCCGTACCTTATTCGATTCGGGCGCATCACATTCGTTTATCTCTACATCATTAGTTGAATCACTGCACTTAAACACCAGTTTAGTAGAGGATCCCTTAGTTGTTTCGAATCCAATAAGGGGATCAGCTTATTTGTCCATGATGTGTTTGGATTTGAAAATTTCCATACTTAGCGTTGAATTTAGATGTGATGCTTATGTGTTGGGCTTCACGGGCTATGGGCTAATTTTAGGAATGGAATGGTTATCCAGAAATGGGGCCGTTCTTGATTGTGAAAGGAGAGTAGTTAGGCTCGTGACTCGCCTTGGCAACACTCTCGAAATCTTCTGTAATCCCATGAATTCGGTTATGCTAAGTTATCTAGAATCGCTTGACGCGTCTGAGGAAAATTTACGATCTGTTAGAGTGGTCCGAGAATATTCGGATGTGTTTGAGGAGGTGAAGGGCTTGCCTCCGAAGCGGGAGATAGATTTTCGAATATATCTTGTGGATAATGCAAAACCAGTATCTTTGCTAGTACGCCACATGGCTCCACGTGAAAGGAGGGAACTCGATAAGCAAGTGAAGGAGTTGCTTGAGAAGGGGTTCATAAGACGAAGTATATCGGAGTGGGGTGCTCCAGTAGTATTTGCCACGAAGGCGGTTGGGTCCCTTAGACTGTGTGTGGACTATAGAGAACTTAATAAACTTACTAAGAAGAACAGACACCCACTGCCGAGGATTGACGATCTCTTCGATAAGTTAGTTGGCGCCTCAGTGTTTTCGCAGTTAGACTTAGCCACTGGGTTCCATCAGTTGAGAGCGGCTGAGGATAACATAGACAAGACTGCCTTTAGGACTCCGGACGGTTTCTATGAATGGCTAGTGATGCCCTTCGGTTTGACAAACGCCCTAGCATATTTTGTTGATTTGATGAGTAGGGTGTTTAGGGAGTACCTTAACAAATTCGTGGTAGTCTTTGTAGATGACATCTTGATCTTTTCTAAGGATGAAGAAGAGCATGCCCTACATCTTAGGGAAGTGTTGGAGACCCTACGAGCGCATAGCCTTAAGGCTAAATTTTCTAAGTGTCACTTCTGGAGGAATTGGGGCACGTGGTTTCCAATGAAGGGATAGCCGTGGATCCCGCGAAGGTGGTGGCCATCCAAGATTGGAAGGTCCCTAAAAATACTACCGAAGTGAGAAGTTTCTTGGGGTTAGCTGGCTACTATAGGAAGTTTATCAAAGACTTCCCAAAGATATCAGCTCCATTGACACGCTTGATGAAGAAGAACCTAGTTTTCACATGGGACGTAGATTGTGATGATGCGTTCCAACGTTTGAAGAGAGCTTTGACTTCAGCCCCAGTCTTAGTATTGCCAGACGGGAGCAAGCCATTTACCGTTTATACTGATGCTTGTGGGACAGGACTAGGCGCAGTCTTAATGCAAGAGGGTAGGGTAATAGCCTATGGTGGAAGGCAGTTGTAACACCCCGCACCCGCTACGGTCACTCACTAAGGGAATGCCATAACATCGGTGGAGTATTTTAAGTGAATATAGAACAGAAAAATTACAACAAGACAGATATAAGTAATACTTGAGAATTTAAAACATCATTTCATTGCAGCGGAAAGTTAAACATGTTTGGTTACACCAAAACCATAAACAAGAGTCAAGTACATAATATCCATCCTGATAAACAAAAGTACATAATCCCACTACATAACTTAATAGCCATAATAGAAAAGATAAACTGAGCTTTACATCCACGGTCCAAGCTCCAAGAGATAGATAAAGCAGTCTGATCAAAGCCCACTAATGGTAGGCCCACTCTGATAACCTGAGGGTTGGAAAAAGATAAAAACAACGGGGTCAGACATAAG
Source organism: Allium sativum (assembly GCA_030737875.1). Classification (NCBI taxonomy): domain Eukaryota; kingdom Viridiplantae; phylum Streptophyta; class Magnoliopsida; order Asparagales; family Amaryllidaceae; genus Allium; species Allium sativum. Next base: position 855,189,660 of record CM060915.1, on the reverse strand, counting down.
TCTGAGTGAGTCCTATAACCCTAACAATACAATCATTAAAGTAATTAGGGTATGATATAAACAAGGTACGGTACCTCTGGGGATAATGACTACACTAAGTAGCCAACTAAACACAGGATATACTAAGATAACCGAAAGACGCATTTATCCACCCAAGGATAATTACTAGATTGCACCACCCCAGATCTACCCACCCAAGGGTAATTCCTACACTGCACCACACCAGTTCTACCCACCCAAGGGTAATTCCTACTTAAAGGTTGATCCCACTAAGTGTATTTAGTAATTCTACCCAGTAGTTCCTTGTCCCCCTAGCTGACTTCATAGGTGCCGTCTGCCCCTATCTCCACTAGGTGTACTCAGTAATTTTTAATAGTAGTTTAGTGTACCCCTAGCTGACTACATAGGTGCCGTCTGCCCCTATCTCCACTAGGTGTACCCACTACCCCCAAGCGATCGGCTCTCTACCGTAGATACCCGTGCTGGCCCCACAGTGGGGTGTATCACTCCCCGAAGTGGCAACCCGATAATCAATGGTGCACGGCTTATACCTACACGATGCAACAACGTCTTACCTACCAGCCCGGGTCCACACACGCATATGAAACCCGTTGGACTCGCGTTGCCACCGCTACCCCGTTTTGGCCTCTTATAGTCAAGCCCAATATGCGTGTCCCGTCCTCGACCTGGGTCGAGCCCACAAAGATACGTTTGGGATATTGGTTGAAATGGGCCCCCACAAGCTACTACCTAAGCTTGCCATTTTATCTAGTGCATCCCACTTAACCCCTTTTATAATCATACCCACTTACATGTTAAGGTTTGGTTAAGTCATCTAATCATATTCCAATTGCCACTTAAAGCCCCCACAAGCTACTACTTAAGCTTGTCATTTAATTATATTTCAATTCCCACAAGCTACTACTTAAGCTTGTCATTTAATTATATCTCAACTGCCACTTAAGGCCCCCACTAGATTTCCACATGCCACCCAAGGCACTTACTTGATTCCCCCATGCCACCCAAGGCACTTACTTAACCCCTTAATCATGTTTAATTACATGTTCCACTTTGGTTAAGTATTCTAATCGTATTTTCTATTGCCACCCAAGGCAATCCCACTAGTTTCCTTATGCCACCCAAGGCACCCCCACTAGTTACTACATGCCACCCGAGGCACCCACTTAACCCCTCATGCCCCTCTACATGCTAATTTGGTTAAGTGTTTCTTAATTAATTAAGATCGTAACCTTTATAAAGACCTCTCACATTAGACTGTCTTTTATGGCAGCTGGATATGCCGGTCGGTTCCGGGCAGCCTTACACCATAACCGAGCCTAACCTCGTGTCTTTACACTTGTCACGTATTTAGTTTATGACTAAGACCTCTCACATTGGGCCAATCATTTGTAGCCGCTGGATTTGCCGGTCGGTTCCGGGCAGTCTTATGCTACAAAAGGGTCCAACCTCGTGTCTTAGTAGATTAATTACACCTAATTAATCACCCCCATAATTTGTATTAATTATCCCTAATTAATTACAAATATTTAAGAATATGGGTAGACCTAACTCAATAGGTAAATTCCCAATTCCATAATATGGGTAGACCTAACTTAATAGGTAAATTCCCAATTCCATAATATGGGTAGACCTAGCTTAATAGGTAAATTCCCAATTCCATAATATGGGTAGACCTAACTTAATAGGTAAATTCCCAATTATGTCCATCCACTTTACGGTATGTTTAATTATACCCACTTCACACAATTTTATGTGTTCATAAATTTTCACCCCATCGTCCCCACGTAAATACGTTAACATGACATACTTCAAAAGAGAAGATTCATCATACACACAATGGGTTCAACTTAGCATATTATTAGCATTACCATGGGTTTAAAAGGTGTCAACTTGTATATATGACCACAAACCCAACTTGCATAAATAACCAACCCAAACTCGCATGAATCACATATGTCATGAAGATGGCAACTTGCTTAAATGTTCATGTTATAGACCTATCATAAAGGTGTCAACTTGCCTACAAGTCATAGGTCTAAAAGGGACGAACTCGCACATGTACTTATGTCATACATAAAGGCAAACTTGCATATGAACTTGCATCATAACTTGCATATGAACTTGCATCATAACTTGCATATGAACTTGCATATGAACTTGCATCATAACTTGCATATGAACTTGCATCATAACTTGCATATGAACTTGCATCATAACTTGCATATGAACTTGCATCATAACTTGCATATGAACTTGCATCATAACTTGCATATCATGTTACATATAACTTGCATATACTCTCACATATAGTTTGCATAACATGTTACATATGCATAAATGTTCAACATAGTGTTTTGCATCATAAAACATGGCATTAAACTTGCATATAGCATAAAACTTGCAAAACACATAACATGCACTATACTAAACTTGCATAAACACATTTATCCACAAAAATAGCCATCTCTTATCATATCCTACCATAATCAATTTAACAATTGATTATTAAAGCTATAGGAACTCACCACTAAGCTCCCATAAGCAAACCCTTGCCACAAATTACACAAAAACTCTAGCCTTGGACATAAAGCTTGCAACTTGATGATGAATGCAAGCTAATAATTGCTTAAACAACTCAAAGATGCTTGTATGAACATGAAAGCCTTCATACAAATAGTTTCATAAGAGGATGGAGGCTAGGGTTTTGGGTGGAGGCCATGATCATAGAAAATTTTGGCATAGTTTAGTTAGGAGATAGGATTATGATCATTTAGGGCTAGCTTAGGGTCTTATTTATAGGATTAGGCAAGTGTTTTAGGCCCTTAGATCAACCCTAGGTTAGATTAGGACCATCAGATCTCGGAAGCTTCTAGAGAATAGCCCAAAACACAGCCAATCCCTAAAATGGTGCACCAGGTTAAACCTGTCGAGCACCCCCTGTCGACAACCAAGTCGACAGGGCTGTCGACTTGGTCTAGCCAAGTCGACTGCCCAGTCGACAGGGCTGTCGACTTGGGTTGCCAGGCGGGAATTTTCCCCGCCTGCGCCCAATGGCCCATTTTCAAAATTTGAATCCTGAATTTTAAATCTGTTTTAAACTTTGAATTTTCTGCAAACTTCATTGGGCCATAATTGGGCCATACGGACTCCGATTCTCGAAAACTCGGACTCTATTTCGCGTGTTTTTCCGAGACGAACGCAATGACGCAGCCCGTTTCCCCCAATTCTCACACCTGAGATTATTTATTCTGTAGTTAGTAAATTTTAGCATTAACCGAAATTCGGGGTGTTACATTCTCCCTTCCTTAAAGGATTTCGTCCCCGAAATCTCTAAGCTAAGGAGAATGCATATCCTACCATCCAAACAACCATCTACTCAATCCATCAAACACGGGCATCCATTGTCCTTAAAACAATTTCTAATGATGTATGAGCATATGCAAAAAGTGTGTGTATATGTTCCCTATCTAATGTATGAACATATGCAAACCATGATAGTGCCATGCATCCAATATGTATGCGAAAGATCCCTATCGACACATACTATTTCTACATGAGTGCACAATCATTCACCAAAATGCATCATCCATGTGATAACACAACCATTGTACATCCATTAATATAGTTACCTACACACAATTTTATGCAATATGCAATATGAAGTGATTGAGCCGATCTAGTGCCTAGAGTGTGTATATATGCATCCACGAGCAACCACTAGCAACCACTTGCATCCACCTGCATCCATCAAACATAACATGTCTCAAACACATGTTTCAACCATAGGTTTACCCTATCTAAAGGTCAAAGGTACTAATGAGAGGACATACTAAAGATAAGATAAGCACTAGACAAACGATAAAGGAGACGTTTAAAGGACATACCCTCAAAAAGGAATGGGTATTACGAACGCATCTTCGCTTCTGTCTCCCAAGTAGCATTGCTATCTCCTTCTCTCCTTTTCACCTTGACTAGTCGAACCTCTCTGTTTCTCAACTTCCTAACCTCTGTCCCAAGGATGCGGGTAGGAGCTCGTCGAATAATCACATCACGCTCTACCTTTACTTCTTTAAGCAAGTTCAGCTCTACCGCCTCTGCGGTCTTATGTAGGCACTTCCTCAAATGTGACACATGGAATACGTCATGTTTCCTATGCAACCGAACTATCTCTCGAATATAAACTGAAGCTAGACATGGAACAGTCCTCTTGCTCTTCACGGGTATGAAATGGGCACTCTTAATAACTCTATCTATCACAACCCAAATTCCCGTATTACTTTTCCTCGATCTCAGTAATCCATCGAGACACTATTCCACTTTCATAGCGGAACCTCCAATGGGTGGAGCAACCAACCGGGTTTCTTTTGCTCCGCTTTTACCTTTTTGGCACACCAAGCATCTAGCGACATACTCGGCCGCGTCTTTCTTCATACCGGCCCAAAAGAAAAACCCGCTTCATGTCTTGGTACATCTTGTCCCCACCGGGATGAATGGTCATCTTCGACCGATGTGCATCATCAAGAATAGCCTTCCTCAAACCCTCTTCTTGCGGTACACAAAGTCTACCGTCTCTTACACAACCACCCCTTACCATCTAGGGTGTACCTACTCAAATGGCTGGACGACTCCCCCTCCTCATGAGCTTCTCTATTAACTCAACCAACTGTGGGTCGTCTCGCTGCGCTCCGCCAATCCGCCCCAAAAGAGTAGGCCTAACCTCCAAGGAGGCTAGCAAACAGGGTACAAAGTCAACGGAAGGTCTAAAGTCAAACATAGAAATAAACTCTAAGCTCCGTCGTTCAACGAACAATGAACTCAAGGACAGCCTTTTTCTACTTAAGGCGTCCGCTACCACGTTACCCTTGCCATGGGTATACGCTATCTCAAACTCATAGGATGCTAAGAATCCCATCCACTTTTTGCTGTCCTAAGACTATGCGCTCGAAGGGTCTCCAACACTTCCCTAAGATGTGGGGCATGCTCTTCTCCACTTTTAGAGAAAACCAGGATATTACCCCATCCAAAGTCATCACAATTGTCCATCTCTCACGCAGACCACCCTAGTCGAACTCGACATCCCCCAAATGCAAGCCTCAAAGGCCTAAACCAATATCAGACAAACACCCAAGGGATACCTCCTTCGAATTCAGACGACCTACGTGAGATGATACTAGCAAAAACGGCTAAATAATTAAGCCCTTATCCAACTCTGGATGTCCTCGCCAGTCTCGCTCCAAAAACCACCGTTTATCCCATAACTGGCTTTGCTCAACCTATTGAGCACATACGAAAACTTATTTCGCTCCTAGAAAAGACAAGATGTCATTTACAAAGACCATCACGAACTTATTTAGGTACTCCCTGAACACCCTTCTCCTCAAATCAATAAAGTATGCGGGGGCGTTCGTCAAACCAAATGGCATCACCAACCACTCATAAAAACCCATCCGGAGTCCTAAAGGCAGTCTTCTCTATACTATCCTCAGCCACTCTCAACTGACGAAACCCCGTGGCTAAGTCCAACTGCGAAAATACTGAGGCGCCAACTAACTGATCAAAGAGATCATCAATCCTCGGCAATGGGTGTCTATTCTTCTTTGTGAGTTTATTTAGTTCTCCTTAGCCTACACAAAGTCTGAGGGACCCATCCGCCTTCGTGGCAAAAACTACTGGAGCACCCCACTTCGACATACTTCGTCTTATGAACCCCTTCTCAAGCAAATCGCCTACTTGCTTATGGAGTTCCCTCCTCTCACGAGGAGCCATGTGGCACCCTGGCCAAGATACTGGTTTGGCATTGTCTACCAGATATATTCGGAAGTCATTCTCCCGCTCCGGAGGTAAACCCTTTACCTCCTCCAACACATCCGAGTATTCCCGGACCACTCTAACAGATCACAAACTCTTGACCAACGTGTCAAGCGATAACTTAGCATAACAGATTCCATGGGATTACAAGAGATCTCGAGAGTGTTACCCAAGCGGGTCATAAGCCTAACAACTCTCCCTTCGAAATCAAGAACGGCACCCCTACTGGATAACCAGTCCATGCCCAAAACTAACCCATAGCCCGTGAAGCCCAAAAAGCATCACATCGAAACTCAACGCTAAGTATGGCAACTTTCAAACCCAAACACATCATGGAGCCCCAATTGGGTTTGAAACAACTAAGGGATCATCTACTAACTGGTGTCTAAGCGCAGTGACTCAACTAACAATGATGAGATAAACGAACTCGATGCGTCAGAATCAAATAAAGTTCGAATCGGATAATAAAGAAATCCAAATTCCAACCTAGACGGTCCTATCCCCATCTGGTACCCTAGTCGTGAGGGAATACAACCACCCTCCAGGAGATTCCGTACCTTGCCCTTGCCTCTTTGGACAATCCTAATAAGATGTCCTATTCCTCCAAAAGGATAACTACTAGCCCTCTTCTTCCCATTCTCCACTCGTAACCTCCCATCAAAATGAGGTTTCGTCCTTCATTAAACATCAACTATTTGAGCCTTCCTCCCATCGTCTATCTAATAGGTACCTATCAGTCCTCCTCCTTCTTGAACCAACTTCTAATCCGACTAACGTCTAAGTCCCTTGAAGTGGTTTTCCATTCTTATCTATCTTAGAAAGGTCATCTATACACGGAGGGGAAACTCAAAACGAGAGAGGAAGAGATTCAAAACGGAGAATTCGAAAGATAAAGATATGGCTATCGGGGATTATGCTTTTCTTTCAAAAACTTTTCTCTTAAAAGACATGTTTTTGAAAATACTCCTTTCAAAAATATTCTTAGAAAATAGTTTTTCTAAAATTTTTATCTGTTCTGGTAACCTTAAGCTCTGATACCACGTGTAACACCCCGCACCCGCTACGGTCACTCACTAAGGGAATGCCATAACATCGGTGGAGTATTTTAAGTGAATATAGAACAGAAAAATTACAACAAGACAGATATAAGTAATACTTGAGAATTTAAAACATCATTTCATTGCAGCGGAAAGTTAAACATGTTTGGTTACACCAAAACCATAAACAAGAGTCAAGTACATAATATCCATCCTGATAAACAAAAGTACATAATCCCACTACATAACTTAATAGCCATAATAGAAAAGATAAACTGAGCTTTACATCCACGGTCCAAGCTCCAAGAGATAGATAAAGCAGTCTGATCAAAGCCCACTAATGGTAGGCCCACTCTGATAACCTGAGGGTTGGAAAAAGATAAAAACAACGGGGTCAGACATAAGTCTGAGTGAGTCCTATAACCCTAACAATACAATCATTAAAGTAATTAGGGTATGATATAAACAAGGTACGGTACCTCTGGGGATAATGACTACACTAAGTAGTCAACTAAACACAGGATATACTAAGATAACCGAAAGACGCATTTATCCACCCAAGGATAATTACTAGATTGCACCACCCCAGATCTAACCACCCAAGGGTAATTCCTACACTGCACCACACCAGTTCTACCCACCCAAGGGTAATTCCTACTTAAAGGTTGATCCCACTAAGTGTATTTAGTAATTCTACCCAGTAGTTCCTTGTCCCCCTAGCTGACTTCATAGGTGCCGTCTGCCCCTATCTCCACTAGGTGTACTCAGTAATTTTTAATAGTAGTTTCGTGTACCCCTAGCTGACTACATAGGTGCCGTCTGCCCCTATCTCCACTAGGTGTACCCACTACTCCCAAGCGATCGGCTCCCTACCGTAGATACCCGTGCTGGCCCCACAGTGGGGTGTATCACTCCACGAAGTGGCAACCCAATAATCAATGGTGCACGGCTTATACCTACACGATGCAACAACGTCTTACCTACCAGCCCGGGTCCACACAGGCATATGAAACCCGTTGGACTCGCGTTGCCACCGCTACCCCCGTTTTGGCCTCTTATAGTCAAGCCCAATATGCGTGTCCCGTCCTCGACCTGGGTCGAGCCCACAAAGATACGTTTGGGATATTGGTTGAAATGGGCCCCCACAAGCTACTACCTAAGCTTGCCATTTTATCTAGTGCATCCCACTTAACCCCTTTTATAATCATACCCACTTACATGTTAAGGTTTGGTTAAGTCATCTAATCATATTCCAATTGCCACTTAAAGCCCCCACAAGCTACTACTTAAGCTTGTCATTTAATTATATTTCAATTCCCACAAGCTACTACTTAAGCTTGTCATTTAATTATATCTCAATTGCCACTTAAGGCCCCCACTAGATTTCCACATGCCACCCAAGGCACTTACTTGATTCCCCCATGCCACCCAAGGCACTTACTTAACCCCTTAATCATGTTTAATTACATGTTCCACTTTGGTTAAGTATTCTAATCGTATTTTCTATTGCCACCCAAGGCAATCCCACTAGTTTCCTTATGCCACCCAAGGCACCCCCACTAGTTACTACATGCCACCCGAGGCACCCACTTAACCCCTCATGCCCCTCTACATGCTAATTTGGTTAAGTGTTTCTTAATTAATTAAGATCGTAACCTTTGTAAAGACCTCTCACATTAGACTGTCTTTTATGGCAGCTGGATATGCCGGTCGGTTCCGGGCAGCCTTACACCATAACCGAGCCTAACCTCGTGTCTTTACACTTGTCACGTATTTAGTTTATGACTAAGACCTCTCACATTGGGCCAATCATTTGTAGCCGCTGGATTTGCCGGTCGGTTCCGGGCAGTCTTATGCTACAAAAGGGTCCAACCTCGTGTCTTAGTAGATTAATTACACCTAATTAATCACCCCCATAATTTGTATTAATTATCCCTAATTAATTACAAATATTTAAGAATATGGGTAGACCTAACTCAATAGGTAAATTCCCAATTCCATAATATGGGTAGACCTAACTTAATAGGTAAATTCCCAATTCCATAATATGGGTAGACCTAACTTAATAGGTAAATTCCCAATTCCATAATATGGGTAGACCTAACTTAATAGGTAAATTCCCAATTATGTCCATCCACTTTACGGTATGTTTAATTATACCCACTTCACACAATTTTATGTGTTCATAAATTTTCACCCCATCGTCCCCACGTAAATACGTTAACATGACATACTTCAAAAGAGAAGATTCATCATACACACAATGGGTTCAACTTAGCATATTATTAGCATTACCATGGGTTTAAAAGGTGTCAACTTGTATATATGACCACAAACCCAACTTGCATAAATAACCAACCCAAACTCGCATGAATCACATATGTCATGAAGACGGCAACTTGCTTAAATGTTCATGTTATAGACCTATCATAAAGGTGTCAACTTGCATACAAGTCATAGGTCTAAAAGGGACGAACTCGCACATGTACTTATGTCATACATAAAGGCAAACTTGCATATGAACTTGCATCATAACTTGCATATGAACTTGCATCATAACTTGCATATGAACTTGCATATGAACTTGCATCATAACTTGCATATGAACTTGCATCATAACTTGCATATGAACTTGCATATGAACTTGCATCATAACTTGCATATGAACTTGCATCAAAACTTGCATATGAACTTGCATCATAACTTGCATATCATGTTACATATAACTTGCATATACTCTCACATATAGTTTGCATAACATGTTACATATGCATAAATGTTCAACATAGTGTTTTGCATCATAAAACATGGCATTAAACTTGCATATAGCATAAAACTTGCAAAACACATAACATACACTATACTAAACTTGCATAAACACATTTATCCACAAACATAGCCATCTCTTATCATATCCTACCATAATCAATTTAACAATTGATTATTTAAGCTATAGGAACTCACCACTAAGCTCCCATAAGCAAACCCTTGCCACAAATTACCCAAAAACTCTAGCCTTGGACATAAAGCTTGCAACTTGATGATGAATGCAAGCTAATGATTGCTTAAACAACTCAAAGATGCTTGTATGAACATGAAAGCCTTCATAGAAATAGTTTCATAAGAGGATGGAGGCTAGGGTTTTGGATGGAGGCCATGATCATAGAAAATTTTGGCATAGTTTAGTTAGGAGATAGGATTATGATCATTTAGGGCTAGCTTAGGGTCTTATTTATAGGATTAGGCAAGTGTTTTAGGCCCTTAGATCAACCCTAGGTTAGATTAGGACCATCAGATCTCGGAAGCTTCTAGAGAATAGCCCAAAACACAGCCAATCCCTAAAATGGTGCACCAGGTTAAACCTGTCGAGCACCCCCTGTCGACAACCAAGTCGACAGGGCTGTCGACTTGGTCTAGCCAAGTCGACTGCCCAGTCGACAGGGCTGTCGACTTGGGTTGCCAGGCGGGAATTTTCCCCGCCTGCGCCCAATGGCCCATTTTCAAAATTTGAATCCTGAATTTTAAATCTGTTTTAAACTTTGAATTTTCTGCAAACTTCATTGGGCCATAATTGGGCCATACGGACTCCGATTCTCGAAAACTCGGACTTTATTTCGCGTGTTTTTCCGAGACGAACGCAATGACGCAGCCCGTTTCCCCCAATTCTCAGACCTGAGATTATTTATTCTGTAATTAGTAAATTTTAGCATTAACCGAAATTCGGGGTGTTACAGCAGTTGAGAGCGCATGAGAAAAATTATCCTACATATGACCTAGAATTGGCCGCTATTGTTTTCGCGCTTAAGTCTTGGCGTCATTATCTTCTTGGCGAGAAATTCGAATTATTCACTGACCACAAGTCTTTAAAATACCTATTCTCTCAAAAGAACTTGAACTTAAGGCAGCAAAGGTGGATGGAGTTCTTAGCATCCTACGACTTCGAAATAGCCTATACCCCTGGCAACGGTAACGTGGTGGAAGATGCCTAAAGTAGAAAAAGATTATCCTTAAGTCCTTTGTTTGTTGAGCGGCGAAGTTTAGAATTCATTTCGATGTTTGACTTTAGACTTTCCGTTGACTTCGTACCCGGTTTGCTAGCATCCTTGGAGGTCAGACCTACGCTTTTGGTACGGATTGGCGAGGCACAGCGAGACGACCAGCAGTTGGTTGAGTTAGTAGAAAAACTCAAAGGAGGGGAGTCATCAAGCCATCTCCGTAGGTATACCCTAGACGATAAGGGTTGGTTACGTAGGGACGGTAGACTTTGTGTACTAAAAGACGATGACCTAAGGAAGACTATTCTTGACGAAGCACATCATTCGAAGATGACCATTCATCCCGGCGGGGACAAGATGTACAAAGACATGAAGAGAGTTAACTTTTGGGCCGGCATGAAGAAAGACGTGGCCGAGTATGTCGCTAGATGCTTGGTGTGCCAACAAGTAAAAGCGGAGCAAAAGAAACCCGGTGGGTTGCTTCACCCATAGGAGGTTCCACTATGGAAGTGGGAAAGTGTCTCGATGGATTTTGTGGATGGGTTACTGTGATCAAGGAAGGGTAATACGGGAATTTGGGTTATAGTAGATAGACTTATTAAAAGCGCCCATTTCATTCCTGTAAAGAGTAAGAGGACTGCTCCATGGTTAGCCTCTGTATACGTTCGAGAAATAGTTCGTTTGTACGGTGTTCCTTCTAGCATAGTGAGCGACCGCGATCCTATTTTCACTAGCGAATTCTGGAGAAGCTTACAAGAGGAGGTAGGGACTCAGTTATGTTTGAGCACCGCATATCATTCTTAGACGGACGGCCAGACTGAGAGGGTGAATCGCATTCTAGAGGATCTGTTGAGGCTATGTATCCTAGACTTTGGGGGTACATGGGAAGAGCATCTTCCATTGGTTGAGTTCGCATATAATAATAGCTTTCAGTCCAGCATTGGTATGGCACCATTTGAAGCTCTTTATGGACGACCTTGTCGTTCACCTACATGTTGGTGGGAATCTACGGATAAGATCTTACTTGGGCCCGATATGATTAGGAAGACTTCGGAGAAGATCGACTTGATTCGAAGGAGGATGAAAGCAGCGCAAGATAGGCAGAAATCTTATGCGTATAAGAGGAGGACAGATATCGAGTCTGAAGTTGGGGACATGGTCTTTGTCAAAGTGTCTCCATTACGAAACGTTGTTCGCTTTGGGTCCGTTGGGAAATTAACACCAAGGTTTGTAGGGCCATTTCCTATTAAGGGGAAAATTGGACAGATGGCGTATAGAGTGGAGTTGCCCGAGAGACTTAGTGGTGTACACGACGTATTCCATGTGTCACATTTGAGGAAGTGCTTGCACGAGACCGCGGAAGTGGTAGAGCCGAGCTTTCTTAGAGAGGTGGAGATAGAGCATGATGCGACAATTCGAAGAGATCCTACGCGCATTCTTGGGTTGGAGATCAAGAGGTTGAGGAATCGAGAGGTCAGACTAGTCAAAGTGCAATGGGGATATGATGAGAGCAACGCTACTTGGGAGACGGAAGAAAAGATGCGTTCACGATACCTTTTTTTTTTGAGGGTATGTCCTTTAATTTCTCCTTTATCGCTTAGCTTGTACTTATCTTGTATTTAGTATATCCTCTCGCTAGTATCTTTGACCTTTAGTTAGGATAATCCTATGGTTGAAACATGTGTTTGAGACATGTTATGTATGGTGGATGCAAAGTGGATGCAAGTGTTTGCTAGTGGTTGCTCGTGGATGCATATACACACACTATTAGGCACCAGATCGGCTCAGTCACTTCATACTGCATATTGCATATATATGGATGTATTTAGTAAAATGGATGTATAATGGTTGTATTATCATATAGTTGCTGCATTCGGGTGGATGGTTGTGCACACATATAGAATTAATATGTATCATTAGGAATATTTTGCGTACATATTGGATGCATGGCACTATCATGAATTGCACTAAGGAGGTTGACTGAATAAGTAGACCGCCTAATTTTGCATTAGATATGGACATATACACACACTGTGCATATAAACATTAAAGCATTAGAAGTCTTTTAAGGACAATGGATGCTGGTGTTTGATGGTTGAGTAGATGGACGATTAGATGGTAGGATATACATTCTTCTTGACTTGGAGATTTCGGGGGCGAAATCCTTTAAGGAGGGGAGAATGTAACACCTCGTAATTTTATAACATTAAAATTCACAAATTAAAGTATACTTAATTTTTAGAAAAGAATTAAGTAAAATGGGTTGCGCAGAGAAATATATATATATATATTGATATATATATATATATATATAAATTAAAAAATAAATAAATAAATATGCGAAAAAGTTCAAAACAGCGAATTGGGAGGGGGAATAACCGAACCGGCCCATTTTTGAGGTCAACCCGAGCTCCGCTGGGTCGACTAGGGGTTAATCCAGGGTGTTTGGCTGTCAACCCGTGGGCCGATTCGCTCAAATGCAGATTTTGCATTTGATTGGTTCTCATGGTTCAGGGTTAATCTATAGGTCCTAAATAACTTCCTACACCTATAAATACATCCTAATGCTAACCCTAAACCTAATTAAAATAGAATAGTTACCGTCATACCATCGCCATGGAAATCAATGGAGCCGCCGCCAACTAAGAAAGAAGAAAAGCAAATTAAATTCTAATTCTCTCAACCCTAAAGCAAAGCAAAACTCTCTCTTTTCTTCACTAAATTGTGAGTATGATGATCTTAACAAGATTATTATCATTTTAATTAGGTTGAGTTATGAATGGATTATGAGTAGATGATGTGAATTATCATATATGTTGTTGTAAACCCCTTTTGCTATCATGTATATTGTAAATCCAATTTTATGTGATGATGATATCTTATATGTTGTAAATCATGCTATGATGATGTTATGTATGTTGAAAGTTTCTATGCTAAGTTGTGATGAATCATACATGTTAAAAAGGCCATGATGTTACCATCTATGCTAGTTAGTTCATATTAATTAAATCATCATGTTTGGGTTATGTTGATCTATATGACAAGTCACATATGCAAGTTAGATTGGTTAGAAAAATTATGAACATATACCAAGACATCTATTATGACATCTAGAATTATGCTATGACATACGTGATGTCCTATGCTAGTTCACACCATCATTATGTTGCCTAAAAACCCTATATGCAAGTTTATGTATAGATTTGGGCTATGATCATATCATATAAATTGAGACATTTAACAAGTTGACACCTTTTGATCCTTAACATGTGTAGTTTATGCAAGTTTCACTCCTATTATGATTAGATTTATTTTAATTGTCTATATGTTGTGATAATTTATCTTTGTGCTAGGTGTTAGACTATACAAGTCTAGCCTATATTATGCGTTGAATAAGCGAACGTATAAACGTGGGGTAGGGGTAATATTAAGGATTTAATATTAAAAAGTTGGGGTGCAATTGATATGATTTTACATGCCATAAGTGGATGGCCATAATTAAGTCAATTATGGACATCATTAAAAGTTGACTTAATTAATAATTTGAATAGGGAATTATTAAAACTGGGGTAAAAGATTTTAAGTGTTAATCAATGCTTAGGACAGGAGGTTGGACTCGTTTGTGACGTAAAACTGCCCGGCAAATCCAGTGGTCACAAATGTCAGCCCAATGTGAGAGGTCCTAGGCCTAAACTAAAGCATAACCGTTGTAAAGACACGAGGTTAGACTCTTTTAAGATGTAAGACTGCCCGGACCCGCCCGGCAAATCCAGCTGCCATAAATGCTAGCCTAATGTGAGAGGTCTTTATGAGGTTATGGCCTGAATGAATTAAGAAATACTTAACCAGATAAACATGTAAAGTGGGACATGGGGGGTTAAGTAGGTGCCTTGGGTGGCACAAGTAATCTAGAGGGTGCCATTAATGGCATGTGAAATACGATTAGTAAGACTTAACCAAACACACATGTAAATGAACATGACTAAGAGGGTTAAGTGGGATATACTAGTGACAAGCTTAGGTGGGTAGCTTGTGGGGGCCCATTTCGACCAGTATCCCAAACGTATCTTTGTGGGCTCGACCCAAGTTGAGGACGGGACACGCATGCTGGGTTCGACTGTAAGAGGCCAAAACGGGGAGCGGTGGCAAAGCAAGTCCAACGGGTTTCGTATGCGTGTGTGGACCCGGGCTGGTAGGTAAGACGTTGTTGCATCGTGTAGGTATAAGCCATGCATTCTCAAGTTGTAGCGGGTTGCCACTTTAGGGGAGTGATACACTCCACTGTGGGGCCAGCACGGGTATCTACGAGTAGGGAGTCGATCGAAAGTGGGTAGTGGGGTACACCTAGTGGAGATAGGGGCAAACGACACCTATGTAGTCAGCTAGGGGTACGTAAGGCTATTTATAAAGTTTCTGTGTGAAGAAAGTGGGATCAAACAATAGGGTGACTTGTGTGGTGCAGTGTAGTAATGTGCGGTGCAGTGTAGTAATCATTCGTTAGTAACTAGGTGTGCCTTTACCGTTATCTTTAACGTTATCTTAAACGCTATCTTTATCTTCCTAAGAGTTCATAGACATTCACTTGTCTTCCAGCTTGTGCCTTAGTCTAGTTATTTTGATAATAGTATTGTTAGAATTATCATACTCGCCAGACTTTATGTCTGACCCCCTCTATTTCTATCCTTTTTCCCCCTCCAGGTCCTCAGGTTGGGCCCAGCTCTAGTGGAGTTTGATTGAATTGCTTCATCTCTCTTTGGAAAGCTTGGACCGTTGAAGTAAAGTCCAGCTTGTTATCTTTTTAATGGCTATTTATGTAATGGGATTATGTATTTTGTTTTTATGAAGATGGATATTGTACTTGGTTATGATCTATGGTTTTATGATGTAACAAACATGTTTAATTTCCGCTGCAATAAAATGAAGTTTTAGATTTCCAAGTACTATTTATTATCTGTCTTATTGTAATTTTTCTGTTCTATATTCACTTATAACCTCCATGGAAGTTAATGCATCCCCTTTGTGAGTGACATTAATGGACGTGGGGTGTTACATATAAAGACGTAAAAAGGGTTTTCTTTTGGAATGGCATGAAGAGGGATGCAGCCGAATTCGTCTCTAAGTGCTTAATATGCCAGCAAGTCAAGGCGTAGCAAAATAAGCCTGGTGGTTTGCTTCATCCTCTAGAGGTCCCACAGTGGAAATAGGATAGCATTTCAATGGAGTTTATCGATGGGTTGCCTATGTCAAGAAAGGGCAATACAATTATTTGGGTAATAGTGGACAGGCTCACAAAAAGTGCTCACTTTATACCCATTAAAAGTAGGAGGACTGCCTCATCTTTAGCATCCATTTATCTTAAAGAAATAGTTCGACTCCATGGGATACCCTCCAGCATTGTGAGTGACCGAGATCCTATCTTTACGAGCGAGTTTTGGAAGAGCTTGCAAGAGGTTGTAGGCACACAGCTATGCTTAAGCACATCCTATCACCCCCAAACCGACGGTCAGACGGAAAGGGTGAACAGAGTATTAAAAGACCTCTTGAGATTATGCATTCTTGACTTTGGAGGAACATGGGAGGATCATCTTCCTTTGGTGGAGTTTGCCTACAACAATTGCTACCAAGACACCATAGGCTTGGCACCTTTCGAAGCTTTATATGGAAGACCATGCTGATCACCAACTTGTAAGTGGGAGTCTACAAACAAGCTCATACATGGACCGGATATGATTAGAGAAACTTCAGAGAAAGTGGACTTGATACGTAGAAGAATGAAGACTGCCCAAGATAGATAGAAGTCCTATGCAGATAAAAGAAGAACTGACCTTGAGTTTGAGGTTGGGGACAGGGTTTTCCTTAAAGTATCTCCTTTGAGGAACGTCGTTCGCTTCGGATCCGCAGGAAAGTTAGCACAAAGATTTGTAGGGTCGTTTCCTATCATTGATAAGATTGGGAAGATGGCTTACAGAATAGAGCTGCTCGAAAGATTGGCTGGAGTTCATAATGTCTTTCACGTTTCTCACTTACGAAAGTGCTTACATGAGTCTGCGGAAGTGGTGGAACCAAGCATATTAGAGGAAGTACAAGTAGAATGAGAGGTGACTATGAGAAGAGTTCCAACTCGTATCTTGGGTACAAAAGTCAAAAAGCTATGCAACGGCGAAGTCAAACTTGTTAAAGTTCAATGGAGTGACGCTGAGGAAGATGCGACTTGGGAGAATGAGGCCAAGATACGCGCAGCCTACCATTTTCTTTTTGAGGGTACATCTTTGATCTCATTTTCCTTAAGTTTGTTTATGCTCGTATCTATCTTTTTAGCATTTTCCTAAGTGCTGTTCTTGATCCTTAGGTAGATACCAATGGATGTAAACATGTATTTGAAACATGTTATGATTGATGGTTGTAAGTGGATGCAAGTGGTTGCTAGTGGTTGCTTGTGGATGCATATACAAACACATTAAGTGCTAGATTGGATCAGTCACTTTCATATTGCATATACATATATGTATTTGTATATAATTGAAACTTGATGTGTTATCATATGGACGTTGCATTTGTATGAATGATTGTGCACTCATGTAGAAAGCATGATTAGGGAAGATTGCATACATAATGGACACATAACACTGACATAATTTGCATTAAGGAGGTCAACTGAATCAGTAGACCGCCTTATTTTGCATTAGATAAGGACATGTACACACACTATGCATATGATCATGAAGCATTAGAAGTATTTTTAAGGACAATGGATGCCTATGCTTGATGGTTGAGTAGATGGATGATTGGATGGTAGGATATACGTTCTTCTTGACTTGAAGATTTCGGGGACGAAATCCTTTAAGGAGGGGAGAATGTGACACCACGTATTTTCTGTAAACATTAAAGTAACGAATTAAATAATAATTAATTTCAAATGTAAGAATTAAGGGAAATGAGTTAGGCCATTGCGTTTGTCTTGGAATTATTCTTGAGATAGAGTTCGAGTTTGCGTAAATTGGACTTCGTATGAAGGAGCTACGACTTTCAGAAGATTCAAGAATTTAAATAAATAGCTCAGATTAAAGTTCAGAAAATTCAAATTTCAAAATCAGAAGCAGAAGCGGGCTAGGCGGGAATTTTCCCGACCAAGGTCAGGTCAACCAGGAGGTCGACCAGGGGGTCGACCTCCCCCTCGGGCCAAATTTGAAAACTGACATGTTTCTTCCTATGACGATTTGTTGTGTCATTAAGGCTCATGTGGCACATTCTGGTTGGTTCTACTAGGTTTGAATGGATTTGATTTTCCCTGGGTGATCTAAAGGCTCCTATTAAATCAAACTTCTATATAAGCAACCTAAATCCAAACCCTAAGCCACAAAAAATATTCCTAAGACCGTCATGCTGTCAGAACTCAACCTAGAATAGCTGCCATTCTCCTTCAACTAGAAAGCAAGTTAGGAATTGAAAATCAAATCTAATTCAACTAAGAGAATTCAACATCTACAACAAAGGAGAGCTATTCAATTTCAGAATATAGATCCCAGAACACAAGACTAGTCTTCTTTTTGTAGGTCCTGTTATCATTTACACCTAAACAATATTAGAATTGTGACTAAATAACTGGAGTAGAACAATGCCCTATGTAAATTTATGCCTATCATTTTTGTCAAACTGAATTAATTAAGACTATGACTCTTATCATGATTAAGTTTGTGATTATGTTGTGTGTGATTTGATGATAAATGTTAAATGCTTGGCAATGAATCCATATGTTGTATAATTTGGCTATGACATATATGTTGTGTAATTTAGCGATGACATATTATGTTGTATACTTTGGCGATGACATATCATATTAAATAAATTGGCGATGACATATTATGTGGTATAACTTGGCAATGGCATATCATGTTGTGTAATTTGGCGATGACATACGATGTTGTATAATTTGGCGATGACATTTCATGTTATATGCTTTGGTAATGACACCTATATGTTGTATGTCAATTTAGTAATTATGGAATGTTTATGCAAGTTCAACCATGATCACATATACGACCAAAACTACATGCTAATATGTTTAGGTTCATGTTAAATTTGATCCCACTAATTTGCAAGTTCACAACTACATGCCTAATTTTAAGTTTATGTAGTTCTATGTAAAGCCCCTATTTCATGATTCATGTTGAGTAGATCTAAATTTGCAAGTTCATAATTAAATGTATATTGTTCTATGCCAATTTCATATGATACATGTGTAGTTATGATGTTGGAATTATTATATGTTCCTCTTTTTCCCCTTTTGTGTATAAGTTAGGCTATGTATCGAGCCTAACATTTTATGTGATTTTTGCGAACGTTTAACGGGGGAAACGTTGGGAAAAAAATGAAATTACATATAATTGGCATATTTGGCTTATAAATATGTAAATGTTTTATGGCATAAAGTGGTGTAAATTTTCATACCTAAAATTATGAACTTGGTTTAAAAGAGAAAGTGGGGCTTGGCTTGAATGACAATAATTTATATACATACATATATATATATATATATATAAAGAGGTAAATACGTAAATTTAGAAAAGATGAATATGCCTAACCCGAGGTTAGATTAAGTTACGGTAAGACTGCCTGGAATTGCCCGGCACATCAAGCAACCGTAACAATATATATATATCTAATGTGGAAGGTTAGTGCATCGAGCCCAAAAGAACCCGAGGAAAGACTGAGTTGTGGTTTAAAACTGCCCAGACCCGACCGGCACATCTAGTAACCGCAACAATACCTGTCTAATGTGAGTGGTTGGTGCTTTAATGAATGAATTAAAGCTAATTCAGGAATGGTAGGGTTAAGTCAATTGAAGCAACGCTTAACCAATACAACATGTTAACTAAACTGATGGGTGGGGTTAGGTTAACTTGGACACTTAACAAATTTAACATGTTGATTAGGAAACCCTAGTAACGGGGACCCATTTCAGCAGTAACCCACATAGATGTATCATGGTAACCTGAACTAGGCAAGGTGGGGCACGATTACTGGGATGATTAAGCGGTCAAAACAACGGCGGTTGGTGCGTCAGTGTAGGTTCCGACAGAGTACGGGCGTGCACGTACTCCGGAGTGGAAAAAGTAGGCACTGGGCAGTAGTAGTTATACACTGTGCATCTTGAATCGTGTCGAGTTACCACTATAGGATTTGATACACCCATTGGTGGGACCAGCACATGTATCTACAATCGAGCGGGGTCGTAGGACACTAGTAGTAAATGCGTACGAGTAGGAGCCGATCAATGAAAGGGGATCACTGGGTTTGAACTTATGATAATGGTTGAAATATTTAGTAGGTGCAGATAGTATGGATTTGAGTGTGATAGTATGATTAGTTTTTCTTGCCTTGTTTACCTTGCCTTATCGTATGTTACCTTATTTCCTTGATATTGTCCTGTGTCCAGCTTATTCAAGTCATGGTTCTCTTACAAGTTTACATGCTGAATAATCACTAGACTTACCAGACTTATGTCTGACCCATTTTTCTTTCGCTCTCTTTTCTTCCGTTCCCCCCCGGTACCTAGGAAGGGAATAACTCATCTTAATTTGGACCGTTCATCTTTCCAAGCTTGAAGACTCTGTGATGTATAGCTTGGAACCTCTTATTTATGGATATGGCTTTGGATACACTACTACTTGCGGATTTATGCAGTTTTATTTATGTTTTATGCTTCTTTATGTAATAATCAAGATAGAGATTTTGATGTAATGATTTGGAAGTTGTTTTGAGACACTTTGTCGTAATGTTTTGTTATGAACCACGTATGAAATAATTTTTTTTTCCGCTGCTTATATATGTCTGTCTTGTAAATTATTTGTGTCTTTTACCTATAATGCTCCTCCAAAGTTAAGGCATTCCCTTTGTGAGTGACATTAAAGGAGGTGGGGTGTTTCACCATAACCAAGAACCCGATGCCGGATAGGGATAACAACAAAACAACACCAAAACTCCTAAACAGTAGTTATAAACAACGAGATGCCTTGCTCTGTGGCTGGAGCTCAAACCAATTTTTATGATCTTTGATTTACCATATCATGGAAGCAAAATGCACAATCTTGTACCAACACTACTGGTGTTGTTGGTAGTGCCCACATCACCATCTCTTCTGAGAGAGAATTTATGATGAGAGAAAGAAACCTACCACAAAACAGCTTCTCATGAAAACCCGCCTAATATTGTCTAAAGACAAAATGGATAGGTGAATTTATAGAAACTAATTCCATGAGTCAATAAACAAGCATAACAAACTGAATTGAATATGATGTGCTACGAAATAATGGTTACGCCACCGATCAAACAAAGGTTTGATTTCCACGTCATGAGACAAATCTAGTCATAACTTCCCATTTATAGATCGATGTGCTAAATGGGTCACGCGTCTACATGGACAGTTCAAACATAGATTCCTAAACACAAGAACCGACATCAAGAAAAAGAGATTTGCTGCAAGATCTCCGAATACAGTCAACAAGAGACCATACAAGTCCGCTTACAACACAGATTCCTTTAAAACCTCATCGAGACTCCCCTCAGAAAAACCATCCAAAGCTAGCTTATCTTCGTCTCTGAAACAATGACCGGCTTCGAAATAACCTATTGAAACAAGGTATAACAAAGGCAGATGCATCAAAAACAATAACCCTATTCTAAGATCTCGAAGTATTGGGTCGGTGCAAACCCAACTGCCTTGACAAATTTTCTTAGCCCTAAAGTGGCGAGACCCTTTTACTCATTCCGATCCAACCAAATGATCTCTTCCGAAGGGTGAGACTTAAATGGTGCAAGTAAGATCGGATAGTGCAATTAGGTATTATGGACTAAGAAAAGGTCGGAGAGAGGAAAATTAGTTCTTGGAGTACTACTAAGGCATGATCTAATGTGTGAAAAACGCGGAAAATGAGGAAACTAGATGACAATAAGAAGGTAGGGATATGGTTCGGCTAGATGAGGAAGGAAGGACGAAAGAAGGAAGTTAAGGGAGTAATTTGGACACAACTTTTATGATTGAGTCCGCGGTCCAAGTTGTACCAACACTCATCAACTAATTGACCATCCCAGTGGAGCACTAAACAGTTAACTACCAAATGGGCTTTGGACAGAGGTTGGACCTTTACCTTATTAGGTCAGATTAAAATAATTGTCCTGTGTTATCTTTTAAGATTTGACGCGATCCGAAAAATAGTTATCCTCATCATCGCGGTATATTAAAGACCGTAGTTAAACTCTGAACCAACTCCAAAGCTTTATTGTCTCAACTATGATGCTGCGACTACCCAACAAACGAAGTCCAAAAATACTTCACCTAAAAATCCACAATATAGATTAAAATGGATTTTTCCCTTATCGAGCTGACAACAAACAGACGATTCACGAAATCGAATACCCCAAAATCTGGACTTCCTTTGCCTATACGCAGAAAAATTTAGAACTTTTCCAAAAATGGAATTTTATTGTAAACTAACGGTTTCGTATTTATAAATCTAAACTTATATCCAGTTTTATCTTAAAATGGAAAAACCTTTTCGTGCTTAAAAATATTGGATCTTTAAAACAATTTAGATTAATTTTGCTAACTTAATAAATTATCCAATATATATATTAGAAGACGGATATTGAAAATCACAAGGAATAGATATTTATTATTCTTGAGTTTTTGTGGTATAGTCCTTATTATTTTTAATTCCTTCTTTCCTACCAATCAGACCATATTTATTAAAATTACTGAATGGGCCCCAAAATTTTTTAAACACGAATAGATTAATAATTTAAAATCATATCTTCACAAACTATTTTCCGAAACCATATTTCAAAAACATTGAAAGCCATTTTATTTTTCAAGTAGTTTTAAAAATAAATTTCCTCGAATATAAGGCCAAGAATTCAATAGAATATTTCAACAAAGGTAGATTCGAAATTTTAACGAAGTAACAAATGGGTACACCTCATAATTATATTTCCAAAATGGAATGACATATTAATGTGGGCACTTTTCCCATTTTGGATCGAGTAATGTTCTTAACTGGAACTACCGAACGAAACCAAAAATTAGAAATTGCGACTATCTCGGTTGTAGCTAGATTTTTTGTGCAGTCTTCAAACTCGAACCAACAGACTCCACCATATGCCATCCTCATGCTCTTCACGCCAACGTACTATGGGGTAAGACAGAATTGGCTAGAAACTCGAACTCAACATATTTCAACCCTTAGTCTCTCAAAGCCCATTTTATTATTAGACCTACAACTAATTCGTCATCGAAATAAATTAGAGTTGAGTAAGAAAAAGAAGAAAATCAGAAAAGAAAATCGAATTATGTTCTCCCATGAGTCCTAATATAACTAATTCCTTTGATCGTTTAACCTAAGCTCTGGTACCAAATGTAACACCCCACACTTTTCTATGCCCAAATTTTGAAAAAGTCGAAACTTAAACACATCCAAGCATGGAGAGTGTATATCTTGTACCTATAATAAAGGAGCATGAGCATAATCAGAGTACGTTAAGATAACTCACAATGAAAAAAAATAGGATAACAAGTATTAGCTCAAGTAACTAGCTTTTCCAAAGTAAGTCACTTTGCCAATACCGAGAATGAGCGAGAATGAGAACCGAAAGCCAAACTTAAACACATGTGAGAACCCGATCTTCTCTAGGAAATTTGGGAGGCTATAATGATGAGGAGGGTCAAAACAACAAGTTATGGTGATTAACAAATTTACAACATAGATTATAATACAAAAATGTATCCCATTTGGTTCAACCTAAGATGTACGCCTAACCAAGTTAGTGATTTTATCCCAACCTAGTAAATGTTTACGCACGACTTTACTACCCTTCCCAAAGTAGTATTTCCAAAGTACAATACCGAGATAGGATGTTTACGCATATTTTTAGCAGGTTACCTATATCGAGGTATATATATATGCAACCCGCAAGATTCACACGATAACAAGTACCTAACCAATGAGGTGCATATCCAAGTAAATCACTTATTAGTGTTTTTAGGTTAGAGACCCAACGAGGTGGCATTATTGGTCACTTATGGCCCTATTATAGGTGGATTCTTATGATCTCCTTTTACCCTGAGGTAAACCTCAGCCCTTTAAAACCTTGTCCTAGTACGTCAACGTTCTTATTGTTTATACTCTCAATTATAATATGAGAAGTAGTATTGTGAATGTTATTACTTAACTAATATTATGGTAGAACACCTATGTCGCTTAAGACTTCCTCTAGACAGTTGGTGAGCATGCAATGGCCACATATCCTTTATATACCAAGCATGTCCCTAGTTTAGCCGCGGATTGCAACATTGTCCTTTTCTTCTATGGATCCAAAATGTACATTATGTTAAATGAGCTGATGGATTCAAATAATAAGAACCACTGAAAATACAAGTGGTGTCATATAATATTTGCAAAAATATAAAGTGAATTTAGACAGGTTCATATGACGTGGTTATAAAAAGTGGCTTGTAAGATTATAAGGAATTCGAATATTATATCAGACTAGTTAAGGATTTATTACAGATTACCCGCTTCTAATTCTTTATAATTCCATTTATTTTTAAATATAATAATTAAATCTTTTTCAATACTGGGCCTACAAGTATCGTACTGAAAATGCTCTGAACTATACAATACAGCCTAAAACCTTTTATGCAGCTAAATTTTGGAAACTCTAAACTACCCCAAAACTTTTACACATGCCTATGGTAATCCCTTGTAACAACCCACGTCCATCGGAGAAATAGTTTTATTACAACATTTATTGGTACTTGAAAAGTTTCAAAACAATATTTATTGCAGCGGAGAAATAGTTTGATTACAACAACATCATAAACAAAATGAAAAACCAAGTACACTTAGTAACCATCTTGACAAATTGTTTTCTGAGTACATAAAATAAAAGCATAACCCCAACATTAGTAGCCATAAAAGAGATGAGCTGTGCTTTATTTTCAGCAATCCAAGCACTTCCAAAGGAGAGAGAAAGATCCTGATCAAGCTGCACTAGTACTAGTCCCACCCTGAGAATCTTGGGGGGGGGGGGAGGGAGGAAAAAAAGAGGCGAAAACAAAGGGGGTCAAACATAAAGTCTGGCGAGTACCATAACTTTAACAATACAATTATTAAAGTAATTAGGATAAGGCATAAACTGGTAAAATAAGGAATGACTATGAAACAAGTGGGCAAGGCAAAACAAGTAGGAGGAATATTATGGCGTTGATCTTGCTCCCAATCACTATAGGATAATTACTATACTACACCACAACTAGTCACCTTAAAGGTTGATCCTGCCTACTGAACATAATAATCATAATGGTAGTTTCGTATACCCCTAGCTATCTCCATAGGTGTCGCTTGCCCCTATCTCCACAAGTGGTACCCACTACCCCTATGCGATCAGCTCCCTAACTCGTAGATACCCGTGCTAGTCCCACAGTGGGGTGTATCGCTCCCCAAAGTGGCAACCCGATACCACTAAAGATGCAAGGCTTATATCTACACGGTGCAACAACATCTTACCTACCAGCCCGGGCCCACGCACGCACATGACCCTGTTGGACTTGCGTTGCCACCGTTAACCCGTTTTAACCACTTACAATCAAACCCAATAAGCGTGTCCCGTCCTCGATCTCACTCGAGCTCACAAAGATACTTAATGGGTTACTGGTTTGAAATGGGTCCCCTATGCTTGACACAAGCTTTCCACCTATGCTTGGTCCCCATTAGAATTTTCCACTTAACCCCCTCTTATTCATGTCTTCTTTACATGTTTCATTTTGGTTAAGTGTTTCTAGTCGTATTTCACATGCCACCCATGTCACCCACTTAACCCCCATGTCCCACCACATGTTTTTCTTGGTTAATTGTTACTTAATTCATTATAACTGTAACCTTGTAAGACCTCCCACTTTAGACTCCCGTTTGCGGTTGCTGGATTTGCCGGGAGGGTCTGGGCAGTCTTATACCGCAAACGTGTCTAACCTCGTGTCATTACAACTGTTACGCCTTTAATTTATGCCTTCGACCTCTCACATTAGACTACCGTTTGTGGTTGCTGGATTTGCCGGGCGGGTCCGGGCAGTGTTACACCACAAACGAGTCTATCCTCGTGTCTTAGGCGTTTATTATTACAAATTATTTCACCCCAATATGAATTATTTATCCCTATTCAAATTTCCAATAATTTCCAAATTAATTATGTCCATAATTGTCACCTAAATTATGTCCATACTTTTTAGGTATAAAAATTATACCAATTAATGTCCTAATTTAATTATATGCTTTTGAAGCCATTTTATGCCAATTCACAATTTACATGGTTAATATTTTCCCATTGTCCCCACGCTATTCGTACGTTCAAATATGAAATATGTTTGACTCGCAAATAGTCTAATTTATAAAAGAGAAACATCACAACTTGCATAACACATAAAAATATATGTAACTTGCAAATAACATAAAATTGCATAGCCAAAAATTTGCATAGACAATGGTCATATAGAATCATATATTTGCATAAACTACCATGGATCTAAATACAAATCTAAACATGAGATTGTGAACTTGCATATATAATTTATGAGTCTCACTTAACTTGCATATGTGAATATAATTTTCACCCAAAAATCTGAATACAGTTTTTCACCTAAACTTACATATGAATTTGTACAACTTGCATATGAATTTCTACAACTTGCATATGAATTTCTACAACTTGCATATGAATTTATCACATGATTTTGCATATAAACTATCATATGTATATACTTGATTCACATATAAACTTGTGTACAATTCACATATAGACTTGCATAAGATTCATATTCAAACTAACATACATTTTAACATCCCAAACTTGCATAAAATTCTCATACGAATTTGCATATGATTTAACATCCAAACTTGCATAAGATTCACATATGAATTAACATATGATTTAACATCCCAAAACATGCATAAGATTTACATATGAATTAACATATGATTTAACATCCCAAACTAGCATAAAATGAATCAAGTAAAATATGAAATAGATCTACAAAATTAAACCACATCATGCGATTCAACAGACATGTTCTAGTAATCCAATTACAACCCATCATAATTAATTTAATAATTATATTGTGAAAGAAATAGCACTCACAAACAAAAGAATAGTCATGTTTTTCTGGGATCTGTATTCTGAAACTGAATTGCTCGCCTTTGATGTAGACTAATTGTTATTCTAATTTAGGTTAGATTTGATTTTGATTCTTGCATCTATCTTGCTTATGAGTTGAAAGAGAACGGCGACTGCTCTTGGATCATCATTGACAACATGATGGCTCTTGGTATGAATTAGTGTGATTTTAGGTTGAGGGTTAGGTTGCTTATATAGAATTTTAATTAATTTAGAGCTGTCAGATTAACCTAGAAGCAATCAAGACCATCCATACAAGATAGAATAACCACCTCAGCCCTAATGACTAAGCAGTGAGTCAAAACATCATCACATTTCAGATCTGCCCGAGGGGTAGGTCGACCCCCTAGTCGACCTGTATGGGTAGGTCCACCCCTTGGTTGACCTGGCCCTTGGGCGGGAGAATTCTCGCCCAGCCTTCTCCCCCTGTTTGAATTTGAATTTCGATTTTATTTTATTTTGAACTGTTTTTAATTTATTTGAATTCTAAAACTTCAGAAGGCCATAACTTCTTCATACGGAGTCCAATTCATGCAAACTCGGACTCTATCTCAAGAAGAATTCCAAGACGAACGAAATGGCGTAACCCGTTTCCCTTAATTCTCACTTTAATAATTAAGTATTCTTAGCATTGTTAGTTAATATTCATTAAAAATTCAGGGTGTTACATTCTCCTCTCCTTAAAGGATTTCTCCTTCGAAATCTCTAAGTTAAGGAGAATGTATATCCTAATCATCCAATCATCCATCTACTCAACCATCAAACATAGACATCCATTGTCCTTACAAGATTTCTAATGACATATGAACATATGCAAAAAGTGTGTGTATATGTTCCTTATCTAATGCAAAATCCGGCGGTCCACTGATTCAGTTGACCTCCTTAATGCAAATCATGATAGTTCCATGCGTCCATTATGCATGCAAAAAGAATCCTAATGATACATATTACTTCTACATGTGTGCACAACCATTCATCAGAATGTAGCATCCATATGATAACACAACCATTATACATCCATTAATTTAAGTATGCACACACATTTATATGCAATATGAAAGTGATTGAGCCGATGTAGTGCCTAAAGTGTGTGTACATGCATCCACGAGCAACCACTTGCAACCATCAATCATAACGTGTTTCAAATACATGTTTACATCCATCGGTTTCTACCTAAGGCTAAAGAATAGGACTGAGGAGATATACTTGAAAGATAAATATAGGCATGAATAATCTTATGGAAAAAAAGATCAAGTAGGTACCCTCAAAGAGAAAAGGGTAGGTTGCGCGTATTTTCCTCTCAGTTTCCCACGTCGCGTCTTCCTCATCATCACCCCATTGATCTTTAACAAGCTTGACTTCACGGTTGCGTAGATTTTTGACTTCCGTACCCAAGATATGAGTTAGAACTCTTCTCACAGTCGCTTCTCGTTCCACTTCTACTTCCTCTAGTATACTTGGCTCCACCACTTCCGCAGATTCATGTAAGCATTTTTGTAGTTGAGAAACATGAAAAACATTATGAACTCCAGCTAGTCTCTCGGGTAGCTCTTCTCTGTAAGCAATCGTTCCAATCCTTTCAATGATAGGAAATGGACCAACAAATCTTGGTGCTAGCTTTCCTACGGACCCAAAGCGAATGACATTCCTCAAAGGAGATACTTTAAGGAACATCCTATCTCCAACCTTAAACTCGAAGTCGGTCCTTCTTTTTTCTGCGTAGGACTTCTGTTTATCTTGTGCAGCCTTCTTCCGTCTTCTTATCAATTCCACTTTTTTCGAGGTCTCTCTAATCATGTCTGGCCCAAGTACGAGCTTGTCTGTAGATTCCCAACAACAAGTTGGTGATCGACACGGTCTTCCATATAAAGCTTCGAAGGGTGCCATTCCTATGGTGGCTTGGTAGCTATTGTTGTAGGCGAATTCCACCAAAGGAAGATGATCCTCCCATGTCCCTCCAAAGTCAAGAATGCACAATCTCAAGAGGTCTTCTAATACCCTATTCACCCTTTCCGTCTGACCATCGGTTTGGGGGTGATAGGCTGTGCTTAAGCATAATTTTATGCCTACATCCTCTTGCAAACTCCTCCAAAACTCGCTCGTAAAGATAGGATCTCGATCGCTCACTATGGTGGAGGGTATCCCATGGAGTCGAACTATTTCTTTGAGATAAATGGATGCTAGGGACGAGGCAGTCCTTCTACTTTTAACAGGTATTAAGTGAGCGCTTTTAGTGAGCCTGTCCACTATTACCCAAATACTGGTATTGCCCCTTTTTGACCTAGGCAACCCATCAACAAAGTCCATCGAAATGCTATCCCACTTCCACTGTGGGACCTCGAGTGGATGAAATAGACCACCGGGCTTCTTCCGCTCCGCTTTGAATTGCTGGCATATTAAACACTTAGCGACGAACTCAGCTACATCACTCTTCATGCCATTCCAAAAGAAAACCCTTTTTATGTCTTTATACATCTTGTCTCCTCCTGGGTGTATGACCAGTTTAGAATGGTGCGCCTCTTCGAGAACCATCTTCACTAAATCCCTTACTTGTGGGACGCATAGCCTTCCATCCTATCTCAACCAACCCTTATCATCGATGGAGTATCTATTGAGGTGACTAGAAGTCCCACCCCTAACTAGCTTATCCATTACATCAACCAACTGAGGGTTTTCTCGTTGTGCGGTTCCTATTGAGTCCAAAAGTGTAGGCCTCACCTCTAGTGATGCTAACAGACTAGGCACAATTTCAGAGGAGGGTCTAAAATTAAAGTTTGCTATATAATCCAAGCTTTGCGTTTCTACAAAGAGAGGACTCAAGGTCAGCTTCTTCCTACTTAAAGCATCCGCTACCACATTGCCCTTGCCTGGGGTATAGGAAATATCAAAATCATAGGAGGCCAAAAATTCCATCCACCTTTGCTGTCTTAAGTTAAGATCTTTCTGCGAGAAAAGGTACTTCAACGATTTATGGTCAGTATACAATTCAAATTTCTCACCTAGGAGATAATGGCGTCAAGACTTAAGTGCAAAGACGATGGAAGCTAACTCTAGATCGTGGGTCGGATAGTTTTTCTCATGCACTTTCAACTGCCTGCCTCCATAAGCTACTACTTTCCCTTCTTGCATCAAGACAGCACCTAGTCCCGTACCACATGCGTCCGTGTATATGGTAAACATCTTGCTCCCATCCGGCAATGTCAGAATTTGGGCTGTTGTTAGAGCCCTTTTCAGATGTTGGAAAGCAATATCGCAATCCAAATCCCAAGAGAAAGTTAGGTTCTTCTTTGTTAATCTTGTGAGTGGGGCTGAGATTTTAGCAAAGTCTTTAATGAATTTTTGGTAAAAGCCCGCTAGCCCGAGAAAGCTTCAGACTTCGGTTGCATTCCGTGGAACTTTCCAATCTTGCACCACAACTACTTTTGCGGGGTCCACGGCTAGCCCCTCTTTGGATACTACATGTCCAAGAAACCTCACTTCTTCTCTCCAGAAATGGAATTTGGAGAATTTTGCTTTCAACTAATGTGCACGAAGAGTAACCATGACTTCCCTTAAATGCAAAGCATGTTCTTCTTCATTCTTCGAGAATATCAAAATGTCATCTACGAAGACCACCACAAACTTATTAAGGAATTCTCTAAACACCCTACTCATCAAGTCAACGAAGTAAGCAGGTGCGTTTGTCAAGCCGAAAGGCATGATAAACCATTGAAAGAAACCATCCAGGGTTCTGAACGCGGTCTTATCAATGCTGTCTTTAGCCATTCTTAGTTGATGGAACCCGGTAGCCAAATCTAGTTAGGAGAAAACAGACGCACCTACAAGCTGATCAAACAAGTCATCTGTTCTAGGAAGTGGGTGTCTATTCTTCTTGGTCAGCTTGTTTAGCTCCCTATAATCAACGCATCGGTGAAGTGAACCATCCGCTTTGGTTGCGAATACTACTGGAGCACCCCAGTCAGAAATACTCTGCCTTATAAAACCCTTTTCAAGCAGCACTTTGACTTGCTTACTGAGCTCTTTTCTCTCCCTAGGAGCCATGTGTCTAACATGTAGAGCTACGGGTTTTGCATTATCAACAAGGTATATGCCGAAGTCTATCTCTTGCTTTAGATGCAAGCCCTTCACCTCTTCAAATACATGAGTATTCACGGACTACTCTAACAGACTGCAAGTTTTCAACAGACGCGACAAGAGATTCTAGGTAGCTAAGCATTACAGAATGTATGGGATTACAAGAGATTTCAAGAGTGTTGCCAAGGCGAGTCATAAGTCTAACCACTCTCTTTTCACAATCGAGGATGGCACCATTACTGGATAACCAATCCATGCCGAGAATCAATCCATAGCCCATGAAGCCAAGAACAAAGGCGCTGCATTCAAACTCAATGCTAAAGATAGACACTCTCAAATCTCGACAAATCATTGAAAGATGAGCCAAACCACCAATAGGATTTGAGACTACTATAGGATCCGTAACTAGACTAGTATTTTGGTGCAGTGTTTCAACTAACGAAGCAGACACAAACGAGTGTGAAGCGCCAGAATCAAACAAAGTACGAACAGGATGATCAAATAGAAAAACCAAACTTTCAACAAAAATATTTCCACCTCTCTCCTGTCCTGGTGCCATGAGAGCATGAACCTGCCCTGGTGGCATGAGAACCTGAATCTGTCATCTAGAAGTAGACCTTGTTCTTTGCCCTTGTCCCTGTTTCCTCGGGCAGTCTTTAATTAGATGTCCTGCCTCTCCACAGTGGAAACAGCCAGTATTCTCCTTCTTCCTACAATCCTTGCTCAGATGGCCTGGTATTCTACAATTAAAGCATCTTTTCTTTCCTTTGCTATTACTATCCTTACCAGCTTTCTTGTGTTGCTGTTGTGACTTCTTTTGATCCGCTTTCTTTTCTGGTGCCTTATTAGCATTAGCGCCTTTCTCCTTTTCATGCATAAGCGCCGTGTCTACCAGTTTCTCAAAGGTAGACCCCATAGGAATGTGGGTCGTAGCTAACTCATGTAGCAGCTCATTCAAACCTTTAACGAACCTCAGGGCCGTCTTTTCAGGTGTATTCACCAAGTCTAAGCCAAACCTCGCTAACTGATTGAACTTGTTGACGTACTACCTTACTGATAAATTCCCCTGCTTCAATGCCAAGAATCTTTCCATGTATAAATTCTCTTCTGCTCGTGACATAAATTACATCTCGAACCTATGTCTGAAATCCATCCACGTCTCTACTGGAGGCTCTCCATCCGTGACTTTCCACCAAAACGAGGCTTCGTCCTTCATTAACCAAGCGGCTAATTGGAGCTTCCTTTCATCTTCTACCTTGAAGATACCAAATAATTCTTCTACCTCCTTAAGCCAATTTCGAACTTCAACAACCGTCTTTGATCCGTGAAAAGGTTTTCCGCACATTGCTCAAAAGTCTTTGCATATCTTTGAAAAAGTATCAACACGGGGATGGGGAGGAGGAGGAGCGGCTGAACTGGGGGAGGAGGGATATCAGCTGGGCCTGCGGCGGTGGCCCTAGCCTCCAAATACCTCCCGAACCAGGTTGGTATCGGTATTCCCTCGTGTATCTTGGGTAACCCAGTCATGCTGAAAAGAAAATGAAGAGATTCAAAACGGAGAATTCGAAAGAAAGATATATGGTTCTTGGGGGTTATGTTTTTAAAACAAACTTTTCTCTTGAAAATACTCTCCTTACACCATACTTTTGAAAGTATTTCTTTATAAAATGCTTTTGAAAAACAGTTTTTCAAAATCTCTTACATGTTCTGTTAACATTCAGCTCTGATACCATGTGTAACACCCTACGTCCATTAATGTCACTCTCAAAGGGAATGCATTAACTTTCATGGAGTATTATTGGTGAATAGAACAGAATATAACTAGACAGATACATATATTGGTACTTGAAAAATTTCAAAACAACATTTATTGCAACGGAGAAATACTTCGATTACAACAATATCATAAACCAACAGAAAAACCAAGTACACTTAGTAACCATCTTGACAAATTATTTTCTGAGTACATAAAATAAAAACATAAAATAAAAGCATAACCCCAACATAAGTAGCCATAAAAGAGATGAGATGAGCTTTACTTTCGGCAATCCAAGCACTTCCAAAAGAGAGAGAAAGAACCTTATCAACCACTAGTACAAGCTCCACTAGTACTAGTCCCAGCCCGAGAACCTAGGGAGGAAAAGAAGAAAAGAGGCGAAAACAAAAGGGGTCAGACATAGAGTCTGGTGAGTACCATAACTTTAACAATACAATTATTAAAGTAATTAGGATAAGGTACAAACTGGTAAAATAAGGAATGACTGTTAAACAAGTGGGCAAGGCAAAACAAACAAGAGGAATATTCTGGCGTTAATCTAGCTCCCAATCACTATAGGATAATTACTATACTGCACAACTACTAGTCACCTTAAAGGTTGATCCCGCCTACTGAACATAATAATCATAATGGTAGTTTCGTGTACCCCTAGCTATCTCCATAGGTGCGCCCTACCCCTATCTCCACTAGTTGTACCCACTACCCCCATGCGATCGGCTCCCTAACTCATAGATACCCGTGCTGGTCCCACAGTGGGGTGTATCATTCTCCAAAGTGGAAACCCGATACCACTAAAAATGCATGGCTTATATCTACACGATGCAACAACATCTTACCTACCAGCTCGGGCCCACGCACACACATGACCCCGTTGGGCTTGCTTTGCCACTGTTAACCCATTTTGACCTTTGATAATCAAACCCAGTAAGCGTGTCCTGTCCTTGATCTCACTCGAGCTTACAAAGATACTTAATGGGTTACTGGTTTGAAATGGTTCCCCCATGCTTGACACAAGCTTTCCACCTATGCTTGGTCCCCACTAGAATTTTTCACTTAATCCCCTCTTATTCATGTCTTCTTTACATGTTTCATTTTGATTAAGTGTTTCTAATCGTATTTCACATGCCACCCACGTCACCCACTTAACTCCCATGTCCCACCACATGTTTATCTTGGTTAATTGTTACTTAATTCATTATAACGGTAACCATGTAAGACCTCCCACATTAGACTCCCATTTGCGGTTACTGGATTTGTCGGCGGGTCTACCGCAAACATGTCTAACCTCGTGTCATTACAACCGTTACGCCTTTAATTTATGCCTTCGACCTCTCACATCAGACTACCGTTTGTGGTTGCTGGATTTGCCGAGCGGGTCCGGGCAGTGTTACACCACAAACGAGTCTAACCTCGTGTCTTAGGCGTTTATTATTACAAATTATTTCACCCAATATGAATTAATTATCCCTATTCAAATTTCCAATAATTTCCAAATCAATTATGTCCGTAATTGTCACCTAAATTATGTCCATACTTTTTAGGTAAAAAAATTATACCAATTAATGTCTCAATTTATTTATACGCTTTTAAAGCCATTTTATGCCAATTCACAATTTACGTGGATAATATTTTCCCATTGTCCCCACGCTATTCGTACGTTCAAATATGAAATATGTTAGACTCGCAGATAGTCTAACTTATAAAAGAGAAACATCACAACTTGCATAACACATAAAAATAAATCTAACTTGCAAATAACATAAAATTGCATAGCCAATAATTTGCGTAGACAATGGTCATATAGAATCATATATTTGCATAAACTACCATGGATCTAAATATAGATCTAAACATGAGATTGTGAACTTGCATATATAATTTATGGGTCTCACTTAATTTGCATATGTGAATATAATTTTCACCCAAAAATCTGAATATAGTTTTTCACCTGAACTTAGATATGGATTTCTACAACTTGCATATGAATTTCTACAACTTGCATATGAATTTATCACATGATTTTGCATATAAACTAGCATATGTATATACTTGATTCACATATAAACTTGTGTACAATTCACATATAGACTTGCATAAGTTTCATATTCAAACTAACATACAATTTAACATCCCAAACTTGCATAAAATTCTCATACGAATTAGCCTATGATTTAACATCCAAACTTGCATAAGATTCACATATGAATTAGCATATGATTTAACAACCCAAAACTTGCATAAGATTCATTTATGAATTAACATATGATTTAACATCCCAAACTTGCATAAAATGAATCAAGTTAACTATGAAATAGATCTACAAAGTTAAACAACATCATGCGATTCAACAGACATGTTCTCATAATCCAATTACAACCCATCATAATTAATTTAATAATTATATTGTGACAGAAATAGCACTCACAAACAAAAAACAGTCTTGTTTCTCTGGGATCTGTATTCTGAAAATGAATTGCTCGCCTTTGATGTAGACTTATTGTTATTCTAATTTAGGTTAGATTTGATTTTGATTCTTGCTTCTATCTTTCTTCTGAGTTAATAGAGAATGGCGGCTACTCTAGGTTCACAATTGACATCTTGATGGCTCTTGGTATGAATTAGTGTGATTTTAGGTTGAGGGTTAGGTTGCTTATATATAATTTTAATTAATTTAGAGCCATCAGATTAACCTAGAAACAATCAAGACCATCCATGCAAGATAGAATAACCACCTCAGCCCTAATGACTCAGCAGCGAGTCAAAACATCGTCACATTTCAAATCTGCCCGAGGGGGGTTGGTCGACCCCTTGGTCGACCTGTATGGGTAGGTCGACCCCCTGGTCGACCTGGCCCTTGGGCGGGAGAATTCCCACCGAGCTTGCTCCCCCGGTTTGAATTTGAATTTCGAATTTACTTTATTCTGAACTGTTTTTAATTTATTTGAATTCTGAAACTTCGGAAGGCCATAACTTCTTCATACGGAGTCCAATTCACACAAACTCGGACTCTATCTCAAGCAGAATTCCGAGAGGAACGAAATGGTGTAACCCATTTCCCTTAATTGTCAATTTAATAAATAAGCATTCTTAGGTTGTTAATTTTAATATTCACTGAAAATTCAGGGTTTTACATCCCTGCTTTCCTATGTTTTCGTAATCCACAACGTGAAAGGTAAAATCATCACAGTCTTATCTTTTGCAGCTGTTAAACTACGTATATAATATTTCAATGCCATGTATTTTCTATTTATAAATAACGCACCCGAGGCTTCATTTTCTGGCTTCAGGGAATATCCAAACAAGAGAAAAACAAATGGTAGAAAAATTAGAATAAATAAAAAGAAAAGAGAAATAAAGGGTGAAAGGTCATGAGCGTGAAAGAGAGGAGTAGTGCGTTTTCGATCTTGGTATCATGGTATCATGGTAACATGTATGACTAGAAGAAAACCTAGTAACGAGGGAACTATTTCAGCAGTAACCCAAGTTAGGTATCATGGTACCCTGAAACTAGGCTGATTTTTATAAGTTAAGGATTTCGAATTTTGAAACGATTTTTGAATTTCTGGACCTATTATATATATAATTCTCTTTTGCATATACAAACTTCAAACCTCAATAACTTCTTCATACAGTGTCCGATTTACATAAATCAGGTGTCTATTTTGACCAGAATTTCGAGATGAATGCAATGGTGCAGTCCTTTTCACTTAATTCTGAATATTTAATTATGTTATTCTTATTTTGTTATCTTGAGTTAAAATTGCGGGGTGTTACAGTTGAGTGGTTTCCTGAGTGTCGATCTCATGTTGGTTTCGTCCTTCGGGGTTGATACATAGGGAGTTATACTCTTACTAGTTTACGGTTAGGGACCGATGAAGTGGAAGAATAGTGATTTTGAATACGCGGAGCTATTTTCCGATGTTAAGAGATATTTTCTAGGATATAGATAATAAATAGTTATGATAAATGGAAATGTTTTTAAGACGGCCCGCCCCGCACCAACCGACATTTCAATGAAAGTGCGCTGTGTCAATGTCCAACCAGCACGGGACGGTCGCCAAAGAAAGGAAAATAATGGAATTTGAAGCCAGAATTGCCAAAGGAACCTGCAGAATGTCTCACAGCGCATGGAATAAAATATAACAATAACATACTTGACATAAAACAGGTGAGACAGTGCATAAGCTGAAAACTAAACATCGTAGCAGCGGAAAATCCAAATACAGCTTATGTTCCACTTAATCATTATTACAACTTTAAAACTGTCTCTAAAGAAAAAGAAATTAAAGGTACACTACTAATGCCCAGAGTAGTGACCAACAGTGACACAGGGAGAATATCTATATATATCATACGTGGAGGCCTCCTGCTTATCTCCGGTACAACTACTCGTGAATAACACCTAACCTGTCTCTAGTCTGCCTTTTTAAGAGCATCCAGAGTAATAAGAAGAGACATAAAACTCTGGGTTAGACAAAATTTTGGCATGAGCGATAAGCAACAAAACAGAACGATAACAGGTATACTAAACCATGCCTGAACCTGGACCTGCAACCAAAGAGTTAGCACTACATACTGTACAATACTCTAGGGTGCCACTAACATATGGTGTAAAGAATACGGGGGTGGGGGTGTGCATGACATAGTGATGGAAAACAATCAATCAAAGCAACCATCCTCACATCTCTCACTCAGTGCGTAAAGCATATGATATCTACCACTTTGACCCCCAATTCCTTGCTACGATCACTCTGCCCCATGGAGTCGCAACGACACCACTGCACTAATCCGTAGCCAATATCCGTCTTTTCGTGGTGAGTCAAAGCTATAGACGTCGATAACCCCTTAGCACACATCCCGCAACAAAGCCCAACTCATGAAGTTAACTCGTTGGTTCCCATCTGGATCCTGAGTTCTACTTCCTATTTTGAATTCCTTTGCATCTCGGCTTTTGGTCGAATTAGAGTTGGTCTTCAGAAGAGTCGTCGCATAGTAGTAGTAGAGGTCCAAATTCGGTTCGGTTCGGCCTACTCGGTTCAGTTCGGCATATGGTGCTCAGCTCCCCATTTGGTTCGGCTAAATTCCCTTCCCTCGGTTCGGTTGGTATCCTCACCTCCATGCGGTTCGGTTCGTATGTCTCGGTTTGTCTCCTATACTTCACTTCAGTCCAACGCCTCCTGTTCGGTTCGGTGCTCATGGATCCCGATCCGGTTCGATACTTCACTCCAACTCCAAGCTAGCGGCCTTCCTTTGTTGCCATACTTTTTCTTCTTCTTGGGCTCCAGTTCAGTTCAGATTCCTTGTCTCTGGTGTCGGTTCGGTTCGACCAGTCCTATTCGATCCGAACCCCTTCCCCCCTAATCGATGTGATCACAATCCCTGTAGATTTTCTTGCAACTTTTCCAGCGACTATTTTAAGCCATACGACGACGTTTCCGGCCATTCTAACTATTCTAAGAAATCATAAAGCGTACCATACAGTCATAGCAACATGGAGAACTAACCATAAACATCAAAACAACAATTTAATGTGTCAATATGGATCAACATACCCAAAATCCCACTTTTTTCCTTAAGCATGTTTAAGCAAAACTAATGATAGGATTAGTAAAACTTAACCAAATCAATCCAAATTTCTAACAGAGGTCTAAAACAATATTTCGAAATTTATACATATTTTTCTAGAATTTAATCATGTTTAAATTCGCTGATTAACACTAATTACCCTTAATTAACCATAATTAGTGAGGAACTATGCAAATCACTCACTTTAGCCACAAACAAAATACCAAATCTGAAATTATCTGCTATTTGGCGCTATCCTCAAGGCTATACAGTAGTTCCGACATTCGTTTGTTGCTATTTCCCTTTGATTTGATGTTGCTAAGCTTAATCCTTGATTAGAAAGTGGTTTAAGGTATTTTAGATGTTGGAGGCTATTACTAGGGTTCCAAGAATGAAAGTGGCGGCTGTAAAATTGTCTAAAGAAATGGTTTCTAACCCTAATCAGCCCCTATATACCCCTAATCCCGAAATCCCCCATTGCGCCTAGCTATTAACTACCCAATTAAGCCTGGTTAAGCAATTTTTCACCTTCTAAACATTGTTTCAGCCATATCTCCCAAACGGTGAGTCCGTTTGGCTAATGTGATCACTCTACGGAGTGTAAACCATCATCCGAATCCAATGGAAGTGGTTTCAGGTCAAATTTCCTTACTAATTAAAAGTTATGGCCGAAACAAGATCAACTAGGGGCAAATTGGTCATTTAAAAATCGGCGAAAATCATAAACATGGGAAATGACACCAATAGCCGTATCCCAAAGGTACATGACCATCCAACTTCACTTGATAAAGAAATAAATATTCTACGATCCTATGATGCGTAGAATGTGGGCCACATTCTCCCTTCTTAAGAAATTTCATTCCCAAAATTCCTTAACCCAAAACATACAAAGGATCCCGCATGCCTACCAATCATTAACAAAACAATGAAGCATACAAAACAACACAACAAGCCTATCCTAGCATGCGGTTTACTAACAAGGGAGTACTATACCGATATAAAAACCTTACCGGGCAGAGAGTTTTGGATACTTCCTCCTTATGTTCTCCTATGTTTCCCAAGTACAGTCTTCCTCATCATCACCCCACTGAATTTTGACTAGTCTAACCACCTTCATTCGAAGCTGCTTCATATCGTTCCCAACAATACGCATAGGCATGTGGTTTCCAACCGCCTCGGGTTCAATCTCGATATCGTCCAATTGATCCGGTGAAATAGTCACACTAGGGTCATGCACGAATTTCCTTAACTGGGAAACATGAAATACTTTATGAACTCCTGCCATCTTCTCTGGTAATTCAACTTTATATGCCAAATTTCCAATTTGCTCGAGAACTGGGAATGGTCCACAAATCTTGGTGTTAACTTGCCTCTCCTGCCAAATCGTATCACGCTCTTTAATGGAGAAATCTTGACAAACACCAAGTCGCCAATGTAGAACTTCAAATCCTTTCGCCTCTTATCAACATAATTCTTCTGCCTATCTTGGGCAGCTTTCATTCGCTGTTGAATGATCTTAACCTTATCTGAAGTTTCTCTTATCACATCTGGTCCAAGCACAAACTTCTCACCAGTTTCTAACCAACATGACGGTGAGTTGCATGGTCTTCCGTACAAAGCTTCAAATGGAGCTATACCAATACTAGATTGATAACTGTTATTATATGCAAACTCTACTAGATGCAAATGGTCATCCCACGATCCACCAAAATCTAATATATAAGCTCTCAAGAGATCTTCTAATATACGATTCAAGCTCTCAAGAAATCTTCTAATATACGATTCACCTTCTATGTTTGACCGTCGGTTTGAGGATGATACGCGGTACTGAGATGTAATTCTGATCCTAACGCCTTTTGTAAGCTCTTCCAAAATCCACTAGTGAACAACAGATCTCGGTCACCCACAATGCTTTTGGGTATTCCATGAAATCTCACTACCCATTTAATATATAGCTTAGCTAACTTAGCTGCCGTTCTGTTGGACTCGACGAGTATAAATCTTGCACTCTTGGTTAATCGATCCATAATCACCCAAATACTGTCATGGCCCGATCTAATCCTCGGTAAACCATCTATGAAATCCATCGAGACTTATTCACAGTTCCATTCGGGAATTTTCAACGGTTGTAACAAACCACTAGGCTTCCTTCGCTCAGCTTTAACTAATTGGCAATTTATACTCTTGGAGATAAACTTCCCAACGTCTCTCTTCATCCCTTCCCAGTAGTGGGTCTGCTTCATGTCTCGATACATTTTGTTACCACCGGGATGTATAGTCAGTCTTGAATGATGACATTCTCTAAGAACTTCATCTCTCCATCCATTGACATTGGGTACAACCAGTTTATCATCCTTTCGAAGCCATCCTTCTCCATCTGGTTCATACTTGTTCATTTTCTCACCATCGGTATTCATCTCTTCCTTGGAGATGATTTCTATTAGGTTTTAGGATCATCCCTCTAACTAGAACCAATCCGCTCAATCAAAGTCGGTCTAACCGTCAAACTTGCCAATATTTCTAGATCCAATCCATATTTAGATCTGAAATCATCCCCCATGATTACTCCAATTACTTCCATTCAAGAAACATAGCATCTAAACTGGCATGTTTCTTACTCAATGCATTAGTACAACACCTAGTCTAGTGCCACATGCATCTGCGTATACTGTCATCTCTTCGTTCTCTATTACCAGAATCCTACAGGTGATAGTCTACTCAAGGGAATAAAACAGGAAAAAACATAACAACCATAACATCCATCAAACATGTCCTATCTATCACCTGCTAAAGCCATACACACGTCGATACCTACTTGACTGGTCCAACCAATCCCAAGGCTAACGGAAGCCCCGCCTTCACACATACATCGATGCCTACTTGACTGGTCCAACCAATCCCAAGGCTAATGGAAGCCCCGCCTCCATACGGACTACCGTACGTCCAACGTACGTTTATCCTCCAAGGATAACTAGATCACGTCCAATGGATCCAAGGTAACAGGCGTCCCCAGATACCCCTGCTTCTAGCCCGCCTAAAACACTCGAGTCCCACCTAAGTCTATTCATTGTCTTGCTGCCCTCTCGAGTCTAACTCGAGCCAATCCATTTCCTTGTAGACTTCTCGATTCTAACTCGAGTCAATCTATAACTCAGACCCAGTCTTGAGTATCCATTACCGACAAACTCTAGTCCAACGTGAGTCATCTCCCTATTCGCTGCATCTCCAAGATCAACGAGCACCCATTTTCTTTTACGAGTTCAAGTACAACTTGAATCGTCCTAATCTTCGTTGTATCTTCCATGATCAACGAACACATCCTATTCCTTCAAAGTTCTACTGTCCAAAGAGAACATCAACATAGGGTCCTAACAATCCATTACTTTGCATCTTTCTCGAGTCCTAGTCGAGTCATCTCATAACCCTATCGAGTCTAACTTGCACAACCCATACCATTGAACTGTCTTATCATGTCACAGCTGCACATCACTCCTCGAGTAAGCTGAGATATCATTCAATGTAAATCACAACAACTACTTATATCTCACGCAAACCATCCTAGTCGAACTCGGCATTCTCTAAGCACAAGCCCCAAAGGCCTAAACCAATATTAGACAAGCACTCAAGGAACATCTCCTCCGAATTCAGACAATCTACGTGAGATGATACTAGCAAAAAAACTAAGCAATCAAACATACATCCATAACTCGATAAGACCACATTACAACAGATCATGCAAAGACTAGTCGAACCACCTATCGGGTCCGTAACAACTAAAGGTCTATCGACTATCTCAGGTTCCAATCCCAACTTATCTACCAGGTCACTAGATATGAAGGAATGGAATGACTCAATATCAACAAAACTAGAACAGGAACATCATAAATAGAAAGCATACCTCGAATAATGATGCCTTTCCCTTCTCCGTCGCAGTTGGGGCATTCGAAGAAGAAGGACCAGCGTTGATAGCATATGCATTCACATTCTGCTTCTCTTTAAGGGGTTGCATGCAATTATCCTTGTGACGTACCACTTGGCCGCAATTGAAGCACTTCCTTTCCCCAGGCTTTTCCTGACAATCTCCAGCATAGTGGCCCTTCTTGCCACAGCCAAAGTAGTATTTATCTTTCTTATCCTTCTATTTTTGACCGCCCTTGGTCTGATCTTGTTTTCTCTTATTCTGAGACTCCTCCTTACCTCCACCGCTAACTTGCGGCTTTGGTTCCTCTACAGATGCAATAGCAACATCGGCCTTTGACTTAGGGTATAGACTCTCCGATCTCAATGCTTTCCCCACTATAGACTCGAACGTCTCGTTGACGTGGTTTATCAGCCTTTCCCCTAAGTACTCATATAAGCCGGTTATGAACTTCTCGTTATTCTTCTAGGTAGTGTCGATAAGAGATAATCCATACTTCGACAAAGTATCGAACTCAGCAATATATTCCGAGATTGCCCTACCATTCTTCTTAAGCTCCAAAAATTTCCTAAACAATTCAGATTTGTGAGTAGTTGGAATGAACTTTTCACTGAAACGAGTCATAAACTGATTCCAAGTAACTTGATCTTCAGGAGTAGCTTCTTTAGTAGCATTCCACCAATTCATAGCTCGTCCTTGAAGCTGACGCGATTTTAACTTTCTCTTCATGGCATCATTGATTCCCAAGTCCTCGAAGATGCGCTCACAACTATCCAACCAATCTTGAACATCCGTAGCCGACTCCGTTCCATGGAACGACTTCTCGCCAAGACTAGTATAATCCTTGTTAAGCTTGGCGAAATCGGCCCTAGGCGCCTGCACCGCTGCACCAACACTATTTGCAGCATTAGGAGCTGCCCTCTGAACATCCCTAAGCATCTCTCTCATGAGGTCAGTGAACATCGTCCTCGTATCAGGAGCATTCTGATTATTAGTTCCTCTACCAG
Source organism: Allium sativum (assembly GCA_030737875.1). NCBI lineage: Eukaryota > Viridiplantae > Streptophyta > Magnoliopsida > Asparagales > Amaryllidaceae > Allium > Allium sativum. The sequence continues at coordinate 855,146,236 of CM060915.1, read as the reverse complement.
TACCCCTTGTATATCGGCTCATCGTTCAATCTGTAAGGAGAAAACGATTAACCATCTCTTCAGTGGTGCCAGTGCAATGCGACTTCATCCTTAAATATACTAATAGTATATATATATAGCATTTGAAAACCAAAATATCACAAAAAAGCGCTCTCATATACGCACTCTCTCTTTCTGGTATCTTTCCCTAGGTCAACTACGCAACCTAGAGCTCTGATACCAAATGTGACGGCCCGCCCCGCACCAGCCGACATTTCAATGGAAGTGTGATGTGTCAATGTCCAACCAGCACGGGACGGTCGCCAAAGAAAGGAAAAGAATGGAATTTGAAGCTAGAATTACCATAGGAACCTGTAGAATGTCTCACAGCGCATGGAATAAAATATAATAATAACATACTTGACATAAAACAGGTGTGACAGTGCATAAGCTGAAAACTAAATATCGTAGCAGCGGAAAATCCAAATACACATATGTTCCACTTCATCATTATTACAACTTTAAAACTGTCTCTAAAGCAAAAGAAAAGAAAGGTACACTACTAATGCCCAGAGTAGTGACCAGTAGTGGCATAGGGAGAATATCTATATATATCATACGTGGAAGCCACCTGCTCGTCTCCGGTACAGCTACTCGTGCATACCACCTAACCTGTCTCTAGTCTTCCCGTTTAAGAGCACCCTGAGTAATAAGAAGAGACATAAAACTCTGGGTCATGCAAAAGTCTGGTATGAGCGATAAGCATCAAAACATGATGATAACAGGTATAATAAACCAAACCTAAACCTGGACCTGCAACCAAAGAGTTAGCACTACATACTGTACAATACTCTAGGGTGCCACTAACATATGGTGTAAAGAATACGGGGGTGGGGGTATGCATGACATAGTGATGGCAAACAATCAATCATAGCAACCATCCTCACATCTCTCACTCAGTGCGTAAAGCATACGATATCTACCACTTTGACCACCCAATTCCTTGCTACGATCACTCTGCCCCCATGGAGTCGCAACGACACCACTGCACTAATCTGTTGCCAATATCCGTCTTTTCATGGTGAGTCAAAGCAATAGACGTCGATAACCCCTTAGCACACGTCCCGCAGCAAAGCCCAACTCATGAAGTTAACTCGTTGGTTCCCATCTGGATCTTGAGTTCTACTTCCTATTTGGACTTCCTTTGCATCTCGTTTTTTGGTCGAATTGGAGTTGGTCTTCAGAAGAGTCGTCGCGTAGTAGTTGTGGAGGTCCAAAGTCGGTTCGGCCTACTCGCTTCGACTCGGCATATGGTGCTCAGCTCCCCATTTGGTTCGGCTAGATTCCCTTCCCTCGGTTCGGTTCGGGTTCGTCACCTCCATGCGGTTCGATTCGTATGTCTCGGTTCGTCTCCTATACTTCACTTCACTTCAGTCCAACGCCTCCTGTTCGGTTCGGTGCTCATGGATCCCGATCTGGTTCGGTGCTTCACTCCATCTCCAACTCCAAGCCAGCAGCCTTCCTTTGTTGCCATACTCTTTCTTTTTCCCGGGCTCCGGTTCAGTTCGACCAGTCTTATCCGATCCGAACCCCTTCCCCCTATCCGATCCAATCCCAATCCCTGTAGTTTTTCCTGCAACTTTTCCAGCGACTGTTTTACGCCATACGACGGTGTTTTCGACTATTCTAACTGTTCTAAGCAATCATAAAGCATACCATACAGTCATAGCAACATAGAGAACTAACCATAAACATCAAAACAACAATTTAATGTGTCAATATGGATCAACATACCCAGGATCCAATTTTTTTCCTTAAGCATGTTTAAGCAAAACTAATGATAACCCAAATTTGTAACAGAGGTCTAAAACAATATTTTGAAATTTATAAATATTTTTCTAGAATTTGATCATGTTTAAATTCGCTAATTAACACTAATTACCCTTAATTAACCATAATTAGTGAGGAACTATGCAAATCACTCACCTTAGCCACAAACAAAATACCAAATCTGAAATTATCTTCTGTTTGGCGCTAACCCAAGGCTATACAGTAGTTCCGACCTTGATTTGGTGCTATTTCCCTTTGATTTGATGTTGCTAAGCTTAATCCTTGATTAGAAAGTGGTTTAGAGTTGTTTTAGTTGTTAGAGGCAATTACTAGGTTTCTAAGAATGAAAGTGGCGGCTGTAAAAGTGTCTAAAGAAATGTTTTCTAACCCTAATCAGCCATTATATACCACTAACCCCGAAATCCCCCATTGGGCCTAGCTATTAACTACCCAATTAAGCCCGGTTAAGCAGTTTTTCACTTCTAAGCATTGTTTCAGCCATATCTCCCAAACGATGAGTCCTTTTGGCTTATGTGACCACTCTACAGAATTGTAAACCATCATCCGAATTCAATGGAAGTGGTTTCAAGTCAAAACTCCTTACCAATCAAAAGTTATGGCCGAAACAATATCAACTAGGGGCAAATTGGTCATTTAAAAATCGACAAAAATCATGAACATGGGAAATGACCCCAATAGTCGTCTCCCAAAGTTCCATGACCATACAACTTCGCATGAGAAAGAAAGAAATATTCTACGATCCTATGATGCGTAGAATGCGGGTCGTTACAGTTTTTCTCTGATAGTTAAACTACCAACTAGTGAAGTATTGTCCAATATCGTTGTCAATATGGAGAGAACGGTTGGATTATTATCTGAGAACCACTTCATATTGGCAGTAGTGTGGCAAATCAGGCTATATAAAGAAGATCAAAGATGGAATAAAGGGCAAGGACTTTTTCTATTAATCCTAGGTAGAAATTGCCTATGATGGATTAATGGAAATTATACCTTCGGTTTCGTTCAGTCCTAGAACAAATTTGAATGGACAAATGTCTGACAGAGTATTTCCGATAATCGCATATGTTGGTCTGTACAAATATACATATGGTGGAGGAGAATTTATTTCTCTTAGCATAATATCCAAATTATGTTTATGCAAATCAAATAGTGATCAACGGATCGGAGAATGTGACATTCAAAGTAATTGTGCTATAAATGAAAGGTAATTAATCATAACCTCAAGCCTAACAACTAGGAAATGATAAAAATCAGGCAGGCAGAATGACTAAGTGGGTCGCTCCCAATTAGGGTGTATTATCACCTATCTTAAGAAAATTAATTTCCTTTTTAATCTATCTATGTTGTCCCGTTTCGGGAAACAGTTGTTTATCCCAACTGCTAGTGATATACATTTGATACACTCAAGCAAAATGGGTGGTTGGTCATGTGTGGCTGGGTTACAAGATGTTCTTGTTGAACCCAGTGTATTCCCCTTTAGAGATACACTATCAGAAGGTAGTTCCATACCTTGTCACAGTTGGAAATCCATTACCCAATAAGATTCCACGGTTTTGATTGTATATTATATATGTAAAGCGTGAGATGCAAGCGTTCCGCTAGATTGCTATTTATTTGATTTAGACACTATTATAATATCAGAATGGTGTTGATTTTAAAGAAATATTTTAGGTTATTGTAAGATGAAAACCATCCGTGTTTATGTGTGGATCGGTCTTATGATTATCCTTTCTTTTAGAAGTTTTTTTGATGTTAAACCAAGTAGTTGGAGTTTACTCACACCATCCCATGACTGACCCAGAGTTTATTTTGTTTTGTTTTACCCTAAACTCTTGGGTGCCCAAATTTGTACGGGTTGTAAAGCAGTTCAGGTATTTACAGATATACTTGGAAGAGCTTAGAGTATGAGGCTTCAGTGTTAGTGATATAGAGTTATTCCGCTGTGTTGTAAATGTGATGTACTCTGATAATGTATGTAGCTAGAAATTTTTTATTTCAAAGATTGTTTTATATATTACATTTTATTTGGTGTGAGATTCTGTGTTCTTCTTCTAACTTTTTCTTCTTTAACCCATAATGATTCGTATTTCTGTTCAATTTGAGTTAGACGTATGGAGTATTTAGTTAGCTCAGATAGTACGGAAATCTGAGCCATTACAGTTGGTATCAGAGCTTAGGTTGAGCGAATACCTAGGCTTTGGTGGGGATTTACTCATTAAAGATAGGGACAGTCATGCCCTAGAATGAGTTGAGTGTATATATATGAGGGTGCATATTTGTTAGTTGATGTAAAAATTATTTTATATTGTGGTGGCTAATATGTTGAATGGCTTATGAATTCTGGTCGAATCGTGGGATGACACAAAGTCGATAGGAATTTCTAAACACCTAAGCATAGCAATTCGACATAGTATTTGTTTTAAAGTGGGCAAATGAATAATTTTTCCCAAAACTATATTTTGTTATAGAAGGAATATTTTTTCTGAAATTATTATTATATATGGATGATTTGATTGTTAGGATTACAATTAAATGAGATTATAAAATTGAAATGGTTACATATAACCGAATATAAATTGTATATGACTAAAATATACAAATAAGATGAAATGGGTTCAAAACATAAATTGGAATTTAAATCCGGGGAAGTTGAAAAATATTTTCTGAAGTATATTAGAACAATATAGCATTGTGTTTGAAGGATTTTTGAATCATAATCATTGTAATGAATTTTGAAAGTGATAAAGCACCGAACTCACTTCAATCCCTGGAAAATAATTCTGATGATGACTGCAACATCATCTGTGTTCATTTTCGATTTTTTAAGTGATGGATTGCTACCTTAGAAAAGTTTTTGATGTAAAGTTATTTGAAAGAAAGAAAGTTGTTTGAAAGAAAACAAGTTGTTTGGGAAATTCAAATGTTTTGAATTTGAGATGGTTATCAATATACGTATATATTTATGGGATTTCAAAAGGATTTGAAATGGAAACCCAGGAATTTAAGTTCTGGAATTTAAATTTAACTTAAGCAAGTTAAATGAATCGAAGTAAATATATTGATTTAGAATCAATTTGAATGCACATGAAGGGAATATGAATCGAGTGTAAACATATTAGTTGTAAATCATTTAGATTAAATGAATGTAAGCATATATTTTATGCAATATGAATGGGAACCAAAAGAATTCGGTAGAACTAAGTTTCTAAAATTATGAAGAGTTGAGTTTCAACATAAATGAGGTTTTGAAAAGCAAATGGGTTTGTAGCATTTTTTTCATCCTTGGTAATTTCTGGGATGAAATTCTTTGAAGGGGGAAGAATGTAACGACCCATAATTTTGGTTGATTTATTTTAAACATTTAGTATTGTTTTAAATGTTGAATTAATAATATAAACGTATTTATATACTGAGTTATCTATTTAATAATCGATTATGATTTAGTTTCGAATATATCGGATTATCGAAATACAAGAATCTGAAATAATTGAATTCAAAGTCAAAACTGAATCGAACGATTCAGATGATCAATATAAATTCTATTTAAAATATAGATAATAATAATAATTTATTATCAAGAGTTATTTGTTTTTGAATTTAAATTATATTATGTCGATTTAATATGGTTATTATATATATATATATATATATACACACACATTCGAATTAAATTTCAGAATCTATTATGTTGAGTTCAGAATAATGTTATAACATTTAAATGTCTGTCATTACGATAAAATAGGGATTTGTGATTTCAAGTTATGAATATTGAGATATTTACAATGGATAAGCTTCTAACCAAATCGATGTCTATTTAAATAAAATTAAAATCTCTTTATATCAAACCGAATTAAATTTGAAATCAAATCGAAATTAATTTTCTTGTACCTTGCCTAACTTACCTATCACCTGAAATATGTACCATACGCAGGTTCATTTCCTTAATGCCCAAGTTTTTTTCTTTATAAATACGCAGCTCCCTTTCTTCTTATTTCTTTCTTATTAATTCGATTGAGCTTTAGGCAATTAAAATGGTCGCTCCGTGATATCCAAAATCAAATTTAAAAGGGAAGTCGCTTATCTCTTCTTGTTCAGAAACCAAAAACCCTTTTCCTTCCTTTATTTATTTTTCCTCAATTTCATTCCTTCAACATGAAATAAAACAATTCCACCCCTTTCCAGTTTTCTCTATGAATTCAAAATAAAATAAAATTGTAAAAATTGAAAAGGGCAATGATTTAAGGTGTGTAAGCATGTTTCTTCAATTCAGAGTGAACAACGGTTTGTGCGACTATGTTCGGGAGTTCGACCGTGAAGCTCGTTCGGTTTGGTGTGGCGTTGGATGGTTCACTGGGTAGTGGATTTGAACTCGGGTGACGTATAACATCTGGCGTGAAGACATAGATGATTTCCGAAGTTATAAATGTCAATCGATTCATGTGGAGTTGCGACTTTCTGTTAGTGTGTGGATGATAAGAATTTGACTTTGATGTGGGTTAGAGGAGCAAGGCATGCATGGTGGTGTTTTCTAATGGTTTGCGGTGATGAAGGGGTTCGCTACCCACGATAGTAGCTTGTGTGGAGCAGTTGAACACGGGTCCAAGAATGGTTGCGAACTATTCATTTTTTACATAGAGAGAAAAGAGTTGTTGCACTTGAAATCATTGGTAATGATAATGTGGAGCAACAGGTTTTCTTGGTTTGGGAAATGAGGTAGAGAGGACAAGAGGAGGCTCTGTTGTAGGGTTTCAATGGTTTGGCCATGGTTTGTATGTGCTATAGGGAAGGGTGCATTTTGACAGTGGTAGGAAGAAAGTAATTAAGGTAATTCTTTAATTCAATAACTAAATTTTTAATTACACTTAAATTGTTCAATAGCTTAAATAATGAATGCATTGTTAAATTTATACAAGATTTTGTTGAATGGAATTAGTCGTATAATCCATAGCTACGGGATATTTAATCGGGAATTAAAATGGGAATCAAAATAGATCGATAAATCAAGGTGAGTAAACTCACTCTCTGGTTCGTTTATAATTTTATTATAAACAAATTTTTTATTTTAAATAATTTTTAGATGTTGTTTGTTGGTTGTTTGGATGCACTGAAATATTATTGTAGCTATATATATATATTAGTTATATTTAGGCTTTATAGTTGTAGCTATTATATATATTGGATATTTCCCGCAGTACCTTTAGCGGATGCCTATAGTACCATTAGCAGATGATTACCCTATGCGCCCCACAATATATATAAGAGATGACCTTCTATACCGTGATATCCTGCCTTGAAGCAGGAAGGGTATTTTTTTTATGTTGGCTAACGCAGTGGATACAGGAAAAACAGGTTGGAGGGATCCAACTGGATTCCTCAAAATTTATTATTATTTGTTTTCATAAATAACATATATGATGTTTTAAGAAACCTGTGATTAATAATTGGGTGTTTTGGATGTTTGAATATCATTGGCCCTAAATATTGATATATAAAAATATGGTGAGAGAAATTTTGAGATTTAAAAGGGGAAAATCTATTTATCTAAAATAGAATTTGAATTTCGAATGGGCTAGGAATTATTAACTTGTTTTGAATAATAAAAAAAGTAGTTAATTTATAAACGGTATTTATAAATGAGATAGAATAGTTTTCATTGGAAAATGTGGGGAAGGAAAATTCAAATTTGAATTTAAAATGTGGGATTGAAATTAGTTTCAAAAAGAAACGATGAAATCTATTTTGTTGTTCAGAATGTAGATTGAATAAAAATAAATCCATACAAACTTATGATTGGAATTCGACTATGTCGAATTTATAAAAATAATTTTTTCTAGAAAGGATATTTAAATTGAATTGGATAGAAACAGAAATAAAATATGAAAATAGATTCTATGTTTATATATATATATATAAGTTATTATAAATAAAGTATTCCAAATACAGGAATTGAGTTTCAAATGGGTTTTGAAATGAAACTTCTTTTAATGTATAAAACAAGGAACTAAATTTATAAACGATGTTTATAAAGTGGAATAATTATCATGGGATAATGTGGAATTATAAATTCAAGTATGAATTTAAAAGTGAATTGAAAATCTTTTCCAAAAGGGAACGATAGATTTTTTTTCGAAATTCGGAATATAAATTGAAGTGAGATGAATTAAAAGGGCTCATAATTGAAACTTGATGATATCAAATTTTATAAATAATATATTTATAAAGGAATTTGAATTTAGTATAGAAGATTGAGTTATAAATAAATTTATAACAAAGTAAAGAAATAATCGATGATTATGGATAATCGAAAATTTTAAGTTAGATTTGGAAAGCTAGTTTAATTTATATTTAATATATATAAGAATGAAGTTAAAATTTATTAATAAACGAAGTTTAAACATTACATTTAAATATAATTAAAACAAGCTCGCCGCAACATAGTAGTTCGTAATTTGACGTTTCGAACTTCAATTGAGTATATATAACTCAGTTTAAGTCGAAATTCTTTGAAACAAGAATTGCCAAGGACAATTGAATAATAGTTTTCTAATGGAAGAGAAAAAATTGGATTTAATCTTATAGATGTTAAGTTATGTCAAAATCAATTTTCCAGAAAAACAGTGCTATAATCGTTTTTAAACCATAACGGTTTATTTAATTAAATAGAAGGATTTTAATAAATGAAATTCAAATTTCCATTACAAAAATCCAGATTTGAGTTATAAAATAAATATGAACCTAAGCGGGGTAAATGAGATGATTTTTGACACAAAAATCATATTTTTAATTACTGAATAGCATTAACTAAGTAGCAGAAGAATAGGTGAATCAAGTTGAATCAGGTTTGACTTTGGATAAGCGAACGGTATTGGTGAATTCATATTCGAAATCGAATATGAAACTTGAATTAAATATGGAATTCAATTGGTTTATAAGAAAACTAAAATTGTATATGAATGTGAGATGTTTAAATAAAAAGTGAAATTGGCAAAAGAAGCAATTAGAGAATTAATCAGCGAATTGAGTTAAAATGATTGGGTTAAGTTGGAATAAATTGGGAAAGGTCAGATATATGTTAAGCAGATTTGGAATGAAGTGTGTGAAGAGATATAAATTGAATGCCCGACAAAAGAGATATGTACTTAATTCAATATGAGTTTTTATGCACCGAACTAGCAAGCCTCTTGGATTTTTTTATTTTATTTTTGAATAGAAAAGGCCTAGAGAGGCAATTTTTAGTTGTACCGATGACCCATACAAACGAGATGCTAGCAAAAATTTCTAGAAATTTAAGGAGATTGAGAAATTTAAGAAAGTTTGATAACTAAGACTTGACTTGCCCATTATATATAGAATTTAATAAGAGAGTAAACGTATAATGAAATTTTATAAGTAAAAAAGGGAATTTATAAAATTAAATCTTGAGAGGTGGGAAGGAGAAATGTATACACATTTTAAAGTGAATGATGGTTTAAAAGCAAATGTTTTGTAGATTGAAATGGTTTTGTTGATAAGAATTTAAAAAATAGAGTTAAGGAAATTAGAATTTGACTAAAGGATAGTGTAGTTGAATGGTTTCCTGAGTGTCGATCTGAGTTGGTTTCGACCTTCGGGGTTGGTATTTAGGGAGCTTTTCTCTTACTAGTTTACGGTTAGGGACTGATGAATGTGGAAGAATAGTGATTTATGAATATATGGAAATGTTTTCCGTTGTTTAGAGATATTTTCTAGGATATAGAAAATAAATAGTAAAAATAGATGGAAATATTTTTCCAAGAATTATGATAGGTTAAACGGGTTTGGAGAATTATTTGGGTAAAGATATTGAAGAGAAATTCAGAAATGATAAATTTAATTAATGGAATATTAATTAAGGGGCCCAGTGATTGTTTGATGCTTTGAATGATTGTTTGTTTTTCTCCGATAGTTAAATAACCAACTATTAAAGTATTGTCCAATATTGTTGTCAACATGGAGAGACCAGCTGGGTTGCCATTCGTGAACCACTCCTATTTACATTTTTTTTGTTTAAAGCTCTCACTCATGAAACTTCTAGTTAAAAGTGCGCTCAAGTATTGAGAACATCATCAGAAAACAGGAAGCGATTTGGTAGAAGTCGCATCACAAACAAAGAATGACTTGAAACTCCTAATAAATGACCTCTTTTGGGCCCGAAAACATTAATTTCATAGATTTGCTGAATAAGTTTTGTAGCCCTTGGAATTAGCTTCGGGTAGAGCTTTCATTTGGGCAAAACGAACTTACGGTTTAGAAGTTACGTCAGTTTCCGTGAACGCGCGTAGGACTGGGAAACATGGATTTTGGAATTGGCATCACCCCTTTCGGGGTCGGAACGGATGGTACGATTTAGATCAGAGAAAGTGAGCCCGATCTGATGGCACAGCTTGGCATTTGTTCTGGCATGTGGGCGCTTTTGGTTCGGATCGAGGTAGGAGGAGAACCAACTCGAATTTGTACTCGAGCACTTCGCCCAGCATACATCACCTCGGTTCGGATTGGTGGCAGGAAGATCCGATCTGATCCGCCTAGAGCATTCCTACACTACTCGAGTTTGATTGATTCTTAAGGGCTACTGTCTCCTACCCGCTCGGATCTAATGACACATGGCATACCACGATTTTGAGAGGCTTTCTCCACCTTTTCCTCAACATTTCGAGATTAAAGGGATGCCGACCACATGGCATCCAAACCGGAACCCTCCTACAGCTATAAATACCATATTGGAAGGAATTTCAAAGGACTTATGTCCATTCTTCTGGATGGATTCCATCATTAATGAGTGCAGAGACTTGGCACCTTCCTACAACAAAATTCTTCTCCTTTTACACAATTAACACTTGTATTACATGTATAAACTCTTGCTATTTCATTTAACAAATGGATTGTGTGCTTGCATGTAATTGATTCCTGTAATCTGTCAGTATAACAATAAGATTATAAAGTAGACGTAGGCTGCATCTACAGCCGAACCACTATAAAAACCTTGTGTGTTCCCTGTTATTTTCTATTTTCTGCATTTTGTGATCTGTGATCTGCATTTGGGTGTCAGTGCCATTTTTTGGTCTAACAACTCCATATTTGCAGTAGCGTGGCGAATCAGATTATATGAAGACAATCGAAGATGGAGTAAAGTGCAAGGGCCTTTTCTGTTAATCCTAGGTAGAAATTACCTAAGATGGATTAATGGAAATTGTGCCTTCGGTTTCATTCAGTCCTAGAACGAATTTGTATGGACGAATGCCTGACAGAGTATTTCAAATAATCACATATGTTGGTCTGTACAAATATACATATGGTGGCGGAGAATTTATTCTCTTAGCATGATATCTAGATTGTAGTTTTGCAAATTAATTAGTGATTAACGGATTTCACAATATGACCTTCAAAGTGATTGTGCTATCAATGAAAGGTAAGTAATCATAACCTTAAGCCTAAGAACTGGGAAATGACAAAAATCGGACAGGCAGCATGGCTAAGTGGGTAGTTCCCAATTAGGGTGTATTATCACCTATCTAGAGAAAATTCATTACCTTCTTTAATCTATCGATGATGTCCCTTTCGAGAAATGGTTGCCGATCCCAACCGTTTGTGATATACATTCGATACACTCAAGCAAAATGAGTGGCCGGTTTACAAGAAGTTCTTGTTGAACCCAGTGTATTCCCCTCTAGAGATACACTATTGGAAGGTGGTTACGTACCTTTTCATAGTTCTAAATTCATTACCCAATAAGCTCCCTCAGTTTTTATTATATATTATATATTTGGAGCGTGATATGTAAACGTTCCGTTAGACTGCTATTTATTTGATTTAGACACTATTATAATATTATAATATTATTGATTTTAAAGAAATGTTTTGGTTATCATAAGATGAAAACTATCCGTATTTATGTGTGGATCAGTCTTATGATTATCCATTTTTTAAAAGGATTTTTAAAGTACCAAGTGGTTGGAGTTTACTCACATTAGTCCTATGACTGACCCTGAGTTTATTTTGTTTTACCATAAACTCATAGGTGCCCAAATGTGTACGGGCAGTCAAGTGTTTCAGTTATTTACAGATATACTTGGAAAGGCTTGGAGCAGGAGGCTTCAGTTTTTAGTTATATAGAATTATCCCACTATTGTGTATATGTGATGTACTCTGATAATGTATGTAAGTACAGATTTTTATTTCAAAGATTGTTACATAAATCAATTTTATTTCGCTGCGATATGAGATTCTGTGTTGTTGTTTCTGTTCTTCTTCTAACTTTTACTTCTTTAACCCATAATGATTCTCATTTTTGTGCAATTTGAGTTGGACATGTGGCGAGCTCCGAGTCTCGAGACCTTCATTGATAAAGAGAATTACATATTAATTCCGTCTGCTAATGCGGAGAATAGGGCTGGTTAAGGGTGACTAACTATAACCTTGTCTCGAATATCTACTAAACATGCCGACAAATGTTATATATTTTTTCCCTCAAGTGGATTGACGTATTCAATAAATACTTTTAGAAAGATAAACACTATAGCTAAATGGATTTCATCAAATAAAATCTAAATTGGCAAAAGCTAGTCAACTCAGATAGTACGAAAATCCAGGCCATTACATTACCGTTGAGACTTGACAATCCGATCTAAAAGAGAAGGTCAAGCATCCATGCTACATAATAGAATAATATAATCTGATATGAAAGCATAATAACGAATGTCACATAAAGATAGAAGCTTAATTAAGATATTTTCATTCGCATATCATCATAAAAAAATAGTTGAGTGCTTACAGCTTATGCGTCTTCAACTCCATTCCCTTTCCTCGGGGTGTACTGAATATCGAAATCATATGAAGCAATGAACTCGAGCCGGCGGTCCAGTTGCTTGTTGAGATCCTTCTGATTGAATAAATACTTGAGCGACTTATGATCTATATAAAGAATGAAATGCTCGCCCAAGAGATAATGTTGCCAAAATTTTAAGGTAAAGACAGCAGCTGCAAGATCCAAATCATGGGTGGCATACCGAACCTCGTTCGAACGTAATTGCCTAGAAGTACTGGCAACTACCTTATGCCTCTACACAGGAACGACTCCAATGCCACTATGGCTAGCATCGGTATACACAATATGATCATTATTTCCTTTGAAAACCACAAAAATAGGCGCATGAATAAGAAGCTCCATTAATTACTGAAAGGATTCTTCAAACGATCAGACTAGATGAACCGAACGCCTTTCCGAGTAAGGATAGTGAGAGGGAGAACGACGTGGGAAAAATCATGAATTAATCAGTGGTAATAGCTTGTCAATCCCAAAATGCTATGAATATTGGTAATAGTCTAAGGACTCTTCCAATTTTTGATGGCCTCAATCTTAGATGGATCGAATGAAATGTCATCACTAGATACAACATGGCCTAAAAACTTTACTTGCTTTTCCCAAAAACGAAACTTAGGTGATTTCTCTTTGAGTTTATGTTAGAGAAGTGTACTAAAATTGATCCTCAAATGATGTTCATGCTCAACTTTTGGCTTGGAATATATGATAATACCATCAATGAACGCAAGGAGAAATCTATCAAGGAAATCCCAAAACAAACGATTCATGAGATTGACAAAATAGATGGGCGTGTTCGTCAAACCAGACAACATGACGAGCCACTCATAGGACCCATAGAGAATGCAGAAAGCAGTAAGTCGAATAATGTCCTTCTCAACTTGAAGTCGATGAAAACCTGTTGCGAGGTCAAGCTGAGAAATGATCTTCACACCACTCAACTGATCGAAGATGTCGTGGAACCTAGACAACGGATAGCGATTCTTAATGGTCAACTCATTAAGCTTGCAGTAATCATTGCATAGCCTAAGAGTGCCATCAAATTTTCATACAAAAACCACTGTGGCACCTTACATTGATGAGCTGGATTGGATAAATTGCTATGACTCGAGCTCTAGGAATTTCTTTTTAAGTTCCTTGTTTTCTTTACTCAACATTCTAGTGCAAGGTCGACTGACAGGCTGTGCACCTAGAACTAGATCAATATGAAACTCGGCCGCCCATTTGGGTGGCAATCCCGAAATTAGCTCAAAGATATTTGGAAAATCGCACACCACAAAAATATGAGGCATATCATTATCAAGGTCTCTAGACTCAAGAGAATATAAAGATGCTTGATTGTCGTGATTGACGTCTCGAAGTAAAGTGATAACTGATTAGGAGAGTCGGGATGATGTAAATATAAAATCCTCTCGAAACAAATAATTATGGCCTCGTATGGAATGAACCAGTCCATGGATAAGATCATATCGAAACCAAGGAAGGAAATCACGCGTAGATTCGCATGGATGGTTAAACTACAAATGAATATCTCTACACCTTCACAAAATAGACTAAGAGTTACGGACCCCCCCGATGGGATTCACAATCCACAGTGAAATCATCATACACGTCACATTCAAAGAAAGAGAATCATTGAGTTCTTTCAATACTAATGAATGCGATGCACCCATGTCGAACAAAACTCGCATGGAATGGTCACGGAATAATAAATAACCTTCAAGAATAGAAGGTGTACCTCGATTCTATGAAGAACCATCTGAAACCTTCACTACAATAAGCTTCCCCGACTTTGGACCCGCAGAAGCTTTAGGACTCTTCATAGACCAATGACTCCCTTGATTATAATTGCGACATTTAAATGGCTTAGGACATAGTCTAAAGAAGTGATCTCGCGCACCCTAAATGTAGTAGGATTTTTGAGTAGAAGATCTAGCACTAGAATGAGAACCATGGACAAAAGACTTCTTCTTTTCTTTGGAGGAGAAGATTTAGATCTTTCAAATGAAAATTTCTTTTTATTTGGATTTTTATGAGGCTTAATTTCGTCACTACTCTCCCTTTCCTTTTCAATTACATCAAACTGAAGTGTTGCATCTACTAATTCTTCAAAGGAAAATTTCAAATGCAATACGAGAGACTTTTTGTGATACATCTTAAGGCCAAAAACAAATTTGAGGTTCTTTTTTACGAGGTACTAATGTGCACAAGAAAATATTTAGAAAAGGCCTCAAAAAATGCAACATATTGTGAAATAGTTGTCTTCTTTTTTTAAGCTCTAGGATGAGATTGGCCAAGATAGTTTTTTCGGACTCAGGCACGAATTTAAGCGTAAACCTCTCTTTGAATTGATCTCACTCTAAAGATGCTTCATCAAACTTATCAATAAGGAGCTCATACCAGTCCAACACGTGTTCTTGTACACACTCGATGCCATAAGAATATGGTGGTAATTGGAGATCTCCATGCAAGTAAATATATGCATACAAGTGTTGATCCATGCTTGCACTTCCAATACAGACTTTGGGCCTTTGAAAGGTCTAAATGAGAAAATTTGATGTATATGCGCTCAAATGTGGATCTGCATGGGTGACATGATAGGGTAGGAGTAGGAAGCTTGGTTCTCTTAGCTCAAGGATCTGCTTAGTAGACACATATAGGACTTCAAGATGTAAAATAGTGGTTGGATCAGCACCTGAAGGTTGCTCTGAATCATTTCTAACCATAAGCTGAAAATAGAAGATAAGACAGAATTATTTACGAGGAAGAAATATTTCAATTGAATTTGTAACACAAGGAGCACTATAGAATTTAAAAGTTACATTCCTAGATGCATTCCCACTCATCTCTACTCCCAACGAATAAAAATGTTCAAGAACAAAGTTAAGGACACTTCGAATCGGGACGATGTATTACTCGTATTGCACTTTGATGTATCGCAGTATGCTCACTGTTCTGTGTTTTATCACAATTTTCTTCTGAATTCAACTCTAATACTAAGTTGTGATGCCTCACCCGGGACCCATATTAACAAAGAGCATTAACGAATAATGCCATCTAATAATGCATATAAAAAAGTTGGTCAGGAGCGACCATCCATAACCGTGTATTAATGAATATTAATTTTTTTGATAATGTGCTAAAAAAAATCTTGAGTGGACCCCACATTCAATATGTAATCAATACAATATCTCGATTGCAATAGGATCTATTCAGAACAAATGCAATTAATATAATTCATAGTACATAGAACAATCAATACAACCACAAATACATACATACATGTACACCAAGTACAACACCCTGTTATATGCATTGGTGGATATGAAATCCATAATATACATATATCCATCCCCCACAAAAGAATATATACAATGTCAAGGTAGTCCACAAAATGAAAAAGTACTATCCTAGTCCAAAACCTGCTAAGGCGGACAAAAAAATAAAAGCTAGTTCAACATCATAGGCGTAAGAAAAACGTCGGCATCAATGATTTCTTGTAAAGACTCGGTTTGACTGGTGCATAGATACATTGGTCGGTCTAGTTAAAATATATTATTAGGATACATATATAAAATCAATAATGTAACACCCCGTAATTTTAAATATTAAAATTAACAATTTTTAAGAACACTTAATTTTTAGGAGAAGAATTAATGGAAATGGGTTACGCCATTGCGTTCGGCTCGAAATTCTACTGGGAATAGAGTCCAAGTTTTCGTAAATTGGACTTCGTATGAGGAAGTTATGGCCCTCTGAAGTTTCAGGAATTAAATAAATTAAAACAGCTCAGAATTAAATTCAAAATTTCGAATTCAAACAAAGCAGCGGGCTGGGCAGGATTTTTTCCGCCTTAGGCCAGGTCGACTAGGGGGTCGACAAGGGAGTTGTAACGACCCGCATTCTACGCATCATAGGATCGTAGAATATTTATTTCTGTCACATACGAAGTCGTATGGTCATGTAACTTTGGGAGACGACTATTAGGGTCATTTCCCATGTCCATGATTTTTCCCGATTTTTAAATGACCATTTTACCCCTAGTTGGTACTGTTTTGGCCATAACTTTTGACTGCAAAGGAATTTTGACCTGAAACCACTACCATTGGCTCCGGATGATGGTTTCTCTTTCCGTAGAGTGGTCATAGTAGCCAAACGGACTCACCGTTTGGGAGATATGGCTGAAACAAGTTTCAGATGGCGAAAAACAGCTTAACTGGGCTTAACCGGGTGATTAGCAGCTAGGCCCAGAGGGGAATTTCGGGTTTAGAGGCATAGGAGGGCTGATTAGGGTTAGGAAATCACTTTCATTTCAGTTTTGAGCCGCCACAAACCTTCTTGAGACCTTAGTAATGGCTTCCATCCTCTAAAACCACTCCAAAACATATTTTTAGTGAAGATTAAGCCTATACTACATCAGAACAAGGCCAAATAGCATCAGAGCAAGGTTGGACCTGCTGCTATACATAGGGATTCGACTCAAACAGAGAGTATTTCAGATTTGGTGTCTTACTTTGTTGCAAAGGTAAGTGATTTGCATGATTTCTCACTAATTATGGTTGATTAAGGGGTAATTAGTGTTAATTAGCGAATTTATACACAAATAAAATCTGGAAAAATGTTTAGAAATTCTTAAATAATGTTTTATGCCTCTGTTAGAAAATTTGGACGATTTGATTAAGTTTTGCTAAGTATGTGCTTAAACATGATTAAGAGGGATTATGGGTAAATGTGAGGTTTTAGCCACTTTTGATCCATTTGGATTGTTGTTTTTCTATTGTGGTTGCTATTACATGTTGCTATGACTCTATGGTGTGTTTTATGATTGATTAGAAGTGTTAGACTTGTCAAAAACGCCGTCGAATGGCGTAAACTGCTTGTTGGAAGAACTGCAGGAAATCAGCCTGAACCGGACCGGATCGGTGGAAGTAAGGGCGATCTGAACCGATGGCGCGACCCGATCCGTCGATTCTTGAAGACCACGATCCGATGATAGCGACCGACCTGACCTGCTTTTGTAGGGGACTCCGATCCGATGGTGCCGATCCGATCCGATCAAGACTTCGCGAGACGACCCGTGTTGTTTCACGAAGAGGTGACCCGAACCCAATGGACTGACTTGAATAGAGGAGCCCGAACCGACCCAGTGAGGTGACCACGATCCGAACCACTCGTGAGCGGAAAGTGCGACCCGAACCGGTGTGCTTGGAGGAGGCCGATCCGAACCGCTGCCAGATGGACGCCACGAACCGCACCACGTTGATGATGGGGAGCTAAAGGCCGAACCGAACCGATGGCTAAGAGGGGATCCGAACCGATCCGGTGATGACAGAAACCCGAGATGCAAAGGTAGTCCAAATGGAAGTTAGAGCTCAGGATCCAGTTGGGAACCGATGAGTTCACTTCATGAGTTGGGCTTTGCTGCGGGACGTGTGCCAAGGGGCTATCGATGTCTATGACTTTGGATCACTATGCATGGGAAGTACGTGAACGGATTCAGGGCTGCAATGGCCTAGGTACAACTAAAGGGCTATAAACCAATGAAGTGGGGTCATTTGTAAAGATTTGGTCATGACTCCACGTGGTAAGCTTGGTAGTAGCAGTAGTTGTGCAAGTCGAACTCCGTCACTACTTCAATGGGTCTAGCGATTGACAGTGGTGGACATCGTATGCTTTACGCACTGAGTGAGGGATGTGAGGATGGTTGCTATGGTTGGTTTGTTTGTTATCATTATGACATGCACACCCCACCCCCGTATTCTTTACACTATTTATTATGGCACCTTAGGGTATTGTACGGTATGTGGTACTAACTCTTTGGTTGCAGGTCCAGGTCCAGGTATGGTTTAGTATACCTGTTATTATTCTGTTTAGATGCTTATCGCTCATACCAGGCTTTATGTCTGACCCAGAGTTTTATGTCTCCTCTTATTACTCTGGGTGCTCACACGAGCAGACTAGAGACAGGTTAGCTGGTGATGCACGGGTAGATGATCCGGAGACGAGCAGGAGTCTTCCACGTAATATATATAGTATTCTCCCTGTGTTGTTGAAGATCACTGCTTGGGCATTGGTGGTGTATCTTCTATTTTAGTTTCCTTTTGTTTAGAGACAGTAAATTTGGAAAGTTGTAATAAGCTGTATTTGGATTTCGGCTACTCTGATGTTGATGTTGGTTTTAGTTATCAGCTTATGCACTGTCTCACCTATTTTATGTCAAGTATATTATTATTATTATATTTTATCCCATGCGCTGTGAGACATTCTACAGGTTCCTTGATTAGTTCATTCTCTTCTTTCCTTTCCTTGGCGACCGTTCTATGCTAGTCGGGCATGTGTACAGCGCACTTTCGGAGGAAAAGCCGGCTGGTGCGGGGCGGGTCGTCACACTTGGTATCAGAGCACTAGGTTGCGTAGTTAACCTAGGGAAGTTATCAGGGAGAGATAATATACGTATACGAGAAAGCGTATTTGTGATTACTTTGGTTTTAAAAAGCTTTATATATATATACTATTAGTAGTATAAGAATGAGGTCGTACTGCACTAGCACCACTATGGTGTCGTTAATCGTTTCCTTTTTCAGATTGACGATGAGCCGAGATACTAGAGGTGCTGGTAGGGGAGCCAATAATGGGAATGCTGCTGACATGAGGACGATGTTTACTGACCTCATGAGAGAGATGCTTAGAGATGTACAGAGGGCAGCTCCCAATGGTGGAAATGGTGGTGGTCCAATAGTGCAGGCGCCAAGAGTCGACTTCGCCAAGCTGAATAAGGATTATACTAGCCTTGGTGGGAAGCCGTTCGACGGAACGGAGTCGGCCACGGATGTTCAGGATTGGTTGGATAGTTGCGAACGTATCTTCGAGGATTTGGGTATCGAGGATGCAATGAAGAGAAGGCTAGCGTCCCGTCAGCTGCAAAGGCGGGCAATGAATTGGTGGAATGCTATAAAGGCAGCTACTCCCGAAGATCAGATTACTTGGGAGCAGTTTAAAGCTCGCTTTAGCGAGAAGTTCATTCCAACTGCTCAGAAGTCAGCGCTGTTTAAGAAATTCTTGGAGCTCAAGCAGAATGGCAGAGCTGTCTCGGAGTATATTGCTGAATTCGACACTTTGTCGAAGTATGGGTTATCTCTTATTGATACTGCCGAGAAGAAGAATGAGAAATTCATAACTGGTTTGGATCAGTACTTGGGGGAAAGGCTTATTAACCACATCGATGAGACCTTTGAGTCGATTGTGGGAAAAGCATTGAGGTCGGAGAGTCTCTACCCTAAGCCGAAGACTGAGGTTGCATCTGCAGAAGAGCCAAAACCACAAGCAAGTGGTGGAGGCAAAGGTGGTTCCCAGAATAAGAGAAAGCAGAATCAGACTAAGGATGGCCAGAAGAAAAAGAATAAGCAAGATGTTGAGTGCTTCAGCTGTGGTAAGAAGGGCCATTATGCAAGTAATTGTCGGGCCAAGCCAGCAGATAGGAAGTGTTTCAATTGTGGCCAAATGGGACATCACAAGGACAAGTGTCCGCAACCCCCTAAAGAGAAGCAAATGGTGAAAGCCTACGCCCTTAATGCTATTCCTTCTTCGTCGAATGCCCCAACTGCGGCGGAGAAAGGAAAGAATGTCGTCATCCAAGGCATGCTTTCTGTTTACGATGTTCCTGTTAGAGTTTTGTTTGATACCGGAGCTTCCAATTCTTTCATATCTAGTGACCTGGTAGATAGGTTGGGATTGGAGCCCGAGATTGTCGATAGACCTTTAGTAGTGACAAACCCGATTGGTGGTTCGACTAGCCTTAGCATGATTTGTCGTAATGTGGCCTTATCGAGTCATGGATGCAAGTTTGTTTGTGATTGCTTTGTTTTGGGCTTTACTGGGTTTGGCATTATTTTGGGAGTAGATTGGCTCCGAAGATACAGGGTGGTGGTAGACTGTGAGGGATTTTTAGTGACAGCTAGAGCGGATGATGGGCAGAGGATAGTGTTTGGTGGTCTACCCAGTAAGGGGTTATTGGCTAGTTTTCTAAACTACCTCGACATTGCGCATAGTGAGTTGTCAGGTTTGCCCGTGGTTGGCCAGTATCCGGATGTTTTCGAAGAAGTGACCGGACTTCCACCACACCGAGAGATTGAGTTCCGTATTTATTTGGTAAAAGATGCCAGACCTATAGTGATGCCACTTCGTCGTATGGCACCAAGAGAGCAGCGAGAGCTCGAGGTGCAAGTCAGCGATCTTTTGAAGAAGGGATTTATCAGAAGGACTGTTTCTGAATGGGGAGCACCAGTTGTGTTTGCTACCAAGGCGGATGGTTCCCTTCGTTTGTGTGTAGACTACCGCGAGTTGAATAAAGTGACGAGGAAGAACAAGTATCCTCTGCCGCGGATAGATGATTTGTTTTCGATCAGTTGAGTGGCGCGAGAGTATTTTCTCAGTTGGATCTCGCGACAGGTTTTCATCAGCTTAGAGTGGAAGCTGAAAGTATAGCTAAAACGGCATTTCGAACGCCGTCTGGATTTTATGAGTGGTTGGTCATGCCATTCGGGCTGACCAATGCCCCAGCATATTTTGTGGATCTTATGAATAGGGTATTCAGAGATCAGTTGAATAAGTTTGTCCTTGTGTTCGTTGATGATATTTTGGTCTATTCGAGGACAGAGGAAGAACAAAGGGAACATTTAAGAGTAGTGATGGAGGTGTTGAGAAAACACCAATTGAAAGCAAAGTTTTTTAAGTGTCACTTCTGGAAAAGGGAAGTGAGGTTCTTGGGCCATGTTGTATCAGAGAATGGTATTGTCGTGGACCCGGCGAAGGTGGCCACGGTACAGGATTGGCCTACGCCCAAGAATGCAACAGATGTAAGAAGTTTCTTGGGGTTAGCGGGACATTATCGTAAGTTTATCCAAGGTTTCTCCAAGATAGCAGCACCATTGACCCAGTTGACCAAGAAGAATCAAGCTTTTGTATGGGATGAAAGGTGCGAGAATGCGTTCAAGAGTCTAAAGGACAAGTTGACAAGCGCACCAGTGTTAGTCATTCCTAAGGGGAATGAAGAGATGACGGTATACACGGATGCCTGTGGTACCGGACTGGGTGTTGTATTGATGCAAGGCGGTAGGGTTGTAACTTATGCAAGTCGGCAATTGAAGCCACACGAGAAAAGATACCCTACCCATGATTTAGAATTGGCAGCAATCGTGTTCGCGTTGAAGATGTGGAGACACTACCTCTTGGGAGAAAGATTTGAGCTGTTTACAGATCATAAGTCGTTGAAGTATCTCTTCTCCCAGAAGGATTTAAATCTCCGGCAACAAAGGTGGTTAGAATTCTTGGCTTCCTATGATTTTGACATCGCATATACACCGGGAAAGGGCAATGCGGTGGCAGATGCATTGAGTAGGAGACATGCCAGTTTAGGGGCCATGTTTCTAGAATGGAAGCAACTGGAGTATATCGCGGGGTTTGATTTCAGACCCAAGTGCGAATTGATTCCAGAAATGTTAGCTAGTTTGACGATCAAACCCACTTTGATTCAGCAGATCGGCTCTAGTCAGAGGGACGATCCTAACCTATTGGAAATCATCTCCAAGTTAGAGATGGGTATCGATGAGGAGATGAACAAGTATGGGCTTGATCGAGATGGATGGCTTAGAAAGGATGGAAGACTAGTCGTACCCAATGTCAATGTATTGAGGAATGAAGTTCTTAGAGGGTGTCATCACTCAAAACTGACTATACACCCCGGTGGTAATAAGATGTATCGAGACATGAAGCAGACCTACTACTGGGAAGGGATGAAAAGAGACATTGGGAAGTTTATATCCAAGTGCATGAATTGCCAGCTAGTTAAAGCCGAGCAAAAGAAGCCTAGTGGGTTGTTACAGCCATTAGAAATTCCCGAATGGAAATGGGAGCAAATCTCGATGGATTTCATCGATGGTTTACCAAGGACTAGATCGGGACATGATAGCATTTGGGTGATTGTAGACCGACTGACTAAGAGTGCAAGATTTATACCAGTTAAATCGACCAGAACGGCAGCCAAGTTGGCAGAATTGTATATGAAGTGGGTAGTGAGATTTCATGGAGTACCCAAAAGCATTGTGAGTGACCGAGACCCGTTGTTCACTAGTGGGTTTTGGAAGAGCTTACAAGAGGCTCTAGGGTCAAGATTACATCTCAGTACCGCATATCATCCTCAGACCGACGGTCAGACGGAGAGGGTGAATCATATATTGGAAGATCTTTTGAGAGCTTGTATATTGGATTTTGGTGGATCGTGGGATGACCATTTGCATCTAGTAGAGTTTGCATATAATAATGGCTACCAATCCAGTATCGGTATGGCTCCATATGAAGCTTTGTACGGAAGACCGTGCAACTCACCATCATCTTGGATAGAGACTGGCGAGAAGTTTGTGCTTGGACCAGATGTGGTGAAGGAAACTTCAGATAAGATTAAGGTCATTCAACAACGAATGAAAGCTGCTCAAGATAGGCAGAAGAGTTATGCCGATAAGAGGAGAAGAGACTTGAAATTCTCCGTTGGCGACTTGGTCTTTGTCAAGATCTCTCCGTTGAAGAGCGTGATACGATTTGGCAAGAGAGGCAAATTAGCACCAAGATTTGTTGGCCCATTCCCTGTTCTTGAATTAGTCGGGAATTTGGCATATAGAGTTGGCTTACCAGAGAAAATGGCGGGAGTTCACAATGTATTTCATGTTTCCCAACTAAGGAAGTTCGTTCACGACTCAGATATGACTATTTCACCTGATAAATTAGAGGACTTCGAAGTAGAATCCGAGGCGGTTGGGAACCGCAAGTCGATTCGTATTGTGGGGCACGATACGAAACAACTTCGAAGGAAGGCGGTGAAGCTAGTCAAGGTTCAGTGGGGCGAGAACGAGAGTGATTGTACTTGGGAGACAGATGAGAGCATTAGGAAGGCATATCCAGAACTCTTTGCCCGGTAAGATTTACTTTGTAATTTAGTTTTCCGCATGCTATGGTAGACTTGTTTTGCTTGTTTGCATGTTTGATTGTTGTTTTATGATTGATAGGCATGCGGGACCTTTGCGTATGTTCTGATTAGGGAATTTCGGGGGCGAAATTTCTTAAGGGGGGGGAGAGTGTAACGACCCACATTCTACGCAGCATAGGATCGTAGAATATTCATTTCTGTCACATACGAAGTCGTATGGTCATGTAACTTTGGGAGACGACTATTAGGGTCATTTCCCATGTCCATGATTTTTCCCGATTTTTAAATGACCATTTTACCCCTAGTTGGTACTGTTTTGGCCATAACTTTTGACTGGAAAGGAATTTTGACCTGAAACCACTTCCATTGGCTTCGCATGATTGTTTCTCTTTCCGTAGAGTGGTCATAATAGCCAAACGGACTCACCGTTTGGGAGATATGGCTGAAACAAGTTTCAGATGGCGAAAAACAGCTTAATTGGGCTTAACCGGGTGATTAGCAGCTAGGCCCAGAGGGGAATTTCGGGTTTAGAGGCATAGGAGGGCTGATTAGGGTTAGGAAATCACTTTCATTTCAGTTTTGAGCCGCCACAAACCTTCTTGAGACCTTAGTAATGGCTTCTATCCTCTAAAACCACTTCAAAACATATTTTTAGTGAAGATTAAGCCTATACTACATCAAAACAAGGCCAAATAGCATCATAGCAAGGTTGGAGCTGCTGCTATACATAGGGATTCGACTCAAACAGAGAGTATTTCAGATTTGGTGTCTTATTTTGTGGCAAAGGTGAGTGATTTGCATGATTTCTCACTAATTACGGTTGATTAAGGGGTAATTAGTGTTAATTAACGAATTTATACACAAATAAAATCTGGAAAAATGTTTAGAAATTCTTAAATAATGTTTTATGCCTCTGTTAGAAAATTTGGACGATTTGATTAAGTTTTGCTAAGTATGTGCTTAAACATGATTAAGAGGGATTATGGGTAAATGTGAGGTTTTAGCCACTTTTGATCCATTTTGATTCATTTGGATTGTTGTTTTTCTGTTGTGGTTGCTATTACATGTTGTTATGACTCTATGGTGTGTTTTGTGACTGATTAGAAGTGTTAGATTTGTCAAAAACGTCGTCGACTGGCGTAAACTGCTTGCTGGAAGAACTGCAGGAAATCAGCCTGAACCGGACCGGATCGGTGGAAGTAAGGGCGATCCAAACCGATGGCGCGACCCGATCCGTCGATGCTTGAAGACAACGATCCGATGATAGCGACCGACCTGACCTGCTTTTGTGGGGGACTCCGATCCGATGGTGCCGATCCGATCCGATCAAGACTTCGCGAGACGACCCGTGTTGTTTCACGAAGAGGTGACCCGAACCCAATGGACTTACTTGAATAGAGGAGCCCGAACCGACCCAGTGAGGTGACCACGATCCGAACCACTCTTGAGCGGAAAGTGCGACCCGAACCGGTGTGCTTGGAGGAGGCCGATCCGAACCGCTGCCAGATGGACGCCACGAACCGCACCACGTTGATGATGGGGAGCTAAAGGCCGAACCGAACTGATGGCTAAGAGGGGATCCGAACCGATCCGGTGATGACAGAAACCCGAGATGAAAAGGTAGTCCAAATGGAAGTTAGAGCTCAGGATCCAGTTGGGAACCGACGAGTTCACTTCATGAGTTGGGCTTTGCTGTGGGACGTGTGCCAAGGGGCTATCGACGTCTATGACTTTGGATCACTATGCATGGGAAGTACGTGAACGGATTCAGGGCTGCAATGGCCTAGGTACAACTAAAGGGCTATAAACCAATGAAGTAGGGTCATTTGTAAAGATTTGGTCATGACTCCACGTGGTAAGCTTGGAAGTAGCAGTAGTTGTGCAAGTCGAACTTCGTCACTACTTCAATGGGTCTAGCGATTGACAGTGGTGGACATCGTATGCTTTACGCACTGAGTGAGGGATGTGAGGATGGATGCTATGGTTGGTTTGTTTGTTATCATTATGACATGCACACCCCACCCCCGTATTCTTTACACTATTTATTATGGCACCTTAGGGTATTGAACGGTATGTGGTACTAACTCTTTGGTTGCAGGTCCAGGTTCAGGTATGGTTTAGTATACCTGTTATTATTCTGTTTAGATGCTTATCGCTCATACCAGGCTTTATGTCTGACCCAGAGTTTTATGTCTCCTCTTATTACTCTGGGTGCTCACACGAGCAGACTAGAGACAGGTTAGCTGGTGATCCACGGGTAGATGATCCGGAGACGAGCAGGAGGCTTCCACGTAATATATATAGTATTCTCCCTGTGTTGTTGAAGATCACTGCTTTGGCATTGGTGGTGTATCTTCTATTTTAGTTTCCTTTTGTTTAGAGACAGTAAATTTGGAAAGTTGTAATAAGCTGTATTTGGATTTCCGCTACTCTGATGTTGATGTTGGTTTTAGTTATCAGCTTATGCACTGTCTCACCTGTGTTATGTCAAGTATATTATTATTATTATATTTTATCCCATGCGCTGTGAGACATTCTACAGGTTCCTTGATTAGTTCATTCTCTTCTTTCCTTTCCTTGGCGACCGTTCTATGCTAATCGGGCATGTGTACAGCGCACTTTCGGAGGAAATGCCGGCTGGTGCAGGGCGGGTCGTCACAGGAGTCGACCTCCCCTATACAGGTCGACCTGGGGGTCGACCTACCCCCTTGGGCAGATCTGAACTGTGATGATTCTGACTTGTTGCTGAGTCTTTTCTGACCTGTTGCTGAGTCACTAGGGCATATGTGGCAATTCTGGATAACTCTATCTAGTCTGGATGGTTGTGATTGCTCCTATGATGATCTAACGACTTATATTGATCTAAACTTCTATATAAGCATGCATAGACTTAAGCTCTAAACCTAAACTGAATTAATCTCTTGGCCTCCATGCTACTGCTGGAATAGTTCTTCTTCTTAAAGCTTAGGATTTGCAAGTCAGGATTATGATACAAACGATGAACGAATTGTTCTCTTCCCTAATCCGTCTTTGTGAGTACAATTTCTTTCACAAAATAATTAATAAACTAATTACGATGAGTTATAAATTTGGATTATGAGAACATGCCTGTTGAATCATGTGACGTTACTTAGTTTTGTTATCAATTTTGCTATCATCTGTTTGTGAACATATGACAGTTTTGTTAACTTATGTTAGTAGAACTATTCCATATGTCCAATCACATATGTTTAACCTGATTCATTTTATGACATCAGTTTATATGCATGTTTGAATGTAAACCATATGCTAGCTTGTATGTGAATCTTATGCAAATCTGTATGCGAATTATACACAAGTTTATATGTGAATCATGTATATACATATGCTAGTTTATATGTAGAACATGTGATATTAGTTTACATGTTTAAATTCATATGCAAGTTTGTAGGAATCCATATGCAAGTTTAGGTGAAAACTATATTCACATATGCAAGTTTAGGTGAAAACTATATTCACATATGCAAGTTTAGGTGAAAACCATATTCACATATGCAAGTTTAGGTGAAACCCATATTCATATATGCAAGTTCACAATTTCATGTTTAGATCTATATTTAGATCCATGGTAGTTTATGCAAATTTATGTTCTATATGTCCATTGCCTATGCAAGTTATTGGCTATGCAAACTTATGTTATAATTCTTATTCGCAATTTAGATCTATTTTATGTGTTATGCAAGTTGTGAAGTTTCTTTTCTTTTTATGAGATAGACTATCATCGAGTCTAACATATTTCACATTAAACGTACGAACGGAGTGGGGACAATGGGAAAATATTAATTATACAAATTGTGAATTGGCATAAAATGGCTTTAAAGGCATATAATTAATTTGAGATACTAATTGGTATAATTTATATACCTGAAAAGTATGGACATAATTTAGGTGACAATTATGAACATAGATTAATTTGGAAATTATTGACAATTTGAATAGGGATAATTGATTCATATAGGGGTGAAATAATTATGTGTAATAATAAACGCCCAAGACACGAGGTTAGACTCGTTTATGGTATAAGACTTCCGGACCCGCCCGGCAAATCCAGCAACCACAAACGGTAGTCTAATGTGAGAGGTCGAAGGCATAAATTAAATGCGTAACAATTGTAAAGACACGAGGCTAGGCTCGTTTGCGGTATAAGACTGCCCGGACCCGCCCGACAAATCCAGCAACCGCAAACGGTAATCTAATGTGGGAGGTCTTACAAGGTTACAGTTATAATGAATTAAGTAACACTTGACCAAGATAAACATGTGGTGGGACATGGGGGTTTAGTGGGTGACATGGGTGACATGTGAAATACGATTAGAAACACTTAACCAAATTGAAACATGTAAGAATACATGAATAAGAAGGGGTTAAGTGGGAAATCCTAGTGGGGACCAAGCATAGGTGGAAAGCTTGTGTCAAGTATGGGGGCCCATTTCAAACCAGTAACCCATTAAGTATCTTTGTTAGCTCGAGTTAGATCGAGGACGGGACACGCTTACTGGGTTTAATTGTAAAAGGTCAGAACGGGTTAGCGATGGCAACGCAAGTCCAACGGGGTCATGTGCGTGCGTGGGCACGGGTTGGTGGGTAAGATGTTGTTGCATCGCGTAGATATAAGCCGTGCATTTTTAGTGGTATCGGTTTGCCACTTTGGGGAGTGATACACCCCACTGTGGGACTAGCACGGGTATTTACGAGTTAGGGAGCCGATTGCACGAGGGTAGTGGGTACAACTAGTGGAGATAGGGGCAGGCGGCACCTATGAAGACTGCTAGGGGTACACGAAACTACCATTATGACTATTATGTTCAGTAGGCGGGATCAACTTTTAGGGTGACTAGTAATGGTGCAGTATAGTAATTATCCTATAGTGATTAGGAGCGCGATTAACGCCAGCATATTCCACTTGTTTATTTTGTCTTGCCCATTTGCTTCACAGTCATTCCTTGTTTTACCAGTTTATGCCTTATCCTAATTACTTTAATAATTATATTGTTAAAGTTATTGGACTCGCTAGACTTTAAGTCTGACCCCCTTTGTTTTCGCCTTTTTTCTTCCTCCCCCAAGGTTCTCAGGGTGGGACTAGTGCTAGTGGAGCTTGATTTGGACCTCTTTCTCTCTCTTTTGGAAGTGCTAGGATTGTTGAAAGTAAAGTTCAGCTTATCTCTTTTATGGCTACTAATGTTGGGGTTATGCTTTTTACTTTATGTACTCAGAAAATAATTTGTCAACATGGATATTAAGTGTACTTGGTTTTATTGTTGGTTTTTGATGTTGTTGTAATCAAACTATTTCTCCACTGCAATAAAAGTTGTTTTAATTTTTCAAGTACTAATATATGTATCTGTCTTGTTATATTTTGTTCTATACACCAATAATACTCCATGAAAGTTAGTGCATTCCCTTTGAGAGTGACATTAATGGACGTGGGGTGTTACAAATAATATCCCATGAAGTGGTTATTGATAAAGGGAAGTCATGACATGAATATACAATGTTGTAGGTAAGAAGAACATATGATATAATTTCCAAACACAAGGTTAATGATTTTTTTTGACTCAACATACTTTGTGAAGTGTGACACCCCATCTCCATTAAGGTCGCTCACAAAGGGAATGCCTTAATTTTGGTGGAGCGTTTATTGTGTATAGAACAGAAAAGTAAACAAGACAGATAAATATATTGGTACTTGGAAAGTAAAAATAACAACTTTTATTGCAACGGAGAAATAGTTTAGTTACATCACATCAAAAACCAACTACAATACCAAATACACTTATTATCCATCTTGACAAATAAGTTCTGAGTACATAAAATAAAAGAAATAATCCCAACATAAAATAGCCATAAATAAGATAGGTTGAACTTTACCTCAGCAATCCAAGCAACTTCCAAAAGAAAAAGATAAAGTTGTCCAAATCAAGCTCCACTTATACTAGTCCCACCCTGAGCACCTTGGGGGGGGGAGGGAGGGGGGAGAAAGGAAGAAAAGAGGTGGAAACAAAGGGGTCAAACATAAAGTCTGGCGAGTGCAATAACTTTAATAATATAATCATTCAAGTAACTAGGATAAGGCATAAGCTGGTAAATAATGAAATGACTGTGAACAAATGGGCATGACAGAGCAAACAAAGGAAATAAGATGAACAAAGATAACGTTAAAGGTGCACCTAATCACTATAAGATAATTACTACATTGCACCACACCAAACACCCTAGAAGTTGATTCCCACCTACTAAACTTAGCAATCATAATAGTAGTTTTGTTTACCCCTAGCTGTCTACATAGGTGTCGGCTGCCCCTATCTCCACTAGGTGTACCCACTACCCCCATGCGATCGGCTCCCTAACACGTAGATACCTGTGTTGGCCCCATAGTGGGGTGTATCACTCCCCAAAGTGGCAACCCGATACCACCAAAGATTCACGACTTATATCTACACGATGCAACAATGTCTTACCTACCAGCACGGGCCAACGCACGCACATGACCCCGTTGGAATTGCGTTGCCACCGCTAACCCGTTTTGACCTCTTACAATCAAATCCAGTAAGCGTGTCCCGTCCTCGAATTGGGTCGAGCTCGCAAAGATACTTAATGGGTTACTGGTTTGAAAAGGGCCCCCCATGCACGACACAAGCTTTCCACCTATGATTGGTCCCCACTAAGGTTTCCCACTTAACCCCATTTTTATTCATGTCTTCTTACATGTTTCAAATTGGTTAAGTGCATCTAATCGTATTTCACATGCCATCCAAGGCACCCACTTAATTTCACATGCCACCCAAGGCACCCACTTAACCCCCCCATGTTCCATCACATGTTTATCTGGTTAAGTGTTACTTAATTCATTAGAACCGTAACCTTGTAAAGATCTCCCACATTAGACTAGCATTTGCGGTTGTTGGATTAGTTGGGCAGGTTCGTGCAGTCTTATACCACAAACGAGCCTAACCTCGTGTCTTTACAACTGCTCCGCATTTAATTCATGCCTTTGACCTCTCACATTAGACTGGCATTTGTGGCTGTTGGATTTACCGGGCGGGTCCGGGCAGTCATAAACCACAAAAGAGTCTAACCTCATGTCTTAGGCGGTTTATTATTACAAATCTTTATTTAACCCCAAATTGGATTAATATCCCTATTCAAATTTGTAAATAAATTCCAAATTTATTTATGTCCATAATTTTCTCTAAATATTATGTCCATAAATACCAATTATGCCAATTAATGTCTTAAATTAATTATATGCCTTTTTAAGGCCATTTATGCCAATTTCACCATTTTTATGTATATTCAATATTATCCCATCGTCCACACGCTATTCGTACGTTTTCATATGACATATGTTAGACTCGCAAATAGTCTAACTCACAAAAAGAAAAACAACATCACATAACACAAAAATAGATCTAAGGATCATGACATAAGATTACATAGCCAATAACTTGCCTTTGAATTTCATTCAAACTAGCATATGATACTAAACTAGCGTAGATGATGGACATAAACTTTCATAGCTTATGTACTTCTATAGATCCAAATATAAAGGTGTGAACTTGCATATGGATCTAAACATAAAGGAGTAATTTTTGCTTATGGATCTAATCGTAAAGGTGTGAACTTGCATATGGATCTAAACATATAGATTAATGTCACATAAACTAGCATGTGCATATACATGTTTCACATATATTTTAACAACCCAAACTTGCATAAGATTCATATAAGAATATATGATCCAGTCACCACAAACTTGCATAAGATATATGATTCAACTTTCATAGGATTCACATAAGAACTAACATATGATCCAACTTGCATAAAATTTACATAAGAACTAACATATGATTCAACACCACAAACATACATATAATTTACATCACATGATTCACAATCATATTCTTATGATCCCAATTATATCTTATCATAATTAAATTAATGAATTATCTTGTGAAAGCTATCATACTCACAAAAAAGAATAATCTTGTCTTTCTGGAATCTGTATTCTGAAATTGATTTAGCTCTCCTTTGAAGTAGACAAATTCGTTGTTGTTGTTGCTGTTATAGACTTGAGTTGAATTGAGTTGATTAGCTTTTCTTTGCTCCTAGTTGGTGGCGGCTACTCTAGGTTGTGGAGTGATAGCATCACGACCATGGTTCTAATTTTTATAAGGTTTAGGGTTTGAGTCTACATGTGTTTATATAGAGATTAGGATTAATTTAGGCCATCCGATCAACCTAGAAGCAACCTGAACCATCCACAAAGCCAACTCAGCCCTAATGACTCAGCAGCAGCTCAGAATTGGGCTTAATTCAAATCTGCCCGTAGGGGTAGGTCGACCCCCAGGTTGACCCCTAGGTCAACCTATAGGGTAGGTCGACAGTAAGGTCGACCCCCTGGTCGACCTGGCCTGGGGCGGGAAATTTCCTGCCTTGCCCGATTCTGAGTCTGAATTCGTTTTTGAATTTAAATTTGCATTTCGGGAAACTTCCGACAACCATAACTTCTTCATACGAAGTCCAATTTACGCAAAATCGGACTCTATCTCAACCAGAATTCCAAGATGAACACAATGGCATAACCCGTTTCCCTTGATTCTCACATTTAAAATTAATTATTTCTCACTTCATTAGTTTAATGTTAACAGAAAACACGGGGTGTTACATTCTCCCCTCCTTAAAGGATTTCGACCCCGAAATCTTCAAGTTACGAAGAATACATATCCTACCATACAATCGTCCATCTACTGAACCATCAAACACAGACATCCATTGTCCTTAAAAGACTTCTAATGCTTTCATGTTTATATGCACAGTGTGTGTACATGTCCGTATCTAATGCAAAATCAGCCGGTCTATTGATTCAGTTGACCTCCTTAATGCAAATTATGATAGTGCCATGCATCCATTATGTATGCAAAAGATCCCTAATGATACATATTATTTCTACATGCATGCACAACCATTCATTCGAATGCAGCATCCATATGATAACACAACCATTATACATCCATTAACCTAAATATGCACACATTTATATGCAGTATGAAAGTGATTGAGCCGATCTAGTGCCTAATATGTGTGTATATGCATCCACGAGCAACCACTGGAAAACACTTGCATCCACTAGCATCCATCAATCATAACTTGTTTCAGATACATGTTTACATCCATTGGTCTCTACCTAAGGATAAAGAATATGACCGAGTAGATACACTAAAAAGGTAGATACAAGCTTGAATAAACTTAAGGAAAATGAGATCAAAGATGTACCCTCAAAAAGAAAAGGGTAGGCTGCACATATTTTGGCCTCAGTCTCCCAAGTCGCGTCTTCCTCGGCGTTGCTCCATTGAACTTTGACAAGCTTAACTTCACGGTTGCATAGCTTTCTGACTTCCATCCCCAAGATACTAGTTCGAACACTCCTCAAAGTCGCTTCTCGTTCCACTTCGACTTCCTCTAGTATGCTTGGCTCCAGAATTTCTGCCGACTCATGTAAGCACATTCGTAGCTGAGAGACATGAAAAACATTATGAACTCTAGCCAGTCTTTTAGGCATCTCTACTCTGTAGGCCATCGTCCTAATCCTTTCGATGATAGGAAATGGTCCTACGAATCGTGGTGCCAACTTTCCTACGGACCCAAAGCGGATGACATTCCTCAAAGGAGATACTTTAAGGAACACCTTATCCCCAACCTCAAACTCAAGGTCAGCCCTTCTCTTGTCTGCGTAGGATTTCTGTCTATCTTGGGCAATCTTCATTCTCCTTCATATCAAGTCCACTTTCTCTGAAGTCTCTCTAATCATGTCCGACCCAAGTATAAGTTTATATGTGGACTCCCACCAACAAGTTGGTGATCGACATGGCCTTCCATATAAAGCTTCGAAAGGTACCATTCCTATAGTGGCTTGGTAGCTATTGTTATAAGAGAATTCCACCAAAGGGTGATGATCCTCCCAAGATCCTCCAAAGTCAAGAATGCACAGTCTCAAAAGATCTTCTAGTACTCGGTTCACCCTTTCCGTCTGACCATCGGTGTAACACCCCGTAATTTTATAACATTAAAATTCACAAATTAAAGTATACTTAATTTTTTGAAAAGAATTAAGTGAAATGTGTTGCGCAGAGAAATATATATATATATATTGATATATATATATATATATATATAAATTAAAAATTAAATAAATAAATATGCGAAGAAGTTCAAAATAGCGAATTAGGAGGGGGAATAACCGAACCGGCCCATTTTTGAGGTCGACCCAAGCTCTACTGGGTCGACTAGGGGTTAATCCAGGGTGTTTGGCTGTCAACCCGTGGGCCGATTCGCTCAAATGCAAATTTTGCATTTGATTGGTCCTCATGGTTCAGTGTTAATCTAATGGTCCTAAATAACTTCCTACACCTATAAATACATCCTAATGCTAACCCTAAACCTAATTAAAATAGAATAGTTACCGTCTCCATGGAAATCATTGGAGCCGCCGCCAATTAAGAAAGAAGAAAAGCAAATTCAATTCTAATTCTCTCAACCCTAAAGCAAAGCAAAACTCCCTCTTTTCTTCTCTAAATTGTGAGTATGATGATCTTAACAAGATTATTATCATTTTAATTAGGTTGAGTTTTGAATGGATTATGAGTAGATGATGTGAATTATCATATATGTTGTTGTAAACCCCTTTTGCTATCATGTATATTGTAAATCCAATGTTATGTGACGATGATATCTTATATGTTGTAAATCATGCTATGATGATGTTATGCATGTTGAAAGTTTCTATGCTAAGTTGTGATGAATCATACATGTTAAAAAGGCCATGATGTTACCGTCTATGCTAGTTAGTTCATATTAATTAAATCATCATGTTTGGGTTATGTTGATCTATATGACAAGTCACATATGCAAGTTAGATTGATTAGAAAAGTTATGAACGTATACCAAGACATCTATTATGATATATAGAATTATGCTATGACATATGTGATATCCTATGCTAGTTCACACCATCATTATGTTGCCTAAAAACCCTATATACAAGTTTATGTATAGATTTTGGCTATGATCATATCATATAAATTGAGACATTTAACAAGTTGACACCTTTTGATCCTTAACATGTGTAGTTTATGAAAGTTTCACCCCTATTATGATTAGATTTATTTTAATTGTCTATATGTTGTGATAATTTATCTTTGTGCTAGGTGTTAGACAATATAAGTCTAGCCTATATTATGCGTTGGATAAGCGAACGTATAAACGTGGGGTAGGGGTAATATTAAGGATTTAATATTAAAAAGTTGGGGTGCAATTGATATGATTTTGCATGCCATAAGTGGATGGCCATAATTGAGTCAATTATGGACATCATTAAAAGTTGACTTAATTAATATTTTGAATAGGGAATTATTAAAACTGGGGTAAAAGATTTTAAGTGTTAATCAATGCTTAGGACACGAGGTTGGACTCGTTTGTGATGTAAATCTGCCCGGACCCGCCCGGCAAATCCAATGGTCACAAATGTCAGCCCAATATGAGAGGTCCTAGGCCTAAACTAAAGCATCACGGTTGTAAAGACACGAGGTTAGACTCTTTTATGGTGTAAGACTGCCCGGACCCGCCCGGCAAATCCAGTTGCCATAAATGCCAGTCTAATGTGAGAGGTCTTTATGAGGTTATGTCCTGAATGAATTAAGAAATACCCAGATAAACATGTAAAGTGGGACATGGGGGGTTAAGTAGGTGCCTTGGGTGGCATGAGGAATCTAGGGGGTGCCCTTAGTGGCATGTGAAATACGATTAGTAAGACTTAACCAAACACACATGTAAATGAACATGACTAAGAGGGTTAAGTGTGATATACTAGTGACAAGCTTAGGTGGGTAGCTTGTGGGGGCACATTTCGACCAGTATCCCAAACGTATCTTTGTGGGCTCGACCCAAGTCGAGGACGGGACACGCATGCTGGGTTCGACTGTAAGAGGCCAAAACGGGGAGCGGTGGCAACGCAAGTCCAACGGGTTTCGTATGCGTGTGTGGACCCGGGCTGGTAGGTAAGAGGTTGTTGCATCGTGTAGGTATAAGCCGTATATTCTCAAGTAGTATCGGGTTGCCACTTTAGGGGAGTGATACACCCCACTGTGGGGCCAACACGGGTATCTACGAGTAGGGAGCCGATCGAAAGTGGGTAGTGGGGTACACCTAGTGCAGATAGGGGCAGACGGCACCTATGTAGTCAGCTAGGGGTACGTAAGGCTATTTATAATGTTTTTGTGTGAAGCAAGTGGGATCAAACAATAGGTTGACTAGTGTGGAGCAGTGTAGTAATGTGCGGTGCAGTGTAGTAATCATTCGTTAGTAATTAGGTGTGCCTTTACCGTTATCTTTAACGTTATCTTAAACGCTATCTTTATCTTCCTAAGAGTTCATAGACATTTACTTGTCTTCCAGCTTATGCCTTAGTCTAGTTATTTTGATAATAGTATTGTTAGAATTATCATACTCGCCAGACTTTATGTCTGACCCCCTCTATTTCTATCCTTTTTCCCCCTCCAGGTCCTCAGGTTGGGCCCAGCTCTAGTGGAGTTTGATTGAATTGCTTCATCTCTCTTTGGAAAGCTTGGACCGTTGAAGTAAAGTCCAACTTGTTATCTTTTTAATGGCTATTTATGTAATGGGATTATGTATTTTGTTTTTATGAAGATGGATATTGTACTTGGTTATGATCTATGGTTTTATGATGTAACAAACATGTTTAATTTCCGCTGCAATAAAATGAAGTTTTAGATTTCCAAGTACTATTTATTATCTGTCTTGTTGTAATTTTTCTGTTCTATATTCACTTATAACCTCTATGGAAGTTAATGCATTCCCTTTGTGAGTGACATTAATGGACGTGGGGTGTTACACGTGGTATCAGAGCTTAAGGTTACCAGAACAGATAAAAATACTTTAGAAAAATAGTTATTTTTTGAAGAAGTGTTTTCAAAAACATGTTTTAATGAGAAATTTAAAGAGAAAAGTTTTTAAGAAAAACATAATCCCCAATAGCCACATATCTTTATCTTTCGAATTCTCCATTTTGAATCCTTCCTTTTCCGTTTCAGCATGGCTGAAGATATTAATCTACCCGATGGTGTAACGATACCAGGATGGTATAGGAGGCTATTGGAGGCTAGGGCCACTGCAGGTCCAGCCAATGTTCCTCCACCACCAGTTGCACCCGTTCCTCCTCCTCCTCCTCACGTAGATACTTTTGCAAAGACGTGCAAGGAATTCAAGGCTATGGGTGGAAAACCATTTCAAGGGTCAGAAACGTTTGTGGAAGCTAGAGATTGGCTTAAGGAGGTGGAAGAATTGCTAGAAATCTTTGAAGTAGAAGAAGGGAGGAGAGTTCGTTTAGCAGCTTGGTTGATGAAGGGAGAGGCCTCGTTTTGGTGGGAGGTCACTAATAGGGAGCGTCCTATTGACTCTTGGGTGGATTTCAGACGTAGGTTCGAGGTGAAGTTTCTCTCAAGGGCGGAAGAAAATCTATATATGGAAAGGTTCTTGACATTGAAGCAAGGAAGCTCATCAGTGAAAGAATATGTCAATAAATTTAATCAGTTAGCAAGGTTTGGCTTGGACTTAGTAAACACGCTGGAGAAGAAGGCTCTAAGGTCCGTGAATGGCTTGAATGAACCATTGCAAGGGTTGGCTATGACCCACATCCCGATGGGGGCCACCTTTGAGAAGTTAGTAGAAATGACGCTCATGCATGAGGAGAAAAGCGCTAAAGCTGATAAGGCACCCGAGAAGAAGGGGGGTCAGAAGAAACCACAACAGCAAAACAAGAAGGGTGGAAAAGACAATAATGGCAAGGGAAAGAAGAAGTGCTTTAACTGTGGAACCCCAGGCCATCTCAGCAAGGATTGCCGAAAGAAAAAGAAGACAGGCTGTTTTCATTGTGGCGATGCGGGACATTTATTGAAGGACTCCCAAAGAAGGGGCAGAGGGCAGGAGCTACCTCGGGAGGACATGTGCAGGCTCTTATGGCACCAGGGCAGGCTAGGGGACAAGTTCAGGCTCTCGCGGTCCCACCGCTGCAAGAACGAGGTAGAACCATTTCTGTTGAAAGCTTAGTTTTTCTGTTTGATCATCCTGTCCGTACCTTATTCGATTCGGGCGCATCGCATTCGTTTATCTCTACATCATTAGTTGAATCACTGCACTTAATCTCCAGTTTAGTAGAGGATCCCTTAGTTGTTTCGAATCCAATAGGGGGCTTAGCTTATTTGTCCATGATGTGTTTGGATTTGAAAATTTCCATACTTAGCGTTGAATTTAGATGTGATGCTTATGTGTTGGGCTTCACGGGCTATGGGCTAATTTTAGGAATGGATTAGTTATCCAGAAATGGGGCCGTTCTTGATTGTGAAAGGGGAGTAGTTAGGCTCGTGACTCGCCTTGGCAACACTCTCGAAATCTTTTGTAATCCCATAAATTTGGTTATGCTAAGTCATCTAGAATCGCTTGACGCGTCTGAGGAAAATCTACAATTTGTTAGAGTGGTCCGAGAATATTCGGATGTGTTTGAGGAGGTGAAGGGCTTGCCTCCGAAGCGGGAGATAGATTTTCAAATATATCTTGTGGATAATGCGAAACCAGTATCTTTGCCAGTACGCCACATGGCTCATCGTGAAAGGAGGGAACTCGATAAGCAAGTAAAGGAGTTACTTGGGAAGGGGTTCATAAGACGAAGTATATCGGAGTGGGGTGCTCCAGTAGTATTTTCGACGAAGGCGGATGGGTCCCTTAGACTATGTGTGGACTATAGAGAGTTTAATAAACTTACTAAGAAGAACAGACACCCACTGCCGAGGATTGACGATCTCTTCGATCAGTTAGTTGGCGCCTCAGTGTTTTCGCAGTTGTACTTAGCCACTGGGTTCCATCAGTTGAGAGTGGCTGAGGATAGCATAGACAAGACTGCCTTTAGGACTCCGGACGGTTTCTATGAATGGCTAGTGATGCCCTTCGGTTTGACAAACGCCCCAGCATATTTTGTTGATTTGATTAGTAGGGTGTTTAGGGAGTACCTTAACAAATTCGTGGTAGTCTTTGTAGATGACATCTTGATCTTTTCTAAGGATGAAGAAGAGCATGCCCTACATCTTAGGGAAGTGTTGGAGACTATTCGAGCGCATAAGCTTAAAGCTAAATTTTCTAAGTGTCACTTTTGGAGGAAGGAAGTACGGTTCTTAGGACACGTGGTTTCCAAAGAAGGGATAGCTGTAGATCCCGCGAAGGTGGTGGCCATCCAAGATTGGAAGGTTCCCAAAAATGCTACCGAAGTGAGAAGTTTCTTGGGGTTGGCTGGCTACTATAGGAAGTTTATCAAAGACTTCGCAAAGATATCAGCTCCATTGATACGCTTGACGAAGAAGAACCTAGTTTTCACATGGGACGTAGATTGTGATGATGCGTTCCAACGTTTGAAGAGAGCTTTGACTTCAGCCCCAGTCTTAGTATTGCCAGATGGGAGTAAGTCGTTTACCGTTTATACTGATGCTTGTGGGACAAGACTAGGCGCAGTCTTAATGCAAGAGGGTAGGGTAATAGCCTATGGTGGAAGGCAGTTGAGAGCGCATGAGAAAAATTATCCTACACATGACCTAGAATTGGCCGCTATTGTTTTCGCGCTTAAGTCTTGGCGTCATTATCTTCTTGGTGAGAAATTCGAATTATTCACTGACCACAAGTCTTTAAAATACCTATTCTCTCAAAAGGACTTGAACTTAAGGCAGCAAAGGTGGATGGAGTTCTTAGCGTCCTACGACTTCGAAATAGCCTATACCCCTGGCAAGGGTAACGTGGTGGCAGACGCCTTAAGTAAAAAAAGATTATCCTTAAGTCCTTTGTTTGTTGAGCGGCGAAGTTTAGAATTCATTATGATGTTTGACTTTAGACCTTCCGTTGAGTTCGTACCCGGTTTGCTAGCATCCTTGGAGGTCAGACCTACACTTTTGGGACGGATAGGCGAGGCACAGCGAGACGATCCATAGTCAGTTGAGTTAGTAGAAAAGCTCAAAGGAGGGGAGTCATCAAGCCATCTCCATAGGTATACCCTAGATGATAAGGGTTGGTTACGTAGGGACGGTAGACTTTGTGTACCAAAAGACGATGACCTAAGGAAGACTATTCTTGACGAAGCACATCGTTCGAAGATGACCATTCATCCCGGCGGGGACAAGATGTACAAAGACATGAAGAGAGTTTACTTTTGAGCTGGCATGAAGAAAGACGTGGCCGAGTATGTCGCTAGATGCTTGGTGTGCCAACAAGTAAAAGCGGAGCAAAAGAAACCCGGTGGATTGCTTCACACATTGGAGGTTCCACTATGGAAATGGGAAAGCATCTCGATGGATTTTGTGGATGGATTACCGCGATCGAGGAAGGGTAATACGGGAATTTGGGTTATAGTAGATAGAATTACTAAGAGCGC
Source organism: Allium sativum (assembly GCA_030737875.1). Classification (NCBI taxonomy): domain Eukaryota; kingdom Viridiplantae; phylum Streptophyta; class Magnoliopsida; order Asparagales; family Amaryllidaceae; genus Allium; species Allium sativum. Next base: position 855,106,069 of record CM060915.1, on the reverse strand, counting down.
CCATTTTATTCCTGTGAAGAGTAAGAGGACTGCTCCATGGTTAGCTTCCGTATACGTTCGAGAGATAGTTCGGTTGCACGATGTTCCTTCTAGCATAGTGAGCGACCGCGATCCTATTTTCACTAGCGAATTTTGGAGAAGATTACAAGAGGTAGTAGGGACTCAGTTATGTTTGGGCACCGCATATCATCCTCAGATGGACGGCCAGACCGAGAGGGTGAATCGCATTCTAGAGGATCCGTTGAGGCTATGTATCCTAGACTTTGGGGGTACGTGGGAAGAGCATCTTCCATTGGTGGAGTTCGCATATAATAACAGTTTTCAGTCCAACATTGGTATGGCACAATTCGAAGCTGTTTATGGATGACCGTGTCGTTCACCTACGTGTTGGCGGGAATCTACGGATAAGATCTTACTTGGGCCCGATATGATTAGGGAGACTTCGGAGAAGATCGACTTGATTCGAAGGAGGATGAAACCAGCATAGGATATGCAGAAATCTTATGCGGATAAGAGGAGGACAGATCTCGAGTTTGAAGTTGGGCACATGGTCTTTGTCAAAGTGTCTCCATTACGGAACGTTGTTCGCTTTGGGTCCGTTGGGAAATTAGCACCAAGGTTTGTAGGGTCGTTTCCTATTAAGGAGAAAATTGGAAAGATGGCGTATATAGTGGAGTTGCCCGAGAGACTTAGTGGTGTACATGACGTATTCCATGTGTCACATTTGAGGAAGTGCTTGCACGAGACCGCGGAAGTGGTAGAGCCGAGCTTGCTTAGAGATGTGGAGATAGAGCGTGATGTGACAATTCGACGAGCTCCTACGCGCATTCTTGGGTCGAAGATCAAGAGGTTGAGGAATCGAGAGGTCAGACTAGTCAAAGTGCAATGGGGAGATGATGAGAGCAACGCTACTTGGGAGACAGAAGTGAAGATGCGTTCACGATACCCTTTTCTTTTTGAGGGTATGTCTTTTAATTTCTCCTTTATCGCTTAGTTTGTACTTATCTTATCTTTAGTATATCCTCTCGCTAGTATCTTTGACCTTTAGTTAGGATAATCCTATGGTTGAAACATGTGTTTGAGACATGTTATGTATGGTGGATGCAAAGTGGGTGCAAGTGTTTGCTAGTGGTTGCTCGTGGATGCATATACACACACTATTAGGCACCAGATCGGCTCAGTCACTTCATATTGCATATTGCATATATATGGATGTATTTAGTAAAATGGATGTATAATGGTTGTATTATCATATAGTTGCTGCATTCGGGTGGATGGTTGTGCACGCATATTGAATTAATATGTATCATTAGGAATCTTTTGCATACATATTGGACGCATGGCACTATCATGAATTGCACTAAGGAGGTCGACTGAATCAGTAGACCGCCTAATTTTGCATTAGATATGGACATATACACACACTGTGCATATAAACATTAAAGCATTAGAAGTCTTTTAAGGACAATGGATGCTGGTGTTTGATGGTTGAGTAGATGGACGATTAGATGGTAGGATATACATTCTTCTTGACTTGGAGATTTCGGGGGCGAAATCCTTTAAGGAGGGGAGAATGTAACACCCCGTAATTTTATAACATTAAAATTCACAAATTAAAGTATACTTAATTTTTAGAAAAGAATTAAATGAAATGGGTTGCGCAGAGAAATATATATATTGATATATATATATATATATATATATTAAAAATTAAATAAATAAATATGCGAAAAAGTTCAAAACAGCGAATTGGGAGGGGGAATAACGGAACCGGCCCATTTTTGAGGTCGACCCAAACCCTGTTGGGTCGACTAGGGGTTAATCCAGGGTGTTTGGCTATCAACCCGTGGGCCGATTCGCTCAAATGCAAATTTTGCATTTGATTGGTTCTCATGGTTCAGGGTTAATCTAATGGTCCTAAATAACTTCCTACACCTATAAAAACATCCTAATGCTAACCCTAAACCTAATTAAAATAGAATAGTTACCGTCGCCATGGAAATCAATGGAGCCGCCGCCAACTAAGAAAGAAGAAAAGCAAATTCAATTCTAATTCTCTCAACCCTAAAGCAAAGCAAAAATCTCTCTTTTCTTCTCTAAATTGTGAGTATGATGATCTTAACAAGATTATTATCATTTTAGTTAGGTTAAGTTATGAATGGATTATGAGTAGATGATGTGAATTATCATATATGTTGTTGTAAATCCCTTTTGCTATCATGTATATTGTAAATCCAATGTTATGTGACGATGATTTCTTATATGTTGTAAATCATGCTATGACGATGTTATGTATGTTGAAAGTTTCTATGCTAAGTTATGATGAATCATACATGTTAAAAAGGCCGTGATGTTACCATCTATGCTAGTTAGTTCATATTAATTAAATCATCATGTTTGGGTTATGTTGATCTATATGACAAGTCACATATGCAAGTTACATTGATTAGAAAAGTTATGAACATATACCAAGACATCTATTATGGCATCTAGAATTATGCTATGACATATGTGATATCCTATGCTAGTTCACACCATCATTATGTTGCCTAAAAACCCCATATACAAGTTTATGTATAGATTTGGGCTATGATCATATCATATAAATTGAGACATTTAACAAGTTGACACCTTTTGATCCTTAACATGTGTAGTTTATGCAAGTTTCACCCCTATTATGATTAGATTTATTTTAATTGTCTATATGTTGTGATAATTTATCTTTGTGCTAGGTGTTAGACTATACAAGTCTAGCCTATATTATGCGTTGAATAAGCGAACGTATAAACGTGGGGTATGGGTAATATTAAGGATTTAATATTAAAAAGTTGGGGTGCAATTGATATGATTTTGCATGCCATAACTGGATGGCCATAATTGAGTCAATTATGGACATCATTAAAAGTTGACTTAATTAATATTTTGAATAGGGAATTATTAAAACTGGGGTAAAAGATTTTAAGTGTTAATCAATGCTTAGGAAACGATGTTGGACTCGTTTGTGACGTAAACCTGCCCGGACCCTCCCGGCAAATCCAGTGGTCACAAATGTCAGCCCAATGTGAGAGGTCCTAGGCCTAAACTAAAGCATAACGGTTGTAAAGACACGAGGTTAGACTCTTTTATGGTGTAAGACTGCCCGGACCCGCCCGGCAAATCCAGCTGCCATAAATGCCAGTCTAATGTGAGAGGTCTTTATGAGGTTATGGCCTGAATGAATTAAGAAATACTTAACCAGATAAACATGTAAAGTGGGACATGGGGAGTTAAGTAGGTGCCTTGGGTGGCATAAGGAATCTAGGGGGTGCCCTTAGTGGCATGGGAAATACGATTAGTAAGACTTAACCAAACACACATGTAAATGAACATGACTAAGAGGGTTAAGTGGGATATACTAGTGACAAGCTTAGGTGGGTAGCTTGTAGAGGCCCATTTCGACCAGTATCCCAAACGTATCTTTGTGGGCTCGACCCAAGTCAAGGACGGGACACGCATGTTGGGTTCGACTGTAAGAGGCCAAAACTGGGAGCGGTGGCAACGCAAGTCCCACGGGTTTCGTATGCGTGTGTGGACCCGGGCTGGTAGGTAAGACGTTGTTGCATCGTGTAGGTATAAGCCGTGCATTCTCAAGTTGTATCGGGTTGCCACTTTAGGGGAGTGATACACCCCACTGTGGGGCCAGCACGGGTATCTACGAGTAGGGAGCCGATCGAAAGTGGGTAGTGGGGTACACCGAGTTCAGATAGGGGCAGACGACACCTATGTAGTCAGCTAGGGGTACGTAAGGCTATTTATAAAGTTTCTGTGTGAAGCAAGTGGGACCAAACTATAGGGTGACTGGTGTGGTGCAGTGTAGTAATGTGCGGTGCAGTGTAGTAATCATTCGTTAGTAATTAGGCGTGCCTTTACCGTTATCTTTAACGTTATCTTAAACGCTATCTTTATCTTCCTAAGAGTTCATAGACATTTACTTGTCTTCCAGCTTATGCCTTAGTCTAGTTATTTTGATAATAGTATTGTTAGAATTATCATACTCGCCAGACTTTATGTCTGACCCCCTCTATTTCTATCCTTTTCCCCCTCCAGGTCCTCAGGTTGGGCCCAGCTCTAGTGGAGTTTGATTGAATTGCTTCATCTCTCTTTGGAAAGCTTGGACCGTTGAAGTAAAGTCCAGCTTGTTATCTTTTTAATGGCTATTTATGTAATGGGATTATGTATTTTGTTTCTATGAAGATGGATATTGTACTTGGTTATGATCTATGGTTTTATGATGTAACAAACATGTTTAATTTCCGCTGCAATAAAATGAAGTTTTAGATTTCCAAGTACTATTTATTATCTGTCTTGTTGTAATTTTTCTGTTCTATATTCACTTATAACCTCTATGGAAGTTAATGCATTCCCTTTGTGAGTGACATTAATGGACGTGGGGTGTTACAATCGGTTTGAGGGTGATAGGCAGTGATTAAACATAGTTGTGTGCCTACAGCCTCTTGCAAACTCCTCCAGAACATGCTTGTAAAGATAGGGTCGCGATCACTCACTATGCTGGAGGGTATCCCATGGAGTCGAACTATCTCCTAAAGATAAATGGAGGCTAAACACGAGGCGGTCCTCCCACTCTTGACAGGTATAAATGAGCGCTTTTCGTGAGCCTGTCCACTATTACCCAAATACTGGTATTGCCCCTTCTTGACCTAGGTAACTCATCAACAAAGTCAATCAAGATGCTTTCCCATTTCTATTGCGGAACTTCTAGAGGATGAAGCAAACCACCAGGCTTCTTTTGCTCCGCCTTGACTTACTGGCATATCATGCATTTCGAAATAAATTCAGCTACATCCCTTTTTATGCCATTCCAAAAGAAAACTCTTTTGATATCTTTATACGTCGTGTCTCCACCGAGGTGTATGGTCATCTAGGAATGGTTCCAGAACCATCTTCACCAAATCTCTTGCTTGTGGGACGCATAGTCTTCCATCCCGTATCAACCAGCCCTTATCATCGATGGATTATCTATTGAGGTGACTAGAAGTGTCTCCCCTAATCATCTTATCTTTCACATCAACTAGCTAAGGGTCTTCACGTTGCGCGGTTCCTATTGAGTCCAACAAAGTAGGCTGCACCTCTAGCATTGCCATCAAGCCAGTCACATAATCAACAGAGGGTCTAAAATCAAAATTTGCTATGTACTCCAAACTTTGCCTTTCTATAAAGAGAGGACTTAAGGTCATCTTCTTTCTACTTAAGGCGTCTGCTACTACATTGCCCTTGCCAGGAGTATAGGAGATCTCAAAGTCGTATGAGGCAAGAAACTTCATCCATCTTTGCTGCCTTAGATTGATGTCTTTCTGTGAGAAAAAGTACTTCAACGATTTATGGTCAGTATACAATTCAAATTTCTCACCTAAGAGATAGTGGCGCCAAGACTTAAGCGCAAAAACGATGGCTGCTAACTCTAGATCGTGGGTTGGGTAGTTTTTCTCATGCACTTTCAACTGCCTTCCACCATAAGCTACTACCTTCCCCTCTTGTATCAAAACAACGCCTAGTCCCGTACCGCATGCATTTGTGTATACCGTGAACATCTTGCTTCCATCTGGTAATGTCAAAACTGGGGCTGTTGTTAGAGCCCTCTTCAACCGTTGGAAAGCAACTTCGCAATCCAAATCCCAAGTGAAAGTCAGGTTCTTCTTCGTTAACGTTGTAAGTGGAGCTGCGATTTTCACAAATTCTTTAATGAACTTGCGATAAAGGCCTGCTAGTCCAAGAAAACATCAGACTTCGTTAGCATTCTTTGGAACCTTCCAATCCTGGACCGCAACTACTTTTGCGGGGTCCATAGCTAACCCTTCTTTGGACACCACATGCCCAAGAAATCTTAATTCTTCTCTCCAGAAGTGGCACTTGGAGAATTTTGCTTTTAACTGATGTGCACGGAGAGTATCCATGACTTCCCTTAAATGAAAAGCATGCTCTTCCTCATTCTTCGAGAAAATCAGAATATCATCTACGAAGACCACCACAAATTTATTGAGAAATTCCTAGAACACTCTATTCATCAAATCTACGAAATAAGCAGGTGCGTTTGTCAAGCCGAAAGGCATGACGAGCCATTCGAAGAAACCGTTCGGGGTTCTGAATGCCGTCTGATCCATGCTATCTTCATCCACTCTTAGTTGATAAAATCCAGTAGCCAAATCTTATTGGGAGAAAACTGTTGAACCTACAAGTTGATCGAACAAATCGTCTATTCTTGGCAGTGGGTGCCTATTCTTCTTGGTCAGCTTATTTAGCTCCCTATAATCAACGCATAGGCGAAGTGAACCGTCCGCTTTGGTTGCGAACACCACTGGAGCACCCCATTTAGAAATACTCCGCCTTATAAACCTTTTTTCTAGCAGCTCCTTAACTTGCTTGCTAAGCTCCTTTCTCTCCCTTGGATTCATGTGTCTAACGGGTAAAGCTACAGGTTTTGCGTTATCAACTAGGTATATGCGGAAGTCTGTCTCCCGCTTCGGAGGCAAGCCCTCCACTTCCTCAAAGACATCCGAATATTCACGGACCACTCTAACTGACTGCAAATTCTCAACAGACGCGTCAAGCGATTCTAGATAACTTAGCATAACAGAATTCATGGGATTACAAGAGATTTCGAGAGTGTTGCCCAAGTGAGTCATAAACCTAACTTCACTCTTTTCACAATCAAGGATGGCTCCATTACGGGATAACCACTCCATGCCCAGAATTAACCCATAGACCATGAAGACCAAAACATAAGCATCACATCTAAACCCAACGCTAAGTATAGAAATTTCCAAATCCAAACAAATCATCGACAAATAGGCTGAGCTCCCAATTGGATTTGAAACAACTAAGGGATCCTCTACTATACTGGTGTTTAGGTGTAGTGACATAACTAAAGCAGTAGATATAAAAGAGTGCGATGCACCAGAATCAAAGAGTGTGCGAATAGGATAATCAAAAAGATAAACTAAACTTTCAACGGAAATTGTTCTACCTCGTTCTTGCAGCGGTGGGGCTACGAGAGCCTGGACCTGCCCCTTTGCCTGCCCTGGTGCCATGAGAGCATGAATCTGCCACCCAGAAGTAGGCCCTGCCCTCTGCCCTTTCTTTTGGTAGTCCTTAATCTGATGTCATGCCTCACCACAGTGGAAACAACTAGTCTTCTTCTTCTTCCTGCAGTCTTTGCTCAGATGGCCTGGTGAACCATAGTTAAAGAATCTTTTCTTTCCCTTGCCATTGTTGTCTTTACCACCCTTCTTGTTCTGCTGTTTTTGTTGTGGTTTCTTTTGATCCCCTTTCTTCTTAGGTGCCTTATTAGCATTGGCGCCTTTCTCCTCTTCATGCATAAGCGCCATGTCAACCAGTCTCTCAAAGGTGGCCCCCATAGGGGTGTGGGTCATAGCTAACCCATGTAGCGGCTCGTTCAAACCCTTAAACAAATCTAAGGGCCTTCTTTTTGGGTGTATTCACCAAGTCCAAGCCAAATCTCACAAACTGATTGAACTTGTTGACGTACTCTTTCAATGATAGATTTCCCCTGCCTCAATGCCAAAACACTTTCCATATATAGATTCTCTTCGGCTTGTGAAAGAAACTTTGCCTCAAACCTACGCCTGAAATCTGGCCATGTATCAACTGGATGTTCTCCATTAGTGACCTCCCACCAAAACGATGCCTCATCCTTCATTAACCAGGTAGCTAATTGGACCTTTCTTCCATCTTCTACCTCAAAGATTCCAAACAATTCTTCCACCTTCTTTAGCCAATTTCGAGCTTCAACAAACGTCTTCGACCCGTGAAAAGGTTTTCCGCCCATGGCCCGAAAGTCCTTGCATATCTTTGCGAAATTATCAACACGGGGAGGAGGAGGAGGAGGAGCATTTTCTGGGCCTGCGACATTGGCCCTAGCTTCCAGATACCTTCTAAACCATCCTGGTATTGGTAGCCCCTCGAGTATCTCGGGAATTCTAGACATGCTGAAAAGAAAATGAAGAGAGTCAAAAGGAGAATTCGAAAGAAAGATATATGGCTCTTAGGGGTTATGTGAGACGACCCGAACTTCCCCGTGAAGGAAAGCACAGATAGAATTGAGGACAAGACAAAATAGAACGCATACAGAAGAACATTTCATTGTTATTACAACAATTCCATCAGATACAAGAATATACAGAGTATAAATGAATAAACTACATTCGACAAATATCAGAGATTACAATAAATTACATAGCAGCGGAAAAATATACAAAAGCACAACTGAAAGTGATACACGGATACAGAGCTTTCCGAGCATCGTTCCAGCTATAAATCAGGATCCTGTGAATATAAATCTGCAAAACCAAAACTACTAGCTGCCCATGTGGAAAATAGGGGCACCCAGAGTTTAGGTTAAAACAATAAACTCCAGGTCAGTCATGTGACTGGTGTGAGAACTAAAACAGTTATTTAAAACTTTACTTTAAAGATAGTAATTCAGGGGACCACGCCGTATAACACGGAACGGGTTTCCTCCCGAGAATACTAGTGCATATAACAAAACAGCGCAATGCTTTTAAGAAAAATGAAGCTATTGTAAGACCCAGGTCCCATCACACAATGCAACGCAAGCCGGAGGATAGGGTTTTCCCTTATAATAGCCAAATAATGCTTGATACGTTTAAAACAAATCTTCTGATACTATCATAGGTGAATAGTGTCAAAACATTTTCAATCATAAATATCAATCATAGGCGGCATGGGTACCATATATCATGTCGCCATACTAGTTCTACAATTAAAACCGCAATATCACGTATTGTAAATTGGATTTCCGTCATGAGTCGAGGCAAGGGGCAAGCTCCTCTCCGATTCGAGACACTCTAGCAAATGTCCCAGGACCCCACTATGATCCTTGGATCTTCAGGGCCGGTCCTTTCTTACTTTTGAGGATTAGCAATTCCTAAACACACGTTTCCCGGTCCTTACAGACCTAAATCCGAGGCGTCTCGTATCCAACAACCACACAGGTGAAAAGTATATAAATGTCAGGGCTGGTAGGTCACTGACACCACCCTAGCTAGAAAGAAACGTCGTGCTCTCCCTGCAGTCACTATCCCGTTTTTGACTCATACCGAGGTGTGAGGCTCGCGAATTCACGTTATACACAAAGCTATGCCACAGAGGCCGTGCTTTGATCATCAACCACAAGACTTTGCTTTTCAACAGAAGCCTTGATCAATTGCCACTTACGCGTGCCACACTGGCAATTCACTCCATGTGACTGATGTCCATCGATATACAACCTGTGAGCTCGTACGTCTCAGAGAAGGGCCTTAAGCAAGAGAATAAATTCTCTGCCGCCAAACAGATGTATATTTAATAGAGATCAATCAACACAGAATAAAATCCAATGTCCGACACACAATCCATTTACAAGTTCGTTCTGGGTCTAAACGAAACCGGAGGCACTTTCCTCGCATATCCATCCATCTCCAGGTACGTCTAGACGATCACCAACTGATTCCCTCATCCTGGGTGTACAGCCCAATCAAGATCATCAGTAATCACCCAAACGATGTGAAGACTTCCGGTCTTCAACCACCGTCTTCATCTTCGACATCTCGTCGAATCGGTTATTCAGAATGGGTATAAACCCGGCCTTTCTGAATAACCCACGTATATAATAAACGAATGTTACACAAACACAACAAACGCCTCATTCCAATACAGAATATTCTTTTATTCACAAAATCACATTCTTAGGGAAATGTTCCCATTAATTTTATCCAAGATAAATTCTTCTAAATTTATCCTATAATCTTCCTTTGGATATCATTTCAAACCATTTTATGGTTTTTCCTAACTAGGCAGGATTAGCGAACCACATCGAAGTAATTATTTATTTTATTTCCCAAACCCAACCTATATATCCCATGGAGCAAAACTGGTGATACTCCATTCCTAACACCATGGTGTTATCGGTAAAATTAATTACCATTTCACGTTTAAATCTAATTAAAGATTTAACTATCGCTTTAGGGCAAAACTGGTGATACTCCACTCTCGATCACTTTTCAGATTTGATAATTTAAATTATCAATTCACATTTTAATCTAATTAAAGATTCATTAAAACTCCACTTAGTTTTAATCTTCTCAAAAATCGATATCTTGCCTTTAACTGGGTTAAAGAACAGTGTCATCTAAACCACGATTCACGATAAACCCGAATCACATTTGATATTAAATACAAGGCTCCGAATAGAAAATATATCGGCTTATATTCAATATCAAATTCTGAAACCAACATATATCGTATTAGAAATAACGATATAAAATATATCTTTCAAATTCCCATAACAATATCTGTATAGTCACGAAATCCAACATCGAAATATCCCGAAGATAATTTCGATTCAACTCCAGTCCAATCCACGTATTGGGAATATTGATTATTTTTAAAATCACTTTCAAATTCAATTTATTTATTTCGAAAATAAATTGATTTTAATTCTAGTTCAAAACTAGTTTATTTCGATAAAAATCTATTTTTATCTTTTCAAATGTGGAATTCTCCAGCTCAATTCTTTCCAATCCATATATTATGATTTTACACAAATTATATATATTTTTAATAATTTTATCAAGGCCCGTACAGTCGATTTCCATCAACGGCCATCGAACTGCACTTACAACGACCTTTTTCGAATTTGATTTGGACATAATTCCAAATCCAACCGTTAGATTTCAAATTTCTAATATTCATTGGAAAGCTCTTTTCGATAAGAACCCAACGGTTCCGGTTTTAGGAGAATCCGACGGTCGGATCTCCCGTAATGTCAATTCGAAGTCAACGGTCGAAATTCATGAACTGCCGCGGCGCGGCGCGTTCTATTCAGGCCATTATATATATAATATATATATATATTATATATATTTCGTCGATTTCCTTTTTAAAACGTATTTTATAAATCGTTTTAAATTCGTTTTCAAAACCATTTCAACACTATATTCAATTTCAAATCGATTTGATTTCAATTCAATTCGAATTCTAATTCGTTTTCTATTCAATTCGAATCGAATTCATTTCTATTCAATTCAAATTCTAATTCGTTTTCTATTCAATTCGAATCGAATTCATTTTCTATTCAATTCAAATTCTAATTCGTTTTCTATTCAATTCGAATCGAATTCATTTTCTATTCAATTCAAATTGATTCAATAAAATTTCAATTTGAATTTTTATCTAATTCAATTTGAATTTCATTTCAAAATATCAGATTTTGAAATCACTTTTCAATATTCATTGTAAAACGAATAAAATCGATATAAATATCGTTCACGTCAAAATAGCGCATCTCTAATCCACACGGCTTTATATTTTTCAAAAACTTCTTTATTCTATTCAACAAATGAATATTTATTCTATTCAACACATGAATCTATATTTCTTTCAGCACACGACTATTTTTGTTATGTAAAATATTTTATAAAACTATGGTATCTATTGTTTGATTTTAATTAGACTCCATCGTAAATTAGTTCTAATTTTAAATATGATAAAGATGTGAATTTTATTATTAAAATATTTTACTCAACACACAAATATTTTCAACACATGAACATCGTCAACACATGACCCTTTTTTTTATATTCAACACATGAATTTTCTTTTATAATATTCATTATTTTCCCGATTGGAATGAGGCCCAATCAATCACCATATAATGTTAACTATATGGATTCCATACAACACATGTATATAATAGCATTGAAAAATAATCAACCATCAACCAAAGTGCACTACACTGTATAAGCATCAAATATAGATATCTAACGCTTATAACAGCCTGTCAATCAATCGATCGACATATTTAATCAATCAGGATGAGTGAACTTCAAATTTCATCCCAACACCCGTGTGGGGTTTCAAACAATCAAACACAGATTTTAGTTGTGTAGTTGGGCGATGTGTAAAATTTATCGACCAAATCGATATCGGTTAAATCAGTGTATATAAACAAATCGACCGATTTGTTTATAAATATTTATTTATTCACTTTCACGTTAAAAGTTATATTTTTAACGATAATATATTTTATTTTAACACATGAATTTCTATTCATTTCATTTATCAAATAAAATGATATTTTTATTTTTCTAATTTATTTTTAGGAAAATTTCGGCGGCATAACGGCACGATACTAGAAACGGGACGAGGCCTAGCCTGATCCCCGGTCTAGTGAAGGCCCACGCCATTCACACATCATTCAAATCCATTCCATTTCACCAAACAATTCAATTCAAACCAAATAGACTAACCAACTACACAAGCAAACAATTTAACAAACAAGCCATCCATGGTCTGTGGATGATGGGTGTCGGGTGCTACTAAACACCGTCTGCATCCTAGTATATATATATATATATATAACTAGAAAAAGAAATTGAAGAGTGAGAAGTTCTCACCGATAGCTATCCAACTTCACGACACTTCCTTTTTGCTGAAACCTTCGTCGTTCTCGTCTTCTATCACTTTCATCGCCCGTATTCTCTACATATGTAAAAATCACATTTTTACTTCGCTATTCAATATATAAAAATCGAATTTTTACTTTGTTATTCAATATACAAAAATCGAATTTTTACTATGCTATTCAATATATAAAAATCGAATTTTTACTTTGCTATTCAATATATAAAAATCAAATTTTTACAATCACGCTATATGGATAAAAATTCTATTTTTACATTTGTAACACCCCGAATTTCGGTTAATGCTAAAATTCACTAATTGCAGAATAAATAATCTCAGATGTGAGAATTAGTGGAAAACGGGCTGCGTCATTTTGTTCGTCTCGGAAAAATACGCAGAATAGAGTCCGAAATTTTGTAAATCGGAGTCCGTATGGCCCAGTTATGGCCTAATGAAGTTTTCAGAAAATTAAAAGTTCAAAACAGATTTAATAATTCAGGTTCAAATTTCAAAATTGGGGCCATTGGGCCCAGGCGGGAAAATTCCCGCCGAGCTAACCAAGTCGACAGCCCTGTCGACTGGGCAGTCGACTTGGCTAGGACCAGGTCGACAGCCCTGTCGACTTGGGTGTCGACAGGGGGTGCTCGTCCAGTTTAACCTGGTGCACCATTTTAGGGTTTGGCTGAGATTTAGGCTATTCTCTAGAAGCTTCCTAAACCTGACGGACCTAATCTAACCTAGGGCTAATCCTATGGTCTAAAACACACCCTAATCCTATAAATACACCCTAATGCAAGCCTAATCCATACTAAAAATAGAATTGATACCATCATGCCGCCAAAATCAAACTTAGAAGGAGTTTATGAAGAAAGTTGCAAGCTAATCAACCTCTAATCATCATCTTCCTCAAATATAGCAACTAGTTCTACTTTATAAGTTTGCTAATCTTGGTTTTGGTGAGTTTCTATCACTTTAATAACCAATTGCTAAATTAAGTAGATGAGATATGATGAGATCATGCGGTTTTGTATGCGGATTAGTGGGTTTTAAGTCATATGATATGATGTTAGTTTGCTAATCTATGTTTAATGTTAACCCTATGTTTATGCAAGTTAAGTATGTGGATTTATGCAAGTTAAGTATGTGGGTTTATGCAAGTTAAGTGGTGGGTTTTATGCATGCTAAGTATTTGATTTTATGCATGCTAAGTATTTGATTTTATGCATGCTAAGTACTTGATTTTATGCATGCTAAGTATTGGGTTTTATGCATGCTAAGTATTTGATTTTATGCATGCTAAGTGTTTGGTCTTATGCATGCTAAGTACTTGATTTCATGCATGCTAAGTGGTTGGTTTTATGCATACATTATGACATGCAAGTTCACCCTTTGTATAACCTATGAACACTTATGCAAGTTTGTCTTTTTTATGATATGCATAATATATGCAAGGTTGCCCCTATGTATGACATGGTATGCAAGTTCATATGCAAGTTTATGTGCAAGTTTATATGCAAGTTCGTATGCAAGTTCATATGCAAGTTCATATGCAAGTTTGGGCTAATGATTTATGCTAGTTGGGTTTAATGTTGTGATGCAAGTTGACACCTTTTAAACCCATGTAAGTGCCAACGTTGTGCTAAGATTGAACCCATTACATTTATAATGAAACTCCCCATTTATATGACATGTCATGAGAACAAATTACGTGGGAAACGATGGGGTTAATATGCATGTTAATATAAATGTGTAAAGTTGGTATGCTTAAGCATAACATAAAATGAATGGACATAATTGGGAATTTACCTATTAAGTTAGGTCTACCCATATTATGGAGTTGGGAATTTACCTATTAAGTTAGGTCTACCCATACTACGGAATTGGGAATTTACCTATTTAGTTAGGTCTACCCATATTCTTAAGAAAAAAATGTGTAATTAATTAGGGATAATTAATATAAATTATGAGGGTGATTAATTAGGTGTAATTAATCGACTAAGACACGAGGTTGGACTCAGTTGTAGCGTAAAACTGCCCGGACCCAACCGGCTTAACCAGTTGCTACAAATGTTAGTCCAATGTGAGAGGTCTTAGGCACAAACTAAATACGTGATTAATGTAAAGACACGAGGTTAGACTCGGTTATGACATAAGGCTGCCCGGACCCAACCGGCTTAACCAGCGGTCATAAAAGATAGTCTAATGTGAGGGGTCTTTACAAAGGTTACGATCTTAATTAATTAAGAAACACTTAACCAAATTAGCATGTAGAGGGACATGAGGGGTTAAGTGGGTGCCTTGGGTGGCATGTGGAAATGTAGTGGTTGCCCTGGGTGGCAATAGAAAATACGATTAGAATACTTAACCAAAGTGGAACATGTAATTAAACATGATTAAAGGGTTAAGTAAGTGCCATGGGTGGCATGTGAAAATACGATTAGAATACTTAACCAAAGTGGAACATGTAATTAAACATGATTAAAGGGTTAAGTAAGTGCCATGGGTGGCATGTGAAAATACGATTAGAATACTTAACCAAAGTGGAACATGTAATTAAACATGATGAAAGGGTTAAGTAAGTGCCATGGGTGGCATGTGAAAATCTAGTGGGTACCTTGTATGACAATTAGAATATGATTAAATGACTTAGCCAAAATTTATAACATGTAAGTGGACATGGTAAAAGGGTTAAGTGGGATTCACTAGAAATGACAAGCTTAGGTGGGTAGCTTGTGGGGGCCCATCTCAACCAATATCCCAAACGTATCTTAGTGGGCTCGACTCAAGTCGAGGACGGGACACGCATATTGGGCTTGACTATAAGAGGCCAAAACGGGTTAGCGGTGGCAACGCAGGACCAACGGGTTTCATATGCGTGTGTGTGCCCGGGCTGGTTGGTAAGTCGTTGTTGCATCGTGTAGGTATAAAGCCGTGCACCGTTGATATTATCAGGTTGCCACTTTGGGGAATGATACACCCCATCGTGGGACCAGCACGGGTATCTACGTAAGGGAGCCGATCGCTTGGGGAGTAGTGGGTACACCTATGTAGTCAGATAGGGGTACACGAAACTACTAAATTACTAAGTACACTTAGTGGGATCAACCTTTAAGTAAGAATGACTGGTGTGGTGCAGTGTAGTAATTATCCTTGGGTGTGTAGATGTGTCTTTACGGTTATCTTAGTTTATCCTAAGTTTACCAAGCTGCTTAGTGTAGCCATTCATCCCCAGACGTTACCGTATATCAAGCTTATGTCTTCTCTGGTTACTTTAATGATTGTATTGTTAAAGTTATTGGACTCGCTCAGACTTATGTCTGACCCCGTTGTTTTTATCTTTTTTTTCCAACCCTCAGGTTATCAGAGTGGGCCCAGTACGAGTGGGCTTTGATCAGGTTGCTTTACTCTCTTTGGAGCTTGGACCATAGATGTAGAGCTCAGCTTACCCTTTCTTTTATGGCTATCAGTTCATGTATTGGGATTATGTACTTTTATTTATCAGGATGGATATTTTGTACTTGACTCTTATTATGGTTTCGAGATGTAACCAAACATGTTTTACTTCCCGCTGAAATGAAATGATGTTTTAAAATTTTCAAGTATTACTTAAATCAGTCTTGTTGTAATTTTTCTGTTCTATATTCACTTAAAATACTCCACCGATGTTATGGCATTCCCTTAGAGAGTGACCATAGCGGGTGTGGGGTGTTACACGTGGTATCAGAGCTTAAGGTTACCAGAACAGATAGAATTTTTAGAAAAACTATTTTCTAAGAATATTTTTGAAAGAAGTATTTTCAAAAACATGTCTTTTAAGAGAAAAGGTTTTGAAAGAAAAGCATAATCCCCGATAGCCATATCTTTATCTTTTGAATTCTCCGTTTGAATCTTTCCTCTTTCGTTTCAGCATGGCTGAAGATCTTTATCTTCCGGACGGTGTAGCGGTACCAGTATGGTATAGGAGGTTGTTAGAGGCTAGGGCCGTCGCTGCAGGTCCAGCAAATGTTCCTCCTCCACCCGTTGCACCCGTTCCTCCTCGCGCGGATACTTTTGCTAAGACTTGTAAGGAGTTTAAGGCTATGGGAGGGAAACCTTTTGTGGGAGCTAGGGATTGGCTTAAAGAGATGGAAGAATTGATGGAAATCTTGGAAGTGGAAGAGGGAAAGAAAGTCAAGTTAGCCGCTTGGTTAATGGAAGGAGAGGCCTCGTTCTGGTGGGAGGTCACTAATGGAGAACGCCCTGTTGACTCTTGGATGGATTTCAGGCAAAGGTTTGAGGCAAAGTTTCTCTCAAAAGCGGAAGAAAATCTGTACGTGGAAAGGTTCTTGAACTTAAAGCAAGGGAACTTGTCAGTGAAAGAATATGTTAACAAGTTTAATCAGTTAGCAAGGTTCAACATAGACTTGGTAAACACACCGAAAGAGTAGGCTTTGAGGTTCGTTAAAGGCTTGAACGAACCAATGCATGGGTTGGCTATGACCCACATCTCTATGGGGGCCACCTTCGAGAAGTTAGTAGACATGGAATTCATGCATGAGGAAGAGAAGGGCCCCAATGCTATTAAGGCACCCGAGAAGAAAGGAGATCAGAAGAAACCTCAACAACAAAATAAGGGTGGAAAAGGTAACGGTGGCAAGGGAAAGAAGAAGTGCTTCAATTGTGGGACACTAGGCCACCTAAGCAAGGATTGTCGCAAGAAGAGGAAGGCTGGCTGCTTCCACTGTGGCGAAGCAGGGCATTTAGAGAAAGACTGTCCAAAGAAGGGGCAAAGGACGGGGTCTACCTCAGGAGGACAGGTGCAAGCTCTTATGGCACCGTGTCAGGCTAGGGGGCAAGTACAGGCTCTCGCGGTTCTACCGATTCAGGAAAGAGGTAGAACTATTTCCGTTGAAAGTCTGGTTTTTCTATTTGATCATCCTGTCCGTACATTGTTTGATTCTGGCGCATCGCATTCGTTTATCTCATCATCATTAGTTGAGTCACTGCACTTAGACACCAGTCTGGTAGATGATCCCTTGGTTGTTTCAAACCCAATTGGGGGCTCCACTTATTTGTCCATGATATGTTTGGGTTTGAAGATTTCTATACTTAGCATTGAGTTTAGATGTGATGCTTTTTGGGCTTCACGGGCTATGGGTTAGTTTTGGGCATGGACTAGTTATCCAGTAGGGGTGCCATTCTTGATTTTTAAGGGAGAGTTGTTAGGCTTATGACCCGTTTGGGTAACACTCTCGAGATCTCTTGTAATCCCATGGAAACTGTTATGCTAAGTTATCTAGAATCGCTTGACACGTCGGTCGAGAGTTGCGATCTGTTAGAGTGGTCCGGGAATACTCGGATGGGTTTGAAGAGGTGAAGGGATTACCTCCGGAGCGGGAGATTGACTTCCGAATATATCTGTTAGGCAATGCCAAACCAGTATCTTGGCCAGTGTGACACATGGCTCCTCGTGAGAGGAGGGGACTCCATAAGCAAGTAGGCGATTTGCTTGAGAAGGGGTTCATAAGACGAAGTATATCGGAGTGGGGTGCTCCAGTAGTTTTTGCCACAAAGGCGGATGGGTCCCTCAGACTTTGTGAAGGCTAAAGAGAACTAAATAAACTCACAAAGAAGAATAGACACCCATTGCCGAGGATTGATGATCTCTTTGATCAATTGGTTGGCGCCTCAGTGTTTTCGTAGTTGAACTTAGCCACGGGGTTTTGTCAGTTGAGAGTGGCTGAGGATAGTATAGAGAAGACTGCCTTTAGGACTCCGGATGGTTTTTTTTATAAGTGGCTGGTGATGCCATTTGGTTTGACGAACGCCCCCGCATATTGATTTGATGAGAAGGGTGTTCTGGGAGTACCTAAATAAGTTCGTGATGGTCTTTGTAAATAACATCTTGGTCTTTTCTAGTAGCGAAATAAGTTTTCATATGTGCTCAATAGGTTGAAGCAAAGCCAGTTATGGGATAAACGGTGGTTTTGGAGTGAGACTGGCGAGGACATCCAGAGTTGGACAAGGGGCTTAATTATTTAGCCGTTTTTACTAGTATCATCTCATGTAGGACGTTTGAATTCGAAGGAGGTATCCCTTGGCCGGTTGTCTGATATTGGTTTAGGCCTTTGGGGCTTGCATTTGGGGGATGTCGAGTTCGACTAGGATGGTCTGCGTGAGAGATGGACAGTTGTGATGATTTAGGATGGGATTCTTAGCATCCTATGAGTTTGAGATAGCATATACCCATGGCAAGGGTAACGTGGTAGCAGACGCCTTAAGTAGAAAAAGGTTGTCCTGGAGTTCATTGTTCGTTGAATGACGGAGCTTAGAGTTTATTTCTATGTTTGACTTTAGACCTTCCGTTGACTTTGTACCCAGTTTGCTAGCCTCCTTGGAGGTTAGGTCTACTCTTTTGGGACGGATTGGCGAGGCACAGCGAGACGACCCACAGTTGGTTGAGTTAGTAGAGAAGCTCATAAGGGGGGGAGTCGTCCAGCCATTTGAGTAGGTACACCCTAGATGGTAAGGGATGGTTGCGTAGAGATAGTAGACTTTGTGTATCGCAAGACGAGGGTTTGAGGAAGGCCATACTTGATGAAGCACATCGGTCGAATATGACCATTCATCCCGATAGGGACAAGATGTGGCCGAGTATGTCGCTAGATGCTTGGTGTGCTAGCAAATGAAAGCGGGGCAGAAGAAACCCGGTGGGTTGCCTCACCCATTGGAGGTTCCGCTATGGAAAGGGGATAGTGTCTCGATGGATTACCAAGATCGAGGAAAGGTAATACGGGAATTTGGGTTGTGGTAGACAGACTTACTAAGAGCACCCATTTTATACCCGTAGAGAGTAAGAGAACTGCTCCATGGCTAGCTTCAATTTACATTCGAGAGATTATTAGATGGTATGGTGTACCTTCCAGTATAGTGAGCGATTGAGATCCTATCTTCACTAGAGAGTTTTGGAAGAGTTTGCAAAAGGCGGTAGGGACTCAGTTGTGTTTGAGTACCGCATATCATCCTCAGACGGACGGCCAGACCGAGAGGGTGAATCGTATTTTAGGAGACCTTTTGGGGCTATGTATCTTGAATTTTGGAGGTACATGAGAAGAGCATCTTCCATTGGTGGAGTTGCCCGACAGACTTAGTGGTGTATATGACATATTCCATGTGTCACATTTGAGGAAGTGCCTACATGAGACCGTAGAGGCGGTAGAGCCGAGCTTGCTTAAAGAAGTAAAGGTAGAGCGTGATGTGATTATTCGACGAGCTCCTACCCGCATCCTTGGGTCAGAGATTAGGAAGTTGAGAAACAGAGAGGTTTGACTAGTCAAAGTGAAAAGGGGAGAAGGTGAGAGCAGTGCTACTTGGGAGACAGAAGCGAAGATGCGTTCATTATACCCATTCCTTTTTTGAGGGTTTGTCCTTTAAACGTCTCCTTTATTGTTTGTCTAGTGCTTATCTTATCTATAGTATGTCCTCTCGTTAGTACCTTTGACCTTTAGATAGGGTGAACCTATGGTTGAAACATGTGTTTGAGACATGTTATGATTGATGGATGCATGTGGATGCAAGTGTTTGCTAGTGGTTGCTCGTGGATGCATATACACACACTTTAGACACTAGATCGGCTCAGTCACTTCATATTGCATATTGCATATAATTGTGTGTAGGTAGCTATATTTATGGATGTATAATGGCTGAATTATCATATGGATGATGCATTTTGGTGAATGATTGTGCACTCATATAGATACAGTATGTGTCGATAGGGTTCTCTCGCATACATATTGGATGCATGGCACTATCATGGTTTGCATATGTTCATACATTAGATAGGGAACATATACACACACTTTTTGCATATGCTCATACATCATTAGAAATTGTTTTAAGGACAATGGATGCCCGTGTTTGATGGATTGAGTAGATGGTTGTTTGGATGGTAGGATATGCATTCTCCTTAGCTTAGAGATTTCGGGGACGAAATCCTTTAAGGAGGGGAGAATGTAACACCCCGAATTTCGGTTAATGCTAAAATTCACTAATTGCAGAATAAATAATCTCAGATGTGAGAATTAGTGGAAAACGGGCTGCGTCATTTTGTTCGTCTCGGAAAAATACGCAGAATAGAGTCCGAAATTTTGTAAATCGGAGTCCGTATGGCCCAGTTATGGCCTAATGAAGTTTTCAGAAAATTAAAAGTTCAAAACAGATTTAATAATTCAGGTTCAAATTTCAAAATTGGGGCCATTGGGCCCAGGCGGGAAAATTCCCGCCGAGCTAACCAAGTCGACAGCCCTGTCGACTGGGCAGTCGACTTGGCTAAGACCAGGTCGACAGCCCTATCGACAGGGGGTGCTCATCCAGTTTAACCTGGTGCACCATTTTAGGGTTTGGCTGAGATTTAGGCTATTCTCTAGAAGCTTCCTAAATCTGACGGACCTAATCTAACCTAGGGCTAATCCTATGGTCTAAAACACACCCTAATCCTATAAATACACCCTAATGCAAGCCTAATCCATACTAAAAATAGAATTGATACCATCATGCCGCCAAAATCAAACTTAGAAGGAGTTTATGAAGAAAGTTGCAAGCTAATCAACCTCTAATCATCATCTTCCTCAAATATAGCAACTAGTTCTACTTCATAAGTTTGCTAATCTTGGTTTTGGTGAGTTTCTATCACTTTAATAACCAATTGCTAAATTAAGTAGATGAGATATGATGAGATCATGCGGTTTTGTATGCGGATTAGTGGGTTTTAAGTCATATGATATGATGTTAGTTTGCTAATCTATGTTTAATGTTAACCCTATGTTTATGCAAGTTAAGTATGTGGGTTCATGCAAGTTAAATATGTGGGTTTATGCAAGTTAAGTATGTGGGTTTATGCAAGTTAAGTGGTGGGTTTTATGCATGCTAAGTATTTGATTTTATGCATGCTAAGTATTTGATTTTATGCATGCTAAGTACTTGATTTTATGCATGCTAAGTATTGGGTTTTATGCATGCTAAGTATTTGATTTTATGCATGCTAAGTGTTTGGTCTTATGCATGCTAAGTACTTGATTTCATGCATGCTAAGTGGTTGGTTTTATGCATACATTATGACATGCAAGTTCACCCTTTGTATAACCTATGAACACTTATGCAAGTTTGTCTTTTTTATGATATGCATAATATATGCAAGGTTGCCCCTATGTATGACATGGTATGCAAGTTCATATGCAAGTTTATGTGCAAGTTTATATGCAAGTTCATATGAAAGTTCATATGCAAGTTCATATGCAAGTTCATATGCAAGTTTATATGCAAGTTCATATGCAAGTTTGGGCTAATGATTTATGCTAGTTGGGTTTAATGTTGTGATGCAAGTTGACACCTTTTAAACCCATGTAAATGCCAACGTTGTGCTAAGATTGAACCCATTACATTTATAATGAAACTCCCCATTTATATGACATGTCATGAGAACAAATTACGTGGGAAACGATGGGGTTAATATGCATGTTAATAGAAATGTGTAAAGTTGGTATGCTTAAGCATAACATAAAATGAATGGACATAATTGGGAATTTACCTATTAAGTTAGGTCTACCCATATTATGGAGTTGGGAATTTACCTATTAAGTTAGGTCTACCCATACTACAGAATTGGGAATTTACCTATTTAGTTAGGTCTACCCATATTCTTAAGAAAAAAATGTGTAATTAATTAGGGATAATTAATATAAATTATGAGGGTGATTAATTAGGTGTAATTAATCGACTAAGACACGAGGTTGGACTCAGTTGTAGCGTAAAACTGCCCGGACCCAACCGGCTTAACTAGTTGCTACAAATGTTAGTCCAATGTGAGAGGTCTTAGGCACAAACTAAATACGTGATTAATGTAAAGACACGAGGTTAGACTCGGTTATGACATAAGGCTGCCCAGACCCAACCGGCTTAACCAGCGGTCATAAAAGATAGTCTAATGTGAGGGGTCTTTACAAAGGTTACGATCTTAATTAATTAAGAAACACTTAACCAAATTAGCATGTAGAGGGACATGAGGAGTTAAGTGGGTGCCTTGGGTGGCATGTGGAAATGTAGTGGTTGCCCTGGGTGGCAATAGAAAATACGATTAGAATACTTAACCAAAGTGGAACATGTAATTAAACATGATTAAAGGGTTAAGTAAGTGCCATGGGTGGCATGTGAAAATACGATTAGAATACTTAACCAAAGTGGAACATGTAATTAAACATGATTAAAGGGTTAAGTAAGTGCCATGTGTGGCATGTGAAAATACGATTAGAATACTTAACCAAAGTGGAACATGTAATTAAACATGATGAAAGGGTTAAGTAAGTGCCATGGGTGGCATGTGAAAATCTAGTGGGTACCTTGTATGACAATTAGAATATGATTAAATGACTTAGCCAAAATTTATAACATGTAAGTGGACATGGTAAAAGGGTTAAGTGGGATTCACTAGAAATGACAAGCTTAGGTGGGTAGCTTGTGGGGGCCCATCTCAACCAATATCCCAAACGTATCTTAGTGGGCTCGACTCAAGTCGAGGACGGGACACGCATATTGGGCTTGATTATAAGAGGCCAAAACGGGTTAGCGGTGGCAACGCAGGACCAACGGGTTTCATATGCGTGTGTGTGCCCGGGCTGGTTGGTAAGTCGTTGTTGCATCGTGTAGGTATAAAGCCGTGCACCGTTGATATTATCAGGTTGCCACTTTGGGGAATGATACACCCCATCGTGGGACTAGCACGGGTATCTACGTAAGGGAGCCGATCGCTTGGGGAGTAGTGGGTACACCTATGTAGTCAGATAGGGGTACACGAAACTACTAAATTACTAAGTACACTTAGTGGGATCAACCTTTAAGTAAGAATGACTGGTGTGGTGCAGTGTAGTAATTATCCTTGGGTGGGTAGATGTGTCTTTACGGTTATCTTAGTTTATCCTAAGTTTACCAAGCTGCTTAGTGTAGCCATTCATCCCCAGACGTTACCGTATATCAAGCTTATGTCTTCTCTGGTTACTTTAATGATTGTATTGTTAAAGTTATTGGACTCGCTCAGACTTATGTCTGACCCCGTTGTTTTTATCTTTTTTTTCCAACCCTCAGGTTATCAGAGTGGGCCCAGTACGAGTGGGCTTTGATCAGGTTGCTTTACTCTCTTTGGAGCTTGGACCATAGATGTAGAGCTCAGCTTACCCTTTCTTTTATGGCTATCAGTTCATGTATTGGGATTATGTACTTTTATTTATCAGGATGGATATTTTGTACTTGACTCTTATTATGGTTTCGAGATGTAACCAAACATGTTTTACTTCCCGCTGAAATGAAATGATGTTTTAAAATTTTCAAGTATTACTTAAATCTGTCTTGTTGTAATTTTTCTGTTCTATATTCACTTAAAATACTCCACCGATGTTATGGCATTCCCTTAGAGAGTGACCATAGCGGGTGTGGGGTGTTACAACATTGCTACTATATTAGATAAAAATTATATTTTTACCTCGCTATCCTCTATATAAAGATTTCGCTTTTTAAGGTTAAAAATATCGCCTTTTCTTTATGAAAAATTCAACCTTTCTATTTATAAAAATTCTAACTTTCTATTTTAAAATTCCTATACAAAAACTGATTTTTTTCCTGTTTGCTAACCATATATAAAATAAATAAATTAATTAAATTAAAACAAATAAAAACTTACTTTTTCAATCGAGGGGGGGGGGGTTCACTGCTGCAGTTCACTGGAAGAGGGTGGGGGTCGGAGTTGGTGCTTCAGGCGGCGGATGAGGGTTGGGGGAGAGATGCAGGAGGCGGCGGTGGTTTTCTGAGGGGGGGCTAGCCTCGCGCGGCGGCATGATTAGAGGGGGGGTTCCGACGGTGGCGCGACGCGAAGGGGGGGTGCGCCAGCCTCTGGCGGCGGCGATAAGGGGTTTCCCCCCTTTCCGTCGTTCTCTTCCTTCTCTTTTTTTTTTAATTTTTTTCTTTGATCGAACTGAATCGAAACAAAGGGGGGGGGCAACGGGTTTAAAGGGGAGAGAAAGGTTTTATTTTATTTTATTATTTAATTTCAAAAAGTTGACTTTTACATACGACCTCTAAACGAGGCCCACCGCCTGTCGTCCATAGCGTATTACCCCCATTCCGAACACAATGGAATATGCCATGTAGGCTGATTCAATCATTTTGATCAGTTTTCGTTAAAATCAACATATAACTCTATATATTGAATTTGAATGCGCATTTCAATTTACTAGGGTCACATACTAACTCGAAAAATTACAGAAAAATATTTTCTAGCTTCGTATTGACGATACGGTCCTAACAAAACTAGTTTCGTCGAATTCTGAGACCGTTGGAAAAATGGCCATTTTCCAGTCGATTAAAATCAACTGAAACTGGTCAAACGCGTTTTCCTTTGCCACGCTCACATATTGATTCGAAAAATTATGAAATTTGAAACCTAGCAATAACTTGACATCGCGGATCCAACAAAAGTGGTTTCGTCGAAATCCGAGGTCGTTTGCAAAATGGCTATTTTTAAGGGCCTGAATTCCATAGCGACTATTCAGAATTTTCAACTGGACATATCTTTTGATTCCCGCTATGAAATTTTGATTTTCCGGATTTGTGGGAAAGATATTATCAAATAGATCCTATTGTTTTTGGTTTCACTAAAATCCGGATTGTTTTGCACTTGGTACATTCAATTGAAGTTTGAAATCGAATTATCGAACTACCGCGCCATTTTCAATTCTATTATAATTATATATATTCTAACGACGACCTATATAATATATACGTTCGAATTCTATTCAAAATAAATTTTTCGCTGATATTATTTAAAATAATTCATTTTAAATGTTCAAAATTCACTAAAATTGCCAAAATAAAAATTTTAACTGCCCCAGATTTTCGGGTTGTTACATTATGTTTTTAAAATAAACCTTTCTCTTGAAAATACTCTCCTTAAAACGTATTTTTGAAAATATCCTTTATGAAAATGGTTTTTGAAAAATAGTTTTTCAAAATACCTTATCTATTCTGGTAACCTTCAGCTCTGATACCACGTGTGACACCCCATCTCCATTAAGGTCACTCACAAAGGGAATGCCTTAATTTTGGTGGAGCCTTTATTTTGTATAGAACATAAAAGTAAACAAGACAGATAAATATATTGGTACTTGGAAAGTAAAAAAACAACTTTTATTGCAATGGAGAAATAGTTTGGTTACATCACATCAAAAACCAACTACAAAACCAAATACACTTATTATCCATCTTGACAAATAAGTTCTGAGTACATAAAATAAAAGACATAACCCCAACATAAAATAGCCATAAATAAGATATGCTAAACTTTACTTCAGCCATCCAAGCAACTTCCAAAAGAAAGAAATAAAGCTGTCCAAATCAAGCTCCACTTGTACTAGTCCCACAATGAGCACCTTGGGGGGAGGGGGGAGAAAGGAAGAAAAGAGGTGGAAACAAAGGGGTTAGACATAAAGTCTGGCGAGTGCAATAACTTTAACAGTATAATCATTAAAGTAACTAGCATAAGGCATAAGCTGGTAAATAAGGAAATGACTGTGAACCAATGGGCATGACAGAGAAAACAAAGGAAATAAGATGAACAAAGATAACGTTAAAGGCGCACCTAATCACTATAAGATAATTACTACATTGCACCACACCAAACACCCTAAAATTTGATCCCCACCTACTAAACTTAGTAATCATAATAGTAGTTTCGTGTACCCCTAACTGTATACATAGGTGTCGACTGCCCCTATCTCCACTAGGTGAACCCAATACCCCCATGCGATCGGCTCCCTAACTCGTAGATACCCGTGATGGCCCCACAGTGGGGTGTATCACTCCCCAAAGTGGCAACCCGATACCACCAAGGATGCACGGCTTATATCTACACGATGCAACAACGTCTTACCTACCATCCCGGGCCCACACACGCATATGACCCCGTTGGACTTGCGTTGCCACCGCTAACCCATTTTGACCTCTTACGATCAATCCAGTAAGCGGTCCTGTCCTCGACTTGGGTCGAGCTCACAAAGATATTTAATGGGTTATTGGTTTGAAAAGGGCCACCCCGTGCACGACACAAGCTTTCCACCTATGCTTGGTCCCCACTAAGGTTTCCCACTTAACCCCATTTTTATTCATGTCTTCTTACATGTTTCAACTTGGTTAAGTGCATCTAATCGTATTTCACATGCCACCCAAGGCACCCACTTAATTTCACATGCCATCCAAGTAACCTACTTAAACCCCCATGTTCCACCACATGTTTAACTGGTTAAGTGTTACTTAATTCATTAGAACCGTAACCTTGTAAAGACCTCCCACATTAGACTAGCATTTGCGGTTGCTGGATTTGCCGGGCGTGTTCGGGTAGTCTTATACCGCAAATGAGCCTAACCTCATGTCTTTACAGCTGCTACGCATTTAATTCATGCCTTTGACCTCTCACATTAGACTGACATTTGTGGCTGCTGGATTTGCCGGGCGGGTCTGGGCAGTCTTACACCACAAAAGAGTCTAACCTCGTGTCTTAGGCGGTTTATTATTACACATCTTTATTTAACCCCAAATTGGATTAATATCCCTATTCAAATTTGTAAATAAATTCCAAATTTATTTATGTCCATAATTGTCTCTTAAAATTATGTCCATAAATACCAATTATGCCAATTAATGTCTTAAATTAGTTATATGCCTTTTAAGGCCATTTATGCCAATTTCACCATTTTTATGTATATTCAATATTATCCTATCATCCCCACGCTATTCGTACATTTTCATATGACATATGCTAGACTCGCAATAGTCTAACTCATAAAAAGAAAAACAACATCACATAACACATGAAATATATCTAAGGATCATGACATAAAATTACATAGCCAATAACTTGCCTATGAATTTCATTCATACAAGCATATGATACAAAACTAGCATAGGTGATGGACATAAACTTGCATAGCTTATGTACTTCTATAGATCGAAATATAAAGGTGTGAACTTGCATATGGATCTAAATACAAAGGTGTAATTTTTGCTTATGGATATAATCGTAAAGGTGTGAACTTGCATATGGATCTAAACATGTAGATTAATGTCACATAAAATAGCATGTGCATATACATGTTTCACATATGTTTTAACAACCCAAACTTGCATAAGATTCATATAAGAATATATGATTCAATTACCACAAACTTGCATAAGATATATGATTCAACTTGCATAGGATTCACATAAGAACTAACATATGATCTAACTTGCATAAAATCTACATAAGAACTAACATATGATTCACCACCACAAACATACATATAATTTACATCACATGATTCACAATCATATTCTTATGATCCCAATTATATCTTATCATAATTAAATTAACGAATTATCTTGTAAAAGCTATCATAATAAAAAAAATAGTCTTGTCTTTCTGGAATCTGTATTCTGAAATTGATTTAGCTCTCTTTTGAAGTAGACAAATTAGTTGTTGTTGTTGTTATAAACTTGAGTAGAATTGAGTTGATTAGCTTTTCTTTGCTCCTAGTTGGTGGCGGCTAATCTAGGTTGCGGAGTGATAGCATGATGACCATGGTTTTAATTTTTATTAGGTTTAGGGTTTGAGTCTACATGTGTTTATATATAGATTAGGATTAATTTAGGCTATCCGATCAACCTAGAAGCAACCTGAACCATCCAAAAAGCCAACTCAGCCCTAATGACTCAGGAGCAGCTCAGAATTGGGCCCTAGGTCGACCCCCAGGTTGACCTATAGGATAGGTCGACACTAAGGTCGACCCCCTGGTCGACCTGGCCTGGGGCAGGAAATTTCCCGCCCTGCCCGGTTCAAAGTCTGAATTCATTTTTGAATTTAAATTTGAATTTCTGGAAACTTCCGACAGCCATAACTTCTTCATACGAAGTCCAATTTACGAAAACTCGGACTCTATCTCAACCAGAATTCCGAGACAAACACAATGGCGTAACCCGTTTCCCTTGATTCTCAAATTTAAAATAATTATTCCTCAATTCGTTAACTTAATGTTAACAGAAAACACGGGGTGTTACATGAATCCTACAAGCTAAGAAACAAGGAGTGATCAACTAAGTCAAGCTTCACCAGATAAATGTCACGGTTCACCAAATAAATCTCCCACGAATTACCCAAATTGTAATCACCTATAACCCTCCATATTTTTAAAATCATCAATAAGGTGAAATATTCAAAAATCACTAAAAAAATCTAGAAAATAATCATAAAGAAATTTTGAAACAATAATATAAAACCTTGAAGCCACCAGTCTAAATCACCCACGAGCTATAGATTAGGACCCATCAATCCGATATTTGTCCCACCGGCCTACTAGGTACAATACATAGGAGACCAACAGTCTCATATAGGACCAACCAGTCCAAGTTCACCCACCAGCTATAAATATGTATATAGGACCCACCAATCCAAGTACCAGCAATAAAACACCAAAAGATGTGTAACAGACTCCTAAACAGGAATTCGAATAATGAAAACAAAACGGATTATGCCGTACATTTTTACTAAATGATCTACTATAAGCTAGACCACTTCATACTAGGAAACAACAATTGACTTCAATTAACGAGCAAGGAACTAACTAAATGTATTAATCTATGCATCTTATAACATGCGATTATTTATACTGTTTAAACTACATCATTGCTTTCTCAAAATGTCCAAAAACATGTAATTTATATACGAAAAATATTTAATTTGAAAAACGAGTTTAAAACGATTTAGAAAATTTTTGGTTTATTTCGTTAAAAATATTGTATATTACGGAAAATATTGGTTTTACTAATTCCTTGAGACGATTTTATTTATACAATCAAAACATAGAGAAATCCATTGTCACAAGACTAGTATATATTTATTAAGAAAATCTACTTTATAAATCATCTTCTACAATGTGTTCGGCGTGGAAAATAACCATGAAATGGAACAAAAACCACATTAAGTACACACAATATTTACGCAATTCAAATATGAGATTGCTGTAAGTTTTAGGCAGTTGCACGACCAAATAAACAAATCAACTCAAACCATGTATGACAAGAAAATCTAGGTATAAAAATAGCTAGGTGGTTCATAAAAGAGAAGGAAAACCTCGCAGGAAGGAAACGTCAAGGGATAAAACTCCCTGGAAAATTTTCAAAGCCTGAGTCGACACAAGCAGGTCCTTGTGCCGACACAGGTCCTGCCTGTGTCGACACCGGCTACGTATATCTAAAGGTTGGGTACTTAAGCGATGAACCCAAATTTAGGCCACTAATTTGACGAGTTACAACTTGAATTCAGATACAATAATTTAATTGATATGAACTTCAACACATATACGACAAGCTGGAGAAAGATATTCAACAATCCAACATAAAATGTAAAAGAACCATGCTCTCAAACGTGGACTGAACTCAGATTTACACACAAAAATTCATAGGGAGTAAAATTAAGTTATAGTAAATGAATTTAAACCCCAAGTCATCTTTAATCAACACAATAAGACTTAGATAACCTATTTTAACTAGATTGAGTGAAAATACTCACCTTAACAACAGACATAAAGATTTACAGTGACAAATTTGGAGAAGAAGCTAATTTTTCCTTAAGAAGCCCTGCTTTTGCCTATAGAAGAATGTGCAGTAGGAAGTTGTAGGTTATCATTTTCTCTTATTTCGACTTGGTTTCTAAGCTTTTAATTTGACTTTAAGGAGAATCTAGTTGAGTTTCCTTTTGTTTTTAATTAACAGGTAAAAGAAGATGATGTTTTACTTAGTGTAAATGAATGTTGCACATATTCTTCCTTTAGCCCCCTTTTTTTCTAGACAACTCCTTGGTTAATTTGAAGATTAAGGTGTATTAAAGCCTAATTAACACCCAATTTAGGCTTAATCGAGATTAGTACATTCAATCCCCTTATTTTTGTACAGTTACCTGGTTTTAAGCTCAAACAACAAACTACAACAAAAACAAATTCATTCGAAACCTTTTGTTAAAGTTTTCAACATATTTCATAAATTTGAAATATTTTTAACAATTTAAATATCGTTTTGACTTTTCCTAAAATAAATTCACATATGTTTCAAAAACAATGTTTTTCTCTATATTTAATCAAAACTTGTATATTTTACATTTTATATCTTTTCAAAAAAATTATAAAAATTCATTTAAAATATTTCTAACCTCTTTTAACATTAATTATTTATGTTATAAACATAATCTACATTTTTCCAAAACAAGTTATTACTTTCAATCTTCCTTTTTTTAAGTTTATAGTTTATATAAATTGCTTTCCTTGTTTGAATAAACACCAAAACTTATTTACATTATTCCAACATGCTTAAATATAGATTTTTGACCAATATTTACATTTTTATTATTCATTTAGAACTCAACGAGCTAGAAATGCAAATTTACACTAAAAATTCATTATTTTATACAAACCGAGACTTAATGCACAATACACGTAAATCTAGCAAACAATTAAAATTTTACTTCGTATAGCTCACAAGATTCTCTTTTTATTCATTTATTAAGTGTCACCCAATTGTTAAATTACCCAAGCTTTCAACAAAATAATCTCCAAAATTATTAAATTGGAAAAACAATGGATTTTTGGATTAATTTCTCAATATTATTATTATTTACTAAATATTGGAAAATGCAATTAATTTACAATCTAGCCCAACTTATATTTTTAACTCTCAAAATTCCTTAACTTATACAACTTAAGGATTTCACGAGTAAACCTCCCCAAACCAAGATTAATCCAACTAATCACCATTTAATTATCTTACATGTAATTAAACAAAAATCTGGGTTGTTACAATTTTCAAAATTTAAATTTACTACATAATATACATGATAGATATGTTAAGATAAATGAATTACAACTAACCATTTTAGTTTATGTTTGGTTGATAATTTTAATCTTTTAAATCAATGGTAATGTCATAAATGTACTTGTATAAGGATATTTTTATTTATTTATGCAATAAAATAATAAAAAGAAAATTTAGTTATTAATGTACTAATTAATATTTATACGTACATACATACATATATAAACAAGCGCATGTGTGCACACAAACGCTCACACACACATATATACATACCAAAATATAATATCATTTAAAAAAATAAATATATGTATACCTATACATACATAAGTAGATATTATAATATAATTTTTGAAAAATGTCTAAAAGTATTTCAAATAAATTATTTAGATTTATTAGGAAATACATATAATATGTATTAATTATCTTTAAATACTTAAATACTACATAATTGAAATTCTGAATTTTAAAGTATTTTGCCTTTTCTCATATTAGAAATATTTTGAAATTTCAAAACCAGTGAGTCAAAGTAATTATTTTATATTTGAATTATATAACTAGATTAACATACATATGTACAACCTTTTATGTTATTTACAATTTAAAGTACTTAACCTTTTCAAATAAATAAATGAAATAAACAAAAATATTATAATAAACAATTCTACTATGCAAAATACACATATTAATTTTATAACAATTTTTGTCGAATTCTTTATCTTAGAGAACATAAACATTTTTTAGGTTGAATGTAATAAAATAAAATATTTGGGATTTAAAATGTGTGTATGTGTGTGTTAGAGTGATTCGAACATAACGAATTTCTTATTTTCTAAACAAATATAGTTATATATGTACTTTAGTGTTTAATTATAAATTTAACTACTAATATATATGTATGTATGTATGTATGTGTATATGTATATATGTATGTATGTTTATATGTGTATGTGTGAGTTGAAAATAGTAAAGAACACGAAATTTTTATAGTGGTTCGACAAACTCTGGCCTTCTTGAGACAAACCGAACCTCCCCGTGAAGGAAAGCCCGGATTGACTTGAGAAAAAGACGAATCAGAACACAAACAGAAGAACATTTCATTGTATATTACAACAATTTCATCAGATTACAAGAATATACAGAGTATGAATAAATAATATACATTCGATAAATATCAAAGTTATACAAATTACAATGCAACGAAAAAATTAACACAAACACAACTGAAAGAGATACATAGATACAGAGCTTTCCAAATATCATCCCAGTTGTAAACCAGGATCCGGTGAATATAAATCTGCAAAAACAAAACTACAAGCCGCCCGTGTGGAAAATAAGAGCACCCAGAGTTTAGGTTAAAACAATAAACTCCAGGTCAGTCATGTGACTGGTGTGAGAACTAAAACAGTTATTCAAAACTTTACTTTAAATCAGATATATCAAGCGACCACGCCGCATAACATGGAACGGGTTTCCTCCCAAGAATACCAGTGCATATAACAAAACAACGCAATGCTTTTTGGAAAAATGAGGCTATTATAAGACCCAGGTCCCATCACACAATGCAATGCTAGCCGGAGGATAGGGTTTTCCCTTGTAATAGCCAAACATGCTTGGTACGTTAAAACAAATCATTTGATACTATTATAAGTGCATAGTGTTTAAAACAACTTCAAATATAAATGTATCATTCCTAGACGGCATGGGTACCATATAACATATCGCCAATACTAGG
This sequence comes from Allium sativum, assembly GCA_030737875.1. Classification (NCBI taxonomy): domain Eukaryota; kingdom Viridiplantae; phylum Streptophyta; class Magnoliopsida; order Asparagales; family Amaryllidaceae; genus Allium; species Allium sativum. The sequence goes on along the minus strand of CM060915.1, from coordinate 855,072,942 downwards.
CTCTAGAATCAAAACCGCAAATATAACGTATTGGAAGTTGGATTTCCATCTGTGAAACAAGGCGAGTGATCGTCCTTACCGCTTTGAGACTGTCTAGCCTGAGCCTCAGGACCAGAGCTCGAGTGACCCTTGGATCGTCAGGGCCGGTCCACACGGAGTGGATTAAAATGCCTAAACATGCATTTCCCCGACCTCTAGGGCGTAAACTGGTCATATCCCGACCAAACTATTGACCCCGGAATGACCGATATAACAGAGGCGCCTCGCAATTCATCATCCACATAAGTAAAATGCCAGGGCTGGTAAAACGCTGACACCACTCCTAGCTACAAAGAAACGCATGCCCTCCATGATGTCCACTCACGTTTCTAGTTCACACCGGGGTGTGAGGCTTGCAAATTAACGCTGCACAAAGATACGCTATATTAAAGCCATGCTTTGATCATCAACCACAAGACCCTTCTTTTCAACAGAACCATTGATCATTTGCATCTCAGCATGCCACACAGGCAATTCACGCAATGCAACTGATGTCTATCAATCACACAGAATGATATCCGATGTCAGACACACATCCATTTACAAGTTGGTTCTGGGTCTGAACGAAACCAGAGGCACCTTATTCCTCCCCCACATGTCCAATACATGGGAGAGGCCCTCGCATATCCGTCGATCTCCAAGTACGTCTGGACGATCACCACTTATTACCTCGTCTTGGGTGTACATCCAAATCAAGACATCAGTAATAATCCAAACGATGTGAAGAACTCTGGTCTTCAACCATCATCTTCATCCTCGACATATCATCGAATCATTTATTCAGAATGGGATAAACCCGGTCTTTATGAATAACTCGCATATATAATAAACAAGTGCTATAAAAACACAACGTACGCCTCATTTCAATCCAGAATACTCCTTTATTCAAATATTCTTTTACTTTGGGAAAGGTTCCGACTAATTTTATTAAAGATAAATTCTTTAAATTTATTCTTTAATCTTCCTTTGGATATCATTTTAATCCAATAAAGATGTATTAAAACTCCACTTGGTTTTAATCTTCCGAAAAATCAATATTAACGATTGTTTAACTTGGTAAATCATATCCCTTTAACTGGGTTAAAGAACCAATGTCATTTAAAACACGGTTCACGATAAACCCAAAATCACATTCCATTCCATCAGCCTTTAACCGTAAATAAGCAAGTGAACAAATTCCCTAAGTATTAACCCGGAAGGCCGAAACCAACATCAGATCAATACCCAGGAAACCATTCAACTTAACTAATCTCCAGTTAGTTTCTAATTTTCATAACTTCATTGGGTCTAAGAACAGTATTATTAAAGATACCATTCATGACAACCCAAATCTTGTTCTTGTCTTTAACTGGGTTAAAGAACCAATGTCCTTTAAAACACAGTTCACGATAAACCCAAAATCACACATCAGCCTTTAACCGTAAATTAGCAAGTGAACAATTCCCTAAGTTTTAACCCCGATGGCCGAAACCAACATCAGATCAATACCCATGAAACCATTCAACTTAACTGATCACCAGTTAATTTCTGATTTTCTTAACTCCATTAGATCTAAGAACAGTATAATTAAAGATACCATTCACGACAACCCAAAATCTTATTCCATTGTTAATCGGGTTAAAGAACGAGTGTTATTTAAAACAACGTTCACGATAAACTCAAAGGCCAATTTCAATTCAATTCTAATTAAATATTAATTAATTGGTACACTTCATTAAATCTAAATAAAAAGATTTAATCTTTTCTCAACAAGGTTCAAGAATAGTGATAATGAAGACACCATTCAAAACAAACCCATAATCACATTTGATATTAAATACAAGGCTCTGAATAGAAAATATATCGGCTTATATTCAATATCAAATTATAGAATCAACAAATACCGAATTGGAATAACGATATAAATATCTTCCAAATTCCTCCACAATATCTGTATACTCACGGAATCCAATATCGAAATATTCCGAAGATAATTTCGATTCAAATCCATTCCATTTCATATATTGGAATTTTCTGGTTATTTTTAAAACCATTTCAAATCCAGTTTAATTATTTAAAAATATTGGATTATAATTCTAGTTCATAACTAGTTCATTTCAATAAAAATACATTTTTATCTTTTCAAATATGGAATTTTTCAACCCAATTCTTTCCAAATCATTTCTTATGATTTTACACTAATTATAGATATTTTTAATAATTTTATTAAGGCCCGTACAGTCCATTTCCATAAACGACCATCGAACTGCACTTACAGCGACCTTTTCTAAATTTGATTTGGACATAATTCCAAACCCAACCGTTAGATTTCAAATCTCTACTATTCGTTACAAAGCTCTTTCGATACGAACCCAAAGGTTCCGATTTTAGGAGAATCCGACGATCGGATCTCTCGTGATGTCCGTTCGAAGTAAATGGTCGAAATTCGCGAACTGCCGCAGCGCGGCGCGTTCTATTCAGGCATATATATATATATATATATATATATTACATCGATTTCTATTTAAAACATATTTTATAAATTGTTTTAAATTCGTTTTCAAAACGATTCCAACTTCATATTCAATTTCAAAACAAAATTGAATATTCCATATCATCGATATATATATATATATATATATATATATATAAATGATGATATTTTCAAAACATTCGATTTTGAAATCTCTTCATTTTCAATATTCATTATAAAATTGATATAAATATCGTTCACGTCAAAATGGCATCTATCTAATCAACATGGCTTTATATATTTAAATATATTCGTGCTTGTCCCAAATTGAACATCAAAATCATATTTTGATTCTTTTCTGAATATTATTTCAAATTATTCATTATTTTAAAATATTCATTCTTTATGAACTGGAATCAGACACAGTCATTTACCATATAATTTTATTTATATGGATTTCATACCCACATGTACATAACAACAATCAAACACAGTCAACATCGTCCAAAGTGCATTCTACACTGCATAAGCATTAAATATAAATATTCAACGCTTATAACAGTCTGTCAACCAATCGATTAACATGCAACTAATTATTCGGACTAGTATATGTCATATATCATCCCAATACCCTTGTGGGGTTTCAATCAACAAATAATGAATTTATTTGTGCAGTTGGGCAATGTGTAAAATTTATTGTCCCAATTAATATCCATCAAATGTGTGTACATGAATAAATCGTCTGATCTGTAAATGAATATTTAATTTATATACATTTTAAAAATTATATTTATAACTATAAAATATTTATTTTCATTCCACATCACACAATCAATTTTCACAACACAATCAAACAAACAAACAAGTCGTTCATGGTTTGTGGACGGCGGGTGTCGGGTGCTGCTAAGCACCATCTGCATCCTAGTATATATTTTAACTAGAAATAAAATAAAAGTGAGGAGTTCTCACCTTTGGGTTCCACACCATCAGTCTTTCTTTCTGAACTGTTTGGATTTGTTCGAAATTCCAACGCATCCTTTTCACGCTGTTCATATATAAAAATTATATTTTTATATTCCTACATCTTATATAAAGATCGAATTTTCAATTCGCTTCATATATAGTAAAAATTGAATTTTTATCTTAATGAAAACCATATAAGATCGAATTTTTATTATACTATTATATAATAAAAACTATATTTTTACTTCAAATTTCTTCATATAAAAATATCATTTTTATATTATGCAAATCCGATCTTTTCCTTATATAAAAATATAATCTTTTCACATATAAAAACCACTTCTTTAATCCACTACTTCATAATACACAAATCTCATTTTCATTTCACTTCTTATATAAAAAATCATATTTTTATTACTCTACTTAAGTAAAAATCAAATTTTAATTATTCTAAAAATATAAAATCATACTTTTAATTCTTTGTCACCCATATAAAAATATAAAACTGATTTCTATATTTCAAAAGCTAATTACATTACTTAAGAACAAAACGGAAATAAAATAAATAAACTTACAGTTTTTCTTTTTTAAGAAAGAAGAGAGGGGGCGCAGAGGCTTGCCGGTCGGAGGCGAGCTCGTCGGAGGTCCGGTGGACAGGCCGAGGGTCGGCGTAGAGGTAGGGTCCAATAGGGGCGGCTAGGTTTACGGTTTGGGGGGTTGCGGTCCTGCGGGATGATCGAAGAACGAAGGGGAGATGGCGACGACCTCCTGGGATGGCGGCGCCGAGGCCCTAATGGCAGCGGCGGCGGCGGTTCTCCCCCTATCATTTGCTTTTTTTTCTTTTATTCTATATCGGGTTTAGATCTGAGAGAGGAGGTAAATAGGAGAGAGAGGGGGAAATATAATTATAAATATATTTTATTATTTTTAATTCCCAAAAAGTACCTTTTTATTTTGAACTCGAAATCAAACCTACCGACTATCGCATATAACTAATTACCCCTATTCCGAACACAATGGGATATGTATCGTAAGCCAGTTTGGCTGTTTCGATCGGTTTCCGTAAGAATCAAAATATAAATCTATATATTGAATTTGAACGCACATTTCAATTTACTGGGGCCACATACGGACCCCAAAATTCCAGAAAAATTATTTATGGCTTCATATTGATGATACGGTCCTAACAAAACTAATATCGTCAAATTTGAAGACAGTTTGAAAAATGGTCATTTTCTGGTCGATCCAAATTGAATGAAACTGTCAAAACACGTTTTCTTTTGCCATGCCCACATATTGATTCGAAAAATTACGAATTTCGGAATATAGCAATAACTTGACATTTCAGATCCAATAAAAGTGGTTTCGTAAAAAACGGGGGTCGTTTGCAAAATTTCCATTTTTAAGGGCTATATTTGCATAGCGACCATTCTAAAATTTCAATTGGGCATAACTTTTTATTCCCGCTATGAAATTTCAAATTTTTGGATTCGTTGGAAAGATATTTTCAAATAGATTCAAATATTCTTGGTTTCAATAAAATCCGGATTATTTTGAGTCCTGTATATTCATTTGAAATTTGAAATCGAATTTTCAAACTACCGCGCCATTTTCAATTCCTATTATAATTAAAATAAATATTTATATTCTAATGACGATTCAAATAAATATATACGTTATAATTCAACTCAAAATAAATTTCTCGTCGTTATTATTTAAAATAAATCATTTAATATATTCAAAATTCACTGTAATTGCCAAAACAAAAAAAATTAAATCAGTTCTGATTTTCCGGGCGGTTATAATCTCCCCACTTAAAATATTTTCGTCCCCGAATAGGAACGGAGCTGAAAGTTGTTTCACAAACCAACTCAACTTTAATTATTTTCATTATGGCTTAAGTTCTTCAACTTTTCAGTTTCTAAGAACTTTTCAAATTTTTCAAAAATTTGGATAACACCCTAAATTTTCGATTTTTTTTCCATAACCTCCTTTGTACGGGAGCACCGGGAAAATCTCGAAATCTCCATACAGGCCTCTCCAATCCAAAAAGAAAGAGAAACAGCCAAGCGGCTAGCGAAACGGCTAGCCAATCGGCTCATAAAATCATCAAAAACCACAAGAAATACAATAAACATGTACCTATTTGTCAGGCAAACAATTTTATTCCTCTAATTAGCTTCCCTGCTATGACCTGTTCACATATATATATGTATATGCATGCATTTCCAAACAATTTACAATACAATTCAATATTCTACTTGATTCATCTACATGGTTAAAAATATCAAACCAATAATCAAACAACACAACCATCAATCAATTAGTGAATTAAAGTTTCAAATTCATAAATTTGATACGTATACAGAAGATCATGTTTTTGATGCCAATTCACAACAGTATATTCTAACTATATTTTGGTTCTCACACCAGTCAATTGGAAATATATAGATATCTCACTTTCTAAACACGAACATAAATCCTGATGATGGAGTTCCATCATCAAAATCATCTCCGGGAGACTAGAGTGTGATTCTATATCCCTCTGGTATATTTGAGTCTTCAATACACGTGGATCAGACGTATATTCAAATCTCTATATACCCGATTGTCTAAATCAATTTAAAATAAATATTCAAATACGAATAATAAAGTTTAAATTTTCAAAACAAAATTTGTTTTCACTTTTATTTTAAAAATATCACTCTTCACACTTGTTCTAGGATACAACTGATCCTATCTCTAACGAGTAATTCTTATTGGATATTACTAATCCAATCTCTGATGAATTCTTTCGTATGGTTGTAATGTGTCTTGTGCTCGAGCTTTGTAAACCAGAGCTCTGATACCAGCTGAGACGTCCCGAACCTCCCTATGAAGGAATGCCCGGATTGACTTGAGAACAAGACGAATCAGAACACAAACCGAAGAACATTTCATTGTATATTACAACAATTTCATCAGATTGCAAGAATATACAGTGTATGAATAAATAATATACATTCGATAAATATCAGAGATTTACAAATTACAATACATCGAAAAAATTAACACAAACACAACTGAAAGAGATACACAGATACAGAGCTTTCCGAATATCATTCCAGTTGTAAACCAAGATCCTGTGAATATAAATCTGCAAAACCAAAACTACTAGCTTCCCTTATGGAAAATAGGGGCACCCAGAGTTTAGGTTAAAACAATAAACTCCAGGTCAGCATGTGACTGATGTGAGAACTAAAACAGTTATTTAAAACTTTACTTTAAATCAGATATATCAATGGACCACGCCGTATAACACAGAACGAGTTTACTCCCAAGAATACCAGTGCATATAACAAAACAACGCAATGCTTTTTGAAAAAATGAGGCTATTATAAGACCCAGGTCCCATCACACAACGCAACGCAAGCCGGAGGATAGGGTTTTCCCTTATAATAATCAAACATGCTTGGTATGTTAAAATAAATCATTTGATACTATTATAAGTGCATAATGTTTAAAACAACATAAAATAAAAATGTATCAATCTTAGATGGCATGGGTACCATATATCATGTCGCCAATACTAGGCTCTACAATCAGAACCGCAAATGTAACGTAATGGAAGTTGGATTTCCATCTGTGAACCAGGGTGAGGGATCGTCCTTACCGCTTCGAGAGTATCTAGCCCGAGCCTCAAGATCTGAGCTCGAGTAACCCTTGGATCGTCAGGTCCGATCCACATGGAGTGGATTAACATGCTTGAACATCTGTTTCCCGCCCTATGGGGCGTAAATTGGTTATATCCCGACAAAACTATCGGCCCCAGAACGACCGACATAATCGAGGCACCTCGTTATCCATCATCCACATAAGTAAAATGTCAGGGCTAGTAGAACGCTGACACCACTCCTAGCTAGAAAGAAATGCATGCCCTCCCTGATGTCCCCTCCCATTTCTGGTTCACACCGGGGTGTGAGGCTCATGAATTAATTCTACACAAAGCTACGCTATATTAAAGCCGTGCTTTAATCATCAACTACAAGACCCTGCTTTTCAACAGATGCCTTGATCAGTTGCATCTCAGCATTCCACATAGGCAATTCATGTTATACAACCGATGTCTATCAATCACACAGAATAAAATCCGATGTCAGACACACATCCATTTACAAGTTCGTTCTGGTTCTGAACGAAACCGGAGACACCTTATTCCTCCCCCATATGTCCAATACAGGGGAGAGGCCCTCGCATATCCGTCGATCTCTAAGTACGTCTGAACGATCACCACTTATTACCTCGTCTTGGGTGTACAGCCCAATCAAGACATTAGTAATTATCCAAATGATGTGAAAACCTCTGGTCTTCGACCATCGTCCTCATCCTTGACATATCGTCGAATTAGTTGTTCAGAATTGGATAAACCCGGTCTTTCTGAATAAGTCGCGTATATAATAAACAAGTGTTATAAAAACACAACATACGCCTCATTCCAATCCAGAATATTCCTTTATTCAAATATTCTTTTACTTTGGGAAAGGTTCCCATTAATTTTATCAAAGATAAATTCTTTAAATTTATTCTTTAATCTTCCTTTGGATATCATTTCAATCTAATTAAAGATGCATTAAAACTCCACTTGGTTTTAATTTTCCCAAAAATCAATACTAAAGATTGTTTAACTTGGGAAATCATATCATGTCTTTAACTGGGTTAAAGAACCAATGTCATTTAAAACAAGGTTCACGATAAATCCAAATCACATTCCATTCCATCAGCCTTTAACCATAAATTAGCAAGTGAACAAATTCCATAAGTATTAACCCGAAGGCCGAAAACAACATGAGATCAATACCCAGGAAACCATTTAACTTAACTAATCTCCAATTAGTTTCTAATTTTCTTAACTCCATTGGGTCTAAGAACAGTATTGTTAAAGATACAACTCATGACAACCCAAAATCTTACTCCTATCTTTACCTAGGTTAAAGAACCAATGCCTTTAAAACACTGTTCACGATAAACCCAAAATCACATTCCATTCCATCAGCCTTTAATTGTAAATTAGCAAGTGAACAATTCCCTAAGTACTAACCTCGAAGGCCGAAACCAACATCATATCAATACCCAGGAAACCATTCAACTTAACTAATCTCCAGTTAGTTTCTGATTTTCTTAACTCCATTAGGTCTAAGAACAGTATTATTAAAGATACCATTCACGACAACCCAAAATCTTATTCCATTGTTAATTGGGTTAAAGAACTAGTGTTATTTAAAACACCGTTCATGATAAACCCAAAGACAAATTTCAATTCGATTCCAATTAAATATTAATTAATTGGTATGCTTCATTAAATCTAAATAAAAAGATTTAATCTTTTCTCAACAGGGTTCAAGAACAGTGTTAATGAAGACCCCATTCATGACAAACCCAAAATCACATTTGATGTTAAATACAAGGCTCTGAATAGAAAATATATCGGCTTATATTCAATATCAAATTCTGGAATCAACAAATACCGTATTGGAATAATGATATATATCTTCCAAATTCCTCCACAATATTCGTTTACTCACGGAATCCAATATCGAAATATTCCGAACATAATTTCAATTCAAATCCATTCCAATACATATATTGGAATTTTTTGGTTATTTTTATAACCATTTCAAATTCAATTTAATTATTTAAAAATATTGGATTATAATTCTAGTTCATAACTAGTTTATTTCGATAAAAATACATTTTTATCTTTTCAAATATGGAATTTTTCAACCCAATTCTTTCCAAATCATTTCTTATTATTCTACACTAACTATTGATATTTTTAATAATTTTATCAAGGCCTGTACAGTCGATTTACATAAACGGCCATAGAACTGCACTTACAGCGACCTTTTCCAAATTTGATTTGGACATAATTCCAAATCCAACTGTTAGATTTCAAATCTCTAATATTCTTTAGAAAGCTCTTTTCGATATGAACCCAACGGTTTCGGTTTTAGGAGAATTTGACGGTCGGATCTCCCGTAATGTCCGTTCGAAGTCAATGGTCGAAATTCGCGAATTGCCGCAGCGCGACGCGTTCTATTCAGGCCATTATATATATAATATATATTATATATATTTCGTCGATTTCCATTTAAAACGTATTTTATAAATTGTATTAAATTCATTTTCAAAATGATTCCAACTTCATATTCAATTTCAAATCAAAATTGAATATTCCATATCATCGATATATATATATACATATATATATATATACATATATATACATATATAAGATAATATTTTCAAAACATTCGATTTTGAAATCACTTCATTTTCAATATTCATTATAAAATCGATATAAATATCATTCGTCAAAATGACGTTAATCTAATCAACACGGCTTTATATATTTAAATATATTCGTGTCTATCCCGAATCGGACATCAAAATCATTTTTTGATTCTTTTCTGAATATTATTTTAAAATATTCGTTATTTTAAAATATTCATTTTTTCTGTACTGGAATCAGACACAGTCAATTACCATATAATTTGATTTATATGGATTTCATATGCACATGTACACAACAACAATCAGACACAGTCAACCATCATCCAAAGTACATTTTCTTTCTGAACTGTTTGGATTTGTTCGAAAATCCAACACATCCTTTTCACGCGGTTCGTATATAAAAAATATATTTTTATATTTCTACTTCTTATATAAGGATCGAATTTTCATTTCGCTTCATATATAGTAAAAACTGAATTTTTATCTTAATGAAAACCATATAATGATTGAATTTTTAATACACTATTATATAATCAAAACTATATTTTTACTTCAAATTTCTTCATATAAAAATCGCATTTTTATATTGTGCAAATCCTATCTTTTCCTTATATAAAAATATAATCTTTTCACATATAAAAACTATTTCTTTAATCAACTACTTCATAATACACAAATCACATTTTCATTTCACTTCTTATATAAAAGATCATATTTTTATTACTCTACTTAGATAAAAATCATATTTTTATTATTCTAAAAATATAAAATCATACTTTTAATTCTTTGTCACCATATAAAAATATAAAACGGATTTCTATATTCCTAAAGCTAATTACAATAGTTGAGAACAAAAAGGAAATAAAATAAATAAACTTACAGTTTTTCTTTTTTAACAAAGAAGAGAGGGGGCGTAGAGGCATGCCGGTCGGAGGCGAGCTCGTCGGAGATCCGGTGGACAGGGGAGGGTCAGCATAAAGTTGGGGGCCAATAAGGGCAACTAGGGTTACGGTTTGTGGGGGGGTTCGGTCCTATGTGATGATCGGAGAACGAAGGGGAGAGGGCGACGACCTCCTGTGATGGCGGCGCGGCGGCCCTGATGGCACCGGCGGCGGCGGTTCTCCCCCCATCATTCACTTTTTTTTCTTTTATTCTATATCGGGTTTAGATCTGAGAGAGGAGGGAAATAGGTGAGAGAGGGGGAAATATAATTATATATATATTTTATTATTTTTAATTCCCAAAAAGTACCTTTTTATTTTGAACTCGAAATTAAACCTACCGACTTTCGTCTATAACTAATTACCCCTATTCCGAACACAATGTGATATGTATCATAAGCCAGTTTGGCTGTTGCGGTCGGTTTCCATCAAAATCAAAATATAAATATATATATTGAATTTGAACGCGCATTTCAATTTACTGGGGCCTTATACGGACCCCAAAAATTCCAGAAAAAATATTTCTAGCTTCGTATTGACGATACGGTCCTAACAAAACTAATTTCTTCAAATTTGAAGACCATTTGAAAAATGGCCATTTTCTGGTCGATCCAAATTGACTTAAACTGTCCAAACACGTTTTCTTTTGCCACGCTCACATATTGATTCGAAAAATTATGAATTTTTTACTCTAGCAATAACTTGACATCCCGGATCCAAGAAAAGTGGTTTCGTCAAAAACGGAGGTCGTTTGCAAAATTTCAATTTTTAAGGGCTATATTTCCATAGCGACTATTCTGAAATTTCAACTGGGCATAACTTTTTATTCCCGCTATGAAATTTCAAATTTTTGGATTCGTTGGCAAGATATTTTCAAATAGATTCAAATATTTTTTGTTTTGCTAAAATCCGGATTATTTTGAATCCTGTAAATTCATTTGTAATTTGAAATCGAATTTTCAAGCCATTTTCAATTCCTATTGTAATTAAAATAAATATTTATATTCTAACGACGACTCAAATAAATATATACATTCTAATTCTACTCAAAATAAATTTCTCGTTGTTATTATTTTAAATAAATCTTTTAAGTATTCAAAATTCACTATAATTGCCAAAATAAAAAATTTAAATCGGTTCTGATTTTCCGGGTTGTTACACTTCTTTGTAGTAATCTTTTCTTATACTATTGGTTACAGTTTCATTTGTTTTGAATAAAAATGCTGGGATAAATAGTTGTTGGTTGATCTGGGAAAATGGCAGAGTTTCTGGGCCTAGAGAGAAGAAACATATCCTTTTTCAAATATCATAGGTCTTCTATTTATAGTTACAGTTTAGTCCGGATCGGTCCAAAAATCAGCATAGAAGTTAGGGGAGTTGAGGCGACCATGTCTTGTAAGTTTGGACCGAATCGTTCAAACTTGGTGTAATACCTAAAATTTGATACATTATAACTATACTTGAAGATAATAAAATGGTAAGTTAATTAAAAATTCATAATTAAGTGGAACTTGCATCACTATTGCGTTCGTCTTGGAATTCTTCTTTAGATAGACCCCCAGTTTGCGTAAACGGATAACATACAATAAAGTTAGGGGCTTCAGAAGTTTGTATACATATAACAACCTTATATATAACCATAAATTCAAAACTTACACAGCGGGAGAACAGGGCGGGAAATCGACCTATTAGGGGTCGACCCACACCCCTATAGGGTCAACCCATGGGTCAACCTATATAAGGGTGTGTCGACCCTGGGGTCGACCCCGGGGTCGACCCCAGGGTCGATCCATCACTAATTTGGGTAGGTTTGTTCTGCGAATGTGGATTATTTTTTGGACCATATTCGTTGCTGAGAACTTATAAACAGACTAGTAGAGCCTAGCCAAAATTCCATATTTTCTAAAATGCTGCGTAGACTACCATTCTTCTTCCTCCTTAAATCTCTTTAGAAAATTAAATAATTAGTCTTAGGAAATTATGATTCAAGATTTGGAGGAAAAAGAATGTATATCTGCAAATGGTGTTCAGAGTTCTGATCGAAGTGAGGTAAATTCTTGAATTTGATAAATTTAGATTTCTCTACTTTCTTCCATTTTCTTTTAGTTCGAGAATTGTGAATCCATGGTTATTTAGGTTCTAGATTCAGTTAGGGGATGGATCCATGGAATGCTAGGTCTGAACAAGATTCATGAATTGGAAAGTTATTAGGTGAGTGGATTTAATTTATACTTTTCGATAATGGTATATCTATCATTTGGCATTCCTCGTTAATATGTATAAATCTGTTGAAATGTAAACCTGCTGAAATGTATAAATTTGCTGAAATGCAAATCTGCTGAAATATGTGGAAAGGATTACTATTGGATATATACTTGTTCTAATAACCAGTTAATTGGATATCGTAAGTTGTGTTACAATGAAATTGGGAATTATTAGGTTAATTGAAATTAAATCTGCTGAGAACATTTCTGTTGTATAAGACCTATTTCCATTGATCACCTATCTGAATTGGGAATTTCTGTAAATGCTGTAATTATAAAGTTTACAATGAACATGAATATTTGTGTAAGAATATTATTATTGCAAAAAATTGTAAATAAGAATTACAGTAAAATTTGGAAGAATGAATATGCCAAAATTTACAGTAAATAGAAAATCGTTGTAACAACCCGAATTTTTATAACATGTTGAAACTAGAAATCAAGGCATTATTAATTTTTAAAACAAGAATCAATGGAAACGGGTTATGCCATTGCGTTCGTCTCGAAATTTAACATGAAATAGAGTTTGAGTTTTTTGAAAATCGGAGTCCGTATGAGGGAGAAATGACCCTCCGAAGTTTCAGGAATTTTCAGAATAAAAAACAGCTCGAAATTCGAATTCGAAATTCGAATCAGACAGGGCGGGAAAATTCCCGCCTATGCACCTGGTCGACCTGGGGGTCGACCTGCCTCCCGAACCACTTTTCTGAACCAGATGCATTCTGATGTATTTAGACTCGTTTTCTGACCAGATTCGCCTGCCTAACCCTATATAAACAGCCCCCTAGCCCCATTCTCTCCACGCTATTTCTTTCTGTCCTTATGCTGCTTCTAAGATAATTAAAATAATAAGATAAAAAGGAAGAAAAAGGACTGCTCCTTCTCCATCAAGACTATGCTTAGGGATTTGCAAATTGGGGGATTTCAATTAGAACGCGATCGATCAAATAGAGATTCAACAATCAAATTCTGCTTTCTAATTCTCGATCCACGCACTGTAAGTTCAAGTTACTTTTAGATAAAAGCTGTAAATTTAATATCCATGTTGTAAATTGGAATTAGATCCATGTATGGTAATTGATTCGTATCTATTCTTGTTCGTCTTGGATCTTGACTTTCGTAAACATTGCTTTGGACCTATTCATGTTGTAAATCAAACTCCCTCTTGAACCATGGCCGCCGCCCCCAAATTAAAGAACAAGCATTCAAACTCAATTCAATTCGAAGATTAAAGCTTGTACAATGATTCAAGACAATAAATCAACACTACTACAACATTCTATGATAATTTCAGTTCCTAATTCACTAGCCATGCTCTGTAAGTTCTAGTTGTTTTAAGATTTAAACATTATTTATAATATGGACATGAAATAAAGTGGAACTGGATCTAAGTATGTTTATCGATTCTGATCTATTTCTGTTGCTCTTTGAATCATCTGTTTTGGGACTTATCTATCTTTATGTTCATGACAAGTTTATGATCTATTCAGCATTTTTCTTGATTCGTGATGACATTATCATCAAGTTGTAATATTTATGCCTATGATAATGTTTTCCTCTGATCTCATTTTTATTCAATTTCTATCTCCCCCAATTTATTTTTCTTTTCATGAACCTTGGTCAATTTCGGACCTTGACCTAGAATCGCGATTTGCGTATGATATGTACACGTGGGAATCGTGGGATTATTGCCTATATGAATATGATGTAATAATTGGCAACATGAAATTGGATATTATCATTGTATTTGCAAGTTTGGGCTTGATCTGTAAATTTTGGTATAATCTTGTTATGAACAAATTTGCATAAATATTATGCATGGAATTTGGCACAAATAGTTTCTATGTAATGTAACATGAGATTTGGTATATATAACACGTATGTAATTTGGCATGTAAATTAAACCACGAGTTCGGGCCTATGTAAATTAAATCAAAAGATTTGGCTTACAATTGGGCATATGTAGAATTGGGGATTTGAATATAAAAGCGATTGTAAATTTGATAATTGGCATAAATATGTATTATGAACTTGGGTAGTTGGCGTGTGTTGTAATAAAAAGATTACAATTTGGGATAACTACATCATGAATCATGATTTGGGTTTATTTGGGCATGGTACATGCAATTTTGGCTAGAAATCGATACGGGTGAAATAGCATAAACTTGGCATACATGTAAATAGGCAAGAATTGGACTAGAATTGGGTATATATATCCATATATATATAAATTGGCATGTAATTTTGGAACTTAGGCATATGTTTATTAATATGTAAAGTTGGGAATTTGAAACATGAAAATGACTGTGTATTGGATAATAGACTTGAACACGAACATGAACATTTCTATATGTTAAACACATGAACTATATTTGGGTTTTTGGGGAAGTACGACCATTAATGAACCTTTGAAACGAGGTTAGACTCGGTTTGTGGTGTAAATCTGCCCGGAACCGCCCGGCAAATCCAGTAACCGCAAAGTGTCAGTCTAATGTGAGAGGTCGAAGGCCAAATTGTAGGCGTAACGATTTATGACACGAGGTTAGACCCAGTTTGTGGTATAAATCTGCCCGGAACCGCCCGGCAAATCCAGTGGCCACAAAATGCACGGTCTAATGTGAGAGGTCATGATTCGTTCATCATAATGAATGAATTAAGGAATACTAACCATAATAAGACGTGGGTATGGTTAGAGGGTTAGGTGGGATGACATGGAAATTTGACATGTAAATGTGGACCTAACCGGTATGAGTTAAGAACATGTAAAACTTATAAATATAGGCTCAACCAATATGATATGAATGGGTGGGTTAAGTAATGTGGCTAGGCTAATGACACTTAACCGTTATAACATGACTAGCGGATGGGTTGGGCTAACTTGAATAGGTTGATAACACCCAATCGATATAACCTGACACGTGGCAGGGTTAAGTCAACTTGAACACATAGATAATACTTAACCAACTTAGCATGATACGTGGGCGGGTTAAGCCATGAATTATTTGAATATACTTAAACAATTGGACACGATGATTTGATAGGGTTAAGTCATGTACCGCTTGAATATACTTAACCAATTTGACACGATTACTTGATAGGGTTAAGTCATGAACTGCTTGAATATACTTAATCTATTTGACATGATGACTTGACAGGGTTAAGTCCTAAACCGCTTGAATATACTTAACCAGTTTAACACGATGATTTGATAGGTTTAAGTCATGAACCGCTTGAGTATACTTAACCAATTGAACACAATGATTTGGTAGGGTTAAGTCATGAACCGCTTGAATATACTTAACCAACTTGACACATGATTCGTAGGGTCAAGTCATGAACTTAAACGACAACACTTAGCCAATTTGACATGACACGTAGACGGTTTAAGTCACGAACTTGAATGACAACACTTAACCAACTTGACATGTTAGACCGATGGGGTTAAGTCTCGAACTTAAATGACAACACTTAACCTACTAGACGGAAACCCTAGTTACACGATCCGTTTCAGCAGTAACCCACTAGATGTATCATGGTACCCTGGAACTAGGCAGGGTGGGGCATGATTACTGGGCTGATTGTAAGCGACCAGAACGATGGTTGTGTGGGTGCGCCAGTGTAGGTTCTAATGGAGTGCGGGTGTGCACACACTCCGGAGCAGAAAAAGCAGGCATTGGGCATCCGTAGGTTTATCTGTGCGTGTTTGATTTGTGTCGATAGTTGGCACCATAGCGCTTGATACACCCTATGGTGGACCTAGCACAGGTGACTACATTTTGTGATTGGGCCGTATGACACAGACACATGAACGAGCTAGGACTTGTAGGGAGCCGATCGATTGATAGATCGTTACGTGTGATTCGTTAGGTAGCGTAATCCCTAGTGGTCCTAGGTGGCGTAAACCCTAATCGAATCTAGAAAACGTTCAATAGGTAGCATAATCCCTAGTGGCCTAGGTGGCATATATCCTAGTTGAACACGCGATAGCTCATGATAAGGAAACCTAGCCAGAACAAGGGTGGTGGTCCCAACGATTTCAAGAATGGTGGCACTACGTTGAAGTAGTACAGAAATACGTGATGAAACCCGTACGATATACGGCAAGGGACTGTACATATACATGGAAAGGATGATACGGGTTGGGATACTAGTACAGTTGGTGCAGAGAACTTAGGAAATCAGAGCAAATAGATATCATTTTAATAGTGAAGCAGAGAAATCTTGCGCTGCTTGATAGAAATCTTGCGAAACTATACTTTGTTCATCCTGAATGGGAACCTTGCAATGTTATCCTATGATGTTATTCTTAGTTATCGTGCCTGTAGCTTATCTTGTCATCATGCTTATGTTTACTTTTAGTTTATTCATGCCATATTATCTTTACCTGTTTTTATGCTGAAAGTCACTAGGACTTACTCAGTCTTTATGACTGACCCAATTTGTTTCGCCTCTTTTTCTTCCGTTCCCCTCCCCCCCCCTCAGGTTCACAGGGTGGGAACACAGCTTAGTTCGGATATTACCGAGCTCCAAGGTTATTTCATGAAGGCTTGGGATTGCTCTTGGCTATGGATTGCTTTGCTGCTTTATTGGGGAATGATTTATAATTATGGTTTTATGCTTCTTTACTATTGCAAGACAGATTTTGATGTGACGGATTTAATAGCATTTTGATGTAAAAGGCTTTAGACCTTTCTAGATTTTAAAGCAATGAAATTTGTTTCTTCTTCTGCTGTTTTATATGTTCTGTCTTGTAATATTTCTGTGTATGTTTACCTAGATAATGCTCCACCAAAGCTAGTGCATTCCCTTTGTGAGTTACCCTAGCGGAGGTGGAGTGTTACAATCGTAACCACACTTAGTCATGAGGTTAAATTCAACTTGTGGTAGAAGTTTGCCTGGAACCGCCCGGCAAATCCAGCATCCACAAGTGGTTAATTTAATTTAAGGGGTCTAGTGCATAAATATACATGTAACGGTGCTAAAGCACGAGGTTAAGTCCAACTTATGGTAGAAGTTTGCCCGGAACCGCTCGACAAATCCAACATCCACAAGTGGTCGACTTAATGCGAGAGGTCCGGTGCATAAACACATATATGAATTTATGCATATAACAGGATAGAAATAAATGGCATTAATTTTAATTAATGGAAATGAATGAATGTTACAACAATATAAATATTGGAATAAATGGGGAATGATAATAACCTATTATGAATAAACCCGAAAGGGGACAAGGAAAGATAATAGGTAGGCCTGTCCTAGGGACAAGTGGAAATTATAAATTAGGTTATAATAAACGATAGAGGGAATAAGATAACTTATGTAATGAGATAAATTGTACTTGTAAATTAAGTAATCTAGAAACCTGAAACCTGCTGTAACACCCCGTATTTTCTATGAATATTAAATTTGGAAAAATAAAGAATACTTAATTTTTAGAAGTTTAAGTAAAACAGACTAAACCATTGCGATCGTCTCAAAATTCTGGTCAAGATGGACCTAAATTTTGGGTTAAACGGATAATTTATGAGAAATTTATGGACCTAGGAAGTTTCTATACATATAAGGGGAATGAATGTATATATGTATATATATAAATTAATAAAATAAAATTAACCTATAATTCAAGAAAAAATTCAAAACAGCGGAAGCGGGAAGGCAAAACGCCGAACCAACCTATTTTTTTGGTCGACCCGATCTCCGCTGGGCCGACCCGGGGTCGACTTAGGGTGTTTGGAATCGGTCCCATCGACCCAAAATGGCCTATGCGAATTCTTGTGTTTTGGGTCATACATGGCATTCTGTGATTGTCCTGGTGATGCATTTTCTTGGACTAGATGGTTTTGATGGACCCTATATTGATCTAAAGGCTCTAACTAATCCTACACATCTATATAATCACATCTAACCTAAACCCTAATCTAAGCTAATATCATTCATGAGCCTATATGCTGCTGCATCCTAAGCTAACCTAGCCTCCACCATAAAAATCAAATTCAAGCTAGAAGATAAAAATCAAAGTCTACATCAAGGGTTAAGCTTAAAAAAACTAGAAATCAGATCCCAGAATTCAAGATCCGTTCTTTTTCTGTGAGTGCTAGTCACTTTTAGGTTTAAATAGATAAATGTGAATTGTGGTAGACTATGAATTGGGTATATGTTATAAATCATGAACTAATGCAAGCATACTATGTCATTTTCCTTAGATCTAATATATGGACATTCTACTATGTCTCCTATGTGAATCTTGAATTACAATTATATTGTGGTACATGTGAACTTGTTAATACAGATCTAACTTTCTAGATCTGATTGTGGTGATTCGATATGACATTTATATGAACATTGATTTGTAACCATGTTAGGATGATAGTACGTCCATTAATTTGATATTACTTGGATCTAGACTTTGGTGTTAATCACCTTTCACTTGTTATATTTTGATACCTTGGTATATGTGGTAAACTTGACATGAGAACCTAAACTTGTTATTATGCCACCCAGACAATGCTAGATTTAGGAAATTGGACACCTAATATTGAATCTAGATTTTATTATGCTTGCCTAAACACAAGTTATTAATTTGATGTCCACTTTATTATAATAATTATCACATGTCCATTCACTTAGTTACTATTCCAGTTATGTTAATATTTATGTCAAAACATGTTGAACTGTCACCCTTATCATGTTTCCTTTTATTGTTATGACGAGGCTTGTAACACCCCGAATTTTCTGTTAACTGTAAATTAACAAATTAAAGTATAATTAGTTCTAAATGAAAGAATTAAGGGAAACGGGTTATGCCATTGCGCTCGTCTTGGAATTCTGCTTGAGATAGAGTCAGAGTTTGCATGAATCGGACTCCGTATGAAGGAGTTATGACCTTCGGAAGTTTCAGAATTCAATTCAAAATTCAAACAGTTCAAACAAAGTTCAAAATTCGATAAACAAACCCAAACTGGGTTGGGCGGGAAAATTCCCGCCCAAACACCAGGGTCGACCTGGGGGTCGACCTGGGTAACCAGGTCGACCATAGGGTCGATCTGCCCAGTCGACATGATTTGGCCCTGGCCGGCCAGATCGGGTTCTGGTTGAATTTCTGAGCTCTGGCTTGTCACTAGGGCTGACATGTCGCTTTCTGATTGGCTTCTCTTGAGATTCATGGCCTTGCTTAACTCTAGCTTCATCGACGGCTCTAATTAATTTGAAAATCTATAAATACAACTCAACTCTCAACCTAAATTCACACAAATAATATAGAACTTGAGCCGTCATGCTGCTGGGAGAATACTAGGAGTAGCTGTTAGTTAGAGAAAGCTTAGAGACGAGCCAAAACTAAAGTTAAAACAAGAATCAATCAACATTTGTCTTCCCAAAGGAAAGCATTTCAAATTCAGAACTCAGAAATCAGAAAACAAGACCGTCGTTTGTTGTAAGTATAGTGATTTTTCCGATGTGAATAAAAGTTAGGATTTGATTCGATGTAAATTGGAAATGGAATTGTGCTATTATGTAACAACGATGTTAATTCATATCTATGTGTTGTAATGATTGTGGTATTGTGATGTTTGTGGTATAATTGACTTGATGTTGGATCCATTAGAATGTTTGTGGGTTAATCTAGTTGATGTTGGATCTATTCAAATTCACATACAAGTTATTTAATTCTTATCTCTACACCTCTATGCTTAGGTGATTATGACAAGTTATATGCTGTACAATGTAACCTTTATGCCTAAATGATTATGTTCATATACATGCTCCTATGTTTATACAAAAGTTGTAAGGTTCATAATTGGATCTATGCCAAGATCCACATTAATACATGTTTCATGTTGTAATTAGACATATGATTGGATCTAGTTCACATATGCGATGAAATTATACATACTTTATGACCATGTCATATTCTTGTCATATGCTAGTGATGTTCGATGTTATGCCTAAATCTAAACATGTTTAGGGTTATGTTGTCTAAATCATATGTTAATTCATGTGACACCTGTTTAGTTAGATTTCCCTTTTAAATGCAAGTTCACATGACAAGTGAAACCCATGATTCTGTCTATGTTGCAAATTCACATATATGTATGTTGACTATTTTGCAAGTTTACAACTATGATGTTCATATTGACTATGCCAAGAATGCAAAGTTTACACCTATGTCATGTTTATGCTTATGAATCTCTTATGCCAATTTTGTGTACGCTAAATTAGGCTAAGTTTTTGGTCTAATATTATATATTGAAAAACATGAGAACGTAAAATTAGGCTAAGATTGTTAGCCTAATACTTAGACGGGGCAACGTTGGGAAAAATTGGTAATTATAGGAAACTTGACATAAATTGGTGAAAATATATGAAAATGGAATGTTTGTCACATGCCAAAATTGGTGGCTCTTAAATGGTATAAATTCTTATACCAAAAATGTTAAACTTGGAAAGTGGGCCATAACATTTAATTGTTATCAAATTTACAAATAACAAGTAATAAAGACAAGTATGTAAATTTAGAAAATACGAGTATGCTTAACACGAGGTTTGATTGAGTTGTGATGTAAACCTGCCCGGACACGCCCGACTGTCCAGTAGTCACAACAATACCTATCCAATGTGGGTGGTTAAGCATTAAGCCCAATAAGGACCCGAGGTTAGACTGAGTTATGGTGTAAACCTTCCCGGATATGACTGACACATCCAGTAACCGTAACAATACCTATCTAATGTGAGTGATCGGTGCTTTAAAAGGCTAAGGACAGTCAGGATGGTAGGGATAAGTTAACTAAAACACTTAACCAATTCAACGTGTTAAATAAAATTGATGGGTGGGGTTAGGTAAATACAGACACTTAACCACTTAACATGTTTGACTAGAAAACCCTAGTAACGGGGACCTATTTCAGCATTAACCCAATTAAGTATCATGGTACCTTAAAACTAGGCAGGGTGGGGCACGATTACTGGGCTGATTGTAAGTGGTCAAAAGCGACGGCGGTGGGCGCAACAGTGTGGGTTCTAATGGAGTGCGGGTGTGCACACACTTCAGAGCAGACAAACAGGGCACTGGGGGCACCAGTAGTATAACCTATGCATTTCTAGTTTTGTGTTGGGCCGTCACCATGGGACATGATACACCCCATGGTGGGACCAACATAGGTATCTACAATCTTTGGGGGCCGTAAGACACAGATGATTATGCGAGTAGGGGCCGATATTTAGAAGAAGGGAATCACTTCACCTCCTGCATGGGGTTCCAGTTAAGGAAGTACAAATAGGTGCAGAGATATAGTGTGGGGTCCGATTGTATAATCGATTCAAACTGCTTTATCTTAGTTTATGACACTTTCCTATTTCCAGTTTATACCTATCATGCCCTTTTTCTTATTCTCATACTTAAGAGTCAATATACTTACTAGGCTTTATGTCTGACCCTATTTTCTTTCGTCTTCTTTTCGTCCCCCCTAGGTCCACAGGGAATAAACAACCCAGCTTAGTCAGACTCTTTGCAAGCTTCAAGATAGTAGATGTACGGTTTGGACTGTCTTGCTTTGTCTATGGCTGTTGGACTCATTCTATGGGGATTTATGCAGTTTCAATTATGTTTTACGCTTCTTTATTTAATAACCAAGACAGAAATGATGTTGTAATGTTTTGGAAGTTATTATGTGACAGTTATGGAAATGTTTTGTATGAACACGTATTTATGAAATAAAAAGTCTGTTTGTTTTCCGCTGCTTATATATATGTGTTTATATCTGTCTTGTGTTTTATCTGTGATTTTTACTTACAAACCTCCACCAAAGTTAAGGCATTCCCTTTGTGAGTGACCTTAATGGAGGGTGGGGTGTTTCACTTGGTATTAGAGCATAGATTTACCAGATCAGATAAAAGTTTTTCAAAATATTTTCAAAAAGAAGGTTAAAGAAGCATTCTTTTTCAAGAAAAAGGTTTGTTTTTAAAAGGCATAATTCCCCAAAGCCATATGCACTACCTCTCTATCCTTTTGTCTTGAATACTTTCCTTTTGTTCCAGCATGTATGGAGATCTTAACCTTCCAGAAGGAGTACCGATCCCTGGCTGGTTCCGAAGGTACCTAAAGGCTAGGGCCAATGGTGCGGGCCCAGTAGGCATTCCTCCTCCCACAGTGGCAGCGGTTCCTCCTCTTCCTCCTCCTCGTGGAAATACTTTCGCTAAGACGTGTAGAGACTTCAAGGCTATGGGAGGAAAGGACTTTTATGGAACTGAGTCATTTGTGGTAGCAAGGAACTGGCTGAAGGAGACTGGAGATTTATTCGTTATCTTCGAAGTTGACGACAGGCAAAAGATACAGCTAGCTGTGTGGTCGCTTAAAGATGAAGCTTCCTATTGGTGGGAAGTTACCCATGTTGAGAGGCTAGTGGAAACTTGGGAAGATTTCAGGATGAGGCTTGAGATGAAATTCCTCTCCCAAGCTGAAAGAACCCTGCAGATGGAGAAGTTCCTAATACTTAAACAGGGAAGTATGACAATCAAGGAGTACGTCAATCAGTTTAATCAGCTGGCCAGATTTGGGCTGGATTTAGTAAACACCCAACACAAGAAAGCCCTTCGCTTCGTCAAAGGTTTGAATGAGCCTCTACTCAGCCTTGCTATGACCCATATACCCATGGGAGTGACCTATGAAAGCTTGGTGGACATGGCGCTGCTACACGAGGAAGATAAAGGCAAGAAAGAGGCAAAGGTGGAAGTGCCTCAAGAAAAGAAAAAGGGTTTACAGACTAAGAAAACAAACTTCAAGAAATGCGGGAAGAACAACAAATCCCGTGAAAAGAGAAAGTGCAACTTCTGTGGCATTGTGGGACATATAGCGAAAGACTGCAGGAAGAAGAAGGCGAAGATGAATGGTGGTTGCTTCAGTTGCGGCGAGACTGGACACTAGGCTAAGGACTTCCCAAAGAAGCGGGGGCAGGGACAGAGGACTGGATCAACCTCAGGAGGACAGGTTCACACGTTGGTGGCACCTCCACAGGAACGAGGTAGAAATATTTCTGTAGAAAGCTTAGCTTATCTCTATGATCATCTAATTCGCACTCTCTTTGATTCTGGTACATCAAACTCCTTTATTTCATCTGCTTTAGTAGAATCTCTGCACCTAGACACTAGTATGGTAGAAGATCCCTTGGTTGTTTCAAATCCAATTGGGGCTTGGCTTATTTGTCGATGGTTTGCTTGGATTTGAAAATCTCTATTCTAAGTGTTGAATTTAGATGTAGTGACTTTGTTTTGGGCTTCTCAGAATATGGACTGATCTTAGGCATGGACTGGTTATCCAGTAATGGTGCCATTCTTGATTATGAGAAAAGAGTGGTTAGACTCTTGACTCGGCTCGGTAACACTCTAGAAATTTCTTGTAACCCTTGAAGCTGCTATGCTTAGTTATCTAGAGTCGCTTGACGCTTCTATTGAGAATTTGCAGTCGGTTAGAGTGGTCTGGGAATATCCGGATGTCTTTGAAGAGGTGAAAGGCTTACCTCCGAAGCGGGAAATAGATTTCCGCATATATCTTGTTGATAATGCAAAGCCCGTAGCTCTTCCTGTTAGACACATGGCTCCAAAGGAGAGAAAGGAGCTCAGTAAGCAAGTTAAGGAGCTTCTCGAGAAGGGGTTTATAAGGAGGAGTATCTCGGAATGGGGCACTCTAGTGGTATTCACCACCAAAGCAGATGGTTCACTACGTCTTTGTGTGGACTATAGGGAGCTAAACAAGCTGACTAAAAAGAATAGACACCCGCTTCCCAGAATAGACGATTTGTTTGATCAGCTGTAGGTGCGTCGGTCTTCTCCCAACTTGATCTAGCTACCGGGTTCCATCAGCTAAGGGTAGCTGAAGACAACATTGATAAAATGGCATTCAGAACCCCATATGGTTTCTACGAGTGGCTTGTCATGCCTTTTGGCTTGACAAACGCACTCGCTTATTTCGTAGACCTAATGAGCAAGGTGTTCAGAGAATTCCTCAATAAATTTGTGGAGGTCTTCGTAGACGATATTTTGATCTTCTCAAAGAACGAGGAAGAACATGCTCAGCATCTGAAGGAGATCATGGAAACTCTTCGAGTTCATTAGCTAAAAGCCAAATTCTCCAAATGCCACTTTTGGAGAGAGGAAGTAAGATTTCTTGGACACATATTGTCCGAAGAGGGGTTAGCTGTAGACCCCGCGAAAGTGGTGGCAGTGCAAGATTGGAAGACACTAAGAAATGCAACCGAAGTCCGAAGCTTTTTTCGGCTAGCCGGTTTTTACCGAAAGTTCATTAGGGATTTCGCGAAAAATCTCAGCTCCACTCACAAGGCTAACAAAGAAGAATCTGGCGTTTGCTTGGGATTTGGACTATGATATTTCTTTCCAATGCCTAAAAAGGGCTCTTACAACGGCCCCAGTTCTAACTTTGCCAGATGGAAGTAAGATGTTCACCGTATACATGGATGCTTGTAGTACGGGACTAGGCGACGTTTTGATGCAAGAAGGGAGGGTAGTAGATTATGGTGGAAGACAATTGAAAGTTCATGAAAAGAACTACCCAACCCACGATCTTGAGTTGGCCGCCATCGTCTTTACGCTTAAGTCTTGGGGCCATTATCTCCTAGGTGAGAAGTTCGAATTATATACAGACCATAAATCGTTGAAGTATCTCTTCTCGCAGAATGATCTTTACTTAAGACAGCAAAGATGGATGGAGTTCCTTGCCTCGTATGATTTTGAGATTTCCTATACTCCTGGCAAGGGCAACGTAGTAGCAGACGCGTTGAGCAGAAAGAAGTTGACCTTAAGCCCTCTCTTTTTAGAAAGGCAAAGCTTGGAGTATATAGCCAGTTTTGACTTTAGGCCCTCCTCTGATTTTGTACCTAGTTTATTGGCATCACTAGAAGTCCGGCCCACTCTTTTAGACTCAATAAGGGTCGCACAACGTGAAGACACTCAGCTTGTGGATGTGATTGATAAACTAATTAAGGGTGAAACTTCCAGTCACCTCAATAGGTACTCCATCGATGATAAGGGTTGGCTGAGGCGAGATGGAAGACTATGTGTCCCACAAGCAAGGGATTTAGTAAAGAAGGTTCTTGAGGAAGCACATCATCCAAGATGACAATACACCCAGGTGGGGACAAGATGTACATGGACGTAAAGAGAGTGTTCTATTGGAGCGGCATGAAGAAGGATGTGGCATACTTCATTTCTAAGTGCGTGACATGCCAACAGGTCAAGTCAGAACAAAAGAATCCTGGAGGAATGCTTCATCCTCTAGAAGTCCCGCAATGGAAGTGGGATAACATTTAAATGGACTTCATTGATGGGTTGCCTAGGTCAAGAAGAGGCAATACTAGCATTTGGGTAATAGTGGACAGGCTCACTAAAAGCGCCCACTTTATACCTATCAAGAGTAGAAGGACTGCCTCATCTCTAGCTTCTCTTTATCTCAAGGAAATAGTTCTACTCCATGGAATACCGTCCAGCATAGTGAGTGACATAGATCCCATCTTTACGAGCAAATTTTGGCGGAGTCTACAAGAAGCTGTAGGAACACAGTTATGCTTGAGCACGGCCTATCACCCCAAACTGATGGTCATACAGAAAGGGTGAACAGATATTAGAAGGTCTTCTAAGACTGTGCGTTCTTGACTTTGGAGGGACATGGGAGGATCATCTTCCTTTAGTTGAACTTGCTTACAACAACATTTACCAAGCCACTATTGGTATGGCGCCCTTTGAAGATCTATATGGAAGAACGTTCCGGTCACCAACTTGTTGTTGGGAGTCTACAGACAAACTTATACTTGGGCCAGACATGATTAGAGAGACTTCAGAAAAAGTGGACTTGATACGAAGGAGAATGAAGACTGCCCAAGATAGACAGAAATCCTACGCCGACAAAAGAAGGACCGACCTTGAGTTTGAGGTTGGGGACAGGGTTTTCCTTAAGGTATCCCCTTTAAGGAACGTTGTTCGCTTTGGATCCGTAGGAAAGCTAGAACTAAGATTTTTAGGACCACTCCCAATCATCGAGAAGACTGGGATAATGGCTTATAGAGTAGAGCTGCCTGAAAGGTTGGCTGGAATTCACAACGTCTTTCACGTTTCTAATCTTCGGAAATGTGTACATGAATCTGCGGAAGTGGTGGAGCCAAGCATTCTAGAAGAAGCCGAAGAGGAACGCGAAGCAACTGTGAGGAGAGTTCCAACTCAAATTGTAGGAACTAAAGTGAAAAAGCTACGCAGCTGCGAAGTAAAGCTCATTAAAGTTTAGTGGAGCGATGCCGAGGAAGATGCAACTTGGGAATCTGAGGATAGAATACGCGCGGCCTACCATTTTCTTTTCGAGGGTACATCTTTGACCTCTCTTTTTCCTTAAGTTGTGCTTGTATCTATCTTTTTAGGTAAAATCTCCTCAATATTATCCTTTATCCTTAGGTAGAAACCCCTTTGGATGTAAACATGTATTTGAAACATGTTATGGTTGATGGCTGCAAGTGGTTGCTAGTGGTTGCTCGTGGATGCATATACACACACAACCTAGATTTTAGATCGGCTCAGTAACTTCATACTGCATATGCATATATGTATTCATATTTGTATGTGGTTGAAACTTGATATGTTGTCATATGTACATCGCATTTGTATGAATGGTTGCGCACTCATGTAGAATTATGAGTAAGGACAAATTTGCATACATAATGGATTCATGACACTTAAATGATTTGCATTAAGGAGGTCAACTGAATCAGTAGACCGCCTAATTTTTGAATTAGATAAGGACATGTACACACACACTATGCATATGATCATGAAGTATTAGAAGTCTTTTACGGACAATGGACGCATGTGTTTGTTGGATGAGTAGATGGACGATTGGATGTTAGGATTGACGTTCCTCCAGACTTGAAGATTTCGTGGACGAAATCCTTTAAGGAGGGGAGAATGTAACACCCCAAATTTTCTGTTAACTGTAAATTAACAAATTAAAGTATAATTAGTTCTAAATGAAAGAATAAAGGGAAAAAGGTTACGCCATTGCGCTCGTCTCGGAATTCTTCTTGAGATAGAGTCCGAGTTTGCGTGAATCAGACTCCGTATGAAGGAGTTATGACCTCCGGAAGTTTCAGAGTTCAATTCAAAATTCAAACAGTTCAAACGAAGTTCAAAATTCAAAAAACAAACCCAAACTGGGCTGGGCGATAAATTTCCTGCCCAGGCACAAGGTCGACCAGGGGGTCGACCTGGGTAACCAGGTTGACCATAGGGTCGACCTGGGGGTCGACCTGCCCAGTCGACCTGCTTTGGCCCTAGCTGGCCTGGTCGGGTTCTGGTCGAATTTCTGAGCTCTGGCTTGTCACTAGGGTTGACATGTCGCTTTATGATTGGCTTCTCTTGAGATGGATGGCCTTGATTAACTCTAGCTTCATCAACGGCTCTAATTAGTTTGAAAATCTATAAATACAACTCAACTCTCAACCTAAATTCGCACAAATAATATAGAACTTGAGCCGTCAGTTAGAGAAAGCTTAGAGATGAGCCAAAACTAAAGTTAAAACAAGAATCAATCAACATTTGTCTTCCCAAAGGAAAACATTTCAGATTCAGAACTCAGAAATCAGAAAACAAGACCGTCGTTTGTTGTAAGTATAGTGGTTTTTCCGATTTGAATAAAATTTAGGAATTGATTCGATGTAAATTGGAAATGGAATTGTGCTATTATGTAACAACGATGTTAATTCATATCTATGTGTTCTAATGATAGTGGTATTGTGATGTTTGTGGTATAATCGACTTGATGTTGGATCCATTAGAATGTTTGTGGGTTAATCTAGTTGATGTTGAATCTATTCAATTTCACATACAAGTTATTTAGTTCATATCTACACCTCTATGCTTATGTGATTATGACAAGTTATATGCTGTACAATGGAACCTTTATGCCTAAATGATTATGTTCATATACATGCTTCTATGTTTATACAAAAGTTGTAAGGTTCATAATTGGATCCATTCCAAGATCCACATTAATACATGTTTCATGTTGTAATTATACATATGATTGGATCTAGTTCACATATGCGATGAAATTATACATACTTTATGAACATGTCATATTCTTGTCATATGCTAGTGATGTTCGATGTTATTCCTAGATCTAAACATGTTTAGGCTTATGTTGTCTAAATCGTATGTTAATTCATGTGATACCTGTTTAGTTAGATTCCCCTTTTAAATGCAAGTTCACATGACAAGTGAAACCCATGATTCAGCCTATGTTGCAAATTCACATATATGTATGTTGACTATTTTGCAAGTTTACAACTATGATGTTCATATTGACTATGCCAAGAATGCCAAGTTTACACCTATGTCGTGTTTATGTTTATGAATCTCTTATGCCAATTTTGTGTACGCTAAATTAGGCTAAGTTTTTAGTCTAATATTATATGTTGAAAAACATGAGAACGTAAAATTAGGCTAAGATTGTTAGCCTAATACTTAGACGGGGTAACGTTGGGAAAAATTGGTAATTATAGGAAACTTGACATAAATTGGTGAAAATATAAGAAAATGGCATGTTTGTCACATGCCAAAATTGGTGCTCTTAAATGGTATAAATTCTTATACCAAAAATGTTAAACTTGGAATGTGGGCCATAATATTTATTTGTTATCAAATTTACATATAATAAGTAATAAAGATAAATATGTAAATTTAGAAAATACGAGTATGCTTAACACGAGGTTGGATTGAGTTGTGATGTAAACCTGCCCGGACCTGCCCGGCTATCCAGTAGTCACAACAATACCTATCCAATGTGGGTGGTTAAGCATTGTGCTGAATAAGGACCCGAGGTTAGACTGAGTTACGGTGTAAACCTGCCCGTAATCGACCGGCACATCCAGTAACCGTAACAATACCTGTCTAATGTAAGTAGTCATAGCTTTAAAAGGCTAAGGACAGTCAGGATGGTAGGGTTAAGTTAACTAAAACACTTAACCAATTCAACATGTTAAAAAAACTGATGGGTGGGGTTAGGTAAATACAGACACTTCACGACTTAACATGTTTGACTAGAAAACCCTAGTAACGGGGACCCATTTCAGCAGTAACCCAATTAGGTATCATGGTACCCTGAAACTAGGCAGGGTGGGGCACGATTACTGGGCTGATTGTAAGCGGTCAAAAGCGACGACGGTGGGTGCAACAGTGTGGTTTCTAACGGAGTGCGGGCGTGCACACACTTCGGAGAAGACAAACAGGGCACTGGGGCACCAGAAGTATAACCTATGCATTTCTCGTTTTTTGTTAGGCTGCCACCATGGGACTTGATACACCCCATGGTGGGACCAGCATAGGTATCTACAATCTTTGGGGGTCGTAAGACACAGATGATTTTGCGAGTAGGAGCCGATCTTTAGAAGAAGGGGATCACTTCACCTCATGCATGGGGTGCTAGTTAAGGTAGTACAAATAGGTGCAGAGATATTGTGTGGGGATGCGATAGTATAATCGATTCAAACTGCTTTATCTTAGTTTATTATACTTTCCTATTTCTAGTTTATACCTATCATGCCCTTTTTCTTATTCTCATACTGAAGAGTCACTAGGCTTACCAGGCTTTATGTCTGACCCTATTTTCTTTCGTCTTCTTTTCTTCCGTTCCCCCCTCCCTCAGGTCCACAGGGAGGAAACAACCCAGCTTAGTCTGACTCTTCGCAAGCTTCAAGATAGTAGATGTACGGTTTGGACTCTCTTGCTTTGGCTATGGCTGTTGGACACATTCTATGGGATTTATGCAGTTTCAGTTATGTTTTATGCTTCTTTATTTAATAACCAAGACAAAAATGATGTTGTAATGTTTTGGAAGTTATTATGTAATTCTAATTATTGTTGCAATATAGGTATTGACACCTATAAAAGGAAAGGATTAGTTAATTGGTAAATTAATTAAAAATGGAATGTTAGTAATTAAAATTAAAAATTTTAATTGTACTTATGGCATGAGGTTCGGTTACATTAATGTGGGAAGTCTGCCCGGACCCGACTGGCATATCCAGCAGCCACAAATGTTGAACCTAATGTGGGAAGTCTAAATATGCAAATACGAATCAGGTTAAGACACGAGGTTAGGCCCAACTGTGGAATAAGATTGCCCGGACCCGACCGGCATACCCAGCATCCACACGTTGTAGGCCTAATGTGGAAAGTCTAGCCTATTATAACCATAATTGGACGTGGTAAAGAAATGAATCACTTAACCTAATTCAATATTATTATGGACTTAAGTTATGGTTAAGTAAAATTGGATGGGTAGTAAGGAGGGGTTAAGTAAGTTAAAGGGGATGGATAATATATATATATATATATGTAGGCCCACATACTTAACCCAATACATGTTATGTAATTAAAGACACCTAAGTGGTATACATAACGGGTAGATAAAATAATAAAGGCTATGTAATTAAAGATCACCCTTTTAGGGTATACATAGTCAGTGGAAAACCTAGTGGAGATACAAGACAAAGGGGATAGCTTGTATCATATTGTGTGGGAGTTATGTAATTAAAGATCACTCTTTAGGGTATACATAACTAGTATAGGGCTATGTAATTAAAGATCTCCCTTTTAAGGTATAAATAGTCAGTGGAAAACCTATTAGGGATACAAAACAAAGGGGAGAGCTTGTATCATATTGTGTGGGACCTATTTTAGTCTATAACCCGTAGTTGGTATCAGAGTAGAGAACTCCATACTAGGCAGAGAAGGGGCACACTTACTAATTGATTATAAGACATCCAAAACGGGACGGGTGGTGTAGATGGCGCAAAGCTACCAGGGAGATGTGCGTGCATGGGCCGGGAAGAGGGGGACAAGATGACCGTGACACCAGTAGGTATCCCTGTGCACATCTTGGGTTGCTACTTTAGGGAAATGATACCCCCTACTGTGGGGATAGCACAAGATATCTATAGACTAGGGAGCCGATCGATTAAGGTAGTGGTTAGGGTATACTTGGACGTATGACCTAAGCCTACTAGCTTATAGTGGAAGGGATCATTTCATTTTAGTTATACTAGTAATAGTGCAGAGTAGTCATTAGTGAAGCATGTATATACCTCACCTTATCTGCCTTGTGACACCTTCCATTTGTATAGCGATCTCTCTTATCCACTTTATGCATGTCATGTTCAACTTTATTTATTTACTGGCTAAAAGTCACAAGACTTGCCAGACTTTATGTCTGACCCCTTTTTGTTTTTCCTTCTCTCTTCTGTTTCCCCCTCCCCCGGGTTCTCAGAGAGGAAACACCCAGGCATAGCTAGAATTTGGATATCATATTGTTAGGAGCTACTGTTGAAGTATGGCTCGAGTCTTTGTCTCTGCTATGGCTTACTCTTTTATTGGGGAATAATGTTTTCTTTTAATTCCTATGTACTCTGATTATGCAAGACAAAAGTATTTTGTTGTAATGGTTTTATGAATTATGGTATTATAAACCACGGGATTATGATTTATGTCTGAAACAAAAATTTTGAAACTTCTGCTGCTATCTTTATTTATATCTATCTTGTAATTATTCTGTGTCTGTTTACCTACAATGCTTCACAGAGCTTAATGCATTCCCTTAGTGAGTGACATTAACGAACGTGGGGTGTTTCACTTGGTATCAGAGCTGAAGGTTACCAGATTAGATAAAAGTTTTGAAAAATATTTTTCAAAAAGTTTCTAAAAGAAAGTATTTTCAAGATGAAAAGTATGTTTTGAAAATATTCCCCAAGAAGCCATATGTATTATTCGTCGGTCCCTTATCTAAATTTCATCCTTTTCCTTTTTTCAGCATGTCTAGGGAACAAAACATCCCTAATCTCCGAGAGGGCGTCACTATACCCGGTTGGTTATGTAGGTATTTGGAAGCCACGACAATAGCCGAAGAACAAAGAGACGTTCCTCCCCCAACTACACCAAACATTCCTCCTCCTCCCCTTCCAAGAGCAGATAACTTCGCCAAGATCTGCAAAGACTTCCTTGCTATGGGAGGGAAGCCATTCCATGGGAAAGAAATATTCATAGAAGCCCGGAATTGGCTTAAGGAGACTGAGGACTTATTCGTCATCTTTTAAATGGAGGACCGAAGAAAAATCCAATTAGTTGCTTGGTTGTTAAAGGACGAAGCTTCATTTTGTTGGGAAGTCACCCAATTTGGATGTCCAGTGGAAATTAAGGGAGATTTTAGACACAGGTTTGTAATGAAATTCCTTTCCCAAGCTGAGAGAAGCAATCAGATGGAGAGGTTCTTAGCTCTCAAACAAGGAAATTTGACGGTGAAGGAATATGTGAACAAGTTCAACTAGCTGGCAAGGTTCGGTCTAGAGTTGGTGGATACGCAGCACAAAAAGGCTTTACGATTTGCTAAAGGACTGAATGGGCCTCTGCATGATCTTGCTATGTCCCATATTCCTATGGGATCCACCTTTGAAAGGCTTGTGGATATGGCCCTAATGCATGAGGAGGAGAAGGGAGAAAAGAAGGAAGTGAAAGCCGAGGAGTCATCGCAGAATAAGAAGGTATGGCCCAAGAAGGGGCAACAATAGCGACAAAAACAGCAGAAGAAAGGAGAGAAAAATGAAAAAGGCAGGGATAAGAGAAAATGTCACGGTTGCAGGGAGGAAGGTCACTTGATCAAAGATTGTAAGAGAAGGAAGGTCAGTTGCCTTAATTGCGGTGAACTCGGATACTATTCTACAGAGTGCCCAAAGAAACAAGGATCGCAGGGACAAGGTCAAAGAACCGAAACTTCTGAAGGGTAGGTCAATGCTCTCACTATCAGTGCTCCTGAAAGAGGTAGAAAAATTTCTATAGAAAGTTTTGTTTCTCTTTAAAATCATCCGGTTAGAACACATTTTAATTCTGGCGCTTCACATTCATTTATGTCTAGTTCTGTTGTTGAATCTCTGCACTTAGTTACTAGTATGGCACTGGATCTCGTAGTTGTATCAAACCCAATTGGTGATTCGGCTCAATTTATCTATGATTTGTAGGGGTTTGAGAATATCTGTGTTAGACGTCAAATTTGAATGCGACGCATATGTACTCGGGTTTATGGGCTATGGGTTGATTCTAGGGTTAGGTTGGTTTACCACATATGGTGCCATTCTGGGTGGTGAGAGGAGGGTCGTTAAGCACCCTCGAAATTTCTTGTGGCCCACAAGGGTCTGTCATGCTTAGTTTCCTACAGTCTCTTGAGGCGTCTATCAATGATCTACGATCGGCACCAGTAGTCCGTGAGTATCCTGATGTCTTAGATGAGGTTCGGGGATTACCCCCGAGGCGCAAGATTGATTTCCATATATACCTGGTGGACAATGAAAAGCCAGTTGCATTACCTGTGCGCCATATGGCTTCTAAACGAAAAGAGGGAACTTGATAAGCGTGTGGCGGGACTACTTGAGAAGAGGTTTGATAAGTGAATCATATCAGGATGGGAAACGTATTAAAGACAGTCCTTGAGGAAGCCCATCATTCCAAGATGACTATTCATCGAAGTGGCGATAAAATGAATAGGGTTCGAGATATGGGGGCCAAACTTGCAAAAGGAAGTGAAAATAAAGAAGGAAGCAATGATTGGATGAGTTCCGACTTGCATACTTAGATCGGAGGTTAAGAAGCTACGCAAACGAGAAGTCAAGTTGGTGAAGGTCCAGTGGGGAGACAATCAAGAAGATGCAACTTGGGAGACCGAAGACAAGATTTTTATGCTTCGTACCCTTTCATTTTTAAGGGAACGTTCTTAACTTCTCTTCCAAAAGCTTTTATTCGCATTTGCTTCTATCATCTGAGTGTATCCTATTAATTGAATCTTCGACCTTTACGTAGGAAATCCTATGATTGTAAACATGTGTTTGAGACATGTTTTGTTTGATGGATGCAAGTGGATGCATGTGTTTGCTAGTGGTTTTCTGTGGACGCATATACACACACATTAGGCACTAAGATCGGCTCAATCACTCTTATACTGCATATGGATGTGTGTGCATTTTATTTTCTTTTATGGATGGAAATGGATGAACTAGCATATGGATGTTGCATTTGGACGAATGAGTGTGCGCACATGTAGAGCTTATATGTTATAATAGGTTTATTTGCATGCATGATGGACTCATGACACTGACATGATTCGCATTAAGGAGGTCAACTGAATAGGTAGACTGCCTGATTTTGCATTATATAAGGACATATACACACTATGCATATAATCATGAAAGCATTAGCAATATTTTTAAGGACAATGGATGCCTATGATTGATGGTTGAGTGGACGGATGTTGGATGTTAGGATACAATCTTCTTAACTCAGAGATTTTGGGGACGAAATCCTTTAAGGAGGGGAGAATGTAACACCCTGTATTTTCTATGAATATTAAATTTTGAAAAATGAAGAATAATTAATTTTTAGAAGAAGAATTAAGTAAAACAGACTATACCATTGCGTTCGTCTCAAAATTCTGTCAAGATGAACCTAAAGTTTGGGTTAAACGGATAATGTATGAGAAAATTATGGACCTTGGAAGTTTGTATACATATAAGGGGAATGTACATGGGTGTGTGTGTGTATATATATATGTTAATAAAATAAAACTAAAATTCAAGAAAAAATTCAAAATAGCGGAAGCGGGAAGGCAAAATGCTGAACCGACCTATTTTTTTGGTCGACCCGGGGACGACTCAAGGTGTTTGGAATGGATCCCATCGGCCCAAAATGGCCTGTGCAAATTCTTGTGTTTTAGGGCATACCTGGCGTTCTCTGATTGGCATGGTGACGCATTTTCTTGGACTAGATGGTTTGGATGGATCCTATGTTGATCTAAAGGCTCTAATTAATCCTACACATCTATATAATCACATCTAACCTGAACCCTAATCTAAGCTAAAATCATTCATGAGCCTATATGCTGCTGCATCCTAAACTAACCTAGCCTCCACCATAACAAATCAAATTCAAGCTAGAAGATAAAAATCAAAGTCTACATCAAGGGTTAAGCTTAACAAATTTAGAAATCAGATCCCAGAATTCAAGATCCGTTCTTTTTCTGTGAGTGCTAGTCACTTTTAGGTTTAAATAGATAAATGTGAATTGTGGTAGACTATGAATTGGGTATACGCTGTAAATCATGAACTTATGCAAACACACTATGTCACTTTCCCTAGATCTAATATATGGACATTCTACTATGTCTCCTATGTGAATCTTGAATTACAATTATATTGGGGTACATGTGAACTTGTTAATACAGATCTAACTTTCTAGATCTGATTGTGATGCTTTGATATGACATTTATATGAACATTGATTTGTAACCAAGTTAGGATGATAGTACATCCATTAATTTGATATTACTTGAATCTAGACTTTGGTGTTAATCACCTTTCACTTGTTATATTATGATACCTTGGTATATGTGGTAAACTTGACATGAGAATCTAAACTTGTTATTATGCCACCCTATCTATGCTAGATTTAGGTAATTGGACACCTAATATTGAATCTAGATCTTATTATTCCTGCCTAAACATAAATTATTAATTTGATGTCCACTTTATTATGATAATTATCACATGTCCATTCACTTAGTTACTATGCCATTTATGATAATATTTATGCCAAAACATGTTGAACTGTCACCCTTATCATGTTCCCTTTTATTGTTATGACGAGGCTACTTTATAGCCTTGATGCCGCCAAAATACGTGTGAATATGTTAGTTAGGAACGAGGATAAAGGGAATTTGTAATTGGCATAGTTTATATAATATTTATATGAAATGAGCATATATTTCAAATAGGGAAACATAGAATTAATTACCTATAATGACATAGGAAAAGTTGGGTAAAAATGGCATAATTTGAATATGACCATTTATGGATATGTAATTCAAATTATTGTTGCAAAATAGGTATTGACATCTATAAAAGGAAAGGATTAATTAATTGGTAAATTAATTAAAAATGGAATGTTTGTAATTAAAATTAAGAATTTTAATTGTACTTATGACACGAGGTTAGGTTACATTAGTGGAATAAGACCGCCCGGACCTGATCGGCATATCCAGTAGCCACTAATGTTGAACCTAATGTGGGAGGTCTAAGTACGCAAATACGAATCAGGCTAAGACACGAGGTTAGGCCCAACTGTGGAATAAGACTGCCCGGACCCGACCGACATATCTAGCATCCACATGTTGTAGGCCTTATGTGGGAGGTCTAGCCCATTATAACCATGATTGGACATGGTAAAGAAATGGATTACTTAACCTAATTTAATATGAATATGGACTTAAGTTAGGTTTAAGTAAAATTGGATGGGTAGTGAGGAGGTGTTAAGTAAGTTAGAGGAGATTGGTAATATATATATATATATATACACACATATGTATGTATAGGCCCACATACTTAACCCAATACATGTTATGTAATTAAAGACACCTAAGTGGTATACATAACGGGTAGATAAAATAATAAAGGCTATGTAATTAAAGATCACCCTTTTAGGGTATACATAGTCAGTGGAATACCTAGAGGGGATACAAGACAAAGGGGAGAGCTTGTATCATATTGTGTGGGTGTAATTAAAGATCACCATTTAGGGTATACATAAATAGTATAGGGCTATGTAATTAAAGATCACCTTTTAGTGTATACATAGTCAGTGGAATACCTAGTGGGGATACAAGACAAAGGGGAGAGCTTGTATAATATTGTGTGGGACCCATTTCAGTCAATAACCCGTAGTTGGTATCAGAGTAGAGAACTCCATACTAGGCAGAGAAGGGGCACACTTACTAATTGATTATAAGACATCCAAAACGGGACGGGTGGTGTAGACGGCGCAAAACGACCGGGGACATGTGCGTGCATGGGCCGGGCAGAGTGGGACAAGACGACCGTGACACCAGTAGGTATCCCTGTGCACATCTTGGGTTGCCACTTTAGGGAAGTGATACCCTCTACTGTGGGGCCAGCACAGGATATCTTGTGACGACCCCATTTCCCGTACAAACGGAGACAAGGGTAATCTTTGGAATATAACACATAAACATATAATACCAGAACAGAATTAAATAAATACACTAGATAATGTACAATAGAATACACTGGATAAACGTAATCATTAGAGTTACACAGTATACAGGATCATACTTAGTACAAATACAGTTCAACTATACATAAATGTCCACAGCGGAAACAAACAAAATATGTACAATAGGAGCTGAACAGCATAAAAATAGATAAATAATAGAATCCATCTTCAGCTCCAGCTATCCAGAAAGAGCCAGCTAAACCTGAATACAAGGCTGCCCATGTAGAAAAAGGGGCACCCGAGTTTGAAAGTGAAACAAACTACGAGTCAGTCATGGGACTGGTATGAGAAATCTACTCAACACATTTATAATATGGCTAATCACAGGACCACGCCACCTTCGTGGAACGGGTTTACTCCATTGGATTGCCAGTGCTTTAAAACAAATCATTCTTTTAAACATCGCAATGCTTTTTATAAAAATGAAGCCATTATAAGACTCAGTTCCCATCACACAATGCAACGCAAACCGGAGGATAGAGTTTTTACCTTATAACGGCCAAAATATGCTTGGTATGAATAAAACAAAGGCATTTGATATTATTGCTAGTGTTCATATGTTTTGAAAACTATTTCAAATCATAACTATCAATCATAGACGGCATTAATGCCCCATACCACTATGTCGCCATATATAGGTATACAATCAAAATCGCACAATCACGTGTTTGGAAATTGGATTTCCTTCATGAACCAAGGCAAAAGATAGTCCTTACCGACTTCGAGACGCTCTAACCCGTGTCTCAGGCAAGTACTCAGTCAAGCCTTTGGATCATCAGGGATGGTCCACCGATGTGGATTAAAATTCCTGAACAATGCATTTCCCGCCTTATGGGGCGTAAGTGAGCCAACGAATGACTCCATCGGACCCGGATCGTCCGATCAAACCGAGGCGCCTCGCAACAGCAACAACCACATAAGTCAAACTCGTCAGGGCATGTAAAACCACTGACGCCACTTCTAGCTAGAAGGAAACGCATGCCCTCCCTGATGTCCTCTCCCGTTTCTGGTTCATACCGGGATGTGAGGCTCGCGAATCCACGTTATACACAAAGCTACGCCACACAGGCGGTGCTTTGATCATCTCCACAAGACTTTGCTTTTCAAAGAAGCCCTGATCATTTTCCACTTAGGCATGCCACGCTAGCAATTCATGCCATGCGACTGATGTCCATCGATATACAACCTCTGAGCTCGTACGTTTCAGAGAAGGGCATTAAGCAAAAGAATAAATTCTCCGCCGCCAAACAGATGTATATTTAATAGGGATCAATCAACATAGAATAAAATCCAATGTCAGACACAAAATCCATTTACAAGTCCGTTCTAGGTCGTTACAATCTCCCCCACTTAAAACTTTTCGTCCCCGAAAAGGAACGAAGCCGAAAGTTGTTTAACTAATCAACTCAACTTTCATTATTTTGACTACGGCTTAAGTTCTTCAACTTTTCAGTTTCTAAGAACTTTTCAAATTATTCAAAAATTTGGCTAACACCCTAAATTTTCGAAAAATTTCGCCATAACCTCCCCTGCACCGGGAGCACCGGGAAAATCCCGAAATTGCCATACAGGCCTTCTGATCTCAAAAAGAAAAAAGAAAAAGCAAAGCGGCTAGCCAATCGGCTCATAAAATCATCATCCAAACAAAACAGTAAATTATGGTAAACAAGTACCTATTTGTCGGGCAAACAATTTTATTCTTCTGCTCTAGCCTCTTTGCTATGACCTGTTCAATGAAAGTACATGTATATGCAAGAAAATGTGACTAAATTTCAATACAATTCACTTTTTGGATACCATTTGGCTAAAGGTTCAACATTTTAATTAATCAAACAATTCAATCGTCAATCAATTAGTTGATTAGCTTTTCAAACTCATTACTTTGATGTATAGTCAAAAAAATCAGATTTTTGATGTCAAATCACAACAATAAGCCCTATCTAGTTTCGGTTCTCACACTAGTCAATTGGAAATATATAGAAATCTCACTTTCGAAACTCGAAAATAAATACTGGCGATGGTGCCCCATCATGTTGCCTTATGACTAGGAGGGTTATGACTAGGAGGGTTATGACCATCTTATCTAGGGCGATATTTGCGAGATTTGAAACAGTGAGCACAGGTGATTCGACGATCATGTTGCCTTATGACTAGGAGGGTTATGACCATCTTATCCGTTTTCCTTTAGCGAATCTAACCATCTGACTTATAGTTGCAATGACCTGGGGAATTTGCGATCCTGAGTAATCAACATAAACTCAATGTCGACTATCCAAACATCGGAAATACCGGATTGTCCGTGAAAGAAGTTAGAGGGTGAGATTAGATAAAACAGAAACTTAGAATAGAAGATGAAGAAGAAGAACATACATCATCATCTGAGTAACATGAAACTCACAGCGAAACGAACAATATATACTAGATACATAACTTTGAAATAAAACTAGTATATGTATACAGTAACATTATCAGAGTACAACACTTACAACATAGCAGAAATAATCAATAACTATATATTCCTGAAGCCTCCTTCTCCAGGCTCTCCAAGTATATCTGTAAAATCCTGACTACTTGACGGCCCATACAAAACTGGGCACCCAAGAGTTTAGGAAAAAAAATAAACTCCGGGTCAGTCATGGGACTGGTATGAGTAAAACCATTTAAAATAGTTTGAGCAATTAAACGATATCTCATTAGACCACGCCATATAACGGAACGGGTTTTTCCCTTATGAGAATCCAAAACACTTGGTCCAACATTCAAAAACCTTTTGAAAGGAATGATAATCTTTATATCAAAGTCATTTGATATTATACTAATGTCTATCAACCACAATATAATAATCATCTAGCAGAATGCTTTCATCTCACGTTCCGCATACATAATATACAATCATAAACCGAAGGCGCTTACTAGGTAATGAATTCCAACTGGAAAGGTATGGGACCAACTTCTGACAGTGTATCTGGAGAGGAATACACCAGGATCAACAAGAACATCTTGTAACCTAGGCTAAACATGACCGGTCACTCATTTCGCTTGAGTGAACCGAATGTATTATCACCAACGGTTAGGATCAACAACCATTTCCCGAAAGGGACAACATCGAAATAGATTATAGAATTAAATGGAATTTCTCTAGATCAGGTGACAATGCACCCTAATTGGTAGCTCACCACTTAGCCATGCGACCTACCCTATTTTTACCATTTCCTGGTTGTGAGGCTTGAAGCCACGCTTATCTCTAACAGATCACATCTTTATTCACTTTGAATGTCGCATCGTCATACCCGCCAAATCACAAATTGAATTCTCCAAAAATACTACGGGTATACAGCTAAGAGAAACAAATTCCTCCGCCACCAAATGTTCATACTTTTAAAGAGATCAACTTATGTGATCTATTAAATATACTCTGTCAGACATTTTTCCATACAGGTTGTCCTGGGACTGGACAATCTGAAGACACCATTCTGTAAATCCATCTTAGGCAATTTCTTCCTAGGATTTGCCATAACAACCCTTGCATAAACTCCGTCTTCAATTAACTTCATTGTATTTGATTCGCAATGCTGACGCCCATGCAGAGTGGTTTTCAAATAATGAATCTGTAACACCCTGTATTTTTAAGATAATAAAATAAGAAAAACTTAATTAAATAATGAGAATTAAGTAAAACGGACTGCGCCATTGCGTCCGACTTGGAATTCTAGTCAAGATAGACACCTGGTTTGCGTAAAACGGACATCTTATGAAGAAGTTATTAAGCCTAGAAGTTTGTATACGTTCAAGATATATATATATATATATATATATATATATGTGCAAACAAATTAAAATGTAAAATAAAGAATAAAATAAGGGTTGCATGTAATAAATACATGCACTAAAGAAAAAATGTAATGAAAGGATTTGTTGCATGCAATGTAAATATGTTGCATGCACTGTTTTACAAACATAATGCATTAACATTAAAAGAAAAATAAAAGAAAAAGATTCATAGAATGGTTCAATTTAAGTATTGTAACTAACATGAAAAAGAGAAGTAAGGAGAGAATAATAATTATCATTGTTCTAAGACTTATTAACAAAAGACTTCATGGCTCAGTTGGTTAAGGCATTGGATTTGTAACATGGAGGTCGGGGGTTCGAACCCCGGTAGCGGCATAATTTTTAACATTGTTTTAGAGAGGGCCAACTGAACATGCAAATATATGTACGTATACAAATTCAAAATTTGAAAGGATAAGAATGTACATATAAGGAAATAAAGAAAATATATGTATATATATGAGAATATATATATATATATGCATAGATATATGTATACAAAAGATAAAATTCAAGATAAGGCTACAGTCAATAAATTTGGCAAGAATCAAATAACGGTGCAATATCAGTTGAATTTTGGAAATAAAACGAAAATGGTGCGTATATATATATATATATATATATATATATATACACACGCGTAGAATGGTCGGTAGAGGAATTGTATACATATAAGAATATTTCATGTGAATAAAACAGTTAAATGAATTCCAGAAATTCAAAAGTTCGAAAATCAAATTTCTATGCCAAAACAAATCAAACATTCGAAATTCAAATTTCTACGCCAAAACAACTTGCGGGACCCAGTGCTGACTCATCACTGCGTGTACGATAAGATTTGGTTAGATTCATCTGCGAACCTGGACTATTTTCTTAACTGAGTTCAATGCTGACTCAGCTCTGCGTGTACGATAAGGTCTTGAGCACCTATAAATAAGACCCTAGACCTAACCCTAAACATCATAATTCAGCAGTTACGCTGGAGCTCTACAATGGCTATTTCTCTGTCTCTGTTCTCAAATCTATTCTGAAATTAAAATGTTGGTCAGGGAGGATTATGAATTCAAATATGGAAGAGGGAATCAACATTAATAAAAAGATTATTGAATCATGAAAGCAAGGTAAACCTCTAAGAACCAATATATTTAAATTATTTCTCTTTCCCTTATCTTTTCATGAAATAATAAATCCATGGTTGTTAGGTCGTGAATCAAATTAAAGGGAAAAGGAAAACCATTGATGAAAAAACGGATCAGGTCCAAAAATTTGGGGAAAGCTTAAAGGTGAGTGGGTTTAAGCTATAGCCTTTAGATAATGTTATGACTATTGTTTAGCATTCCCCTTTTTAATAAATTATTAAATGGCCAGTTCAATTATAAATTGTTGTTGTAACGAATTGAAATGTTGATACGAATATGTTAGGAAATTCTTTTGTTGAATTGGCTAAGTTATTGAATGTTTACATATTAGAGAAAATAAACTTGTTAGGATATGAATAGACAATTCAGTGATTGTAATTACATGCTTTACTTGGGAAATATTATTGATTGAACGACATGTTAAAATAATTACCCGATTGAATGTCTACATGTCCTAGTAGAATTAAACATATGTTGAAAATGACATGCGACAAAATGTTGTCGAAAATTGAATGACATGTAAATTATATTACTATAAACTATATTACAGTAAAAAGGATAATATGTCTAAGATTTTCATGTAATGGGATTATGGAACATAACATATATTATGTTTTGAGAATTTAATCTGGAAGCGCAATTTGATTTGAACATAAGTGATTGAATGAAAATGAATATGCCTAGGATTATAATTAGAATTGTAAATACACTTATGGCACGAGGTTAGGTTGCACTAGTGACGGAAGTCTACCCGGACCCGACCGACATATCCAACAACCACTAATGTTGAGGCCTTGTGCTTATATATATATGTATATAACAAGATATGAATAAATGGAAAGGATGGTAATTAAATGTCTAACTCAGAAAATAAGAAAGGAAGGGACGTAATGAACTGAGTTAGTGTGATGAGAGGGAAAAGCGATGTATTTCCCTAAATGCCTTATTTCTGAAAATGTTGTTGCAAGTAAACCACAATAAATATAGAAAAGTAAAGAAATTACTTGCTACCACGGATTTAGATGGGAAAAGGTTATGAAAATAAATCATTGATTCCTTCTATCAAATTGATAAGGTGCATGAAGTGTTTTCCTTAATATAATAAGGAACATATATTACAGTGAATGAAGAGTAATGGTTTACATCGGTAAATGGTTAAAAAAGGGAATGATAATAAACTATGATAAATAAATAACATTAATGAAAATGTTGTATAATAGATAGACTTATCCTAGGGACAAGTGAATATTATAACTTAGGTTATAATAAACTAGTAAGGGAATGAGATAACTGGTGAATTAAGTTAAGTAACACTTAATTGTAAATTAAGTAATCAGAAAAGCGGAAAACCTAAAACCAGTTAAGAAAAGGGGGAAAAATATATTGTACTTAATTATAAATTAAGTTGACTGGGAGTCTAAAACCCGTTGGTAAGAATAACATGTTTAGACTTGTCCAAGGGACAAGGGGAAAATATAATGTAGGTT
Organism: Allium sativum; assembly: GCA_030737875.1. Classification (NCBI taxonomy): domain Eukaryota; kingdom Viridiplantae; phylum Streptophyta; class Magnoliopsida; order Asparagales; family Amaryllidaceae; genus Allium; species Allium sativum. Next base: position 855,028,401 of record CM060915.1, on the reverse strand, counting down.
ATAATAAATGGGCAGAGAAACTTATTCATGGGCCTTAGTCAATAGAACTAAGTTAATAAGTAAACAACGGTAAGTCATATTGACGACGTAAAGTGGATTATGATTGAATGAGAAAGGATGAGGAAAACTTATGAAATGAAATGAGTTATATTCAATCATAAATGGTAAGGTACATGTTAATTCGAAACATGTGAATTGGATATACTTAATTACATATTAAGTAAAACATGTTATTGAAATCAAACAAGAATATAAAAGGGATTGTGGATCACAGACCTTAGGCCGTAATCTAGAGAATAACATGTTGTAAGCTTATTAATAAACTTAAATGGGTTAAGTTATTAATTGAATTAATAAGCAAGGGTAACTTGATAAACTTGAAAAGGAAGTCAATGTGAAGGAGAATAACCAAGTTAATTGAGAAAACTCACGAGGTTGCGCAAGCGCGTAATTAATGGCTAAACGTATGGTATAATGACATATAAAACCGAGGCGCTTGGACCAGTCCATACGTTAGAGGATGAATAACCCTAAGGGTTAGATCATTGGGATGTCAAAAGACACAAAGAGGAGCGCATGTCCATCTAGATATTCTTATGGGCTCCAACGGACTGGGTTAAGAAGCACGCAACTTCCGGGGGCGTAGGGTACTCTTGGTATTCCTCTGTGAGTGGAAGATCATCCGCCTGTGCTAACAAAGGTTGGGTTTGCATGGGGAACCAATGAGTATGCCTTGATTGCAATAATAAGGGGTAATCAAAAGACTAAGATGGAACAGCGTGATTCGGCGAGACCAGTTAGTGCACTGTGATAGCAACTCGTCGTCTACCTACCATCTTCAATAAGTACGTAAAGCGGAAAGGCGGAGAACTCCAAAAGACCATATACTTTATTATCTAGTTATGGGTGAGGTTAGCCAATAGGTTTGAAGGGCATAGGGGGCCGGGGTTAAGTTCTCATTCTTGATATTCTTGGGTGCCTTTCATTAGTTGAGGGAGGGGTCTTGTGGGACCATAGCCACTGTTAAAGCAGAACTTAGCATTTGCAATCGACAGATATTTGAAAGTTCCCGACCGAGTTCCGTGTTTCTTGATTAGCCCTGCCACGGGACTCGGGCGCACATATAGAGAACATGTGCAATAGACGTCAAGAACGATTGATGATATGTACGTGGGAAAGTCTAGGTACACTCATGTCGCTCTGGGTGGTGTATCATAAGACTAGAGGGCATTATTCGAGGATGGAACCTAATTCGATCAAATGGTTCAAAGATGGCAATCCGAACACTTACGTAACATAGAAGTAGTGGTTCTTTGCAGACGTAGTGTTGACATATATACAGAAATCCGTACGACATTCGGGCATAGGATTAGGGACTGCTATATTCCTGCGATGATATGGTGGAGACTGTGCGAGTGGGGGTACCATGGAGTGTATCTCAATAATAAGAGATAGTTATATATACTGTATTAGGTTAATTCACTGGGAAGTAAATGGGTACGACGTGTGTGTAAGCCTTGAGTACTATTAACCCAAGTAACCTAATAAATAAGAAAATATGATTGAATGATATATGTAAGATTATCCAAAGTGTATAGTTTAAATACAGTCACCAGAACTTGTGTTCTGACCCCCTCCTCATAACATACTCGTAGGTTAGATTCTGGCAGAGACATGATAGCTTTGGATATTGGTTAGGTAGTATTCATAATACGGTAAGGCTATGTTTTGATTTTATTATATTTTATCCTTTCCGCTTTGAGATATTTTTCTGAGCTTTGACATGTTTTATTTCTCTGTCTATTCTGTAGGATACCAGAGCAAACCAATTCAAGTTTTGATAGATTGGAATTTTGAAAAAAATCGATCTGTCGAAATTGGGGTTGTCACATCTAGTATCAGAGCTTAGGTTTAGGATTCCTATATAAATAGCGAGTGAACGTACCTGTATTTTTAAAAATATAAATATATTATATATACCTAGATCCATAGAGGAACCCACTAAATAGAAAGAGTATAATTTGGTATGAAATGGGATGTTTGTTTTGTACACTAAAGGAATGAATAATAAAAACTGAGACCCTTAGGAAGTTTGGTTGGGAAGTGTATAATATACTTTGTACAGAAGGAAAATAAATCCCATATGATTAGTATTTTGGAAAAAGCTGAGTAGAGAAAAATGGATTAGGAATATATATAGTTTAGAGAATTGACCTTGGGAGTGTCTAGGAGAGCCTAGAAAAATTGGAAACCCACTTTGAGTCTAACCCCATTATTAACTTTTAAGAACTTGAGATTATAAGAGTTTCGGAAAAAAAATGGTTTATGGTGTTTTCAAGTTTTAATATTAAAAGTTATAGTTTTAAAATATGTAAAGAATTACATATTGAGTTTTAAAGTAAAATTCTCTCAGTAAAATTTGCATTTTATAGAGCATGTATAACTCGCTAGTTTTTCTTGTTATATTCCATACAAGAATTTTTAATCAAGGAAGTTTTGAAGTCTCTATTCTTTTGACAATTATTTTTGATAAATTATTTAAAAGAGAATTTTGTTGGGTGGACAAAATAAGTTGTAGAAAATGAGAATGTAGTGGATGTTGGCACCTTGTAGTAGGAGATTGAACTGACCTTATAGGTAAGAACAAGTCATAAACCCGATTTAGGAAAACAGTTGTCCGTACCTACTCCAGTTTTGCGATTTAAAAAAAATTTGCAAGATAAGACCAAAAAAAAAGCTACAACAAAGAAAATTTTCTTATGTGGGATGTGCTTGGATAGGAAAATAAGAAATCTTTATATATTGTTTCATAAAATCCAAGTACAGTAGGAAAAAACGGTATATAAAAGAAAAACGGAAGGTGTGAAATTTTCCATTTTCCACCTTTTTGTAACATAAGAAATCGAATTTAGAAATTAGATTTTTCTGAAATTCGAGAAATAAAGTTGGTTGGTAGGATTATGGATGCAACAATTGGATGAACTATGCTCTTACTCAGTAACAGTGTGGGAAAATTTGGATGAAAAAGCATTTTGATTTTCAAAATATTGCATTCATGTAGAACTGCCAGTATATCTTGGATGTGAGCATCATATTTTAAAAGGATTTTTGAGAAATTTGCATACACATAGGAGGTACCGCTTAGGAATACATGCATTATTATGTTGTACTTCACTCTGCACAAGTGCACAATGTTTGCTAAGATTGGATGCACACATGATGGATGTATATTATGCGAGAGGTTAATTGATTTTACCCTTATTAAATTTCAGGGAAGAAAATTCAAAATGGTGGGAGAATGTAACACCCCATATTTTTAAGATAATAAAATAAGAATAACTTAATTAAATAATGATAATTAAGTAAAAAAGACTGCGCCATTGCGTTCGTCACGGAATTCTGGTCAAGATAGACATCTGGTTTGCGTAAAACGGACATCATATGAAGAAGTTATTATGCCTAGAAGTTTGTATACACTTAAGAGAAATACATATATATATATATATGCAAACAAATTAAAATGTAAAATAAAGAATAAAATAAGGATTGCATGTAATAAATACATGCACTGAAGAAAAAAAATGTAATGCGTGCATTGAAAGAAAGAAAGGATTGGTTGCATGTAATGTAAATATGTTGCATGCACTGTTTTGCAAACATAATGCATTAATATTAAAAGAAAAAGATTCATGCAATGGTTCAATTTAAGTATTGCAACTAACATGAAAAAGAGAAGTAAGGAGAGAACAATAATTATCATTGTTCTAGGACTTATTAACAAAAGACTTCATGGCTCAGTTGGTTAAGGCATTGGATTTGTAACATGAAGGTCGGGGGTTCGAACCCTGGCGGCGGCATAATTTTTATCTTTGTTTTAGAGAGGGCCAACTGAACATGCAAATATATGTACGTATATGAATTCAAAATTTGAAAGGATAAGAACGTACATATAAGGAAATAAAGAAAATATATGTATATATATGAGAATATATGTATATGCATAAATATATGTATACAAAAGATACAGTTCAAGATAAGGCTACAGTCAATAAACATGGCAAGAATCAAGTAATGGTGCATCATCGTTTGAATTTTGAAAATAAAACGAAAATTGTGTGTACATATATACGCGTAAAATGGTCGGTAGAGGAATTGTATGCATATAAGAATATTTCATGTGAATAAAACAGTTAAATAAATTATAGAAATTCAAAAGTTCAAAAATCAAATTTTACGTCAAAACAATTCAAACATTCGTAATTCAAATTTCTACGCCAAAACAACTTGTGGGACCCAATGCTGACTCATCACTGCATGTACGATAAGATTTGACTAGATTCATCTACGAACCTAGACTGTTTTCTTAACTGGGTTCAATGCTGACTCAGCGCTGCGTGTACGATAAGGTCTTGAGCACCTATAAATAAGGCCCTAGACCTAACCCTTAACATAATAATTCAGCAGCTACGCTGGAGCTTAGCCATGGCTCCCTCTCTCTCTCTTTTCTCAAATCTATTCTGAAATTAAATTGTTAGCCTAGGAGGATTATGAATTCAGATCTGGAGGAGGGAATCAACGTTAATAAAAAGATTATTGAATCATGAAAGCAAGGTAAACCTCTAAGAACGAATCTATTTAAATTATTTCTCTTTCCATTCTCTTTTCATGCAATAATAAATCCATGGTCGTTAGGTCGTGAATCAAATTAAAGGGAAAAGGAAAACCATGGATGATAGAACGGATCAAATCCAAAATTTGGGGAAAGCTTAAAGGTGAGTGGGTTTAAGCTATAGCCTTTAGATAATGTTATGACTATCGTTTAGCATTCCCCTTTTTAATAAATTGTGAAATGGCCAGTTTAATTATAAATTGTTGTTGTAACGAATTGAAATGTTGATATTAATATGTCAGGAAATTCCTATATTGAATTGGCTAAGTTATTGAATGTTTACATGTTGGGGAAAATAAACTTGTTAGGATATGAATAGCCAATTCAGTGATTGTAATTACATGCTTTACTTGGGAAATATTATTGATTGAATTACATGTTAAAATAATTACCCGATTGAATGTTTACATGTCCTAGTAGAATTAAACATATGTTGAAAATGACATGCGACAAAATATAGGCATAAATTGAACGACATGTGAATTAGATTACTGTAAACTATATTACAGTAAAAAGGATAATATGTCTAAAATTTTCATGTAATGGGATTTTGGAACATAACATATATTATGTTTCGAGATTTTAATTTGGAAGCGCAATTTGATTTTAAACATAAGTGATTGAATGAAAATGAATATGCCTAGGATTACAATTAGAAATTGTAAATACACTTATGGCACGAGGTTAGATTGCATTAGTGGTGGAAGTATGCCCGGACCCGACCGGCATATCCAGCAGCCACTAATATTCAACCAAATTTGAGAGGCCTAAGTGCAAGAATTAACAACATGTGCTAAGTCACGAGGTTAAGTCAGCTTGTGGTAGAAGTCTGCCCTGACCCACCCGACAAATCCAGCGTCCATAAGTGTAGGCTTAATGTGAGAGGTCTAGTGATTATATATATAAATAAATATATGTATATAATAAGATATGAATAAGTGGCAAGGATGGTAACTAAATGTCTAATTCAGAAAATAAGAAAGGAAGGGAAGTAACGAACCGAGTGAGTGTGATAAAAGGGAAAAGTGATGTATTTCCCTAAATGACTTATTTCTGAAAATGTTGTTGCAAGTAAACCACAATAAATATAGAAAATTAAAGAAATCACTTTCTACCACGGATTTAAATGGGATAACGTTATGAAATTAAATCATTGATTCCTTCTATCAAACTGATAAGGTGCATGAAGTGTTTTCCTTAATATAATAAGGAACATATATTACAGTGAATGAAGAATAATGGTTTACAACAGTAAATGGTTTAAAAGGGGAATGATAATAACCTATTATAAATAAATAACATTAATGAAAATGTTGTATAATAGATAGACTTGTCCTAGGGACGAGTGAATATTTTAACTTAGGTTATAATAAACTAGTAGGGAATGAGATAACTGGTGAATTAAGTTAAGTGACACTTAATTGTAAATTAAGTAATCAGAAAAGGGGAAAACCTAAATCCAGTTAAGAAAAGGAGAAAAATATATTGTACTTAATTATAAATTAAGTCGTCTGGGAGTTTGAAACCCGTTGGTAAGAATAACATGTTTAGACTTGTCCTATGGACAAGGGGAAATTATAACATAGGTTATAATAAATGGGTAGAGAAACTTATTAACGGGCCTTAGTTAATAGAACTAAGTTAATAAGTAAACAATGGTAAGACGTATTGACGACGTAAAGTGGGATTATGATCTAATGAGAAAGGATGAGGAAAACTTATGAAATGAAATAAGTTATGTTTAATCATAAATGGTAAGTGACATGTTAATTGGAAACATGTGAATTGGATATACCTAATTACATATTAAGTAAAACATGTTAATGAAATCAAAAAAGAATATAAAAGGGATTGTGGATCACAGACCTTGGGCCACAATCTAGAGAATAACATGTTGTAAGCTTATTAATAAACTTAAATGGGTTAAGTTATAAATTGAATTAATAAGCAAGGGTAACTTGGTAAACTTGAAAAGGAAGTCAATGTGAAGGAGAAACCAAGTTAATTGAGAAAACTCACGAGGTGGCGCAAGCGCGTAATTAATTGTTAGACGTAGTGTCTAATGACATATTAAACTGAGGCGCTTGGACCAGTCCATACGTTAGAGGATGAATAACCCAAAGGGGTAGATCATGGGGATGTCAAAAGACACAAAGAGGGGAGCATGTCCATTTAGATATTCTTGTAGGCTCCAACAGACTGGGTTAAGAAGCACGCGACTTCTGGGGGCGTAGGGTACTCTTGGTATTCCTCTGTGAGTGGCAAATTATCCTCTTGTGCTCACAGAGGTTAGGTCTGCGTGGGTGAACCAATGAGTATTCCTTGATTGCAATAATAAGTGGCAATCAAAAGACTAAGACGGACCAGCGTGGTTCGGCGAGACCAGTTAGTGCCCTGTGATAGCAACTCATCGTCTACCTACCATCTTCAGTCAGTACGTAAAGCGGAAAGGCGGAGAACTCCAAAAGACCATATACTTTGCTATCTAGTTATGGGCGAGGTTGGCCAATAGGTTTGAAGGGCATAAGGGGCCGGTGTTAAGTTCTCATTCTTGATATTCTTGGGTGCCTTTCATTAGTTGAGGGAGGGGTCTAGTGGGACCATAGCCAATGTAAAAGCAGACCTTAGCATCTGCAATCGGCAGATATCCGAAAGCTCCCGACCGAGTTCCATGTTTCTTGATTAGCCCTGCCACGGGACTCGGGCACACATATAGAGAACATGTGTAGTAGACATCGAGAACGATTGACAATACGTACGCGGGAAAGTCTAGGTACACTCATGTTGCTCTGGGTGGTGTATCATAAGATTAGAGGGCATTATTCGAGGACCTAATTCGATCGAATGGTTCAAAGATGGCAGTCCGAACACTTACGTAACATAGAAGTAGTGGTTCTTTGCAGACGTAGCGTTGATAAATATACAGAAATCCGTACGACATTCTGTCATAGGATTAGGAACTGCTATATTCCTGCGATGATATGGTGGAGATCGTGCGAGTGGGGTACCATGGGGTTATCTCAATATTGAGAGATAGCTACATATACTGTATTAGGTTAATTCACTGGGAAGTAAATGGGTACGACGTGTGTGTAAGCCTTGAATGCTGTTAACCCAAGTAACCTAATAAATAAGAAAATATGATTGAACAGTATATGTAAGATTATCCAAAGTGTATAGTTTAAATCCAGTCACCAGAATTTGTGTTCTGACCCCGTCCTCATAACACACTCACAGGTTAGATTGTGGCAGAGACATGATAGCTTTGGATACTGGTTAGGCAGTATTAATAATACTATGAGGCTACGTTTTGATTATACTATATTTTATCCTTTCCGTTGTGAGATATTTTTCTGAGCTCTGACATGTTTTATGTCTCTGTCTTTTCTGCAGGATACCAGAGCAAACCAATTCGAGTTTCGATAGATTGGAATTTTGAAAAAAATTCAGTCTGTCGAAATTGGGGTTGTCACCGAATCTGATCCCGATCTCTCCGTATTGACGACGGAAGATGGTCAAAAACTTCGATAATCGGTGATTTAACTATCAAAGAAAAACACGGGTGCAAACAACGGTAGTATTTCCAAATGGAAATCTTACCGGTCAATCATCAATCAACTTTTTCTGTTTTTAAATTAATTTATCATTAATTTATTCAGTTACCCATTTCCATAAATTCTTATTTTCTAAATTCAGAAATATATATATTAATCATTGGAAAACATTTCCATATTTACTCTCATTTCTATTTAATTTTATATTAGAAAATATTTCAGATTCTTATTTGGAAAACATTTCCAAAACTCCTTCATTGGATTTAAACAGATGTTTAAATAAAACATTGCTACGCCTATTCAAACCATTACCTTCATTAACTAAATTCACTTAACCAACCTTCACTATCGAAACTTAACCATTCCTTGTTTAAAAATGGAGTCAATCAAGTTGGGGTATAACTACCTCTCAGACCATAACTGAACAACATTTTTAACCTCGAAATAGACAAAGTTCACCTTTTAAATCTTTAACAAACTTCCGTAAGTAACTCTCTTTCGAATAATCTCTATTTGATAACTCTTTCCTTCGAATATACTATATTCGATAATCTCTCTTTCGGATAACTATATTGGATAACCTTTCTTCGAATAAACTATATTCGATAATCACTCTTTCGAATAAACTATATTCGATAACTCTTTCTTCGAATAAAGTATATTCGATAAATCTTTTCTTCGAATAAACTAAATTCGATTAGCTCTAATCGATTAACTCTTATCATTTAACTCTATTGAATTAACTCTATTTGATTAACTCTAATAGATTAACTCTATTTGATTAACTCTTATCAATTAACTCTATTTAATTAACTCTATTTGATTAACTCTAATCGATTAACTCCATTGGATTAACTCTATTCGATTAACTCTATCGATTAACTCTATCGGATTAACTCTATTCGATTAACTCTATTTGATTAACTCTAATCGATTAACTCTATTAGATTAACTCTATTTGATTTGACTTCGTATTTCAAAATAATATCCCATTTCCAAATTCTATTTACACTTCTCTTTATAGAATTATTCATATGAAATCTCCTTTTTATTTTTAACAACTAAGTCTCATTTATAATTCCCTTTATAAATGTTGAGTCCACATTCTACTTAACATATCGGTGTCAAAACCAATTTCTACTTCTCTATATAAGTTCAAACTTATATATCCAATGATAAAATAATTTATAAATTAGACTTGCCAATTTATCTGTTAAAGCAGATTTCTATTTAATATTTATTTTCCAAATATTTCCTTTTATAAAATTCTATTCATTTTATAAATATTCCTTTTATTTAATTCTATTTATTTTCTAAATAAATATTCCTTTTATATATTTCTATTTATTTTCTAAATTTTTATTCCTTGTATAAAATTCTATTTATTTTGTAAATAAATATTTTCTTTTATAAAATTCTATTTATTTTAAAAATATTTATTCCTTTTATAAAATTCTATTTATTTTATAAATATTTTCTTTTATAAAATCCTTTGATTTTATAAATATATTATTCTCAATATACACTTTGAAAATTCCCTCTTCACATTTCTGTATTATATATGATATTTAAAATAACAAATAACAATGATCGATATCATTCAAACACACATAATCAACAACAGGTTATATATCACATCATATATTACAATATATGAAAAGAACAGTATTATAAATATTAAGGAATCCAGTTAGATCCCTCCAACCTGTTTTCCTGCATCCACAGATGTTAAACAATATAATTAACATCAACTTTATTTCAATATGAAATATTTTGATAAACAGATTCAATATTTGATTAACGATATATATATTTAACTATATCGATATTTTTCAATCAATCAATTAGCAGTTCGACCAATCTAAAAATACGTTTTAAAATTATGAACTGGTAGAGTTAGTGAGTTTTACTCACATTGGAAGATCATCGTCAAATGACGATAACTGTCGGTTGATTCAGACAGACAATTTATTTCGCTATAAATTGTAACGAGCTCCAATTCACTCCTAGTCAGTTCCATTGCGTAGCCATCGTCCATACGATCCCAAGGGTCTTGTTTCGCTAAATTCTGATTAAGTATGACAGAGATATTTAATTTACAAGTTTGAATACATTCTTTAATTAAATAAAAATTAAATTAAATCTCTTTTGGGCCTTAACATTTCAAAAACATCGGCCCACTTCTAACACACGTACCCAAACCGCATCTCTCTGTCTCCTCCCTGTAAAAGCTCCGAAGCCTGCTACTTCAAAATCAAAACCATGGTCGTGTTTTCCTCCCTACAAAACTCTTCTTCCATTCCATTAAAATCCACACAACAATTACCATCGTTTCCCCCTAAGTTTCCTCTCTAACTTCATACCAACATCTAGCGCCTTGGTCTCCTCAAGCTCTCCGTGGCCTGGAGCTTTCAAATGCATGTTACAGGGAAGAATGCGACAACAATTTGTATGGAAATCACCAGAGATGGGCGTACAAGTGCAGTTTCACTTACTCAATCC